>OX383956.1:13361119-14835545 GCA_947532105.1 Athrips mouffetella
CGATGGTATTTTATTCAACAGCGTACACGGAGTCCAGGTTTTGCGTAAAGCTATATCAGGATGAATGCTACCCGCTATTTTGTAATTCGACCAATAGTTGGAAGATGACTTGTCCTTGCCGCGGCGACCTCTGCAACGGAGCGCCTACTGAACGAGAAGATGATGCCTTCGCAGTCCTCGCCAAACTCGTCGCCAAGACGCACTCCCGCATCAAGAAGCGAACAGCGCAACTAACAGGCAACCCAAATAGAAAAATTGTCAATCCAGCAGAAGAACTACCACTTGTCGAAAACACTGTTGAAGAGACAGCGTCTCAAGACAACACAAAAGAAGTCGACCCCGTAACGACAAACAGTTTAACAAGCAACGATCAAACTACCGAGGTCACTGCGACTGAAAACAATCAAACAGCAAGTGATAATAATGAAACTAAATTACGAGCTGTGCCTACAACTCCTATGATGCTCGAAATAGATATTATACAGAAGCCTTCAAATTATATCACAAGCGAGTCCACAACACAAGACGAAGACGTTCAGGCTGATGAACCAGTTCAACAAGATCGACCCAAGAATGACAACTTCAACGCTGCAGGCGACGTCAAAGCTAACGACAAAGAATCAGAACTTAAAGACGAGAATAAAATAAATGATATAAACACAGAAAGCACTGCCGTGCACACAACGAAAGTATCTGTTACCTCTAATGCCCCAGAAACTACATCAGTTAATACAGAAGATAAAACAGAAAATATGAATGTAAGACCTTATGAACCAACAAATATTTTTACAAAAGTACCTGAAAATGAATTCCAAGGTCTTAATAAAATCCAAACAAGTTCGATAGGAAGTGCTGCTGTCTCCATTACAGAACTTCCTGCAACTGTAAATACTATGGCCAGCAAAATTACAACTGCTAAACCAACACAAGCGTCTAAAATGCAGATCAAAAACTATGCTACTAAGCATTCCACACACAGCTTTTTTGGTCTTAACTTCTATACACTAAATGTATACATTTTTAAATATATTTTGAATATGAATGTACTATAAACATTGCATACATATTATTATTTATATTATTATATGTTAAGTAGTAGTAGGATTACAAGTATAGATTTTAATTTCAAATAAATTGATCTCTTTATGATTTAGCTTTAAACCAAATTGGCATGTAAAAACTTATCCACGTTCATTTAGTGTTCAATTATTGTGATACTATAGGATAGTGATACTAGAGTAGACATTTTGTAAATGTAAATAAAATCAGAACCGGATAAATGGATCGATCACCGAAAATAAATCGCATTTAACTTGTGTATATTCATGTGTTTTATTTAAAATTACAATAATTCTTTTCACTTTTACTTGTAGTTTATTAAGGTCATGACTATCAGAGATAGTTAGAGGATGTGTTTTCCGAAGCTGAGAACACAAACTATTCAAAGGCGAAATCGTACTTTGGGGGCAATTTTATTTCACTAGGTTTCTTCTCTAAACTCTTAGCGCCTGCAGCGTAAGCTTCCCTCAAATCAGATTCGAATGGTCTTTTCGGTTTAGAATGACACGGAGCGGGCCCGTAATACTCGTAAGTAGGAGGCGGAGGTATCTCAGCGCTGTTCGAGTCAAATTTCCTTTTTTCGGGTCTTATTGGTCCAACATCCGTATCATCATCATCACTTAATTCATTTTGTATGGGAGTCGGTTCCTGAGTCTGGACGAAATTTTTGTACTTCACAAATGGCTGCTTTTTGGTTGAAGTCGAAAAATACAAACCTTTTTCTTCTGCTATATAATCACTTATGCTTGGAGGCGGTGGAGTTTTTCCTCTGGGCCTTACATCTGACCAAGTTTTAGGTGTCGAATATGTTTCTGGTACTTTTTGACCTCTTTCGTCGAATGTTTTACTTGATTTATGGCCCGATGTTGATTGTAATGGTGCAAACTCATCAATTCTTTTGGCTCTTTGCTGTTCAACATATTCTTCTTGTGTCATTTCTTTAAATTTCTTCACTTTATCTTCGGCGCCTGCCTTCCCACGATCCCAGTCTCGAATGTAGGCTTCTCGAAGCTTTTGTCTCTCTTTTTCTATTTGTTCTTTTATTTTCCTCTCTTCTTCTTTCGCTCTCGCTTCAGCTTCCTCTTTTTGCTTGTTTAAAAATTCGAGTAGACAGGTATTGAAGTCCTTTTGGTTTTCTGAAAAAGAAATTGCTATTTCAGATTTACATTAATAATCTAGTCAATAGGATAAAATTATTTGTTAAAGTAAATTTATTTTCCCTGACATTACTTTTTTTTTTACTATGTATGGGCTTACTCTTGACCTCGATCTAGCCTTGAGGACAGAGATGAGGTCGACGATGGAACAATCTTGCCCAGACTTAAATAGATTCGGGTTATAAGAGCTCGGGAACACAGACGCAGGCAGAGAATTTCACTCCTTAGCTGTGCGTATTATAAAGGATGTTTCAAAGCGCTTTGTGCGGATGAGTGGAATATCAACCAAATATGGGTGATATCCTGCGGTGTGTCTGGATTCCCGATAGTAGAAGGGGGATGGCGGAATAAACTCATGGAGCTCTTGGGCACACTCTCCGAAGTAAATCCGACAAGTTATCACACCGCAAAGTGTGATGGTGTCCCATAATGTACAAGGTGTAAAAAATTGTAAGAAATATTTAAGCCTATTACTCAGACCGAGAACAGAACAACTTTTCCCAAGGACATAGAAAAAATAAATTCAACATCCCATAAAATCTTTAGCTTCAAATTAAAAAAGAAATCTGTTAGGTTTCGTGTATTCGCGAAATGTTGTCAGCATCAAATAAAATTGTGATTGGGAACAGATGACAACTTTAAGAATAAATTATGTTTAAAACAAATATATAAATTATCCAGTCATCAGACTCCGTGGTGTAGTGCTTAGAGCGCTCAGCTTTCGATCCGGAGGTTCTGGGTTCGATTTCCGGTCCCGGAACGAAAATCTCTTTGTGCAACCTCCTCAGTTTGGTTGAATCACCTGATTGTCCGAAAAGTCAGATGATTCCGTGCTCGATGAGACCAGCCTTAATGAGCCATGTCAGAGGCCTTTGGCGGCTCAACAACTCTGACACCAGGGTTTGTGAGGTCGGTCATCAACCTTGCAACCCACACGATATGATGATCATGATAAGACGTATATTATGCAAAAATACATAACCCTCCTGTTTTGAAGCAGTCGGGTAAAAACATAACAGCCGTTTTGATTAACATAAAGCAAGGGAAGTATGTCAAGATCGTAGCAGGTGGAGGACTGTGGTCTCTGCCTACCCCGACGGGAAAAAAGACGTGATATTATGTATGTATAAAGCTCAAAAGATTGAATTTTCGGACTCAGATTATAATTATTATAGCTCTTTAATAATTCACGAAAAAACGAACATGCGCGAGACTGACCCTCGCACAGAGGCGAGCGTGTACCTATAGTACTTTAAGAAGCAATAAAGTCCATTTTAGGACCGCAAAACTAAGTTTGTTTGTAAAGATTTTTATAGAAATGTGCTTCTTAGAGATCGCGTTATATTTTTCTTGTAATACTCGTATTTACATAAACCTTTATCAAATATATTTTTCGTTTCGCAAACTTCGGAGATGAAGGGGGGAGGGGGAATGGTATCTTTTTAGGCCGCCTTTGCGCGCAATTAGATATAAGGTTTCTTACGCAATTACTGTTAATTTGTGTGCAATAAAGAGTTTCTATGTATCTATCTATGTTTTTAGAAATTTTTCATCATAACTTGAAGACTATAAGAGTCTAGACTAGAAGTCATAAAAAACACAAAAACCTATTTTGGAATTTACAAGTGAAGCCCTTTCATATATAATGATACCCCACTTGATCTGGTTGCCCCCTATATTGTACAGGGTGTAAGAGAAATGTTTCCGAAAAGTGAAACGGCATGATCAGTCAACGTAACTGAACAATTTTCAGTGAATTACACTTTCAGGAAATAAAAAAGAAATCAGCCTCTCCATACAAAATGCCCAGTCAAGTTTGCAATGGAGAGACTGTTTTTTTTTTATAGAGCGTGGCCAGTTACAGAGACATAGGTAGGGTTCCGTATTCAAAAAGGAACCCTTAGTTGCGTCATATCCGTCTGTCTGTCTGACCGCGGTTTAGCTCTGCTACCCTAAGGCCGGTATTTCACTGGGACACCATGGTGGCGCGACTGGTGGCGCGACTGGTTGCGCTACTGGTGTCCGTAACTAGACACCAGAGTCGCTACACCCTGCGGTAAATTTTTTTTTTTTTAATCTAGATATTGTTGGTTGGCGGCGCAACCAGCTCGGCTGTTGGTCGCGCTATCACTCCCAGTGAAATATAGCCCTTAATACTGTGGCCGCAGAGTGTGTCTTTACTGGTGTCTAGTTACGGACACCAGTGGCGCAACCAGTCGCGCTACCAGTGTCCCAGTGAAATACCGGCCTTAGTACTAGAAACCTGTAATTTGGAACGAAAATAAATAAACCATAATATAATAATAATATTATATAATTTTAAAGTGGGGATGATTTTTAGGGTTCGGATACCAAAATGGTAAAAAAAGGAACCCTTATGGTGCCGCTCTGTCTGTCTGTCCGTCTGTCTGTCACGCCTCTATATCTGAGCAACCACTTAACGCTATCGAGCTGAAATTTAGAATAGTTTTAGAATATAGTTGTCCAAATTAAATGCACATGAAAAAAGTGTGATTATTAATGTAAAGGGGGCCAAAATAGGGGGGGCCAAATTTCAAATTGTCGCTACTAGGTCGAGTGGGGTATCATATGAAAGGGCTTTACTTGTACATTTTAAAATATATTTTTGTACTTTTTTAAGTTTCTTAGTTTTCAAGTTATGATGAAAAATATCAAAAAAAATACCATTCCCCCCCCCTTATCTCCGAAGTTTGAGTAAGGAAAAATCTTAATTAATTACAGTTGACAGAGGTTTATGTAAACTTTACAGCAAAAATAAAACGATCTTTCTAAGTTGCGCAGTTTTTCAGAAATCTGAGTTTGCAAAGACTACTTTTCAATTTAGGGATTCGTTAGCGAATTATTTAGCCCCCCCCCCCCCCCGTAGCACAGTAAATATATAAGCTAAAGCAGTATGGAAACTCAGGCCTTTTTTTGAAAAAAGAACTATTCTGCGTCGGAGCGTCAGGGTTGTAACCCAGAATTTTTGAAATTAGAATAGTATGATGAATTCAAATATTGGGTGCTTCTATCAACTTTGTTCCTTTCAGTATGTTTTGAGACCGTAAAACTAAACAACTTTCCGTAAGAAGTCGAAATACAAAATAATATTTTTTTACGTCTAATTGGCAATAGCATTAGAAACTGCGTCAGCCGATAGCGCGTAACGTAGGGGGGCAATTTTTTTCGTCTTTCGACCTAGGTTCTTTAAGGAAAGTTACACAGAAAATTAAATTTAGCAGTCTTGCATAAAATGTTAAGTCAGAAGGTTAAATCACTTAGTCGCCTTTTCACATAAGCTTAGATTAAGAAACTTAGTCGCCTTTTAGCACCCAAGGGAAGGTTAAGCCACTAAGTCACGAAACACTTAGTCGCCTTTTACGTCACAAGGAAAGGTTAAGTCGCTTAGTCGCCTTTTATGACACAAGGGCAGATAAAGACACTTAGTCGCCTTTTATGACACAAGGGCAGATTAAGATACTTAGTCGCCTTTTATCGCACAAGGACAGGGATGAGTATGTACTTATAGGAACCCTATACGTACCTATTTGTTTGTATTATGGTTTTTGCACCCACGACTGACTTCAGCGCGAAAACTGCTTATTTTCCTGTAGCGGTGTACGCATGTGTGAGTGCGCCAATTTTGGACGTTTGTTAGGAGTTTCCATACTGCTTTAGCTTATGTATTGGAAATTTGATTAAATATGACGTCATAATTGGAAAATTTGCCATGTACGGTCAACTGCTTGTCGGTAGAAACTTTTTCAACTCTATTACCACGCCATAAGGTCCAAAAGTGTTTCTACTGATGTGCGGCCGTGTGTACCAAGAAAATTTCTCTCAAGTTTGAGATTGCTCTCAAAAACCTGTTCTTTTTCTTCTTTCGTTGTACTTCTTGAGAGTGACCTCACACTTGAGAGGATTTTGTCAATACGATCCTTAAATTACTTGGACACCTTCTAAACACTCCTGACAAAACATCTCCACACGCGACCTTTCCCACACGACTGCAGTCAGGTCCTGCCTGGATAAGTAAAAAGTACTGGATATGCCTCCTCCTTGATATGCCTTGCAAATAGTAGTTTTATTTTGAGTGTAAAGGGGTTCGGCCCCCAACGGCTACTGCGATCTGGTGGTAGAGATACTGTAACTGAGCATGTAACGTCTCCTCGCGTCGAGACAACTCCTCCATCTGCTGCTGACGCTCCTTCTCGTCCCTACTGAATGCGAAGTACCCCACACCATGAGAAGATAGAATACTGTTAAGTCAGGCTGGGTACTAGACTAAAGATTTTTTATCTCCTTAGACTATTTTTTATGTTAAAATTGTAATCTGTAAAGTTACCTTCAGGGTCTTCAGGGGGCAGCCCGGCGCGGAGCCGCTGGCGAGCCCTGGCCGCCCTCAGCCTGGCGGCGGTGAGGTCCTCACGCTGCCGGCGCTGCTCCTCGGCCAGGGCCTGGGCACGCAGCGTCTCCTCGCGTCGAGACAACAACTCCTCCATCTGCTGCTGACGCTCCTTCTCGTCCGTACTGAACGCGAAATACCCCACACCATGCTGGCGAGCCTCTGCAATACAACAAAAACAGGGATGTTGCCGGGGTCGAAAATTTAACAAAATACTGTCTCCGTCTAAAAAAGAGGAAAACCTTTTAGGTAGTATTGACAAGCCCGTCGATGAGGTTGATAGTGAGCCTGCCTTTCACGCCGTGGGCCGCGGATTCGATCCCCGCTTAACAAACATTTGCGTGATAAACACAAGTGTTTGTTCTGTGTCTGGTCGTTATTTATCTATTTATATTGATACCTATAGTACAAGTCTGCCTAGTTTGGGATCAGATGAATTTGTGTAAAATGTCCTCCAATATTTCTTTTAAATCTTGATTGCAATCTCAGGCTTTACCACCCTTAGTGCGCACTGAGGAGTTTTAAAATTTTGATCGTAAAACACTGCACTGAGCTGTAATGTAATAACATAGATACTCGTATGTGATTTCATACGAAATTTATGGAAGATTTTCATTTTGACATTCAAAGCCTATTGTAAATTACATACTATACAGGGTGTAAGGTACTCATACGTGCCATCCGCATTTGATCATTTCATACATGCTTAAGTATCTTTTGATTACTTTCTGGGAAGTCTCCGTTGAATGAATTGTATTAAGATTCTTGAAATAAAAACATTTTTATTTTATTATTATTTCGCGTGACCGAATGCGGAACGCATGCGTACCAGATCAGCACGCAGACTTAAATCCGCGAGACTTAAGAAGCGTCGTCAAGTACTAAGTAAAAATAATTTTCTTATCATTTCCATCGCGGACACTCCCGCCTTGCCACCTCTGCTATCAGTGAAAGGGGTAACGGCACAGACTATACAGAGTGTTTGGCGCATCGTGTGCTGAAATTAATTGGGCATTAGAAGAGGTTTCAGCCCCGTAACTCTTTTATGCCCTACGGTTATTTTTATATTCAACTTTTTACAAAAAAAATAATTTCTAAATTAACTCAAATAAAAAAAAAAGGTTGGGTCTAGCCTCCAAATTAATAACGGATTGTACCTAATTTACACGTGTTATTTACTCAAAAAAAGATTTTAATGTGAATTTTTAATGTTAGCCTGACCTGACTCGATGCATTAAATTTGCGAATTCGTGAAGTTATAGAGCATATTGTATACCGTTAGAAAAAAGACAGACTAGAGAACTTTTAAGGGACTCGGAAGATCCTGATCGCTCTTAGTACTTTTATATAGCCATGCAAAGTTGAACTTTCAGTTTAGTTTTACTTCTTTCGGACATTTTGAGAGTTAATAACTAAAGAACTAGATGAGGATGACAAGGTAAATTCGGATTTAGTAGAATCTTAAACAGTGTACTTACAAGAAAATAAAGTTTGAATTTGGAGGCTAAACCCAACAATTTTTTTTTATATGAGTTGTAATGCCGAATTTAGATTTTTTTGGTAAAAAGTTGAAATTAAAAATACCCGTGAGGCATACAGGGGGTTATGGAGGTTAAAGGGATAGCAAATGACCCCTCCTAACGCCTTATACATTTTGGCTCACGATGCGCCAAACACCCTGTCTATGTACAATAGTAAGGCTACACTTTGCATCGCATGGAAAACTCTACAGGTAGCATTAGCATAGCATACACTAGCAATAGCATACACTCGTTCGGTTTCCCACCAGAACTAACTTAACTCGACTTTCGATAAGTAGCAATTACTGCTAGGCTATCAGAGGCCAGAAGCAGATCAAATAGTGTGCTATATTTCATGGTCTGCTGGTTCTTACAACTATTGTAAAAACACAATAAAATTAATCCTAATAAGTTGATTGCCTAGATTTGATACCATACTGCATTTTATTAAACATACTTACCATCAAAGAGCAAATCCTGATAATGTATATCTTTATCTTTTGCCATTAGTTCTCTCTCTTTCTGCTCCCACTTCTCTCTAAGGGTTTGTAAATAATCATTTGTTTTTTGGACCAGGAGAGGTTTTTCAGGCTTCTTTGGGTTCTGAAAAAATTTAAATGCTTTTTAATGTGCATTCAAATGCTATACTATTAAACGAGTATTATTTGTATGTATAAAATATATTTGTATATATATTTTATACAAATATATATTTGTTACATATATATTTGTAATCTGTTTCTCGAAAACGGCTCTAACGATTTCGATAAAATTTACCGTACGATGTTTTCAGGGGCGAAAAATCGATCTAGCTAGCTAAGTCTCATCAAAATTGGTTTTCTTTGCGCTGTTTAGTGCTTTTCCGAAACCTACAGCGCCATCCGTTGGCGGGTAGCAAAGCTTGCTCACCCGATTATATTTTAATGTTGAGACGGCTATTATAGAGCGAAGCTCGGTCGCCCAGGTAGTCTATGAAATGAAAAATTATCCTAAACAGGCTACTTAAAAACAAGTTTCTTTGGGAGTGTTGTTCAGTTTCGTTGGCTGAATATACGCCTCGACTTATGCAATTAAAAATGAATACTATACGAGTACAATTAGAGTAAATAATTATAAATCTTTGGAATAAATAAACAAAATTAACAGCGACTGCGCACTAATCCTCACACTAGGATTCTGGACTAAATAGAATTAGAATAGAATAACATTTATTTCCATGAAACAGTGAAAGTTAATAATTATAAATTACAAAATAAAGTAAGGTACACTGCCCAGGAGGGACTAACTCAGCGATTTAAAGATAATTTAGATGACTGCATTATAAATTACCTCTTTATCACTGTGTTCTACATCATCATTGGAGCCTTCTTTTCTAACGCTTTTCAACAGATCTACATCCTTTTCTTTAAAGAAATCCAAATCTGATTTAAGGCACTTTCTAGTCCTGCCCAAACAGTCGACGAATTCTGTCCTGCAATGGTTAAAACTGTAAGTAAGTATTGCCAGTCAGCAAAGTAGGTAACCTATATCTGTTATTGATTCTATAAAAAACATTGTAGTAGAAGTATTTTGTAAAAGGAGTGAGGAAGGCATCTGTCCATCAGGTAGGAAACTATACAGGCTGGTAATTTAATTGTATAGCAAAGATTAGGGGGTGTTTTAGCAATGATAAAGGAACACACAAGATTTTTTTTTTTTTTTATTGAAAATGGGCTTACTCTTGACCTCGATCTAGTCTTGAAGACAGAGATGAGGTCGACGATGGAACGAGCTTACCCAGAAGAAGCCTATTCACTCGCGACTTGAATAGATAGATAGATATATATATAGATATTTTAAATACCCTACTTTTAAATAATTATGTAAATTCTTACGCCGAAGGCAATGGATCACGGTCTGAAATAAAATTATTTTATTTTACTTTAATGGCCAGCAGATCAATGACCCGGAGCGCCGCGCTATCACAGAGCAAGCGCGCGAGTATCAGTAGATAAGGTACAGACTAGCAGTATCAGTAAAGCAGGTGTAGGTTTTTATGAGTAGGATTTTTTTGGTTCCCTTATTGTTACCAAAATACCGTACGGAAGTTTTCGAGGGCGAAAAATCGATCTAGCTAGGTCTCATGTCTGGAAAAATTAGTTTTCTAGCATTTCTTGAGAATCGCATGTTTCAGAAACCCTTCAGCACCATCTAGTAAAGATTATACTGGAGAAACTTTTTAGCGCTGGCCACTACTTTTCCAACTATTGAAATGTCTGCCAATTTTATATTCAAATTCAGTGAATTACTGGCTTAGCTTCTTGATTCTCTGACTTAGCTTCTATAATACGATATCAAACACAGAGCTCTATAAAACTAACTCTGAAAGAGAAGCTAGGGAAAGCACTAGACGAATGGACTTCCAACCGCTCATTCAACCTTGATTAGCCATAGTTCAACATGGTTTCATAAACCAAGTGGTAAGGTTTTTTAATAAATTGCCAGCACAATTAAAAATAGAGGACAGACTGCATATTTTTCAGAGGAAAGTTAGGAATTTTTTGGTAATAAAGTGTTTTTATGATGTAAATGAATTTTTAAACTGTAATGACCTCGATGAAATGAATAACATGTAATAAATAACTTTTATTTTTTGACATGCAATAATTTTTATTTTTGACTAATGAAATAATTTTTATTTTAGACTTGTAATAATTTTTCTTTTTGACATATGTAACAATTTTTATTTTTGACACATTATAATTTTTATTTTTGACATTTGTAATTATATTTATTTTTGAATTTTGAAACAGAAATGACCTCAATTAAATTAATGATGTGTAAATATATTTATCTTGATAATATTTTAAGGAATGAAATAATGATATACTCGTAACAATAATGAAATAATAATTTAATAGAAATTATTTTAAGATGGCTTACGAAAATAATGTATTTTAATATTATTTTAATTTAGTTTTTTAGTTAATATTGATTGTTTTTAATGTTTAAGAATATATTGTTAAATTCGAACACAGCATGATGTTAACAAATAAACTAATAATAATAATAATGGCTCAACTTCAATTGATTTTTCAACACCTTTGCTGCTTCACCATTCCCACCCCCATCAATGCACAGCTGGCAGGCACTTGGATCTATGAATAATGGTAGCAGTGCTTATTAATTAGGGTGTTTTTGTTGCTCTATAAATCAGTAAACTCAATACATTGCCAGCTCTCAGTATATACCTACTTTTCAGTTAAAAGCAGATTTAGAAATAATGAAATAAATAAATATTGGGAGACATTCCACACAAGCTCATCCAATCCCAAACTAGGCAAAGCCTGTACAATGCGCGCAATGAAAGAAGAGCCCTGTCGGATCACGTGGTTAACCTATGCAGTAGACAGTTCACAGGCCATTTTGTAGGCCATTTTGTCACAAACTGAATACTGCGCAGGTTAACCACATGATCTGACAGGGCTCTTCTTTTGTTGTGCGCATTATACTATGGGTATCAGAAATTATACACCTGACCTGATGACCTTTGGTCATTGACCTTGCAACCCACATGACATTATGATGATGATAAATAGTTAAATAACACCCAGACACAGGACAAACACTTGTGTTGATAACACAAATGGTTAGCCTGGGTGGGAATCATACCCGCCGCCTTATTAATTATCACAAAGCATACCATTCACTCTCATCTTCGTAATCTGTGTGCAATACTGCTTCATCAGGGGACTGTTGAGATTTGTTAGTTGGATCTTCCACTAGTGAGTCTTGCTGTTTTTTTGTATTGAAGTCAACCAGGAAATTGCTAGCATGTTGCGAGTCACCCACTGGGTTTGACAAGTGCTCATACAATTCAGCCTTTTTTTCTAACGCAGCTCTGAAAAAGGTCTTTTTATAGTACAAGGGCATACATAAATATTATACAGTGGTTGATACATTGAAAAACATCGTAAAAAAACGAAATTGATAAAGGAAAACATACCTTGTCTTCTTGTGGGCTTCTAGTTCTTCAATGTCCACAGCATGAAGACTATCCTTGAATGTTCTTTTAACTTTTGTACCATCTTTTTCTGTCCCCTCATTTCCACTAGCCCTTGCTGTTGGTTTGAAATTCTCAGGCTTGTATTGGGGTAAACGTTTCTTTACTTGGACTTCCTCCTGTTTCTTTAGAAGCTCAGCCTTTAAATTAAATAACTGAAAACATGGGGTTTGGATAATTTATTGGTGGATCTAAAACTTTAATGATAATTTGTTTTCCTGAGGTAGTTTACTTACAGTAGATTTATTGAACAAAATTTTCTTAGAACCTTGCTCATTCATACTTGTAATCAGCTAGTAACATATATAAGATCATTGCTTGTAATACAAAACAATAAAATAAATACACGATAAGAGTGAACTTGCTTGACGGAGGTTGGATTTATTTTTAACAGTAGTCTGTCAAATCAAATCAAATCAGTGTTGCCAATGTGTAAATCCAAAATTATCCCAAATCACACACAAAATTATCGTATTTTTATCGCATACATTTATTCATGTAATATATGAAAAAGTAAGGTTTATCTAAAGATTTACCTATTGTTTAGAGTATGTAAAAATGAAGAGAAATACTTTTTGAAACAAAACAAGGCAAAGGCCGCGTTCCAAATCGCGCTCACGAGCGCTAAAACCACTCACGCTACTAATTTCATAATACTGAGTTACTGGTGATTATTTGTTATGAAGTTGCAGCGTAAACGTTGTTCAATCTCCGTTAGGGCCATAGACTATGTTTTGATTGAATATCTAGTCTGAATGCATAGACGCTCACATTGTTCACTTCACATTAAGTTCTCAAAAATATCGTAATATTTCATAAATTATCGTATAAAACAGTGAAATTATCGTGCGATACTCTGTTATTATTTTAAATCGTATAGGACTTATAACTATCGTATAATTACGATAATTATCGCATGGTTGGCAACGCTGAATCAAATATTTGTAATATGGCTTCTGTCAACATGGACAATTTTGCCAGTGTCGAAGTTGGAGAATACACGGCACTACAATGACCAGATAAGACTAAACATATGGAAGTCATATGCTATCCTCCTGCTGTCAGGGAAATATAAAATATAAAACAGTTTATTTGTCAGTTTGAAACGCGCCCCAACTGCCAAGCGGTGTTTGACATTGACATAAAGGACATGTAGACGTCGCTGATTCAGTGCGCACTAAACTTCGCACACTAAAGCCCGCTTAGTGGGGTGCGGCTTTTTGCGAGCGTATTCGGTGGTGGTGGCTTACGGTAAGTAATATCGTCAACAGGGACTAGATAAGTACTATACGTACAAATCGTCAGTCACCCACCTAAAACAAAATCTGGTGTTAGGCCGGGTTCCAAAACGATAAAAAACCAATAAACAATCGGTCTCCATCACACACGCTTTGTAACGCGCCCCTAATTTCATTTGCTGCGCCTGCTGCACACCAGAGATATTTCGCCTGTTTTTAAACGTCCCTTTTTTATATGAGGTTCGCATAGGGTTTTCGCAACCATCTCATTGATGACACAGACTACTAACTGTGCGTTCCAATATGCACTAACAGACTGCTTTAGAGCACTGTGAGCGCGCTTAAGTCGGTCCAAATTGACCTAAAGCGTGCTCTAAAGCACTCGCTCTTTCACCGCCTTACGTCATTGATGACGTCATCGTTTCTGCTATCAGTGCTTTAGTCAAATAGATGGAGCAGTCTGTGCGTTCCATATTGCACTAACAGACTGCTTTAGAGCACTGTGAGCGCGCTTAAGTCGGTCCAAATTGACCAAAAGCGTGCTCTAAAGCACTCGCTCGTTCACCGCATTACGTCATTGATGACGTCATCGTTTCTGCTATCAGTGCTTTAGTCAAATAGGTGGAGCAGTGAAAGCGCTAATGTCAAAATCGATTTGACATATAAAATCCCACACATTTGCAGCCAGCTGATGTCTCTTAAGTTTTGATTTTAATGAGTTTGTCTCTAATGGAAATGAGAGTGGATTTGGCGCACATTTTTCAGCGATTAGCTTAGGCTTTGTTAAAGAAAATAAAAACAAAACTGACATTTTGACAGATGAACACGTGAGCGCGCTTAAATCCATTCCAAATTGACTAGAGCCATTAAAGCAGTGATAGCTTTGTGAGCGTGCAAAATCAATTTGGACCGTCCGTCAGTACTGTATACGCTTTTAGCAGCGTTTGTACAATTTGGAACACAGCCAGTGAAAGCGCTAATGTCAAAATCGATTTGACACATATAAAATCCCACACGTTTGCAGCCAGCTGATGTTTCTCAAGTTTTGATTTTAATGAGTTTGTCTCTAATGGAAATGAGAGTGGATTTGGCGCACATTTTTCAGGGATTAGCTTAGGCTTTGTTACAGAAAATAAAAACAAAACTGACATTTTGACAGATGAACACGTGAGCGCGCTTAAATCCATTCCAAATTGACTAGAGCCAGCATAGAGCAGTGATAGCTTTGTGAGCGTGCTAAATCAATTTGGACCGTCCGTGAGTACTGTATACGCTTTTAGCAGCGTTTGTACAATTTGGAACACAGCCTAAGATGAAACTGACGTGACGTTTATTGATGATGAGCTGTCAGGTGTGCAAGATAGCAGTTTTTTCAAAAATATAATTTCAATATTTTATTAGCTGCTCAGTTTTGCTTGCTTTTTCTCTTCTTTGTTTTTTAATAAGTTTTTTTTTTTCTTATTTTCTCTCATCTTATGGTAGATTCCGTTACCCCATCGGGGGATGACTATAGATGTAAAACAACGGATTTAAAACGTTTTAAACAAAATGTTGCGGTTTTAAACCTAAAAAAAACCGTTTTAAACGGTTGAAAACTCGCCTACAAAAATAAAAGAACTGTGTTTTACACGTCGTTATGGGGAAGTTTTGGTCACCTGACGTCATGTTTCGTTTAATTAGTTTTTAGAAAATCAATAGAAAATACCTAACTACTACCAAAACGAAAACTTAAGTATGTAGGTATACGGTATAACATACAATACTTATTTATTATATTACACATACTAGATTTGAAGACATCATTAACATAATGCCGTCCGTTTTACTTTTAACCGAATGAAATTGATTATTTACATCGTTTGAAAACAATGAAAAACATATTTATTTACCAACACACGAGTTTTTATTACTTGTGTGTTGCGCTTCTTGGTCGGACGGACCAAACCCGCTAAGTATATCAATATCAGAATATCACACTTATAAAAAATCTTTACACAGTTGATAGGTAGGTACTCCGTTATATCCCTACTTCGGTAATATCCAGAAAATTTAGTTATAATAAAGGAAAACATAGACATCCATCAACACCGTTTTAAACCGAAAAAAATTGTTTATTTCGTTTTTAAACGGTTTTTTTCGTTTTAAACGGATTGGTTTAATTGGTTTTAAACCGGCCTTACATCTATAGGGATGACCCCAGTGGGGGTCTTTTTGTGTGCCAAAAAGTCCAGGAGCATATGTTGTGATCTCCCAGTCCGATGATACTCCTTTTACCCCTAATCTGGATGCAGCTGAAAAAGAGAGACACAGTCGTTCGAGGAAAAAGTGCCGCAAAAAAAAATCTGGAAGAGGCGTTTCTGTCTCCAGTTCGCGATCTGGGTCTCGGTCTCGGGATTCTAGATCTCGATCTCGGCATTCCAGTTCACATTCTCAGAGGTCCGTGGTGGCCAAATCAACACCTGACTCTATTTTAAATTTGGGCCAAGGTATTCAAAACTCCTCTACTGTTATTAACCCCTTATTAGTTCTATCTTCCGAGACTACCTCTACCCATCAAGAGTCGCAGTCTCAGTTGTCTTTGAGTGGTGTGGGCAGACAATTATATAATGATAATGATAAAGGGCCGTTTTTAATTCATGTACAACGATTGGAGGATTCTCCCAATTCAGGCACTACCCTCCATCCCATTTCATTCGGGAAATTTCTGCACAGCAGGATTAGAGAGTTTCCAGATGTTATTGATGGTTCTTTAAAGAAAATTGGCCGCAACCGGATTTCTTTACTATTTCATTCAGCAATTGCGGCGAATGCTTTTTTGAAATCCCCTACCTTGACGTTACATAAATATAAGGCTTTTATACCATCCCACAATGTTACTCGGCTTGGATTGGTTCGTGGAGTTCCAACCGATTTATCTGAAGAAGTTGTTGCCTCTTTGGTTACTCTTCCAGTTGGTTGTGGTCGAGTCCTCAAAGTCCGTCGGCTTAATTTTAAACGGCTTTCCACTGATGGCTCTTATGTATGGTCTCCTTCTCAGACGGTTTTGATCACTTTCGATGGTCAAGTTCTGCCGCAGAGGATTTTTCTTTTGTACAACTCCCTCCCCGTGGAAATGTATTCTTACCCTATAGTACAGTGCTATAAGTGTTGTAGGTTTGGTCACACACAGAATAAATGTCGTGCTCGGGAGTTACGCTGTTTTCGATGCGGTAATGATCATTCTGGTTCTAGCTGTTCCAATGAGGAAGTTATTTGTGTCAATTGCCCTGAAGGTTCAGGTTCGAATCATCCAGCTAATAGCAAGAATTGTCCTGAATACAACAGGCAATGCAATATCAAAAAGATGATGGCGGATCAAAATATCTCTTATTTTGAGGCAGCCCAGTTCCATGCCCCTAAAAAGTTATTCTCTTCTGTTGCTGCTTCTCCAGTCTCCTATAAAAAGACTGTTTTTATAAATCGTCGCCCCTCTCCTTCTGTTCAGCAAGGCTTTGATCGGTTTACTCACCAGGCTTTAGTTAGGGATCCTAACTTATCTTCTGAAAATGGGTCTGTCCTAAAAGATTCATTCTCTTCTTCGGAATCAGATAAATTAATCATGGAACTTATTTCCATTTTTAAATCCCTTCTTAAAGTTTTTTCTCCTTCCCTTAAAGGAGATTTGTTGTCCAACGTTGCCCCTCTTGTTTCCTTTGTTTCTTGTAACCTTTGTTTGCTTAATTCTGGCTGTGCAACTCGCCGTGTTCGCCCTGGTGATGCGGTAAGTGCTGTTGACGTTTCCCTTTGTTCGCCGGATTTGGCATCTCAGCTATCTTGGGAAACAATTGGTAACAGTTTTAGTAGTGATCATTTCCCTATTTTACTTCGTTTTCCATCTATTTCTTTACCTAATACGCCCTTGAGTAACCCTCTCTTGAAACATAACTTAAGCTCTGCTGACTGGAGTGTTTTTTTGTCAGCTTTAAATAATAATTCTTCCAGCTTGCCTCCAATTTCATCGGATAATATTTTTGTATGCTGTGAAGCCTTATCCTCTGCCTTGATTTCTAGTGCTGATTCTTCTATCCCTCGTAAGGTTTTTTCTTCTAGGAAAATCCCTTCTCCTCCCTGGTGGGACCGTGATTGCTCTCGAGCGGTATTTTCTCGCAATGAATCTGAGTTGATGTATGCGTCCGACTTATCTCTTGATAACTATTGCAACCTAAATCGAATTATTGCTAAGACTAAGTTACTCCTTCGTTCAAAAAAGATGGAGGGTTGGAAATCTTTCTGTCTATCTATTACTACTACTACTCCTTCTTATTTGGTCTGGAGAAAAATTCGCAGTTTTCGTGGTGCTTATTGCCCTCCTCGTCATTTTTGTCCAAGTTCTCTTCAATAGGCTGATAGTTTCATGGATATTTTAGCTCCAGCTTATGTTCCTGTTCAACTGGAACTCCCCACTTTTGCATCTCCTTCTATATCTCATGATTTGGATCGTCCTTTTTCTTTATTTGAAATAAAATTTGTTTTAAAATCTGTCAAAGATTCTGCTCCTGGTTTTGATGGTATACCATATTCCTTTTTTGTTAAAGCTTCTGATAAATTTCTTATTTATTATTTGGATTTAATAAATTCTATGTTTGTTTCTGGGATCGTTCCGTATATTTGGAAATCTCAGCTGATCATGCCGGTACTAAAACCGGGCAAGAACCCTGAGGATCCATGTTCATACCGTCCGATAGCCCTTTCATCTGTGTGTATTAAACTTGTTGAGCACCTTATTAAAAACAGGCTTGAATGGTTCGTTGAAAATAAGGGCCTTTTGGCCCGGTCTCAATTTGGCTTTAGGAAAGATAGAAGCTGCCTGGATAGCTTAGCAATTTTTACTACTGACATAAGATTATCATTCTCTAGAAACGAGTCAGTTGTTGCTGCTTTTCTTGACATCACAGGTGCTTACGATAACGTTCAACTTCCTTTACTTTGGCAGAGGCTACGTGAGTTGGGTATTCCGGCTAGACTTAGTAATTTTATTTCAAACCTTCTTTCTGAGAGAGTGATAACTTTTAGATGTAGTGATCCTTCGGTGGCTCCTAGTCGAACAATTTGGAAGGGCCTGCCTCAAGGTTCTGTTTTGAGCCCTTTGCTTTATAATTTATATACCTCTGATTTGCATAAGTCGGTTGGTTTAAGTCGAATTTTGCAATATGCTGATGACCTTTTAATTTATTATTCTGGTCATGATATGAAGAAAATTACTGATATAGTTACTAATTCTTTGACGACTTTAAATTTGTGACTTTCGCAGCATGGTCTCTCTCTATCTCCTAGTAAATGTAATGTTGTGGTCTTCTCGAGAAAACGAAATATTTCAAATTGTCCTGTCTTTGTTGATGATTTTCCTTTACTTTCTAGACCATCTGTTAAATTTCTTGGTGTTATTTTAGACTCAAAATTAACTGGAGTTCCTCATGTTGACTTCATTGTGACTAAGTGTGAGCGTAATCTCAATATTCTTAGATGTTTGTCTGGTGTTTGGTGGGGGGCTCACCCATTTTCTTTAAAATTGTTATATAATGCCATAATACGGAGCTCTTTAGATTATGGGATTTTTCTCTTAGATCCGGCCAATAAGGCGGCTTTTCAGAAATTAGACAGGGTTCAATCTAAGGCTCTCCGTATTATTGCTGGGGCTATGAAGTCTTCCCCTGTGAATGCCTTACAGGTCGAATGTGTTGAACCTCCCTTATTTTTGAGACGTCGTTTTTTAGCAGATCGTTATTTGTTTCGTGCTATCCGCTTCGCTGACCATCCAATTTTTCCTAAGCTCTCACTTCTTAGTAGATATTTTCAATCTTCTCAGTATTGGAGATGTAAGGATCCTCCTTGTTTGGTAGGTAGCTTTAATAAAAAAGAATCTCTTAAAGATCCTATTGATCGTTCTATTAATCTTCCGCTCTTTGATTTTGGTTTTAATGTTGTTACTTATATCCCTCGTGTGATTCTTAATTTTGGTATATGTAAAAATGATCCTCATGCTAATAAACTATTTTCTGATTTAATCAAACGAGATTGGCATCAATGGCATACACTTTATACTGATGCTTCCAAACTTTCTACGTCTGGCTGTGTGGGAGTTGGGATTTTTTATCCTCAGTTTAATATTCATCAAAAATTCAAATGTCCTCCAGAATCTTCTGTTTTTTCTGGTGAATGTTTGGCTATTCTCGAAAGTATTGATTATGCTCTATCTTTTAAATTAAAGCAATGTTTAATCCTTACTGACTCTCGTAGTGCTTTGCAGTCACTTTTAGGCAACCCTTTTAAAATAAATTCTCATGGTGCTATTATATTTAAAATTAAAGATCTTCTTTTTCGGTGTACTAATCTTGGCATTGATATCGTTTTAGCCTGGATCCCCGGTCATGTAGGGATAACAGGGAATGAATCTGCTGATTTGGCTGCCAAGGATGCTGTAGCTTGTGGAGACAAACGTCATTTTAAAATTTATCCCGATGACCTTGCAGCTTTGCCTAGAGTATACCTTTCTCGGGCCTGGTCCGCGTACTGGAGATCTTCTAGTGTTCGACGTGGCTCCTTTTTTGCTAAAATACAACCTTCTATACCCGTTAACCCGTGGTTTTCTAAAATTCGCCTTCCTAAACATTTTACTTCCATTTTGATCCGTCTTAGACTTGGCCACTGTTGTTCTCCTGTTCATTTATCAAAATTACATATTCGTGACTCTTCTATTTGTGAGTGCGGCTTAGAGGAGGGTACTTTAAACCACATTTTCTTTCATTGCCCTTTAATTTCACATTCAGATTTTTATGTTTCTTTACATTTCTTAAAAGTGCCTTTCCCTACCTGTTTAGCTACTCTTTTATGTTCAAAAGATCCCAATTTTTTTTATGCATTGGCCTATTTTTGTAAATATAATAACTTAAAACTTTAATCTGTTATTTATTTATATTTTATGTATTTATAATTGCAAGCTTTTCTGTGCTTTTTTTATTTTTATTAAGTTTTATATTTTTGCTCTTGCTCTCTGGCAGTGATACTCTTTTAGAGTAATTGCCATAAAAAAAAAAACTATTCCGAGCGAAGCAAGGATGTCCGAAACCCAGATTAGTAAGTTTATGTACAGAGTAAATCTTTGAGTACACACATCCCAGATTAGTAAGTTTATGTACAGAACACATGGTCGATAATACGCAAGCTAAAGCTAACTGTAAATTTTATAAAAATCACAAACCAATACCGTGAGAGTGTATATGTAATAAAGTAAGAGCTTGTTATCAAAATGTCAACTCCAGCCAGAAGACGCCTTATGAGGGATTTCAAACGGTTCGTATCTAGATTGTTCATTTCTGAAATTGCCTAAAATTTGGCACAAATATTGTCTCAATGGAAATTTGTGGGTCGTACAAATGAATTCGTAATGCTGATTCATCAAATTATATCATAGATGTTTTAATAGTTTTTTGTAATGCCTTGTTGTTTGTGTTACAACTACTAAGACTCCCTGGTAAAGGAGTAAATGAGGGATCAAAATCAAATATTGGAGGTAAAAGGGATGAACTAGAACAGCTACTGCATTGCCACCTGTAAAGATCTATTGTAGCCAAGCGAGGGATCAAAATCAAATATTGGAGGTAAAAGGGATGAACTAGAACAGCTACTGGCATTGCCACCTGTAAAGATCTATTGTAGCCAAGCCTTTGTTATATTTCCTTGGCCACACTAACAGCTTTGAAAAGGCTGACTATCAGCCTAGAATAAAGAGTGCCTTGATTCTAGGCTGATAGTGTATCTATATGATTGAAATGTGCCACTTCCATAAGTCAAGTTCTGGATACTTTTTTGTCTTTTTCATACAATAAGTATCAATGTTTTGTATACCTAAGTACAGTGTCCTCACAATCTAGGTTACCCAAACTGTACTCCATTTTTTATCAGTTCCTACAGCACCATAGAATACATATAACAGAGTTAGAAAGGCGAAGTAGGCGGGCCCCGCGTGCCACGGATAGGTCCGTAGGACAAATAAACGTCAAAACCTCAAAATGACCCCTTCAGTCATTTGCCCGACTCAATGGCGTAAAGAGCAGCGACATATTTTTTAAGAAAATGCCGTTTTGTGCGATATTATCACGTCGAGCTCACAGCAAAGATAAAAATTTGCAAAATGGAGGCCTATTGTACCACCGATAACCATTTAGAATACCTTTTTATCCACTATATTTGTTAAAACAAAAATATTTTTTAGCCGGTCGAAACCAGAGCAAAAGTGCTTCCAAAAATACATCGATATCGATAAATTTCTGTCTACTTGCATTATTCCTGTAATGTTGAATACTTACTTGTATATATTTTTTAGCTTTGAAGTTAACCAATAATTTTTTAATAATTAAAAAATTTAAAATTGTTTGCACTCATACTAAATCCCAACTTTAGAAATAGATTTTTGGCAGCTACCCAGGTGATCCATAAGAAAAGCAAAGATGGATCGATGCCACAGGGCGAAAAGATTGGTTAGCCACCAAAACAAGTTCTACTTGCTCCAAACACTTTCTGGAGAGTGACATCATCTTTTCGGCACAAAGAAGACATTTAAAGCCTCTTGCTATACGCTATACCTGTAAGAAACCGAAACCACTTCCCGGAGGGACACCAACTTTACCACACACGTCTTTGCTGGTATATTAATTTAATTTGTTGGTTCTTCTTATTGCTGACTAGCAGTTGCCCACGACTTCATTTGCATGGGATTTGAAAAAAGAGTAGATATTATGCTTTTCTAGATCTAAGTCCATATTCCTGCCAAATTTAATCAAATTCTGTTCAGTGGCTGGGTCGTGAAAGAGTAACAAACATATAAAAATTCAAACTTAAATAAATTATCTTTATAATATTAGTGAGATATAAATAAGAAAAATGTAAATATCATGTAAATAATAAAACAAAACAATGCTTCATCATCTATTTTATTTTTGAAGAATATTTACACGCAGGGATCTTCTAATAAAAAACCGGCCAAGTGCGAGTCGGACTCGCGCACCGAGGGATCCGTACCACCACACAATCACGATTGTATTAGAAATTTCAGTATGTTCCTGTGCTAGATTTTTTGAGTCTCACATGAGCTTGACTAGATTTTAATATTTTTAGGGTTCCGTACCTCAAAAGAAAAAAACGGAACCCTTATAGGATCACTTTGTTGTCCGTCTGTCTGTCTGTCTGTCTGTCTATCTGTCTTTCTGTCTGTCTGTCAAGACCCTTTATCTCACGAACGGGTAAAGGTATCAAGTTGAAATTAATACCATATATTAGTGTTCATGAACCACACAAGATCTGAAAAATATTTTTTTTACAACGACGCAATCAAAAGATATGGCAGTTTATGTCCTCATCTCCATACATTTATGCAAAAATGCAAAACCTACAGGGTACTTCCCGTTGACCTAAAATTATGAAATTTGGCAAGAAGCTAGGTCTCACAGTACAAATAATGGGAAAAGTCTGAAATCATTAAATATTACAACTTTGCTCACAACTAATGGTAACCAATTGTGGTGAGCTCCCGTTTCAAAAACATTCATATAAGAGAGGGGTCAAGTTGGATGGTCGCGAAGGCGATTTTTGTTTTAGTTCTATTTTAAAAACGGGAACACTTACAAACTTTAAAATTGGTATGTTTATAGTGCACAAGCTATAAAATAACAACAAATAATAAAATTTGGTCAATCGCGTGTCCGACTCAAAAATTAACACATTAACTTACTGAAATTTCAACTAATACAATTAAGATTATGTGTTGGTACGGAACCCTCGGTGCGTGAGTCTGACTCGCACTTGGCCGGTTTTTGTTATTTTATAGCTTATGCACTATAAACATTGCAATTTTCTTGTTTTCAAGTGTTCCCGTTTTTAAGATAGAGCATAAACAAAAATCGCCTAAAAAAGGTCTTTAGTATCGGAGCCACACTTAATTTATATAATTTTTTTATTTTTAGTATTTTTTGTTATATTGGCTACAGAAATACATAATCTGTAAAAATTTTAACTGTCTAGCTATTACTGTTCATGAGATACAGCTCAAAAAAAATTTTGTAAAAACAGATGACTTTGGTGGCATCTTTTTCATTTGGTTTAAAGTATTTTTTAAAACAAAAAATACATTATTTATTTACTCAACAAGCTCCAATCAACGGGATGGGTCAAACTTTTTTTACGCTCCCCCCTTTAGCTGTTTGGGAGCCCCCCGTAATTTTGTAAATTTTTAGTATTTGTTGTTGTAGCGGCAACAGATATACACAATTTGTGAAAATTTCAAATTTCTAACTATTACGGTTCATGAGATACAGCCCACTGACAGTCAGACAGACATCGAAGGCATATCAATAGGTCCCGTTTTTCACCCTTTCGTTACGAAACCCTAATAAAGAATGAGTATAAAACTAAAACCCGTATACAAGGTGTAAGTAAATAGGCAATACACAACACAATAAAACAAATTAAGAACGCACCCTTTCCTTCCCTCTCTTCCCCCCCCCCCCCTCTCTTCCCCCCCCCCCGTAACATCAATGAAAAAGCAATGGCCGCGCGCGCAATTCTGTTCTCATGAAAATAATATCTAAAACGACAAAAACACCTGTGTATAATACAAAGTGACTTTGAATTTACAATGTTTTTTGTAAAGATTGATTGATGCAGTGTGACCTCTAATAAGAACCAGCGCCTGGATTCCCTATCATCAGTACGTCCTTTTTCACCCCGCCGCCTGAGAATGTCGGATCTGTAAACGTTAGTTTACTATTATTTAATCTGTGATTTTAGTGAGATATAAAAAATAAAACAGCTTGCACAATAGCGTGACGATTATTTTCTGCGCATGGTGACACGCGGAGAGCCAATGAACGCTTCGCAGTCCTTCCCCCACCATACCCCGCGCAACCCCGCGACTCGTTTTTTGTGTTCTGCGCATTAACCGCCATCGCTAGAGTTAGTTATTGCAAGCTGTACGAATCTAAAACAAACCTATGTTTCGTGGAAAAGTTGTAATCCAGAGTACAATAATCCATCTTATCGATAATTTGCCCAATGAAACATACATCCCTAGCATTTGCACAATAATGATACCAGTATAACACAACAATTTAATATTTCAAAATCGCTAAGTTTCTATTTTCAGTAAAGAAAAATAAAATTATTTTTTTAAGTATTATGCATAATGTTGCACACATTTATAAATATATTGTTAGGGAAATATTTAAAAGGAAAGTTAAAACAAAGAGAGGTCCAATGGATACTTTTTGAATCGTTTTGTGCAAACTTTATTAGTATGGCCACATTTTATCTTTGTCTCTTTCTCACCCAAAAACATCAGATTTTGACGTTTTTGAAAATAATGTTATAACGTAATGTAATACGGTAAATTTTTGATTGCTTGGATTTGGCTCTTTTGACTTTTTTGATTCACCAGTAGACGACAAATAGCTAGCGGTTTTTTATGTAGTGAAAATATAATTCATCGTGTAAATATGTGCAAACTGGCGACACCGGTTCTCGTACAAAATAGTCAGCATTGCCTTTCTAACTCTGTTTCATGTATTCTATGTACAGCACAGTTTAGAATATAATGTTTTTATGTTAAAAACAGTACACTTTAGCACAAGTTTTGCCTAATATAAAATTAGTCACCTTAGTGCACTCTCGATATCCTAAAACAACCAAACTTTTAATCTTACAAATAGCAAAATAATAATCTATATATATAAAAGAAGAAGGTGACTGACTGACTGACATATCAACGCACAGCCCAAACCGCTGGGTCTAGAGATTCCAAATTTGGCATGAAGGTTCCTTATGAGACCTAGGGGTGCACTAAGAAAGGGTTTTACAAAATTTCACCCCTAAGGGGGTAAAATAGGGGATGAAAGTTTGTATGAAAGTCCGTCAGTTTTGAAGTTAGGATCTTCAAAATTTGTATTCAGGCTGACGACTAAAAATTAATATTTACGTGTCTCAGGGTTTTTGAAAATTCGACACCCTCAAGGGTGAAAAGGGGGATGAATTTGAAAATCCTTCATTTTCAAAGTAAAATCCACATAATTTATTATTTAGGCATTAATGATGTTATTCTATGCAACGTTCATCACTGTTATTGAAATTCCACCCCAAATTCAACCCCTAAAAAAGGGAAATGGGGTGAAAAAGTCTAAAAACCAATATGGGTATCGTTTGTATGGTTTATCGGGTCGCTGATTACGAAAACTACAACAATTTTGAAATCCAACGTTGTGGACGTTAAATACCATCATTCCCTTGGAAAGGGGTTGGGGTGCGATAGGGTTGAAATGTGAATATGGGTGTCGTTTGTATGGTTTATCGGGTCGCTGATTACGAAAACTACAACAATTTTGAAATCCAACGTAGTGGACGTGAAATACCATCATCCCCCTGGGGATGGAGTTGGGGTGCGATAGGTTTGAAATGTCTAAAAATCAATATGGGTGTCGTTTGTATGGTTTATCGGGTCGCTGATTACGAAAGCTACAACAACTTCGAAATCCAACGTGGTGGACGTGAAATACCATCATCCCCTGGGGATGGGGTTGGAGTGCGATAGGTTTGAAATGTCTATAAATAAATATGGGTGTCGTTTTTATGTTAGGGATAGCGGTTAAATTGGCGTTAGGGGTAGGGATAGGGGCAGGGATAGGGACAGGTAGAGGTAAAGGTGGAGGTAGAGGTAGAGACGTAGAGAGGGAGAGAAAGAAGGAGGGGAAGGGGGAGAGGGAGGGATAGGGGGAGAGGTAGAAGGAGGCGAAGGGGGAGAGGGAGGAGGAGGCGAAGGAGGAGAGGGAGGTAGAGAGGGAGGGGGAGCGGAAGGGGGAGAGGGAGGAGAGGAAGGGGGGAGAGAGAGGGAGAGGGTTTCAGTTTTTCTCAATTACTTCTGCGAATTGGCTCTGTTTTGAAATATTACATAAAGGTGTCTCTCATCTCTCTCTTTACATTTGTTAGGATACTGCTGCTAAGTTCCTCTGTTCTGAGTAATTTATGAGTAACGTCTGTATATTATATAAAATTCAGCTGGATCTTGAATTATACTCATTGATTTGCGCAGGCTTAGTCCTGTTTTTCCTTAGTTTAAAATTACCCCGAAATGACGGGAAAATATCTCATTGCTTCGGAAAACCGGTAACAACCTAAATACGAAATCCACGCGAGCGATGCCGCGGGCAACAGCTAGTATTAAATATACAAGTAATACCATAGATTTAATGTCTACATTTTATCTATGAATATTGTTAGAGAACAAAGAAAATGAATTTACAAGAAGTGGACAGCAAGCTTAAAGAAAGGTTATAGTCCAAGCTATTGTTTTTTTGTTCTTGGAAGACTATAGAAAATTGCTGTATCTATTTATATATTATATATTTTAAAAAAAATTCTTTTACAGTTTGCAAGAGGACCCACCAACTGGAGTGTCGGGTGCTCCATCTGATAACAACATTATGATCTGGAATGCTGTAATATTTGGGCCTCATGACACTCCTTTTGAAGATGGCACATTCAAACTTACAATAAAATTCACAGAGGAGTACCCAAACAAACCTCCAACTGTGAGGTTTGTCTCCAAAATGTTTCATCCAAATGTGTATGCTGGTGGTGGTATCTGCTTAGATATCTTCCAAAACCGATGGAGTCCTACATATGATGTCTTTGCTATTCTTACATCTATACAGGTAGTTATTTCTTTTTAATTGTTTGTTTACATCTTCCTCATACATCTTACTTATGTGCTTGGTAACATCACTTCAATGTATGAAAATTTTACATTACCCATCAGGTTGAATACCAAATTAATATTAAAATTACAGTATTTTCACTTTTATCTTCTTTATATTGGTTTTTTAGACAATTTTTTAAATCAAGCATCAATAACCCAGTTGTGGCTAGAATGAAGACTACAAGAATTAATTATGTTTCTTTGTTGCAGTCGCTACTAAGTGACCCAAATCCTAACTCTCCAGCTAATTCAATGGCGGCACATCTATATAAGGAAAATCGTCGGGAATACGAAAAACGAGTGAAAGCATGTGTAGAACAATCATTTATTGATGAGGTGGGAATTAAATATCGTGAAAACAGTGTAGACCACTAGCCGTCACTTCCATATAGTTTAGTGGGACTTCATTGGCACTTTCACTAAACTGGTGTTTTAAAATTAACAATCAATTAATCAAGGTTTGAGTTGAAGTTTTATTGTTAGATTATTTATTTTTTATTTGCGCAAATTAAACAGTTAAAAGTCTGTTAAATGTGATAATAATATGGCAATTGTAAATGAAATGCATAATATGTTCAATATTGTGATATTTTCATAAAGCAGTTGAAATATAAAATAAAGAACAATCATAATTATTGTGTATAAGAGAAAGGTTCGCAAAGAATTGAAATGTAAGTCTATTAAACAAAAATATGAAATGTGCAGTTCTGAATTTATTTGTTGTTAATTTGTTTAATAAAATAAGGAATAGTAATATTGAGGAATTCATCAGTCACTATTTTTGTTCTGCTCCGGGGGCAATTACATTATTGGATGGTATTAAGCATCATTAATATCCGAGAAATTTTGACATATATTATTATTGAGTTTTTGCCCTGCTCAGCTGCAAAATTGACACGGGTAAACACGACTACCCACAGACCTAGGCTATGTGTGCAACCTAGGCCTGTAATTTAAAACATTGGGTCCCAAATTGTTGCGCAATGCTTAATTTTTGGTATGTTATTAGAAGACATAACAATAGCGTAAAACCAATTTATGAGCTTCGAAAGACCTGTGTTAAATGCATGGTACCCGTTGCTCTTAAATCATAGCAAATTTTATGCACTACTTCAAAATTTAGTCCAGTAAAAATACGGTTTTGCAAAACATTAAATGCTAATAGCTACTTTTTTGTGTATATCGTATTTAAATATGATGTTAAGACGCAATATTTACGAATCCACCTAAAATTTAAAGCGGAATATTTTTTTCGAATAACAGCTAAGGCAAAAATAGTAATAGACAATAATATACTTTATATCATAGATAAACGTATACTTTACATATAGGCATCAAAATCCACCATAAATATATTTAAAAATATCAATTTATTTCAAAATATAAAATCTCCACTTATTTTTACATATAAGGGCCAATAAAGTCGAGGTAAAATAATAGCAATAAACTGAGCTAAACTCAACCTTTTTAAATGTAAGTGATTCTTATATATATTCACAAAAATGCCATACTAAATTAAAAAAAAGTTTTTTGTAATCGCTGGTTTACAATGATT
The DNA here is from genome assembly GCA_947532105.1 of Athrips mouffetella. Lineage (NCBI taxonomy): Eukaryota > Metazoa > Arthropoda > Insecta > Lepidoptera > Gelechiidae > Athrips > Athrips mouffetella. The sequence continues at coordinate 13,389,873 of OX383956.1, forward strand.
TTGTAAACATTTATGTTGGATTTGCCAAAAATGTGATTATATAGCACTATTTAAATTATTAGAAAGCAAAACGGATCTATTACTATTTTTGGTTGCGAAGATAAGCTGTATTTAAATTTCGTGCTATAAAAGTTAAACAATACAAAAAAGCTAACATTTTTAGGTGGATTCATGTATAATATGAAATTCTGAATATATAGCAAGCCGCAAATAAAAAAAATAATCTATTAACATTTTTTTCCGAAATTCCATATTTTTTTAATGTTTGGACGGCAAAATAAATAAATAAATGAAGTAAATTTAGGTGGATTCCATTAAAAAGCTTTACACAGAAATATAATCTATCGATCTGAAAAAGAATCACGGCTATTATCAATTATTTCCGTTTCGCCATACAATCTCTCGTAATTTTACTGGAGTAATTCTCATAATTTCTAGGTTTACCGGGCACATGTCAGTTAACACAAATCTTGCAAAGCTGATAATTTTATTATACTTTTGCTATGTATCCTAAAAACATATGTACAGTTAGTTAAGAGGACTTTGTACCATGCTTATTTCAATAGATGTACGGGCTAGAGTTGCACTGCGAGTGTCAAGCTTGACCTGTCGTTGATTGTACCAAGAAATCAGCGTCGTGCATAGTTAGGGGTTGCTTTTTAGGGTTCCGTAGCCAAATGGCAAAAATCGGAACCCTTATAGATTCGTCATGTCTGTCTGTCCGTCTGTATGTCACAGCCACTTTTTTCCGAAACTATAAGAGCTATACTGTTGAAACTTGGTAAGTGGATGTATTCTGTGAACTGCATTAAGATTTTACATAAAAATAGAAAAAAAAACAAAAAATTTTAGGGTTCCCCATACATAGAACTGAAACTCAAAAATTTTTTTTTTCATCCAACCCATACGTGTGGGGTATCTATGGATAGGTCTTTAAAAATGATATTGAGGTTTGTAATATAATTTTTTTATAAACTGAATAGTTTGCGCGAGAGAAACTTCCAAAGTGGTAAAATGTGTGTGTCCCCCCCCCCCCCCAACTTCTAAAATAAGAGAATGATAAAACTAAAAAAAATATATGTACATTACCATGCAACCTTCCACCGAAAATTGGTTTGAACGAGATCGAGTAAGTAGTTTTTTTTTTTTAATACGTCATAAACCATAACCGATTACGGTGAGCTCCCGTTTCAAGAACTTTTCCATAAAAGAGGGGTCAAAATAGATGGTCGCGGAGTTTTTAAAGTCAAAGAGCAAAAGATTTTAGTATATCATATGGTAAATAGGTACGGAACCCTCGGTGCGCGAGTCCGACTCGCACTTGGTCGGTTTTTTTTTACACTTAAAGTATCCATAGTACGTGACAGCTCAGGAGTGCAAACGAAATGTAAGGCACGCCAACAAAATTGCCCGCACTCTTGAGCTGTTGGTTACTTTTACCTGGGTTATAAGTTTTTACTGAGCGGTATTGGTTGGCCAGCAATGCAGCCAGGAGTGAGGCAGTGAGATGTCATAGCTACCAATCTTGACTCGGCGTCTACATAAATGCGAGTAAGACTCACCTTCGATTTGAGTCGGTATGTGAGTGCATAATAACCTCAGTAGAGTATAACAACCAGTAAGTAGGTCTTAGATTGAACATGTAGTTTACTAGTCCTATACTCGTACTGGTGTCGATTCTGGCAGACCCAAACTAAAACTAAACATTGTATTGTATATTTATTTAATGGCATCACATCTTATTACAAATCGTATTTATCTGTGACTAAACTAAATTTGACAGGTCTAAAAATGATGCTGTCCTCTATCAGTCTGTAGGGAGTAACAAAGACAACAACACTTTTAGACCCGTCAAATTTAGTTTGGGTCTGCCAGAATCGACGCCACTATTAAACGACCAATATTTGTATATATATTCGTAATCGGTTCGATGAAAATTACCATACGGGGGTTTTCGGGGACGAAAAATCGATCTAGCTGGGTCTCATGTCTGGGAAAATTCGTTTGCCCGTGTTTTTAAGTATTTTTTTAAATACCTAGCTAGGCTAGCATAGCTTGCTCACCCGATGATATTTTAATGTTGAGGCGGCTATTATGCCGGATTTAGAAGGAGGCCACCTACCTTCTAGGCACGACAATATGCATCGTGTAAACAGTTTTTGCCGTGCCTCGGCTGGTTTAGACGACAGCAAAATATTGGCGCCTATACTCTAGCAAGCTCTAGGCAGGACGGTAGGCAAGGTGTAAACGGTTTTTGGCGTGTGGCTTGCCTGTAGGCATGAAATAGACCAGCGGCCTATTTTGCGGCGCCAAAACAGTGGTCGCGAACTTGCCATATAAGTTAACAGAATCCAGATGTAAGGAACCTTGAAAATTCAATTCAATTCAAATTATTTATTTCAGATATAGATCCATAAAGTGTTAGTAACAATAACTTATACTATGGTAAAATGTGCCCAGTCATTAAATTAATATCTAAATAATATTTTTTTCGCTGTTATCAATTTATTTTAACCGACAGCCGACCCCTTGACCGCCACTCGACCACCAGCCGACCACTAGACGACCACTTTAACGCTAGACGACCACTTGACCACTAACCGACTACTAGAACACCAGCTGACCACCTGACCACCTGACGACCGCTTGACCACCAGCCGACCACTTGACCAGCAGCTAACCACTTGAACGCTAGACGACCACTTGACCACAAGACGACCACTTGACCACTAGACGACCACTTGACCACTAGACGACCACTTGACCACTAGACGACCACTTGACAAGCAGCTAACCACGAGACGACCACTTGACCACTAGACGACCAGCCGACTACTTGACCAGCAGCCGACTACTTGACCAGCAGCCGACCACTTGACCACCAGCCGACCACTTGACCATCGCCGTATCACTGGCAGAAAAACGACAAACTAAAACCGGACAGGGTGTCTACTCTCAATTTTCGATATATCGATACGATACTACTTCGATACAGTCGAAATCATAATTTAGTTCACTGACAATAGAGTAGAATATTGGTTGGATGAATTATCAAATTGGCAGAGATTAACACCCAACCAATATCCTACTCTATCGTTAAGGGACGAAGTTTTGAATTTGCATGTTCCGAATAGTATTAATAGGTTTTTACCTATGAAATTGCCGAAATTTTCTTACAGATTAATGAGATCATAATTCCTATAATTCTAATACAATTTTTTTCATTTGTCTTATATTTGAAAGTTGACTTCAACCTTATCAATTTAAGCATAAAATAAAGTTTTTATTTTTAGTTTGATATATAAAATTAAAGGTTCGAAAATTGGTCGTCTTAAATGTCGTCCGATTTCATCATTAGATTTGTTATATTTATTTACAGATAATATTTTTCGAAAATTAAATTTAAGCTTCTGTTAGCTTAATGTCTTTCCAATAATGCTAAAAAAAAATTAAAAAAATTGGATTTACAATTCCTAAGAAAAATGCAAAAATGTTAGTACTGAAAATTGAGTTTACCTAAAATTCGCCATACAAAACGGCAATTTCATAGGTAAGGACCTAATATATCGATATATCGAAAATTGAGAGTAGACACCTAGAACAGACGCCCCGTATCGATGAAGTCTACATTCATAAGAACTGTGAGCCAATTCTTGGATATCACTGGGTGATTATCGAGATTTGCAAAATATAAAAAAGCCACGATAAACTCATGAAACTCAAATTATTATGTTGGTAATTTTAAAACCGGACGAACCCCCCCGCCGGCTTCCCTCGCATCTCGGCGGCGCGGCGCACAGTGGACCCTAACTGAAAATTTTCAGTCTTAGGGAACAAATTTTTTGACCCGACCTGATTTTTTTATATAGGTACCTGATTAAATTCCAAACAACTTTATTCTTTTGTAATTTGTTGTTAAGTTGTTCTAGAACGTATCAAAGTAGAGAGATTGCAAGAGGAGGATGTCAGAAAAGAATACTTGAAAGACTTGAGTGAAAGATTTGAGAACCTGGATGAAGTAAATGATATTGAATGTTTGTGGAATGAATTTAAAGATGGAGTAGTAGGTATAGCTGTCAATGTTTGTGGGGTGTCAAAAAGGAGAAAGGGTGGAAAGAAGAAGAATATGTGGATGGATAAAAGTGTACAGGCAGCTGTTTGTGAGAAGAAGAAAGCATGGTCAGATTGGTTAGCAGTAAAAGCTAACCAAAGAATGCAGAGGGCAACAAGTGATGACGTAAGTGTAGCAAGAAAGGTATATAAAAGAGCGAAAGGTATTGTTAAGGAAGTTGTTGAGAGAAAGAAAGAGGAGTGTAAGGATGAGTTTGACAGAAGGCTTACTGAAGATTTCCAGTCCAACCAAAAGATTTTCTGGAAATCCATACGGACAGCCCGAGGAAAGTTTGGAACATCGGAGCTGAGTAAAATCAGAAGCCAGGATGGAAGTATTATAAAAGGTGAAGAATGTGTTCTGAGGAGGTGGAAGGAATATTTTGAAAGTCTGTTTGAGAGAGAAAAAGCAGAGGCCAGCGAACCTAGGTCTTCTGTGGAAATGAATGAGAATGAAGAGGAGAATTGTGTAAGTGAGATAAGTATGGATGAGATTATGAAAGCGATGAAAAGTATGAAATCAGGTAAAGCAGCTGGGTATGATAGAGTGTCGGTCGAGATGTTGAAGGCTGGGCGAGGCATTGTGGCTAGTCAGTTGTACCGCCTTTTCAACTTGTATTGGACGAACGGCCAAGTACCAGGTGACTGGTGCAAGGCTGTGATTGTGCCGCTGTACAAGGGAAAAGGGTCACAACAGGACTGCAAAAATTATCGCGGGATAAGCCTTCTCAGTGTCGTCGGCAAACTGTATGCAAAGGTTTTGATTGAAAGAGTGATGAAAGATACTGACGATAAAATATGGGATGTACAAGCGGGATTTAGAAAGGGAATGGGATGTACAGATCAGGTCTTTTCCTTGCGGTGCATAGCTGAAAAGTTTTTGGCTAAAAACCAAAAAGTCTACTGCGCGTTCGTGGATTTGGAAAAGGCCTATGACCGAGTGGTGAGGAATGAATTGTGGTCAGCATTGTCTATGTATGGGGTAAACGGTCATCTGATTCAAGCACTGAAATCTCTCTATGAGGATTCCAGTGCTTGTGTCAGAATAAACGGGGCGTACACTGAATGGTTTAGCATCGAAAAAGGTGTTAGGCAGGGATGTGTAGCGTCACCTTGGCTGTTTAACCTGTTCATGGATAATTGTTTGATTGATCTGCAAGAGAGTATGTGTGGACTGAGAATGAATGAGTTACTCATCAAATGTCTTCTCTACGCTGATGACCAAGTTGTACTTGCGTCATCTGCTGACGAGTTGCAGGAGATGGTAACAATGATGAATGTGGCTTTGGAAAGGAAAGGAATGAAAGTAAATGTAAGCAAGACTAAAGTAATGGTACTTATGTATGACAGAGTGTACTATATTAATAGATGGTGAACAAGTCGAACAAGTGAAGGAGTTTGTGTATCTGGGCTCAAAGTTTACGAGAGATGGAAAGTGTGAAAGTGATATTGAAAGAAGAGTGAATGCTGGAAACATGGTGAATGGTGCCCTGCACGCCTTTATGAGGAGTCAAAAGGTGTCTCACAAGGCTCGTTTGGCTGTTCATGGGGGAGTTTTGGTACCAACACTGATGTATGGCAGTGAAAGCTGGGTATGGCAGAAGAAGCATGAAAGTAGAATTAATGCAGTGGAAATGAGAGCGCTAAGGAGTATGATTGGTGTTAAATTGAGTGACAGGATTAGAAATAGTGTGATAAGAGAACGGTGTGGCGTAAAAGAAGACGTAGTGACCAAAATCGAGAAAGGGATGCTGAGATGGTTTGGTCATGTAGAGAGGATGAATGAACGAAGATTGACGAAAGAGATCTACCAGGCGAGAGTGAATGGAAACGTTGGAAGGGGAAGGCCTAGGCGAACGTACCAGGACCAAATTCAGGACGTTCTGAATAAAGGCCAGGTTAAAAGTACCCTAAACCGACGAGCATGTATGAAAGGATTGATGAAAGTACAGGAAGCAAGGGAAGTATGTCAAGATCGTAGCAGGTGGAGGACTGTGGTCTCTGCCTACCCCAACGGGAAAGAGGCGTGATGTTATGTATGTATGTATGTATGTTTTTAATATCAGAGAATTTTTTTTTTTATGGAGACGTACATTTTATTTTTTATCTTGAATTGTTCAAAAGTGATAAACCTGTGACTTCGTAACAATATAGTCCAAATGATTGTCAGCCGAAAAAAAAAAATCCAAGTTTTTGTAGAAAATTTAATTTTTCTTTAGTAGATACTCGTAATAACTGGGGCTACTACTAAAACGAAGTTACATTGCAAACATTTTCGTACAAACATAATAAAAAATAAAATGTAGGCTTTTATCACCATTCATCCAATCATTTGGACTATATTGTTACGAAGTCACAGGTTTATTACTTTTGAACAATTCAGGATAAAAAATAAAATGTTCATGTCTACATACAAAAAAATCTCAAAATTTTTTTTTCTCTGATATTAACAACTTAACAACAAATTACAAAAGAGTAAAGTTGTTTGGAATGTAATCAGGTACCTATATAAAAAATCAGGTCGGGTCACAAAATTTGTTCGCTAAGATTAAGAATTTTCAGTTCGGGTCCACTGTGCGGCGGCGGCTCCGTGTAAACGACCGGCTAGGCATGACTACGCGCGGCAGGCAAAATTTTTGCCGTGCCTGAGTTTTGACGCCTGAATATTTCCTTCGTCTCAATCTGCCTTTATAGAGCGAAGCTCGGTCTACCAGGTACTATTATGTGATCTGTGCTAATGTGCATTTTGTGCTGATTAATTTTTAATTATTATTTTTGCTAAACGTGTAGTAATGTTGGTGTCGCTTGTCCTACAGCACATGTAAAGTACTGTTAAGAGCAGAGCAAGCTTGACACTTCTAGCGCTATCTTAGCTCCTACAGTGGGAGACTACATACATAGAAAGGATATTCTTGGTCGCGCTCGCTCAGCCATGCTCAGCTTTCTCGACTGAGCTGTCAGTTTCAGTGTTCATTACTTATACTGTGTGTTAATTTAATTGCGTGCCATAACTCTGGAGCGGGTTCAGTATCAGTAACTGAAACTCTTTTCCCAAGGAACATGTCTAAAAACGAAAAAAAAATATTTCGTCTTCCCATAGAAACTGCATCAGCTGTTAGCGCATTTTGTATGGGAGGTCAATGCTTTTTTTCGTTTTTTGACCTATGTTCCTCGGGAAAAGTTGTCGAGTTATTGATACTGAACCCACCCCTGAGCTATGACACGCAATTAAATTAACACCCTGTATGGTAACCTGTGGAGTTTTAGCGCTGCCGCACTTACTACCGCATCGGTTCAAAGCGGACATGATGGATGGTCTCATACATAACACATGTATGGACCTTTGGCGAAGCCTTACTCCGTTTTTACAGAGTCGGGGATTTGACAAAGGCTCAAATTTTTATTCAGAGTTGACCTTTCCTCCTATGTTGGTTTCCTTTTATGTTGTTCTTACGTAATTGTTGTAAATTTGTGTGCAATAAAGAGTTTCTATCTATCTTTCCTATACACGATGATCCATCGGGACGAGTCAGTATGGGAAAGTCTGAAACTATAAGAGAGTTATATTTGTTTTAAGGAACCATGTCGTGTTCAATTTTTGAGTTAAGAAAAAACTGCTTTCAAAGATTTCATAAAACTCATACACGACTCGGGAATCGAACAAAAATGTTACGTTATCATATTACGAATGTTGATTGTGTAGGTTTTAAGGAATAAATTTTACTATAAATAACAAAAATGGTAAATCCCCTGCAAAGTAGGTACCAGGCGTTTTTGCTGATATTCTGGAGGGAGCACCCTCTTCTGCAGTGGACGTTTTCATGGGATGTTATGTACTTTATTTCGACCCATGTTTCTTTGAGAAAGTTGTTCAGATTTGTATTCTGTTCTGAGCAAGGAATTTGGAGTTTGTGTTCTGAGTAACATATCTACTGAAAGGCTAGGGGTCCAAAATACCCGGTATAATAAGTACCTATATAATTCCGTGGTCCCACCGCCATGCCCCACTGAGGAGTTGGACTGTGTTATAATGTCGTTCTTACTCGTAGCTGTATTGGTAGCTCTTGTGGTCACCAAATTGAGCAACTTTGGTGGAGGTGTCGGAAGCGCAATGGGTGTTATAAGTACTTAGATAAAGGACTAACAGCGCGGTTCAAATCTCTTTGGTGTTATAATACCTTATCACATACAGTTAAGGGCACGTCGACCTTGACACAGTAGACTTTGTACAGTGTACGCTTTTCACAGTCAACGTAAAGACGGAAGTCGCCCTGCGCTTGACCTGCCAGAGCACAATTTTTTCCTACGTTGTCAATGATGGCAAGAGCATCATCCATATCAACCTGGTTGATATTCCACACTAACCGATACGCATCATCTTTTATAAGCTAAGGAGTGGGAGTTCAATATAACCCGAATTTAATCAAGTCGCGAGTTAATCGGCTTATCCTGGGTGAGCGGAGTTCGTAGTACCAACCATCAAACTTACTAATCTCGGAACCTCATGTCCAGTGCTCATCTCTGTCGGCCATTGACAGTAAAATGGATTTCTCGAAAGGATGTTACAATTATAAGTAAGCAGTGAAAAAGAGATTTCTACATTAATATAGCATTAGTATTCCATCTGCATTTTTAGTAATTCTAACTTGAAGCACTGAAGTTATGCACCCTCAAAGAGCGACGGGAGCGTGGAGACCTTATAGAAACCTATAAAATTTTAAACGGCCACTACAATCTGAAAAATCTCCACAGACAATGTTCAGAAAGGACAATAATACCCGTCTAAAAAGAAGTAGTCTCTGCACCAAATGTCAACATATTTAAGAACAAACTAGACAAGAAACAGAAAGCACACTAGTTAACTGGATACAGCAAAGAGATTTGAACCTCGACCGAGCGTAGCGAGGTTCAAATCTCTTTGGGATACAGGCATTATCAGTTGTATATCGACTGCCTGCCTGCTCAAGGATAATAATAATAATAATTTTTCATAAGAAAATACGCGTAATTTTGCTTATAGTAGGTACTTATATTCCGTGCTTTAGGTACCTAAGAAGTACATACATACATAACATCACGCCCCTTTCCCGTCGGGGTACCTACTTTGCGTCATATCTTGCGTGGAGTCTAGGCGATAAACAAATTATTATTTTGAATTTTAACTCGCAGGGAACAAGAAATGCTTAAGGTACGATAACAATAATGAGCAGATTCACTTTCTCATGCAATTACAACGCAACGATACGATCTGTACTTTATTATTCAATTAATTCTCTTTACCCTCTAACTTCATTTCGCAGATTAAATTTCCATTATTGCCACCGAACACCCTGCATGTATTATAAGAGTTCACGAAAGAGAGTGACCTTTTGTAAACGAACATTTTGCAGTTAAGATTTCTCTACATTTACAAGAGGTATAAATCGCGTTTTTGCTAGAGTTTGGCTCCCTGTCCTGCTGTGGACGTTACATAGAATGTTATGACGAAACCATTATACATACAGAAACGCTACAACCGTTTTATACAAGGTGTAACAGAAAGGGTATATCAACCCTGAAGGACGTGATTCTGCACACGAAACGGAACAACTTCCCCAAGGAACATAGTTCGATTCGAAATAAGAAAATTTATTTTACCTCCCATACAAAGTGCGCTATCACCTGATTTTCGACATAAGTTGTCCAGTTTCATGGGTAGATTCACATCCTTCAGGGTTGGTATACCCTTTTTGTTAGTCCCTGTATACGACAAGTTAGAAATATCCACATTTTAATGACTTTACATGAATTTGAGCTTATTATTTTGTTTACAAAATGTGACGCTCTTTCGTGAACTCTGGTACTTATTTATTCAAGGGAAAATACTTAAAAACCAAAATGTATAATAATTATAACTTATTTATTTAAATAAAAACAAATCACATCTAGGTATTAATTATTGCTAATAAAATTAATCTTAGCCACACTTAGAGATGTTGTCACTTTCTTTGTCAAAGAAAAGGACACCATCAGACTTAGGGCCCGTCTCACCACTTCCTGCCAAGTTCCAGATAGCCTATCTGCTAATTATTTCTGTTAGATAGTGAAAATGTTTTGTTTCACAAGTGCCAAAATTTGACAAATCGGGAACATTACTAACGGGAATGTTAGCAGCAAGCAGTGAGAGGCCCTTGATGAAAGATTAAAGTGACATCTCTTAGGATGGCAGAAACCTACCTTACAATGGAGCAAGAATTTTATAATAGATTTCTTGTCCACGGAAAAAAATTGGTAGGCACAAGTATGCCTATGACCATAAAAAACATATAAATAATTAATCTTATAATAATATGATACAACTTTATTGCCAATGTGGAACACTTAGTAAGTTATTTAGACTGATGATATTAGATTGTATGCATATTCACAGCATCACTTTTATTAGCATTTTGTTCATACACACATACAGCAGAAACCCGTATACACATACAGGAAAAATCAGACAATACTGGCCTAATAGGCAGAAGTGAGGGACAGACACTGCTATGGAGCACCATTAAAATAATGTTATATAATAGGTAAGGTACCTAGATATAAAAATTACAAATTGGAGCAAACTACTTGAAGAATGAATGACCTAGGTTGCTCATGGCCTCTTATACGACGCACAAAATAACTTTGGCCCATTTTTTTCTTCTGCGCATCAATGACAGGGCCAGTTATTTTGTGCGACGTATACCATAGTCGATTTTACATACACATTGGTGTGCTGCGCAAATCTCACCAGGGGATTAGTGTTCAACTTGTTTGCTGAGCAGTAAAATACTGTGCGGCAAAGACCTTGAACAATAATTGCATTCTTAAGTTTAACCCACATATTATATAAAATAACACTGTATCCAAACCTGTTTTTACCTATAGTTGATATGCGACATCATCTTGTTTTTAAATCCTCTTTCAATTTGTATGTCAAAAGCTCCATGCAAACTGTGGCATCTTCTGCACTGTCGTGACCATCTACTGAATTCTGGATAATTTTCTTTAAATATTCAGAGCTCAGGTTTCTAAGAGCCCTCTTAAAAGGAGGGCCCATTTTATGAGGAAATAAAACACTAGTGTCAATTACTGTGTCATGAATCAATTTCAGGGCTTTGAAATCAGATTCCAAGCTATGGCCAACCAATATTGTCTTGCTTGTAAACATAGACAGGAGTGTCGCTTGCACCTCCAACAATGTTGTTTTTACATTAGCCATCTGTTCTTCTGTGATTCCTGAATATCTTGTATTGTAGTCAATAATAGGGTGCAAAGGTTTTATGAGAGTCTCATACACAACTTTACAAGCTGAATTAATTACTGTCACCCTAGTTAAGTCAAGCCCATGAGTTGTGTAACACATTTCACAATCAAGAGAATAGACTCCATAATCATCCATATCTGAATCAGGTGGCATTGTTTTAATGAAGCCCTTCAAGTTCTCAAAATCTACATACTCATAAACATGACATGGTGCTACGCAACAGCCATCTGAACTACTATCTTGACTGCAGCACTGGTACTTGGCTTCTCCACGGACTCTATATTTATTATTAGGATGGTAAATACATTCCTCGGCGATTGCAGGAAAGCCTTTTTTATCAACAATGTAATCTTTTTTACACCTGCAACATGTTCTGATAAGCCCTTTAGGAGGCATTTGCTTATTTTGACCATATATTATTGCTCTGCCCTTTTCGCCTGAAACATGTGGTCTTGGAAAACCATTTTCTTGCAGCTGTTGTTCTGTCAAAACCCACTTTTGTATGTTTTTATAAAACTTAGCACCTATAAATTCCATTGAGTTATTAGCTGTTTTCTTGCTTTCTATACTCCATGAGCCAATATTACCTGTTTTGCCGGACAAAGTTTGTGCATGTTTTTGAAGTGTGGAACAGTCTGAACCAGATTTTTTAACTCCATTACATTCTTGGAACTCTTTTCTCAATCTACTTACAGTAAGCACTGCAGAGTTCTTATATATTTGTACAGTAGAACATTTTTTACTTGTTATTAGTTCTTCATGTTCTGCTCTTGCATAGGCATCAGTTGCAGAAAGGTATATCTTCAAACACTCATCTATCATCATATTTAAATAAGTAGATCTTATATTTGCTGGAATTTTAGAAGCCAGAGGTTCTAGTACACCCGGCCTGTCGATAAACTTTTCACATGGTATATGAGCAACCCTTTGGGCCCCTTTTTTGACAGTCTGTATTACTGTAGAACTAGTAGATGGCTCTTGAATTTTTAATTTTGTGATAGGTGCTATTGTTTTTTTTGCATTAACCATAGTTGAAGCATATGGTACATGGGCAATACGAATTTTTGTAGGCTGTAGTAAATTTTGTGTCGCTTTTGGTAGCTCTAGCCTTTGCATTGCTATTTCATTACTAGAAGTATGAGCTGTTCGAAAACTATGGAATTCCTTTACTTTAGCTAATCTTTCTGCCATTGTTTGAGCAGCACTTGTTTTAAAATCTTTCTTTAGTGGTTCCCTAGGCAGCACTTTTATGTTCTTGTCAGCTGTCCTAGAAATTCTTTTTTTACTAGGTATATACTCCGTTTCTTTATTGCTGTCCAATAAATTATAACTGCTGTTGAACTCATTGTTTGAGCTCGCTTTATCACAAGGAACATATTCTTCAAAAATTTTCTTACATTCTAATGCTATACTTTCCTCATCTGATTCAGATGTTTCAAGAAGTTCATCATTGTGATTAAATAATGTGTCTTCAGCATCATGTGACTGATCATAGGTGTCAGAGAAGTTATTATTTGTCAGATGTTTATCTTTTTTGTGTTTATTCTTTTTTGTATTTTTGTGTTCTTCATTGTGTTTTGCTTTATCATGTTTTTCTTTATCGTTTTTGTCTTCATAATGTTTGTCTTTCTCATGTTTGTCTTTATGATATTTGTCTTTATCATGTTTGTGCTTATCTTTTGATAAACTTTTTGAACTTTTATGATCACTCTTATCTTTTTTCTTCAATTCATGCTTGGAACTTAAGCTACTGGAATTTTTTGAATGGCTTTCAGAACTTTTTGAAGAGCTGTGTTTAGAGTGCTTCAAACTTTTGTCAATATTTTTAGAATGTCCTTCTTTGTCAGCTCTTTCTTTCTTTTGTTCTTTGTCTTTGCTAGAACTTTTGTGACCTTTTCTATCTGAATCTTTTGCTTTACTATCTGTTTTGCTACTAACTGAAGATTTGTTTTTAATTTCTACATTCAATATTTCTTCAGATTTTTTGTCTTCACTTTTTTGCAACATTTTCTTTTCATCAGTTTTATGTGATGATTTTTTATGCTTTTTATTATTTTCTTTGTGATTCTTACTAATTTTTTTGTTATCTATTGTCTCTGTATTTTTAGGATCTTTGTTTTTATTATTTTCTTTGTGATTCTTACTTACTTTTTTGTTATCGTTTATCTCTGTATTTTTAGGATCGTTGTTTGTCTCTGTATTTTTAAGATCTTCATTTTTAGATTTATTGTTACTATCAAATTTTTCTTCATCCAAGATTTGATCTGAAATGTCAAATTCTGGACCTGATCTATTGTTACAATCAAATTTTTCTTCATCCAAGATTTGATCCAAAATGTCAAATTCTGGCCCCAAGTCATCTAAACCATTTAAATCATGTAAAAATTTCATTTTTTTCGAATCTGGTTCATCCTCATCACTTGAGAAACATGGAACTAAAGATTTTGGGGTTGGTTGGTAAGTAACTATTGACTTTTCACTTTTATTATTAACTTTAGTAGGTTTGTATTCCAACACTTTCTTTTTACTGATACTTCGGTCAGAAGGTACATAGTTATGTTTATTAGAAACATGTGTCTCTTTAGGAGTGTACTCCTGTCTCTCTGCTTCATTACCAGGCAAATACTTTTCACCAGATTCAATTGATCCTTTCGGTGTGTATACATCTAAAATCATGGATTCTGTGCAGCCAGGTGTATATTTTAATGTGGGTGGTATAAATACAAATGGTTTAGATGAGCCGTTACTTTCGATAGGCCTCTTGACAGGCAGAGATGCAGGTTTCCTTGGAGTATATGGCACAGGTATGTGTCTTTTTCTTTGTTCATCATCGTTTTCTATCTCTGTGCTAACAATTTTATTTAGTTCGGCTATAGGTGTTGGATTGTATGTAGGTTTTGATTGAGGAATGTTTACTTTCGAAGTGTCATCATCTTCGACGGCTACTTGTTGGGTGGTTGTGGCTACGGCCGAACTTTCTGTTTGCTGAAGCACCTTTTGTACTGCAGCTGACACAAGTTTTTGTAGTATCGCCCCACTTTCAATTCCATCACTTGGTCCGTTCGCCGAAGATTCCTTTTTCACATGTCGGAAATGACAGTAGGGTCTTTCACACAAACCGCCATCATAAAAAGGGCAATTAATTCCTTTGAAATAGCCAGTCGAAGGAAGCATTATGCATTGAAGAGAAAACAATATTCCAAGAACCTATTGCCCATTCCACAAGAAAAATAAATTTAACATCACTCAAACAAACTCACTCGAATAAACTATTCTTCGTTCCTTCTCTTCTCTCTGGTTGTTTTTTTTTTTTGGCTTGATTTTTTTCTCAAGAGGGCCCCATACAAAGCCCTGCCTGCAGGGCCCTGCTTGCAGTGCCACTGCCAATCGTACTTTGTGTGGGCATGCAGGGCCGACAAAATCGCCGTTACATCGGCCCTGCAAGACCACACAAGGTACGATTGGCAGTGCGCACTGCAAACAAAGCCCTGCAGGCAGGGCTTTGTATGGGCCGTTTTAGACGTTGCTAATTCAGCAAGTGTTTACTCACAATCAGGGCAGCCAGATCTCAATTCGCCAAATTTTGACTGCCGAGAAGCCTGTATATCGCCTAATAGGGTCTCCTCACGCGACAATTTCCATCGTAAATTGTTGTGACAATTTGAAAAATCGAGATTAGCTGTTCCACAGAGCAGAAGCAGAGCTGTACTCTATTCACAGAGCTATTTCACCGGATTTTATACCGGGAAACTTTGTTTAAATTTCAAAATGCGGGACTTTTGCTTACCATCGACTCATCAAATTACAAACAATAAGCGTGGAAAAGAAAATATTATTAAAGCTGTTAAGTGTTGGCAATCGTGCGTGTTGGCCATGATCGATCAGCAATCTTGGGCGCCATCTGTCCTTACGCGATGGTACTACGATGCGTCGACCAATAGGAGAAGCCGAGACTCGTAAGCCAATCAGACGCGTGCACATGCCCTCCCAAGTGACTGGAGAGAGGGCACGGCAGCCCAAGGTCATCGCAAGGATAAATACGGTTGCAGAGCGGCGGCGCCATTATTATAATTTTGAATTTTGAGTGGAATAGTTCGTTATTAGAGTTGCGAAACTTGTAATTTTCTTTAAATAAATACTATCAGAAATTAAGAAGTACAAATTATTCTAATTTGTTTACATAAGCTTGCTGAGGTCGTAGAAATAAACCAAAATAATATTCGGTAAAAATACGTAAATATATTGACAACAAACAACACAATAGACATATGACAAGAGTGGGAAAAATAACAGTAAAAACTAAACCAAAAACATACAAAAAAATAGATTGCATACTATCTCAGAACAAAAACCTCCTTGCTTCGCTCAAATTTCTTTGCATACTATGCATTCTCCTTCACATCCTCCCTTTTGGGCAGGTTTTACCGTATTCCAAGTTAAGGGTGAGGTGGTCGACATTGAACAACCTAATTTTTTAACGCTTGTAACTTTTTGTTTAGTTGCCTAAATGAAAAGATTTTTGTTTCTTATAGTAACCTGTTTTATAAGAAAACTGGCAAAGTTAGTTAAAGTTGTGCATCTCTTATAGTTTTTTGTAAATTCTCACTTTTTTTAAATAATTATAGTACCCCCCGTGGTACTAAATGAACCGGGTATGGGTACTAATTGAACCGGCAGTAGTTCTAATTGAACCGGCAGTGGTACTAATTGAATCAGTATAAGTACTCATTGAACCACTAGAGAAAAAACTGGTCAAGTGCGAATCGGACTCACGCGTCGAGGGTTCCGATATATACTTATATAATTATGAGGACCCAATAAAGTTCATTTTAGGACCGCAAAATAAAATTTGTTTGTAAAGGACTTTTGCCGATTTCTAAACAAACTAAGCTTCTTAATGCTCTAATCATTTCAGATTTTTCGGTCATTATTTATTGTAGCTTCAAATTTGAATGGGTACTAATTGAACCGCGATTCATTGTCAACCCCCTTAAAGTGATTCAATTAGTACCATACCTACATCGAGAAGCTTTAAGTTATGTAAACGTTCACAAACACACGCGGTGGCTGCAGGACATATCTCAAAAGAAGCGCAAATCTTCACTCTATAATCAAGTTATATTTATAATTAACTAACAGGCACCCAACCTTAATAAGAAAGAAAACTGTGCTAAACTTATTTTTTACTTTTTCCCTCAAAAAACACAAAATCAGGTCTCACAGTAACTACAATCAACGTAGCGTGCCGCCGACAGGCAAGCGTCAGCAAGAGCATGCGGCGAATTATATTGTGTACGTTGCACGAACCAGCAACGTTGCATACCGCCAATATCCTTATGGTTCATCTTGTACCCCTGGTTCAATGTCCACCACCTCACCCTATCCAGTATCATTACCATTCTTGGCTTGTGAACTGGTTTTGTCAATATGTCTGCACACTGGAATTCAGTTGGAATATATTTAACTTCACCTTCTTTCTTAGAAACCAGCTCTTGAACATAGAAGTGTCTCAGAGCTATGTGCTTTGTCCGTCTGTGTAGCTCAGGATTCTGGGATATTTTGATTGCGGCGTCGTTATCAACAAATAATGTCGGTATCTCCTTTATATCAGATATTTCAGCAATGAGCCTCTTTAGCCATATCAGCTGCCCATGCCCACGAAATGAGCCCTTGGGAATAGGTACATAATATACCCGAAGTTGAGCGTCCTGTCTTAGCGTCACCACCATGGTCTGAATCGCTATAGCAATCAAGCTTTGGTCTCCCTTTTTATATAGGACACCGTATGACATAGTACCGCTTAAGTATCTGAATATCATTTTAACTTTAATGATATCCTCCTTCGTAGGACTTTCAAGATTTCTTGATACTACACTGATTGCGTAAGATAAATCAGGTCTCGTTCCTGTCATCAGGCACATTAGAGCACCAACGGCTTCTCTATACTTGAAGTCAGTTGTGTCTTCTTCAGACTCTGATGGAACTCCATCCTTGATTTTCGGAGTGCTTACTGATTTGCATTCATGCATGTGATATAATATGTGTAGCCTAGCTTTAGACTCACTAATTATGAACCCATGCGCAGTGAATTGGATAAGAATACACAATAAATATTAGTTTAACGTTTATTTGTGTATCATTTCTGAAAGAAATTTTCACGAGTGACAGACTTGACAATCTGTTCCAAAAACATCACAAATAAATAAACAACATTTGAAATTGACATTAGGTCTCATAGAAAACTTCATTGTCCATACAGACTCTAATCTAACACTCCTCCTCAATTTCAAACGTTCAGGCCCATCCCATTCACACACCAGCTAAACTTTCCTTTCAGTAACGGCTTCGTTAACACATCAGCAATCATTCGTTCCGTCTCCACATACTTCAGCTTGACATCCCCTCGTTCAACTGCTTCTCTCACAGAGTGGTGACGAACGTCGATATGTTTTGATCGCTGGTGATGTACAGGGTTCTGCGCTATAGCCACTGCAGACTGGCTGTCACTATACAACCATGTCAGAAGCTCCGGCTCACGTGTGATTTCAGCGATTAACCTTTTTAAGAAAATAGCTTCTCTAGTAGCTTCAGACATGGCTACATATTCAGCCTCTGCTGTCGAGAGAGCAACCGTCCGCTGCTTCCTGCTTTCCCAGCTGACAGCACCTTCTTTCCACAGAAACACGCTACCTGAGTATGACCTTCTGTCATAGCAGGATGCATGACTTGCATCTGCATAGCCTAGTAGTTGTGGCATTGCTTTTCCTTTGGTATACCGCAGTCCTAGGGTTTTCATTCCCTTTAGGTACCGGAGTACACGTTTAGCAGCTGTAAAATGCGTCTCAGTGTAGCAGCTGTTGAATTGACTCAGGTGATTCACTGCATGTGCAATGTCTGGCCTCGTGCAGACAGAAAGATACATCAGTGAACCTATTAAATTTTGGTAGGGGATTCTACTACTCGTATCACATCTGTGATCATCTCCTGGTCTTTCCAGTTTTTGACCAGGAGCCATGGGTGTCGAAGCAATCTTGCAGTCTGACATCCCAAAAGTTGATAAGATCTTGTCAATGTACTTCTCTTGATCGACTTTGATATAGGTGCTCGTCTGAGTTATTCGCATTCCCAACATCAGTTCGGCTTTGCCCAGGTCCTTCATCTCGAACTTGGATGTGAGGTCTTTCTTAACCTTTTCCAGTTCCTTTTCATCCTTCCAGAACAGAAGAATACTTAAAGAAGGGGGTTTTGCAGAGTATTTAGCAGGTGATGGAGTGAGGGAAAGATCATATATAAACGAAATTAAAATATATTACAACAATACGAACATTTCATAACAGAAGAATTTTTACGACAAGACATTGACAATATAAAACAAACAGTCACTGCCAACACAAAAACATAGATTGTATAAAAGAGGTTACAACGCACATACTATAACACCTTCTCTCGTTGTAAGCCTAACAATTCAAGTAGCTTTAGAAGCCTTGGTCTAGGCAAAGGCTTAGTGAACAAGTCTGCCAGTTGTAGCTCACTGGATATCTTCTTTACCAGTAGCTCTCCAGTCGTCACCAATTCTCGTACAAAGAAATGACGAATCCTTATATGTTTTGTTCGACGGTGAAACTCTGGATTCTCAGCTAATCTTATTGCAGCTTCATTGTCCACTTGCAAAACAGGTAAACCCTTAAGCTCAGTTAGGTTTCCAATTAGCCGAGTCAGCCATACACACTCTCTAGCAGCTTCGCTAGCAGCAACTACTTCTGCTTCAGTTGTCGAAATTGCAACACTTTGCTGCCTCTGACTCAACCAAGAGACAGGTCCTCCAGCATACATACACAGTACACCTGATGTTGACCTTCCAGTGTTGAAGTCTCCACCGTGATCAGCGTCACTATAAGATTCTATAATCCCTTTTTTATAGTTCCTTTTGTACAAGATACCAAAATCCGGGCAATACTGTAAATATCTCAAGATGCGTTTCACTCTAACACAATCTATCTCAGTTGGATTCTCCAAACTTCTAGAAACCACACTTACTGCGTAAGCAATATCGGGTCTTGTTCCAACCATTAAGTAGGCTAATGCCCCAACTATCTGTCTATAATTCTGAAGAACATAGTCATCCCTCTTGTCTACATTCTGAGGTAGTACATCGTCCTTCACAATCGGCGTCGTTACAGGTTTGCAATTTTCCATGCCAAACCTCTTCAAAATTTTCTTTGCATAAGCTGTCTGATGTATTTTAACACCACAATCAACACCTTCTCTAGTTGAAATCTCTATCCCAAGGAAATAGGATGCAGGCTTCGTCGTAATCTTGAAACGTTGCCTCAGCTCGTTCAGGAAATCATCAATGAGCTCTTGATCCGATGCAGCTACCAGCCCGTCATCAACATACAGAGCTACGATCAGCTTCCGGTTACCCTTCTCTCTTTTAAAAAGGCAGGGATCAGCTTCACTGACTTCGAAGCCAATTTCCTTGAAGAAATCAAGAATCCTTTTGTTCCAACACCTAGGAGCTTGTTTTAACCCATACAAGCTTTTCTTCAACAAGCAAACCCTTCCAGATCCATCATCATACCCTTCTGGCTGCTTCATGTAAATTTCTTCGTCGGATAAGGATCCATAAAGAAAAGCGGTTGATACATCAAACTGACACATTTTCATGCCTTCATTAGCTGCTATACTGAATACAGCTCTGACAGTCGCCATTTTAGCTACAGGGCTGAAAGTCTGATCAAAGTCTACACCTTTCTTCTGGCGAAAACCTTTAACAACCAATCTGGCCTTGTACTTGTCTACTGAACCATCAGCATTCAGCTTCACGCGATAAACCCATTTGCATGGTATTGCCTTTCTGTTCTTGGGCAATTTCTCTAAGATCCATGTCTTATTTTCCTTCAGAGAGTTAATTTCACTGTTCATAGCTTGAATCCAAAGCTCTCTTTCGTTACAGGAAACTGCTTCCTTGTAACAAGTTGGTTCGATATATCCATCCGTAGATATCATGACATAATCTTTGAATTTTTCAGGTGGTCTTAATAGTGTTCTATCTCGCAGCACTCTGCACGCTAACTGCTCAAAATCTTCATCTATTTCATCAACATTTACCCCCTCTAATTCAATAGATTCTTCGTGTGCAGTATCGAACTCAACTTCCGATTCAGCATTTTCAGCAACATTATCATTTCTCAAATCATTATTGTTACTTGAACAACCTGGAGTTTCAATAATCCTTTGATTGTTCTGTGAAACTCTTGCTTCCTCATCGATCGTAATTACTGCTTGATCGACAGTACTAGGAGAAACTTCAGGCACTACATTTTCCCTTCTCACAAACAGAGGAATCTCAACTTCACCCATCTCATTTGAATCCTTTTCGTTCATCTGCGTTCGAATAGGCTTTTCATCAAAAGTGATATCCCTGGATCTGACTAGGGTGTTCGAGTCAACATCCCACAGCCTATAGCCATCATCGTTATCATATCCAACGAGTAAGCATTTCTTGGCTTTTTTGTGAAGTTTTCTTCTCTTTTGTTTAGGTACATGCACATAGCACGTTGAGCCTATTACCCTCATGTGTTTGATCTGTGGCTTTTTACCCAACCATAACTCGAACGGAGACTTATGGTCCACGCTAGTTGGTCCTGTTCTGTTCAAAATGTAAACAGCTGTCTTCACCAGCTCAGCCCACAATCGTTCAGGTAGCTCTTCATGTGCATACATCAATGACCTAGCACATTCCACAATTGTGCGATTCTCCCTTTCACTACACCCGTTCTGTTCCGGTGTATATGGCATAACAAGTCTTTGAGTGATTCCATATTTTGCTAGCTCTTTCCGGACCTTCTCGTTATCAAATTCACCTCCATTGTCACTGAGAAACTCTTTGATGGAATGCCCTGCTGTTTTTACTTCAGCCAGCATCTGTCGTAGCTTCTCCGGAACTTCAGACTTTTCTTTTAAGAAGTAAACATATCGAAAACGTGTAAACTCATCTTTAAAGAGTACAAAATATCTAAATCTCGAAAAAGATGGTGGGAATGGACCACAAACATCCGAATGAATGCGCTCCCCAGGCTTTGAAGCTTTTTCTCTCACTCCAAATTTCCGCCTGTGTGTCTTTCCAAAGATACAACCTTCACACAATTCACCACTACCTTTAATCTTGATATTAAGCTCATGCTCAACCAGACTCTTAATATGCCGTTTATCCTGGTGGCCAAACCGTTCATGATAGAGCTGCAGTGTATCCAGTGCGTTCACAGCTGCACCTCTAGGTCGTACAGCACTACACTCTAGCTCGTAAAGCCCACCATACCTTTGTCTTTTACCAGTCACCTTAACCTTTCCATCTACTATCATGGAACATGATGTTACACGTGACTTGAACAAACTTTTCGGATTTCTATCTTGGGTCGCAAGCACCGAAAATAAGTTCTTGTTAATGCTCGGAACCAGCCAGACGTCTCGCAGAAAGAATACTCCACCGGCTATAGCATTGAAGCGTATAGAGCCCATTCCTATGGCTCTTACCATCTTGCCATCAGCTGTTGTGACTGTATGAGGTTCAGCAAAATGTGTGAAATCTTCATAAAGATCGTCCCGCATCGTGACATGGTGAGTAGCTCCATTATCTACGTACCAATGCTCACGATCAGTCGTACATTCCGCCAGATTGATCTCAAGCAGCATCAGATTGCTTGCATCACAGTTACCTCTTCCATTTCTTTCTTTCTCTACAGTTCTGGGGCAATCTCTTTTAAAGTGACCTACTTCATTACAGATATGACACCTATATTCCTTGGTCATTGCTTTATTTGTCCCACTTGACGTCTTCTTTGGTTTCGACATCTTTGCATTCTTCTTGGATGCGCTTGCAAGCAGCGCCTCTCCACTACTGGTGCCTTCCATTCCTCCATGGGCGTTTGACAGCGCTCTCTCATGGGCACATAGTTGGCTAGTTATGTTCTCCACAGTCCGCTCTTTCTTTGACATCAACATCCAACTTGCTTTAAATGAAAAATACTCCTCAGGCAAAGTATCCAATATCTTGCAGATTAGAAGAAGTTCTGGGAGTTCCTTTCCCTGGTCCTCTTTTAAAAGCTCCATATTCAAACTATGCCACAAGTTTTTCAATTTAGAAACATGCGTTGCGATGTCATCATTGACGTCTTTCTTAAATCTGAAGAACTCCATACAAACATCGTACATACGGTCGTCATTCGCACCGTCGTAGAGCCTATGTAGTTCATCCCATACATCTTTAGGGTGTGAGAACCTTAAAACTTTGTCCAGTGTGTCGTCCGAAATGTTATTGGTAATAAGTAGAAGTGCAGTACTCTCCAACTTAAGATACTCACTTAATCGTTTATTGTAATCAGCCAAGGCTGATGCAGCCACACTATCGGCATCACCACCGACTGCTGCAGGCCTCTGTGGCTTCTTGACTTTTCCCTCTACAATATCCATGAGGCCGTCCATGCCACGCAGCAAAGCACACATACGGTACCTCCAAGGAATCCAATTCGATCCGTCAAATTTTGAAATCGAAATTTTACTTAACTCCATGCTTAGGCAATCAAGGGACCATAACCACTTAAAGAAGGGGGTTTTGCAGAGTATTTAGCAGGTGATGGAGTGAGGGAAAGATCATATATAAACGAAATTAAAATATATTACAACAATACGAACATTTCATAACAGAAGAATTTTTACGACAAGACATTGACAATATAAAACAAACAGTCACTGCCAACACAAAAACATAGATTGTATAAAAGAGGTTACAACGCACATACTATAACAAGAATATCATCTACATAGACTGCTAGGATGATGTCCGATCTGGTGTAGATGCACGGTTCAAGTTGGGACCGTCTAAATCCCAGGTTCAGCAACTCCGCGTTCAATTTATTGTTCCACTCTCTTGGGGCTTGCTTCAAGCCATACAATGAACGCTTCAGTAGACATACATGATCCTCCTTCCCTTTGACCTCGAATCCTTCCAGCTGCTTCATGTATACTGTTTCAGTTAAATCTCCATTCAGGAACGCAGTTTTTACGTCCATTTGGTCGATATTCCACTCATATTTAGCTGCCATTGATAACAGGACTCGAAGGGAACTGTGCCTGACTACGGGGGAAAAAGTTTCGTCGTAGTCAACTCCATATCTTTGGCTGAAACCTCTCGCAACAAGTCGCGCTTTATAGCGTCTCTTATCCCCCGCCTCTTCTTTGATTCTAAATAGCCATTTAGAATCAACGATGTTGCATTTTGTTGGAGGTTTTGCAAGAATCCACGTATTGTTTTTTGATAGGGCGTCCAGCTCCTCCTGGATTGCCTTTCTCCACTCTTTACTGTCAGATCTCGAAAGTGCGTCTTCAACAGAAGTTGGATCACCTCTTGTTTCTGCTTGATACAAGACAAAGTCTGGAAACTGCTTCGGCGTTCGATTCCGCTGTGGATATCTGCGTTCGCTTCCTGCTGAAGCTTGCTCATCGTGGCTTTCTGATTCCTCAATGCATGTTTCACTCTCTGCTGAAGTAGGCCTTCGGACGATCTCTGCTTCAACATTTCGCCGTTGAAGTGTGTTCTCCACTTCCTGATTCGCAAGTGTGTTCTCCACTTCCTGATTTTCAAGTGTGTTTTCCACGTCCTGATGCTCAACTAATAACTCAGTAACAGTTTCATTATCCACTGGAAGTTGACTATTCTCAGGTTTCGCATTGTAATCTTCAGTGTTCCCACAGTGATTCTGATTTTGAAAGAAAACCACGTCTCTGGCTTGAAGACTTTCCCAGTATTGGGTTCAATAAGTCTGTAGGCTTTTGCATCGTCACAAAATCCTGTATAGACTAGCTCTCTGCTTTTCGCGTCCCATTTGACTCGTTTCTGGTCAGGAATGTGCATGAAGGCTTTGCATCCTAAGATTTTCAGGTTGCTTAAGTCACATTTCCTTCCAGACCATTTCTCCTCTGTTGTTGTATTCCTCACAGCAACTGTTGGAGATCTGTTCTTCAAGTAGACGGCATGGTGAACCGCCTCGGCCCAGAAACGTTTTGGCATATTTGCATCTGCAAGCATAGATCTTGCTTTTTCGCAAATGGTGCGATTCGCTCGCTCTGCCACACCATTCTGCTCAGGCGTATATTCCACAGACAGTTGACGTTGGATGCCACACTCTCTCATCCATCCGTTTGTTGACGAACTCCTTTCCATTGTCTGTCCGTATTGCTTTTATTTTCTTGCCCGTTTGGTTTTCAACAAGCTTCTTAAACTCTGTAAACTTCTCAAAAACTTCACTCTTCTTTTTAAGGAAATATACAAAAGTTTTTCGAGTAAAATCATCAATAAATATCAAAAAATAACGGCCGTTGCCGACGGAAGGCACTTCCATTGGTCCACATACATCCGAATGTACTAGTCCAAGCACTTCCTCAGCCCTACGTACACCGCTTAATTGCTTTATTTCTTAATTTGCTTAATTTCTGCTTAATTGAAATTTTGGTTTTTTGTGCATTTAGTGATTTAGTGGATAATAAAGATAGTGTGTTATGCAGTAAATTTACTACGAAGTGCGCAGCTGATGAAGATTTCAAGTGATCTCGTGTTTAAAACGGCCCATACAAAGCCCTGCCTGCAGGGCCCTGCTTACAGTGTGCACTGCCAATCGTACCGTGTGTGGTCTTGCAGGGCCGATGTGCTATTTTGTCGGCCCTGCATGTCTACACAAAGTACGATTGGCAGTGGCACTGCAAGCAGGGCCCTGCAGGCAGGGCTTTGTATGGGGCCCTTAAGCCCCGTTTGTCTTGTCCCTCGAACATTCACTTATCGCTTTACGAGAGGAGCAAAAAGAAAGACAGATTAAAGACATCAGACATGGCTGTATGGGCTTTGTACTCTTTGCCTTTCCGAAAGGAAGAATGAAACAAAAAAAAAATCTCTGGGCACGCCATTGTCCGTTTGCCAAACGCTAGTGACTTGTATTGTTATATTGCGTCAGTATTATATCCTCTTAGCTCTTTGCGTTTGCCGACTGCCGTATTCTGCAAGAGATCATAAATATTTACGTTTGCAAAAGTACAGCTCTAAAAGTATTCTGACATTCAAAGTAGATTTGATAAAGCAAGAATAGATCTAGCAGACGAAACGCGGGGCGATATCAGATCAACGTAGGTATAAAATTATGAATACCAAACAAGAAATCTCTTGCATATCCAATGAAGAGGAGGACGATCTTACCATTAATTCAGATTGCGAAGCCAGCATTATCTTAAATATTGACGAAGACGAATTGCTGAAAGAGGTAGGTACGTTTTTATATTTTCAGTCTCATGACCACTAGCAAGCTAGGAAATATTCAAAATAACCCTTCCAAATTAATAGAACGACGCCTTCACTACCTTGTTACGAAATATTTCTTTAATCCTCCTTCTGTTACTCTTATTCTGTGCTTTTTCCCCCAGCAGTTTTGTGATTGATTGTTTGATTGATTGACTCATCAATGCACAGCCGAAACCATTAAAGTTAATTAAAAACCTGAAACTTGGAGGGTATATTTTTCTCATTATGGAGGTTCGGTTTTTAAGAAATTATTTCCCTAAGGGGGTGAAATAAGGGAAAATGATTTGTGTAAAAGTCCCATGTTTCTGTAGTAAGATTCACACAAATTTTAAATTTAGCTGCTGTTAAAAAATAATGAAATGCATGTTCAAGTGCTTCTTGAAAATCGTCCTCCAAAAGGGTGAAATACGGGATGACTTTTTGTCTGTTTGTTGGCCTTGAATTCTTTCATTTTTAATGTTAGAGGGACACAAATTTGAGGTTCAGCTCTCCATAAAAAATAAAAAAGTAGGTATGTGTATATGCTTTTTTTTAAATTCATCCAGTAAAGGCATGAAATGAAGGATGAAAGTTTGTATGAAACTCTTCGATTTTTTTAATTGAATAATTTTAACTCATGGTAAAAATATGAAGGTGGTATCATTCAATGAAAATTTAAAACCCTTGCAACCTTTATTAAGACCACCTTCTGATATTGTGAGTCCTTTATGAGATATAATCGTAAAATCCTTTTTGGGGGTAAATTTTTTAGTCCCCACCACTCATGCATAACTCTATGAGGGAAGAAAGTCTAGGGTAGTTGTAGTGGGTATAAAATCTTTTGTAGGATTTTTTCCCATTTGTTATTTTATGAAGTTGTACACAAATGACCCAATAGAGTAGGAGACAAGTGATAATCAGTTTTTCTCAGAACTTAAACCCGACCAAATTTGTCAACAATAGTTTTCTGGGATTTTGGACACTGCAGAATGAAAAAATCAATGTTGTCAAATTGTTCTTGAAATTCTACTATTAAAAAAAAAAATAGATAACCTAGTCTAAATTACATCGGGAGGCCTTTTTTTTTAAAGTGGTCCTTAGGTCCCCCTGAACATATCCAGAAAATTCCCTGTCCATCCCATGTTCACTCCCCTCTACCCACCTTCAAACGGGTCCCTGATTTTAGTTTCTTTCTTTTATTTATCTCAGAAACGGTTAAAGATAGATGAAAGTTGTTAACATAGTCAAGTTTGCACTTACTTCTCATTGCCTTTTAGCAAGTTGCTGGTAATAGTAGTCCAAGTGAGTAGGATTTTGTATTATCACAACTTTCCGAAAACTGAAAGGGCATGATCAGTCTGCAAAACTGAACAACTTTCAGTAAAAGAAACTTTCAGAGAATGAAACAAATCAGCATCTCCATACAAAATTGTAAGCATGATTATTAGAAAAGACTGATTTTTCCACCATGTATTGTGTGTTGGTATGAACACTAGTGCGATTGTATTGCTTCAATACAAGGTAGACATCATACAAAATAACTCTGGCCATTTCAGTTGATGCGCAGAAGTCAAGTCCTAAGAAAATAAGTATTTTTTTCTTCTGCGCATCAATGACATGGCCAGAGTTATTTTGTGCGGCCTCTATCTGTTATAACAACACCAAGTTTCTTGCTCACAAGTACTATAAATCGTATGATACAAAAGATCACAATTTTGTATCGGGAATGCCCTTAATTTTTAACTTGTTTTATTAACTGATTATAAAGTTTAGGAGAGTTAGCCAATATTGTACAAAAAGTAAAGTGAAAGTAATTGACCGCATTAATAAAACATTTTCTTATTGTTTTATGGGGCTTAGAAATCACATTTTAAATAGCAAATTTTTAAATTGCATGTCAACAGTCATTATTTATTGTGCTTCCAAGATATGTAAAACTATTTTCTTGCTCTATTATGTTACCCAGTTTGACAGGTCCATTGTTTGTTGGCTTTTTGGTACAATTATAAGTTTATTCCAAATTTACGGCCCCATGAAGTTTAAATCTAATATTAAGGAGCCTTCCATATGCACCAGAAAAGGTGCATACCAGGAACTAACTTCTATTCTTGTAAATTAATTCCATACTTTCTTCTATTTTGACTCCTCTAATATTTTAATATACCTTATACAATGTGTTAACGGAATAAGCGAAACTGAGAAAATAGTTTGTTCATTAATTTCACGGGTTTTTGCGAAACTGAGAAAATAGTTTGTTCATTAATTTCACGGGTTTTTGATAGGGGTAATTTTTTTTATTTTTTAAATTTTTGCCGCTTCTATTCTATTCTTTTATGGCCTATGTCCAGCAGTAGACGTCTTTCGGCTGATATGATGATTCTAAACATTTCTTTGGATATGCGCGCTGGCGGCGCGGCGGGCAAAGTGACTAGAACAGCGATGAAACTAGAACAATGATGAAACTTTAAAATAAAAATATCTAGATAAAAAAAACTTTTTTTAAGATTTTTTACAGGAATGGATTTATTTTAATCAGTTAGGGTGTATGACGGTTTCGCTTATTCCATTAACACGTTGTATAGTGACATGTTCTGAGAATATTAAAACCTACCTATTACAATCCAACAGTAACAGCCCTTTTGAACATCACAGAATTCAAAAATCAATGCTGTTAATTCAAACTTAACCCTATATTCCAGATAGTCACATTGAAATAAAACAGGTGTCAACTGGTTGGTAATTTTATACTTAACAATAAAATTTACGTAATTTAATCTATCTTATACCATTTCTGAGATAATGAAAAAAACTATAATCAGGTATCCATTTCAGGGTGGGGAGGGGTGAGTGTACATAGGATTAACGGGGAATTTTCTAGATATGTTCAGGGGGACTTAAGTAACACCTTTAAAAAAAGAAACATTGCGCCGTAATTTAGCCTTGGTTATGTTTTGCCTTTTATGAGCTTGTAGGATATCGAATTGACAACATCAACAACCTAAGAGAAGGTTATTTTCTGTATATTTTTAAACTAGCACAGTTTCGAATTAACAACATTGATTTTTGAATTCTGCAGCGTTCAAAACCCCAGAAAAACTTTGTCGTCAAATCTAGTCCAGTTTAAGTTCTGACCCTAAGAAGGAGACCCAAATTCTGAATTTCTTTCTAGTCTTAAAGTAGGAAGACTACCCACTATTAAAAGAATCACTTAAACGTGAATGCTCGTCTCTTTCAGCCCGACTCTTCTCCAACGCAAGTAGAAAAGGGTAAGTGTTTGCACAGTTAAAGTTTTTAATACATGTAACAATATTTCATGCATATGTCACTGGAAAATAGTATGGAATCATAGATTGATCAATTTCCTAGTAAGTTGATCAACTTACTAAAAATAACTGTAAGTACCAAATTCGCTTCTTTTGTTTGATCGAAATTGAACCTAACAGGTCCCATTCGGGATCGGTTAGGTTGTGTTTGCCTCACCTCACCTAACGGACTTATGGAGCTACGAATTTCTTAAGAGTTTATGATTTTTCGATAGTTGATCAACTTACAATTCTTATCATTTTCCGGTGACACATACATTCTTGTGAATAATGTAGACAAATTGAAACCAGTTTTTTTTTGGGAAGGGTTAAACCATACCTAACTTACATGCAAAGTTACAAGCTGCGAAAATTTCTAGATTCTTAGAAAAAAATATATTAAGAAATGTAAGTTTCATACATCATATTAAAACCCAATGAGTCTAATTTTGAGGTTATGTTTACTGTATATGTAAATCAGCGTCTGTAGGTTGTAGATAAATGGGTTTAGCCATGACCAACCCAACCTATCCGATCCCCATTGGGGTCGGTTAGTTTGGGTTAGGTTATCTCGCGACCAGAAACGGAATAGCCGTCGTTTTGAAAGCCTATTATGTAATCCATGGGTTTTACAGGAACGAAGGAGACGTTTCTGATTACTGTGGGACCCCGGCCATTATTAGAAAGTCTTTATGTGATGCTTTTTACTTTCGAGCGAAAAAGATTTTCTAAGGGCCTGTCCGCACAGCGAATTTTTACCACGCGATTTTTTTCTCGCAATTCCATAACACATTGAATCTTAGGGCCTGTCCGCACAGCGAATTATTGCCGCGCGATTTTTTTCTATTTCAAGCACGGGATATAATTCGCGCGGTGAAAATTCGCTGTGCGTACAGGCCCTGATATTCTCTATAATGTGTTCCATATCACTTATACGAGTACATTATAAAAAGCAAGTTTGTCCAAATTCGTCGCTCGGTCGGTCTGTCCGTCACGCTTTACTCTAGCGGCTAAACGAATAGTCCGTTTGACACCATGTTTTAAATTTAAGATTTTCGTTTAAATCCATCGAAGTGTTCTGAGTGGTTTTTTGCTGGCCCTCAATGAGGGCCAGGGGTAGTTGTCATACAACGAAAATGAAGCAATGCTATTTGCGCAATAACGGCTCAAACGATCTTGATAAAACTTTGCGTGACCAAGAATCTCCATGCAAGGTATCTTGCGGCAGTATCTACTTCTCTGTAGAAGTTCATATAAGGGGTGTTCTATTATTACTAAAATGTAAAAAAAGTGATTTACTCAAAATTGGTTTCATTGAGCTTATTTTAATGTTCTATAATTTGGATTTTGAATTGGTTATCTACCCGAGTGGATAATCCATTTGATTTTTTGTGCAAAAATCTAATTTATAGGGCCAAATACTGAAAGGGGTTGCTCAGTAGACTAAACTGAACAACTTTTCCTAAGAAATATGTGTTGGGAAATTTTATGCAAGTATATCTTACGGTAGTATCCATTGATCTGTGAAAATTCATATAAAGGCTGTTCCAGTTCTGGCAAAATTTAAACAAGCGGTTTTCTCGAAATCGTTTACGGTTAGTTTGTCTCAATGTTTGACGATTGGAATTTTGAAGTGATCTATATATTTCTTAAGAACATTGCTTAGAAAAACTTAAATTTAAGTTTGTATTTCCATACTATAAGTATAGCATTACAAATTTAAGTTTGCAATTGATACTTTTTACTTGCCTATCGCGAGAAAGTAAGTGTAGTGTTGCTATACCATTTACTTTCTTTGTTTCAACCTAATTTTTTAATATTATTTTTAGACCTTTCCCTAAAAAAAAAAACAACTTTCAACACGACGGTTCACATTGTACAGTTTAAGAGTGGTTTTCTAGCTGTGCTGTGCCAGGGTTCTAAGCTGTGAGCTGGAAAATTTAAACCAATAATATTCTCGAATTTTAGTAAGCCTAGTTCCATCTATTAATTGAATTTCAGTGAATGGTTCATCACTGAAATTCAATTAATAGATGGAACTATTTTGTCATCGCGATTGCGATGATATTTATGGATATAGTCTTCGTAACTATTCCACCTACCAGGATCTTCAGGAGGACCATTAGACTTTCCATCACAAATAACATGGAAATAGTGGCAATAGCCAATTCGTTCTTCATCTTAGAGACTGTGGTGCTAATATCAAATCGAGTTTTCAGCTAAATATATTAATTAAATGAAAATGAGATTTATGCACCAGGAGAGGCAGAGTGGGTCGCTACTTACGACCTACTTTGGCTCAGCTGCTCACTCACATTGATGTAGTAGATGACGCGGTCACTGATGAATTCAACGAGCCTACACCGGACGGCCCTCCAGCAGAGAATCAGCGGCAACAAGATATCTCAAACAATAGGTTGGTGATCTTGGAATGGCCGTCGCGACGTCGCCATGCACAATGACTATAACTTCGATGTTTTTATGTTATCACTGCAAAGTTTTGCACCAAACAAGAGACGCACAAATTTACTGGGATACTGAAGATGATACCACTGAAGTGAGATGCAGTCACTGAAGAAGGCCCAGTTGCAGTCAGTCTGTGTGAAGCATGATTTGTAAACACAGGATGCTATAGAGGACTTGGTCTCACCAGCACTAGAAAAAGCCGCTACGCAGGGCAACACCAGGGCACAGGACCTAATTGACCAATTTGACTTCTGCTTCTGACTGTCAGTTAGGGTATTTTTATATGACGAGCACTTAACGCGCGTTTATGAGTGTTATTCGAAGCATTAACATGCTGGTTCACTCAAGTAAGCTGTAAACGCGCGTTAATCGCTCGTCATCTGAACATACCCTTACATCATGGCGCAAAACTTTGTAGTTCATTGTGTGTACATTTTAATATAATATTTATGATATTATGGAGAAACAGGACGATGTTGCTTCAGTTTCGACACGCGTTATATTCTATTCTTTATTTTGCAAAAAGCCCTTTCCGCAAAAACTGTAAAGATATTTACTAAACTTATTTTTTAATCTATTTATTATGTTAATTTATTTAATGTAATGATAGTATTTGTAGTAGTAGCGTTAATATAATATGTAGTTAAAATTTACAGTACAATGTGTCCCAGGGAAAAGTGACCGCAAGGCGTTTTTTGAATATTTGTACAAAATTATTAATAATTACTTTTATACATACATACATACATAACATCACGCCTCTTTCCCGTTGGGGTAGGCAGAGACCACAGTCCTCCACCTGCTACGATCTTGACATACTTCCCTTGCTTCCTGTACTTTCATCAATCCTTTCATACATGCTCGTCGGTTTAGGGTACTTTTAACCTGGCCTTTATTCAGAACGTCCTGAATTTGGTCCTGGTACGTTCGCCTAGGCCTTCCCCTTCCAACGTTTCCAGTCACTCTCGCCTGGTAGATCTCTTTCGTCAATCTTCGTTCATTCATCCTCTCTACATGACCAAACCATCTCAGCATCCCTTTCTCGATTTTGGTCACTACGCCTTCTTTTACGCCACACCGTTCTCTTATCACACTATTTCTAATCCTGTCACTCAATTTAACACCAATCATACTCCTTAGCGCTCTCATTTCCACTGCATTAATTCTACTTTCATGCTTCTTCTGCCATACCCAGCTTTCACTGCCATACATCAGTGTTGGTACCAAAACTCCCCCATGAACAGCCAAACGAGCCTTGTGAGACACCTTCTGACTCCTCATAAAGGCGTGCAGGGCACCATTCACCATGTTTCCAGCATTCACTCTTCTTTCAATATCACTTTCACACTTTCCATCTCTCGTAAACTTTGAGCCCAGATACACAAACTCCTTCACTTGTTCAACTTGTTCACCATCTATTAATATAGTACACTCTGTCATACATTCTTCTCTTTCAAGTACCATTACTTTAGTCTTGCTTACATTTACTTTCATTCCTTTCCTGTCCAAAGCCACATTCATCATTGTTACCATCTCCTGCAACTCGTCAGCAATCCCAAATATAAAAGTAATTACTTTTATATTTGGGATTTAGCGGCTTTGGTTTGTTTTTTAATGATTTTTTATCTTTTTGTAAAGACGCCTGACGTGCTGCAGTTTTTTACGATATTTCCTAAGTTTGTTAATTTTTTTCCTGTATTTTTTTTTTAATTGACCAGCCGACATCATAGTTTATGAAATAAAATTATTAAACATAACTAAAATGTAGTAAAACATTTATTAAATAAAAAACAAAATTAAAATTCGAAGAAAAAAAACTATTTTTTTCAGTTTTTTCAAAATAAGTCTAAAAAATGTCCGCTTAATATCACATTTTTTAAATTTATTAATTAACTACATGATATGTCCTACAATAGCTACTAATAAATATTCAAAAAACGCCGGGCGGTCACTTATCCCTGGGACACATTGTATAGTGGGTAGAGGTATACTTTTTTACGAAGTATATTTAAACATTGTAGGTAAAGCTATATAAATAAATTGTTGAGTAGGTTGAATCGTTAGACCGTATCTAGATGAGGCATTTTACGCGCAAGTCGACTCGCGCGTAGGCACTCGCGCGTTGTCGAGATACTAGAGCTACATATATTGCGTCCAGGTTAGTTTCTTACGCGCGAGTGAGGAAACGCGCGTTATCATCTGGACGGAATATATGTAGCTCTAGTATCTCGGCAACGCGCAAGTGCCTACGCGTAAGTCGACTCGCGCGTAAAACGCCTCATCTGAACAGGCTCTTATTATTTTTGTTTTATCAGAAAAAGTGGACACGTTATAAAAAACCGGTCAAGTGCGAGTCGGACTCGCGCGCCGAGGGTTCCGATATACCTATAGTATTTTTGGAAGCAATAAAGTCCATTTTCAGGACCGCAAAACTAAATTTGTTTGTAAAGGTTTTTTGCAGATTTCTGAAAAACTGTGCAACTTAGAAAGATCGTTTTATTTTTGCTGTAAAGTTTACATAAACCTCTGTCAACTGTAATTAATTCAGATTTTCCCTTACTCAAACTTCGGAGATAAGGGGGGGGGAATGGTATTTTTTTTGACATTTTTCATCATAACTTGAAAACTAAGAAACTTAAAAAAATACAAAAATATATTTTAAAATGTACAAGTAAAGCCCTTTCATATGATACCCCACTCGATCTAGTAGCGACAATTTGAAATTTGGTCCCCCCTATTTTGGCCCCCTTTACATTAATAATCATACTTTTTGCAAAAAATTTTCATGTGCAATTAAGTTGGGCAACTATATTCTAAAACTATTCCAAATTTCAGCTCGATAGCGTAAGTGGTTGCTGAGATATAGAGGTGTGACAGACAGACGGACAGACAGACAGAGCGGCACCATAAGGGTTCCTTTTTTTTACCATTTTGGTATCGGAACCCTAAAAATCAATTTTACGACGTGTTTCTCCATTCACTTAAACAATTTAATTTCGACTATTGGAAGCTTTAGATAACTTTAATTTTCTTCATCTTGCAAAATAAAATAATATATATTTATTGTCAAACTGCTCAACAAGAAGTTTCCGTAGTTGTTCATTGGTATAATAGGTATTAAGGTCTCTGGTGTTTTGCATGCCATTGTAGAGGGGTAAAAAAAATCTCCTTTTTCATATTAGTAACCAATTTTTTTTTTGTTTACAGTTACAATGCAGACCGCAATGAGGAACAATTAAAATGTACGCTTTAAGCTATAATTACATTTCGCTTTGCTTAAACTTCGATTCCAGAAAAATTGTTTAATTAAAATCATTTGCTGAAACTTTCTCTTTTGTTCTCAAATAAAGAGGCAGCAATATATTATATTAAATGCTTTGAGCAATTGACCATGTGATTCATTAAACTTGTGTAAATTATTTAGTATACTTACCTATTATGCAATATTTTTCTTTTGTTTGACAGATGCTGATCAAGACAAAAATGCTGAAAATAATAAGGAAGGAGGCACTCGCCACTTGTGGGTGTGCGGTCTTGATAAAAATACCCGCGCTAAAGACCTGAAGCAATTGTTCCTCAAACATGCGAAAGTGGTTGCTGCAAAGGTTATGATGAATGCGCGGACGCCAGACTCGCGGTGCTACGGATATGTGACTTTGGAAAACGCAAGAGATGTAAAATACTGCATCATGTTTCTGCATGGATCTAGTAAGTTCATCATAACATTCCATGAAACGTCCACTGCTGGACTGTGCTCCCTCCAGAATTCCAGAAAAATGCCTGGGGCTTTCTAGAGAGGAACTACCATAGTCACCACGCTTGTTAACGTTGCGGCTGGCACCATAGACCGCGGTTGTTGGTGACCGCAGTATGTAACATGGTACGGATAACGCTTATTAAGCCACAGAGGTAAATTGACTGCTTCAAAACTGTGACGTATTGTTTTTTATTGTAGTGCTGCACGGCCGTAAGATTTCAGTGGAGAAAGCCAGATCGGAGCCTGAGTCGTCATCTCGCCGTCAAACATCCAGATCTGAGCACCGGTCCAGCAAAGAGGAGAAAGAAGAAAACGAGGTAATCCCACAACAATCCTCACAGAAACTTCTTTGCTAATAGAGTCGTCAACCCATGGAATAAACTGCCCGAAGAAGTAGACTCAGCACCAAATGTCAACATTTTTAAGAACAAACTAGACAAACATATAATAGAAATTAAGAAAAAGAAAGCACACTAGTTAACTGGATACAGGCATTATCAGTTGTATATCGACTGCCTGCCTGCTCAATAATAATAAAAATTATTTTAAACTGTATCTTTAAAATCCCACCGAAAACATTCTGTAAAAAACTAGCCATGTCACGATGGAGCTGCTTGTTTATCTCTAAAAAAAACCCGCCAAGTGCGAGTCGGACTCGCGCACCGAGGGTTCCGTACCACCACATAATCATAATAAAATTGTATTAGTTGAAATTTCAGTAAGTTAATGTGCTAGATTTTTTGAGTCCGACACGCGCTTGACCAAATTTTATTATTTGTTGTTATTTTATAGCTTATGCACTATAAACATACCAATTTTCAAGTTTGTAAGTGTTCCCGTTTTTAAACTAGAACAAACAAAAATCGCCTCCGCGACCATTCAACTTGACCCCTCTCTTATATGAATGTTCTTGAAACGGGAGCTCACCTCAATTGGTTACCATTAGTTGTGAGAAAAGTTCAGACTTTTCCCTTTATTTGTACTGTGAGACCTAGCTTCTTGCCAAATTTCATAATTTTAGGTCAACGGGAAGTACCCTGTAGGTTTTGCTTTTTTGCATAAATGTATGGAGATGAGGACATAATAGTTAGGGTGCTGGCCGCAATTTGGGTATATGATTTGCTCATGATTCATATTAATAGGGATGATAGATCAACTCAATACGAATCAATTTGGTCCTTACAAGTTTTTTTGTGCATCGCTGCGTTTTTGAGTTAAAGCAAAAAAAATAAAAATAAGATACTAAATAATGTTTTTTTTGTCTGCCTTTGTGGCTCTTGTTTAAAATGTTTCTGAAGATGTAGAAAATCGAAGAGGCAGACATGCAGGGCTCTGCATTATCACGGGACGAAGTAGAGAATTTTTGCATTTTGAAGCGCTGCAACTTTACGATGCAGGGCTGTTATGGTGGCAGACCATTTTTCTGGGGTTTTATACATTGTATTTAATCAGATAGTCATAGTCTGCCAGGTGTATGTTTCATTGTCAAATTTCAAAATAGTTAAAACTTAATTCCTCAAAAACGCAGGGGTGTGGATGTCCGCCAATATTTTTTGTATCTTCTAGAGGATGCTCCTTATCATCAGTCAAAGAGGCAGACATGAACAAATCATATAGAAATTTGTCCTTCATCACCCTTACTATAAAATGCCATATCTTTTTATTGCGTCGTTGTAAAAAATTGAAATTTTCAGATCTTGTGTGGTTTATGGACCCTAATATATGGTATCAATTTCAACCTGATACCTCTATCCGTTCGTGAGATTAAAGGGTTTTGACAGACAGACAGACGGACAACAAAGTGATCCTATAAGGGTTCAGTTTTTTTCTTTTGAGATACGGAACCCTAAAAGTAATGAAATCTAGACAAATTCGTGCCAAGTCTTAAGGTTCCTTACTGCGATTTCTTTATTATTATAGTTAATGTTGTGTGACTTGGCCGTTGAAGGGTACACAAGGGTACAAAACCAGGTGCTCCATGACACCATTGCACCAATCTGTCGCCAGAACCGCTACCCATTGACGATGGAAATTTGCCACTTGGAAAACGTTGATTAAATAACGCCTAAAATGAGACACGCGTCCAATTACCAATACCACTATGGGCTTTTATCTCGCTTAACAAACATAGGTAGTTACAACAGATATAACATTACGTGTAAACAAAATTGACTTGTACCCACTAACGTATAAAGAATGTTCAACGGCCAAGTCACACAACATTAACTATAATAATAAAGAAATCGCAGTAAGGAACCTTAGACTTGGCACGAATTTGTCTATATTTCATTACTTTTTAGAGATAAACAAGCAGCTCCATCGAGACTTGGCTAGTTTTTTACACAATGTTTTTGGTGGGATTTCACTTCTTTTTGTAGAAACAAATTAAACCTTTAAAACTAAGAGTACTAAATAACTAACAATTAAATAAAGTATTCAATTAAAATTTCTTTTAAATCTAATAGTTAAGTAATAATCAGTAATCCGTCACTAATCATAAAATTCCTAACCTATTCAAATCTTCGAATTGTTATAATAAAACCTGCTAATTAACCTTAGCAAACCTCACGAAATCATAAGCGAAATCAACGAAATGCAAATAATCCCTCCTAATCCCTAGCAAACGTTTTCAAGCGCAGTATAAAAATGCCGTAAACGGCTTTAACGCGGCCGGTTGCCACTTCGCCATATAAGGTTATCGGAAAAACAAACGTAAGCGCGTTTTAAAATACAGTCAGCGCTTTCTAGCGACGTGTGCGGGTATTACCGCCACTCTTAGTCCAATGCATTATATTTTGGCCAAATTTTGAGCGAAATTAATATTTTAGTGTAATTTGTTTATTTAATTTATGTATGTTCGAGTAGAAAAAAGTTAATCGTTCGACTATTTCTTCTTGTAAACTTGTAAGTATAAGTATGAAAGCCAGTCTTGTCTTACTCAGAGTTTTCCTTTAATTTTACTTATATGCGTATTAAGAGCAGAAGGGGAGGCATTCGCCCAGCAGTGGGACGCTATAGGCTAGATTAAATTAGATTAGAAGATGTGTCCCACTACGCTGGATTTTTGCAATGTCAGTCGATTTTTTTTGTACCAATAGTAGAAGGGGGCATTACCATATCTCTAATACAGCTGAGACCAGCTGAGGGTTATCAGATACTTCAGACCTTCGATTTTTGACATCAAATGAAGCGGCCCACCAAGTTGAATATTTTTTGTAAAGGCGGTGTGTCAATATCTAATAGTTTAATAGGTTGGGCTGTTGTGTTTTCTAATCAGGGTCACCAGGTACTCCAGATCTTCGATTATCTTACTTTTTATAGTTTTACCCTAACTCTGTACCAAATTTCAGCTCTCGAAAGTGAAAGCTTATGGGAAGTACTAGTTCTATTTTGATGATCATGAGTGAGTGTCCTAAATGCGAAACTTTGCTTTCGCTTAACTTTGGAACTAAATGACCTACAGACTTGAAATTTTGGATTTTAAGTATGTGATTATAGCTTACTGGATGATTTATTTGGCCCCTGTCTCGCCTGGTGATAAGTGACGATGGGTTCGAAGATGTAGCGTGCTTACCTAGATAATGCCTGTTCCTGTTCACTCTAGGCTTGAAAAAATCCAGATTAAATTTGTTATTTTTGAAAGTGCAATTTTCTATATGTTTTTGTTAGATTGAGCTCAGTCATATCAAGTTTTTACCCACAGGTTGGTAAGGATAAAAGGAAAAAAGATGGGACCGAAACCAACAGATCTACTTCGCAGACACGAGACAAAACCCACAAGACTGATAAGGTACGAGCGGAGTGCGGAGTAAAATACTTATACTTTGTTATTTTTTAATCTGTCTGCTTAATAATTTTTTTTTGCAGGAAAGATCACGGCGCCTTTCAAGAAATCATGATCGTCCGAGATCTTCCAAAGAACTGCAGCATTCTGCATTAAATGTGGTTAGTTGATAAAATTTAGATTTTCCTTGTAAAATTCGCAGGAATGCTGCTGTTCCTCCAATCACTGAATGTCCAATTCAAGAAATACATACATAAAGAAATAGACCTGCAGAATTGCTGAAAAACTAACCATTTCAAAATGAGTGTGCAGTTTTGAATTGATTTATTTACGTAGGAACGCGCCCGAGTTCGCGCGGCTCGTGAAGTCCAGCGAAGGCGGCGGCGCGCGGCGCAGGACGCGCTGCGAGAGAGAGAGAGGAGACAGCGCCTGGACCAGCATCGCCTCGCGGTCGAGCGCGAGAAGCTACGCGCTGAGAGGTCTATTTATTAAATTTTTAGAGTCATGTCCATGACTAGAGAAAAATTGTTGCACTGACCTTAAATAAATGGAGATAATGGAGATCCATAACTAAAAAAAATCATGTGACAGCAAATTTTGCGTGCCAATTCGAGTTTTAGAGCAATTATTTTTACCCGACTACGGCAAAAAGGAGAGTTATAATTTTGACCGGTATGTATGTATGTTCATCTGTTCCATCATAACTCCTAAACTACTTATCATATTTTGACAAATGAGGTGTCGTTAGAAGCGTCTTAATTATCCGCTGGTTATAGGATACAAGAAATTTCGATTAATTGTATGTGGCGCCCTCTAGAGCAGATTAAGTCAAGGACTAATAAAAAAAAATTAACCGTACCGTGTTGGGTATCAAATGAAAGGGCTTAGTAAGCACATTTCAAAAATATATATATTGTTAGCTTTTTTATGTATTTACAACCCCAAAATAATTGAAATAAAAAATCAGTTCAAAAACTAGAACCCGACTACTGGCAAATCTTGCTCTAAAAAGTATGAAACAAGAAAATATTGTCATCTGAAACTGTTATGTACGAACTATGGTATTAAATAAGTATTCCTAGTGATGTTCAGATAATAGCCGTGGTCATGTTATGCCACCTATCCTAAAAAAGCGATCATAAACTTTATGGCCAAGTGGCATAACAATATGACCACGGCTATTATCTGAACATCACTATGAATATTTATTTAATACCATAGTTCGTACATAACAGTTTCAGATGACAATATTTTCTTGTTTCATACTTTTTAGAGCAAGATTGGCCAGTAGTGGGGTTCTAGTTTTTGAACTGATTTTTTTTATTACAGGGAAAAAATAGAGCGAGAAAGAAATGAACTTCTCAGACTCGAAAGAGAAAGACATAGATTAGAGCGAGAAAAGTTGGAGTTGGAAAGACTAGAACTGAAGAGAGCTCAGTTGAGGTATGTAATCTTTTCTTTTTTGTACACTGTAAAAACCCCAAATATATATACTACTCAAAACAAAATAAGGGCCGGCAGGTTTCATTAAAATGATAATAGTAATGTATGTTTTTATGTAAGTTTTATTTAACTTATTCTATTGTTTACAATTTAAGCTAATAAATGTTTAAAATAATACTTAGTGGAAATTGATATCAAACTTTAATTGAAAAATTACAATTAATCACATATCGAAAAAGCCTGCAGGCCCTTATTTTGTTTTGAGTAGTGTATATAAAAAATGAGAACATTTCACTCGAAATCATCTGATCCCAAACATAAATTCTAAATAAAAAGATAAGCAATACAAACACCTTTGTATGTACAAGTGAGCGAAAGTGACGTAATGTTTGCTCGTGTTTTTGCTCTGACCAGTTCCTAGATTTTATAACAATTATAATCAAGTCAATAGACTATTCAAGTAACGAGTGTGTTTTTTTTTAAATATAACTGCAATTCAAAGGTTATTTAATGTTATGTGATGCAAACATGTAAACTAGCTGGCCTAATCTAGGATTGGGTCTGGTTTGCGCTCTGGGTTGCGGAGGTCACATGGCAGTCGCTCTGTGTAAAAGGCACTGCCCTCTTAAAATCCCCTGGGTTAGGTAGCTGACTCCGTAAAAATCGTAGCTAAAAACGGAATAAGGCAATGATGATGACATTTAGATATTTGCTCCCGAGTCTGGTTGTATTTAGTGTGTTTGTGTATATCTGGCCCCCACCCACAATACATGATTTTCATGAGGTTGTGTGTTGATTGTTCGTAATGTAGTTATTAATTATTAATGTTATGGTTAACAAGCTATTAACGATTGTTTTCAGATTGGAAGAGGAGCGCAGGAAGACTTACCGCAAGCCCGCCACAAGTCTGCCCGTGCCGGCGTACGAAGGCGATC
The DNA here is from genome assembly GCA_947532105.1 of Athrips mouffetella. Classification (NCBI taxonomy): domain Eukaryota; kingdom Metazoa; phylum Arthropoda; class Insecta; order Lepidoptera; family Gelechiidae; genus Athrips; species Athrips mouffetella. The sequence goes on from OX383956.1 coordinate 13,431,275, forward strand.
GACACAAGCGCGCGCCGCCTGCTTCAATAGTTAGTACCATTTCTCTCACTCACATCATCTAACTTCGCTTTTGTTGCTTCAGAGGGATGTAGCTATAGAAAGAAAGAGAAAGCTATTCGACTATTTCTCTCTTTCTTAGTTGCATCACTCAGAGGTGAAAATCAGCCATAAAGATCTCCACGACGACCGGCTCTGCATTGTCCGAGTACAAGTGTCCGGAGTGTCCGAGTCCTGGTCTTAGGCCGTCCCCTAGAGATGATGAACCCATTCTGGTTTCCTTTGTTTTATTTGATATCGACGTGTGTTCGATTTTCTATTTATTTATTTATTGCGTGATGTTTACATTTTATTTGGCGTAATGTTGGTTCAAACAATGTTCTACGAGCTCGTGGTTAAGATAATATGTAATTTTTATTTTTGGTATTTTGAAGACAAATATCTTATTATTTACTTAGTATCTTGCATGTGTTTAGGTTTGTGTTTCTTGACCATTCAAGTGATAATATCATCAAGACCAAAACATGTTTAGTGAAAATCGACTCGACAAAATAAAAAGCCAAAGTTGCCTATTAGATTTTCATTCTTTCCTCTTTTTTGTGGAATCATAAGTGTTTTAAGTGGTGAAATTAAGTATACAGAAAGGTATTCGTAGTTGCTATCATATGCTCAATCTAAAATTTTATTCTATTACTTAGTTTTTACTTGTGGGTTTATGGATCAGCCAGCGAATAAAAAAAAATGCTTAGCGATGTTCGTATTTTAAATGTAATATCTTGCGGCGAATCATGAGTCCTTTTATCGCTTATTTTTAGCTAAACGATTGAAATTTTTGTTTCTGTTTGTGAATGCAATGCGACCACGCAAGTGCGAATTTCTTTTTGCAGTGCATTTGCACTAAAAAAATGACAATTTAGTCATTTTTATGCAACGCGCTTAATTAAAAGAGAAAATTGAAAAACCACTTTATAGTTGTTTGGGCGACCATAATAAAATTCATTACATTTAATTGTTCAAATAAAATTTTATTATTATTTGTAACTTATTTATTGATTTATTTTTTTAGAGTCAAGAGACAGTGTTTTAGGCACTATCATCTGTGCATGAACTGACTAAATTCAAATGTGTATTCACTGTATCTTTGTATTAATCAGTGAAAAATTTAACTAAAAATTGCAATTTTTTGTTAAATTTTTCACACTCGTTTTTCAACAGCATTTTATGCCCCTCATAAGAATGCAAGTCATTTGAATTTAGTATAGATAACGGATCGCCTTAAACTTGAGCCTTAAGACGATATGTAATTTTTTTGAAGTATTTTGAAGACAAATATCTTTTTCTCAAGACCAAAACACGTTAGTGAAAATCGGCTCGACAAAATAAAAATCCAAAGTAGCCTCTTCAATTTTCTTTCCTTCCTCTTTTTGAGGAATCTGAGGTGTTTTAAGTAGTGAAATTAAGTATACAGAAAGGTATTCGTAGTTGCTATCATATCCACAATCTAAAATATTATTTTATTACTTAGTTTTTATAAATAGTCGATATTTTATATCAGGCGCTTACGTCATTTAGTTTTGGTAACATGCACAGTATATCTGTCGCAATCTAATGCGTTGCGGATGTAAACTGTCAAATAACTATCTTTTTACCTATCCTCTTAAAAGTAAGAGCTCGATATCGGTCGCCCAGCCTGTCGATCGCGACCAGGGTTTCGTCTACCTCAATTTTCGATGTATCGATACGATACTATTCGAAACATACAAATTCAAAACTTCTTCATCCCGACGATAGAGTAAGGTATTAGTTGGATGCTAATCTTTTCACTGCCAATATTCTACGTATTGTCAGTGAACGAGGTTATGAATTCAACTGTATCGAATTAGTGTCGTATCGATATATCGAAAGGTGAGAGTAGACACCCAGCCAACAGCGACTTAGTTGCGACGCCCCGCTCTAGAGGGATTTGTATAGGGACGCGACTACCAATTTCGGTTAGTGCGACCCAGAAAAATCAGCAACGGCAGTTGATATATGTATGATTTAACGCAACAAATTTCAGCTAATTGATCAACTTACACTGCCTGGAGGTAAGTTGATTAATTAACGATTTTGCCACACGTCAAATCATATACGTATGGAGCAATCGCTGCATAGTGTAGAATTTTACGTAAGACTGACATTCGTAAAATAATACACTGTTCTCTGATTGTCCGATAGACAATCGACATTCAACCAATCAGCGTAAACCTCGCGTTCGTCAGATCATTTTGCCGCGAGACTCCGGAAATTTATCAATTACTTGAAATCGAAAAATAATACATTTCAAGCCGTTTATGATTTTTGAAAGATGATAAACTTACTAGGAAATTGATCAACTTACGATTCTTATAATTTTTCGGTGGCACATAGAACTTAAGAATAATTAATTGTCTGTTACATTAATTAATCTTTGTAGCAAACTTCGAGCCGTGGATTCCTCGAACCGCATCCGCCGCCACGTTTCGGTTTGTCCTCGAATTACAGCCGCATCCCAGACAAGCGTTACCGGGACTACAAAAGGGACTACCCTCGAAATGTGCCCTGTAAGTGTATTCTCTTTGTAATATTTTTAGGATTACGTACCCAAAGGGTGCCAACGGGACCCTATTACTAAGAATACGTCGTCATTCTGTCTGTCAACGACCTAGAGCTGTATCTTTTGAACTGAAGAAGCTGTATGGGTGAATTTTTCATAGAATATGTGTTTATCATAGCGGATTAATTAACAAATAATAAAAAGTTTAAAAATAATGGGTAATGCGAGTAAAATACGCCATTAAACGGCTGATTATGATGATTTTTCCACAAAATAGCCGCGATAGCACGAGCCCCTAGATAAACTCTCTTCATTCACTCGCGCGAGAAAATTTACGTTCGCTTCATACATTGAAGAATGTGTCATTTTGCCTTAGATATATTTTTTTCTAGGGGCTCGTGCTGAGCCGGCTCAACTATCTGCCTAGGGTCCTATATTTATCTGCGTACCTCTACTCTCAAAATTTTGCTTAATTTGTTGCTTACTGCCCTGCCCCCAATAACCCTTTGTAAAAGCGGAACTTTTCCGTGCTTAGGAAGGTTCGATAATCCATTAGTTTAAGCTGTTTTAAGTGATAGTGGTCGTTGAGCTAATTCCAGGCAATGGCTTTTTATCCAAAATCTAGGGCCGTATCCGAGAACGACAAGCATTGCTAATTTAATGATAGGATAGAAGCAAATCATGGCGACCACAAAATAAAAATTGATAAAATAAGAGAAGAGTATTGTCGATTAATATACTGAAAGGGATTAAGCGTGTTGTCCAAGATGTGCACATGTGCAAAAAATCAAATCCAAACTGTCACAATTCACATATGCACTTTCAATTTTAAAAACAAATACACACCCCGAAGCGTCTCTAGCTGCCTACTATGCGTATGCCTACGCATGGTTGCGATACGGTGTTCTGTTGTGGGGGGACAGCACTGACGCACACGATGTATTTATCTTACAAAAAAAATGCATAAGAATTTTATTCAACATTAAGCCGAGAGATAGTTGTAGGCCGTATTTCATAGAAGAAAAAATATTAACTTTTCCATCAATTTTTATTTTGGAAGCCGCGATGTTTGTAAAAAAGAATATGGACGAATTCAAAAATTGCAAAAGCGCTCGACGACGAAATATGTTAGAAATGCCAGAAGAGAAAATGCACATGACTAGAGAAGGACCTTACTATAAAGCTGCTAAAATTTACAATAAAATCCCAGACAGTATTAAATCAGAAACTAAAGAAAAATCTTTCTGCAATCAATTAAAAACGTTGCTACAAAAAAAGGGTTATTACTCAGTCAATGAATTTTTTGAAGACTGCAATTGTAAATAGGTTTGATTTAAGTAAGTTAACATTAAAAATATAATACGACATTGAATAGGTTAACTTTTTATTATTGACATTACTTATTTTTATATTGACATGTAATATTTTTGAATTGACTTTGTTTATTAAATTTATTTTATTTTAATTTTTACTTATAATGACTTGATATATTTAAAATACACTTTTGCTACATGCTATTTAATAATCTTGCAATTTTATAATTCTCTTTGCTTTCTTTATAAGTGAAATAAAATTTAACTCGGTTTAGATCTAGATGATTATAGACATAATTATAAGTTATTATTAGCTAAAATGCATGCCTCCTACATTTTGCAATGCCCAAAAAGGGTACATGTACTTACTGTAATTTAATTTTAAGACCTTTAACATACATGTATGCAAATTAATAAATGAAATGATGTATCTTAAAATATCTCGCTATCCGCCAGTTGGGTATACTCGTCGTCACGCTTTTTTTGACTATCACGCAATCTTACCTTGATACATCCATGGGTGTTCGTATAGGTTTGAAAGTTTGACTTACTAAACGTGGCCTTATTTCCGAAAATTGCCCAATGTTTTGTGTTCCATACATTGAAAATATTAAAATTTCGAAATGTGGATGGAAATCCCTAAAGGCTAGATCGCTATCTTTTACGTTTATACAGGGCGATTGGAAGCTGGGTGCAAAGCCTTAAAGGGGTGATAGCTGAGATCATTTAGAACATAATAAACCATATTTGTCTTAGACGAAGTCGCATATAATTTTTTTCATTGTCACTTTAATGTTTTTGACAAAAAAGTCCAAAATTTTACTATTAATTGGTTCAACAAGTATCCCTGGCCATACTGCGCGGCAACGCGGCCAGTATAATGGGAACTTTTGAACCAGGTACGAGAGAAGGCGGGATCTTAGACTATGTCTGATAAGACTTAATTTGACATAATATTGACATTGATATGTATACTTTTGACGTTTAACAAATAAATATTTCTTTATTGCTAACAGTGTTAAATTAAAGTGGTTTGGTCATTATTTTTATAATTGTATGTTGTGTAGTGTATAATTTGCCTATTAAAATGTATACTCTTCTTCCTCTGTTAAGCTTAAATACGCCCTAATTTTTAAAGTTGGTGAGACATCTGCTTAAATGATACCTCAAAAGAAAGGGCGACAACCAAGCATGTTATTTAAAAGATTTGAACATCTTGAGTTTGATTAATTATTTTTTTAAATGCCTTAAAAAGATCAGTTTTCTTCATTTTAAAAATTATTTTGAACTTCAAACAGCTTCAGAATATTTTTCTGATGACACAAATGCTTAAAAAAGTCTCATCAGACTGGCCAAACATTCCTTAAGTAAAAAGATTAAAAAAATTATGACCAAACCACTTTAATTTAACACTGTTAGCAATTAATAGGAAAATTTTGGAGTTTTTTGTCAAAAACATTAAAGTGACAATGAAAAAAAAAATATGCGACTTCATCTAAAACAAATATGGCTTATTATGTTCTAAGTGATCTCAGCTATCACCCCTTTAAGGCTTTGCACCCAGCTTCCAATCACCCTGTATAATTTAATTTATAATTTATTACTTATTTAATTTATTTGAAAAAGCCAAAAAAGTTAATTTAAGACCTATGTTTCTCGTAGCAGGTGGAGAACTGTGGTCTCTGCCTACCTCAACGGGAACAAGGCGTGATGTTATGTATGTATGTATGTATGTATGTTTCTTTGGGAACTTTGTTTTCAATTCATAGTTTTAATATCATTTAAAATGTTCCCAGCCAAAAAAAAATTACCCCGTGTAAAAATAAACCAATAAAAAACAACTACTGTAATTTTCAGCTACCACAAATGAGGTGTCTCGGCTACCAGTGCCTCCCACAGCTAAGGAACCTAGGTAAGAAGCTTTTTTTTCACTTCACTAGCTCGGCAAAGTTTGTATTTTCGTTCAAAATTGCGTGAAAATGTTCTATATGGTTGCTAGTATAGCGTGAAAACAGTTTTTGAAATTCTAACGTGATTGATGTGATGACGAACTTTTAACAAATACTAGCTTGACAAACAATAGAATAGAATAACAATAGAATAGAATATTTAATAGTAAGACCTCCACGCTGCGGTACTAATAAGTAGTCGAATTTCATGGATCAGCTGGAGTGTACTGAGATAATTTTACACTCATCTCTCTCCTCTTTTCCCATCAAAAGTGTCCCTCGCCGTGGTTTTTACTCGAGCGGAGCGAGAAAGGTATTGTATTCGTGAAAAAAAAAGTTTTTCTAATTTTCTCAAAAATGTGTTCTATATCACTTATACATCATAAAAAACAAGTCTCCCAAAAATGTCCGTCCGTCGGTCGGTCGGTCGGTCTGTCCGTCACGCTTTGGCCTAGCGGCTAAACGAATGGTCCGATTGACACCATATTTGGAATTTAGGAGTTTTATGCAAATCCATCGAAGTGGTTTCTGGCTGCCTCTCATTTTGAGGGTAGCTGTCATACAACGAAAATGATAAATTGTAATTTTCTCAAAAACGGCTCATAGAATCTTGATGAAACTTTGCATGACCAAGCATCTCCATGTAAGATATCTTGCGCCAGTATCAAATGATCTGTGTAATTTCATCCACCAAATCGTAAATATGTGATTTACCCAAAATTGGTTCCATTGAGTTTATTAAAATTTTCTATAATATTACTCCTGGATTGGTTGTCTACCTGACTGGATATTCTTTATGATTTTTTGAATAAAATTTAGTACACAGGGTGTACCAAAAACTGAAAGGGCTTGCTCAGTAGACTAAACTGAACAATAATCCATAAGGAACATGTGTTGGGAAATTAAAAAAATCTCCATGCAAGTATCCTACGGTAGTATCCATTGATCTGTGAAAATTCATATAAAGGGTGTTCCAGTACTACCAAAAGTTAAACATGTGATTTACTCGAAATCGTTTGAGGTTTGTTTGTTTTAATGTTTGACAATTTGAATTCTGAATTTATCTGTATATTTCATTCGAACATTTTTTTGGAAAAACGTAAATAAAAGTTGGTATTTCCATACAATTTGTATGGCATTACAAATTTAAGTTTGCGGTTGATAGTTTTTCCTTGAGTATTGCGAGAAAGTAAGTGCAGTGCTGCTGTAACATTTATTTTCATTTTACAGAAATACGTTTACAGATAGAAGCAAACTTTCAAAGAAGAAGTTAATCCACATTAAATTTCCTAAACATAAGTGCTAAATTTATGTTGATACGATAAGTAATTTTTGATTTACAGCCTTCGACGTTGCAAGAACAAGTTAAAAAAAATATTTTTATCATCTTTCTTCTTAATTTATAGGAAAGTGACGGCAGTGATAAGAAAATTATCTTTGAACATTTTAAAGCTTGTCAAATTATCTAAAAAATACATCTAATCCATAGTCAAGTGAGCAATGGTTCTCAAAGTACAGTTTACCGCGTGGAGGTAATTTCGCGCGCATCGTACACTCTCCTTAGAATCATGGATAATCCACTAGAAACACGTAATGTTACTTACTAGACAATATAGGAGCTAAAAGGGCGCCAGCATCACCCTTATTGGCCAAAAAAATTGTGTGACACGTCGCGATATACGATTTAAACATGATAATTTAAACAATATCAATAAGCAAAGTCTCGAGTTCAATTCAGATCTTTCCGGATATAAAACTAACAAGAAATACTTGCAAAAAATTATTGAAACTCAAAAATATTACTGTGTGTCTACAGAATTAAGACAAGTACGTTTGGAAGGGGTGCAAAGTTTTAAGCAAAGTACGAAGTAAAACCACGACCGTCCGATTCCAATGGCGTTTATTATAAGACTGACTGACACGACATCTGACAGGTAGGTAAGACACTACACTACTCTCTCCTAAAATATGTACGTTACAATAATAATAATTTAAGTTATGAAAAAAAAAATAACAACTTGAATCCCTCTTACACAAGTTAAATTAAAATCTTTCTTTTTCATTTAATTTAAAAGAACAACCCAAATAACTCATTAACCAAAAGGTAAGAAATCTACACCTCTAAGAGGCAAACCCTAACTACAGAATGACTAAAATCCATGATTCCCTTTACATTCTTGCGACACCCAAAAATCACTTCCAAGTAAAATTAACAGTTAACAAGTAAAATTAACAGTTACTTACTAACATGTTACTTTCCCTTAATTAAGTGACAATACCTAGTAAATAATCTTACCAGTTACAACTATTTCTAATACAACTTTAATACTGTTTTGTTTTAAATAGCTACTCGTACATACTTAGCCAACAGGCCTCAGCCCTCCCCAGCCCTACGATCAAATTATTTCGATCTTGGATCAGTACTACCAGAATAGACTGCTGAGTGAGCTGGTTACTCATTGTTTAGACAACCAATTACAAAACCATAAGTATGTATGAAAGTAAGATTGAACATCTTGCGATGCAGGGAGATACCGATAATAAATGGTTCATTATAAAAAAAAAGATAACTATACCTAGAGTAAGCCTCTTATAGTTTATATTGAGGTGGTTTTAAAAGTCTACAGAGCCTAACAGGGCGAATGGGTGCTGACTGTGCGTTGGAGTTGTCGGCAATAGGCACATTCTTGACTGGTGTGCGGGCAGGGCGGTTTTGCACTAAAAAGCGGGGAGGCGACGTGACAGACCGGTGGGCGAGGGGACCATGGGGAACATCAGCAGCAGCTGCTTCCGCTTCAGGCCTATTCTCTGCACGCTTCGGTTCTTCTCCTTCAGGTCTATGAGCTAAAACTGAGGGATTTAGGTTAGTGCCGACCAAGGTACTTGATCTCCGCCTTATTTGGTCGATGTGCCGATGACAATCTCTCCCCAAGTTATCTAAAATTCGATAATCAGTGGAACTGAAGCGTCGTGATATTCTACCCTGTGACCATTTTCGATCTCTCTGGTACAAACGAAACCACACCTCTTCCCCAGGGTTCAACCTACGGGGAATTCCTGCTGTTTTTTCGACTTGACGCTTCTGCACTCTGGTATAAGAGCATCTAATTTAGTACGTGTTCTCCTACCTATCATTAGGGCAGCAGGGGTTTCGCCAGTCGTGCAATGCTCGGTATTTCTATAATGTAATAAGAATATATTGAGAGCAATAATTATATTCTGTTTTTGTCTGACTGCTTTTTTTATTACTCTTTTAACCGTACGAACTGCATTCTCAGCCGCCCCGTTGGATGAAGGGTGGTAAGGAGCTGAAAATAAGTGTTTAATTCCATGACTGGACAGGAACGCTGAGAACTCACTACTAGAAACTATTTGTTTTGGCAAACCCCAGCGAGAAAACACGTCACTGAGTTTCTCGATGGTGCTACTTGCAGATGTAATATGGACTGGATAAACCTCCAGCCACTTAGTCCTAGAGTCTAAGATAACTAGGTAAAGTTTACCGAACAACGGTTCCAGGAAATCTATGTGAATTCTAGACTAGAGTGTGTGTCTTGCTGGCGAGTCCGCTTCTTCAGCACAGATGTTACATGATTTACACAAGTTCTCTATAGCCGCATCCATGCCTGGCCACCAAACATAACTTCTAGCAATTGATTTTGTTTTAACAATGCCCATGTGACCCTCATGTAAATCCTGTAAAACCCTATTTCTACAGTTCTCCGGTATTACCACTCTGTAACCCCACAAAACGCACCCTAACTCTTCATACAATTCCTGTTTCCTGTTAAAGTATGGTTGTAGATTCCTAATCTCATTAGAAGCAGGCTATCCTGATCTTATGTAATTAAGGACACGACCTAATATAGGATCTCGTTCTGTCCGTGCCTTAATATTATGGTAATTAAGTAATAACTCATTTTGGGCCAAATGTAGGTAAGTCTGCTCGGGTAAACGTGGTTGATCCATAGAATTTGTAATAATAGGCAACCGGGACAAGCTGTCTGCCCCATTTTCCTTGGACCGTACATACTCAATCTCATAACTATAAGCAGATAGTTTGATTGCCCAGCGCTGAAGCCTACTTGCAGCCATTGCTGGAATGCCGGACTTAGGTCCAAACAAACTGACCAACGGTTTATGATCTGTTCTAAGTGTAAATCTGCGACCATATAAAAACTGATGCAACTTCTCAAGACAAAACACGATTGCCAGGGCTTCTTTGTCAATCTGAGAATAATTTTTTTCTGCATCATTCAGTGCCCGAGAAACATAAGCAACGGACCGTTCTGCTGGACCACTGCTGAGAGAGCCCAGTTGCTTTTGCGTTAAGACCCCGCTCACGCCTCGCGAACTCGCGTCGCAAGTTAATATTAATGGCTTTTTCGGGTCATAATGTACTAACACCTCCACACTAGTGAGAATATTTTTGACTTCTAAGAAAGCTAACTGACATTCTCTAGACCACACAAATGACACCCCCTTTCTTAGTAATTTGTATAGTGGTGCTAACACACTACTTTGTTTGGGAATGAATTTGGCATAAAAATTGACTAAACCCAAAAAAGAACGCAGTTCTGTGATATTTTTAGGACATGGAATTTTGGTTATAGCCTCCACTTTTGCTGGATCTGCTTTAATACCATCTTTCGAAATTATGAACCCCAAATATTTGACTTCATCGACAAAAAAAAGAATACTGACTTTTTCAACATCATTTCGTGACTATGTAACTTATGCAGCACCTTTTCTAAGGTAACCAAGTGTGAAGCTTCATCTACTGTGCCGATAATGATATCATCTAAGAAAACTTCTACTTGTGGAATATCACTAAATAAATTAGTCATGATTCTTTGGAAAATTCCCGGGCTGGAAGCTAATCCATATACCAACCTATTGTACATAAACAAACCCCTGTGTGTGTTAACTACAGTAAATTTTTTTGAGTCATCAAGTTCCACCTGATTATACGCTTGGGAACGGTCAATTTTAGAGAAAACCTGGGCACCATTTAGCCCTACTAAAAGATCATCGATCTTAGGCAGCGGAAATCTATCTACCAATAAGGCGGGATTTAAAGTTACCTTATAGTCGGCGCAGACACGTAACCCTCCCTCAGCTTTACTCACAGGTACTAGTGGTGTGGCCCAGTCGGAAGATTCCACTGGCTCAATGATGCCGTCCCTCAGCATTGCATCGAGTTCTGCATCTACTCGCTCCTTCATGGCATATGGCAGCGGTCGCGCTCGACAGAAAACCGGCTCCGCGCCTTCCCGCACACGCAGTTGAGCTTTTCCTCCAGTAAATCTTCCCAACTCGCCATTAAATAATTCTTTATACCTGGAAAGTATATCATTCAATTTATCTTGATGTTGAAGAGGTTTAACATGGAAAACGGGAATTTTAATGCCTAGCTCCGTAAGCCAGTGACGCCCTACCAGCGACGTCGTACCTACCTGTATTACAAAAAGTTCTAGGGGCTTGGTGCACTTTTCATATGACACATCTGGTTTAATTACACCTAAAGGCTTAATTCTACTTCCGTCATAAAACTTAAGCACTAGGTTATATGGTTCGATAGCTCTATGAGAAAAATATTTCCTATATGTTTCTTCACTGATACACGACACTGACGACCCCGTATCAATTTCCATTTGCAATGACGTATTATCAACACACAAAGCGATTCTTACCAACCTATAACCGTTTAAGAATAGGTGGTGTCAGTCTTCCTCGACGTCAGAGGGCGAATCCACCTCGCCTTCCAAGTTGTCGGGCTCCGCCGACCCTTCCGCAGTGACATGGTTCACCGCCCGCCTCTTTTGTTGCGATCTGCACACTCGCCTCAAATTCCCCAGTCGACCGCATTTGCTACACGTATATTCCTTATACGGGCAGTTTTCCCGGCGATGATCGCCACCACAACAGACGCAAAACATTTTCTTAGTTTTTTCTTGCGACGGGAAATTATTGTTATTATAACCTCTCGATGACTTGCGAATATTACCGGTTTTGTGTGACAGCGCTGGCGCTGCATTCGCGCTCGCCGCGATCTCATGCAGTGGCTCCCCCGCTGTCATTGTTGTCTCGTTCGGATACACCCGATCGACCATCGCTGCATCCCTTTCCGCCGCTTCCAGCGACAAAGCTAATTTTACCGCCATTGCGAATGTTAGGTCATCCTCGGCAAAAAGACGTTGTTTAATTAGGTCACTCCGAAGGCCACAAGAAAACTGATCCCTCAAATTATCATCCAACGTAGTCTCGAACTGACAATGCATTGATAGTTTCCTTAGTTCCTTTAAGTACTGTGATATACTTTCTCCTTCCTGTTGCCGCCTTTGCCGAAACCGGTACCGCTCCGCCATGAAAGATGGCTTGGGTTCGATGTGATTTGTCATAGTCGTCACTAATTCCGAATATGTAAGCTCGTTAGGCTTACTCGGGCTGGTTAATGTGCTAAGCAGCTCATAACCCTCTTCGCCGATGACTGCAATCAAAGTCGCCTTGAACAAATCCGAGTCGATGTCGTTCGCCTCAAAGTAACTCTCCAGCCGCTCGATGTAGGAACTCCAATTTCCCGAGGAAACATTATATTCCCCGATCTTTCCCACGGACATGATTCGACTGACGACGAGTAAACACCACCCGTATGCACTAAATCCTCGTTAGCCACTTTAATATTTCGAAGTAAAACCACGACCGTCCGATTCCAATGGCGTTTATTATAAGACTGACTGACACGACATCTGACAGGTGGGTAAGACACTACAGTTTGCTTTCCTACAACCACAGTTCTTTGAGTCACAAAGTTCTTTACAGTGACAAATAATAACTTCTGGGCACGTCTTAGGAATAGGATCAAGCGTCATGAAACGTGGAACTACTTGGTCGCCATCAACGGTCCAGCCACATTCTGCCAGCAACGGAAGAGATAGCTTGGGAAGGTGAGCAAACTTACTTGATAGTGGCACCTTTTTATGTGAAGCCGAAGTGCATCTGTTGTAGATGGGAGCGATTCTGGCTTTCTTACAGCACCAAATAAAAACAGACTACGGACACAGGTCGGTCGGTGCAAAGATAGCATGTTTAGGTGGGGTTTCACTGACAGCTCCCCACCAACAATGGAACACCTAACCTCCTGTCCCATATGTCCCGATACATGTACGCGTGATGACCTTTTTGAAGCCACAAATGACGCAGGAAATGTGGCAACGTTCTGGGCTACAAAAATTTAAATATTTGTGATTGATCGACACGCTAAGAAGAAGAAGAATAAAATACTGCGGGCTTCATCTGCACAAGCAACGCCAGGATCAACCTGTATGGAAAATTAAATAAATTCTGTGATTAATTATTTTATTGATTGCGCGTACTCATGTTGAAAACGTATACGAGTATCTAAGTACCTTATACAATTTGACGACAAACGCCTTTACGTCCTTGAGAACGCCTTCACTAAGTGGACAGCATCCAAGTCCACTCAGAAGCTCGCAGTTTTCTCTACAGAAAATTTTCCAGTCGCCGATCTTCGATATGGATGCAAGTTTGGACGTCAAGTCACAACCAGTGACAACCAGATTGCATGGAAAGCCAGCAAATATCATACTTGCTCAGGAGAAAGCTTCTTGCAAATATCATGAACTGGAGTATATTTGATGTTTCGTGCAATGCCACTCATAAGCCTCAGATGTGAACACTTCATCTTGTCAAATTGGTGGGCAAGAACAAGCACAACATCAGTGTCTCTGGTCATCACAACAACATTGTTAGCTGTACTGTTAACAGCATGAATAATCATACGTGTATCAGCTTCCTCGTGAGACGCTCTGAGGCAATCAACATTGCGAGTTAAATCGGTAGACTGAACGTGTGACACTCAATCAAAATCTACACTAATGTTAAGTATCAAGCTGCTTGTGACAATAACTCACAAATTATAAAACCGACTCAAACAGGGTTTTCAATAACATGTTTGGCTTACTTTCATGCAAAATATAAGATTAGTTTAATTGCAATAAAGTTTCAAGCGGTGGCGGCGACAATAACTTGCAAACTACTGAACCGATTTAAATGGGGTTTTCAATAACGTATTTGGTCTACTTCCATGCAACATTATAAGCTTTGTTTCATTGCAATCAATTGACTCAGACATCAAGCTCCCTGTGCGACTATAACTCACAAACTTTGGAACTGATTTAAACCAGGTTTTCAATAACGTGATTGGATTACTTTTGTGCAACATATAAGCTTAGTTTCATTGCAAACTGTTCACTCTGACAGAATGTACGTGAAATTTTAAGCGGCGGCGCAAATAACTCGCAAACTACTGAACCGATAAAAACGACCGATAAAAACGGGGTTTCCTATAACATATTTCACTCACTTTCATGCAAAATATTAGCATATTTTCATTGCAAACGGTTGACTTAAATATTGACAAGAATATTGTAGGTTGGGCAATGAAGAATGCGGCAAGCCACGAAAATCTTTTAATATAGGTACTTAAGTAAAAAATCAATCCAAAGCATCTAGTGGATGACCCACTATTTTAGGAAGAGTGTACGATGCGCGCAGGCATACCTCCACGCGGTAAACTGTAGTTTGAGAACCATTGCTCACTAAACTATGAGTTATATGTATTTTACAAGATAATTTGACAAGCTTTAAAATGTCCGAGGACAATTATCTTATAACTGCCGTCACTTTCCTACAAATTAAGAAGAAAGATGATGAAAATGATTTTTTAACTTGTTCATGCAACGTCGAAGGCTGTAAATCAAAAATTACTTATCGTATCAACATAAACTTAGCACCTGTGTGTAGGAAATTTAATGTGGATTAACTTCTTCTTTGAAAGTGTGCTCCTATCTGTAACTGTTTTTTTGCAAAATGAAAAAAACCACGGCGAGGGACACTTTTAAGGGGGAAAGAGGAGGAAGGGGGGCAAAAGGGGGGGGGGGGGTCAAACGGCTTTGTTGGATTCAGCGGGTTCGAATTAGTAAAGAAACATTGTTTGCCAAAAAGTAATATGATTTGCTTCGAAACATATAACGGAAGGCCTTTATTTTTTTAATTTGACCACGCTAATAACTATACTCGTACAGCTTCGACATAGATATCAATTCATTGCTATTGCTGTACCTCGCGGTTAGGATAAAACTAACCTTTTTACAAAGCCGTAAGATAATTTGAAATAAGAAAACTAACACAATGCCAATCCTCTATACCTAAGTAAATAATATGTTGATCTTTTGAAAATGTATATAATTTCTATCGTTGTGGTTATTTAAGTCGGGCGTACGATTCGCGGGACAATCGGTCGAACAGGCCCCCAGGGTCAGGTCGGTACCCGAACATACCAGGCCCTTCCAAAGGTAAGACGTTTTCCTCATTCCTACGAATACCTACATGATGTAATGCTCTGTTTTTTTTGCAAATTTTGCTACTATTTAATTATTTTTTGGTATGTTGTATATATCTAAGTGAAGCATGTTTCTATTTATTGGTTAGTCAACAGATATATAAAATTATGACCATTCCAAAAGTGGCAGAAATCAACTCTTTTTTTGGTACACAAAACTTTGCTCAGTTAGCAGAACTTCAAAAGGTGTTGAAAAGCGCTTTGTACGAATGTGTGGAATATCAGCCAGATGTCGGTGATATCTTGCGGTATGATGACTGACAGACTGCGATGAAACAAAAGAATGATATGAAATATGATTTGTAAATTTGTAATATTCTAGTTAGCTCCACCATATCAATATTTTATATTATAGGATATTTTTCTAAGGGTTGGGGGCCTGGTTACCTGTAATACAGGCCCTGATGCCTTCAACAGGAACCAGCTCTCACCAAAAACTCATAGTTACTCTAAGATTGTATACGACACTTTTTTGTACTATTGTGGTGAGAGAAATAAACATTTTTATTATTATTTATTATTATTTTCTTTGTATACTTTTTAGTTTCTCCGAGGAGGTAGTTTTTACACGGGCCGAAGCCAAGTGCTAAGCGCATATATTATTATTATTATTATTAAAGAAGGGGGCGGAAAAAATATCTCGAAGAGTACATTCAATACTCGCCACGTTAATTTATTAAAATTATGCCGTTTCACAGTTCTGTTATAACGTAACAAATTAATGCATTGCGGTAATATTTTATTTTAGTATTGCATTTCATGCAAAATTTATGTAAGTAGTAGTGTAATTGTCGCAGGCAAAATTTATAAATTGTCATTTTACGTAGTGCCGCGGAATTTCACATAACGGCGCGTAATTCGTTTCTGGCACTCGCCAGTCGCTGCCGCGTAAAGCTCGCTTCGCTCGATCGGCTCGTGCGTTGTGGTCGTGAGATAACCTAACCCAACCTAACCAATGCCTACTCAGAATCAGTCAGGTTGGGTTTACCGGGGCTAGCGAACCTTAAATGCACCAGTGACCTAAACCCGTTCACAATCTGCCGGCGCCGTTTTATAATTTGCCGACCGTTTACAGTTAAACGGAGAATTATATGATTTGCTTGATTGATTGATTACTAGTATTTCGTTTCGTTTATTTTCTTCTTGCATCCTTTTGTCTTTCAAAACTTACGGAAACAAGTTTCTTTAATCTCAATTTTACGTTTATTATAGAAGTTAATAAAGCCGGTCAAGTGCGAGCGGGGTCCGCGCACTAAGGGTTCCTTACCACTACATGATGTTTACCATTAGGTACTACAAGTTTTGACCCTTTGCCCTTTCAATGCTTTTCTATATTTAAAAAAATTTGCCAGCGTAACGTTTAGTTCAACGGCTTCTATGCCTTAAGGCTGATTTATTCGTGGCGAAATTGTGGCGTCTTGGAGTGATGCAGCCAAAGGAAAGAAAATAGTCGAATAGCTTTCTCTTTCTTTTCTATAGCTGCATCCCTCCGAGGTGCAAAATTTTTGCACTAGTACAAATCAGCCTTAGCCCTTTAATATGAACGAAGGGAGCTCATTTTATGTCATTCGAGTCACAGTACAATGTTTGCTTTATTTTTCACGTGTGCTGTGATCCCTTGCTTGTAAAATTTTGTGATTCTAGTTGTAGACCAACGGAAAGTACCCAATATATTTTGATTGTATTTCGTAAAAACTTATAATTTAGATTTTTTTACATCTATTTCTGCACGAGTATATTAAATATAATGTACAAAGTGACAACGATCTGTTGGCGCGCGGATATAGTCGGTTTAGGAAATTTGACACTTTTTATAGCGCCATCTTGTCTCTGTCGTTCATATGCCAATAGATTATTGACCAGCTGTACTGAATTTCACAGAGAATCATCTAAGTCATAACAAAGCAGCTTCTTAAGAGTGAAAGCAGAACGTAGCGATGCGTGAGATGTTGGATCGATAGAGACGAGTATAGCTCCATTCTGCTTTCTCGCATAGCTCTGTTTTGCTGCGGTAATTCTAGTCAAGCTCCATTCAAGCTCCATTATTTCGTCTGTAGATTTAAATCCTCCCGGCCTTAATGTCACTTTCGCCAAATGTCACCTCCGCAAAATGTCACGTTCGCAGAATGTCACGTTCTTCAGCCAGTATTAGGAAAACATAATTTATAACATTTTATTCAGCATAATAAGAGCGTCTCAAGTCCGTGTAATGAAATATATTACAAGTACAACTACCTACAAGTACAAGTACCTACAAGACAAGCACAAGTACCCACAGGTACATGTACAAATACAGTGCAAGTATCTATGTTTTCTCTGTTTCAAACTTATTTTTGTGTAAAAGCAATATCCGCTAAATGTTCGCAAAATATCACTTTCGCACAATGTCACGATATGATTTGACATTCTGCGAACGTGACATTGTGCTTTGGTAAACTGTAGTGTGATAATTTGCAAACGTGACATTATGAGCCGTGTGAATATAAATATGAACAAACTACTTGAACAATGACCTTGGCTGGGCGGAGTCCATTTTACATAAAAAATTACTACACACTCCCCTCCACGAGATTATTGTACACACGGCCGCACATCAGTAGAAACACTTTTGGACCTTATGGCGTGGTAATAGAGTTGAAAAAGTTTCTACCGACAAGCGGTTGACCGTACAAGTGTGGTACAATAATCTCGTGGTGGGGTGGTTAGCCGAGTGGTATATATTATTACTATTTGTTGTAGAGGTAAAAAAGAATATTTTTTTATTTATTTTATTATTATTACGACCACACAGCTTAATAGACGCCTCACGTCTTGATTTCTTTAAATAAACAAATTGTGTCAATGCATTGAGTATACGGATCGGAGAGCAGTAAAAATACTTGATGCTTGCTTGGTTCAAGATGTTAAATGGATTGACTGTTTTATTTATATGTGATGAAAGAGAGGTTTACTGGTCACGGACGTGGTCGTTACTGAACGCATCGTGTCTTACGGATCATTATAGTGTAATATGTTGCCAGAAAGCGTTAACCTTAAGTTAGGAGTCTATAGGTTGTGTGGACGGTCAAAGAATTATTAAAACATTCGTGTGATGCTATACTGTGTACAAAGTAACTCCAGCACTGACGGTTATTTTAGCGCATGGGTGACTGACGCGAGAGCCAATGAATGATTCGCACGCCTCCCCCCACGTGCCCCGCTCACCTCTGCGACTTATTTTCTGAGTTCTGCGCATTAACGGTCAGCCCTAGAGTTACTTTGTACCAGCTATAGGGTGTAAGAGACAGCATCAACGAAACTGAACAACTTTCAGTCAATGAAATTTTCTAGAAATGTATAAAAAATATCAGCATTTACGTACAAAATTGTAAACTTGATTTGATAGACCTTATGGAGAGGCCGATTTTTGTGTTCATTTCCTGAAAGTATCATTCACTGAAAGTTGTTCAGTTACGTTGACAGATCAGTTTTCGGTCAGCTGTTCCTTACATCCTATATTGTTTTATTTTATGACGAAAGGAAGTGGCGGCGGCGGCCCGGCTTGGGCGATTAACGATCCGCGCTATGCTAGCGGCGGACGGGGCGGCTACGACCCACGTCTCCCCTCCGCGTATCAACCCTCGCCCCTGCCCGCCCGCTCCGCTTACTCCGGTCGAAGTGGGCCCGCGCGCGAGTACCGCAAGTACTAAGCCGACGCCTACATCGCAATTAAACAGGTTTGACATATTACACAGTCGGACAACTACGTGCGCGATTTTCCTCCAGCTTGAGTCTAAGATATGCTAGGGGCGTATACTCGTAAAGAAAAGCAAACAGAACGCTTTCTTCCGTATCACTCACACCAGAAAGAGAGAAAAATAGCCGATTTGCACACTATGTGTAGTGGAACTCGTGGTAAAACTTTCGATGGATAGCTTGGTTAAAGTCTGTAACGTAGTTTATCGCTCCGTCTAATTGGGGGAGAAGTGACGTCAGTTGCACGTGATTCCTCTCTCCGCTACCCCGCCCGCCCCCGCGGAAATCTGACTATATTTCGGGGTATAAGATACATATACGAAACCATTATGTGGTGAAATTAGATGCTTAGTAACACACTTTTTGTTAGAAAGAAGTATGAGAAATCCCTAAAAGAAACCGATTTTGGGTTCAACATTGTCATTCCATAAAATATATGACCTCGCATTTATGGATCTGGAAAAAGTTGACGTGGTAAATTATGCAGATGACACTGTTATTCTGTTTCGTGGTTCATCCTGGGATAACGTTTTCTACACAGCCGAAAAAGGCCTTGCTGTTGTTTCTAATTGGTTAAATAGAAACCTTCTTACCCTGAACGCGACTAAATTCTTATGCTTTCATAAGACAGCTGCTTCTGCTCTATTCGACTGTCCTGAAATTGCCATCCATACCTGCATGTCACTGACACCATCCGCTTGTTCTAACTGCGATAGAATCATAAGAGTCAGATGCGTGAAATATTTGGGTACTGTAATTGACGATAAATTAATATTTAAGATCATATAACGGCTACGTCGGCTCGAGCCGGAAAAATGAAATTACTTCATGACGTAGCTGACACTGATTTGCTGAAATCGATATATCTAGATCGATATGCCAGTTCATTCTTACTTACTGCATTCACAAAAAAATCATCACCCTTGAAGAGCTCAGCGTGCTGTACTAAGACCATAATCAAAAAACCCTACATTTACCCTACCGTCAACCTATTTAACGATACCCAAGTTTTTAGCGTTAGACGACTCTACATACTAAAAGTCGCACTGCAAGCATACAAAAAAGTAGTTAACCTACCTGATTACACACAAATTATTAAAAAACATGTCTTCAAACTTCCTCTTCCATCCATTAATACAGAATTTGCTAAACGCTTTGCCGCCTTTCGGAAACCTCTTTTGTACACAAAACTTAACAAGATCTGCAACATTCATTCATTAACCACCAGAGAAACCAAATCAATACTAACTAGGGAACTACAGAACTGGACCTATGATAGCACTGAATCTTTTCTTAAGTCTATTTTTTCATAAAGTTTGTTTATACCATTTAATTTTAATGTCTTACCACGTTTATTATTTCACTAGTTAAATAAATTCGAGGAAGGAATTCGAGGCCCTAACAAAAAGTGTTTCACTAAAAAGGCATCTACTTTAACTACATCATCTTACGCCGTAGATGACCAGGCTGTGGGACCCTGAACTACTCCTCGCCCCCGCCAACATCTGTCACCCCGCAGGATAATCGCGCGCGAAGCTGTCTGACTATAAAAGTCAATTATTACAGGCAGTCCTTTGGTTTGTTACAGAAAGCCTCTTTAAGGCTAGACCACATTGAAAGTTGAAGTTGAAAACTAACCGGCGAGTCCAGAATTGAATTCGCGTGACAGAAAAAAGTATAGGTTAGGTCAGATTTCGTTTTTAGAAGATTCAAGTTAAAAACTGACAATAGTTTTTGCAAAATTATCTTTTAAGCCGATGGAATTACTAGTTTGAAGTAATAGATTATTTATCTTCACACAACTTTCAGTATTTTAGTGAAGTAGTTTCCATAAATTTATAACCACAAAAGTTCCCAGTAACTTAGTTTAGAGCTGTAATATACATTAATTAAAAACCTCATTTTAACTTAAAGGACCCCGAAACTAAAGTAGAAAGTGGCTTCAGTCAATTTTGATGACATTTTAATATGTTATAGAGTTCACTGTCCCAATTAGGTTACTATGGGTACTAATACGGTTTCCGAGTTCGTTACCGAGTGTTTGTGCCGTTATCTAGATAGAGTTGGTAAACCCTACATAATTTAATTTAGGGACAAACTGCTCACTCGTATTTTAAAAAAACCTATTCAAATTCGTGTTCTTATTCGAATTTCTTTTCGTATTCCTATTCGTATCCCATTTGTGTTCCTTTTCTTATTCCTATTTTAACAAAATCCTATTTCTATTTGTGTTTTCGTATCCTTATTCTTATTCATATTAGTACTACTACTCATGTTCCTATTCATATTTCTATATTAACAAAATCCTATCCATTTATTTTTGCCAAATCATAAGTAGGTAGGTACATAATATAAAAAATGAAAGAAACATTAAGAGCTTTACAATCATTTCCCTTATACAGATCTGAGTATACAGCTAACAGCACGTCAGTAGCAACATTGGACTTTATGGCATGTTAGAAGAGTTGCAAATGTTTCCACTGATGTGCGGTTTACCGTGGGTTTACCGTACAATAAGCATGAGTCCGGCAAGAATTTAAGCACAGTGTATGCTGAACACATGGTGCACAGCACTGGTTTTCAGCTTAAAACCTCGATTAAACCTCAACCTATTCGTGTTTCTATTCGAATTCCTATTGGTATCCCTATCCGCATTCATATTCCTACTCGTATTCCTATTCGTAGCCCTCTCCGTATTCATATTTCTATTCGTGTTCCTACTCGTGTTCCCACTTGTGTTCCTATTCGTACTTCTATTCGCATTCTTATTTTTACCGCTTCGTATTCCTATTCGTTTTCCTGTTCGTATTCCTACTTTTACCCCTTCGTTTTACTCGTGTTCCCACTCATGTTCCTTTTCGTATTTCTATTTTTACCGCTTCGTATTCCTATTCGTTTTCCTGTTCGTATTCCTACTTTTACCCCTTCGTTTTCCTATTTATTCATTTCCTTTCGTATTCCTTTTTTTTTTTAATAATATCCTATTCCAATTCCAATTCTTATTCCTATTAGTTTTCCTACTTGTGTTCCAAGTACAATCTCACCTCAACCTTACCGGGGCACGGCGCGGCGGCTCCAAAACGGTAAAAAAACCGGTCAAGTGCGAGTCGGACTCGCGCGCCGAGGGTTCCGATATACCTATAGTATTTTTGGAAGCAATAAAGTCCATTTTCAGGACCGCAAAACTAAATTTGTTTGTAAAGGTTTTTTGCAGATTTCTGAAAAACTGTGCAACTTAGAAAGATCGTTTTATTTTTGCTGTAAAGTTTACATAAACCTCTGTCAACTGTAATTAATTCAGATTTTCCCTTACTCAAACTTCGGAGATAAGGGGGGGGGAATGGTATTTTTTTTGACATTTTTCATCATAACTTGAAAACTAAGAAACTTAAAAAAATACAAAAATATATTTTAAAATGTACAAGTAAAGCCCTTTCATATGATACCCCACTCGACCTAGTAGCGACAATTTGAAATTTGGCCCCCCCTATTTTGGCCCCCTTTACATTAATAATCATACTTTTTTCAAAAAATTTTCATGTGCAATTAAGTTGGGCAACTATATTCTAAAACTATTCCAAATTTCAGCTCGATAGCGTAAGTGGTTGCTGAGATATAGAGGTGTGACAGACAGACGGACAGACAGACAGACAGAGCGGCACCATAAGGGTTCCTTTTTTTTACCATTTTGGTATCGGAACCCTAAAAAGGAACCCTTATGGTGCGACTTTGTCTGTCTGTCTGTCTGTCACACATGGAAATATCTCAGCAACCATTCATGCTATCGACTTGAAATTTAGAATAGTCTTAGAATATGGTTGCCCAACTTAATTGCACATGAAAGAATTAAAAAAATATGATTATTCATGTACACGAGGACCAAATGGGCAAAATTTCAAATTGTTGTTACTATGTCGAGTGGGGTATCATATGAAAGGGTTTTACTTGTAGAGTCGATAGAAGTTTATGTAAATATTACAGCAAAAATAAAACGATCTTTCTAAGTTGCACAGTTTTCTAGAAATCTGCAAAAAACCTTTACAAACAAATTTAGTTTTGAGGTCCCAAAAATGGACTTTATTGCTTCCAAAAATACTATAGGTACATCGGAACCCTCGGTGCGCGAGTCCGACTCGCGCTTGACCGGTTTTTTTTTTTTGTACGACACAACAGTAGTTATAGCTTGGTACCGTGTTAGTAACCTCAGGACACTAAAATCTATTACAGACTAAAATAAACCACTTTCTCCATAATTTAGTTTCGGTGTCCTTCCGGAATTATTGATACCTATAATATCTCAATATGTTTAAATAAAATTGACGCCATTTTTTCCTTTGTAGAATCTTCTTTATGTACATGTAGCAGTGAAATATTCATATCCGTAAAATAGCTGTACATCCAGGGGATATAGTTATATCCCTCGGTTTTGTTAGTTTCGTTCGTAGTTAGACAGTGTGTTAGGGTAAGCAACGTGATTGTTGAAACTGAGCAACTTTCACTGAGGAACATAGGTCGAAATAAGAAAAAAATAATTTGATTTCCCGTAGAAACTGCATCGATTGATTGCAAATTTTGTATGGGAAATGAAAAATATTTTTGTTCCTCAGGGAAAGTTTTTTAGTGTCATGAGACTGAATGCACAGTTTCAAGGATCAGTTTTTACCGTATACCTGACCTAACCCAATACATACAACTACACATCTAACTACGACATATACCAGAGTTTACGAAAGAGCGTGACGTTTTGTGAACAAAATAATAAACTGAAATTCATGTAAAAATTGTTGAAAATGTGTAAGACGATAGCCTAAGCGTTTTTCTGTGTTTGTATTGTGGTTACGAGTACAAAAGTGTGCGTGTGCAATTAACTATGGAAAGAAATTAAAATGTTTACAAAACGTCACGCTCTTTCGTGAACGCTGGTACATACGACTGCATGTTAGTGGTAATGATAAAACTGACCTTGAGTGGGGGTCTTTAGTCAACTCGGTACATTGAAAACTCGATTGACCAATCGATTTTTTTCGTTAATTTCCTTTAGTCAACTCGGTACACTTGTACATAGAGTTCAAAATCTATTGCTTTTTTTTTCAAATCTGTGTACAATCGTGTGAAAAAGTTCAGAGAAAATTAAAATATATTACTATTAATTTTACTATTTTATTTAATGCAAAATCTCAGTCGTTTGATTTATTATATTCTATTAAATAAAAACTAAAGCTATAAAATATAGTCGCTTGATCCGAAGTTCAAATAAAATCACAAGATAAAGTATTTTAAAATCACAGTCGTTTATTAAAAGTAAAACTAACAGATTAAAAATCACAGTTGGTTGCCTACTAATAGTTTCAGTCAAATTCTTAAATAAAATAATACAGTCGTTTTATTAATATCAAGAAAAGTTTTAAAAATCAACAATTTTAGTCTTTTTTTTTCTTTTTTTAATAAACATTCTCTTAAAACAATAATAAAAGAAGGAATATTATCTTAAGTGGATACGAAATTTATCTCATCAAACTAGATGACACTAGGGGGCAGAATTTGTAAGTTTAACGTTTATTTTTATAATTTGAAATAAAAAGCACAACTTTGCGGATGCTAGTTTGTTAAACGCCTTAAATCGTCACATGGGTAGTTAAAAAGTAAAATAAATAACTAGGTTAATATTAAGTGAAATATTATTGAGAAATAATGTTGTCAATTCTGGCATAAAAAAGCTTACTAAATACCAAAGTTTACCTACCATCTTAATTTTGATTAATCAATTTACATTTCAAAATATTTTTAAATCCTAAAGGAAGCGGTGCTAGCTAATAAAGTTCTATAGACAAAATAAAAACACTTTTCTCCGCGTCTGTAAAAATAAAAAATAAATTACAATGTACCGAGTTAACCGATGCAAAAAAGCACTTGGTCAACTCGGTACAGTGTACCGGGTTCAAGTGTACCGAGTTGACTAAAGAGCAGAGTGGGTCGCTGTTTTATAGTTCTGTTAGCACTTATCTACGGCCGTGTGTACGCGCTCGTTACAACGCTGTTTGTCCTATATTCACTTTTTTCTTTCAGATCTCAAAAGGTGGAGGATATTCAGGAGGCATGAAACGGCCGAAATTTACTCACAGATTAATGAGATCATAATTCCTATTATTCTAATGCTACTTTTTTTTTTCATTTTTAGTTTGATATATAAAATTAAAGGTTCGAAAATTGTTCGTCTTAAATGTCGTCCGATTTCATCAATAGATTTGTTATATTTTTTTAAAGATAATATTTTTCGAAAATATAGCTTCTGTTAGCTTAATGTCTTCCCAATAATGCTTAAAATAATGGATTTAAAAGACAAATGGAAAAATGTTAGTAGTGAAAATTGAGTTTACCTAAAATTCGCTTTACAAAAGGGGATAGTTAGGATTAGTTACAATAATGATGATGATGACATTGAATGTTTAGTTACAATAATGATGATGATGATGTTGAATGTTGATTTTTTAAAAATATATGTACCAATCAAGTGTATTTTTTTAATTTTACATAATACCATTTACCGTCCATCTCAAAAATAGAGTAAATCATAATACAACGTGTTAATAGAATAAGCGAAACACTCATACACCCCAACTAATTTTTACTAAAATAAATCCATTCCCGTAAAAAAAATCTTAAAAAATGATTTTTTTTTTCTAGATATTGTTATTTTAAAGTTTCATCATCGTTCTAGTTTCTTCGTTGTTATAGTCCGCGCGCTGCGCGCCCGCCACGCACACTTCCCCTCCCCTCCTCACCGCTCATGATCCGCGTGGCGCCGCGCCGCTACCGCGCGTATTCACAGAAATATTTAGAATAGAAGCGGCAAAAATTTTAATAATAATAAAAAATAGATCTC
The DNA here is from genome assembly GCA_947532105.1 of Athrips mouffetella. Taxonomy (NCBI): domain Eukaryota; kingdom Metazoa; phylum Arthropoda; class Insecta; order Lepidoptera; family Gelechiidae; genus Athrips; species Athrips mouffetella. The sequence continues at coordinate 13,457,151 of OX383956.1, forward strand.
CCTATCAAAAACCCGTGAAATTGATTCTACTCTCGATTCTGAACAAATTGTTTTCTCTGTTTCGCTTATTCCGTTAACACTTTGTATTTAGTTTGTCAATAAATCAATTTTATTGTTTCACGTTTTACGATAATACGTTCAGTACCAAAATGGTGAATTAGCAAAATCTTGTATTAGACAAGACTAGGTATTGAATTAAAAATATTCTAGACGCAAATCGAACATCTGTTATTTTTAAGGTGTTTTTGACTAATACGACCCTGCCGAATTCATGTATGCTTTTTACATAAATAACATAATTACGTTTTTCAAGATGGCGGCCAAAAACTGTAAATTGACAGAAATCAACGTATTTTCGGCTTCTTGAGACTTGTTTACGAAATTCAAAAAAGGCACAAAATGCACACCTATACAAAAAAATAACATTTGTTGTTGCCTGAAAGCCAGTCTGAATGTCCTGCCTTAAAATGGCTATATCTTTCGATCCCAAGGCAGATTTAGACGAAGGAAATATGGATAGCCGTTAGAAATTTTCGAAGAATATGTGTTAATATAGTGGATTAAATTAACTACTATGTGTTAATATAGTGGATTAAATACGACTATATGAATGACAAAGAGGTATGGTGCTCTGATATTCCAGCGAAACACAAGAAACACATTGTAAAAAGCCGACTCAAAGTAGGCCGTGCTGCAGTGGTTTCTTGCCGTTTCTTTTACGCTGCCATAGCACGATCCGAAACGGCGTAGACTCGCTCTATTTGCATTGTATTCTGCATGACATTCAATAAGTATTCTGTAAAGAATCTACATTGAATAAAATTATCTGAATCTAATAAAAAAATATGAAACGTAAAAAAGAATGGTAACCCACTCAAAAAAACGGATTAATTTTAAGTTTTTTTGTTTTATGTCTATCGTAAAAACGGTGATATGTGCAAGCGTCTTACTTTAATGGGATTAAAGCGCATAATCTTATGTAAAAAAAAAGAAAATAAAAATTGGCCAAGTATGAGTCGGAATCTTGTTATGTGGTCCTTAAATGCGTAGGTACTTACGTACGTACATGAACCGGTAGGTATGTTAAATTTGTCATGTATGAGAGATACATTAGGGTAATGTAAACAGAATGAACGAGTTATCATGGTAGGTGATTTTAATGGATGGGTAGGAAGAAAACGTGACGGTTATGAAAGAGTTGTTGGTAAGTTTGGTGATGAACGTGTGAATGAAAATGGTGTAAGTCTGCTTGAGATATTTTTGGAATGGAATCTTTTTGTGGCAAACACTATGTTTGACCACAAAAGAATCCGTATGTATACAAGAGAGGAGGGTGATGCGAGAAGTATGGTCGATTTTGTAGTTGTGGATGAAAGATTGAGAAAAAGGGTTCTGGACGCTCGCGCATATCGCGGAGTCGGCATCGACACAGACCACCACCTGGTTGTAACCCGAATTGGTGGTCTATTTAATCGGTGGCGGCATAAGGCACAAGAGCAGACGAGCGTTTTGGTACGTATTAAAGTGGAGATTTTGTAGATTGCAAGAGGAGGATGTCAGAAGTGAATACTTGAAAAGCTTGAGTGAAAGATTTGAGAACCTAGATAAAGGGAATGATATTGAATGCTTGTGGAATGAATTTAAAGATGGAGTAGTAGGAGTAGCTGTCAATGTTGGTGGGGTATCGAAAAGGAGAAATGGTGGAAAGAAGAAGAATGTGTGGATGGATGAAAGTGTACAGGCAGCTGTTTGTGAGAAGAAGAAAGCATGGTTAGATCGGTTAGCTGTAAAAGCTAATCAAAGAATGCAGAAGGCCACAAGTGATGATGTTAGTGTAGCACGAAAGGAATATAAAAGAGTGAAAGGTATTGTAAAGGATGTTGTTCAGAGAAAGAAAGAGGAGTGTTTGACAGAAGGCTTTCTGAAGATTTCCAGTCAAACCAAAAGTTTTTCTGGAAATCCATACGGACAGCCCGAGGAAAGTTTGGAACATCAGAGCTGAGTAAAATCAGAAGCCAGGATGGAAGTATTATAAAAGGTGAAGAATGTGTGCTGAAGAGATGGAAGGAATATTATGAAATTCTGTTTGAGAGAGAAGAAGTAGAGGCCAGCGTACCGAGGTTTTCTGTGGAATTGCATGAGAATGAATATGAGAGTAATGTAAGTGAGATAAGTATGGATGAGATCATAAAAGCAATGAAAAGTATGAAATCAGGTAAAGCAGGTGGGTATGATAGAGTGTCGGTCGAAATGTTGAAGGCTGGGCTAGGCATTGTGGCTAGTCAGCTGTACCGCCTTTTCAACCTGTGTTGGACGAGCGGCCAAGTACCAGGTGACTGTTGCAAGGCTGTGATTGTGCCGCTGTACAAGGGAAAAGGGTCACAACAGGACTGCAAAAATTACCGCGGGATAAGTCTTCTCAGTGTCGTCGGCAAACTGTATGCAAAGGTTTTGATTGAAAGAGTGATGAAAGATACTGACGAAAAAATATGGGATGTACAAGCGGGATTTAGAAAGGGAATGGGATGTACAGATCAGGTCTTTTCCTTGCGGTGCATAGCCGAAAAGTTTTTGGCCAAAAACCAAAAAGTCTACTGCGCGTTCGTGGATTTGGAAAAGGCCTATGACCGAGTGGTGAGGAATGAATTATGGTCGGCATTGTCTATGTATGGGGTGAACGGTTATCTGATTCAAGCACTGAAATCTCTCTATGAGGATTCCAGTGCTTGCGTCAGAATAAACGGGGAGTACACTGAATGGTTTAGCATCGAAAAAGGTGTTAGGCAGGGATGTGTAGCGTCACCTTGGCTGTTTAACCTGTTCATGGATAATTGTTTGACTGATCTGAAAGAGAGTATGTGTGGACTGAGAATGAATGAGTTACTCATCAAATATCTTCTCTACGCTGATGACCAAGTTATACTTGCGTCATCTGCTGACGAGTTACAGGAGATGGTAACAAAGATGAATGTGGCTTTTGATAGGAAAAGAATGAAAATAAATATAAGCCTTAGGTTGTATGTGTTGTATGTAGACTTCATCGATACGGGGCGTCTGTTCTGGGTGTCTACTCTCAAAGTCCGATATATCGAAACGATACTACTCGAAACATGCAAATGCAAAACTTCGTCCCTTGACAATAGAGTAGAATATTGGTTGGATGCAGTTTGATAATTCATCCAACCAATATTCTACTCTATTGTCAAGGGACGAAGTTTTGCATTTGCATGTTTCGAGTAGTATCGTTTCGATATATCGGACTTTGAGAGTAGACACCCAGAACAGACGCCCCGTATCGATGAAGTCTACATACAACACATACAACTTAAGAACAAATTACAAAAGAATAAAGTTGTTTGGAATGTAATCAGGTACCTATATAAAAAAATCAGGTCGGATCACAAAATTTGGTCCCTAAGATTAAGAATTTTCTGTTCGGGTCCACTGTGCGGCGGCGGCGCAGCTGCTCCGTGTAAACCAAAGATTTTGGAAACTACGCCAGGGGGCGTAAACGACCGGCTAGGCATGACTACGCGCGGCAGGTTAAATTTTTGCCGTGCCTGAGTTTTGGCGCCTGAATATTTCCTTCGTCTAAATCTGCCTTGGGATCGAAAGATACAGCCATTTTAAGGCAGGACATTCAGACTGGCCTTCAGACAGACGGCAACAACAATAGTTATTTGTTATGCAAGGCAGCAAAAGCGTTATTTGGCGTGAGTGCCTTGTATTGAAACCTGAGCAAGCGAAGGATTCTAGAATTCAACCACGAGCGAAGCGAGTGGTTCAAAAGAAGAATCCTGAGCGTAGCGAAGGTTTCAAGGCACGAAACGCAAAATAACTTTGCTGCCGAGCGAAACACAAAATTTTTCACCTCACTAAAGCGAGGAAGCAGCCAGTACCGCAGCGTGGAGGTCTGCCATACTGCATCACGTTCGAATTTCAAAAACCTTTTGCCCGCTAGCGGCCAAAAATCGCTTTTGGCCGCAGAAAAACCTTTTGCCCGCTAGGGGCCAATAATCGCTTTTGGCCGCAGAATTTAACCGACAAAACAAATGTTTCCGAGCTTTGGAGGTGAAAATGTAATTTTTTGGTATCGGTGTGCGTTTTGTGACTTCAAAGACATATTGTAATTTGTATTGTATATTTATTTAATGGCATCACATCTCATTACAAAACGTATTTCGCCAATGTCAAAGTAAAGGAATTGTTACAAAATTATGGCGACACGCCAATGTCCAGTGAAAGATTGATTTACACAGGAATCCACATCTCGAAGATCGACGACGAGGAAAGCCTGTGCACCATGATGACTCCAATAAGTTGATATGGAAAATTATTGAAGTCACGAAGTCCGCTTCTCTCCATCCAAAAATTTCGGAAAATGCATGTATTCCAATCTTCTAATAGATGTTCACTTTAAATGTTGTTTACTGCATAATCCCCAATCAAAATTATTCATTAAACACTTCAATAAACATATAAAACTAAAATTGAAATAAAAACACGACTGCCATCTTCAAATGTTGGAAAACGAACCCCCTCGACATATAAAAGTTAAACATCTGTTGAACACTTGATCAATAAAATCGCTCTGGCTATGTCATTAAGCAAGGAGGCTTTTGTTCTGAGATGTCATTGATGCGCAGAAGTCAAAAAATGACTTATTTGCACCTTTGCTTATGACTTGACTTCTGCGCTATATGCTAATCTGAGTAATCTGTCCGACCGCGGAATACGAAGTAGACCCTGCAGCGCTAGAATTGAAACTCAATCGTTAACGATTTGAATCGGTATCATGATTCCCATCGAGTCGTAATCGTGTTGAACAAAACGGTAGCATGTAACTATCAGTTGGGTTGAATACGATTGATGGGGTTCATGAATGATTAAAGTGAACTAAATATATGCGTTATATTTCTTCACCATGAAAATATTTCGGAAGCAATTTACAAATCTTTGATTAGAAGAATGTTACTTTTTATACAGTATTTTGGCTTGAAAGGGATTAATTGAGTGAAATAATTATTTTTTATTTGATTTTTAGCTCAAAAAAATAAAAAGTATTGAATAAAAAGCGAGCAACTAAACGCACGACTTTTCAGTCTTCTTTTAGGTTATGTTTTCCACCCTAGGTTATAAAATTTTCTATCTGGCGCTTTTGACGATGTTTCTTTCATATTGTGTGTGAAAAGCCCTTACCTACCCCTAATATTCGCTCAGCAGCAGTCACAAATTATTAAACGACAAAAAGAAAGAAGAAAGTGGAAGTCAAGGTTATTTACAAATTTTCTGTTTCTCTTGTGTTTTCCTCTGCAGATACATAGGCTATGTCTAGTTTGTAGTGATTCTCAATTACAGAAATGTTTTAGTTTAATCATGCACTTTCCTTTCGACTGAAATCCAAATATTTTGTGAATTACTTTTTGTCTGCATTTCGGTAGTCTAGTCTGCCATTCTTGTTTAAAAAAAGATATGCATTTAACATTTTGTACAACATTTCAGGATGCTAGCTCCCCGAGCGGTTTCAAGAGAGCAGCAGATGGATGTAATGCTTATGTATAATATGGAGACATACTAATTTTGTTTGGAGTGGCATAGCTAATAGTGGTGACCCCCATTGCAACCTCTAGTCACCTCCCAGTGGGTGCGAAAAGTAAAATGATTTCGTGCTTCAGAAGGCACATAAGCCATTGGTCCTATTTTCTGAAGAAGTCACAGGCCTTAACAGCTTAACAATTCTGTCAACAGGGTTTGTCAGTCATCAACCTTACAACCTACATAGTGACACGAGCATGACGTCAGGTTGCCAGCTTTCAAAAAGAACTATCAAAATTTCATCGTTAATAGCCCCATGGTCCAGTGGTTAGGGCGTTGGGCTAACAAGCCAATGGTTGCCGGTTCGAATCCCACCCACCCATATAGCTGTTTTATCATTTGTTTTTTGTTCAGAACATTCTAGAAAGAAAAGAAAGAGAGCTAATTACTAGAAATATCTAACAAAAACCTAAATAAAAAAATGAGTCCAGAATGTTCGGAAACAAGTAGCATGGGTATATATATAAGCCGGGCCACCGAGCGGCTACGCCGCCTCCCCTCCCCCGCCGCACCCTGCGGCCACTAGGCAGCCCATGCTCACTACTCGTCAAACAGTTAGGACTGTGGGCGCCTGAGAAGATACCAATGATGATGGCTACTCCGCAGTTCAGTGGAAAGCAAACTAAAAAGAGAAAAGAAGAACAAGGAAAAGTCCTAAGGAAGAGGAAGCCTCAGAGGGAACTCAAGAGGGTACAGAGGGAAGACTCTGAAAGAGGTGCCGGAGGTAGTACAGTACAGAGGGAAGACTCCATACAAGAGGTCCTGGAGGGAAGACCCCTTACAAGAGGTCCCGGAGGGAAGACTCCGTTGAAGAGGTCCCAGAGCGAGAAAACTCTGTGGTAGAGTGCACGGAGGGGAGTCTGTACGAAGAGGCTCAGAGGGCGAACTTGGTGAGGTGTGAACAAGAAGCTCGGGTTGTATATAAGTCCTAACTATTAAGCAAGCAATATTTGTATATATATATTTGTAATCGGTTTCTCGAAAACGGCTCTTACGATTTCGATGAAATTATCATTCGGGGGTTTTTGGGGGCAAAAAATCGATCTAGCTAGGTCTTATGTCTGAGAAAATTCGTTTTCCTCGTGTTTTTGAGCATTTTGTAAATTTCGCGTTTTAGACAGAACCTTACAGCGCCATCTGTTGGCCTGATGATATTTTAATGTTGAGGCAGTTATTGTAGAGCAAAGCTCGGTCGCCCAGGTACTAAGTCCTTATCTTATCTAGCCTATAAACGGAAAAACTTACTTTGGTGTTTCACTCCAATCCTGAACCGCTAGCTCATAACAATATGATATTATCTGACCATGATTGTAAAAGCCAGTAAATACTGTGATTATACAAAAACTTAATTTAGGCTACGGTGTTTTATTAACAAGAACCGGCTGTGATTAAAACAAAGTTATAGTAGGTATATGTTTATTTTCTATTAAAAAAATACAAATTTTGAACATTGTTTTCTTTTAAAAAATATTCTTATACTACTATAAGAATATTTTATAAAATTGTTTAAGGTAAAGTCCACAATTTACCTTAAATAATTTTATAAATAACAATAAATAAACAATAGGCCGCCTTTGCCCACATTAGGTTTAAGTTCTCCATGTACATTTGTTTTTAGGGTTCCGATACCTAAATGGTAAAAAAAGGAACCCTTATGGCGCGACTTTGTCTTCATCTATATGTATAAAAGAAGAAGGTGACTGACTGACTGACTGACATATCAACGCACAGCCCAAACCACTGGGTCTAGAGATTCCAAATTTGACATGTAGGTTCCTTATGAGGCCTAGGGGTGCACTAAGAAAGGGTTTTACAAAATTCCACCCCTAAGGGGGTAAAATAGGGGATGAAAGTTTGTATGAAAGTCCGTCAGTTTTGAAGTTAGGATCTTCAAAATTTGTATTTAGGCTGACGACTAAAAATAAATATTTACGTGTCTCAGGGTTTTTGAAAATTCGACACCCTTAAGGGTGAAAAGGGGGATGAAGTTGAAAATTCTTTATTCTTAAAGTAAAATCCACATAATTTATTATTTAGGCATTAATGATGTAATTCTATGCAACATTCATCACTGTAATTGAAATTCAACCCCAAATTCAACCCCTAAAAAAGGGAAATGGGGTGAAAAAGTCTAAAAACCAATATGGGTATCGTTTGTATGGTTTATCGGGTCGCTGATTACGAAAACTACAACAATTTTGAAATCCAACGTGGTGGACGTGAAATACCATCATCCCCCTGGGGATGGAGTTGGGGTGCGATAGGTTTGAAATGTCTAAAAATCAATATGGGTGTCGTTTGTATGGTTTATCGGGTCGCTGATTACGAAAACTACAACAATTTTGAAATCCAACGTGGTGGACGTGAAATACCATCATCCCCCTGGGGATGGAGTTGGGGTGCGATAGGTTTGAAATGTCTAAAAATCAATATGGGTGTCGTTTGTATGGTTTATCGGGTCGCTGATTACGAAAGCTACAACAACTTTGAAATCCAACGTGGTGGACGTGAAATACCATCGTCCCCTGGGGATAGGGTTGGAGTGCGATAGGTTTGAAATGTCTAAAAATTAATATGGGTGTCATTTGTATGGTTTATCGGGTCGCTGATTACGAAAACTACAACAGTTTTGAAATCCAACGTGATGGACGTGAAATACCATCATCCCCTGGGGATGGGGTTGGGGTGCGATAGGTTTGAAATGTTTTAAAATCAATATGGGTGTCTTTTCTTTGTTGGGGATAGCGGTTAAATTGGTGCAAGGGGTAGGGATAGGGGCAGGGAGAGGTAGAGGTAGAGAGGTAAAGGTAGAGGTAGATAGGTAGAGAGGTAGAGACGTAGAGAGGTAGAGGTACAGGTAAAGTAGAGGGAGAAGGAGGGGAAGGGGGAGAGGGAGGGGGAGGGGGGGAGGGAGAGGTAGAGAAGTAGAGAGGTAGAGGTACAGGTAAAGTAGAGGGAGAAGGAGGGGAAGGGGGAGAGGGAGGGGAAGGGGGGGAGGGAAAGGTAGAGACGTAAAGAGGTAGAGGTACAGGTAAAGTAGAGGGAGAAGGAGGGGAAGGGGGAGAGGGAGGGGGAGGGGGGAGGGAGAGGGAGGGACAGGGGGAGAGTGAGGAGGGGGAGAGACAGGGGGAGGGGGACAGGAAGGGGGGAGAGGGAGAGAGAGGTAGAGGGTTTTTGTTTTTCTCAATTACTTCTGCGAATTGGCTCTGTTTTGAAATATTACTTAAGGTGTCTCTCATCTCTCTCTTTACATTTGTTAGGATACTGCTGCTAAGTTCCTCTGTTCTGAGTAATTTATGAGTAGCGTCTGTATATTATATAAAATTCAGCTGGAACTTGAATTATACTCATTGATTTGCGCAGGGTTAGTCCTGTTTTTCCTTAGTTTAAAATTACCCCAAAACTATGGGATAAATAATAATTTCCCTGTAAGTTTTGAAGTGAAAACTTCTTTAGCGGCGCATCAGATCTGACGAATATTGTCTATAATCTATATATATATAAAAGAAGAAGGTGACTGACTGACTGACTGACATATCAACGGACAGCCCAAACCGCTGGGTCTAGAGATTCCAAATTTGGCATGTAGGTTCCTTATGTAGCCTAGGGGTGCACTAAGAAAGGGTTTTACAAAATTCTACCCCTAAGGGGGTAAAATAGGGGATGAAAGTTTGTATGAAAGTCCGACAGTTTTGAAGTTAGGCTTTTCAAAATTTGTATTTAGACTGAGGACTAAAAATTTATATTTATGTATCTCAGGGTTTTTGAAAATTCGACACCCTTAAGGGTGAAAAGGGGGATGAAGTTAAAATTCTTTATTTTTAAAGTAAAATCCACATAATTTATTATTTAGGCATTAATGATGTAATTTTATGCAAGTTTTATCACTGTTATTGAAATTACACCCCAAATTCAACCCCTAAGGAAATGGGGTGAAAAAGTCTAAAAACCAATATGGGTATCGTTTGTATGGTTTATCGGGTCGCTGATTACGAAAACTACAACAATTTTGAAATCCAACGTGGTGGACGTGAAATACCATCATCTCCTGGGGATGGGGTTGGGGTGCGATAGGTTTGAAATGTCTAAAAATCAATATGGGTGTCGTTTCTATGTTAGGGATAGCGGTTAAATTGGCGTTAGGGGTAGGTATAGAGGTAGAGGTAGGGAGGTAGAGTTAGAGACGTAGAGAGGTAGGGACGTAGAGAGGAAGAGAGGTACAGGGAGAGGGAGAAGGAGGGGAAGGGGGAGAGGTAGGGGTTGAGGGAGAGGGAGAGACAGAGGGAGGGGGAGAGGAAGGTGTCTCTCATCTCTCTCTTTACATTTGTTAGGATACTGCTGCTAAGTTCATCTGTTCTGAGTAATTTATGAGTAACGTCTGTATACTCGTTTTATATAAAATTCAGCTGGATCTTGAATTATACTCATTGATTTACGCAGGGTTAGTCCTGTTTTTCCTTAGTTTAAAATTACTCCGAAATGACGGGAAAATATCTCATTGCTTCGGAAAACCGGTAACAACATAAATACGAAATCCACGCGAGCGAAGCCGCGGGCAACAGCTAGTACATGTATATCTCGGCAACCACTCATGCTATTAGGCCCGTCCACACCAAGCGAGCAGCCGCGCCCGAGGCCCGCCGCGCGCGGCAGTCGCCCTGCCGCGCCCACGGCGTGTGGGGTCGTCAAATTCCACGCAACTAGTCTGCCTCGCTAAAGCAGCCCGAGCCATCAAACGGAAAAGATGGCGCCGTACATGCGCACGGCCGTGGCAGCTTTTGCTTTTATTGTGCTACACACGAATATAAACAAGAAAGCCGACCAATTGACCACCAGCCAACCATTCGACCATAAGTCGACCACTTTACCACTAACCGACTACTTGACCACCATCCGATCACTTGACCAGCAGCCGACCACTTGACAACCAGCCGACCGGTCGGGCGACCACGGGCGGCCGGCGCCCAAAGCCAATTACTTGCGGCATACAAACGTCGACACTGATCTTTATCAATTTTTTGCGGCACCTTCAATTAGGCCCGTCCACACCAAGCGAGCAGCCGCGCCCGAGGCCCGCCGCGCACGGCAGTCGCCCTGCCGCGGCATGCGGGGTCGTAAAATTCTGCCTCGCTAAAGCAGCCCGAGCAAGCTCGAGCAATCAAACGGAAAAGATGGCGCCGTACATGCGCACGGCCGTGGCAGCTTTTGCTTTTATTCAAATTCAAAAATTTTATTTCAGACAACGTCCATAGTATGTTAGTAATACAAAACACTTATACACTATTGTTAGTTAAAACTAAAAATTATTATTTATTTCTTAGCCTATGTAGCTGGTCCTAATGTTGCAACATTGGAGAGTCCCAGCGGTACACAAACACCTTCAGGAGACTGTTGGTGCTGGTGCAGAGCCGGTGCATGAGAGAGGCGCAACGTTTTCTCATGATGGCGTAGAAGTCATCCGTGTGCGCCTCCGCGAACATTGCCGACGCACTGCAGCGCCACTCCAGCCCCATCAGAATCCTGAATGCGTTGTTGTACTGCACACGAAGTTCGCTGTATGTCCGTTTATTGTGCTACACACCAATATAAACAAGAAAGCCGAGCTGGCAGCCGACGACCACTTGACCATTAGCAGACCACTAGCCGACCATTTGACCACTAGCCGACCATTTGACCACTAGCCGACCATTTGACCACTAGCCGACCATTTGACCACTAGACGACCATTTGACCACTAGCCAACCACTTGACCACCATCCGATCACTTGACCAGCAGCTGTCCACTTGACCACCAGCCGACCGGTCGGGCGACCACGGGCGGCCAGCCAATTATTTGCGGCATATACAAACTTATCAAACGTCGACACTGATCTTTGTCCATTTTTTGCGGCACCTTCAAACGACGCGTCCACACCGAGCGCGGCAAACGACTGAGGCACCTTTGAGCAAACCGTTTTACCGACACCGCGCGGCGGGCCTCGGGCGCGGCTGCTCGCTTGGTGTGGACGGGCCTATTGACTTGAAATTTGAAATAGTTTTAGAATATGGTTGCCCAACGAAATTGCACATGAAAGAATATTAAAAAAATATGACTATTGAATTACCCAAGGCAAAATTCAAATTATTGCTATTAGGTTGAGTGGGGTGTCGTATAAAAGGGCTTTACTTGCACATTCTAAAATATATTTTTGTACTTTTTTAGGGTTCCGTACCTCAAAAGAAAAAAACGAAACCCTTATAAGATCACTTTGTTGTCCGTCTGTCTGTCTGTCTGTCAAGACCCTTTATCTCACGAACGGGTAAAGGTATCAGGTTGAAATTAATACCATATATTAGGATCCATGAACCACACAAGGTCTAAAAATTTCAATTTTTTGTAACGACGCAATCAAAAGATATGGCATTTTATGTCCTCATCTCCATACATTTATTCAAAAATGCAAAACCTACAGGGTACTTCCCGTTGACCTAAAATTATGAAATTTGGCAAGAAGCTAGGTCTCACAGTACAAATAATGGGAAAAGTCTGAAATCATTAAATATTACAACTTTTCTCACAACTAATGGTAACCAATTGTGGTGAGCTCCCGTTTAAAGAACATTCATATAAGAGAGGGGTCAAGTTGGATGGTCGCTGAGGCGATTTTTGTTTTAGTTTTATTTAAAAACGGGAACACTTACAAACTTGAAAATTGGTATGTTTATAGTGCATAAGCTATAAAATAACAATAAATAATAAAATTTGGTCAAGCGCGTGTCAGACTCAAAAAATCTAGCACATTAACTTACTGAAATTTCAACTAATACAATTATGTTTATGTGGTGGTACGGAACCCTCAGTGCGCGAGTCCGACTCGCACTTGGCTGGTTTTTTTTAAGACTTAGTTTTCAAGATGAAAAATGTCAAAGAAAATACCATTCCCCCCCCCCCCCCTTATCTCCGAAGTTTGCGGTAGGAAAAATCTGAATTAATTACTGTCGATAGAAATTTGTTTAAATATTACAGAAAAAATAAAAAAAAATATTTCTAGGTTGCACAGGTTTTTAGAAATCTGCAAAAAACCTTTACAAACAAATTTAGTTTTGCGGTCCTAAAAATGGACTTTATTGCTTCCAAAAATACTAAAGATATATCGGAACCCTCGGCGCGCGAGTCTGACTCGCACTTGACCGGTTTTTTTTTGTTATTATGTGAGCAATAAAGTGATATCTAACTAAATAGTAGGTCAATAAAGATGTAATGGTTTTAAACATAACTTTACCTACTTTAAAAATAGTATGGCAAATAAAAAAATAGGTAGTTAAAAATCTAGAACCCGACTACAGCTGGCAAATCTTGCTCTAAATTGTATGAAACAAGAAAATATTGTCACTAAAATTGTTATGTATAAACTATGGTATTTAATAAATATTGATAGTGATATTCATATAATAGCCGTGGTTATATTGTTGTCACTTTTCCCTAAAGCCTTTGCTCGCTTTTAGGGTTGGTGGCATAATATGACCACGGCTATTATCTGACATCACTATGAATATTTATTTAATATTATAGTTTGTACATAATAATTTGAGTTGACAATTTTTCTTGTTTCATACTTTTTAAAACAACATTTTGCAGTACCTACTTGTTGAGTTTTTGAACTTAAAATATATCTATATATCTGATTTGCGGATTGGGCCCTTGTCAGACCGACAATGGTTTCGATCGCTTGTTGAGCTTCTTTGAACGGAGTTACAATTCACCCTTTTTTTGCCGTAGTCGGGTAATGCCATGCCACCTTCCCTCAAAGAAGCTTTAGGGCAAACAGCCAGTTGCACAAAGCGTCTTTAGAGTTAAAGCTGATTTAAATCTATTACTGTCACTTTCTTTGTCAGCAAAACAGAAAGAGTCAGCAATAGACTTAAAGGAGCTTTAATTTTAAAGATGCTTTGAGCAACTGGCGAAAAGTGGCATAAACTTAATAACTTCATTTAGTTAGGGAATGTGGCATGGCATATGACCATGGCTATTATCTAAACATCATTATGAATATTTATTTGATAAAATAGTTATCGATGAAGTGGAAGCTAGTTTCATCTTCTCCTCACTCCAGGCTGGACAGGCTGGATCTTCCTTCATCTTCATTAAAGTTAGGTGTCTATTCAGGATAAAGTGTCCTGTTATTACACCTACTATCTTAGTTATATCTGCTTTCGGAAACTGTAATAAATGTCTGATCTTTGTCTTATCATACTCTTTTATAAAGAGTTTGGATTGTCGGCCTCTGTTATAATTATTCTCTAGAAAACCCCTTTAATTATCTTGCTAGGGATGGGTAGGCGGGGTTCTGGGCCTATCAAGACTTCATCCACTCCCAACCTAGCCAATTTATCAGCATATTTCCATATGTCTCTTTTCCCTTATTTCTATATGTCCAGGCATCCGGGCTATGAATACCTCCTTGCCTGAAGCTAGTTTTAGGCAGGGAGGAGTTTCTATATGGTAAGTCATGAGTTTTGTTTTTATTTCATCTCCAATGCAACTTTTTAACTTTCTTGAGCAAGTGATTGGAGCATTTGTCTTAGGTTTTTAGCCCAGTACTCGTGGAAACTGAACTTTTCAATGAATCTAAAAAAAATCAACTGTTAAGGGCATTTAGGTTGAAAGTGTATATAATATCTAAATTAATTATTCATCATCATGACATCCCATGAAACGTACACTACAGGACAGGGAGCTCCCTCCAGAATTCTAGCTTTTGCTGGAAAAACATGGAGGGGAAGTACCAGTAACCTCGCTTGTCAGCGTTATGGCTGGCACCATGGACCGCAGTTGTAGGTGACCGCAGTAAGTAACATGGTGTGATACACAGGAGGATGCTGCTGCCCATCCTCGAGTTTTTAACCCTTAGTCGTCTCCTACGACACCCACGGGTAAGTTCTAAAGAGAATCTAAAAAAAATCAACTGTTAAGGGCATTTAGGTTGAAAGTGTATATAATATCTAAATTAATTATTCATCATCATAACATCCCATGAAACGTCCACTACAGGACAGGGAGCTCCCTCCAGAATTCTAGCTTTTGCTGGAAAAACATGGAGGGGAAGTACCAGTAACCTCACTTGTCAGCGTTATGGCTGGCACCATGGACCGCAGTTGTAGGTGACAGCAGTAAGTAACATGGTATTATACACAGGAGGATGCTGCTGCCCATCCCCGAGTTTTTAACCCTTAGTCGCCTCCTACGACACCCACGGGTAAGTTCTAAAGTTCGAGACTATACGAATGCTTGTGTTAGTTATGTTCCTCGCTGTTGTTGCTTGTGCAGCTTGTATAATGCCGACACATTCAGCTTGGTATACTGTGTGAAATTGTCCTAGGGCGCTTGATATTTCAATATTAAGGTCTTGTGAATATGTACCTGCACCTGTGCCTAGTTTTGTTTTTGACCGATCAGTGTATATGCGCAGTTCATTTATACCTGAGTAGTCATGTGTTTCTTCTTGTAAGTTTATGTTGTATGTTTTGTTAAAGGTGTTTTGTTAAGGGTGTTTTGTTTAGGTATCCTGTCACATGGTGCGGCTAATAGCGGCTGGTGACTTAGGGCTCTCTCTTTTATTTTTGTGTGGTGAATTCTAGAGTCTACGCTTAGTGTCCCTGACAGTCCTAGCCTGAGTGATGCTAGAGTTGCCTCCTGTTGTATGTATAAGTCTAGGGGTGGCAGGTCTAGCATCACCTGCAGGACTGCTGTTGGTGTGGTGCGCATTGCACCCGTTATGCAGATGCATGCTGGTCTCTGTAGCTTTTCTAGGTCCGCTCGAGCGGTTCTTAGAGTTGTCCTGGGCCACCATACCACGCGCCGTATGTGGTGATTGGTCTTATTACTGTTGTGTATAGCCAGTGCGCAATTTTGGGAGAGAGACCCCAGTTCTGACCTAGGAGTCTTTTACATTGGCTTTTTTCAGTGTGTTGTCTAGGTGTTCTTGCCAAGTTAATTTGCTGTCTATCATTATTCCAAGGTATTTAACCTCGGTTGAAAGAGTTAATTTTGTTTTGAAAAATGTTGGCATTCCCATTGTTGAAAGTTTCCTTTTCTTTGTGAAAAGGACCATTTCGGTTTTGATAGGGTTAACGGAGAGATCATATTTATCACACTAGTGCCTGTCCCATGAGGTTGCATAGAGTGTGCTCATGGTTTCCGTTGATTAGGATGGTAATATCATCGGCATATCCTATTGTGAAATAACCTTTGTCATTTAGTTGTGTGAGGAGACTGTCTATTACAAGATTCCATAGCAGCGGAGACAATACACCTCCTTGTGGGCATCCCCTCGCCACTACGGCTCTTGTTTTGTCGTTCACTGTTACCTGTATCGCTCTTTGTTCTAGCACATTGCATATCCAGTTCTTGAGGGTTGTTCCCACCCCGTGGTGGTGTAGTGCCGTTCTCATGCTGTGGAACATTGTTTTGTCAAAGGCTCCTTCAATGTCTATGAAAACGCCTAGTGTTGATAATTTGTGATGTATCGCACACTCTATTTTCCCTACTACCTCGTGTAGTGCTGAATCTGTGCATTTACCTGTGGTGCATTTACCGGTGGTGTAAGCGAATATGCATCACACTTAAAGGCTGCCACATCATGCTAGAAGTTAAAAATTGCATAATAATTATTATATCATTATAAGAACTAAAATATCATGCATGTCATGTCAATTTACCGTTAAAACTTACATACCTAATTATTATATCACTAAAAGAACTAAAATATCATGCATGTCAATTCAATTTTCATTTTACATTAACATTCAATTCAAATATCATTTACGAAAAGTATAATTTTATCTTAAACAGATCAGATTACCTAAAAGCATATTACATTATTGTTTCTCATACAAATATCTTTTAATTTTATTTTTGTACATGGGTGAGGTATCGTTGAATACATCCAAACCGAAATGCTTGTACATAGAATTATAAGTTTTTATCATTCTGTTAATAGGAGCTGAAGCACCAAGATTTGTTCTATATCCAAGAGCTCTAAAGGGAACATAGTTTGTAGGCCTTGCATTAGGTCTAGGAACAGTGTGCTTTATCTTACTTAATAGTGATGGAGAATCTACTGAATTATTGATAATTCTGTGTAAAAAACACAGATCAAGCATTATCCTACGGTTAGCCTAAGTTAATGCCTTGTATTTTGAGAGATGCTTAGCATAAGATCTATAGTTATTTAGAAGCCCTTCCATGCAACATATGTGTGTGTATTTTTACCTGGTTTTGGCAGAAAAATTTACCTTGACATCCCGCCACATCAGTATATATGTTCCTTGGGTACTATTCTTTGCCCGTACCACACGGGAATTTTAAATTAATTATTACCTCTATAGAAGAGCTTCTCTCTCAAGTTGCTGTGGGAATTTTATATATTTTCTTAAAATATGTGGCGAGTTTAAATATGAGGCATTAGTGACCTCTGCCAGGCAATTCGACATTGTCCTTTGACACACATTAATCATCCTGTGATCTCCAACACTATGTTGGTAAGAACCACTCGCATAACTCCAGAATCTGAAAGTCAATAAATTTGTCTGATTTGGGAGAGGGTTGATTGAAGCTACTTTCTTTTAGTAGATAAATTTCACAGGGTTAGTCAAATAACAAACTAACATCATCTTGATTGATGTTTTTTACAGTATATAGATGCTAAAACACAGGTAAGTACCATAAATATCTGAGCGCATTGCGCTGCTCCTTTAATCCTGTGCCAAAAGTGAGATCAAATCTTCACAAAGATCTGTAAAAGTCCTTTTCGAAAGGTTCGAAAGGCAAAAACTGTCGATGAATGATTTGTCTGGCAGCAGCAGAGATCTGCAAGCAAGAGTCTCTCATTACTCTTCGCTCCAAAAGATCTCTTTTCTTTAATCATTCTTGCTCTGCCGCTGCTAGGAGGAGTGCAAAAACACAAAAGAAACGATCAAAAGCAACAGCAAAAAAAACAATACCTAACAATATGTGGTGAAAACACCGTAAAAACGCAGGAAATCTACCAAATTATGCCAACAAGGTAACGATGGAGTAACCTTGTTCATTTGACGTTTTGGACTCGGAATCGGAATCAATTTTTGTTTCTTTTTTTTTTTTTTAAATTTCGGTGCTACCGATAATGGCTTTCAAATGTCAAATAGTACCGAATCATTCATTCAATTGATCGAATGACTATCATTGAAGACGGTTCAAATCAAAGATTTCGGACCTCCTTGCTTCGCTCGGAATAGATACCTTGCTAATTTATTTTACTATGGGATGACATCTGCCAACATGTCCCAATATTTTATGTCAAACTATCAGTGATCACTAGGAAATATTCAAAATAACCCGTCAAATCCATAGAACGACGCCTTCGCTACCTTGTGACGAATTATTTCTTTAATCCTCCTTCTAAGTACCCTTATTTTTCTGTGGTTCAAATGGTAATCGTCTTGAAGCCGATTACGATTGTGTTCGGTGCTACCGTGAAACCTATGCATTGGCTTCAACTCAATGGATAACGATCACGATTGTGTTCAATTCTAGCGCTGCTGGCTAGCAATTCCCTGGCCGTGCAATCCGCGTCCGGACATTCCCCGGCCGAGCACGGAATGCTCAACCAAGAATGTACAACCACAGAATGCCCGACCTCGGAATCTGAAGCCAATCATGTCCGAACTCAGGATTGTACAACCTCGGAATTTGAAGCCAAGACAACACGACTCTTGAGTGTTTTCATAGGTCACTTAGGTTATCTTGTGACCACAACAGCAGAGCGAGCGAAGCGAGTGTGCCGCGGCAGCGGCCGGTGAGTTCCAGAAACGAACTTGTGTCACATAATACTCTGCTATAAAAGTCTTTGCTTGTACACGTTTTCCGTTGCCAGTTAATATTGGACCGATACAAGAAAAGCCGGCCCAGTATTGTACGACGAGGAATGACCGCCCTCAGAATTCATGTACAATGGATCCCAATTCCGTGGCCGTGCAATCCGCGGCCGGACATTCCTTGTACGAGCTCGGAATGCCCAACCATAAATGTACGTCCACGGATTGTACGACCTCGGAGTCCGAAGCCAAATTTTTGGCTTCACACACACTTCACGTACATTCCGGGCACTCTCAACTGACATAGCCTGTTATTTTGTACGATTTTTTGATCAAGTGTTCAACAAATGTCTAACTTTTTTGTAGTAAGACCCTTTTTTTGAATTTCGTAAACAAGTCTCAAGAGGCCGAAAATACGCTGCTGTTTTCTGTAGATTTATAGTTTTTGGCCGCCATCTTGAAAAAAATTATTATGTTATTTATGTAACAAGCATACATGAATTCGGCAGGGTCGTATTAGTCTAAAAACACCTTCAAAATAACAGATGTTCTGTTTGCGTCTAGACTCAAAACGGAAGCGTTTTTCTCAAATATTTGCCTATATCCCAAAATGTTAAATTCGCAACAATAGTCCTTCCAAGTTA
Source organism: Athrips mouffetella (assembly GCA_947532105.1). Classification (NCBI taxonomy): domain Eukaryota; kingdom Metazoa; phylum Arthropoda; class Insecta; order Lepidoptera; family Gelechiidae; genus Athrips; species Athrips mouffetella. The sequence goes on from OX383956.1 coordinate 13,476,224, forward strand.
GTCATTTAGAACAAAAGCATGCAGCAGCACGCAGTTGAATCTCTAGAACAATCGGCCATACACCAGCCAACGCATCGGTGCTGGTTGTGTGTTAGTTCGATATTTTTTTCGTATTTTTATATTTATGTTTTTTAATTTAACCCATGTTCTTTGGGAAAAATTGTTGTTCCATGGGCAGAACCACCTCTTAAAATTTTAGGGGTGATAAAAAACTTAAAAAACCAGTCAATTGCGAGTCGAACTCGCGCGCCGAGGGTTCCAATATACCTAAAGTATTTTATGAAAAAATAAAGTTCATTTTGAGGGCCGCAAAACTAAATTTGTAAAGGATTCTTGCAGATTTCTTAAAAACGGTGCTACTTAGAGAGATCGTTTTTTTTTCTGTAATATTGACGTAAACGTCATTCGACTATAATTAAATCAGATTTTTTCTTTTACAAACTTTGGAGATAAAGGAACGGGGGGGGGGGGAATGGTATTTTTGACTTATTTCATCTTAACTTGAAAACTAAGAGTTGTAACAAAAATAAAATATATATTTTGGAATGTACATGTTAAGCCCTTTCATATGATCCCCCTCGACCTTTTGCCCTCCTCTATTGAGCCCTCTTTCCAATATAATAATAATATTATAACATTTTGATTGTTCTTTCATTTGCATGGGTAATCACAAAGAGATTTGAACCTCGCCGTTATAAGTTCTAAAACTATTCCAAATCTCAAGTCAATAGCATGAGCGGTTGCTGACAGGTTTAATGTGGCCGACAGACAAAGTCGCACCATAAGGGATCCGTTTTTACCATTTTGGTTCGATACTAAAAAAGCTTTTTTGTTTTAGTACAATTGATTTTTTTTATAAAAGCTTGTTTTTAAAATTAGATTAAATTATTTTATTTTCAACCTTTTAGTTTTGTCTTAGTCTGTGCATTTACAAGCCAAATCAAACGAACCCAAAACCCCAAACACGATGGGACTGTCTTGTTTACTTTAGTAGTTCCTTCGGCCACCTCTTCTGTGCATTTACAAGCCAAATCAAACGAACCCAAAACCCCAAACACATTGGGACTGTCTTGTTTACTTTAGTAGTTCCTTCGGCCACCTTTCGACTTTATCACTAAAAAAATAGATGACACCATAAAACGTTAAAACACATATTTGACAAACTTTACGTTTTGTTTGTACGTTTTCAACAAACATCAGCGCACACATACCAACAAGTTTGTCAAACAAGACTTCACTTTCAAAACAGTTTTCGTCGTGAAGTGACGCTCCGACGCAAGCAGACACTTTAGATTGTTAACTTTTTTATTCCCTCGATTAAAAGTCGTACGCAGAATATTTATTTTCTTCTTAACCTCCTCTTGTGGATGACAAATATTTAATAATTGAATCATTTTCTTCAAAGCCAGGTCTTTTTTATGTTTATTCATATATTCTTTGGATTTTATTTTCCACAGCTGTGGTAAACCTCGAAGTAAAATTGCAGTATATTCTTTTTCACTCAAGTCAGCCATTTTTTTGAATTCAGTAACAACCAGCGGCGGTCGCGCGAAAATGGCGAATTTGTTTAACAAACATGACTGTACACCTTCAAACATATATGACAAGCACGCCGTCAATCAAATCTTTCAAACTTACAGATAATATAATACTATACTAGTACAGATGCCATATAACGAATTTGTGCCGAAAACTGTTCGGGCTATTTTTCCAAAAGGTATTGTCTTAGAATAAATTGATATCTGGATGTTAAAATTGAATTAATTTCATAGTTTACACCTTTACCTACCAACCTAGTAGTAACATTTAGTTCAATTATTAGAAACAAAAGGGCCAAATGAATTCGAGCTATTTACTCCGTCAAAAAAACCATAGTACGGAACAGAGGCGGCTCGTGACATTTTTTAATGGGTGTGCACAAAAAAATACATACCATAACATCACGCCTTGTTCCCGTCGGGGTAGGCAGAGACCACAGTTCTCCACCTGCTACGATCTTGACATACTTCCCTTGCTTCCTGAACCTTCGTCAATCCTTTCATACATGCTCGTCGGTTTAGGGTACTTTTAACCTGGCCTTTATTCAGAACGTCCTGAATTTGTTCCTGGTACGTTCGCCGAGGCCTTCCCCTTCCAACGTTTCCATTCACAAAAAAATTTAATACTTAAATAAATTTACTTACCTACCATTTAATGATGAAATATTTTTTATGGCTTTATTGTTACCTACATATTATGCGCGCCAGCGCCAGCTCCAAATACCAGACACGGGAAACAAAACAATTTAATTATAACCGCACATCCAAGGTGTTTTTAAATATTGTTCTGGTTTGAAAACACGATTAAAAGTGAATTTTTGTACTACATTTTTGAACTAGCGCGATTTCAGTTTGTGGCGGCCCCTTTTCATTGAGTTCAAGTCGTATTTGTAAAGTCTTTTTCGCATTTTTTATTGTAAACGACACTGTATTCGTCCATTTTTACAGTAATTAAGCACGTACACTATTAAAAACAATTATATCTAAATTTTCAAGCAAAATTGCGAACAGTAACTGAGAGCTGTATACGAAAAGTTTGTTTACGTATGATCGGCAACAGCGCTGACCGAACTGCATGGCATCGCGATCTGGCAACGTAGCCTTGAGCAGCGCTCCTGATTAGGCTAATTTCTCATAGAAAATCTTTTGTTTCACGCGCTCGAGTGTGTTGATGTTTCTCTTTCACACTCATTGAATTGTGTATAAGGAATTGTACTGAAGATTTCTTCATAGGAGCGGAATCGCTGGCGATCCACTTGGTACAACTTGAGTACGTATTTGTTGCGTAATTATTTCTTAGGATATCATAAATGTATACAACGTATAGGGTTATGAAAATAGGTATGTAATCGTATGTAACTTAACTAGGTAGGTAATACATCCTAAGTTTGAGTTTTGTGAAAGAGGGAGTGCACTGCACCAGTGCTCTTTAGGACGAGCCGCCTCTGGTACGGAATGGGACCCCATGGTACAGCCAAACACGTAGTTTGCTTGACAAACACGTCAAACATGACAGCAGACTGTCAAATAATTTGCCAAACACGTAAAGTTTGTCAAATAATTTGAGCGTTTACAGCCTGCGTAACTTATAAGTATGCCAAACAGCCCGATCGAGATTAACTGGCCTAAAATTCAGTTAAGATTTGCCCACACAGACTCGCTAACTAACAAGGCAAGTTAAATAAAAGCTTGTTATAAATCACTACATATTATAAAAGAAAGTCCGCCGAAACGTTTTTCTGTCGTCATCCATCCATCATGTCTGTCTGTGATCGCTAAACTCAAGAACTACTATATTGATTTCGATCCGGTTTTCACTAAAAAATTGACTCATTCAATAGAAAGGTTTGAGGCTATAATTTATCAATATTGAGTGCAAATTAATTGAACTGTGATGATGTTTGTATATCGAGTCGGAAAAAAACGAGCTTCCTGGGTGTGCGCTGCGTAAATGGTTTCATTTACATGAAAGTTATGTATGAAAGAATTGTTGCTTTTTAAAAGTTCTAAAGAAAAGTCTGTGATAGAATTTGTCTATCTTTTAAGGATAACCCTCAGTAACCAACTATTTGTAGCAAAAAAGTAGATTTTCAAAATAAGGTATTTTTGAACGTATTTTTGCCCTCAAGGTATGGATCCTTATCTAATTTAAAAGGTTAGTAATAATAAAAAATGAACATAGATCAAAATTGTTCTTTACACAATGTTATTTAAATGAATATCTTGGAAGATATCACAATATTAAAATCACTCTAATTAAAGTCCTAGAATGAGCTTCGCACTCGATGCGCATTTCTGTTGATAGCCGAGCGTAGACGAGAGTTCCCGAAGTTAAAATCAGCGAGCCAGGAACCCGACGGGGCACACTCGGAGGGCATTCGTCGTTGTGACTGGTCGTCCGAAGCCTGATTTTTAAAATTTTAGGTATATTCTTTTGTGGTTGTCGTCCGGAGAGTTTCTTTTTGTAGTCGTAAGTTTATTTTTTGTTGTTTATGTGCAAAGTTTGTTTTAGTTACGAGTAGTTATAGATATATTGGATAGGTAATTTTATTCTAAGCTCTGAATTCTATAAATACCTACTTTGAAAGTGTGCCAATTTCTTATATTTGTTTTTTTAGTTTTGAAATAAAAATTGTAAATATCGTGTAAACTCAGAATAGTATTCTCAGTAAACAGATGTGCTCACTTGGTTTTTTTATTTTTTTTATTTCAATTGTTAGGTATGTCCTAATCCTGAAAAAGTTATAAATGTTATATTTATTCTTTATTGTGCACAATAAAACAAAACAGTAGTGATAGAAGAGGTTCACAATGGCGAGCTTATCTCTATGAAGAGATCTCTTCCAGCCAACCAGAGTTTAGTGTGAAAAAGTATATGACGGGGACAAGAATAAGTACACATCAAATAAAAATAAGAAATAAGTATAAGTACATATATAATATTATAATAATACATAGTAATAACTACATATATATACCTTCTATAGACTACATATATTAATATACCTACAACATAATAATACATATATTATCAAGATAAGTTCGAGAAGAAGTGCTCTTTCAGCCTTTTCTTGAAAGAAGTGACGGATGGGCTGTCTTGAATATATTTAGTAAGCTTGTTCCACATTAGATTAGCACGCACGGAAAAGGAATTGACAGGAATTTTGTGTTGGCACTAGGACATTCCAGCATCTTAGTGATACAGGGACGCCTTGGGCGGGGATCAGGTGGCAAGCGTTGGAAACGGGATCGAAGGTATTCAGGAGTAGCGGGATCATTAAGGATGTTATAAAGGACAGTAAGGATGTGCACATCACGGCGAAGTCGGATAGGGAGCCATGTTAACTGGGCGCGAAACTGAGAGACGTGATCGTATTTTCGAAGTCCAAAAATAAAACGTATTGCAAGATTTTGAAGGCGCTCCAGTTTATTCAGTAGCTCCTCTGTCGCATCCAAATAACAAACATCAGCATAGTCTAGGATAGGAAGGGCAAGCATAATTTTCGTTGTAAACGGAAGGAAGAACTGGAATCGCTTGAGTGAGTGGTACGAATAATGCATGCGCCTGCTCACTTCATTGATTTGAGCAGTCCAGGACAGAGTGTCGTCTATGATAAGACCTAAATTGTTGGCTTTGCTAGTGAAAGGAATGCAAACATTATCATAATAGACAAAAGGAAGATCAGCAAACTTAAGTCTGCTCTTGAGCCTGCTACTTCCGACCACCATCGCTTGTGACTTACTGGGATTCACAAGTAAACCAAATGTTTTAGCCCAGGTTTCTATGGCTGCAAGATCACTATTTATTGCAGTGACAGCTTCCTTTGCCTCTGTAAGAGTAAAGTGTCTATAAACTTGCAAATCATCTGCATACAGGTGGTAGGACGAAGAGATAACTCGAGATATATTATTAATAAAAATTGAGAATAACAGTGGAGAGAGAACACCACCTTGCGGTACCCCAGCAGATAACAGATATTCTGCAGATAATGTTGTGTACAACGAAATAATTTAGTTTTAGAATGTTTTTAAAATTGTGTAGCAAGTAGAAAGCTACGTCATAAATCGCAATAAAAGGCACCACTCTACCCGTAGATTAGTACCCGTGCAAAGCCGGGGTGGGCCGCTAGTATTTAGAATTTTAGATAAATAAGGCCTCTGTTGCTCAGAGCTTGTTGTCTTCCTATGAAAACATACAAATTCGTTTAGTGGTTTTTATGGGATGCGTCTCCAGACGAAAAGAGAATATCTGTGTAGGTATCTGAAATTGTTCTTTGCACAGACACGGCCTTTCTAGTTTTAATAACCGACTTCAAAAAGGAGGAGGTTCTATGTTCCAATGTATGTATTTTTTTTATGTATGTTCACCGATTACTCCGTCAGTTGTAAACCGATTTGCAAAATTATTTTTTAATCTAAAAGGATATACTCTTGAGGTGGTCCCATTGTCACCAAATCAGGATCTGATGATGGGATCCTGACGGAATCGAGGGCAACCCTCAAATTTTGTAGGCACGTTATACATGTTTCATATGTTTTTCAAAGCAATACAGGTATATGCGTCTGGTTATCATCTTTTCATGTTGAGGATCTGATGATAGAAGGTTCAACTCCTTAACGGTTAAATGTTGGGGGATAATTCTTTAAAATTATAGGTACGTATTGACCGATAGTTTGAAGCGCTCGTTGCCAAGTGGTAGTTACTCTTTCCTATCGATCACGAAAGATAAGTAGGCCGTGGTGTCATCAGAATCTGGATAGGTGATCGCTAGAGACCGACTGAAAAGGGGTCTTACGGCCAGTTTCACAAAGAATCTTCAAAGTTAAAGCCCCATCAAATACCTATATTGCTGTCACTTTTTGAGCCATCAAAAAAGAAGGTGTCAGCAATAGATTTAACAGTGCTTTAACCTCAAAGAAGCTTAAAGCTAAAAATAGTACCACACTATCTACGGGTGTCAAAAAAGGCGACTAAGAGATCTTGAAAGAGATAATGGGTCAAGCTTGTTTTAAGTGATCCAGATTCACCCTAGTCCCTACTCAACGACATGCAGCAATACTGTTCATGGCTTTTTAGAGACATCACGATTGTAAATAGTGATATGACAACACTGCGTTTTTGTTCTTCGGAAGGCCTTATAACTCGTTTTTCCGAGCAACTATTAAGTATTGGTCATTAAGCGATGATATTAAAACAAGATCAGTCAGGGTTACCTTGATGCCTACACCTTACGGTGTTTGCTTAACACTGACACTTGTAAAATAAAAAACATTTTCACAAAAATTACACACCTTCAAAATATCGTAAGGTTTCCATTAGCAATAGGACGACTAAAATAAGCATAGCAGAACTCAGTAAAATAATAGAAAACAAAAGCCTTTGTTTTAACCGACTTCAAAAAAGAAGGAGGTTCTATGTTCCACTGTATGCATTTTTTTACTGACCATCGATTTTAGAGATTTCATCCGTGAAATTCTCGAACCTTTTTAGTGACATCATGATTTTAAGTAGTGATATGGCAACACCACGTATTTTATACTTCGGAAGGCCTATTAAGTCGTTTGTGTTAGTCTCTTAAATAGTAATTAATCAGAAAATGGTTTTACAACAGAATCAGTCAGGATTACCAACCACCTAGTAGTGACTGCACCTTACAGTGAACTTAACACTAAAACTTGTAAAATAAAAAGAGTTGTAACAAAAACTACACACCTCCTTCAAAGTTTGGCAAGGTTTCTAGTAGCACTAAAAACTATAAAATAACTTTAGCAGTAATTAATCAGTAACTTAGTGAAGTAATAGAAAATAACCAAGCCAGTTTTTAATTTCAATTATAAATTTATAGGGACACTAGCTGTTACCCGCGACTTCGTCCGCGTGGATCTTATAAATAATAAAAAGTAATAAAAATAATAAAAATCATTTATTCACTTACACAGTACAAAACAAATTAATTACTAGTTACAAAATAATACTATTAGTAGTCTTAGTCTAAAATATAATTATATTTTTGTGGTGTACTGTGGGAGCGAAAAGGTTGCCTGGCTCAGCATGGACCGCAGCAGCACTGCGATGCTGTTATTCTGCCAGGTAAGGTTATAAAAAAATAGAACTCGGACTTAACTGAAATACTTTTAGCGAAATGCTTTTCATTCTTGATACCTACGTAAAAGATGCATTTGTACCATGGAGCACAATAGCCGACTTATCCAAGTTGAATGCTATCTTGCTACAAATTTAATTAGCTTTTGAATTTATTTAACAGGTGGGTACTGAGGATGTATTTGTAAAAGTCATATACATTTTCAACTTTATTTACTATGCTATGAATGTAAGACGTGTTATCAGTATTGTGTAAGAATTTGGCAGTTTTTTTCCAAGGCGCGTTTTTTTTTGGGGTTAGTCCAAGGCAACAATTTTCTATCTTTCGTGACGTGGAAGTATTCATGAAAGTCATGTAAATTTACGTTGAGTATGCTATGAGTGTGTGTGGATAATGTTATGAGTGTCAGACATAATTGACCCGTTTTGTGTAAGACTTTTACATTTTTTTTTCTAAGTGAAGTCGTTTTTGTGTTAGAAGTCATTACAGGCGATCCTAAAAAGGAGGGCAATGAAGGGCTACAGAGGAAGTTTTCATTAAAGTCACATAAACTTTCACTTTTATTAACTATGTCATGAGACATCAGACAAACGACGTGTGTTGTATAATAATTTGTCATTTTTTTGCATGTGAGCGACTGGTTAGCGAGGAAAAAAATACGTTTAAACTTTCACCTTTATTGACTATGTCATGAGTGTCAGACATACGACCTGTGTTGTGTAAGAATTTGACAGTTTATTGCAGATGACCGACTGGTTAGCGAGGAAAGAAATTCGTATAAACTTTCACCTTACTCTCTCTTTTTTCTCTCTCTGTCTCACTCTTTTTAGCAACCGTGACAACTGTATTCTAGGAGGAGATGTAGGTTTAATGGTCTCAGTAACAAACTAAAATTTTTAAAGTATTCTTAAATTGACCTGTAATTAATAAGTTAAGAAAACTGATTTATTAATAAATACGTGAGCCAAAATACATATTGTCTCTTTTCTTCTTCACATGTTGTCCACAAATAAATAAAAACTTTTTGTTAACCAATCAGCATTTTTAAATACACCGTCTCCCGAACTATTTTCATAAGACCTAGGGACTTATTTTTTTTGGTGCTTATTGCATCAAATATACACTCTCTATTGGTATATCGCTCAGCATTCTACGTGCAGTACTTTTTGAGTTACAGCATGGGCTTGCTGGCGAGACGTCTCCGACACATACTACGCAGAAAATATTGTGCGACTAGATAGTTGACGTCACGACGCCAAATATCAGCTGCACATTATCGAGGTGCTTACTATTTGCTGCACATTATATGTAGGACATTTTTGAAACGTGACCCCATGTTCATCTTGTATGTATGGCCCTAAAGTGATCAAATCAAGGACATTTTATTGCAGACAGATTTCACAATATCTACGATGGCTGAGATGAAAAACGTTGTCGCAATGTGTGCAAGTAGTGTTGCAAAATTATGGAATTAACTTTACCTGTGCTGCATTTGTTCCCACTAACTGTGCGAGAGTTGTATAAACTTGTGACTGACTTGTTCGATAAGTTCCTAAGCCTTTTCGAATATTTGTATCCTGATTTCGGAGTTTAATTTTATCAATTTAGTTGAGACTAAGCTCTGCTGCTGTAACATGTTGGAAGAGTTGGTCAAGGATTATGCTGCATACTTCAAGCTAGACGTGAGTGGATTCCAGACTGTTCAAGATGTCATAGATAATATGTTAACAAGACTTGAAGAGTTGACCAGTGTACTACAGATGATCAAGTTGAAAAACAGTGACTGCAGTGCCGAGGCCACCGAGGAAATCAGCAAATACCGCAGCGAAATTACCACACTTTCTAAAAAAGTTGCCACATTGAATGGAGTCATTGTAAAGTTACAAAATAATATGGACCTTACAGAGAAGCAAGTTGAAAAAGCTGAATTACACTTTGGATGTTACAATGAGAACAAAATTAAAAGTTTTCTGAAGCCTTTTCTTATGAGGAATAAACCTCGACCAGAATGTGATGCAACAATAGCATTATCAGACAAAGTTATATTTGAAAGTGTTTTGAATAATTTTCAACCAAAGTAATGTCACTTTGCTGTTAGGGTTGCTACACACATAAGCTAGCCTGCATTGTCGGTGCGGTATTACTTGTCAAACAACAGTGCCGACCCAATCGGCTCATTCATGCACGTCCACACAGCATTCGGTATTTGTGGAGTGACAAAGCCTCAAGTTCGGCTTCATTTGACTTTTGAACATTTGTTTTTACCGCCCGGCTTTGTCGATTAATGCCGTCCTGCTGTTGCTCAGCCAAGTGTATATGTGCGGCACAGCCGAGTTGCTTTTTTTCCCAAACATTCATCTACATATATTCGATTTTACCGCCCGGCGGTGCCAATTAATGCTGCCTGGTGGAGCCGATTAATGCCGCTCGCTTATGTGTGTACTAACCCTTATTGTACTAGTTGATCATGCATATTTCTTGCAAGGTATTTGTGATGACTGATGATGTTACAAGTAAATAATGTTTTACTATGAGCATTGGTCCAATTGTATAATTTTTATCTTCAATAGCAATATTTTGAAACACTATAAGTAAATCAGGTTTTGTACTTCCTCGTAAACAAATCCCTAGTCAAGGGAGTGACATAACACTTGAACAACCACTCCATCATGAAACTACTATACTACACCACTTTATAAGGATTTCTATCACTGAAGATTTTTAAACTTGTTTTATAAAAATTATGAATACCTTGAAACCAAGCTATTTGAGTCAATTAATGGTTGAAAATAAAAATGCAGGTTACTCAAGCCCACAATGTTTAAATACTGTTTACTACCTTTGCCTTCAACTTTGTTTGCATGCTTAAGCAGAAATTGTAAACAATGGGATTTTCGATAATGCTGTTGCTTTATACTCTCAAAAATTATTAAGTGAAACAATTGTTCCCATGAAACAAAGCTTGTATTGTTAACAAAAATAAGTCTGATACATTATTATTAACCCTTTTTAGGGTTAAAAAACGGAACCCTTATGGATTCGTCATGTCTGTCTGTCTGTGCGTCCGTATGTCATAGCCACTTTTTTTCCGAAACTATAAGACCTATACTGTTGAAACTTGGTAAGACCTATACTGTTGAAACTTGGTAAGTAGTTGTATTCTGTGTACCGCATTAAGATTTTCACACCAAAATAGAAAAAAAAAAACTGGCCAAGTTTGAGTCGGAATTGCGCCCAAAGGGTTCCGTAACTATCTACCATATGATATACTAAAAGCATTTGCTCTTTGATTTTAAAAACTCTGCGACCATCCAACTTGACCCCTCTTATATAGAAAAGTTCTTGGAACGGGAGCTCACCTTTGGTAACTATTAGTTGTGAGAAAAATTTAAATATTTAATGATTTTAGACTTTTCCCTTTATTTGTACTATGAGACCTAGCTTCTTGCCAAATTTCATAATTTTAGGTCAACGGGAAGTACCCTGTAGGTTTTGCTTTTTTGCATAAAAAGCCGTATCTTTTGATTGCGTCGTTATAAAAAATTTCAATTTTTCAGATCTTGTGTGGTTTATAGACCTTAATATTCGTTATCAATTTCAACCTGATACCTCTTCTCGTTCGTGAGAAAAAGGGTCTTGACAGACAGACAGACGGACAACAAAGTGATCCTATAAGGGTTACGTTTTTTTATTTTGAGGCACGGAACCCTAAAAACAATAAATTTTAGGGTTCCCCATACTTAGAACTGAAACTCGAAATTTTTTTTTCATCGCTCATATGTGTGAGTTATCTATGGATAGGTCTTCAAACTATACTATCCTAATACTATCCTAATATAATTATTGTTATAATTGAATTTGTATGCTTGTGTGTGTATTAAGTCTTTAGTAATAGTGTTGTAAACTTGTAATTGATTTAAATTAATGTTGACTTTAAAATTTGCATACTGTTGAAGGCAGATTTTCGCAGTACTTAAAATAAATCTTATCGTAACATCTAATTATACCGACCGGAAATCAGTGCAAATAAATTATTTGATTTGATTTGAATGATATTGAGGTTTCTAATATAATTTTTTTCTAAACTGAATAGTTTGCGCGAGAGACACTTCCAAAGTGGTAAAAAGTAACTTCTAAAATAAGAGAATGATAAAACTAAAAAAAATATATGATGTACATTACCATGCAAACTTCCACCGAAAATTGGTTTGAACGAGTTCCAGTAAGTAGTTTTTTTTAATACGTCATAAATCGTAAACCGCAATTCACATTTCTTTCAATCAACTCAAATATAAATTTTAGTAACTTACATCACATAATAAAGATTTTTAGCAATAAAAACACCATAACTTTTACTTATATACCTACAGGTTTGTACGGAACCCTCAGTTCGCGAGTCCGACTCGCACTTGGCCGGTTTTTATCAATCATCCAGTGTTTTAGCATGTTATTTGCTGTGATAAAACAAAGACAAACAGAAAATATCTGAATTGGTCTATTTGGATTCTATTAGTTTTTTAAAAACTCTTTTCAATTTCAATGATTTAGTAAAGGCAGGTGAAGTTTGACTTTGCTTACAGTGCAACTTATACTCCTAAAATAAGAATGGTACAAAGTTCAATGTGTCAAGTTTGATTTGCCTTTGACTGTACTTATTTTTCTAAAAGGAAACACTGGTTACATATCTTACATATTCTAATATGGGTTTATTATAAGGTCATCGTAATAGGTGTTTTCTGACAGCTGTCAAACGTATGAACAATTACGACCTGCAAAGAAAAATAAACCCTGTGTGTTGGTGTTAGGCATAGAATACAGTTAGGGAAACGTCTAAACGGACCTCTTATGTATTATTATAAAATTATTATTAAATAATAAATATTTTTATTTCTTGCCATTTTCGTTTTGATAAACATAGTGATTCTTTAATCTAAGATGGTTGAAGGCCCCTTTCACAAAAAGTCTTTATCTGTTGTATAATGTATATTATACAGGGTGTTAGTTTAATTGCGGGCCATAGCTCAGGGGCGGGTTCAGTATCCGTAACTGAACAAGTTTTCCCAAAGAACATAGGTCGAAAAACTTAAAAAAATTTTGGACATCCCATACTAAGTGACCAACACATATATGAAGTCCAAAACTATTTTTCGTTTTTCGACCTATGTTCCTTGGGGAAAGTTGTTCAGTTATAGATACTGAACCCGCCCCTAAGCTAAGGCACGCAATTAAGTTAACACCCTGTATTATAATGTAAATTATGTAGATTATTATGTCGTACGCAAATTGTATGATTCGCTGCTTTACATAATGCCTAGGCATATTGCAAAATGCCGAGAGATGGTGAAATTCGCCACTTACATAATGGCGCTCGCTGCGCTCTCTCGGCTCGTGCGTATGATTGCCAGGTAACCTTTACCCAACCTAATTGTTCGTAATCGGTTAGGTTGGGTTTGAATGTATTGGCGAACGAACCTTAAATGCACCAGTCATCTAAAACCATTTACAACCTGCCAACTCCGTTCTACAATTTGCCGACCATATGCAATATGCCGGCAGTTTGTAAACATACAGAGTGATAGGTTCGCAACAACTGAAAGGGTATGATTAGTCGATGAAACATGTCACCGGAAATTATAAAAGAAATCGGTCGCTTCGAACGAAATTACCTACAAATTTTATTGCATAACGGCTTACCCCAGGGCTCAGTACTGGCCCCACTCCTCTTTGACCTATACATCCACGGCCTGCCCAGCACCGTGTCATAAAGGTTTGGTGACGCTGACGACCTGGCCCTTGTAATGTAACACAGAGTAAAAGCATGGAGACCACTGAAGCGATACTGGAAAAGGATTTAGCTTCCCTGGACAATTTCCATGTCTCTGTCCAAACAATTCTAAAACTGAGGTTACCTGCTTTCACCTCTTCTGTAACAAACTCATAGGGAGTTTCGAGACAAAACCCTTACTTAGCCACAACTTCATGCCTAAGTATCTAGGAGTAATCCTAACGAGTAACGCGCTTTACTTGGTTTCACGTGACATCTCAATTACCTACCTACTTTTATGGTAGTCACGAGACTTGGCGAATTTCTACACTAGCAAAAAGCACAGCTTTACTAGGGCTTGCGAGGTTCTTGTCATCCCTCATTTCATCCCATTGGGTGATGATATCTCAAAATTGCTGAGACACTTGTTTCTTATTATTAGCTAAAATCCAAATTTTCAAGTACCGCATGTCAATACTGTAGGATTTTCGTACAAACTTTTATCTCTTATTTCACCCATTTAGGGGATGATATCTCAAAATTTCTGAAACTTGTGTTTCTTTATTTCTTATGATTAGTTTAAATCCAAATTTTCATGTCAGTACCTCATGACAAAACTGTATACAAACTTTCATCCCTCATTTCATGGCATTCAGGGATGAATTTCTAAAAATGCTTAACACTTTATTATTATTTACGGAAAGCTCAAAACCCACTTTGTATAAGTAATTCTACCTTTAAAATTGAAGGCTGACATACGGAAAGATATCATCCCCTTGAAGGGTGATTTTTAAGAAATGCTTAAACATGTCTTTCTTTATTTTTTACCCAAAGCTTAAATTCAAATTTGTATGAATCTCACTCCAGAGACAAAGGACTTTCATATACGTTTGTATATAAAGTTTTCTCATCCACAAAAAATAATAAATTCATATTAATACAATACAAATACATCCCCTTAGGGGATTTAATAAGTCACCCAACCCCCGGCTCGGCGTTGATGAATCAGTTAGTCAAAGCTATATTATACAGGGTGATTGGATAAGCTGGGTGCAAAGCCTTAAATGGGTGATAGCTGCGATCATTTAGAACATAATAAGCCACACTTGTCTTAGACGAAGTCGCATTTTTTTTTTTTTCATTGTTACTTTAATGTTTTTGACAAAAATCTCCAAAATTTTACAATTAATTTTTAACCGTGTTAAAGTGATTTGATCATTATTTTTTATTTTTTTTTACTTAAGGAATGTTTGGCCAGTCTGATGAGACATTTTTTAAGCATTTGTGTCATCAGAAAAATATTCTGAAGCTGTTGAAGTTCAAAATAATTTTTAAAATGAAGAAAACTGATTTATTTTATTTTTTTAGGGCATTTAAAAAATAAGTTATCAAGTTTAAGATGTTCAAATCTTTTTAATAACATGCTTGGTTGTCGCCCTTTCTTTTGAAGTATCATTTACGCAGATGTCTCGCCAACTTTTAAAATTAGGGCTTTTTAAGCTTAACAGAGGAAGATCAGTAAACATTTAAATAGGCAAATTATACACATTTTTTGGTAATTACATAAAATTTTCGTGTTTAAAATGAAGACTGCAATTGCTCATACCAAGCGAGCCAGTCTTCTGACTTCTGTACACGTGACTTGCATCTTCTGCGTCATGACATGTTGGTTGGAATCTTTGTATTAATTCTGCACTGGTTGATATTTCTACACAAAAATATCCAGAAGCACTGCATCAGGTGATTCGAACAGGACAATGGAAGGACCCGTCCCTGCCAGTCCAGTTTTCTGGGAAACAGTTTTTCTCACAATTAGAGCCAAGTGCACTAGAGTTGGATATTAAAAGCTTAAACTTCAGGTAGGACAGATGCGTTCGAATTGTGGTAGTGGCGCAAAATGCTCCAACCATACAAACCAAAAATTTCACCTGGCTCTCTAAAACATGCTAGCAACGAGTCCCAAAATTCTTTTGGAGACTCACTCACACACGAAAATTTTAAGTAATTAACAAAATATGTGTATAATTTGCCTATTTAAATGTTTACTGATCTTCCTCTGTTAAGCTTAAATACGCCCTAATTTTAAAAGTTGGTGAGACATCTGCGTAAATGATACCTCAAAAGAGAGGGCGACAACCAAGCATGTTATATAAAAGATTTGAACATCTTAAGCTTGATTACTTATTTTTTAAATGCCTTAAAGCTTCCAATCACCCTGTATATTTAGATTATAGGGTCACAATTACATACCTAATAAAGCTAACAATATAATATATTTTTGAAATAATTATGCTTATTAAGGTGGTTGCTGAGCAGAGGTGCTGCCACTTTGAGAAATAAATTTATTGCGCCATAAATGCAAAACATTTAATAAGGATTGTTTGTTTGGCGGCAACTTTGGGTAGTTCTATATTTTATTATCCATCACATCACACCTTAGCTTATCGTGAATAGCTTTGTATTGCAAAAGTGCCAAAAACGGCCACTTTTAGCACTTTACCAATACAAAGCTATAAATGTGCTTAGCTATGATGTTATGGGTTATAACCATGTTATAACATACATAACTACCCCATATTGCCGCCAAACGAACAATACTAATGAAAAGCTTTGTATTTGCGACAAATAAATTTATTTCTAAAAGTAAGGTGCTGCCACTCAGCAACCACCTTAAGGGGTGCGCATCATTTTTCGTATATCAACGTTTCAATAACATTCAATTGATATAATAAACGTTTCATATAACAACTATTAGCATAATTTTGTTTGACATAATGAATGTTTCCTATAATGAACGTTTTCTATACTAACATTTGGCATAACTATCATTTCACCTAAATATCTTTCATATAAAATTCACTTGATATAAAATTCATTTGATATAAAGTTCATTTGATATATTAATATTTATTTTTTTTATTATTTATTTAATTTATAATAATAAAAAAATATTATAATAATCAATTAATTTATAACTATTTTGTATAGGTTGTTATAATAATATGCTTATTTGATTAAAATCGTTGCAAAAAGGATACGATAGTAAATAAAATAGTACAGGTAAAGGCTCAATAAAATTGATCATAGGCGAGCAAAAGAGTTCGGGGCACCCCGACACAGTGGGTTAGGTTCGAAGGGTATGGCGGAATTGAGCGGAGCGAGCTCCGCTTTATTCCGCCATGCCCTTCAGGTTAGGCGCATGCGTGCTTGCTTGTATGCATGCTTGCTGTATGCATGTTTGTTGTATGCATGCTTGCTTGCAAGGGCTTAGTAGAATCGATAATAGGCGAGCGAAGCGAGCAAAAGAGTTCGGGGCACCCCGACACACTTGGTTAGGTTCGAAGGGTATGGCGGAATTGAGCGGAGGCGAGCGGAGCGAGCTCCGCTTCATTCCGCCATACCCTTCAGGTTAGGTTGACATGAATGCATGCGCATGCCTGCTTGTTTGCATGCATGCATGCTTGCTTTTATGCATGCTTGCTTGTATGCATGCTTGCTTGTATGCATGCTTGCTGTATGCATGCTTGCTTACTTGCAATTTAATGAATTGAATTTATTGTTCAGGTTTGTTAATTTTACATTTGGATTTTATATGAATTGATTATTATACGAAATGATATTATATAAAATGGGTATTATACGAAATGATGATTATATGAAAAAAAATTATAGGAAATGTTTATTATACGTTTTGAAATTATACAAAATGAAAATATGTGAAATGTCGATTATATGAAATAATTATTATACTTATGAAACAAAGTTATATGAAATGTTGTTATATCAATTAAATGTTATATTAAAAGTTGTTATATGATTTATTACACACCCCAACTTTTCATTGGATACCTAACACGGCGTCATAATTTTTTTTTTCTATCATGACTCAATGTTCTCTAGAGGGCGCCACATTCAATTTAATGTAACGATAACGATACCTCATTTGTCAAATTACGATAAATAGTTTAGAAGTTATGATGAGGGAACAGATGATCGAAATTACATACACTGGTCAAAGTCATAACCCTTCTTTTTGCCGTTGTTGGTAAAAAACTGAACAACTTTTACCAAGAAACATGTCGCCACCGGAAACGTAAAAAATATCTGCCTCTCTATACAAACTGTCCAATAAAATTTGTAATTTTGTATGGTCGGGCGATTTTTTTTAAATTTCCAGTGATATGTTTCTTGGAGAAAGTTGTTCAGTTTCATCGACTGATCATGCCCTTTCATTTTTTCCAACAGTTTTTATTGCCAACCTGTCCCTTATGCACGCACCGTGTTATTTTATAAACGACCTGTATTCAATTTATTATTTTTGCTAGAAACTTGTAGTGTGAGTAATTTTTAGGGTTCCGTCATTTTCTACATAAAACTTTTCCTAAATTCAATAAAAAACAAATTTTTATTACTTTTTGCCCGAGTGTGAAACTTAGGGCGGCCACATACAGTCGGAATTCCGAAACGGAATTTCGAAACGGAATATCGATTCGAAATTCCGTATAAACAACACACACATACGTTTAATTCCGTTCGGAATAACAAGGCTCAGTTGAGAGACTGAGAGACGCCAGCCATTGAGTTCAGACGTCAGCGACTATGGACGGCGATTTTCTCATTTTGATTGCTCTGGTCTCTGTTGTGGTAATCTTCGTGGTTTGTGTCCGATAGGCATGGGTAACCTTCCACAGCCATAAATATAAGTGTTCGATATCGGACATCGCACGCGTAATTAGACGTGCGCATGAGTTAACAGCATAACGAACACCTACTCGCTTCGTGCGTTCGACGCGCACTGACTGTCCTGACTGGCGTTCCGTTCGGAATTATCGAAATTTTCGAATGTGTGTTGCGACTCATACATATTCTATGGAATAGTTGCGTTCGGAACGGCATTATTCCGTACGGAATTCCGGACGCACAGGCCACTATTCGGAATTTCGAAACGGAGTACATTCTGAACGGAAAACTACGTATGTGATAGGTCCATAGATTTGTATGGGTTTACTGCGTTCGGAAACCCGAATCGATATTCAGTTTCGAAATTCCGTTTCGGAATTCCGACTGTATGTGGCCGCCCTAAAATGGACCGGGAGACGAGGTTTTTTTCACTTGATAATTAATCAGGGTGAAAACGAGATGTCTTAGTAGATATTGATTAGAGGATTTCAAAAACCATGTAAGGTGCTCCAGACCGGAGCCCGGTGTCCAGAAGGCCTTTTTCAGATTTTTAAGCTCGTTTGTTTTAGCTAAAACCCCCGATTTTCTTGTCTGGCAAATGTTTTTTAGTGTGACCATAAGCAACTCTATCACCGGCAATCACTTTTGTCCGACCTGAATATCACCATAATATCACAAAGAAATTGTCTATTTCAGATTTTCAGATTTGCCTGTTTGGATATAATGGTGATATTCAGGGAGGACAATAGTGCTATCCCTTTTGACTTACTAAAAAACATTTGCCACACAAGGAAGTCTAGGGCTTAAGCTAAAACAGACCAGCCTGAAAATTTGGTTAAGGCCTCCTGAACACCGGGCTCCGGTCAAAAAGTTTTGACATAGTTTTCTTTGTCCCCCATCTTCTGAGACATCTCGTTCTCGCCCGGAATATCACGTGAAAATACCATAGGTACCATAAAGTAAAAATTCAATTTCGAGAAATATGATTTTTTTCTTATTTTGTTTTATGCTTATAGTTGTCATGGCGTATTTTACCTAAATGTTTTTTCGGACAATACAGGATGTAACAGAAAGGGTATTAACCCTGAAGGATATGATTCTGCCCATGAAAGTGAACAAGTTTCCCTGTGGAACATAGGTCGAAACACGAAAAAAAAATTTTTACCTCTCATACTAAATGTGCTGATTCAGTTTCTATGGGAGGAAATTTTTTTTTTTTCCTATTTTTCTTGGGAACGGTTGTTCAGTTTCATGGGCAGAATCAAATCCTTCATGGTTGATATACCCTTTCTGTAACACACACATTAAACATATACATAATATCATGACTACGGTGATACGGAACCCATAATGCGCAAGTTCGACTAGCACTTGGCCGGTTTTTTTTTTACCTATTTCGATTCGATCCGGATGCACAGATTACCTACCTACGACAAAAAATTCTACCTGCTAATATGTGGTAGGGATCTAAGAATTTGGGCAATGCACTGCGCTGCGGATCAGCCAGTGAGACGCGATCCCCATTGATTAAAAATGTCCGCTGACAGGGCAGCAGTCGCGTCGATCAATATTTTGTTAAGGGCTACGCGGAAGTTTACACCATTCGCAGGAAGGACTCGCAGACTGCCGCTTAAATTTGAATCAAAGAAAACACTACGCGAAATTAGCAGTGAATTCTTTCAAAGTTCCGCAAATTTTGTTTGTAAGTGCAACGAATGGTGTTGAAATTTTTGGTTCACAGTGATTAACCCGGGGCCGACTGAGTGATTCCTCGAAGGGGAGATTGTCCATTTTTATATTTACATCGAATCCCTTACGTCGGCGGCATGCGCGACGCTTCTCCGCCAGTCTTGTAACTACGGTTTCCCGCACGAACATCGGTGCAGTGAATGTGATGTAAATATTACTTAAACTACGTTATTCACAAAAGTATTGTCATTTTAAACTTACTAACGTATAAAAGTAATATAGTGAAGTTATATTAATTAACTAAATAGAGTTCATTCTGTGAGAAATCAGCTAAATATGTGATTGAAAGTGTTTTGCTTTGATCAGTGCAGTGCGAGCAGAGAAATGCCGTTCGTATTTGGTGTATTACAGGAAACATTTCAGCGGGGAACTTTTTGTTCTTGTTAATCACGCTAGAGGTCAGTATTAAATTAAGTAAGAATACAGTTTTTATATCGATGTGCTACATTTGAGTAGTGAATTGTGTTTAGGGAGACGTATGCATAGCTATAGTATATCTGAGTCGGGTTCAACCACCGACACGCTCTTCCCTCTTTAGCATCCCTTCTCCGCCCTTACGCAAGATCGACCGGTGGTGTTTTGGACTGGGGTTGACTAAGGTAGGGTAGGTAGGGTGCGGGTAAGAAGGGTGCGTGCTACTCGTACGTATTTATACATGCACAATGCCAGACCTATTATTATGATGATAGGTATAGTCATACAAAATAAGTAATCGCGCGAATTAAGTAGTACGTTAGCTACTTAATTACTTTTGATAGCCAGGTACACGCAGCTGCAGTTAAGTGGTAACTGAACCATGCTCCGCTACAAAGTCTATGTAGATACCAGAGACCCGCTCAAGGGCAGGGGTATACTGACGTGCGGCCGATTGTACAATAGGAAGTTATTTAGGACCACAGATTAAATAATAATAAGGACTAGGTAGGTAGCCGGGTCTACCCGAAGTCTACTTCGGAGTTCGGGCGTAAAGATGAATCAAAATGAAAAATATATACACTCGGCCGCACGGCACTGGTAACTTTGAGCTTGATCGGGTCTCTGGTTTCGGGCGATTGTAGCGTGGTGGCGCTTATTTAGCTTATACTGTTTGCTTTGTTTACCACTTACTCGCATCCTATCCTACTTCCTTCCTTCTAATATTATAAACGCGAAAGTTTGTAAGTATGGATGGATGGATGTTTGTTAATCTTTCACGTAAAAACTACTGAATGGATTTTAATGAAACTTTACAATAATATAACTTATACATCAGAATAACACATATACTACAATTTATAAAGATATTGTGTGAATTGTCCAATTCTGCGCAGACGAAGTCGCGGCCACCAGCTAGTAGTGTATATAGGTAGATACTAAGTTGAAAATTATGCGCCGGTGTGCGTAGCAGTTGGTCTAATGGGAAGGTACCTATTAATTAGGTATTATACCCACGATATAATCCGTTTCTTAATTATCTTAGTACGACCTACAATAACCAACTAACACTGAGTTGCTCCATAAAAAGGCCGATTTTCTTTCATTTCCTGAAAGTTTTACTCACTGAAAATTGTAACGTTGACTGAAATTGCCCTATCAATTTTCGGAAACCTACATATATCGATTAAATTGCTTATCAATTTATCAATATTTTATCCATATTTTATCTCTCGATTAGGGTTCCGTACCTAAAAGGTCGGGACAAAATAGCTGCAAATTATTTATAATGGTACATACCTACTCATTAAATAACATAGTGTAACGCTTTAGTCTTTAAACTTTGTTTAAACATTAACTTTATTCTGTCATTAGGTAGGCAGCGTTTTGAATGGCTAGATATTGGAACCCACATTACACTACCCGTTCCGACGTCGTCGTTGGCGACGACGCGGGCATTATCACCCGCACTAATGGACAATATCAGAGAATACGAAAATAAAATGAATCAATGTTTTATTTTACCATAAGTTACATATAAGTGTTGGACATGGGTCCCCAAACTAGGACGTAGCCTGCATTAGCTAGGGCGACCTTAACTAGAAATTCAATTTGTATATATAGTACCTATAGACGGAGAGCGCGTGGTCGTCAACCCTACCTCATCGATTACCAAGATGCGACTAATCTAGGGTGATGCACGTTAAAAAGTTATATCCGAAATATCCGAATCAACAGGGTTGCCTGGGCGCAACCTGGCAGGTTTTGTACAGTGGGCAAAAAACTTGTCATTTTTTGGGCAAAAATTACCTCATCGATTACCAAATAGGTACATAGTACATTCGATAGTACTCATCAAGGAGTGCCTAAATCAACAGGGTTGCCTCACTCAATCCTGGCACATTCGGGAGTCGGCCTGATTTTAAGATGGTCAAAAATTACAAAAACTACCTCATGGATTACCAAGTAGGTACTTATCACAACAGATAGAGCTCTTCAAGAAGGGGCAAAATCAACAGGGTTGCCTCCCCAAATCCTGGCACATTCGTGAGTCGGCCTGATTTTAGGTTGGCAAAAAAATACAAAACTTACTTACGATAATGAGTAATGAATTGAAACTTATACCATTTGAAGGTTCTAGACATCTTAATAATATTTGCTATAGTATGCCTACACTTAAAGTCATGTTTCATATTATTATACAGGATAGAAAGTTAAGATGGGGTACACACGGCAGCTACTATAAGCATTATAGCTACATAAAAACTTAGTATGGAGACTAACCCTAACTTTTAGAGATATTTTGACCTACATTTACAGATTTTGAAAAATGTACAGTCAACAAGAAAAATGGCAATTTTCACATAAATTTTTATCATTCCATTTAATCTTCTTATTGATTAAGAACATAATTTTCTATGGGGTCAACCGAGGTTAATGTATTAGAACTGTCAGAAAGCACAAAATTATTTTCCCATACATGTAATAGGAGAAACAGAAAATTTCATGTACCTTATTTACGAAACATTTTATCCTTTTGTTACTAAGAAACAGAAGTCTGTAAAAGGTCCACCAGGGTCAAGGTAATAAGAATTCTCAGAAAATACAAAATAAATTTTTACCTTACTTTAAGGACGATTTGCATTTTCTAAGTGGGCAAAACACTTTTTGGGTAACAATTACCTGTACGAATGTAGATGTAGTGGATGTATGTGTGTGTCTGAGTGTGTGTGTGTTTGTGTGCATGTGATGTGTGTAGTGTGGGATGTGTGTGTGTATGTTGATATAAAGCTCTTTAAGAAGTGGCAATATCAGCACCCTGTATCAGTATCAGTAATCCTGACACTTTCGGCCTGTTTTTTTTTATTATTGAATGAATTACTGGTATATCGACGCACAGCCCAAACCGCCAGACCTAGAAACTTGAAATTTTGCACATAGGTACCTCATACAGTGTAGGCAACATGGTTGCCTCCCCCAATCCTGGTATATTCGGGAGTAAGCCTGATTTCTGATCATAATTTAATTTAGTTTATCATAAGTTATTGTAAAGTATTTAAATTTTACTTTTGCACCATTGTGTCCCGCTACCATTCACTTTTTCACTGCTACAGATTAGCCAGAAGAAATTCTTTAATTTTGTTGTTTTATTTTACCTATGTGTGAAATAAGGAATATGCACAAAATCATTAGGGTTACCCGCCAAATCCTGGCACTTTCGTACGTCGGCCTGATTTTGGGTGGGCGAAAAATACAAAATTTAGCTACATGAAAACATACTATGGAGACTAACCCGATATTTTGGAGAAATTTTATCGCACATTTACTGATTTATAATAAATGTACAGTAAAAAAAACACTACAATGTTTACAAAACTTATATTTATCATTTCATTTGATCCTCTTACTGTTAAATAACAGTTCTCTGTGGGATCAACCGAGGTCGAAGTATTAGAACTCTCACAATTCTCGGAGTTGCAATTGAAATGGAACTAAATTGAAACTAAATTAGAACTGAATAAAATTTTTATTGGAATTGAATTATTTTGAACTTCAATTGGAATCATGGAAACTGTTGATCCTAGTCAATTAGCTCTTGTAGGAAAATTAGGGGCATGCCCCGTCGTCCTACTGGCGTGGCGTGGTAGGACGACGGGGAATTCGCATTTCCCCCTCGTATAGGTCTCGAGGATATCTACATTACGGTTAATATCAGTCAAACTTAAAACCGATATATCTGTAACTACTGTCCCTAGACCATTCATATATTCGCACAAATGATAGATCTCGTCAACATCTATTCAGTTGACAGCTGTTAAACTTAAAACCGTTACAATTCTGAAACCACTATTTCTAGACTACTCATATGTTCGGACAAATGATAGATCGCGTCAAGATCTTTATTTCGTTTGACAGCTGTCAAAATTAAAATAGCTATAACTAAGAAACTACTGCCCTTAGACTACTTGCATACAGGGACAAATGATAGATCTTGTCGAGATCTTTATTTCGTTTGACAGCTGTCAAATCTAAAACCACTATAACTCAAAAACCACTAACCCTAGACTACTCGTATGTTTAGACAAATGATATATCTCGTCGAGCTCTTTATTTAGGTTGACAGCTGTCATACTCAAAATCGTTATTACTCGGTAACTACTGGCCCTAGACTACACGTATGTTCAGACAAATAATAAATCTCGTCGAGTTATATATTTCAGTTGACAGCTGTCAAACTCAAAATCGCCAAACTCGGTTACTACTGACCCTAGACTACTCGTTTGTTTGGAAATCGCGTTGAGATCTCCGTTTCGACTGCTTTATCTCGGAACACAAAATTAAAACGGCTATATCACGTAAACTAACGATGAAAGACTACTAGCTCTGTTAAGGGAAAAAAATTGTGTTCTTGCTTGGTCTTCACTTCTAGTGAAATAAAGTCTCATATCTCGTAAACTAACGTTATGAAAATACTAAATGTAGGAAAAATAATAATTTGACACTTGTAAGGTCTCTTTGAGACCTATATTTTTTCCTCAAACAGTGCTAGTCTAGCATAGCTAGTTTATAAGATATGGCCGTTTTTATTTTGACAGCTGTTAACTGAAATTAAGACCTCGACGAAATCTATCATTTGTCCCAGCATACAAGTAGTCTAGGGTCAGTAGTTTACAAGTTGTAGCTATTTAAAATTTGACAGCTGTCAAAATAAATAAAGATCTTGACGATGTCTATCATTTGTCCGAACATACAAGTAGTCTATTGTCATTAATTTCCGAGTTACAGCGATTTTGAATTTGCCAGCTGTCAAACAAAATAAAGATTTCAACGAGACCTCTTATTTGTCCTAACATACGAGTAGTCTAGAAACTGTAGTTTTAGAGTTATATGGGAGTCTGATGGGAGGCCTATGTCCAGCAGTGGAAGTTTTTCGGCTGATATGATGATGATGATGGGATTCTAATCCAAATGGCAGACATTACATCGGCAGACAGATAGACTGCCAAGTGAACTTATAACTGTTCATTTTTTCTTTTTGAGGTACGGAACCTTAAAAATAATAGAACTTAATAATATAAATAAAATTAACTTAATAACATTAGCATCATAAAAGAAAAATGACCACTAATTATTTAAAGTCAGACCAACTGACGAAAGTGCCAGGATTAGGCGAGGTAACCCTATTAATTTTGTATATATTCTTTATTGCACATTTAGGTAAAACAAAACAACAAATTAGCAGTCTTAACTCTCGAGATTTCTTCCAGCCAACCTAAGGCAGTGAGAAAGTTAATATCAGTGGGACAGTATAGTGCAGAAAGTATAATTAATATCTATGTGCAAAATTTCAAGTCTCTAGGTCCAGCGGATTGGGCTGTGCAACGATATATCAGTTATTCATTCAGTAATAAAATAAAATCAGGCCGAAAGTGCCAGGAAAGCGAGGCCACCGTGTTGGAATTGCCACTTAAAGAGCACAACATCAACATACACACACACATACTACACTACACACACATCACATGCACAGAAACGCACACACGCTAAGACACACACATACATCCACTACATCTACATTCGTACAGGTAATTGTTACCCAAAAAGCGTTTTTCCCACTTAGAAAATGCAAATCGCCCTTAAAGTAAGGTAAAATTTTATTTTGCATTTTCTGAGAATTCTTATTACCTTGACCCTGGTGGACCTTTTACAGACTTCTGTTTCTTAGTAACAAGTGGATAAAATGTTTCGTAAAAAAGGTACATGAAAATTTCTGTTTCTCCTATTACATGTATGGGAAAATAATTTTGTGCTTTCTGACAGTTCTAATGCATTAACCTCGGTTGACCCCATAGAAAATTATGTTCTTAATCAATAAGAAGATTAAATGGAATGATAAAAATTTATGTGAAAATTGCCATTTTTCTTGTTGACTGTACATTTTTCAAAATCTGTAAATGTAGGTCAAAATATCTCTAAAAGTTAGGGTTAGTCTCCATACTAAGTTTTTATGTAGCTATAATGCTTATAGTAGCTGCCGTGTGTACCCCATCTTAACTTTCTATCCTGTATAATAATATGAAACATGACTTTAAGTGTAGGCATACTATAGCAAATATTATTAAGATGTCTAGAACCTTCAAATGGTATAAGTTTCAATTCATTACTCATTATCGTAAGTAAGTTTTGTATTTTTTTGCCAACCTAAAATCAGGCCGACTCACGAATGTGCCAGGATTTGGGGAGGCAACCCTGTTGATTTTGCCCCTTCTTGAAGAGCTCTATCTGTTGTGATAAGTACCTACTTGGTAATCCATGAGGTAGTTTTTGTAATTTTTGACCACCTTAAAATCAGGCCGACTCCCGAATGTGCCAGGATTGAGTGAGGCAACCCTGTTGATTTAGGCACTCCTTGATGAGTACTATCGAATGTACTATGTACCTATTTGGTAATCGATGAGGTAATTTTTTCCCAAAAAATGACAAGTTTTTTGCCCACTGTACAAAACCTGCCAGGTTGCGCCCAGGCAACCCTGTTGATTCGGATATAACTTTTTAACGTGCATCACCCTAGATTAGTCGCATCTTGGTAATCGATGAGGTAGGGTTGACGACCACGCGCTCTCCGTCTACTATCCAAATGTGACGGATTTTTGTAATTTTTTGCCTGTTATATTTGCTAGGATACTAAGGCTGAATTTACGTTGGGTAAGTAAAAACGGGTAAGTGGACGTACAATATTGCTTACTGCATTTAAGTGTTTACGTATAGACAACATATTTAACAAGCAATGTGTTTCTACTGACCCTATTTTACTAACCCTGAGTAAATCTAGTCCTATACAAACGTCAGTTTACTATATCTAATCTGTCCCTATACTGTTAAAAGCAATATTTGTATAGCTATTTATAATCAGTTTCTCGAAAACGGCTCTAGCGATTTCGATCACATTTGCTATTACGTCAGTTGAAAAAGAAAGATTTATGTTAAATTGCTCTAAGTACGTACACGTTTTAACCACAAGTACAGTAGCCGCCTCAACATTAAAATATCATCGGGTGAGCAAGCTATGCTAGCCAGCAACAGATGGCGCTGTAGGTTTTTGTATAAAACGCGGTATTTTATATAAAAAAAAGCTTAAATACACGGAGAAAACGAATTTTCCCAGACATGAGACCTAGCTAGATCGATTTTTCGCCCCAAAAACCCCCGTATGGTTAATTTCATCGAAATCGTTAGGGCGCTTTCGAGACCGATTTCAAATATACAAATATATCCTATACTAGCTGTTGCCCGCGGCTTCGCTAGCGTGGATTTCGTATTTTACGTTGTAACCAGTTTTCCTTAGGAATGAGATATTTTCCCGTCGAATTCGGGGTATTTTTAAACTAAAAAAAAACGGGACTTACCTACACTGCGAAAGTCCATGAGAACAATTCAAGATCCAGCTGAATTTTATATAATTTACAGACGTTACTCATAATAACTCAAAACAGAGGAACTTAGCAGTATTATTATGCCTTAAAGTTGCCACTAAACCTAACTAATCTAGAGAGGGAGAGATGAGAGAATCCTTTATATTTCAAAACAAAGCTAATTTGCAGAAGTAATTGAGAAAAACTAAAACTATTGTCTATGATGGAAGTACTATGGCTGGTAAAAAAAACTATGTGATAGGTTTAGAGGTTGGTCAGTATCCTATAATATTCATCATATCAGCCGAAAGACGTCCACTGCTGGACATAGGCCTCCCCTAAAGATCTCCATGACGACCGGTCCTGCGCTGCTCGCATCCAGTGGCTTCCCGCGACCTTAGTCCTAGTCCTATACTATTAAACGAGCAATATTTGTATATGTACCTATATATATATATATATTAAGGTATTTGTAATCGGTTTCTCGAAAACGGCTCTAACGATTTCGATGAAATTTAGTATCCGGGGGTTTTCGGGGACGAAAAATCGATCGAGCTAGGTCTCATGTCGTCGTTCGTTCGTTTGCCATCATTTTGCCCGTGTTTTTAAGCATTTTAAAAAAATACCGCGTTTTAGACAGAAACCTACAGCGCCATCTGTTAGCGAGTAGCATAGCTTGCTCACCCGATGGCATTTTAATGTTGAGGCGGGTATTATAGAGTGAAGCTCGGTCGTCCAGCCAGGTACTTATTAGAATAACAATTATTATGATTAATTAACAGATAAACCAAATTCAGTCTACTTCGTACAAAAATACGAACTTTCATACAAAAATTCTACCCTTTGCCACCCGCGTTCGCCTAGGTACCCCTATTGCTACCCCTAGCCCCATCCTAGCCCCATCAACCCCTATCTACCCCTGTCTCTACCCCAACCCCTGTCTCTATACCCCATCCCCATCCGCATCCCCATCCGCATCCGCATTCCCATCCGTATACCTATCCCTATCACCTATCCCTATCCCCATCACTTTCTACATCCCCATCCACGCCCCCATCCGCATCCTCATCAGCATCCCCATCCATTCCCCATACGCATCCGCATCCCCATCAGCGCCCCCATCCGCATCCCCATCCATATTCCCATCCGCATCCCCATCCGCATCAATTTTCGCATTCCCATCCGCATCCGCATACCTATCCCCATCCATATCCCCATCCCTGTCCTTGTCCCAATTCCCTATAACCTATCTCTATCCCAACCACCACGTTGGATTTCAAAATCGTTGTTGTTTTCGTAATCAGCGACCCAAAAAACCATACAAACGATACCCCCATCCGCATCCCCATTCACATCCCCATCCGCATCTTCATCCGCATCCCCATCCGCATCTGCAATCCCATCCACGCCCCCATCCGCATCCCCCTCTGCTCCCCCATACGCATCCGCATCCCCATCCCCAACCGCATCCCCATCCACTCCTCACCCGCATCCGCATCGCCATCCGCATCCCCTATCTCCATCCGCTCCCCATCCGCATCCGCATCCCCAACCGTATCCCTATCCGCATCCTCAGGCATCCGTAGCTTGCCACAGCTTTTTGGTTTTTCTCATTGTCAACTTGTAACGTCCTTTTGTAAATAAATCATTCGTTTTTCCATGCAAAGTCAAATCGGTTTGTTTTTATTATATTTTCTCTATTTTACTAGTAATATCCGACGATCTAGTAAAACATAGCTTGCTCACCTGATGATGGCAGCTATTATATAAGGTGTTTTTTAATTAGACCCAAATATTGTTAGGGTTACCCACAGAAAAATAAGGGAAGCAAGGAGGTCCGAAATCTTTGGGGTTACCTCAAGCACCTAAATGAATACTATATTGGTGTTATTTTTTTACATTCTATTCGCTAGTTTTCGAGAAAAATCCTAAAAACAATACCGCTGAATATCGTAAAATGAACACTCCGTTTCAGCACAGGCGGCAGCGCGGTCTCGTGAGCCAATCACGCGCAAGCCGAGTGCGCGGTTCGGGCGGTTCCGGCTTGGTTTCGGGTTCTTAGCACGGTCGAAATAATCACTACAGGATGATTGCAAATAATAATATTTTTCTTGTTTGAAAATTATAAAAAAAAACTAACGGGAGGATTTTCCTAAAACTTTGATAAACCTTTTTCTTTATCATAGTTACACCACCCCTAGAAATATTTGGGTCTAATTAAAAACACCTTATATATATATATATTTGTAATAGGTTTCTCGAAAAATGATTTCGATGAAATTTACCATACGGGGGTTTTCGGGGGCGAAAAATCGATCTAGCTAGGTCTCATGTCTGGGAAAATTCGTTTTTCACGTGTTTTTAAGCATTCTCGTTTTAGACAAAAACCTATAGCTCCACCTGTTGGCGGGTAGAATAACTTGCTCACCCGATGATATTTTAATGTTGAGCGAAGCTCGGTCACCCCGATAGGTACTTATGTACAAATAAGTCTCGTTTAATAGTATAGGATACACACAAGGTGTGTATTAGCATGGACTAATGAAAACTAGTATTAGTTACAGAAGTGTACCTCGGAAGTCTTCGTGTAATTAAAGCGAATTTATTCTTAACCCCAAAATGTTTGTTTACAAATCGGCGCGTTCTTTCGTGGACTGGATTACAGCAACTAAAAGAGCATTCGACGAAAGAATATGACTAGACACTAGTCAGAAATATTTTCATTTTTGATAGCTTTGACATCCAGAAAAACAAATCAAGGCTCGAATACTGTAGCCACCAACAAAAACAGAATATGAATTTAACCAATTGGTATAGTTCCGATTAAGTTACAGGAACTTTTCTGTTTTTATTAGAAAACATAGCGCAACCAACCAAAATAAGCTTCTGGCAGCACTGATTCACCTCCCCCCGGCCCCCGCAAAAAATGCCAGAATTATTTGTATGAAAATATGATGCTTTGCGTACGTTAGTATTATATAGTCTAAGCTTTGCGTACTCTTTTCCGGGCTTTGTGACTTAAAATGCTTAAATCGTGTTACTCTATGCTTTTACCACAGAATAGGTAATAGTATCTACTAGCGTCTTTTACATCGGAATTTGAGGTTATATTGTTTACAAAACATCCGTTCTTATCTTTATTTTACAAAACATCGTATTCACCGGTGGAATCCTTATAGTCGTATATATATTGCCCACCGGGGACCGCGATACACTACCCTACCTACCGACCCCGAACGGGTACTGTAAAAGGAACCAGCGATTTATTATTTAGCATTGCATACAGTGTCAGTGAACGTGTAATGTAAATGGGCCTAATAAAGTCTAGTTGACATTGAGTAGTACTAGTAATGAATAGAAGTCCATTGGTTCAAATGTTTCAGTGGTTTCTTATTACAACTCTATAAACACGCAATGTACTTCTACTCGCCACCAACAGGCATAATGTAAGCCAACCTTTACGCTCTACTATCCCGGTGATTTTTACTCAGTTCGGAACGACTTACAAAACAACGAGTAGTCGTGTGAGGGAGAAGGGGTCTTAAATAAATAAGCTAGATAGAGAGCGAGCGAGGCCGCAGCAAGCGAGCGACATGTTTTCATACCGGTCCGAATTAACGTTGCGATTGGTTCAAAATCCATAACTGGCCTCCGTGAGCCAGGTGTCGTTCACACCGCGGCCTCGCGCCTTGTCTCGTTAATCACTATTGTTAGGGCCGGCCATCTTTGTCAAATTAAGAGTGATTCTTTCGATAAATTGAGCATAAATGTGATATGATATCAAATGGAACAAAACGCAGACTCAGTGCTATTGACGCGTCGTGAGTGCGGTGGAATCAAGATTACATTCTCTTTTGTTTTACTAACGTCGCTGACGCTGTCTGCTGAATGGAAGCGTTAACTAACAGCGTTAACGACCACTGGACCATTATAATGATGGATGATATCGTTTTCTGCAAAAAGAGTGCATAGTAATATTTTTTGTAAATAATGTGAAGAGTTGTGGTAGTGTATGTTCGGGAGTGCATGCGATGAGAACTGCGTCGCAATTTGTCGTACACATTGCATAAATGAGTGGAATGGCGTTGCGAAGCGCGCGGGCCGGAGCATGCGCGCCAGTTTCCTCGCAATCGCTGGGAACGCACTGAGTGTCCTTAGTTTACGTGCAAATCAAAATGGGAAGGTCGAGATTCCCGGGAAAACCACTCAAATATCAGAACAGAAAGCGTGTTAGTGTTTTGTCGGGTGCTGTTTATCATGAGACTGCTTCAGAAAATCACCCGCCCATTGGCGAGGGGGTCAACAATTTTGCTGGGGATAAAGAGGTAAGGCACACGATATCATCTTGTTCTTTGTGAAGGATAGTTAGCTACTTACGATAAATACATTGTGATTGCACGGGAATACCTGTTATGTTTACGTAATAATCACAAGTTGGACAAGGCGTCATCATATGGAAGCGTCAAATTGCAAGCTGCTCTGTACCTACATTGACATTTTGCTTCCATTATGTTCGACGCGATATCAACAAAGAATATCTACGAACCTATTCTAGAATGAAGACTCCTTGTCCTCGTTTTGAAAATACCTAGTGTTTTTATTCAGTGCAGCAAATTCACAAATTCTTAGAATATTTGATGCAGTAGCAGTTCAAAATTATAAGCATAACCTTACCTGTTTTATACATTGTGTGTAGCTAGAAATAAGGCTTAGAAGTAACCAGTCAGTAACAAAACAAATGAATATAGATCTTATTATGTACAAGTACAGAAGTAATAGGATGTTTAGTAAACAAAATAACCTAAATTTTCTATGTTAAAAGTGTTACCTACTTACCTAGGATTTCTGTAGGTTTATTATGGTTACAAACATTTGCCTCATGTATTTGAAGAGACATCTCTACTAAAAAGAAAGAGTTGTACTTATGTCACATTCTTTCATAAAAGTACTTTCTATTGACAGAATATTTAAATATGATTTAACATTATCATTCATTCATTATTATTATTTAACCAGAACATTATCCAGTTACATCTGAATGATCGCCAAATTAAACCAGCTTGGCGGCAACTGGCTAACCTCGAGGGGGTTGACTCCATAAAAAACATGTCACTTACAATTACATCATGTTATAAATTACAAATAAATAAAATAATAATAATTCATAAAATGAATTTACATTCGGAGTAATGTAGCTTGATTAGTATGAGAACTCTGTGAAAACAGGACAAAGTGATGCATTTTACTTTAGAGCAACAGAGAAAACTATCTCTCCATCCTGCTATCAAGAATAGCTGTCCTGCTGTCATACTAATCAAGCTACATCAGACTGTACCTGTAATCCATTTTCATTTATTACAACGTTTACCGCTCACGACACTAAAACTAGGTTATAAAATTATTTTACAAACATGTTTTTTCTGGCAGCTTTAGCTGATTGTTTTTCATATAGCTGCAAAATGTGTTGGGCATTGGAATAAACAAAAACAAAAATGGATCATATGTTCCTATTTTTTTTTTATTATACACAAAATAACATTTTGCATATTATGTATACAAAGAACTTTATAGACTGTAGGCAAAGAACTCTGACTCCTTGCTTCGCTTGGAATTGAAAGAAAACTAATTTATTTTACTATGGGATGACATCTGCCACTGTGCCCCAAATTGGTATGTCAAATCATCAAATGTGATTTGAAATCCTCATACAAAATTTACAGAACGACTCCTATGCTGTATTCCCAGATTAGTAAGTATAGTACAGAAGGCTGTATTCACAATGACTGAATGAATGTCAGAATACCTTGTGGCACATATTTTTTCCATTAATCTTTCTTCCCTTATGTTTCTATGGGGAGGAGTATCTCTCCATACTGCTCTCCTAAATAGCTATGTCCTGCTGTCATTATAATCGATTGTACCTATAATCCAATTTTTCGTTTACAATTCTAATGCTACCAACACACTTTGCAGCCATGACACTAAAACCACAATATATTTGATGGAAAGAATAACATTGTTTTACAAACTTACTTTTTCTGACAGCTGATTGCTTTTCACATTGCTGAAAAACATGATGGTAAGCATAGGAATAAAAAAAAATTGATCATATGTACCTATTTTATTTATTTTTTATAAACAAAATAACATTTTGCATGTATACAAAAAACTTTATAGACTATGTGATAAAGTGATAATGCATAAACTTGAGCATGTAAACACCATATTATTCTTTTCCATATAGGTGCATATCAACATTTTAAATACATATTTTTTATGATTCTTTTCTAAAATAAATGCTTTGATGATTGATAACCACAATACACACATAGAAAAATGCCGTTTTACATACAGCTAGTCAGAAATTAAACACTTTACATTACCGTCTTTTATGGACTCTCATACAGGAATATATGAAAGATGACTGTAGTAGTCTCTCAGTATACAAGGTGGTAGGTAGGAAAAGTACCATGGTCCTCTAACAACATGTTCTTCTCATGCTGCCTCTTTTATGGATTTTTATTCATCCTTCCTTGCCCACAATTTCAAATTCATGTATTCTAATTTAAAACATTGTCTACACCTTTGCCTCTATCCTTGACAAAATTTGTAAGTACCTATTGTCTCACTGCGATTTTTTGAGTCTGTGCACCAAATAAATCTTTGAATAACCCTGATGTGATTGCTGTATTTGCAGCAGTTACCAATGTTATATCTGCAAACCTTTATCAAAGTTAGCAAGGTAAATTTGAATGAGAAATACTATTGTATAAGTATTCAATTTATATTAGAAATATTATATTCAATTTATATTAAAATAAACAAAAGAAAATAATAGTATCATTATTATTTGACTGGCCCGGTGGTGTGGTTGGTAGTGTGCCTGCCTTCTATGCCGCCGTGGGTCGCGGGTCGATTCCCTAACTGGGCAGACATTTGTGTGATGAACTCGTGTGTTTGTTCTTTTTCTGGGTGTTATTTATCTATTTATGTATGTATATCCGTCTCTGGTACCCATAGTACAAGTTTTGCCTAGTTTGGGATCAGATGACTTATGTGAATTGTTCCCCAATATTTATTTATTTTTCACTTTTTACTGCTTTTCTCTATTTTATTTTGTATCAAATGCGACACAAAACATAATGAACATCCCTTACAAAGATTATAGCTAAAGTAAAATTCAAAATAAAAAGCTCAATTAAGAAACTCCATAAACTGGAATTTATATATATAAAACACGAAAAACTGCTAATTTTTGTTTAATTACATATTTCCTGGTACAATATCTTGATGGATTCAAAATTATCTATATGATGATATGGACGGTTCTCAGTTAAGACAAGTGTAAGTGCGGCATTTTGCAATCTATGACATACTTGTTTTCGTGCCCTCCTCAGTTTCTTGCACCCGGGAGGACCTCTCAAAGAGTTATTAATGTAGCCACATTTGGTCTAAGTTATTGATACGAAAAGAAGAAGAATTTAAGACTGCCTTTTAATGTCCCACAACAAAGAAGCATATATTTTTTAGATGCATCAAAATTATACTAGAACCCCATAACATACAACATGTTTAAAAAATGTGCCAAAACATATAGTAATATGTGGTTCCTTGCTCAGTGATATGTGCAGTCAATTTAAGTTTTGCCCAATAGCGATGACATATATGTCGTTGGATGAAACATTTTAATCCAAATAATATCTACTATGACAGTAATGTTGTAATGTTTGTCCATTCGGAGTTATAGCATCCGAAAGTAACGTAAGAATGGATACTTATTGTAGATTTTAATGTTCGAAAATGTTCTAGGATCTTTCGGAATGTTTGAGAATGTTTCAGGATGTTTAAAAATGTTTCGGGATGATCGAGTGTGTTGTAGAATGTTTCAGAATGTTCCAGAATGTTCAAAAATATTCTAATGTTACACGATGTTCAAAAACGTTCTAGGTTGTTTTAGGAGGTTCGATTATTATTATTATCGTATGGCGATTTTTTATTCCTGCGAGTTAGAATTTTATGTCAGTGTTGGAGAGCCATGCCTCTGCCGCATGTGTGAGCTATTGTAGTCCTTCCAATCCTCCTGGGAACTTTCTAGTTGGACATTCTTCAACAAATTCTTCTTTGAAGGACGTTCGATAAGGTTTCAGGATGTTTGATAATGTTTAAAATGTTACTAGGCAAGACCTCCCTCGCCTGCCGGCACGTCTCTTGACTGGTCCCTTCTCGTATCGTGTTGGCATTTTGTCCTTGCACTTATTAGTGTATGAATCTGCCTCGCTGGTATAGGTATAATGGGTTTTGGTCCAATAGCCTTAGAATCCGGCCCCCTGCGAGCCAGTTCTTCCGCCGCGTCATTACCTTGGCAGCCACTATGACCTTTGATTCATTGTAAGGTCAGATGGTTGCTAGTACATACCTCAGCAAGTAATTGTTTTGATGGCGTTGGTAAATGACCCCTTATGTCATGGTACCTATTGCTACTCAAGTCTTTGTCCAGGATCACTTATACCACTTGATTGAAACTTACCTGTGATCACTATTGCCAGGTCGTCTGCGTACCCTATGGTGTAAAAGCTGTTCGCGTTTAGCTTGGATATGAGGTCGTTGATGACCAGGTTCCACAGCAGCGGCAACACAACATATCCTTGCGGGCAGCCCCTCACTACGATCGCCGCCTGAGCATTGCCAGCCAATCTAACCGTTCGTTTGCTCAGCATGTTAGTTATCCATTCTATCATTACCGAGTTGGCTCTGTAAGGGCCTCTGCGATACTAGTAAAGTTTGTTCTGTTAAAAGCACCATCAATGTCGATAAAGGTCCCATTCAGATCGCTTTTGCACCTATCGCCTCCTAAATCCGCTTTACTACCATGTTCACTTGCTTGCATAGGTATGTTTATGAGCACATGGTCGCGTAGTTCTCCTTCACATAGCCTTTCAAGCGTGTTTCTAGCGTCCTCCGTTGGTGTTGCCATTGAGTCCTGACATGTTATTTCGTCTAATAACTGACAACCTGGGAAATGTATTTCATTCAAGCGAGGTTTGCTGGATCTCTCCAGACGACTTTGTAACAGTGCCATCGGATTTATGGAGACTTCCTATTTCCAAGCCTGGCTGTTGAGCCAGGACTTTCCTTACCCGAGTAGCTTGTTCGAAGAATATTGCTGGAGAATTTCCTCCACGATCCAGTGTTCCTGTATCTTAATCGTTTTTTGAATTTGGCTTTGGCCGCCGTTTATGGGTCCATCCTTGTCTGCCGTTGTGTTTATAGCCCTATTAAACTTCTGCCTAACCTCTTGTCTTAGACGCTGTAACTCCCACCATGCTTGTCTGCCAGGGGGGTGTTGTGGCGGAGAGGTTAAGGGGCATGTCTCTTTATAACTATCTGTTAATGTGTTCGTAACAGAGCTTGCATTAGCTTCTGTATATGTGCTACATCCTCCAGCCGCTCAGGAGCGTCTATCCTTGCTAGCCTCTGGTCCAACGCTTTGGCGTACCTGAGTCTATCTTTTTTACGAGGATTCCTGCGGGGAGGTGTGGGAGGAACATGCCGTAAGTGAAATCGTATCCATCTATGGTCTGAGCACAATGCCTCATCCCTATACGTGCCATGCCTCGATGAAACACCTCGCTTTGTCAGAGGCCAGCGTTATGTAAATTATTGTTCTGCTGCGTCACGTAACAAACGTTGGTTCTGAACCTATATTCACTAAGTTAAGGTTTGTAGTACCAGATATTCAACAAGAGTTTTACCTCTTCAGTTGCATGTTTCCATCCCCTATAAGGTATGATGTGCATTGGAGTCGGTTGCCACTATGATTTCGATTCCATTGTTCTCGCAAAAACTGAATAGCCTTGTCAGGACTTGTGGCGGCGGGTCCTCGCCCTCGGGCATATATGCCAAAACAACGACCTTCAACCCTTTCAACCCTCAACAATGTATGCCAAAGCAACGACCAAGTCTAACAACGCTGGCAGTCTTCAAATTGTATTCGTGTGGCACACACTTGGCACACAGGTCTCTGGGACAGAATTCTGTGACGTGAGTGGTTGTGCTTTTACGTTGTTGGTAGTATAAATACCCGCTCGGGAAATGTCATTGTACCCAAAGATGTTTTAATTTAATATAATTGTAATATCATTGATTGTACCGTTGTTATGGGGCACTTCAACGCGAAACTAGACAAAGCAAGACGATGGTGAGCTGAGAGATATCAGAGGCCAGATGTTGACAGAATTTACGGAGAAGAAAGAGCTTTATGTGATTCGTCAAGATAGTGATATTTATTCAGATATTTAGTGATCAATGCAGAAGTTTAATAGAAGAATCTTAAATTAAAACTAGAAGTGCAGCATATTTCAATAGTTTTTGAAGCCTTCTAGTTCGGCTGCAGCACCAGGTGATGAAGTTGTGCGGTTGTGGGCTGAGTTGACTGGCGGCGAAAGTTCTTGTTATGTGACGTCCTAGAAGTGGCCCTTACCGATCTGCCTTTTGGCATTATCAATCAGTATGGCTAAGCCCAGACGGCTGGAGCACGCACTACGCACAGATCATTAGCAGGCACATGGGCCTTTCGGATGATTAACTACATGATGAATTTTATCGCCTATCAGCTTTTGAGCACGGATTAAGACGAATAATACCCTATTAAGCCGCATTTAGTGATGAGATGCTGGTGAAAACTAAGTTTCACAGTCTAGCCCACCGTCGCGATGTTGCATATCTGGCGTTATTTTACAAGAATGGCCAAATTCAAGATGTCCCTAAGTCCCACTTAGGGATTTTATGTACTAACAACACTGCTGGTAGAGCTAGTCAGCATGTAATTTAAATGAATATTTTCAAAGATATCACAGATTTAAAATGCAGGGACATAGCGGTTGCGGCGGTAGCGGCCGAGGGGCTGGCGGCGCGTTCTGTAGTAGGTATATTTAGTACCAGAATCGCACCCGTGCGAAGCCTGGGCGGGTTGCTAGTCTTTTATAATGCGCACAGCTAAAGATTTAAATTTTGAGCCTGCTTCTGTGTCCCGCGTTCATATATTCCGAATATATTTCTTCTGGGCAAGCTCGTTCCATCCGACCTCACCTCTGTCCTCAGGGCTAGATCGAGGTCAGGAGCATTCCCATCGTCAATGAGAAAAATCATCATCATATCGTGTGGGTAGCAAGGTCGATGACCGACCTCACAAACCCTGGTGTCAGAGTTGTTGAGCCGCCAAAGGCCTCTGACATGGCTCATTAACGACTACATCCTTAGATAGTAGTCGGGACCAACGGCTTAACGTGCCTTCCGAAGCACGGAATCATCTAACTTTTCAGACAATCAGGTGATTCATCCTGCAATGTCCTAACCAAACTGGGGAGGTAGCACAAAGGGATTTTTGTGTGACAGTGTCCCCACCGGGAATCGAACCCAGAACCTCCGGATCGAGAGCCGAGCCCTCTAACCACTAGACCACGGAGGCTGTTATGAGAAAAATAAATGGGCGAGACCTTTTATGTTTCGAAATTGTCATGATGACTCCACTTATTCATGCGTGTAATATAGGATTAAGATTGAAAAAACGTGCGTCCAATTCTTAATCGATATCAATCAAAACGAAGACTGAAGCTTAAGATTGAACTTGAATCAGCGAGGATATTTCAGTATCATAGGGTGCAGCGTTTTTCAAGATAGTATCTTAGGCCGTACTCTTTTCCTAACGTCTATTCTTATGCCAATGATAATGCCATTGTCTTCGTTGGTGGACGCAACCATTTCAATCAGACACACAGAGCTTGTGTGCTCTGTCACACACATATGCACATACACACAATGCACATACACACAATGCACACTCATACACACCCTAACGATTACACACACTCACACGCGAAATTGTACACTCAAGCATAACTTAAAATTCTGTTTTTATTCCGAGAATTAATACAAACCTACAGAAACTGAAACTTTCTTTTGTTTTTGTTTTATTTTCAATGTTGCTTTTGGTTATTTAGAAAACTTATTATGGACTAGCTGTTGCCCGCGACTCCGTCCGCGTAGGGTTCAGAAAAAGTGGCTAATGACTTTTCCCATGGTTCAAACCTCAGAGTAAAAAACTATAGAGTCCGCCAAAAGTAAATTATTTTCATAGACCTCAAAAAGGCGTTTGATACAGTCTCATCTGTAAAGCTGGTAGAAAAGCTGGAAAACATGGGCGTAAGAAGCACACAGTTACGGCTTTTTAAAAGTTATTTGCAGGGTAGGTATCAGATAGCTCGAATTGGCGATCTTTTAAGTCATGAAAGCACAGTTAACTATGGAGTGCCTCAAGGGAGCATTTTAGGCCCTACCCTATTTCTTTGTTACATAAATGACCTTGTTCAGTTATGTATCCCCAGCTGTAAAATAATATCATACGCCGATGATACTACCTTATCGTTTTATGGAAAAACATGGGAGGAAACCTTTACAGCTGCCCAAGATGGTTTTAATATAGTTAATCATTGGCTAGCTCTGAACTCACTTACGTTAAACTCAGAAAAACAAAATATATAGCCTTCTCCATACAAAACACATGTTCAAAATTTAATGACTTTAATATTTTTGAGCACTCCTGTAATTATCAGTCACATACTCCAAATTGCACTTGCCCTATGATTCAAAAAACTAAATGGAACTGAATGGAATAGAATGAATGGTATTTAGGAATTATAATTGATCAAAACCTATCTTTCAAAGAACATATAACGAATTTAGTTCAAAAAGTAAGAAAGTTGATTTACGTTTTTAAAAATTTAAGGGAGGTGGCAAACTGGGATTTGATAAAAACGATTTACATATCGTTGTGTCAATCTGTTCTTAGCTATGGTATCTCTGCTTGGGGTGGGTCAAACAAAACAACTATGTTAGAACTAGAAAGAGAACAAAGATTAATACTGAAGGTCATACTACAAAAACCTTGTCTGTTCCCTACAACTACTCTTTATAACGAAGCTAAAGTTGTAACTATAAGAAAACTATATAATTTATTAATTATTCTTAAAACGCACAGTGAAATTGACTGCATTGTCTCAAAGGAAATCGCTAAGACTAGACGATGCCATGAGGTTAGCCAAATGTTGAATGTAAACACCGGTTTTGCGCAAAAGTTTTGGATGTTTAGAGGGGGTAGACTGTACAATAAGACAAACAAAATTATCTCAATCTCTTGTTTATCAAAATTGAAATGTAAGAAGAAAATAGTGGATTGGCTTCTGGAGCTCGATTATGATATAACTGAAAATTTACTGCATATAATCACGTAACTAATTTAAATGTTACTGATGTCTTAATCTCATATATAATTTTTATTAAATTTTTTCAAGGCAAATAAATATATAAACAAGGTAAAAGGCCAACGAGACAGCATCTCAAACTCTCTCTCTCAAACACACACACACACATCAAGCACACACACACAACCCACGCAAAACACACACAACACATACAAGTTTCGAATTTTCTTTTTTCGCTAAGTTTTAATTTTTTACCTTATTTTTTGTTTTCAAATTTTTCAAATTTTTGTTAAATTAAAAAGTTTTCAGTCTTATGGCTACATTGAGTACGAACGCTTTTTGTCATTGTGTTAGATCTATTACATTGTCCAACGAGGGGGAGCCAGGATACCATAGCACAGGTTAACCTAGTTTCGTGTCCTGTTTCCCGCATAAACAAGTACCGCTTACATAGACCTTAAGATCTACTATTATTTCATATTTTGTAAGTACTTATATGTGGGAGAAAAGTATAAATTTTTGTATTTTGTATTTACTAATAAAAATGTTCAACTTACGAAAATATTAAAATTTCTGTTTATTTATTTCCAGGAAGAAGAAAAGAAAGAAAGCAATGATGAAAATGAAGAGAAGTTATCAACCAGTGAACTCAAAGTAACCATAAGTACAGATTGTATAAAAGAAGATAATTCAGATATAACCGACAGTGATTTATCCAAGTCTCCAGTGCGAACAAGGTCACAACAAGTTAAAATGGAGCCCAGTAAAACTGACAAACCGAAACCAGTCAAGAAAACAGTCACATTTGGTACAGTAGAGAGCTGTGAAGACATATTTTTCCCTTTGAAGAAAATATCTTTCAAACATCATGCTCCTCTGGTGCCCATAATAAAAAAGAAATCTTCACTGAAACAAACAGAATATTCTACATTTAACAGCATTCTCAAACCAGCAAAGCTTACAGATTTGAGCTCTAAATCTTCATCAGACCACCAAGAAGGATACTTGAAAAAGAATTTGAATCCTCTATCTAAACCTGTGAATAAGTTTTCAAACATAAGCGAAAGTCGCTGTGTATCACCTCCTCCTAGAAATTCTTCACCAGCAGACAGAGACAGTGGCTCATCATCTAAATTTGTATTACCAATGAGAAGCGCGCATTCGTCTCGTGTCATCAAACCTAATAAGAGATTCATTGATGGTGAAGAGCAGTCTACTACGGCAAATGGTTTGGGTACCAGTAAAGTTCTCAAGAAACCTAAGCTTAAAAAAGTTGTCTTCAACAACTTACCAGATAATGATGACTCTCCTGAAGAAGAACCAAATGACGAAAAGGTAAAAGATAAGCTTGCCTCATCGTCATCATCCAGTTTGTTCAAAGATAAAACAACAAACTCATTCTCAGGCATAGGCTCTGGATCTCGGAAACCTCATGATCTGTTTTCCTATGATAAAGATGTGGAATATTCCCAGGATGAGAATTCAAACTTGGAAGATCTAGAAAACATCAAAGCCGAACCTGGCAAAGATGATAAAACCGGACATGCCATAAGAAAATTGATGGATATCTCGGATGCAAGTAGTTCAAGCAGCACAAGTAGTGGTTCTGATTCTGAAGAGAGTTGGGAAAGTGAAGGTCCTGCATTAAGTGGCGATGAAGAGGAAAAGTTAGCACCCTCTAGCCCTGAAAAAGAAAAGATGTCTGCATCACAGCTTCTTAGAGGGAAAGTAATTATCAGAGAAGCCAGATTACAACTTAGTTCTCCAGTCCAGTCCACATCTTGTCTGGATGGACCATTTTCTACTCTGACATCTGTGACATGTAAGTTATCCTATTTCAAAAAGGCTGACATAACACCATGTTTTTATTCATTTGACAGTTACAATATAATTTAAATTAATAATTAATGTTTTTCTCAGCTGGAAATCCGCCAACAACTGTAACATGTGGCGTCTGTGGAGCTGTAAGATTCTATAGATTTGTGAAACAGGCTCGAAAGTTTGGAATATTATCATGTGAATCTTGCCGTAAATTCATATCTAAGATGTTGAAGAAGGAAAAGGTGGCCCAAAGGAAAGGCCCTATCGTAATGCAGTGCTTGAAAGGAGAAGGTAAGATAAAATATTTCAGTCCGATATAATGAAGCTTTTATAACTTTTTATTAATA
Organism: Athrips mouffetella; assembly: GCA_947532105.1. Classification (NCBI taxonomy): domain Eukaryota; kingdom Metazoa; phylum Arthropoda; class Insecta; order Lepidoptera; family Gelechiidae; genus Athrips; species Athrips mouffetella. The sequence goes on from OX383956.1 coordinate 13,519,312, forward strand.
TATTTTTTGTGATAACTGCTATTAATTTTTATGATTATTTTATTCCAGGCAATTGTCATGTGCCGCCTATCGTGCGTTCTCAACAATGGAAATTAATTAAGTGCGCTAATAATTCACGTTGCCCTGCTTGCTGGCTCAAGCTTTGTCTAAAAGCCTTTCAAGTTCCGGCTAGTATAAGAGCGGGTTTAACTGCCATGCTGCCGCCTTACATGCGAGTAGGTGCTGTGCCAACAGGAGGAATAGCGCCTGCAAATGCATTGAAAAGTTCGAGCAGTAATTGTCCCCCTGCTCAACCCGTATTTACACCTCTTACTAACAAGATTACAGAAGAAGATACCAAGGACAAAAAAGTCTTCAGCTCCTTGAAACCAATTAAAAAACCAAGTGAAGATGTTGATAAGATTGAGGTATGTATCGAGAATCTCGCTAAGTGTGTTTTGGAATATCTTATACTTATACATCTAATTAAAAATTTAACATTATTGCAGGAAAAACCGCAGAAAGAACGTAGTGAGGCCGTAGAAACTGAAGATTTCAGCGCAAACAGGAAGCGGCGGCTGACGAGAGTTAAAGTAAGGAAGAAAGATAAGAGTGAGAAGAGTGAAACTAAGCAAACGGAAGATCCAAAACGGCAAAAAGTGGAGCTTAAAGGCCCTAGGGTGAAGCATGTTTGCAGAAGCGCTTCCATTGTCTTGGGCCAACCTATTGCTACATTTCCAACACAAGAGGAAAAAGACAAGCAGGATAAACCTATTGAATGTGATGATGATAATAATACTTTACAAATCGTCGAAAAGGATCTATCCACACCTGAATTGTCTAGTGAAGAATCTGAAGCTGATACTGAGAACAAAGCACCCGTGCTGGAAGTCGCGGCTGCCAAAGAGTCAGATTCAGACATACCAGTTGAACCCAAGAAAAAGAAGACGGAACCGCTATTTCCAATAAAAGCACAGAGCAAATCTGAATCCAGTGAAGACGAAACAGTTATGGAATTAGTTCCGAAGAAATCTGTCTTAAAACCTTTACCTACTATCACAAATGTAAGGGATAATGGAACATTTTTAATTTGGTATTTTTTTTTAAATAATGTACTAAAGCTATGTTTGACATTGTAGGTCCGGAGCCGAGCGCAAAAATGTGGTCAGAATCGTCCAGAGCTCATCTGCGTGGACTTCTGGGAATCTTACGACCCCGATGAAGTATGCAGCTCTGGTTTCGGCTTAATAGGCACAGCAGTATTTACAGTGCCCAAAGTGTGCTTTTTATGTGGCAGTGCTGGCAGAGAGAAGGTACATGAATAATAAGATTAAGACTGAGTTGCTCCATCTCCTAACTTTGACCTCAATGTATCAAAATGCACTATTGTTACATATACGCGATCTAAATCACTTATAAGTTGTTTTTATGTAATCGGTAACGAGACTATATCCCGCGAAAACAAAGTACGTGATCTCGGCACATCGTTCGACACTCAGCTAAAGTTCAACGAGCATATAATACAAGCTTGTGCCAGAGCCAGGAAATGTTTAGGTTTCATAATGCGTCAAACCAAATATTTTGACAACAAAGAAGCAATATGCTCAATTTATAACGCGTACGTTCGAAGTGTACTCGAAACCAATTCTGCTGTCTGGTCCCCTCATGAAAATGTTTATAATCATCTGGTTGAGAAACTGCAAAAATCTTTTCTGAGATATCTATATACCAAAATATACGGTTATTATCCATGTATGTACCCTACGCCGTTTATTCTAGGTATGGTTGAATAAGTCACGTTGGAAATAAGACGCATTTTAACAGTGACATGTTAAAATACTTCTATAGACTTTTGCGTGGCTTTACCTGCAACCCGTTCTTACTTGCCCAAATACCATTTCATGTACCTCCAACTGATAAATACAACCTGCGCCCCCGTCAACGGACTCTTTTCGCTATACCCTGTGACCGTACCATTTCTTATACACACACTCCCCTTATGGAAGCACTAAAAATCCTGAATGTCTTGGGGCAATCTGATGTAGATATATTCAGAGATGCAGATAATGCCTTCTTGGCATCTGCTGGGCGCTACTTAGAGTCGATGTATAATAAGAGCTCTATTATTACAATGCCAAAGAACTGTGCAACCTATTACTTACATGTTTAGCTTAAGCTGTTAGTGTAAGGTCTATTTTAATAATAAATAAATAAATAAACTTTAACAATAACAAAATAATGTTCATCTCACTCTCGCGAACACTATGAAGATTGGAAATAGTGAGATGCGTTTAGGGTGAATTTCCACCAGTGCTGTGCGAGGGAGCTAAGCAGTGAGCTGGAAAATTCCTACCAATAGGATTACTCCATTTGACAGTGCATTTGACTAGCTAGGAAAATGACGCAATCTTATTGGTTAGAATTTTCCCAACTCACAGCTTATCTCCCTCGCACAGCACTGGTAGAAAAATAGTTATAGAGTCTTTGGTTATAGTAAGATTTTGCAACTCAGCCTGAAACAAAGTGTTTAATTTTGAGTGTGAGCTTGTTGCTTAATACGGTTATAATATTTTAGATGTTGGTGTGTTCGAGTTGCTGCGAGTGGTATCATAGCTGGTGCGCGGAAGACGAAGCTGGCGGTAGTGGGTGGGTGTGCGCACGCTGCGTGTCTTGCGCGTCGTGCTCACGCGCCGCGGCTCGCCTGCGCTGTCGCAGCTGCGCGCGTCATTACCACGCCGCGTGCTTACCCGCTGCGCCACCCGATCATCGCAGCGACTGGCCTCAGGTAAGTTCCTAACATTTTTGACCACCTACTTGTACTGGAAGCACACTACCGGAAAAAAAATACACGCCGCAAGATCTGGGCCTAGAGACAGTGGCTTCATATCGTAAACGCTGATAGAATTATGAGATTGACATAGGCTAACGAAATGATGCGTGACAGCAAATTTTAATCCCATACCTTTTCATTCTATTCTACTCAAGTATACTTACGTTCAATTCTACTAGCGTTTGCGATTATAGAAAGCAACTTGTTTAGGTGCCCTGGTTGACTCGATTTGGTTACTGGCCATTTAAAACATGCAGAAGAGGTAGATCCCACGCTACCTTCACAAATTTGTCTATAAGTAACGACTTGAATGCAATGCTTACAGGATACTTAATCCTTGACAGCTTCCATAGTCACCAACAATTTGTGTCTAGTTTAATTAAAATTAAATCTAAATTCCTTAAGAACCGAGTTAAGTCTTCTCACTCGTTCGTTATGTTAAATACTCGGTGAAACCTACTTTACATAACTAATTTAAACTGCGAAATATGCGGAAATTTTGATAATCATTATATCAGCCGAAAGACGTCCACTGCTGGACATAGGCCTCCCCTAAAGATCTCCATGATAAAAACTAATATTATTTATTAGTTTCAAATAAGTAGATAGAACAAAGATGTAGGAAGCCACGCGTTATTCTATTTTTCACTTCATATAACCAGCATCCATTCAAGTTGCGAGTGAATAGGCTTCAGTTCAGTAAGCTCGTAACATCGCATCGTTGTCGACGTCATTTTTGACTCGGACTAGATAGAGGTCAATAAAAAGTCTATCAAAATTATATCCTAGAGGGCTATATTATAACCAGAGGGCTACCAAGGTAGCCGCTTTCTGGGCAAGTAAGATTTAGCCCGTGTTCTTGCCGACACGAAAGAAGAAGAAGAATATCCTTAAAATATCAATTCCGATATTACATCGTTTATATGATATGCATCGTTTTACATGTAATTTCGACGACAGTAACGTTATTTTCAATGATATTTGCTTGCGTTTTTTTTATATTTTCTTCTTTTTTTTCCTGTTTTATACATTCTATGCTACTTGCCAGTTTTCTTTTGTATGAATTTTTTGTTGCCTTGATGAAGTGTTGCGTATTTTTTCTACTTAATTTTAATTTTGGTTGACTGGTTTAAAAATCCGGAACACGAATTTATTTATGAATTTCTTTGATTATGCAGGATTAAACAACATTCGTTATAACTTTCACTCGTTAATCCCCTTGAATGATATGTAAAGCTCTGTACACTTTCATGTCTTGTACATGTTCTGCCCATAAAACTAAAAGCTTTTCCATTGGAATATAGTCGTAATACAAAAAAAGAAACTGTAATGGCTGGTAGACCAGGGTTGCATAAAGGGTTCCGAACTAATATTATTAATGCAAAAGTAGTCTGTTTGCCTGTTACACTTCACGGCTTAACCGCTGAACCGATTTTAGTGAAATTTGGTATGCAGATGCTTCGAACCATGGGAAAGGACATTTTTTTTCTTAATTCTACGTGTACGAAGTGGCGGGCAACAGCTAGTAGTAAATAAATATCATCCAAATCACGATTGAGCAGCGCAGAGTTCTAAATTAATTTAATTCTGTGAAGTCTAATATTTGGAATAGCAATAATACATAGCAATAGGACACCTGTGATGCCGCTGGCTAAAAATAATGACTCCCCATCTCTTACCGCTGGTGTCGTAAAAGGCGACTAAGGGATTTGTAATCAGAGGATAGACAGTAGCGCCTTTCTCCGTATCGCACCACCATATTCCGGTCCCGATCATCTCGATCGCTCACCTTAAGAACGTGGTTTGTGGGACATCACCCGCCATTATGTACGCAGGTATAAGCTGATCTAGCGCTACGCTACAAACACCAGCGACCTGCTCGAAGGACAATGGTGCCACTGACGTGCGGCCCTTGTGAGGTCCTTGTCCAGCTGTAAATGATTAAAAGGAATACAGTCAAATTAAAAGGAGTTCAGTCTGAAACATATTTTGATATCAGCTTTCTGAACCAAGAGATAAAATGTTTTACATTTTGTATTTGGATAGTGAATTAACTTTATTCACGTTTCTAATGTTAATATTTTTTTAAAGAAGCTAAGCGAGTTCCGCTTTGTGTCTATTGCTTAGCGAACGTATATTATATATTTTGCAATTGCGAAATTAAAACACTGTGGCTCAAGGCTTTTGTGGTGGATTACTAGGGTTCCGAACCAACATGATAAGAAACCGGCCATTGCGTGTCGGGCCACGTGCAACGTAGGCTGACAGACAGACGAATCATTTATCTCATGAACATTTTCCCTCCTAACTAACAGCGAGCTCCAGCGCCTGATAGCTGCTTTCAGTATTTTGACTACCTATTACTCGTTAACCTGTAGCTGTGATAGTTTTCCTTTTAAATTCATCATATACTACAAGGTGTCTCACAAGGCTCGTTTGGCTGTTCATAGGGGTGTTTTGGTACCAACACTGATGTATGGCAGTGAAAGCTGGGTATGGCAGAAGAAGCATGAAAGTAGAATTAATGCAGTGGAAATGAGAGCGCTAAGGAGTATGATTGGTATTAAATTGAGTGACAGGATTAGAAATAGTGTGATAAGAGAACGTTGTGGCGTGAAAGAAGACGTAGTGACCAAAATCGAGAAAGGGATGCTGAGATGGTTTGGTCATGTAGAGAGGATGAATGAACGAAGATTGACGAAAGAGATCTACCAGGCGAGAGTGAATGGAAACGTTGGAAGGGGAAGGCCTAGACGAACGTACCAGTGCCAAATTCAGGACGTTCTGAATAAAGGCCAGGTTAAAAGTACCCTAAACCGACGAGCATGTATGAAAGGATTGATGAAAGTACAGGAAGCAACGGAAGTATGTCAAGATCATAGCAGGTGGAGGACTGTGGTCTCTACCAACCACAACGGGAAAGAGGCGTGATGTTATGTATGTATGTATGTATGTATATACTACCACTGATTTTTTTCACGTTTTCGATATCAACAGTTTTAGTTGGGTTGGATAGCTCCAAATCATTTCGGAGCTAGCATTTTGTAAGTTCATGAGTAGACGAATCTAGAAACCCCGGGACATGAATTTATCTGGTGTTAAATACGAAATTAATGTTCCTTTTTTCATTTTTCCTGAATATCTCGAAAAATGCAACACATAGCAACCTAGAAACGAATTAAACTAAATAAAATACTCTAAAAAAATTTGCAATTTTTTCGCTAGATTCAATACTTTAAGAGATCTTGAGAGGGGAAAATGGACAATCTAGAAATATGTTAATGTATAGAGGAATATTTCTTAACTGATGCATGACCGCCGAGCCGTAACCATAGCTATAAATGTGAAATTTTGCACACAGGTTAATTGCATGTAAAAATTATTGACTTAAAAAGGATTTTCCAAATTAATATCCCAAGGGGGTGAATTAAGGGTTGGAATTTTGTATGAAATCCTACAGTTTTGACATAAGGTGCATAAAAATTTGGGTTCAAGCTCATCATATCAGCCGAAAGGCGGGTTTAAAGCTAATGGACAGAAATAAAGAAACACGTGTTTCATCATTTTTGCAAATTCACAGGGGTGAAATAAGCTATGACTTTTTTGAAAATAAATATACGGATTTAGAGTCAGTTCAAAAAAACCGGCCAAGTGCGAGTCGGACTCGCGCACAGAGGGTTCCGTACCACCACATAATCATAATTGTATTAGTTGAAATTTCAGTAAGTTAATGTGCTAGATTTTTGAGTCCGACACGCGCTTGATCAAATTTTATTATTTGTTGTTATTTTATAGCTTATGCACTATAAACATACCAATTTTCAAGTTTGTAAGTGTTCCCGTTTTTAAAATAGAACTAAAACAAAAATCGCCTCCGCGACCATTCAACTTGACCCCTCTCTTATATGAATGTTCTTGAAACGAGAGCTCACCTCAATTGGTTACCATTAGTTGTGAGAAAAGTTGTAATATTTAATGATTTCAGACTTTTCCCTTTATTTGTACTGTGAGAGCTTCTTGCGAAATTTCATAATTTTAGGTCAACGGGAAGTACCCTATAGGTTATGCATAAGTGCATAAATGTATGGACCACTTAATAGCCAATACGCCTATAGTCGCCACGCTACTACATTCATAGTTGCCACACCTTTCAACATCACGTCTATGTAGGCACATAATAATGGCCATGTGTTAATCACTATTATATTCACACATTTTGAAATCGCCACTTTTAAGACAAGCCATTATAAACAGCTTTTATGATACGTACATGGGCGACCGAGCTTCGCTCTATAACAGCCGCCTCAACATTAAAATATCATCGGGTGAGCAAGCTATGCTACCCGCCAACACAAGGCGCTTTTCTGTCTAAAACGCGATATAAAAAAAAATATCTTAATAATACGAGAAAAATGAATTTTCCTAGACATGAGATCTAGGTAGATCGACTTATCGTCCCCGAAAACCCCCGTATAGTAAATTTCGTCGAAATTGTTAGATCCGTTTTCGAGTAACCGATTACAAATATCCAAATATGGCTCGTTTTTTAGAATAGAAATTCCCGTACTGCACTAATCTAGACGGATTCCGAAAACGTAAGTATTGCGTTATATTTTTTGACTTTATAATATTGTTTCATATTATTTGTCGCATCTCAGACATAATCAAAATCACAAAGTTTCTGTCTTCTTATTATACAACGTTTTAACGGAATGAGCGAAACTGAGAAAATAGTTTGCAGAATCGAGAGTAGAATCAATTTCACGGGTTTTTGATAGGGGTAATTTTTTTTAAATTTTTATTATGTAATTTTTGCCGCTTCTATTATTAATATTTCTGTGGATATGCGCGCTAGCGGCGCGGGAAGTGGGCGTGGCGTGCGCGGAGTGCGTGGACTAGAACAACGATGGAACTAGAACAATTATGAAACTTTAAAATAACAATATCTAGATTAAAAAAAACTTTTTTATTATTATTTTACGGGTATAGATTTATTTTAATAAAAATTAGTTGGGGTGAATGAAGGTTTCGCTTATTTCATTAACACGTTGTATATTCATTTGGACTTCTGATATGAGTGCTCCCTTTTGCCTGCGACTGCGAGCGGTTTGTCCCATTCGTAACGTGACCTTTTCAGTTTGCCTGCACAAGCCAAGCGCGCAAACTGAAACTTACCGATATACCTAAAAAAAAGAAAAACAAATTACCTTTTAGATTTGTTTAAATAATGACCGATGCAATGTATGTTTAATTCTTTTCAGATCTGCAGTTCATGTCTGAAGTGCAAGAGTTGCGACAGCGGTCGTGTCAGCAAGTTTGTTGGAAGCCTGCCCTTCTGTGGCCCCTGCTTCAAACTGCGTCAGAAGGGCAACTATTGCCCACTCTGTCAAGCCTGTTACAGGGACAATGATTTTGACAGCAAGGTTAATACTATGCTTTTTTATTTCCTAAGTACAATAAAGCGTTATTTTTATCACCCCGGATATTTTAAGAGGTGGTTCTGTCCTTGAAACAATAACTTTTCCCAAAGAACCTACCCGTGACCACGCCTGCCACTGCCACTCCGCCGAAACGTCGGGAATAGTAAGGGTATTTATTTTGCCTAATCACAAGTATCGCGCTAAAGCACCTCATAAAATATCTGGAGTGATAAAAAAATCCTAAATACTAAAATATAAATACTAAGGATAACAGGTTAATATAGTAGTGTGATTATATTTTATTCCATTCAGTATCTAACATGAACACTTTTAACATTGCAGATGATGGAATGTGGATGGTGTGGAAGGTGGGTACATGCAAGCTGCGAGGGTCTAACCGGAGAAGGATATCAGTTGCTCTCGGCACTTCCACCATCAATCGAGTACATTTGCTGCAAATGCATGCCTCAAGACCCACCATGGAGGAAAATGCTTACGGAACACCTGAAAGGAAGACTATTGCATTTACTAAAGTTACTAGCGAAGAACAAAAATGCTTGCGCATTACTAAAATTAACACCGCATAAAAATACTCCCATACCAAACAAGCCCTATCGGATAATGTCACCGCAAGCCATCAGGAAGCTTCATTTTGACAACGATGAAGATGAATCTTTAAAAGCGACAGAGACAAAGGTCTATAGAAATACGTCTAGAGGCCGGAAAAATAACATATCGCAGAACAAAGACAACGACTCGGGTACTTCACAAATCTGGCATTGCTCCTCGTTGCTCACTGACGTAAAAATGGAGAAAGACGATATTCCACATACAACACACAAAGTTGTTAATCTTCAGGAGCCATTGATGCAGAATAAGGAGATATGTTTCTCGACTGGTCTCTATGGAACAAAAACCGAGTTTGATGTTCCCTGTATTGAGGTCCACGAAAATTATCCGCCCCAAAGTAAGACAGAAAACACCATCGCTATGCTACCAACAACTGTTCATGACGATAAATATGAAGCCATTTCTGATGATGATGAGCCAATGAAAGTATTCCCTCAAGCTCGAAGTGAGCAAGATTTAAGTCCGGCCATCGCTAGGTATCCATCGCTCGAAAATAGAAACGACGATCTCAATAGAATCATATCTCCGTCACTTCTAGACATAAAGAAAAGAGTCAACAGCGACGAATATGTGTCGTTGAAGGATTTCAATCATGATATGAAGGACGTTATAGAGCGGACGTCGAGCGATGATCTCAAAGTAATATACAAAGATTTATTTACTGAGACATTCCCTTGGTTTGATTGCGAGAATAATTGTTTACAACCGAATTTAGAAGTTGAAGGGGAACAAGATGATGTAGAAACATTAAAAGATAACGAAATTTCTGACAGCAATGTCGAATCTGCATCAAACTCCATCGAAAGACCCATTGATCAAATTGTGCCAAAGTTGGAACCTGATGGCGAGGGAGTGGAAGAAGAACTGTTGGAATTCTATCCAGTGGCCGATTCACGCACATGTGTGCTATGCAAAGTCATGGGCGATGGATCTCCTGCTATGGAAGGGCGTCTGCTGTATTGCGGCCAGAACGACTGGATTCATTCAAATTGCGCTCTCTGGTCGGCTGAAGTTTATGAAGAAATAGATGGTTCACTCCAAAATGTACATTCTGCCATATCCCGAGGAAAAATGATCAAATGCGCAGCCTGTGAAACAAAAGGTGCCAGCGTTGGCTGTTGTGCTAAAAACTGTAGTGAAACTTATCATTATACTTGCGCTAGAAAAGAAGGGTGTGCCTTTATGGATGACAAAAGAGTTTTCTGTCCCGCTCATGGAAAAGACGTTCCTAAAAAGAGCTTGCAAAAAGATGCCGATTTTGAGCTGACCAGGCCTGTCTATGTTGAGCTAGATAAAAAGAAGAAACGTTACAGTGAAATTAATAAAGTACAATTTCTATTGGGGTCACTGACAGTTCACAGCCTTGGCAAAATAATACCATCTGTTTCCGATTTTGAAGATTTTCTAATGCCAGTTGACTTCTCTTGCACTCGCCTTTTTTGGTCTTGTAAAAGGCCCTCTAAAATAGTGAGGTACACAATAAAAACGAAGTTGATATTAGCAGAGCCTCTGCCTGGGTTTGATTTTGGCGTTAATATTACAGTAGATCACTCTATGGATGTCCAAGTCGTAGAAAGGGTTATGGCAGAAATAGGAGCTTGGCATGAAAGCTTAGAGACCGGTTCAGGAAAAAATGCACTCATGCTTAACAAAATCGATAAATCTCCCATCAAATCTGGAAATAGCTTATCATTGGAAGATCTTGCTGTTAAACAAGTTGTTGAGTATTTGCTGGATAATGTGTGCAAACAAGAGCAGCAAGATGAAGAAGAGCCACAAAACACAGCAGACTTATTACCACCAGAACTGAAAGACGCCATATTTGAAGATCTTAATCATGACCTCTTGGACGGTATATCAATGCAAGATATATTTCCTAATCCCTACGAAGATTTGGTCCCGATGGATTTAAAGAGCGAATTCTACACTGCTATAAGCCAGTCAGACGACAAGAGCAACGACAGGCCTGACTTTATTGACGAGTTACTGAACTCACGTTTGGAACCTGGTAGCAAAGAGACGAAAAGAAGTAAATCGGAAATGCTTCTACAAAATCCTAATCTCAAGTCGCTGACTACTGCTCGCGGACAGCAAAGATCCAGCAGCCTTACATGGAATAATAAGTTTGATACAACCTTGTTATCGTCAACAATAAAACGTTGCAAAATGGGAAGAACATCTACTGTAACTGGCAAACTGAGTCCAATACAAAGAGCAATATTAGTTGAAAGTCCAGTAGATACAATGAAAACCGAAGATGCAATAGACAAAAAGCTTAAAGATGAAAATAACACTACTAGCGCGCTATGTGACGAAACCGCCCACGCATCAGGAATCACGTACCGCACAACTTCACCAAAACAAAAAGATGATACTGGCACAGAAGAAAAACAAGACAAAACTGAAGGTCAATACGATTTTATCGATTTCTACACAAAGATACAATGCAGTCCCATATCACAACTAGATGGAGCTGCTGATTGGTCAGGTTCTGAAAGCAACTGCAGCTCTCGTCCAACTAGTCCCCGAAATAATGATGACTTCACTCCAATTCAACAACTAGATGGTGCGGAAGAAAATGCCGGAGGAGACAGTGCGTCTAGAAATCATGCCAACCAATTTCTGTACAGAGCCAGCGGAAGCGAGAGTACATACACTGTTACCATCGCCGGTAATTCAGTCAGTGGACAGCCAGAGTTAATTATGCATACACTAGATGATGGCTCTGGTAGTTCTGGCCAAATTGAACAACTGGTCAGGTGTGACAGATGCCAATGTACTTACAGAAATAAAGAATCGTATGATAGACATGTTCCTACATGCGACATGATGTCTACGAGTGAAAGTGAGAGTGAAACCCCAAAATCTCCAGAAAGTAGAACTCTGACGACGTTACAAAACGCATTTCAAGGTTCATTTGCTCAACCTATGCTTATACACGCCGGAGTTGTAAGCGGGACTGAAAATACTGTAAAAGCTGAAGGTATTTCGGCAAGGAGAACGTCTATTAACACTCGGCAGATAACAATAAATGGAACAATCGTAGAGACGCCGTCACCGGGCCCTTCGAATGAAATGACAATGACTATTACTGAACAAATGAAATCAGGAACTGTCATATTTGACCAAAGTAAGACAACTAATGTCCAAGTGTCTGCAAACCAACAACTTATATCTTCACCACAAATTATCGTGACTCCGCAAATGTTCTTGCCTCCTAAAACGAGTTCAGCCACTAGTCAAAAGATAATGACTCCACAAATTATTACACAACCTGGAATTTTACCTTACAATATTTGCGTAAAGCCTAGTAATAGTAATAACAATTTACAACATCTGCAAGGGGGTGCCGACGTTGCGCAGCTTCTGTCAGGATCTGGTGGCATTCAAGTCATATCCTCAAACTCTAATCAAGTTCTAACACTACCACCTAATCAGACAGGAAATATCACACCGGTGATACAGGGAAAGAATCAAGTCACCAATTTTCCGAACTTGACAAGTGCTTCTATTGCTTTGCCAGTAAATTCAATTCAAGGAATGCCAAACTCTTCTATTATTCAAAACATTCAGCCCATGATCAGACCCCAGATGCAGGGAAATCCTACCATAGTCGTCCCAAACATGACTGCGCAAAGACTTTCTTCGCCGAACTCACAAAACAAACAACAGCTTTTACTACCTGGTACGCAACAAAAATCACCTAAGAAGCAACCTACACAGGTTCAGCCTAAACCGGTATTTCAAGCTTCGAACAGAGGCAGGGCCCGGCCTATGCCAAAACCTACGACAATCAAAAGACAAACCAAATTAGAAAAGACATTCGCAACCATCAATCAGTCCCCACTAGGAACTGGAAATACAGTCATACAGCTACAAACAAACAACCAAACTGGACAACCCTCAATAATAGTGCAACCAGTTTCAAATCAGAATATTATGTCTGCTTATGTAGAGGCGCTATCCCAACAGCAAAACCAAAACATGCAGTACATTGCGACAATTGCACCACAAGGTGATTTTAAAACTGCTCCCACACAATTCATTTCTCAAAGTGGGCTAATGCCTCAAACTTTTCAAATTCAGCAAACCGAATCAGGTGGGTTAGTTGCCGTACCAAGTGGCGGAATCCCAGTTTTACTACCACAAGGAAACGTAGGAATCTTACCACAAGCTTTACAACAAGGAACTATTTTGCCTCAAGGGGCAATACAAACTCAAGGAATAATCTCTCAAGGCCCTAATGGGCCCACGTTATTGCCGCAAGCGATTCACACCCAGAATGGTACTACCATAATACCCCAGGGTACTATACAAGGATTAACACCCGGAAATATAACATCCCAAACGGCCACTCTTCTACCAAGCAACACGTTGCAGACTGCTGGAGCTACTGTTGTGCCGCAGAGTGGAATCGGAAATGGTCAAACTACAATAATACCCAATGCTTTGCAATCTCAAGGCAACACACTAATATCGGGTAATGGGGCGACAATTTTACCTCAAGGAACCATTCTACCGCAATTCTGTAATGATCAAGTTCTGCTAGGATCAACACCCACTTTGGAAATGGTAACAGATCCTTCTGGATGTATGTATCTCACAACTACCCAACCTGTGTACTACGGCTTGGAAACGATTGTACAAAATACAGTAATGTCATCACAACAATTTGTGTCAACTGCTATGCAAGGAGTGCTAGCGCAAAATAGTAGTTTTTCTGCTACAACTACTCAAGTATTTCAGGCGAGCAAAATTGAACCTATCGTTGAAGTGCCAACAGGATACGTGGTTGTGAATAACGTAGGTGAAGGAGTAACGGCACAATCGTCAACAGCTAACGTAGTGAGTGCCCAATCTATGCAGCCTTTACAGCAGTCAATGAAAACCACGAAAGCAAATGTCCCTAATTTGACTCTTCAGCCGCTTCCTGATAAGTCGTCTAATAGCAACAATAATCGACAAACTCCGAAGATAGTCCAAATGAGTTCAGCAGCATCGGTAGGATCACAGTCTGTCCCAGGTTCGGTTGCTACAGGAAGGCATAATATGAATCCAATAACATCTCAGATACACAACATGACGCTATCAAATAACTCTCAGAACATGCAAAGAACGAATATGCCAAAACTAAGCAATGTTTCAATGTCTCCAAATGTTACTCTAGTGTCATCTATAGGGCAACCAGTGATGGCTATTTCTCAGTCAATTCCAAATCCTTCTGCATCATTTAGTATGCAATCTATACCGATGTCTCAACCGATAGTGTCAAGTTCAATTGCACCACCTTTAAATAAAAGCAATATGAAAATTGAGAACTCGCACGTAATCGAAATCGGTGGAAATTTGCAAGACGGAAATACTTCAAACTTATCAACCATCAGTGTTACACCAAATCTGAAGTCACCAACGCCTTGGCGTCAACTGAATCCACCAATGAGCACAGTCAATACTGAACCAAAAATGGAAATACAAAACATCACTACAAAAACCTGCTCTTCCCACGGAACTCCTTCTATCACGATTCAAAGCTCTATGGTATCTGGAAGGACAATGCCACACAGTGAGTCTGACAAAGCGAATCAAAATTGTGTCGTATCGATGTCGAACAGCAATAACCATATGACTGGAGTAAGTCTTCACGCACATCAGTTTGATTCTAACATGAACTCTTCACCTCATTCTACATCAAACAACGTAATTCACATAACAGCAGGAAATATTTATCCACCATCATCTGGCATGAGCAGTAACTTTGATACTGACACCGCACTTAAATTAAGCAAGATTAACGCTCTCTCCAAAACGGAAGGCGGACATTTGAACTTTTCTACAGAAATGCTGACCCATCCTCAGCATAAAGATAATAATTTCCACAATATGGGACCTACGCACAAACATGGGTCAGATAATGTCAATAATCAGATAAGCATACATAGGCTCAATAGTTGCCAAGTTGCTGGTAACAATAATATTAGCAACAATCAACCCGCAATAAGCATTATACCACATAACGTGCTACGGTCTCAAAACCCCGTGTCGGCAGCCACAAATCAAAATCAAATATGTTCTGTTGGAAACAATTCACATGGACAAGTTCAAATGCTGAACTCTGGGAACAATTCCTTGCAAAATGTCAATATATCTTGTCAAGAAGTCTCTAACAACAGGTTCAACATCACCGTTTCCAGTGATAATAACACAGAAACAAGTCAGCAGCATGAAATGACTACTACTGGTATCACAACACATGGAAGCATGCAAATAATTCCTCATGAAAATAATCAAATTTCGTCTCCAAATCAGATTCACATCTTGAACGGTCAGATCCAACATAATCGTCAAGATAATAGCAGTCAATTACAACAGATCGGTCAAGGAGCACCAAACAGGTCTTTCCAAGAAAATATTTTAAGTGGACAACAACAACTTCATAACCAATCAAGCATGCTTTCTAATCGCAATACTCCTGATAATAGCAATTATATGAACCAGACTTTGAACATGCATAACTTGGGAAATAATAACCACAATACAAATCGTGCAGATATGGCCGATATTAACCACGCTCATATGCAACAATCGATGTCTAATGTTGGTAATATGCAAAACAATAAGATGTTAATGGACAATTTACAAACACATTCTATGAATAATATGAACCATCAAATGCATTCTAATAGATCAATGGATGATATGCATAATACACAGCTACATAGTATGCAACAAATGAACCATCATATGAATAGTGGCAGTCGCCCACAAATTGACAACAACATGCACTCGAATCAGCAGATGCCAATGCAGCAAACCAGACAAATTGATAACGTCAGTCATCACCATCAACATCAAATTTCCAATGTAATGCAAATGCAAAACAATCGTCCACAAATGGATAATAACATGATGAGCATGCATCAACATGTTTCAAGTCAAATGTATAATCGCCAACAAATGGACAGTAACATGCACATGCACCATTCTTCTGGAAACTCTTCAAATATGAGCATGAATAACCAGATCGACAACACTGGGTCAATATCAAATATGCACGGCAATAGGCATGATAATTCAATGTCAATTCAAAATGCAATCAATCATGTACAAAATAATCGCAACTCGTTGGACGCGCATACATCTCTGATGCAACACCAGATGAACAACATGAATCTGCATAATGCTGTCAATAATAGTATGCAAATCAGTAACACCAATCATCAACCTTTGAACTCTCCATTGATGCATGTGAATATCCCTGATATTAAAAATGAAATTCAAAACGCGTGTAGTGGTAGCTGCGCCAATAGTAACGCACAGTTTTCGGGAAATCAAAATACGTTTGAAGTGTGCAATAATATGAGTCAACCAGGTAACAACATGAGCATGAGCACAGGAAACATTCTTCATAACATCAATGTCAACAGTACAAACATGTCTAACAATATGATGTTAAATAACAGTGGAATCTATGGAGCTGGTGGACAGAGTAGTATGAGCGGGCACGATATGTTAATGAGCTGTGGAAGCGCTTCTGATCATGGCATTTCGAGCATAATTCCTGGCAATTCAGGTCACATGTTAATGAACAACTCACAATCCCACGCGGGCTCTAATCAAAATCAAATTCATGGCAGTGCAGTTACAAATGCCACGCAAATTAGTATTAACAGTTGCAGTTTGAATACCAGTGCTTCTTCTCAAAATCAGATTTCAACTGGAGACAATTCTTTAAACAGAAACAACTTACCTGTTAGTGATTCTAAATTTAACCAAGATCCTATCAGAAACAAGAATAATATGTTGGGAGCTCAAAACAACACAAATATCAGCATCCCAAACAATGACTGTGCTAAAGTTAATATGGTAGGTGACAAACAGAGTCACACAATAGCTGTTAATAATCCGATGAGTTACATGCAAATGAATGCGCAGAATAACAGGATTATCAATCTTCCAGAAAGGAATAGGATGAATAATGCTATAAGCACTACTATAAACCAACATGTGCCACAACAGCACAATATTCGACTTGTTACAAATAATACCACAAACAGTGTGTCAGATGCGGTGACATTCCAACAAAAGAGTGAAAATAGCAGTACTTTGATCAACGTGCCTTTTCAAGCTATACCAAATAGTGCACCTATGAATATAAACGTAAATTCAAGCAACAACACTGTCAACATAACTGTGCAAAACAATCTCGTGGACCCCAAAATTGCTTCAAAAGCCGCAGCTGATCTTAGTTTTCCAATTCAAGCACCTACAAGTATGTTACAAAATCAGAACAATTCTAGTAATATGATATGCATTCCTGTTCAAAACAATACTATTAATTTGCCAACACAAAACAGCATTTCGCTACCAAAGGCTCCTCCAACTCAACAATCTGGAATACCAACTAATGTTGTCAACCCAATGTCTATGAGGCCTATGAATAGAGTATTGCCCTTACACAGAGACGGACAAAGTAAAACAAAAGGACCTAGTGCTACAAAAACAACGCCTCCTGTAAGGCAAAGAACGCCCGACCATGACATGCCAGACCTTAACATAAAAGATGAAACGGTTGACAGTGACTTGGAGAAAGCGATTGAAGAATCAAAACGAATGATGGAATTGGAGAGAACCAAACGAGAAAAAGAAGAAAGCGATGTGTCTCAAGCTATTCAATTATCCTCAGATTTGCATTCTACTGACGCAAGTAGTGAATCTGTTAACAATGTAGAAAATACAGAAGTTGATATTGGCACTCCTCCTAAGATGACTTCGTTGCCAGATTTGGATTCAGATATAATACAAGTAGAACCGCCAAAAATATTACTGGAAAAAGAGTGTAACAAGATATCAGAACCTTTAAAAATGGCGAACAATGCCACCAAAGTCATGAAAAGACCAATTAATGACAAGAAGAGTGAAACCGAACCTGTAGTAACAAAAAAACAAAGTAAACTGTCTAAAGAAAATAAATCATCTCTGCCCAAACAAGCTCCGGAGCCCCATAAGGACGACGGTCCAAAATTAATTTACGAAGTAACCTCAGAAGACGGTTTTAACTACAGTTCTTCTTCGCTAACTGATTTGTGGACCAAGGTCATAGAAGCAGTACAAAGTGCAAGAAGACTGTCTGGACTTCCTCTTGTTCAATACAATTTGCCATCAAGTCCTTCAGGGGCACATCTTCTAGGATTGAACAACAATGCACTTCGATACCTAATCGAACAACTACCAGGGGTAAGTTGATTATTACAAAGATTAAAGAGCAATTTCCGTAGCATGTTTCATAAATTTACATTGTATTTGCAGGCAAGTAGGTGCACGAAGTACAAGATAAGACAAGGTCGTCAACTCAGCAGTTGGGACAACGATTTGGACTTGAGTGAAGGTTTCAAAGAAAGCCCCTGGGGTAGCGCAAGAATTGGGCCTGTTGCGAGGAAACCAAATCATGACATGTTCAGTTGGATGGCCTCGCCTTTCCGAGAAGAGCCTCCGCCGTTCGGCGGCCAAGAAGGAGAGAGCTTCATTTCTAGGTAAGTTAGAGTTAAATCCATTTATTACCCGTATTGTCAGCGGAAAAGAACAACTTTTTTTAAAGGTATATTCGATGATGCAAAAATAGAATATAACGCGACGAACTAGACACGATTCAATTTTCATATTGCTGAAGAGGGCTTTATTGTCTTAGAAGTCGACTAAAAGAACCGTTATATTTTTTGCAACACAACAGTTTTGTACATAAATATTTGTACAATTTCTTTTAGTTTGGTGTCCCTCACCCTGGTCATGAAAATCATCTTTCTCATAACATACATAAACGAAACTATAATGTGGTAAAAGTAGATGCTTGGTAACACACTTTTTGTTAGGGGCTTGAATTCCATAACTTTATATTTTATAGTGAAAGGTTGTTCTGCCTCAATCTTGAAGGTTTTCAGAATAGCCAAAACCAATAATATGTTTACGGTTTCCTCATACTTTTTGCAGGATACGGAATTCGAGCCCATAGCAAAAAGTGTGTTAGTAAAGCATCTACTTCCATCACATTATGGTTTCGTTTATGTATCTTATGAGGTAGATGACCAGGCTGCGGGACCTCGAACTATTCAGATTAAAAGAAAAACCTTTAGTGCCCAAATTGCGTTCTTAACATATTATAAGGACGTTAGTTTTGAAACAGACAAATCGTTAGAAACTTATCAATCATTAGGCTTAAATAAAAAAATTACAAAAAAAATGGTGAATTTTTTTATTTATTTCGTGAAAATATTAGATGTGATTTATTTAATTAGATTATGGTTCGGGGTCCCGTAGCCTGTTCATCTACTATCATAATATACATAAACAAAACCATGATGCGGTGAAAGCCGTAACGCTAACAAGCGAGGTGACTATGGTACTTCCCCTCTACATTTTTCCAGCAAAAGCTACAATTCTGGAGGGAGCTCCCTGTCCTGTAGTGGACGTTTTAATGGGATGTTATGATGATTATGTATCTTATGAGGTAGATGACTACATGACCAGGCTGTGGGAGCCCGAACTATTAGATATTATATTATTCATCCATGGCTAAAGACAAAACATATTTCGTAGGTATTTATAGTTGGTTTAGATATAGGCCCGTAGAAATCGACATTAAAAAAGGCTAAAATCGCAAAGTGTATGAACCAGCCTTACCAAATTTACAACTTTAAAAAACTTCTGCTCCCTGCGCACCTAAAAATTATAAATAACGTTTCGACACAAAAAGAGCACAAGTTTCTCTTTAGATTGTGGCCTGAATCAGAACGACGCGGACGCGGAACGGACGTCCGTGACGGACCGTAAAGTCACAGTAAAGAGATGGGCTTATCAGCAGTATGGAAGCTTCATACTAAACGTCCAAAATGTCGCACTCACACAGGTGCACGTTTCTACAGGCCGCTAAGCAAAGTTCGCCCTGAATTCTGTCGCGGTTGTCGCTTGAAGGGAAGCGGTGGGTTAGTTTGCTGTCGGTTGTTTTATGTCATATTGTGCGGCGTATGGATAAAGAAATTTTTATTTCTGCCCTGCCCTTGAGTGATAAAAGGCGACTAAGTGACTTAACCTTCCCTTGAGTGATAAAAGGCGATTAAGTGTCTTAATCTGCCCTGGTGTCATAAAAGGCGACTAAGTGTCCTAATCTTTGTTTGAAATTGAATTTGTTTGAATAATTGTTTTGTTTTGAATTTGTTTAAAGTTTTCGTTTTTCATTTATTATTTAATTTATTATTTAATGTATGTATTTATGACAATCCAAAATACCTGGGTGTTGCTTTGGATAGGTCTTTAACCTTTAAAGCAAACTGTAAAAAGTTAAAAAGCAAAGTTAGCGCTCGGAACAACATCATTCGACGCTTGACAACTACTCGTTGGGATGCAGTACCTCATGTCCTTCGCACAAGCTGCCTGGCACTCTGTTACTCGGCTGGCGAGCACGCATGCCCAGTGTGGGCGCGATCAGCACACTCGAAGGATGTGGATACTGCCCTCAACGAAACCTGTCGCATAGTTACGGGCACCCTGAAGCCAACACCATTGAGCTATCTGTACTATCTTGCTGGGATAGCCCCTCCAGACGTTCGGCGTCGAGTGGCCTGCTCCATTGAAAAACATAAACAGGAACTAGATAGCAGACACCCACTACACGGACATACTCCACCTCCCGTACGCCTCAAAATCCGCCACAGTTTTATAAGAAACACCGTACCCCTCGAATCAGATCCATCAAAGGCTAGGATAGAACTGTGGTCAAAAAGGTACCCCCCTGATAGCCCATATATCCCCATTGCCGAAAATCTTCCACCAGGACATGATCTTCCCTGGCCCATATGGAAGTCACTTAATAGACTGCGATCGGGCGCAGGCAGGTGCGGAGAACTGAAGAAGAGGTGGGGCTTCTCTGATAATGACGAGTGTGAATGCGGCATTTTGCAATCCATGACACACTTGCTTTCGTGCCCTACCTCCTCAGTTTCTTGCACCAGGGAGGACCTTTTTGAAGGCAACCAAAGAGCTATTGCTGTAGCCACATTTTGGGCTAACTTACTATAAAATCATTTGCCATTGATACGAAAAGAAGAAGTTGGGTTATGCAATGAATGGGTCTTTGTTGCTCGAAAAATAATTTTTTTATTTGTTACCAAAGATTTCGGACCTTATTTTTTTGTGTTTGTTACAACCCTGACGCTCCAATGATGCAAGATTCGATTAAAAAAAAATAGGCCCATCTATTTACTGTGCTAAAGTCATTGAAACCTATACAGTCCGTTCAGTCCAATGCGGAGCTATCCTCTCCGGATACGCTCCGCAACGCACTGAACAGACTTCATACATCTTACTGTCCGTCGCGGACATCCGCGTCCACGTCCCACTGATCCAGGCCTGTAACTTATTTACCTGTCCCATACAACATACTAAAAAACCAGATCTACATCAAGCTTTGCGATACATAAATGCTTAGTATGTTTTCCTCCAAACGAAATCAAACGAAGTCAAACGTCCTGTTTTCGAACTTTCCAACCACAATAATTCGTTTAAAACTAGGGGCCGCTAGTTAAGTCATGAACTATGTGCGTGCGTCTTATTATATTTCTTTTTTATTCACTTTTACAGGCGGTTAGCAACACTACCAGCAGCCATGCGATTTAGACAGCTGAAAGAGACTGCTAAGGTGTCAGTAGGCGTTTACAGGTCCCATATTCACGGAAGAGGCTTATTCTGCAAACGCGAAATTGAAGAAGGTAACTTACTTAAACGATGGCAGGAGCATTATTTTAATAATTTAAAAATAGTACATTTAGATGCTAGTGCGATTTTTGGTGATTACACGCTAGGCTCGAGTATTGCAGCCCGAGCCGAAAGTGTAAAGAGTTAATGACCAAAGCGTACGCGCCTCACGACGTTTTTCAACACATTAGCGAATAAAAACAAACCTGAGGATAATATTTTGCTCGTGCTTCGAATACTAAAATCCTACTAAGTCCCACTTTTTCTTGCATTATACCTGAGGCCTCCGCATAGCACTCGCATATGCCAACCTGCTTTCTAAGCGCATTGATTTATTTATATTTTATTTTTCACGAACTGTGCTTCTACAGAACAACCTACCATGGCGCTGCTGAGCTCACCAATCATCGATTGACATAAAACTCTAAACAACCTAGGCGATGTTAGGCCAGTCTAATTTATATGGAATTGATAAAGTGTTGCCCCACTGTATTTTAAATGGAATATTTTATTACTTAAAAGACGATTTTATTATTTTTAAGTTGATTAGTATACATATTTTCATTATTGATCATATTATCGAACACAGTTTATTTATTCATGAAAATATTATATTCTTTATTATTGCACACTTAACAAATAGAAATTTACCTATAACAGAACATTTACAAAGGCGGGCTTATCTCTACCAGAGGTTTCTTCATATTATGAATGTTATAAACATAAAAAAAACTCCTTGCTCCTTGCCAATATAAAACAACAAACAATAATAAAACACACTAGTGCGGTAATATAATTAAAAAAGCACGCGTGTTTAATAAGATGGATTATGGACCTTAATAAGTGCAAATAGTGGATCGTCGACCTTATCTCTGTCTTCAAGACTAGATCGAGGTCAAGAGTAAGCCCATTTTCAATAAAATAAAAAAAGGGCTGTTTTATGAACAAATGTGTTGAAAAATATATTGTAGTACTTTCGAACATGGCTTGGAAAGTTTCTCAGTTCCCAAATCCCTGACTTTGCAATTTGCGGCCGGACATTACTTGTCCGAGCTCGTAATGCCCAGTTCGACGATCAGTTGCAGAATGTTCCTTTCCCAAAATGTCTCTTTCCCATAATGCCCTTTCCCAAAATGATCCTTTCCCAAAATGATCCTTTCCCAAAATGATCCTTTCCCTATATGTCCTTTTTCCAAAAGGTTCCTCATCCATATATATCGCTTTTCCTAAGTTTCTTCAGTCTACTTTTTGTAAGGGTTCCGTAGTCAATTATCCTTAAACTTCGTCTTGTCATGTTCGACTGTCTGTCCATCCGCGCTATCAAATTAATGTAGGGGGCCACCATTTATAAACGAATCAGAGATTTATGTTTTTAAATGATTCATTATGCATAGCCAATAATCTTAATATACAGTACGGCCCATTGATAGGCGTCCAAAAGAAATATTTCGATTATGGCTAGGCATTCCTACTTGACCCTAAAATTGAGTAACTTTGTAACCACTTTTAGATAGTAAAATTGGCAGATTTTTTGACGAAAATAAAATCTAGTAATCTACAAGATATGACAAGTGATGTGGTCGGCCTCAAAAATTGATTTATTGAATATAACTCAAGAAAAAATAATCCAAAATGACCCCTAGTTTTTGCCACTTGTAACCACTTTAATGCTGCAATTCTTATCAGAAATATACGAAAATTTATAACCTTATTTACAAAACCACGTTTATTGATGTGGTCGGCTTAGTTTTTTGAAATTTTATAAAATGTATCTAATTCCTTAAAAAAACTACTAAATTCCCACTCTTACCCAGCCCATACCCCGCCCTCGTCTATGAAGTCAGTTCAAGTCAGTGCGGGGCGAGTCGTCATGCTAGACGGACCTGTGCTGCGTTGCGTAGTGCGAGCAAGCAAAATTAAACCCTGTGCACCCTGAGTTACGTACCTCTAATCTAACTACACTTTTGCGGGTTGAGAGGGTATAAGCTCCGCCCACATGGCAAGGTCATTGGCGTAGGTAGTAGCCTTAAGGGGTATCCAAATCACCCCCATGTATGTTCCGCGATTATCTGTAGTTTTCGATATATAAATTATTTAATAAATTTTTAAAATTTTCTGCCGAAGGAGATTTAAAAATTCATATCTTTTTTGATACAAAATTTTTTAAAATTTATTTTTGTGTCATGATGACCTTGAACGTTACTTTCATACATAAAATAATAAACCTAACATTCCTACTTGTTACTCAAAAAGTATGGTAAATAAAATTTTGGACAATTTAATGGGCCGATTCAAATTTTGATCATCAATTTAAAAATACAAAAAAAGGATGTTCCATAGATTGTGCCTGGTTTTAAAAACAATTCAAGTCTCTAGGCTACCCAAAACATAAAAAAAATTTGGTGCTTAGTGGTGTATTTTTCGCTGAAATTGGCGTTTAAACATTGAGAGGGAAAAAACCCTGAATGTTAATTAAGTCTTTAAATAAATAATTTGCTTATTTTGGTGATTCCTATTGCAAATTATGTTGGTGGTAGGGTTTCTGTACAAAGTCCGTCTGGAAAAGTACCGCCTTTTGCCTGTTTCTGTCGTAAAGCAGCTGTGTTTACATTATGTGTTTCGGTAGAAGTTTTAAGAGAGCTGGTAAAATTTCTGGCACATGAGCGATTCTATTTTATTTCTTAAACAAAAATAAATAAATATTTTTTTATTTGCAAACAACAAACATCGGTAATGTTTTACAGCAACAGTACGAGTATACAGGTTTGCCTAAAAATATAACAATTTTTGTGCCAACTGACATCTAAGCTAGGGAAACCTGTGTTTTAGATGTCAGCATTCCTTGCAATGACTACATCGAGAGACAAACAGGGATTGCATATTATAAAATCATAGTGTTGTACAATCAACGACAGGTCAAGCCGGACACTCGCAGCGTGGCTCTAGCCAGTACATAGTGAAATAAGAACAGTGCAAATTCCAATGTGTCAAGCTTGATATGCCCCTGACTGTACAAGAGCAATAACAAGAGTGCGTTTGCGTTATAAAGCGAGAAATGTATATATGAAGGTAATACGTAAGTATGTATGTGTGTAAGTGTGTGTGCTTGTGGGGGCAGAGTGTAAAGTGTGTGGGAGTGACTGCAAGTGCAAAAATAGTAAAATACACGAAATATAATTAAGAAATATGTTAGAAAAAAGGAATATTAAATAATGGGGATTAGTAATTTTTCTGTATCATCGTACGTCAAAGTCTTTAACCAAATTTGAACTTTTCTTTTATCTTCAAATTTATTAAACGAATAAATATCAATTTTCTTATGAACAACATTATAAAGTCTACTACTCAATATTAGCAGTTGCCGACCGGAAAAGGCGGTACGGTGACTCGCAACAAAGCTGACGGGGCAACCTTTCCTTTTAGTTAAGGTTGTATCGTTCAAGGGTAACTGTGCATGTCTGTATAACACAGCTCTTAGTATAAAAGTCTGTCTCACTGTAAGTACTTGAGCCTCGGAGTATAATTTACTTGTCGAAAAATCACGTTTCTTAAACAGCATCACTTTCAAGACTGCTTTTGCGCTCTTTCGAGGTCCAGTAAATATGTTTTGTGATTACCTCCCATAAGATAATACAGATCATACAGGATCGCATAAGATAATACAGATTGACACAAACTAATATAAACCATACGGAGGGTATCAATATCAGCAGATGATCTAAGATTTTTAAACAGGTTCTCGTACGGGTACAGAGTGACTCGATTTGCGCATGCCAATCTAGTTTTTCGTCCAAGAGGACTCCAAGATACTTCACACTAGTTACCATTTCCAAGGCGCTACAGTCACAGGTTACTGAGTCGACACCGCAATGATGGGCTATGATGGATTCGGATTCAGGTTGTTGAGAACTACTCGAGAGAGTGAACTTAACACACTTTGTTTTCTCAATATTGAGTGTAAGCAAGTTGTTTGATAGCCAAGTCATCACATCACGAAGAGCAAGTTCCGCTGACTCCTTGGCTTTCACCCAGTCCGTACCATATGCCAACAGTGCGGTGTCATCGGCATATGTAAAGATTTCACAATTTGGAAGCGGCAATTGACAAAGACCGTTGATATAAATTTTGAAAAGTGTAGGGCTGAGAATGCTGCCTTGTGGGATACCGTAGCTAACCATTTCCTCATAACTGAGCAATGAATTAATTTTAACACATTGAGTTCTATTACAAAGATAATCTTGAAACAGGGTGGGCCTTCAGAATTTGGTTGTTTTTTCCGTAAGAATGACTACTTGGTATTTTGAAAGTATTTTGGTACTTAATATGGTATTTTTTTCGCTGAAATTGGCGTACAAAACATGTTATAGAAAAATAATTGAAAACAAGAAAAATATGAATTGAATGACAAGGCTGAAACGGGGGTTGAAAGTTTGTATTGAAACAAGATATAAGTTGAACCGTTTTATTCGTAGCTTCACAAAAGCTCCTATCAATAAATGTGTAAATACGTGTCTCAGATTATTTCAGAATTCAACCCCATAACAAGGGGGAAATGGAGCGAAAAAGTCTAAAAACAAACATGGGTATCTTTTGTACGGTTTTCGGGTCGCTGATTACGAAAACAACAACGACTTTGAAATCATCACTTGGGAATGTGGATGGGGTACGATAGGGTTGATATGTCTAAATATCAATATGGGTGTCGTTTCTATGTTAATATAAGGATAGGGATAGCGGTTAAGATGGCGGTAGAGGTAGGTATAGAAAAGGATATATAGGGATGAATGGGAATAGTAGGGGTAAAAAGGGATAGATAGATAGGGATGGATAAAGTTAGATATGAATAGAAAGGGATGGACGGATGGGTGGACGGACGGACGGATGTACAGACGGACGGATAGATGGACAGACAGATGGGCGGACGGACGGATGGATGAACCGATGGCTGGACGGGCGTATAAAGGGCGGATGATCGGATGGACGGTTTGACGGACGGACAGTTGTACGGACAGATGGATGGATGGACGAACAGATAGATGCGACGGAAAGATGGAAAGATATATAGAATCCCTCCCTCTAGTAGTAAGCTGTAGGTAGTTTAATATATTATTTTACATTTGTGTCCCTGCTTTTGGAAGGGAAATTTGAAAGGTACCAAAAAGTAGGCTGGGGACATTTAGGAAGAGACATTTCGGGAAAGGGAACTATTTCGGAACGAAGGAAGGGACATCGGATTATGGAATATCAGAATTGGATGTCAGTTGGCTGCGTATTTTGCGGTCGTATATACCTACTATCCTGTCTGGACATTCCGCCACCAAAGCAACAAACGGTAGCCTTTTTTGTAATTTAAATGGCAAGTATGCGGGCGAAGAATTAGTCGATCGTCGGACCGTGCAAATAAAGTTGGAACTTTTGAGAAAACTTTGAACTCACGTAACTTTCTTTTTTATCCTTCTAAGGGAAGAATACTCTCTTCCCTAGGAGGGGAATTCCCATGCATTGTTGGCCCCTCTGCCTCCCGATGCAGTTCAAGCAGTTTGTGTTATAAATGCATGGGTACTTTTCGATGGATACTTTTGGGTATTAGACGTAATTTTCCTTCTTTCACAGGGGACATGGTTATAGAATATGCTGGAGAAGTCATCCGTGCGGTTCTAGCCGATCAGCGCGAGAAGAAATATGAAGCGATGAGCGGCCGTCGAGGAGTCGGAGGCTGCTACATGTTCCGAATCGATGACAACTTGGTAGTAGACGCTACGCTCAAGGGGAACGCCGCCAGATTTATCAACCATTCATGCGACGTAAGTACGACAAAGAACAATCACATGAAACTAGGCTTTGCTCAGGAGCACAAGTTCCTACAGCCGAATAACCTGACTGGCGGCGAAGACTATGCATTTCAGTCTTTCCCTAATTCCTTGTAGCACTGTTCGTGAATTTATTGTAACTGCAACCATTTTACTCAGACTGCGTTTTCCTCAAAATATATAAAATTGTGTTGTGTTCCAGCCCAACTGCTACTCTCGTGTGGTGGACATCCATGGTCATAAACACATCTTGATCTTTGCCCTCCGTCGTATAAGCGTCGGCGAAGAGCTCACCTACGATTACAAGTTCCCCTTCGAAGAAGTGAAAATACCATGTACTTGCGGAGCCAAAAAGTGTCGCAAGTATCTCAACTGAACAACACGAGTGAGTAACACGGCTTTATGGAAGTTAAACATTCTGTGGTCAATTATATTCAATTTATAACAAATTGAAGAAAAAAATACGAACTTGGTTCTTAATGTAACGGTAATCAGATACGTCAGGGACAATCTTTCTACTTGTCTTGGCCTAGTGTACTGGCGACGATCAATTACTGCTATGTTTCTTTTGGGTCCCGATAGTTCAAGTCATTTATACTCCTACCATTCACAGCTTGACGAGAAATTTCTATTATGTCCCTCCAGAACTCTATGTCATTTTTGTTGCCAGGCCACTCAGGTTACTGTAAGTTTAAAATATCTGTTGTCTAATTAATGTGTATTGATAAATAGATATATCATGCAAGCAGTAGAAGCTTCAATAGCATAATTCTAGAAGTACATACATACTAACTGTATTAGGCCTAAATAGATGAGTGAAGAACATTAAGTCACCTGAAAACAATTTATGGATCTCCTGAGAATTTGATGTGGGAAAATGGATGTGAGAGAGTAAAATGCTGGGTCGAGCACAATTTTTACTATGATTATGTAAGTCAATAACTAAGAGTCACATATCGTGTTTACCCACCTCCTATTTTGATGTGGCATGGTTAGTACCTATCGCATCGATGCTACATTTCGGTAGGTGGTTACTGACTATGAACATCACTGCAGTTAAACATGAATCTTATAATGATCTCCTTCTTGAATCTGCCCAGTGTTTAGCGATGTTGGATCGTAAAATAATTCGATTTTATACTTAAAATATTCTTATTTGTGATAAGTTTTTACTTTTTGTAAATATTTTAGTTTTACACATTGTTTTTATGGTGTGTAGGGTGAGATGAGAAATAGTTTCGGCCGGTGTACATTACACTGACCACAATCTGTTAGGGACAAAATGAGCGCGGATGTTAAACAAAGCGGAAAATTCCGGGCTTTACTACCTCTCGACTTCTGTGTAAGAAATAATTATGAAGACTGCAAAATTTCAAAGATTCCTGAGTGTACAGATACCATCATGCTCTTATTTTGTGTCCAATAGAGTATGTGTTTAGGGGTGTACATAATTCGATGTGATAATCAGAAATGAGTAGGCCCCGTGGCCCTACGCGGACGGGCGAGAATAGTTTATGCGTAATATTGTAGGTATGTTGTTGTTCCTCATTGTATCCTTATCCTTCTTTTCTTGTGATCAGTTAAGTCTCGACTAACATAGGCACTTATATGTATATATTAAACTGATAGAGATTTAGTTATTATACTGAAATTAGTACATTCGAAAAGGGTAGCAAAGTTACAAGTACAATGTTACTTTTTAGTAATTTTTAATAAGTATTGTATAGCTCATTTGTAAATAAGAGAAATATGTCATAATAATGAGGTTAAGCGACAAATCGTTTATTGTAGTCATAGCGGTAGATTATAATTTATAAATGTTTTAAACTTTTAAGTTAACCGGTACGCGGTGTCTCGCGGTAGTTAGAGGTGGTTTTTATATGGAAGGCGAGAGCTGATGGCGTGGCTCCATCTTTTGCAAATGGTTTACCATGAAAAATGCACATTGGTTAGCTTTAATTAAACCGAAAATTGGGTTACAAAAAATATAATCGAAATAATTAATTAATGTTCGTATGTCTGTGTCTGTTTAGAAATCAATCACGATTTCAGTAATTAGTGCATGTACTGTATTAAATAACATCACAAGAAATTTTACATCACATTATTCAAGTCGCTAAAGATAGTACCTGTTTCCTTGAAATTTTAGCGATCTCTTTATTTCAGAATTATATAATAGGCACATATATATAGCCCTGTTTTAAAAACGACCCCATTGACTGTCACTACCTTAGTAATTAATTAGTTACTGCATCTTACAATAGCAGTATTTAATGTCCCAAGTATTTTATAGATAGGATTGGTAATAGGAAAGTCATACAGGGTGGGCCGATAATGCGAGAGCTATCCCTATTTACGACTAGGGGGTTACCGCGTTAGGTACCGTAAAATTTATCATAGGACGATGTTAGTTTACTGTTTTACTGCTGGAGTTCCCAAGTCCTGCCCAAATAACCGTCGGAAATAACTTAAAGCTGGGAGATTATTCTATTGTTACATCACATATCTGTTTATACCCTATCTAGTAATATATCATTGACTTTACGTTTTCTAGGGTATTTGTGATACATAATTTTAATTTAGAATTTTATTGACACAAGTAGTTTCTTCCAATTAACAAGATTCACTTGATGTCTTCTTTCATAGTTCATAGTAAGTAACAATCTGTACGAGTATCAGACAGTCATTCCCATTTTAGGGGCTTGAGTATCTTTCCTACCTTTGTTTGCCGGGCATATGGTTAAGATATTTTCAAAGAGTAAAGCAGTGTGTTTCCCAACAGGTTATAGAGCGGGCTACAAGGAATTGTTCGTTTGAAAAATTGCGGACCGCGAAATGTTTTGTGATTTGTGTACCTGGGACCCTCGACTTTATAAAAAGCCATGTTGCCGTGCGCACGCATGGTTCTTTCTTACTTAGTCCCCCCGTCCATATACCGCTGCTCTGATCTCGCTACACGTTGTCTGTCAGCGGGCTGTATCTCATGAACCGTATTAGGTAGAAATTTTAAATTTTTACAAATTGTGTATTTTTGTT
Organism: Athrips mouffetella; assembly: GCA_947532105.1. Classification (NCBI taxonomy): domain Eukaryota; kingdom Metazoa; phylum Arthropoda; class Insecta; order Lepidoptera; family Gelechiidae; genus Athrips; species Athrips mouffetella. The sequence continues at coordinate 13,549,761 of OX383956.1, forward strand.
GCCGCAACAGCAAAAAATACTAAAAAAAATAAAAAAATAATGAAGGGGGGCTTCCGAACAGCTAAAGGGGTGAGCGAAAAATAAATTTTGACCTATCCCATCGATTGGGGTATCGTTGTTTAGAGCTTGTTGAGTAAAACAATATTGTATATTTTGTTTTAAAATATATTTAAAAACAAAGGAATAATGCCACCAAAGTTAGCTTTTTTTTTACAAAATTTTGTTTGGGCTGTATCTTATGAACAGTAATAGTTAGAAATTTTCACAGAATATGTATTTTTATTGTTGCTATAACAAAAAATACAAAAAAAAAATTAAGGGAGGATTCCCTACTACAAACGTGTTTTTTAGGAGATTTTTTGCTCGATTTTTGGTTTTAGCTCTATCGTAAAAACGGGAAGATTCACAAGCGTGAAAATTTGTATATTATTAGTGCATAAGCTACATCAAAAAATAAAAACTGGTCAAGTGTGAGTCGGACTCAAAAAATATAGCACAGTAAGTTACTGAAAATCAAACTGTTTCTTCCATGTATTGTGTAACTTTCGTATTTTTTTTTCAGTCCCCCCATCCGTTTTGATAGTTTATTTTCAAGAATGCACAAATAATAACACAATATCCCTATTTTTTATTTATTTATTGGGAAAGAATTATTAAAATAAAATAATAGGGTGTTTTCCGGTACCTTTTTAAATTTTCACTTGTAACTTTGGTGGCATTATTCCTTTGTTTTTTAAATATATTTTAAAACAAAAAATACAATATTGTTTTACTCAAAAAGCTCTAAACAACGATACCCCACTCGATCGGGTAGGTAAATTTTTTTTTTCGCTCACCCCTTTAGCTGTTCGGAAGCCCCCTTCATTTTTTATTTTTTTTATTTTTAGTATTTGTTGTTGTAGCGGCAATAAATATACACAATTTGTGAAAATTTCAATGTGCTACCTATTACGGTTCATGAGATACAGCCCGCTGACAGACAACGTGTAGCGAGACAAGAGCAGCGGTAAATGGACGGGGGGACTGAGTAAGAAAGAACCATGCGCGCGCACGGCAACATGGCTTTTTATAAAGTCGAGGATCCCATGTACACAAATCCCAAAACATTTCGCGGACCGCAATTTTTGCAAACGAACAATTCCTTGGAGCCTGCTCTATCATTTTAGTTTCAGCAGCTATGTCGCTACACTTATACGGTAGGACAAACATGTCGGGGTCCTGCTAATAGTAGGAAAATGACCATTTTAGTGGACCCTTTATACCCCGGGAAGAAAATTTTATGTACATTTCAAAGTTATACTCGTAAGGGATGCATGCAATATTTTCTCATACAGAATACGTTTTTCAGTGTAGAGCGCGTAAGGGCTCTTTACCTGGACTTCTAAACATAAAATAACATGCTAGCTTACTGAAAGCTAGCCTCAGCTTTTTATAATATATTTTTTATTCATGAAGAATTTGAGTATTACTCCTTGTGATTCGCGGCTTCCTATACTGAGTATCTTGTGCGCTTACTGTTTATGATGAAATTTACCAACGTCAGTTTCATTAAAACAGTATGCGCACAAGTTTGCATCTTAGCATGTGGTATGAAAATGAGAAATTAGAAGTCTTTTTACTAGAAATTTACCAAGTTACATACAATTTTATATGTGGTACCAATGTGAGATTGGGACTAAAGAAATCGCTACAATTTTTAAAATGTTATGTTATTGTAATCAAGCGTTAGTCAATGTTAGCACACATCGATTTATGATAATTAAAGTACAGGTAGTTTTAATTAAAATATTTTCACTGTAAGTATAATTTAGTATCAATTATCTGGATCACTTTTATTCTACCCTCAATAGTTATGTATAATTCTATTTTCAGAAAGTATTTTATTTTTTAATATAAAATACATTGTCATTGTACATCACATTCGAAATTTCAAGTAGAACCCTGGATGGTAGCTGGTTTTCAAATCAAACGCTGTATAAATAACAAACTGCAAGAGTAAGCGCCTCGTCACACCGAGCCAGTGCTGAGGATTGCAATTCTGTTATAATATGAAACTTTATATATATGTCGCAAGCAAATTGTATAATTCGTCATTTCACACAAAACGGCGCGTAATTCGTAAGATAACCTAACCCAACCTAACCGAGCAGATTTAAACCCGTTTACAATCTGCCGGCGCCGTTTTACAATTTGCCGACCGTTTAGAGTTTTCCCGCCGTTTGTAAACTGCGCATTATACGATTTGCCTGCGAAATATATACCAACTATAACTGGCTGGTTTCGGGAATTTCCGAGTTCTCATTTGCCCCGCACTGGCTTGGCGTAACGTGACCTGCCTCTTAGCGCTGCTGGCGTTTCGTTGTATAGAGTTACTTAGAAAAACTAAATAAATAATACGGTACAGTTCGCTGCGCTGGTTCGGCGTACATATTAAATTTGATCAGCTATTTGTTATGTAACAGAAACAAAACTAAAAGTTCTGAAGATCCTTTTGCATGATATATTCTTATTGGCCATGTTCCCATTGAATGAGAGCGCGGGAATAGAATAAAATTGTTAAAAAATACTTGGGCCTAGTTAGCTAAACGTGTCGAAGCAAACATGCAACACAACAAATCTATTTCAACTTGTTGTTCCCAGAGCACTGACAAAGATACAACAGTACCAATGATAGATATCCATTATTTGCTTCACTTTAGTTTGCGTTAGGATGCTTCTTCAGTCACGCGTGTTTGCGCCCGCATACTTGTTTGCCCGAACCTTGTCATTTCATATAAGCTTCTGCTGTCTTGCTTGCCGTCTGCGCTGCTGGCCCGCGTCACGCAAACGGATGGCACGCAAGACAAGCGACTGGAGAAGCACCCTACGCGCGAAAGCGTGAACTGCAGTTCATACTTATCAAATGACAAGCCTGTTGGGATTCGGCTCGATATAATAGTCCATATACTTTCAGTACATAGTGTTTTTCGTTATCGCTAAAAAGTTAGACCAAATCACCTAGTGATGGAAGATTGCGTTAATAGTAAGTGTAAAAATCTGCTCTTGATATTATTTTCTGTGTTAATATAATGCTTTTATTTTTAATGTACACAATGCCATTTTGCCTAATATTATTATAAATTATTATTATATAATTAATTGCTTTAAAAGCACCAATTTTACAATGCATAGTTCTATGTCCTGTCTATACATTTTAATACTTTATTTATTTTCTATCTTTATTTTGTATTGTGGTAAATTTTACCAAAAATAAAAATACTAAAATGTGCTTGACATGTTGTTTAATTTTCTAGAATTAACAAGTAAACATTAGTGTCGAGCCTCAGAAATTATGAACATAGAAATCCTTCTGATTGGCTAGAATTCCTAGAAATTATATTTATATTTGTAAAGCTAGCCCCCATACGTTAACGATACAGTAGATGTATTTGTTTTCCCAGCGCACGGTGCAAGTTCCGTCCGTGAGTGTGTCCCAGTAATAAGCAGCGGCCGTATGTAAAGCCGAACCGTTTTTCTGCGTTATTGTTATTCGCACTGCAATCAACACAGTTACCTGTTTAAACAGTCTTTGAACATATTATAGATCGGTATAATACCTAATAAACCTCATAATTCTCATCAATCACTAAACCTAAATGGTTTATATGCAAATAAAAACATGTTGTAGTATATGTCGAATTTTCGGGGCAGTTGTTCACCTTATATCTATCATCCTATGTAAGCACTCTAATTTGGATTCCGCGCCGATCAAACAACCCTTAGACGAAAGTTACACGCCTTCAGTCTGGTAAGATTGCAGGGATACAGCTTTCTCTTTTTGTCCTTCAGCTTCATCCCTACAATCTTGCCAGATAGAACCGCAGAACGTGTAACTATTGTCTGAGGCTAAAATGGTTCAGTTGGTTAAATGATGAATCAACTCCACCAATTTAGTTAGCTTATCTCCTTCAAATATGAGAGATATTATTAGTTCATATAGCACGCGGCAGCTGCACTGACATGTATTTACTTTATTCTGTAAGGTGCTAGGGGGTAAACAAACAGTGAGTTTCTTCACGGAGTTAACTTAATGGCGTTTACTATACATAAAAAAACGTTTTAAGAGCGTACCTATTTGGTCTGCAAAATAGGTTTTTTTTACTATGGGCTTACTCTTGACCTCGATCTAGCTCTGAGGACATAGATGAGATCGACGATGGAACAAGCTTGCCCAGAAAAACTTAATACTACTAATTATAATTATTTGTATAAACAATCGCTGTCACACTGCGCCTGAGGGACTTTCCCCTGATTTCGAAAACTGAGCCAATTCAATTATTTTTGGTACATATAAATTTAATAAAAAAGAGTACATCTATGCTCCTATTTTTTTCGTTTCATCTTAAAAACTTTTAATTGTTTTTCTGGTAAACATGACGGAAAAACGGCTATTTTTTTCAGGTTTTATAAAACATATACAATATAACATTTATAAATTATATATTTCGTCGAGAGCGTCTCCGCAAGACATAGTGCCAAACAGACTGGCAGCATTGCCCCTTTGTACAGCGAGGCTCAAACGCTGGGCCAGGAAGCTGCCAGCCCTGCGGTCCCCAGAGGTCTCGATGAGACGCTCCGAAAGATCTCTTGGATTGTCATATTTCTTTCGGTAATTGTTTTTCGGGAAAGTAAGTAAGCCTACATTTAACAACGAAAAATGGTTTTACGAGTATCCAAGGAGGAAGTAGGGGAATACATTTGTATTATTTATTAAGTCCCGTACTGACCCACTCGATCAGCTGATTATTTTGTATGGGAAGTTAAAAAAGAATTGACATTCAACTACGGGATGTAAGGCCGGTACGAGTATTTCACTGGGACACCATGGCAGCGCAGCCAGTCGCCGCTACCAACAAAATGTATACAGCTCTATAGAGAGTTACTCACCTGGTATCCGTTTGGTTGCGCAACCAATTTGGCGGCGCAACCAGCTCGGATGCTGGTTGCGCTACCACTCCCAGTGAAATATAGCGACTCTGGTGTCTTTACTGGTGTCTAGTTACGGACACCAGTGGCGCTACCAGTCGCGCCACAGTGGTGTCCCAGTGAAATATCGACCTAAGAGGCTACCCACCTTCCACTAGAGCCCACATCGATGGGGCGCAAGTGGACGGCGAGTCGCCCCCTAAGTTGTTGAATAAAAGAATAAAAAACCCTGAAACAACTCCTTGAACTTACTCACTGTTTAAATAAATCCAATATATTTTGTGTAGTTCATGTACTTACAAATATATTTAAAGGGCTTATTCATCTTGTTGATCCTATTGAGTGTTTTATCGTTTATAATAGAAATCCATTGTGGCGTCCTTGAGTAGCTATAAGTGTTTCCTCCGAGACATAGTTCTATATTGTCTCTTATGATCTTTTGAATTTCGTCCACATTAAATGTTAATTCCTGAAAGTAATTTTACATCTATGCATTTAGGTATCTTCCTATTTTATTTATTAAAAAAGTATAAAGACGTCTTAAGCAGGACTAACTGCGATGCTGACGGTTATTTGCTGCGCATGGATATGATGGATACCGAACGGAGAACAAGGGAACGATTCGCATGTCTGTCTTGCGGTCCCCGGGATTAATGTTTGAGTTCTGCGCATTAACGGTCGGAATCGGAGCTACGTAATATTAATACACCTGTAATCGTACCACAGTAAATGTATAAGCTAAAGCTTTAGCTTATATATTTACTGTGCCTGTACCTACCTCTACCTAAGAATAGGTAGCAGAAGCTTATTTACTACGCATGCGTAACATGCTAATGAACTAATGTCAGCGCTTTCTCACACGCCTGCCCGCGCTTCCGAACGGTCAGCATTGAAGTTACGTGCTACGCACTATACGAGTACGCAACGTCGTTCACACGTCATAGTCAAGATTTTTTATATGTAACGAACACTGACCTCTATATATACAATGTATATATAGAGGTCAGTGGTAACGAAACAAGTAAGCAAACGAGCAGGTGTGTCACCCACAGAGGTGTCACCTGATGGTAAGGTGGTAATTAAGAGGTCACTACCGGCCATAGCGCCCACTGACATAATTGAGTTTCATAATTTGATTCTAATAAGACAGCAAAGCTCGTTGCTCACCCTGATAACTAAGGTGGTGTGTCTCATGTGCCGCTAATTTCACTGGCTCCCTTACCTACCCTTCAAACAGAAACACGGCAGTGTTTACGACAGAAATAAGCAAGGGGTGGTACTACCCCAGACAGGAAAAGTATGTCAAGCTTGACACATTGGACTTCGTACAGTTAACGACAGGTCAAGATTGACACTCGCAGTACGACTCTAGCCAGAGAACCGTTTTTTTTAGCCGGTGAGAGTCCGGCACTGTCTGGGCCTCCCTTCCCAGTCGTCCATAATGGATATTGATGTCCAAGGTCTGCCAAATAAAAATAAAACCGCCCAAGTGCGAGTCGGAGTCGCGCCCTAAGCGTTCCGTACCCATCTACCATATGATATACTAAAAGCTTTGCTCTTTGATTTTAAAAACTCTGCGACCATCCAACTTGAGCCCTCTTTCTCACCTTAATTGGTTACTATTAGTTGTGAGAAAATTTTAAATATTTAATGATTTTAGAGTTTTCCCTTTATTTTTACTGTGAGACCTAGCTTCTTGCCAAATTTCATAATTTTAGGTCAACGGGAAGTACCCTGTAGGTTTTGCTTTTTTGCATAAATGTATGGAGATGAGGACATAAAAAGACATCTTTTGATTGCGTTGTTGTAAAAAATTGAAATTTTCAGATCTTATGTGGTTTATGGACCTTAATATTCTTTATCAATTACAACCTGATATCTCTTCTCGTTAGTGAGAAAAAGGGTCTTGACAGACAGACAGACAACAAAGTGATCCTATAAGGGTATTCGTGAAAAAAAAGATTTTCTAATTTTCTTAAAAATGTGTTCTATATCACTTATACATCATAAAAAACAAGTCTCCCAAAAATGTCAGTCCGTCGGTCGGTCGGTCCGTCGGTCGGTCTGTCCGTCACGCTTTGGCCTAGCGGCTAAACGAATGGTCCGATTAATACCATATTTTGAATTAAGGAGTTTTATGCAAATCCATCGAAGGGTTCTAAGTGGTTTCTTGCTTGCTCTCATTTTGAGGGTAACTGTCATACAAAGAAAATGAAAAATTGAATTTTTCTCAAAAACGGCTTATAGAATCTTGATGAAACTTTGCATGACCAAGCATCTCCATGTAAGATATCTGCGCCACTATCAATTGATCTGTGTTATTTCATATAAGGGGTGTTCCTGTACCACCAAATGGAAAATATGTGATTTACCCAAAATTGGTTCCATTGAGGATACTAAAATTTTCTATAATATTAATCCTGGATTGGTTGTCTACCTGACTGGATATTCTTTATGATTTTTTTTAAATAAAATTTAGTACACAGGGTGTACCAAAAACTGAAAGGGCTTGCTCAGTAGACTAAACAATTATCCGTAAGGAACATGTGTTGGGAAATTTAAAAAATCTCCATACAAGCATCCTACGGTAGTATCCAGTGATCTGTGAAAATTAATATAAAGTGTGTTCCAGTACTACCAAAAGTTAAACATGTGATTTACTCGAAATCGTTTGAGATTTGTTTGTTTGACTATTTGAATTCTGAATTGATCTGTATATTTCATTCGAACATTTTTTTTTGGAAAAACGTAAATAAAAGTTTGTATTTCCATACTATGTGTATGGCATTACAAATTAAAGTTTGCGGTTGATAGTTTTTCCTTGCGTATTGCGAGAAAGTAAGTGCAGTGCTACTGTACCATTTATTTATTTTGAGGTCCGGAACCCTAAAAACTAGCCAGATTGACACTCGCAGTGCGACTAGTCCGTACAACTATTGAAATAAGAACAGTACAAACTCCAATGTGTCAATTCGTTTAATACACCCTTTTTTATCACCCAGGTGGTGGTGGTGGACGAAAAACAATTTTTTCATGACCTATGTTCCTTGGGAAGTGTTGTTCAATTTTATGGGCACAAAATATCAGGGGTGATAAAAAATATAACGCTGTAAACAGACAATCGTGCACGTAACATTACAGGAAACAGCTGCAAAAAAAAATTAAGTAGTAGTGGAGGACGAGTTGTACGGAGAGTTATCATATCATAGAAAAGTAATATGAGGCCGATTAGCTGTTTCACGTAGACACGCCTTACAATTTCACCAAATTTTTTCCAAGTACTAGTTAGGTACTTGAGAGCTATGTACCTAACTAGTACCTGGAAAAAATGTGGTGCATTTATAAGGCGTGTCCACGTAAAGGCGATATAAGACGTTACGCGAACGTGCAAGCGTCAAGTAGTGCGGCAAGCGGTAATGACGTCGTTTAACTCTATTCAAATCGTCTATTCCCACAATTGAACAGTCCTATTGATTGGACAACTGGGAATTTTTTCCCCAGTAGTTCATGATTTGACTACTAATGGGAAAAATATTTCCCAGTATTTACTCGGAATGGCCTTTTTTGAGTTATATTATAATAGATACGCGTGACACGGCACCGCGGTTGTTGGTGACCGCAGTATGTAAGATGGTACGATACACACAAGGACGCTGCTCTGGCTCATAATCCCTTAGTCGCCTCTTACGACACCCACGGATAGTACCAACCCATCTTTACCTGCACCACGGGCTCATTAGAAAGTGCTTTCTCTCTTCGTGGCCAAGGGTGATTCGTCTTTCTGGAGGATCACGACACCCGTGGTTTGAACCAGTTTTTAGGTAGCGTATTTTCGACCTTCAAAGGGCACGTTACGCCGCGCCGTTGGTCCCAAAAAGACGTACCTATAGGTATGCTAAACCAATGGTCCCATCTAATATGCAGAAATGGTCGTAAGGATGTCGGAAGCATTTCGCGACTGATTGGATTGTTAGACTAGCCACTGGATACCCAGTTCTTCCCATTAAACTTTAAACGCACAACCTAGTTTTGCCATCCAAAAGTTAGTCAATTCCACAGCCTGCGAACATCCTTGCCATTTTATTACCAGCCATACAGCATGATAGACGAACGCTGTCATTATAAATGACACCACACGGACACGGCTGGCGAAATTCCCGAATGTGTAGGGAACATCAGTAAAATCTTGTGTCTGTCCTTCGTAGTTTTATCTAGAAAAGTAAGGCACGATCCGCGGCGGGTATGATGATTTTGAATATATCAGATCCAGCTACTTGCAGCCCTATCGGCCTAAGCTCCAGCAATCTACATACCTCGTCATCGTCTTCTGGCGGGGGCGGAGCAGCCATAGTAAATGCTGTAAGTATTAAAAGATAATTATAGCTACAGATATATGTGGAGTTATACAGGTATATAAGTTGGACAATGGGTTGGATATTCAAATGTTTTTCATATGTCACACCTGTGCCACTTCTAATAATTCTGTATAAAAAGGTCATATTTTGTATTACCTCTACTATAATATTCTGCGTTTCCTGTTATCCTTGTTGAAAAAGTAGGTAGGCAATGTTTGTATTAACTATATTTATACAACGATATTCTTCGCTTTCTTTTGCCTGCCCCTAACCAGCTAGATTTACGATTTAATTTACTACTAAAATTAGAAAGGTTTCCGCACGCCCCTCAGAGAACTGGGATCTTTTTCGCTTGATTTGAATTACCCGCGCTATTTTCATAGGTCCAAGCCAGACAGAACGGGCGCGGCGCGCTTCGGGTGCGCCCGAGGCGCGCTTCGAGCGCCCCCGTGGTACACTTTTCTTATCGCTCCGCGTCACTCGCAGCGGACTGTGCTGTGCGGCGGCGTGCCTGCGGTCACGCCGGCGGTGCGCCGATGGTGCGCCGGTGGTGCACCGACAGTGCGCCTTAGGCATGCCGTCTCGTCGCCTGTTCAAATCACATGCATACAAAATGTAGGAGAACGACGCGGTGCAAGCCAGACAGAAGAGGTGCGCTGTAGGCGTGCCGTGCGGCGCACCTCTTCTGTCTGGCCTGCGAGTATTATATAGTCTAAGGGCCCGCGCCATAGGTTTATTTTTCTGTGGGTTACGCGCTGTCAAACGGAAGCTGTCACCACGCAAAAGCAGTACATTCATCATCCTGCTTGGCAGACTGCCGCCAAAAAATAATGCTGATATGTGTTACCATTGACGTAAGAAAAACGCTGAACGCCCCCTGGCGTAGTTTCCAAAATCTTTGTGTGTTACGTGCCGTACAGTCAACGACAGGTAAAGCTTGATACTCGCAGCGCGACTCTATCCTATACGTATGTTGCTACCCGGAACAATATCTAAAGCATGGAAGCTGGGATATTTCACCAATATTTTATTTATTATTTTCAATTATCTGCACCTTATTAATGAGAGTGAAACAAAACAACAACGTTTGTTTTTATTATTTTTGAACATGTCACTAAATTCGAAACGTCATAAAGTAAATGGTTACACGTCGCCCAAAATAACTTTGGCCCTGTCATTGATGCGCAGTAGTCAAAAATGGGCCATTTTTTTCTTCGGCGCATCAATGACAGGGTTATTTTGTGCGTCGTATACCCCCTTGCATGATACTAAAATACAAATAATTTTAAAGTCCTAGTCCAAGATGTCAAAATATATCCCGTCATCATGTTTTTGTAGTATTATAGTTTGTTTATTCGGATAGTGAATTGTCGAGTAAATAGAGTAAACTGTAAGCAGGGTACGTCAGTTTACTATTATAAGCTAGATATTGAATCTGTGCCCGAATGGTTAAGGCACCGAGCTATCGCTGCAGCGACGTCTAAAGAGTTGTGGGTCATTTACGCAGTGTCACGAATGGGCCGCTAAAGTAAATTTTTGAACGAAGCCCTTCGCTTTGTGCTTGCATTGCATTGTATTTTGGTATGTTTTTGTGGTATTTTATTTGGTTTTGTGAGAGAAAAAGAGCCACAGTCGCCATAAATAAATTCGTAATTATGTCGTAGGGAGTTGACTTGTTAAAAGTGATACAATATTTGTGTGGAATTAAATGGAGTTGAAGGTCTGGGTCGAGGGGATACAAAGGATTGTTTGTGGGGTCACAGAAACCACTACCTGTCAGGTCAGTACAGTAATTCTCAAGAACAATCTATCGAGATGTGAAGTATGTTATGGGAAAGTAGTTAGTTTCACTTTTTGTTAAATTGTTGTCTGGCGAATTCTTCGTAATATGGTGTTTAATTTATGTTCTCTAGGATGTAGTCTTTGCACTCGCGCATGCCACGGGAAAAGTGGGAAGGTTCACCCTTATTGAGCGATGGCGAAATAATGAACGACTGCTAGCTCCTCAGGAATTCCCACTAAAGGTAATAACTAATTACGTTATATTGAATTTTAAGAAAATTTCACTCAATAGCTCTGAATATAGTTATTTAAAAGTATTTAGTGTGAGCACTTCGTCATTCTCTTCCAGATACTTATGAAATGGGGAGAATATTCAAATGACATACAATTTATACTTCGAAGGTCTGATTCTAGTGGTAATCAAACAGCACCTCAAACATCCAATAACTCCAGGTCACCGATTGGAAATGGGTTTGTTTAATGAATTTCTTTAACTAATCAAATTCTATGATAATATTTCTTAGTAAAGCTTTTAAATCCATATTACTTCTGAAGTCAAAATAATGTAGCTTAGTTAGGATGACAGCTGTGCATGAAAGCAGGATATAGTGATATATATTTAAATCATTTCAGTCTTTTTTACATCAATCTACATTTTTCCAATTGTAGTGTTCTTACTAAATTATAGTTCAAAATTTATGCATATCAAAATAACAATTAAGTCTTACTTCTTAAACAAGTTATAATTAAAATACAAAAATGTATTTGTTAGTCAAACAAACCGCCCCTTGAGGTTCCTGGTGCAAAAGTGCCCATAATGCTCGCAGCATTACCACTTTGAATGGCTATGGACAGCCTTTGCACCAGGAACGACTCGGAGCAGGGGTCACATTTCTTTTGTCGGAGCCGACGGCCTATTTCACTATGACGCTCCCCAGCAGGCCGCCGTTTCCACCACCAATGGGACGAAAATGTAGCCCTGTTCCAAGGGAGCATACTTTTGGTGCTTAATTGCCGCTTGTGATTCAGCCGCCGCTCCGGCCATGCGTGTAGTGCCAGGGCCATGCGTCTTACTAAATAATATTTGTTGTAGGAGCCACAATACATCAAACCCTAATATTGTGGAAAGTCAAAGCTCACCAAATAGAATGAACATAGTAACTACTCATAACAATAACAACACATCCCCTGGAAATCTAATTGGTGTGGTGAAGGGTGTGCAACAAGCTAAAACCCCTGAGCTGGAGAGTCCTGTGCTGAAAGATGTCCCCCCTTATAGGTATGAAAAACCTTGTGAATCTTCCTACTAATTTTTTTTACTAATAATGATCAAAAGCCTAACCAGCAGTTGTACAAAATGTATTTAAAGTTACAGCTACTTTAAATATATTGTGGCAATTTCTTGTTTGTTGACAAAGAAATAGAAGAGAGTTTAGGGTGGGAGGGGTTGAACAGGATTCTTAATAGATTATTCTGCAACTGATTGTTAGTTAAATACTACTGTTTGATTTGAACTCTTGCACTTTTCATAGATGTTAATTTTATTCCGGGTCCTAGCAACATACTTACAATCAGCTGAGGTCACGGGTAGACTGACATACATAAAGCCTACCCATGACACAGCTGATGCAACTCAGCCGAAACATCAGAAAAGGATAATTTATTCTGCCTTATTATATGTATCACTCTAAGACCTGGAATAAAACATAGGAATATTACATAAAATATAAGAAGGAAAAATAAAGCAACCAACTTGATGTGATTTATTTTATGCATTCACTCTTTCATTTAATGAGGAAATTTCAAAGAAAATTGCACCTAATAGGACTTCAATTATCATATTATCAACGAAAATGAGGTGTAAATGAATGAGCATTGTTTTGAAATATTAGTTTTTATGTGACTATATGGGTTTTCTTTATCTAGTTATAATAATATCAGATTACTTAATACTCTAGGCATTGGGCTAGGCAAAAAAGGTGTTGGGAGTCTTATATTATAGACCGTAAGGGCACTACATGTTATCCTACGTCATCTAGTACACGAAATTTGCAACTTTGTAGCGATAGTAGTGGCCTAATAGGTCCACAAAACGTTGGTCTGCCAATCCGAAACCTGCCAGGTTTATTAAGTGTGCTTGCTTGCTTGGTCTATTAAGTGTGCTTTGATTGTGATCGCAGAGCTCTTTGCCTGTTCTGTGTGGCTTTCGCCTTAGTTCTGTTATAGCTTGCTCTATAATTGTATATTAAATCAAATAATTTTTAATAGACTCCATTACAGTTCATAATTTTTAGTAAAACTTATTTGGTTATAATGAATTTTGATATAAATCATAGAAAAATATGTATTTTTCCTTTTCGTCCTTCCTGTCTGGGTACCTTTTGGTTTTTGTGTTTAATTTAGTGTTTTATGAAAGGGTGACATAAATCCCTAGATAGATGCTTATTTTCAATTCCTAAAGACATTAGACTGAATTTAAAATAAGCCCCTTCACAGCACTTGAATTTATTTTAATTTTTTAATGATTTTACAAAGAACCATTGCAGTCAAGCCAAATTCTTAGGTATCTATAATTGGTTACACTTATCTTGCTAGTATTGATTGTTTGGTGCGGTTCCCAAAGTAAAATTGTTCTTATTTGTACACCCAGAGAGCCACCCCCTCCTTATCGGTCGCCGCCGCCGCCGTCCCAAGCCCTGCGAAAGTCGCCAAGCCGTTCCCGCGGCAATCGCTCCAACCACATGTCTCCCGTCAACTTGCCAGAGGAACCCTCGGACAGAAACCCAGAAGCCGTCAGCTACAATAGCCAATATCGAGAACTTGTTTCGTTGGTCAACTATCAAAGAGATAAATTATCTAGCCAGCAAGTCGATCTTATAAAGGTAATTATTATTTGTCTTGCCGCCCGTTGCTGAAAGCTTCTTTATAGTTTAGTTTGAATTGTTGCTGAGGGTATATCTCCATAGCACGATTGATCGACAACAATTTCCAAGCTCCATCCATACATACATACATAACATCACGCCTTGTTCCCGTCGGGGTAGGCAGAGACCACAGTTCTCCACCTGCTACGATCTTGACATACTTCCCTTGCTTCCTGAACCTTCATAAATCCTTTCATACATGCTCGTCGGTTTAGGGTACTTTTCACCTGGCCTTTATTCAGAACGTCCTGAATTTGGTCCTGGTACGTTCGCCGAGGCCTTCCCCTTCCAACGTTTCCATTCACTCTCGCCTTGTGGATCTCTTTCGTCAATCTTCCTTCATTCATCCTCTCTACATGACCAAACCATCTCAGCATCCCTTTCTCAATTTTAGTCACTACGTCTTCTTTTACGCCAAAACGTTCTCTTATCACACTATTTCTAATCCTGTCACTCAATTTCACACCAATCATACTCCTCAACGCTCTCATTTCTACTGCATTAATTCTACTTTTATGCTGTTTCTGCCATACCCAGCTTTCACTGCCGTACATCAGTGTTGGTACTAAAACGCCTCTATGAACAGCCAGACGAGCCTTGTGAGACACCTTCTGACTCTTCATAAAAGCATGCAGAGCACCATTCACCATGTTTCCAGCATTCACTCTTCTTTCGATATCACTTTCACTCCATCCAGTCGTCGTCGATTCAAAATCATCGCGGTTGGATAAGCTTTTATACTTTCTTTGGGGTTTGTTAGGGTGACGCTACACTTCACTCTATGATCATTATGGTTCGGTGTGTTACAACCCATTTAGCGCCGCCCGTGTGGCATCGGTAGAGTCATGATCACATCCTAAAAATTATTTACACACCCTGTATCATTAAGGCTATCTATTAAAAAAAATTGTATGGCTTTGCCAAGTAAGTGTTAAATCTCTTGGCATTTTTGACGACGACTAAAGTGTGCCAAAAATCGTAATATTCTCATTTTCTTATAAAAAATAACTTACGAATTCTCGACTTCGTACCGGAAACATCAACCACAATTGTGTGAAATTGAGTGACAGGATTAGAAATAGTGTGATAAGAGAACGTTGTGGCGTAAACGAAGACGTACTCGTAGTGACTAAAATTGAGAAAGGGATGCTGAGATGGTTTGGTCATGTAGAGAGGATGAATGAAGGAAGATTGACGAAAGATATCTACAAGGCGAGAGTGAATGGAAACGTCGGAAGGGGAAGGCCTCGGCGAACGTACCAGGACCAAATTCAGGACGTTCTGAATAAAGGCCAGGTTAAAAGTACCCTAAACCGACGAGCATGTATGAAAGGATTGATGATAGTTCAGGAAGCAAGGAAAGTATGTCAGGATCGTAGCAGGTGGAGAACTGTGGTCTCTGCCTACCCCGACGGGATTAAGGCGTGATGTTATGTATGTATGTGTAGTCTCCTAAAACTATTTTCGTATATCTGTAATGGTTAAGTTACTTTCCCCTTGCTGACCCGCTGAAGGTTTCCACTCTGTATACTTTTTGCTATGATGCAATGGGGCTTTTTATTCGGCAGTGGACTTTTATGCGCTGTAAAGATAAATTGGGTTTTTTGATTAGAGAAAACGAGCAGGTGGGCCACCACCTGTTCAGTGGTCACCACAATCCATGGCGCCAACTGTTTTATTACTCGCATACTTTTGACACTAATAAAATAAGAAAGCAAAGCGCTTTGCCCACCCTGACAACTAAGATGGTATGTCTCGTGTGCCGGTAATTTCACTGAGTCCCTTAACCTTCGAACCACTGCTTTACGGTAATTAGGCAAGGGGTGGTACTTCCTCAGACCAAAGCCCTACTAACTATTAAATGATCTCTTTATGCTTGACAGTATGACGCCGAAATTGGTTATTGGGAGAACAAGGGTCGTGAACAGGAGCGCCAAGTGGAACTTTTACAGCAACAAATAAATTCCGCCGACAACCAGCTCCGCATTAGTTCTGAACAGGTGAACATCCATTTGTTTTATTTGTATTAGAGGTCAACTGTACATTTACCTCCGTCTGCCCAGATTCACAAAGAAACTTTCATAAACTAACACCCTGGGGTCGCAATATGAAAATCTTTTGTTAAAAATGATTTTTGTTTTAACACTTCCAGTATTCGGATAAATCTAGAAAGTAGAAAATCGCAAAATTTCACAACCACAGGCAGGACTCGAACCTGCGTCTTCTGCGTAAGTACCGCAGACGCTTTACCAACTAGGCTACTGCGGTCCTGCCCGATGTTGTGAAATTTAGCGACCTCTATACGCATTTCAACGTTTCGTTTGTGCTGCCACCTAGTAAGCATTTGCTGTATTTGCTGTAATTTCACAACATCAGGTAGGACCACAGTAGCCCAGTTGGTAAAGCGTCTGCGGTACTTACGCAGAAGACGCAGGTTCGAGTCCTGCCTGTGTTTGTGAACTTATGCGATTTTCGACTTTTTAGATCTTTTGTTAACTCCTCACCTCTTCTCTTAATTTTTTCCTGTGCTCATCTACATGTTATAAGCAATTTCTGTGCAAATAATCATGCTTGCCAGACAAGGACCGGTTTTGTCTGTCAGTCAGTCAAAATTAGATGGTGATGAGAAAAATATGGTTTTTAAATCACAGAGTAAACGTTGCAACCTTGTATTTTTTATTTTTTTGCTTGTTTTTGTTTTCACTTTGCGCTGTATTACTGTGTCCTGCAACGCACGGCAGCAAGCGAGTGGAAACAAAACCAGTATAAGCTTGACCAGCGCTATGCTACAAACGCCCGATTCCAGAGTCAAGGTCAAAGTGTTTCCACCGACATTCGGCCGTGTGTAGCTCCGAAGAACTTATTTTGTGTCGTAGCCCGATTTTCTGAAGCGTCCGGATATTTCATGAAACGGGAACTTAATTTTTAAGAAAGTACCGGACGCTTCATGAAATGGGTAATTTAACGATCCGGCTAAGAAATATGCATGCTTTTAAGATTCATTTGCATGCTTTTAAAATACAGGTGCAAGCGTTGACATACGTAGAAGAAGAGAACGAGATAGTGAAACAGAAGGAAAAGACGCTTCGTTCAGAGATCGTATTGGTGCGGTCGAAGCTTGCAAATTGTGAGACTGAGCTGCTGCAGTGCAAGAATAAGATCAGGAAACTGATGGAGGAAATCCAACATGAACAGCGGCTGATCAGCAGCCGCCAACATGAAAACCGGTCAGTATTCTTCTGTGTGTCAGCGCCATAGAGAGACAAGGAAAGAGAGCCCTGGACACTAATAACACCTTGTATAGGTGTGGGCAAACTACTTGACCTTGGCTGCGCAGAGTCGATTTTACATACAAATTGACGTTCGCAAAGCTTCCCCTACCACGAAATTATTGTTCAAGTGGTTTGCCCCGCAGTATAGTACCTACTAATATAATTTTGTATTTTTTATTTAGACAAGCACTTGAAAGATCTATGTTGGCGGAGATGGAGAATCTGCAAAGCCAAATACAGCAAGCGAAGCACGCAACCGAAATTAATCATCTCACTGCTGAAAATCTCAAGCGAGAGGTTGGTGTATTTCCACAGTATTTCGTTTTTTTTTGGTATGAAGAGGATTTTGTACACCCATTTGGTCAGTAAATAATGGTTCTACAAAATGCTTTATCCAGAGAGAGCTCCGGATAAATGTGTGAGTCAAAATCGTCTAATTCGAAGTTACATACTCAGAGCTCTTTTAAAATCGCACTATTAGAACATACAAGCTCACTTCGTCACGTGGGTGTCGTATAGTGCGACCGGTGTGTAAACAGGATGGAACTTTAACAATCTTATCAGCAAATATTCGAGAACAAATTGGCCGTCAAAAGTATCACAAACGCTGGCAGGATTTCCACAATATCGAAGAGAATATTGCAATTTTCAAATTTAATCCAAACACAGAAAGCGTTATAAAATAGCGTTATAGCGTTATTAAACGTACTTGTAAAGACGTGATGCTACTAGTAGGCAGTATTAGTTATAGGTAAACCGTTCCTTATATCGCATTTTGTAAAACAGGTGGGTGTACTAGAAAGCGCCATAATGGAGAAGAAGAGACAGGTGGAAAGGCTGGTGCAAGAGATGAAGGAGGCGAACCTTCAAAGTCTCACTGGCAGCGTGGACGAGCTTCGCCATCCGCTCGACGGTGAGTTTTTTTACACTAAGCTAAAATTGCTATTTTTATTGTTTTATTATTTTTTAAGTTAAGAATGTTACTATTGTATTTACTTTTTGCTATAAATGTAAATTACTTTGCTATAAATGGTTTTTTATTTTAAATCTCTATCTTCTATAGTTAAGGAAAAAAAGTTTAGTACTTACTTAGTTTTGCAGGCCAGTGTACTATTAGATTTGGAAGTAAATTTAATGGTTTCATTGGGTTTATTTTAGTGTTCTATAACTTTAATTCTGGATTGGTTATCTACCTGACCGGAAATTCTAATTTCTTATTCAAAAATCTATTATAAAGGATATACCAAAAACTGAAAGGGATTGCTCAGTAGACTAAACTGAACAACTTTCCCTGAGAAACATGTTGGAAAAAGAAAACAAAAATTCCATACAAGTATTTTGCGGTAGTATCCGTGAAAATTCATATAAAGGGTATTCTACCAAAATTAAATCATGTGATTTACTTGAAATCGTTTACGGGAATTCTGAATTGACCTCCCCATTTCATTAGAACATTTTTTAAAATACCTAAATATAAGTTTGTTGATTTCCGTTCTATGTATATGACATTCCAAAATTAAGTTTGCAGTTGATACTTGTTACTTGCATATCGGGAGAAAGTAAGTGCAGTGCTGCTGTACCATTCATTTAATTTTTCAACCTAATTTTCTTGGTGTAGCTTGTTCATTTTCATATCTAGAGTACCGTACTCGAGTAAAGCTAGATCTTTAATTATGACGCTGTAGGTATACCTACCTATTTCCGTAAAATAGGTTCCGGGTGAAGGTATAAAAGAATAACAAAAGACAATATACAGACGTAAAAAAGTCAAACACGGTATTGTTCAAACAAAACAGAAATTTAATGAAACTTGAGAAAAGCTGTATCTTCTTGTACAGCGAGTAATGAAAACATAAAAGTTAAATTAAAATTAAATTAATTAAGTTAAAATTTTTTCTTTCTTTCTTTCTTTAAATATTAAGAACAAAAAAGTGAAAAAAGGAGTAGGTACGTACTAAAGGTCTCATGGGAGCACAATCTTATTCCTTCCGTTTTTTCACAAGTTCATTTCGCTTCTCTTGTCGAGCGTCACGTTCTTCTAAACGTGCCTTCACTGTATCGTCCACATTATTTTTGCCGCTGAAAGGAAAACATCGTTATAAAATATTTCAGAAGTACACTTATTTCTTTTTGAAGTCAATGGGCTTACTCTTGACCTCGGTCTAGTGTTGAGGACAGAGATGAGGTCTACGATGGGAAGAGCTTGCCCAGAAGCCTATTTTACTAGCAACTTAAATAAATTCGGGTTATATGAACTAAATGGCTATGTTTTTGTACTTCAGTTTCTTTGCGGTCTAGACAGGTTTATGAGAATTGAATTGTTGTAGAAAATGTAAGAAATAAGAACAATTAGCGCCTCTAAAGCTTGCTTGCCTTGGTTGCTTAGTACTTACAGCAATTACATTTAGGCGCAAAGATAACGATTCGGTCAGTTTTCTGCCACACATTTTCAGTCAATAATGGGGTCAAAGTAAGTGTCAATTAACCGCCTCAGCATTAGACCAGCACCGCCTCGCCACTAATTTATTGAAAAACGGACTTTAAGTTGACGACACACAGAACATTTTAAACTTAGAAGTGAAAACAGTGGTCAACGCGGGGACCTGACGACCGAATTGTTGTGTAATCTTTTATAACTGATGCACTTACTTTCTTGTTTATATACCGTACACATATACAGTTGTGTGTTCTCTTCGAGAGAATCTTTGTCAGACACCTTATCTACACGATCAGTATTTTTATTTGATTTTGGGAAAAGTTTGACGGTCCGTTTGACCCAATCATTGTATGAAAATATCTGGCAGAAAACATACCACCCTTTTTATTTGCGCCAGAGTGTATACTAAAATAACGCAGTATTTTTATAAATGTGAGTTTGTAAATATTTGCCTACCCCGACGGGAAAGAGGCGTGATGTTGTTTGTATGTAAAGTAAGGTAAAGGTAATAATTACATAATCTCCATGAGGTTTTCAGGCATTTTGGTTGTGAGAGTCTCAAGTTGTCGTATCAATGTTTCTACCTGGCAGCGGCGTCTCATTAGTTCTCCCTCAAGATCACGCATGAGACTTTTCATCTTTTCTCTCTCTTGTTTAATTTTGCTTCTATCATTCTATGTTGAATTAAAAAAAATGCACTGATTACAAGAAACAAATGCGCACTTTGTGCAAAGTCAGACTGGGAAGAAACTTCAATGTCACATCCTATAAAATCGTCAACATCTGGACAAGTAGTTTCTCTTAGAAAGTAATCAGCGAATCAGTGAGGTAGTATATTTTGGATGTACCATAGTCACCACGCTTATAATATAAGCGTTGCAGCTGTCATAAAATATGACGCGCGGTGATTGTTCTTACGATATACAGAACGCTGCTGCCCATCCTCAGTCGCCCTTTACGACACCCGGGGGTACATCCATTGTTAGCCAGTAACACCCAGCACCTCCTTTGTTGTTTTCGCAGTAAAGCAGCAGTGTTTGCATTGCTAAGTTCTGTTTGAAGGGTAATTGCAGTGAAGTTATTATACCGAAACATGAGAAATTCCATCTAGTTTTTACTGTTTTAAGTCAAAGCATATAGGGCAGGTTCTTGTCACCTACTGGTCCAGATTGTTAGCTTAATATTGACGTAAAATAAAAAATCTTTTTATGGTGCTTATTACAAGTATTGAAGCCAAGTGTTCACCTCAAACGAACATTACTTATTATAGGGTATAGGACTAACACCAGAGTTGCCAATTAGGTAGGAAGTATGGTTTTTACGTTTCAAAGTTGGTCCGTGGTTGATCCCATAGCAACTACACTTGGTTGCAATATTTGCAGTAGGTACGCACGGCAGCAAATGATTGGTAACAAAGCCAGTATAAGCTGAACCAGCGCAAGGCTAGAAACGCCCGAAACCAGAACCGGTCAAGGTCAAAGTGTGACTTCGAGTTTCTTGCAGAGGTAAATAAAAAGCATACGTACAAAGGAAGCGCGTTTGTTACGGAACGAGTCTTCACATTTTCGTCTGAAATATAGAGAAGTAGGCTGTAGTGATAGGTGAATTACGGTAAATATTTTTCAGGATCAGATTTTAAAATTTTAGATTATTGATGAAAGTGCAGGAAGCAAGGGAAGTATGTCAAGATCGTAGCAGGTTGAGGACAGTGGTCTCTGCCTACCCCGAAGGGAAAGAGGCGTGATATTATGTATGTATGTAGATTCAGTCATTGAATTTAGAATGATCTTATGTAAGTAACTAATAAGTATACATACACCAATTGCTCTATTTCTTGTTTCAAATTATTACAAGCCTTTTCTATTTCGTCGGAATCATTTTGGGCCTTCTTAATTGCTTTAGCTAATTCTTTTTCTTGTTCATACAGGTGCATACATATTGCCTCTAGACGGACTAAAACGTAAAGAAAATAATAAAAACAATAAGAGGAAATCGTGTCAATTGAAAATTGTTAGCAGAGTGATAAGCTAAAATAATAAAACTCTTAAAATACATGTTTATACATGACCCCCAAGTTCTACTTTTGATTATTTATTTATATCATTTGTTAGGCAATCTACCGTACTAACACATAGGTATTCTGTGGAAATTACAACCAGCTAGCACTGCCAGCTAAGATAGTTCAGTCGTAACGTACACAAAAAAATGCTGAATTTGCAATATATGCGGTAAACTAGCTTTTTTGATATATTGTTTGGTTTTTCCAGATTTGCAGCACTAAAATGTTCGTGGGTTGAGTTATTTCTAAAAAAACACAATTTTCATTTCACTTTTTTAGTTTTGTGCAAAAAAACACATAGGAAGGGTCTGACGACTTATTAAAGTACACAAAATTTCCGGCAGTTCGAGCTGTAATTCTGTTTTTAGGTCTAATAGGTCTTGTAAATTTGCTATTCATCCGGCGGTCTGAGGTTTGATCTGGCCTCTGGTCAGATTTGACTAGAGCAAAGTGCAAACGCTGATGAGGGCATCGAGAGCCAAGGTAGTTTCAGTCATGGTCGAGGCATCTCAACCCGCGAACATTTTAGAATGCTGCAAATCAGAAAAAGTACTACCTAAGGGGACCCAAACAACATAAGTATAAAAATAGCTAGTTTACCGCAATTATTGTAATTTCGAACGTATGATATGTCTCTTAGAACTTAGAACAAATAAGGTCCTGTTGGCTACTCTCCGAATTTGTATGGAATAACGTTTCTGTTCGAGTGTGCGCCTGCCCCGTTAACATGCTCTTTTTATATGGCTGGGTCTAAAATTTGTCCTCAGTTTCTACACCTACGAGTACCTATCTGTTTCAGTGTCTCTAGCAACAGCTACGTAGAGCGTGTGGGTTTAAAATGACATAAATATTTACTTACTATTCTCTTGGTCGTTTGCTTCTATCTCCTCAAGTGATTTTTTTACCAATTTCAATTTGTCTTGGAATTTTTGTTCATTTTCGGTGTCCAATCTAGGCAAAGCTGAACGCTACAAAAATGCATAATTTATAAATTTTCTTAGTCCCCACGTCGATTAGGTTACTAATGTCATAATTGTAAGAATATTTACAAGAACTAGAAAAGTTAGTGACTTACTTGCACAAGCATCTCATTTTCTGCTTTCTTTAAGCTAGACTTTAGCAAACATACTTCATCTTGGATTTTCTCGGGCGAAATCATTTTATTCTTATACCGTGACACCTTTTTTCACAAATATTTCAACGCAATCCGTATTTTATTGTAGTCGATTTGCAAGCAAAGCTATTGGCGGGAAAAAAAATATGGTAGATTTTTTTTTATTTACGCTAGCAAATAGAATGAACCGTATACAGCCACGTATGACGAATTTTGTACTCACTACAAAGTGACCACATTCTCGTGTGTTCTAAAATTTTAAAATTACGTTTCGTTTTAAAACTTTGAAGAAGTTTTTCTGGAGGCTAATAACAAAGACTAATTGATTTTTTATACAAATTGAAATTGAAGTATGAAGTTATTTTTGCGAATTTAGAAAACATTATAAGCTCCAGAGCAAGCCCTATAAAGGTTATACACGATTTTTAAAATAAAGTCAGCTAATTAGAAACGCTCGCAAGGAGAATAGTATATTCTTCTTGAGACGATGACTTGTGATCTGTGGTTTCCGAGTTTAAGAAGAAAATACAAGGTGTAACAGAAAGGGTATATCAGCCCTGAAGAATGTGATTCTGCACATGAAACTAAACAACTTTCGCCAAGGAACATTGGTCAAAATACGAATGACAAAATTTGACTTCCCATACAAAATAAGCTATAAGCTGATTCAGTTTCTATGGGAGGTTAATATTTTTTTTTCGTTTTTCGACCTATGTTCCTTAGGGAAAGTTGTTCAGTTTCATGTGCAGATCACATCCTTCAGGCTAAGAATTTGTAACGTATTTTATATTTTTTTATGTGACCAGCTGGAGGTTATAAATTATGTATTTTTTATCGATAGTGGTGTTTTTTATTTTACAATATTCAACGCAACTTTTGTTTTAGTATTCTAGTAAAAAAACTACAAAATTAATCGATTAAACAAACAAGAAAGCAAAATAATAGCTTACAATGATTTTTAAATTTAGTCAAAGGTTACCTACTAGGTGTAGCCGAATTTGCTCTGAACATTTTATGGCTGATTCATTTCTTGAATAAAATAAAAAATGGCGGATTAAAAGAAAATTCTGTACCTACTTTACATTTACCCGACGAAACAGGTATTATGCTGTTACGTAAAATTGTAATAAATCGTAGGTATCATTGTTCACCCACTTGGGTCAGAAGATAAATATACTCGTATAAAAGGACACCTTGGGCACAGTAAAGAGATGGGCTTATCAGATAAGCCCATGTCTTTACTGTGCCTTGGGTTTGGGATTTTCATGACAGTTAAAAATATACTTACTTTCTCGCGATATGCAAGTAAATAGTTAAATTTGTAATGCCATACACATAGTAAGGAAATACAAAGCTACATTTAGATTTTCCAAAAAATATTCTCATGAAAATATGCAGATCAATAAATTCAGAATTCAAATTGTTAAACATCAATACAAACTAACCGTAAAACTTAGATGGAGATCTGGCAACGGATAGAGTTAGCTGATGTATAGAGCAACGAAACCACCCTAATTAGTAATCCCCACTAGTATTATTTATAGATCCTGGCGCCTGCCAGCAGTGCGTTAGTGGGTGAGAGTGGTAGAGCAGCAAAGGTTTTCAAAAATCAATCAAAATCAAATCAATAGAGCTGTGTTTGGTGTCGTATTATAACCAGTAATTCACTGAATTCGATTATAAAATTGGGAGGAGTTTTAGTCGGTGTCTGTAAATTAAGATTTTTTGGAAAATTTATTATTGTTTATGCATTACAGATTGTATTGTTTATTTGCAGGTCTATGCAAAGCGGGAAGTGCTCGTCGGATCATTGGATCTCCCCGACAGCTGGAAAACGCTGCCCCCACTAATAAGAACCCCCACGGAGTTTGGGTATAGGAAATGATACGGCATACTATTCATTCTATTTGGCACAACGCGTAGATCTAAGGACGCATGCAGCGTCAGCACATACTGTGTTGTTAACGAATTTTGCCATCGTTCACGAACTTTTACCATTGAATTTATCATCACAAAAATTGCACACTAGGTTTCCATCAATTTCAAAGATTTTTTGTGTTCAAAAAGTATTTATTTCAACCTAATAAACTCGCAGATTCAGTGAAGAAGGTCGGTTGTTTGCTACCTAGGTAGTTGTTAGATATCTCACAAGTGAAGATTAAATATTGACACTTGACTAAGTAGGATTTTTATTCTAGCAGTATTCAGAGTATTTAAATAAATAATGACTAAGTTTTAATAGGATAATTTATTAGATTTGTGTTCAAATTGGTGTCATATTTAAATATAATCATGGTCACAGTAATTTACTATGTGCATCATAATATAGTTGATGTTGGCTCTAAGTATTATTGTATCTTGCCGCATATTTTATATGAGTAGCGTTTAATGTCATTAACCATTTTTTCCTATTTTACTATGTCTGATATTGAAACACAGATCACCATAAGTCCTGTGATTGTAGTATTATAGAGTAACATGAAATTCAGTGTTCCGTACATTAACATAGAAAGTACATAAATCCATTATACAGCATGAACCGCCTTATAAGTTACACTGTCAAATTTCGTTATACGATGATAGGACTTCGACTAAAAACTAGTGTTAACACAAGTACATGAAATACAAGTAATTAGATGCAAGTGGAACTCCCTCCCTGCATTACTGTTCTCCAAACATTAAAATCTGTATCTTTTATAGATAACATTATGTTATTTTTTAGGTAGGCCCATCAGGTGGGTGGGTTTATCCAAGCTTTTTTTATGCGAAATAGGTCAGCCTGTAAATAAAAAATATTAACGTGTTGAGCATAAATGTAGTAGCAGCTCATCATTGTAACTTATTGAGCTGGTCAAACTGTACATATGATTATTTTGTTGTTGTAATAATTAGACCGACACTTGGCTTTAAGTGGTTATCTCAAAAACAGAATTATTCTCCTATATAACATAACATTGCCAAATGAAATAATGAAAAAGATTATTATCATAATCCTAGCATAAATTCGTACATAACGAAAACACCAATGTTTGATTTCATAAATAGGCTTTAATTTCATAGAAAATTTGTGGACATAGTGTTCTTATTTTGTTCAAGAAAATTGATAATTTTTACCAATTGTGTAATGCCATACACATAGTAAAAAAATATAATTTTATACTTTTGAAATTGAAGTGTTGTTAATCTCAGTATAGAAATATTTTTTAATAATATAATAAATCTAGTCGAAAATGAGAGCCATTGCAATATTTTAAACAAATTTTATATTCCTTTTAGCAACATTTCAATTTTGTAGCGTTTATGGAATATCTGATGTTTTAAATAAGTGTACAAATATTTGTACTAAAGTACGGTCAAGATTAAGGCAAGTCTAACATTTGCGGTGGAGGAGAACGTAGGAAATGAATTCTAGTCTCAGTTGTTTGTCTGGGACTAATAGAGGAGTAAAGGTTATTCTATGGTATGGGACCTAACTTAACTACTGAGCAGTGTTGCAGAGCAGGTTTATAGTATCGGTTGTGAAGCTAAAGTAGGGCCATTGTAATAGGTCCATTATGACAGCTGTGAAATGTATGAAAAATTACGATCCTCTAAGAAAAATTAACCTCTGATCCACCGGGACTACGGGTAAACAGTGTGTGTGTCGGTATTAAGAAAACGTCGAAACGGACTTCTCGTTGGCCCTACTTTAGTATCAGTTAGTTTAGAGTCAATGACCTCTATGATCAGCTGGTAATGCAGACAAAGATGTTTTTATCTATAATATTCAGTCACTAGCAAGTACCTATTCATTTCTATTAAATTACTGTAATGTAATTCGAAAGAAAATCAAATTCCATGATCACCCAAAAAAAATAAATATTTTTGTTTATGGACATCACATCTCTTTCCCGTGTAGATGTACAGTCAACGACAGATCAATTGACACTCGCTGTGCGACTCTAGCCCGTACGTCTATTGAAATAAGAACGGTACAAAGTCCAACGTATCAAGCTTGATGTGCTCTTGACTGTACTACCGTTCAACCATACAATCGTATTTTTACATTTTTAAATATTTTTTTATTAATATAAACTTGCTACATGCTTGCTGTTCTGTGTGGTGCCGTCATATAAAACTACCAACCCGACTCTACCCGTGGGTGTCGTAAGAGGCGACTAAGGGATTATGAACCGGAAGACGGGCAGCAGCGCCCTTCTGTGTATCCCGTCTTACATACTGCGGTCATCAACAACCACGGTATGGTGCCAGTAGGAACGCTAATAAGCGTGGTGGCTATGGTATTTCCCTTCTAAAATGTACTACGCGTCTTTGGAGGGCATGTAATGTTATGATGAATATCAGCGTCATTTTGTTAGCAAATGTAAAGACATCTCAAATTCAGACCACTGAACAACTCTCTCCAAGAAACAAACGTCGAAATACGAAAAAGTATTTTTATTCCCGACTCAGGCGATCAGTTCTTGAATATGGCAGATTTTGCTTTTAAAAATTAAAGAATAAAATTATATTTAAATGTTAGAATGTTAACTTATATTATGATTTAGTTTAAAGAGTATTTCTGCGTATTATTAAAATTTTCGAAATTTCATAAGTCACACGGGCTATGTGGCTTTCTATTGTCGTAAACGAAAATATAATAGAAAAATGTATGGGATTGATATTAATTATCACGCAACATTTCGTTACCTTAAGCCAATCCCATTCATTTAAATTATATTCTACTTGCGCTAACGCTAAATAGAAATCCACTTGTCTACGGCCCTTATATTCTTGAATTGATCCTCTAGCACTCTTCAAAGTGAGTTCATTCTTGAATTGATCCTCTAGCACTCTTCAAAGTGAGTTCTAAATCTGAGAAACAACTCTGAAGTTGATTGTTCAGTGAATTTCCTGTTCTTCAGTGAATTTCGGTTTCAGACCATGACATTGAACAACTTTCCCCAAGGGACATGGGTCGATATACGAAAAAGCAATTTTGAACTCCCATAGAAACTGCATCAGCTGGTAGCGCATTTTTTGTATGGGAGGTCAAATTTATTCCGTATTTTGACCAATTTTTCTTTGGGAAAGTTAGTTTCACGGTCTGAGTAGCATGCTAAAATTATGTTGACTATTTCAATAGGACCCTATATGTTTTTAGTTTACCTCCTCTCAGTATATGTTTGAAACGTTTGACCAAGCCCAATGTAACAAGTGTTTGACTTGCTCTTGATTGTACACGTATTTGTAAGAATTATATAAGAAGTTTCATATTCTGCATGGTTATTAAGTAAATAAAGTAGATAATGTATTATTATTATTCTTTTATTTATAGCTATTATTATTATTCTTTTATTTATAGTTATTAAAATAAACGTGCGTTCATCCTTGGATTCATTGTCAAGTCATAAAATAAAATAAATAAATAGGTTTCCGGCCAAACACGATTTTAGGTCAAACCAGTCCGTAGTATTCAAAATGTTCTAAAAAGGGTATCAATACCATTAGGAATGTGTACCTAGCCATAAACTGAACGAAGGTCGAAATAAGAAAAAACTTCGCATTGAATTTAACATCTTTTAGAATTTTATACCCTATCTGTTACTATTTAGTTTTTGGTAAATGTCTGCAGACGTCTCAGGTCTCTACTCTAGCCATGAAACTGAACAACTTTCCTAAAGGATTTTTTTTGGCCTTCCATATAAAATGCGCTATTAGCATTAGATGTATTTTCTTTAGGACGTTGAAATTTTTATTCTCGTATTTAGACCTATGTTCCTCAGGGAAAGTTGTTCAATTTGTTGTTGTTTGGCAGAGCAACGACCTGAGATGTTTGCAGTTATTTACCAAACACTCTGTATATCAAGTATGGCCAGTGCGAAACGCAAGACTAGCAGTATAGCCTAAGCTAAAATGGCTTGACGTTGGACCGCTAAAATCCTTACAGTTTGACCTGAAATAGGGTTGACCGAAACTATGCATGCTGTCTTTGGTCGTATGCACTCAGAAATCAGATAAAATGAGACATCACAGTGACAATTAGGTAAGTTTAAATAAAATAAATACTTTCATTCTACACTCTTCGTTTGTACACACGGCCGCACATCAGTAGAAACACTTTTGGACCTTATGGCGTGGTAATAGAGTTGAAAAAGTTTCTACCGACAAGCGGTTGACCGTACACGCGACCAAAGAAACGGCCTGTTTAATTTTAAAAGGGTGCTTTTTCACCGAAGCGGAGCGGAGAGCAGACATAAAAAATTAGACAATGAGAGTGCGTGATATTTAAAATAGAAAATACTGTTGAACGGCTAACGAGTACAGTCCGCGCGACAAGTTAAGGCCTCTGGGCGGGAGTGGAGGAGGTATGTGTAGTAGTATTTTTCTTGCAAATATTGCAACTGCGCATACCCCCTCACTCCGCTCAGAGGCCTTAACTCGTCGCACGGCCTGTAACTGCGGTCTCCGTTTTTAATGTTCGTAAATATTTGAGGTAAGGGAACGGGTTTACAATCTTGTGTTCCAAAATGTTCTTCGAAAACGTCGGACTCTTGCTTATATGGTATTGCGTCCCGGTTGTACGGTCAACCACTCGTCGGTAGAAACTTTTTCAACTCTATTACAACGCCATAAGGTCCAAAAGTGTTTCTACTGACGTGCTGTTGAGTGTACTTCGTACAGTCAAGCAGGTCGAACTTGATACAATGCAACTTCAGTCTCTACATTGACTAAGATAAGCGACAAAGCCAAATGTGTCAAGCTCGACGTGTTCTTGACTGTCCTACCTACGAGTCTCCGCTTCGTCTGACTCAGTGGAAAAGAATTCCTGAATTCATGCTAAAGTAAAAAAAAAAAAAAAGATTAAAATGTAAAAGTAAAATCGGTATAAATAAAAAGCAGCGGCATGTGGGCCGTATTTTTGATGACCTTGCGAGTGAGGAGTTACAAGGGCGCATCATTTGAGCGAAAATTACAGTCATACAATAAAAGAGCAGTGTCTTTGCCTTAGGGTCTGAATATTTACAACGCTACAGCTTACAGCTTTTTCATTGTTGCATGCCAAATGCGCACTTACGCATTTGGCAAGCTACAATGAAAAAAAAAAACGATTCTTATTAAATTGTTTTAAAAAATAATACCCATATCTCTAGTCTCTAAACCTACATTACTTTCCAGAACTCTATGAACGAAATTTCAGGTTTTTAGTTTCATCGGTATTGCTGTGCATTATTTCTTTCAAACCGGTTATGAAAAAGTTCGAATTTCACTTCAAATTTCATGATCTTATACGAAATAGTTTTTGATTTTTACTGCATTAATTTAAATGGATAGGTTACTTATTTATATTTTACTTATTACTTAGGTATTAGGATGTTATCACAAAAATAATTTTCACCAGCTAACCATAGAGGTCATTGAACTCTCTACAAAAAGTTTTTTTTTAATATACTTACAATTCGCTGCTTACAATCTATTAATGATGCAGATTAATGCAGAATCACCCTTTCATCGTACTTTTTTACACTATTGTTAAAGCAAGAAACATTTTTGTGAAGGTTGAAAGTGTGTTTTACGAACAGACTAACGAAGTGTGGCTATCTCTATCCGACGGTCGCTGGTTTCATCCCAGTCCATTTATAGTCTCCTTATTTATCAAAATGTATAGGATTCACATAAGCACACACGGACACTTCATACAACGAGCCAACGAGCGAGAATCCACTGTAAAAAATTGACAAATAAGATGCGTACGCACGTGCTCGCAGTACAATATGCCTGCGATATCTGTACTATACTTATAGCTAGGGTGCTGGCTGCAATTTGGGTATATGATTTGCTCATGATTCATATTAATAGTGATGATAGATCAGCTCAATACGAATCGATTTGCTCCTTACAAGTTTTTCTGTGCGTCGCTGCATTTTTGAGTTAAAGCAAAAAAAATGGAAAATAAGATACTAAATAATGTTTTTTTGGTCTGCCTTTGTGGCTCCTGTTTTTAAAATACTTCTGAAGATGTGGAAAATCGAAGAGGCAGACATGCAGGGCTCTGCATTATCACGGGACGAAGTAGTGAATTTTTGCATTTTGAAGAGCTGTAAATTTACGACGCAGGGCTCTTATGGTGGCAGACTATTTTTCTGGGGTTTTATACATTGTATTTAATCAGATAGTCATAGTCTGCCAGGTGTACGTTTCATTGTCAAATCACAAAATAGTTAAAACTTAATTCCTCAAAAACGCAGGGGTGTGGATGTCCGCCAATATTTTTTGTATCTTCTAGAGGATGCTCCTTATCATCAGTCAAAGAGGCAGACATGAGCAAATCATATAGAAATTTGTCCTTCATCACCCTATTACCATAGTTCGTCCATTTTAAGAATGCAGCATTCATCGCTTTCCGCCGCTGGTAGCCAAGCCCCGTAACCAATCAGGTCGCTTAAAATTATAAAGTCAAATGCACAGAACTTGTTTTTTCCTTTGTGTGTTACGTAAAAAACGAAAATATAAAAATTGCATATTCACTCCATTGTGAATACATCTTCACCCTGCATTTGCATTAATGACTTACTGCATTCTTAACGCGGAGGAACTACACTCACCGGCAGAAATAACCGGCGGGTCTATTTTGTGTCGTACATTTTCATACAAGGGGTCAAATGAAGCGTCAATATATTTCCTAAACGAAATAAATATCCGTGGATAAACAGTGAGATCATTAAATAAGGTGTCTGACTACCGATTCTTGAAGATTAGACCTGTGCACGGTATCCAGGAAATTCCGTGCATCGTTCAGAAAAAAATATACGTCATTTTGTCAGAAATCTCTTACATTTAGCGAATTTTTAAGAGTCGCATGGGTTTTCTTATACCTAATCTTTGACAATATTGTTAATAAGCTTCGTATCTAAAGACCTCATCAATCAGATTTGTATTTTTATTCAATTTAGGTAAGATATTGACGCTTCGTTTGCCCCCATATTTGTATGAAAATATATGAAAGAAAACAGACCTGCCGGTTATTTCTGCCGGTGAGTGTATAATCTGGGATATCTGTTCGTTCAGTTGACTGTGTCGCTAGATTTGAAGATTTTCCGTCTTACTACAAAAAAGTTACACATCTGTTGAACACTTGATCAAAAAAAGTGTTATTACAAAACAGCGTCTTGCGATCTTTTGTTTTTGTTAAACACGTGTTTAACTGATTAGATAGTGTCTAGCAAAACACTTGTTAGACGAGTGTTTAAATTTATTTTGTAGTAAGACGGTTTAATCTTTTGACAATTTCATATAAAAAAAATCTAGTTCCAATAACACCACTTGCAAAGAACCCGGCAATCGCGCGGGCGCAGCTCGCGGGGGGGTAAGGGGTAGATTCCAAGGGGGTTGAAGAGTGTCCGTTCTATATGTAGTACTCGTACTATTACTCAAGGAATTTGACTATTACTTTCACTGCGGCAATCGGTCATTATAAAGGGAAACAACCATTCCTGCCCCGTGCTCCTGCCAATATTATCAAATCAAAAATTTGTAATATGGCTTCTGTCAACATGGACAATTTTGCCAGTGTCGAAGTTGGACGGCACTACAATGAACAGATAAATGGACGGTCAATTAGCATAATCTGGTTAAAGAAAAAGCATATAAATAAATGATCATAGAAAAAGAAGGGAATCAATTTAATTTTATACCTTTCAATATATTTAAATAAAAAGTATATAAGAGGGGAGTCCACGGAAGATAAAACACAATCCATATTAAAGGGGCGAGGAAAAGTAGGGGAAAGGATGTCATAAAGAGAAATACGAGTCCTTGGGCAATTGAAAAACAAATGATCTACCGTACCATTCTCAAGACCGCATTCACACAAAGAGTGATCCTATGACAAAAACTAACGACATCACGACATGACACGTGATAGCTAATGTCAATCCCATTCATTTTGTACGGTCAACCGCTTGTCGGTAGAAACTTTTTCAACTCTATTACCACGCCATAAGGTCCAAAAGTGTTTCCACTGATGTGCGGCTGTGTGTACGATAGACCCTAGTAGACACTGAGCAAGGAACCAAGAAAGCCACTTGTCTTGTTCGCAGATTAGTAAGTACAATTTAGTATCTAGTTTATTGAATGTCTATTACTTATTTTTTCGTAGCAGACAACAGTGAAGTGGATTAAAAAAATATTGTATTAGCAGAAGACACTGCCCAATATAACTAGAACATTTATTTTATAAAATGGCCAGTGACGAAATCGGCCGTTTTGAAATATCTCAAACATAAGTTTCGTTTCAAAGTTAATTAACCTACATAAAACTCGCAAAAAATTGCTCCTATAAATATTTAAACGCACATTATATTAGTTAAATATTGATAGACATGTCGCAGGCAAATACAAATGAATAGTTAAAATAAAAAACATAAAATTATAACACAAATTGAAAAATTCGCTATTTTAAAAAATGCCTGTGTGTAAAAAATGCCTAGGCATTATGGGAAGTGGCGAATAAAATTGAACCCTTAAATTAACAACATTTTTGGATAAAATTATAAGCATTTTCGGCAATTTAAATAGGTATAATATTTAAAATGAGACCTAGGCCGCGTTCCAAAACAGTAAGATATTATCCTGACAGCAGGATAGTTTATATAACGTTCATAAGTCTGATATAAAGATAGACTGCTGTCAAAGATGATTGTTACCCAATCAGAACGGCTCCTTATATAGGGTGACTTTTAATTAGTTCTTGATAGAAAAAGATATGAATGTACTCATGATACTGAAAAACTTTCCCCAAGGACCATACGTCGAAATACGAAAATCAAGTTTAGACCTCCCATAGAAACTGCTTCAGCTGATAGCGCATTTTGTATAGGCGGTCAAATTTGGTTTTTCGTATTTAGACCTATGTTCCTTGGGGAAAGTTGTTCAGTATCATGAGTACATTCATACCTTTTTCTATCAAGAACTAATTAAAAGTTACCCTATATATATTTATTTGCCTTTTAAAGGTCTTTCTCAGTAGTGGAACAGCCAGGGGCTATTAAGGTATATTGTAAATTTCATTGACATTGTAAAAAAATAAATATAAATACTATCCTACCAATTTCATATTAGCGAATTATACAAAAAAATCATCTCAAACATAAGTTTCGTTTCACAGTTAATTAACCTACATAAAACTCGCAAAAAATTGCTCCTATAAATATTTAAACGCACATCATATTAGTTAAATAGTGATAGACATGTCGCAGGCAAATACAAATGAATAGTTAAAATAAAAAACATAAAATTATAACACAAATTGAAAAATTCGGTATTTTACAAAATGCCTGTGTGTAAAAAATGCCTAGGCATTATGGGAAGTGGCATGAAGGAAAAAAAAATTATGCGCCCAGATGGAGTAGTAATATAAACGTACTATGGGTGCCGGCTATGATACAATTTTGTAACTCACACACACATTCACACTTTTCTTCCAAATAGTCGTTCACGGCATGTGACATGGACAACATCTCTGTCATAAAATATCAGAAATAAAATAAATAACACAAAACATTAATAATTGTGCGGTGAAATTGTGCCGAAACCATGCCGCAAGCAAAACTACAAAGCTTACTGGTATCACATTTTTCTGGTGAGTGGTAAACCGCTTGGTTTTTACAATTTTCGTGGTCAATTTTTTTGTAGAAAATTGTGTTGTTGATTTTTAGTGATGTGAAGTTGTCGATAAAAAATAATATAGAATCGAGTCGTCGTTATAATTTTATTTCATTTATTTATCGCAGTTTTCTAAAAGATCCGGCGCAAAAACGTCAATGGGTGCCAACATGCGGGAGAGACCAAAATTGGATTGCAACCAAATATAGCAGAATCTGCTCAGCTCATTTTAATAACAGTAATTACGAATTAACTGAAGCCCGCAGAAAAAGACTTCATAAAGATGCCATTCCAACCGAGAACCTATGTCACAAGGTAAATAAAAAACTAGTTTTTTCCATCCTCAGAAATCCATAATGTCTACCAGCTATCCCATCTGAAAAACAGCTGTATGTACGTTTATAACTCTGTGCAGTGTCTTATTAATATTATTAACTAGCCCCATACAAACTTTGGACCCCCGTTTTACCCCTTCAGGAGGTGAATTTTGAAAAATTATTTCTTAGTCAGCCCTAGATCTCACAAGGAAGCTAAGTGCCAAATTTAGAGTTTCTAGACCCAGTGGTTTGGGCTGCGCGTTGATTCTTAGTCAGTCAGCCATTCATTTATTCATTCAGTCAATCAGTTTCTTCTTTTATATATCTAGATTTGACTATTCGTAACAATGGCAAATAGTTGCTGATCTAGTTTCTCAGTTATTCTAAGAACTGTAAGATTTTTGTGCTTCGTTTAACAGTTAGGCAGACAGACCATACTGAACGAAGTATTGGTGTTATATTAGCTTCAGCATTATCTCTTTATCCAAATAATATATTTTCATTCTTACAGGTTGATGAACAAGTGCTTCCCCCTCAGAACTCAACGATACATGCTTTCGAAGGTAGCTCTACATTGTCAGAAACAAGATTAAAATATAAAATTGAAGAGCAAAGGAAGAAAATAAAACAATCAACTATGGCATGTGTTACTAATTCTATTACATTTTTAATTAGACTACAAAACATTGTTTTTCTTTTTATTGTTAATAATTTACATTGTAATAAATATTATGTCAATATCAATGGTGATTTACGAGAAAAATAGGTGGTCAAAAGTTATTTTACACATAATGTAAATACGTTATACAATAATTTAAATAGTTAAAAATATAAATTAAAAATATTGTTTAATAATTTGTAATGTATTTTTATTTGTTTATGTTTAATTTGACGTGGTCCTTGCAATTTTATATTTAATTCCGATAAGTGATAGATTCCATCCTCACTACCTGGACGTCTGATCTCGAACTAACGTACGTGGATAACGCTTTTACCGCTTACGTGCAAGGTGTGGAATGATCTCCCTTTCGAGGTGTTTCCTTTGCACAACAATTTAGGGTCCTTCAAAAGGCAAGTCTACAGACATCTGAAAGGCCTGCACCGTATCTGCTCCCATAAGTTACAAGATGTCCTAGACGACAGTGACCACCTACTATGAGGTGGGCCGTCTATCCCTGTGCGTCTCTCGGTAGTTCGCTCACTCTAGGAAATAAAAGATATATTTGTATGGAGAAGCAAAAAGACAAAATACCAAATGCCTAAAGAAGTAAGCAGTTCCCAATATTATTGCAAGTTGCAAATTGATCACCATTGTATATGAGAGGTTTGATAAATAAGTCGAGGAGCCATGTGATAAAATGTAAGTAAATAATCGATAAATATATATCACATCACTATTTTCAAATTCAGCAACCATGAAGTTTCTTGTTTTTTACATGCCAAATAAAGACAAATAAATGTCGTACTTTATTGATATTTTGTTTTTAATTGGGCATATCATAACATAAATGTCTCTATCTTTTTCTAACGTAACGTATTCAAAGATGTGTGATAGAGTTAAAAGACAGACCCCGTCTCCCGCTCCCACCTACCCTCCCACCCCTCTGAGCGGCCGCATAGGTTTCGATACAAAATGGGCATGATTACTACTCCATCTGGGCGCGTAATTTTTTTTTCCTTCATGGGAAGTGGCGAATAAAATAATTTGCCTGCGACAGGGTATGTAAACATTCAATATACAGGTAAAATTTAACCCTTAAATTAACAACATTTTTGGATAAAATTATCAGCATTTTCGGCAATTTAAATAGTTATAATATTTAAAATGAGACCTAGGCCAATTTGCCTGCGACAGGGTATGTAAACATTCAGTATATACAGGTAAAATTGAACCCTTAAATTAACAAAATTTTTGGATAAAATTATCAGCATTTTCGGCAATTTAAATAGGTATAATATTTAAAATGAGACCTAGGCCAATTTGCCTGCGACAGGGTATGTAAACATTCAGTATGTACAGGTAAAATTGAACCCTTAAATTAACAACATTTTTGGATAAAATTATCAGCATTTTCGGCAATTTAAATAGGTATAATATTTAAAATGAGACCTAGGCCGCGTTCCAAAACAGTAAGATATTATCCTGACAGCAGGATAGTTTATATAACGTACATAAGTGTGAGATAAAGATAGACTGCTGTCAAAGATGATTGTTACCCAATCAGAACGGCTCCTTATATATATTTATTTGCCTTTTAAAGGTCTTTCTCAGTAGTGGAACAGCCAGGGGCTATTAAGGTATATTGTAAATTTCATTGACATTGTAAAAAAATAAATATAAATACTATCCTACCAATTTCATATTAGCGAATTATACAAAAAAATCGTGTTTACAGAACGGATAAAATGCGTGAAGCAAAATTTTGCAGGGCGTCGTTTTAACAATTTCATATCCTGCCTTCTTAAATTCGTACAGTAAGTTAAAAATAAAAATACAACACAGCAATACATACATAGACATTGAGATCTCTTAAATAATATTATGTCACAGATTTAAAACATATTTTTAATCTAAGTGCTACAACTACTCCGTATACGCTACATAATATAGGCGCTTGACAGCTAAGAAAATAAGGAATAAAATAAAAAGAATTCCCCCAAGAAAACAAAATTACTTAATAATTAAAAACATCCAACTTAAATTTCTAAATTAAAATATTCTTATTTACAATCATGCCAAACAATTCTTTTTACTTATTTTCCGAGCTGTCTTGCGCCTACATGTAACGGTCACATATAAAATTCCAGTTGATGACATGCATTTCATTTTAAAATTTAGCACTGAAATAATCTTATAACGGCAAATCATACTGCCGTAAACACAAGCAGTCACTTGACACCTCAATATTAGTATCGTTCTTCGGCCTTTTGCTAGTCTCCGCTTGTGTAGCCGAACAAATCTAATCTGAATCAGAGTCAAGTTCAGCAAGGTCTTTAGCGACGGACCTTAGCCGTCTCAAACACTAGGCTTTCTCCTCTTTCTCGCGGTTATACCGTTCGAGCTCTTTGAGGAACTGGCCCTTGGGCTTCATTACGTTGGGGCGGTCGCCGCGACACTTCGGACAGAACCACTTGCCCTTAGGTTTAGTGGTGAGGGAGACGCACGAGAAGTGGAACCACTCGATTGGGCAGAGGTCGTTGTCGCAGAGGATCATTTCGCCGAACGAGATCTGGTCGCACAGGCAGTAGCGAGGCTCATCCGGGTCTATGGCGTCCGTCTCCTCTGGCGGCGTCTCCGAACGCTGTGCAATTTGACGCGCCTTGCGCTTCTTCTTTTTGCCAATACCTGAAATTTTTTTGTTACAGTTTGAATAAGGTAGCTTGATTAGACTGACAGCAGGATAGGGCTATGCGTGAGAGCAGGACGGAGCGATACATGTCTCTGTCGCTCCATTATTTTACACTAATGTCATACTAATCGAGCTACATTGTCATGTGAGCATTCGAGCAGGTGGGCCATTCGGTGTTAAGTAGTCACAACCGCCCACAGCACCTACTGCCTTATTATTGACATAATTTGACATTAATAACACAGCAAAGTGCGTTATCCACCCTGAGAACAAAGATGGTGTCTCATTTACCGGTAAATTCACTGGCTCCCTTACCCTTCAAACCGAAACACAGTATTGGGACCTTTACGGCAAAAATAGGCAAAGGGGTGGTACTTCCCAGGACGGACTTTGCACAAAAGCCCTTCCACTTTCAAAGATACTTCTTATAATTATTTATTAAATCTACTTGGTCCAGTGACAAAGCGGTTTCACCTCGCGAGTATGTAGGTACTTGGTACGGATCAGACCCATACCTTCAATATAATTAGAGGCCCACGACCAGGTCCCCCGGCACTTTTTATAGGCAATACAGCAATATCTGACCCTTTTAGGGTTCCGTACCTCAAAAGAAAAAAACGGAAACCTTATAGGATCACTTTGTTGTCCGTCTGTCTGTCAAGACCCTTTATCTCACGAACGGGTAAAGGTATCAGGTTGAAATTAAAACCATATATTAGGGTCCATGAACCACACAAGATCTGAAAATTTAAATTTTTTACAACGATGCTGTCAAAAGATATGGCATTTTATGTCCTCATCTCCATACATTTATGAACTAAAGCAAAACCTATAGGGTACTTCCCGTTGACCTAAAATTATGAAATTTGGCAAGAAGCTAGGTCTCACAGTACAAATAAAGGGAAAAGTCTGAAATCATTAAATATTACAACTTTTCTCACAACTAATAGTAACCAATTGTGGTGAGCTCCCGTTTCAAGAACAATTAATATTGCCGAAATTTTCTTACAGATTAATGAGATCATAATACCTATAATTCTAATGCTATTTTTTCCATTCGTCTTATATTTTAAAGTTGATTTCAAGGTCATCAATTTACGCATAAAATAAAGTTTTTATTTTTAGTTTGATATATAAAATTAAAGGTTCGAAAATTGTTCGTCTTAAATGTCGTCCGATTTCATCATTAGATTTGTTATATTTTTTTACAGATAATATTTTTCGAAAATTTAATTCAAGTTTCTGTTAGCTTAATGTCTTCCCAATAATGCTTAAAAAAATGAAAAAAATTGGATTTATAATTCCTAAGGAAAATGCAAAAATGTTAGTACTGAAAATTGAGTTTACCTAAAATTCGCCATACAAAACGGCATTTTCATAGGTAAAGACCTATTATATAAGAGAGGGGTCAAGTTGGATGGTCGCTGAGGCGATTTTTGTTTTAGTTCTATTTTAAAAACGGGAACACTTATAAACTTGAAAATTGGTATGTATATGGTGCAAAAGCTATAAAATAACAACAAATAATAAAATTTGGTCAAGCGCGTGTCGGACTTAAAAAATCTAACACATTAACTTACTGAAATTTCAACTAATACAATTATGATTATGTGGTGATACGGAACCCTTGGTGCGCGAGTCCGACTCGCACTTGGCTGGTTTTTTTTAGCCTCAATATTGAACCCAATATCAACGAAATACGAAAAAAAAGCATTCAACTTGCCATAAAAACTACATCAGCACTACATTGTGCGGGAGATCAAAATATTTTATGTTTTTTTGTTATTTGACCTATTGTTATTGTTATTTAGTTTAAAGTTGTTTTATTACATGGACTCATCATCATATCGTGAGGGTCGTAAGGTCGATGACCGACTTCACAAACCCTGGTGTCAGAGTTGTCGAGCCACCAAAAGCCTCTGACATGGCTCATTTATGACTACTTCCGTAGATAGTAGCCAGTACCAACGGCTAAACGTGCCTTCCGATGCATGGGATCATCTTACTTTTCGGACAATCAGGCGATTAACAGTGACCCCACTGGAAATGGAACCCAGAACCTCTGTATCGAGAGCCAAACGCTCTAACCATTAGACCACAGAGGCTATCCTTATGCTCATCATCACATCACATCGTATAGGTTGTAAGGTCTATGACCAACCTCATCCTGAGGCTTCGGAAGCGACGATTCCGAGCCGATACCTGTAAGACGAAAGAACAGCGCCGATAGAAGCGACACTAAGTAATAAGTACTGTCTTTGCTGGTAACTTTGTCGGCGCTTTTCTCTTGCTATCGGTATCGGCTCGGAATCGTCGCGGTGGACAAACAGCCATATAGGGTGACTTAATTAGTTCTTGATAGCAAAAGATAGGCATGTACTCATGATACTGAACAACTTTTCCCAAGGAACATAGGTCGAAATACGAAAAACCAAAATTGACCTCCCATACAAAATGCACTATCAGCTGATGAAGTTTCGTATTTCGACCTATGTTCCTTGGGGAAAGTTGTTCAGTATCATGAGTACATTCATACCTTATTCTATCAAGAACTAATTAAAAGTCATATGCTTATACATACATACATAACATCACGCCTTTTTCCCGTCGGGGTAGGCAGAGACCACAGTCTTCCACCTGCTACGATCTTGACATACTTCCCTTGCTTCCTGTACTTTCATCAATCCTTTCATACATGCTCGTCGGTTTAGGGTACTTTTAACCTGGCCTTTATTCAGAACGTCCTGAATTTGGTCCTGGTACGTTCGCCGAGGCCTTCCCCTTCCAACGTTCACTCTCGCCTGGTAGATCTCTTTCGTCAATCTTCGTTCATTCATCCTCTCTACATGACCAAACCATCTCAGCATCCCTTTCTCGATTTTGGTCACTACGTCTTCTTTTACGCCACACCGTTCTCTTATCACACTATTTCTAATCCTGTCACTCAATTTAACACTAATCATACTCCTTAGCGCTCTCATTTCCACTGCATTAATTCTACTTTCATGCTTCTTCTGCTATACCCAGCTTTCACTGCCATACATCAGTGTTGGTACCAGTATAGTATCCCTTATGTTGCAGCTTGTACCCGACAGACATGTTGAAAGGAGCGCGTGGATTTTTTATTGTCACTTTATTTTGTGAAGTTTCCACATGGCCCACTTTGTTTATGAAATGACTTAGTTTAACTAACGTCATAAAGTGTTCAAAGAAACCTAATATGAATAAAGTATACTTTGACCCATCTCTTCCCGTGAGTGTCGTAAGAGGAGACTAAGGGCTTATGGACCGGATGATTGGCAGCAGCATCTTTCTGTGCATCTTATACTGCGGTCACCAACAAGAGCGGTCGCCAGCCGCAACGCTTACAAGCGTGGTGACTATGGTAAATACCCTCCTAAGTACCACGCATTTCTGCTGAATTTCTGGAGGGAGTTCCCTGTACTGCAGTGGACGTGTTATGGGATGTTATGAGGTGATACTTTGACATTGTGGTGCCTGTAAAGAATAGTACCAACTCTCTCACACACACAGTAATACATATAAATACATTCGTACACGCTCATACACACACTCTCACAAACATTCACACACACATCCACACTCACATTCACACACATCCACACTCACATTCACACACATCCACACTCACATTCACACATACACACACATTCACACTCACATCAAAACTGCTTAGTTTAATTTCATTCTATTATGTTATTATATAATTTAGTTTTTCTTTGAGGTCATAAACTATTCTTGTATCAATTGATAGATATGGAAGAGCGGGTTCTTCTGGCACAGGTATATTCTACTTAAAAGAAGATCCCAACAATCTGTAACAATGATTAGTTTCTGACTGAATAAAGACATTTTTTTTTCTCTACGTGTGGTTTATAAACTGGAGGATGGGCAGCATCCTATGTATCGTACCATCTTAAATGGTACGGTCACCAACAACTGCGGTCTATGGTGCCAGCCGCAAGCGTGGTAAGTATGGTACTTCCCCTCCACATTGTTCCAGCAAAAGTTGGAATTCTGGAGGGA
Organism: Athrips mouffetella; assembly: GCA_947532105.1. NCBI lineage: Eukaryota > Metazoa > Arthropoda > Insecta > Lepidoptera > Gelechiidae > Athrips > Athrips mouffetella. Next base: position 13,592,026 of record OX383956.1, read on the forward strand.
GCTCCCTGTCCTGCAGTGGACGTTTCAAGGGATCATTATCATAATGATATTTTGACATTGGTTAAAAAAGTGTGTGTGTATTGAGTGAGAACCCTTACCCTTTTTATGAGTGTGGTGGTTCAAAAAGTGTGTATTGAGTGAGAACCCTTACCCTTTTTATGAGTGTGGTTGCTAATGTGTCGCTCGCTGTCCCGCTCGCTGCTGTCCGCTCCGTCCGTGTTTCCGCCGGCGTTGTTCCGCGACCGGCGAGCTCGCTTCGACCACCTCTCACCTGAAAAATCACTCCTCGGTTTATACAACAACAAATTGTAGAGATAAAATACGATAACATGGCCCGCTCCTCCACATTGCTTGGAATACCAGAGTTCACGAATGAGCGTCACTATTTGTAATTAAAGTAAATAACATCAATTCATGTAAAATGTGTTAAATATGAGAATATTTCAGACTTACAACGACGGATAAACTTACGTTTTAAATTAACGGCATAGGACCGACACGTTACGATCCTGTACGAGGATCTTCACGGGGCCGAGCACTGAAGTGCTCGGCGGGACACGGAGACAGACGGTGGTGCGTGAAACTGCTGACCTCCCTGAAGAAGATCCTCGTACGGGATCGAAACGTGTCGGTCCTATGCCATCAATATAAAACGTGAGTTTATCCGTCGAATTATATAATTATGTGCAACATTCGATTCGTTTAGTGATAAAATATTTCAGACTAGCTGTTTAGAAAACGAAAACGACGGTCCAAGCGTTTTTTATGCTTGTGTATTGTGATTCCAAACGTAAACCTCATGTAATCGAAGAGAAAATTGTTTACAAAACGTAGCGTTCAATTTCTCGAAAGCAATTTCGCTACTTTACACTTGGATGGGTAGGCTTTGTTATTGCACTTCATATCTTTAAAAAAAGGGTAAAGCAACCTCAAAACATATGAATCTGACCATCCAAGGAACAATTGGTCGAAATATGAAAACAATAAACATTGATTCTCGTCTCACAGATTCTCTCCACAGAAACTACATCAGCTGATGTCGGATGTAAAAAAGTACCTAAGTCCATTTTTAAACATGAGGAAGAATGTGCATCATTGCAATCGTACAAATATGCGGGATGGAATATTGTATGAAAATCCATTTCTAAGGCCATAAAAAAATATTAGACGAATGTTAAATATTATGTTATTTAAAATATTAGAAAATAAAGTTCTGAATCTTCAATTCATGTTTTAATTTTGTGTCGTTTTTAGGGTTTCGTAGTTAAAAGGAACCCCTATTGTTTCGTCATGTCCGTCTGTCTGCGGCTTAGCTCAATTTTGTACGAATATACATTTCATTCACACAAAGTGGTAGAATAAAACTTTTAAAAATATTTTCTCCCCTACAAGTAAAATAGAGATGATTTTTTTTTCTTCGACACGCGCGCTCGTTCTACGTTGGTTCGACCCGTACCAATTTTGCTCAAAATTCTATTTTACAAAGAATAGTACACACTTATGAGATTGGGTTCAGAGACGCAGATCTTTTTTTTCTCAGTCGAAATCAATTTATAACTACTGTATTGAATAGCTTGCCCCATTTTAATAAAACAGACCAATAACTAAAACAGCAGACTCACACACACACCCACCCACAATATACACATATATCTCATATCTATTATCTATTATTTATCTTTTACATTCCCGCCCTACTTTCTATTTGCCATTTTTTTTAAAACATAACTAAATAATCTACATTTTCCTTTTTTAAAATTAAATTTTTGTTTCCTGATGTATCATATTGCATAAAATTGTTTTAATAACGTTATAATATAATTTGTAATAAGTATTATTTAGTATTCAAATACCTTAACGTAGTATGCCCATTAATTTAAATTTTAATGTGACAAACTTTGTTATAGGCTGTATAAATATTTAAGGCAAGAATTGTAATAATGAATTTCATGCTGTTAAGTTTGCTCAATAAATAAATTAAATTAAATAGTGTGGGGTGTCGTTGAATAGGTCTTTTAAAAATAATGTAAGTCTGCAAAGATCATTTTTTAATTTAGGGAACCGTTTGAGTAGAGTGCCCCCGTCCTTTCCGGCTAAACGGTTATTATTGAAAATGTTAAAAATTAAAAGGAAAACTATCACAGTTAAGTAAGCTTCACAGGTTAATGAACTATAGACGAAAAACTAAAAATATTAAAAATTGCGATAGCAACCAGGCGCTAGGACCTCGCTGAGCATTAGGAGGTAAAAAGTTTAAGTTATAAACGTTATAAAGTACTTACTCAAACCCCATTTTTCGATAAAAAAAAAAGGTAAAAAAAAACTACGGAACCCTATACTCGTACTGCGCGTGGCCGGTTATTTTACTTATAGGTGTAGTATAAAGCACTATGCAGTATGCATTACTCGAAATAGGGCCACCAGACTATGCCCATCGCGCTGCTCCTCGCTCTGCCCCTCGCGCTGCCGCGATGTTGCTCTGTCTAGCCACATACTTCTCTACTCGCGCGATTAATCGCGACGCTCCGCACTACGTCACTTGCCATTGCTACACGATAGACGTCGAAACTGTGGCAGGATGCGCGCTATGTATTTTTAGTAAAGCTAATTATACCAATTTCTTCTATAGAAATATACGCCGTACTAAAGGAGTTGATGTATGACATCTATTAATCGAAATAAGAATAGATTATTAATTATTGTAAATCGTCCGCAAAATTTCAAAGGGCAAAAGCATGAAGAATATAATACGAGTATAGTGGATAGGTACGGAATGTTAACGTTTTTTCATTAGACCATTCTTCTGCTGCTGGCAGCGACATGATTTGACGCGTGAAATCGACGTGCTTCCGTGACCACCGCTCGATGCAGACTGCAACCGCGGGCAGTGTGGCTGCCTACTCGCGCTCATATTGCCGGTCCTTTGACTCGCGCCCGAAAAACCGACAATCAAGGGATCGATGAGCATGACGAGGAGCAATACGTGCGGCATGACGAGTAAGGGCCCGCGCAGACCGACCGGCAAAATGCTCGCGCATGCTCGAGCATGCGCGAGCATGACGATGACTGCTCTCGGGGTTACCATGCCGTGTTGTCAGTTTGTTGTGAACATTCAACTAGGTGAGACGTTTTTGCGTAAATATGGTAGATTGGGATATTGTAATAATAGCACTATTGGCGGAAGAGGAAGAGGTGGAGCGGCATAAAAATAAATTATCACATAACAATAAAAATAGGAGGTCAATATGGATGGAGGAAACCTGGCAAGAGAGAAGCATTTTTGGTGAATTTCATACTTTATGCAATTTTTTACCATCGCGAGGAAGTTTGTTTTACGATTATTATAAAATGGACTACGAAAAATTTGAAATGTTAGTAAACTTATTACGACCTCATATTCATAAAAGAAATACTAAATATCATATACCTACAAAATAAGAGCAAAATATTTTTATTTTACCTAACTATTTATTTACAAATAATTCGATGCACTATACTTACAAGAAAGTAGATTTATTTGTAGTTTTCACTCAAAAGCACGTCAAGCTTAACACTTGCAGCGTTTCTCTAGTATCAACCTAACCTACGTCAAGTAAATATGGTACAAAGTCGAATGTGTTAAGATCGACGTGCTCCTGATTGTACCTACTCTGTGACAAACGAGATCCAACTACAGTAAAAAAGGTTAAATCTAGCCCAAAATTAACTAAGATGGCAACACTACGACAAAGCGCCTGCCTACTGCCGCGCGGCTGCTCGAGCATGCTCGAGCATGCTCGAGCATGCTCGAGCATGCGCGAGCAGTTTTAGTGCCTCTCAGGCAATTTTCAAATTTATTCATATGAATATAAAGTCCATTTTGCAATGTTATCAAAAACTGCTCTCGTCTGCTCTGCCGCTTGGTGTGCGCGGAGCCTAACGCGGCCATACTACGTCTCTGCCTCCTTCCCTCGCTACTTCCCACGCCACTCGACGAGTATGTGGCTGAGCTAAAAGAAATTACGATTCCCACCTCGGGTGTATTGAGGCCCTCGGCTGTGCATCTCATTCTCATTGGGAATGCTCATGTACGTTGGAAATCGGTGTCTTTCTCTTCTCGATGAGCAATGCGCTATTTTCGACCTATGTTCTGTAAAAACATGGACTAATAATAAGGACTGACCGACCACCCCCTTATAAAATCGTATTTTTCGCTTTGGAATCTGGTCGAAAACTAGAAGTATAGTGGTCGATAAATGCAATTTGTGGTCTAGAAATGGGAAAATCAGCATTTTCACATTCTTTGCCATTTAAAAAAAAGGCAACATGGGAGACCAAAAACTTAATACGCAAAGTTAAGTACTCGTATAATTCCAACACGTTTTAGTAAATGTTTTTTATAATTTCTATTGCTGGCGGCACGGCGATTAAAAAACGCTACATCACCTTTTATGACGGCGTCCACATAGAAACTATTTCTTTCGTTCCTCTTTAGATAAAACCTCTTCAACATAGTAGTAATTGCAAAGAGTAAAAATTATATAGAGTCCGTCAAACACATACCTAGCCTGCGAGGCTGCAATGCGACCGACTAGGGTTGTCAAACAACTCGGTTAAGTTTGATGGTGATGTATGTCACAGGTGGATAAACAAAACAATAATTTTTAATTTTCGTCAACTGCCAGCTTGTGTAGGTAGAAATTTTAACGTATGTAGAAATAGATACTAAGTCATCCATATAGGTCATAAAGTAATCAGACACGGGGTCCTGCTGGGTGAATGGACATCCAGTGCTTATGAACAGATTAAGTGGAATAAGGTTATTTACTGTTCTATCTGGTAATGGTAATTCTCAAGTTCTCAACCAATAGGAATTATTTGGACCGACCCTTCAAGACACACTGTTTCTTTCGGATACTAGCGGTTTTTTTGCCGCAATAGAAATAGTGGGATATAATTTGTAAAAAAACGGCTGTCCCACTTTTTCTATTTTGTATTTCCACGGAAATAGTGGTATACACCCAATATAACGATCTCTCTAAGTAGCACAGACTTTTTGAAATCTGCAAAAAGCCTTTAGTATTGCGGTAACCAACCAATTTAGTATTACGGTAATAATAATGGACTTTATTGTTTATAAAATAATATAGGTATATTGGAAAGGGCTTCTTAAATTTCGAGACAGTAAGTAACCCTACTTGCGCATCATTGTTAAATCCATTTATAAGCCTCATACCAAATAAGTATCGATGGGCGTCTATTGATCTTGTGGGCACGCAAGTATAGAGATTAGATGCGCGTCTGCAACCACCTTTCTCGCTGGATGCAGCCAAACTCTTGGATTTGAGTGGGAGTCACATGCGTGATGGATGAACATAGCGGAAACAAAGCGGAGCAAAGGCCATGGCTGCAACGACAATTTGAGAGTAGTGCAAGTTTATTGTGCATTTAAAAAATATAAATGTGTAATTTGAATGAGTGCCGCTGCATCGAATAAGCCTCTCGCATTGCCGCCAAAGAATGAATGTTCACACTTCCAAGAATGACTCCTAAGATGACTCTAGACTGCACCTCGTTGTAATCATCTAGCCAGGACAAGTAGCTTTGCCTTGTTTTTACCAACTGAACGGTTTTAACAATGAGCACAAGTATCTACAATAAACTAGAATACACCAGAACTAAATGAAAGAAAATGTTTGATTCCGTGAAATTTGTTATACATAGTTTTAAAGTTACCATAACGATTGCAATGCTGATAAATTCCTTGGCCGATCGAGCTTAGCTCATGAGTTGCGCTGGCACATGGCCCTGCAACGAAAAGTAACTGATAATAATTTACCCGAAAATGAGTGCCGGACAATTCTATTTCTAGTGATTATAACCCTAATTTGTTGGTTTTATTGCCGAGTAAATCTAACGTCACGCAGTCAAGAGTATATTCCAAAGGCTGCCAATATTTAAATAGATAAAGACTATATGACGATATATGTCGGCTGATTACTTTCAACAGTCTTTCTTATTCTATTTTACGTAGTCCGCAACATAACCCAGGAGATATAAAGCACTGGTTTTTAGAGCGGCTGCCAACCGTACTTCGCAACTCAGAGAGCAAACCGGAAGTTCTTAGATTGGGCTTTGCCAGGTGGCCAAACTGACTGTTGGTTTTCAAGCCGCCAATTGGCCTCTAACTTGGCTTAACAACTATAATCAGTGACCGATGCTTCTTGGAACATTATGGAGAGCACTCAGTTTTTTTGTAAGCAAGTGTTAGTTAGTGGGCTCCTGTTTCCGCAATTAAACTCTAATGGTCCTTTTTGCGTGCAGGTTGTGCTGGCTCAGAAGCTGCTTACACACTTTTGTAAGCAATTGTGTAAGCAGCTCAATACAAATTCTCAAATAAACCAGTTTTTTTTTACTTCGACTTTAATTTGTGCTTACTTTTTTGCAATTCCATTAAAGATCTTTTTTTAAGGAAGCTCACGTAGCAATAAATTTTTTAACAATGATTAAATACTAAGATTAATGTCTGGGGTAATAAATAGTTGATAAAAAAACTTCAAAACTAAGATGGTTAAATATACCTATTAAAATGGTCACCAATTTGAAAAGTATGGAATATAAAATAAAGTATGAGTAAAATATACCTCCAGACTTGTCTTTTTCGGCTTTTTCTTTCTCTTTTTCAATGGTACGTTCTGGAGGAGGTGGTGGTGCCTGTTGCTCTGGAGGAGGACTCTCCTTTTCACTTTGCACAGGTTCAGCTGGGGGAGACGGCTCCTTCTTGGTCGTACTACTACTGCCATTTGAGTTCACTTCTAAGCATGACACTAAAAGAAATATTGGTATTTAAATACACAGTTTACTTTATTGTACTAAAGTGCCGCTATACACATGGCTACTCTCTGGGCAAAATATTTTGGCAATAATGAACAGTTTGTTAATAATATAATAATAATAATATATAATAATAAGCTAAACTAAAAAATGTGTCATATTTTGGAACTAAGTTGTTATTACAAAGTCCCAATGACCATTGGTTCCATGACTGTCCTCCGCTCCTACCACACTAGAAGTAAATCTGTATCGTGATAGGAACAGTTTCAGGCCTTAAAACCTAGTCTATGGTTCTTTGTTTGTCAGTAGTACAAGTTAGGTACACGATGTTAGGCTAGATTAAATAACAACCATATTCCGAAACTAGCAAAAACTGTTATTTATTTAATTTATTTGGGAATAAGTTTATAGGTTTGACCAAGAAAGTAGGTAAAGATAAAAGGAAAAAAATATATACCTATACATAAAAGAGAGCATAAAAACTAGCAATCAAATTACTATTACCTAATGTGTATCAGTGTGTATAAAAGGAGTAAGTATGTGTGTAGTGATAGTAAGTATGTGTGAAGTGGGGTGTATGCTATGTATTTAGTGTATGAATGTGCGGGTTTGTCAAAAAATCTGTAATTTCTCCGTCTTTTCATAATTTAGTGTAAGTAAAGCTTTTTCTTACATTCATAATTTGAAAGTGAATAGACTGAGAGCTTTTTATTAATATTGTTAATGACTACTCTTATTAGAGTATAAGAGGAGCAGACAAGTGGAGCAAAACAGTTTCTATCTGGTACCCTAGAGGTCATAAAAGGAAGAGAGGGAGACAGTACACTAGATGGGAAGATGACATAGTTAGAGTAGCAGGAAAGAAATGGACAAGGCTCGCCAAGGACAGGGACACATGGAGACAGCTGGAGGAGGCTTTTGCCAAAGGGCAAACAGAGGAGAAAGATGAATAGAGGACTTAATGCATGCCAATGGAAATTATGAATTAAAATTATTAGAAATGAGTGATTATTATAAAAATTAATTAATTATGAAGTATAAATATTCTCAAATTTGTAACATTAATTTATTAAGTGAAGTCTCTGAATAAAAGGCTATTTTATTTATTTTATATAATGACTACTCAAAACAGGAAAATGACCTTATTAGCTAGGTCTGCACCGTGCGATCCAAATTTACAGTCTACACCAGACTATCCACTGGGTTCTGATCGGGAGAGGAAGGAGCGCGATTGGTGTGGCATTGGATAGTCCAGTTTTCACCCAGTTATTTGCAAAATGCAGTTCAGTGTGGCGGTTTGATAAAACCAAAATACATTTAATGCAGAAGTTAACAATTAATACTTACCAAGTTTTTTATGGTCAGCATCTAGTGATCGCTGTTTGTTGTCAATCAGATCTTGAAGTACCTGTACAACCTGTAGTTTTTCATCGCCTATCTCTTGTGCAGCGACCAGAGCTGCTTGTAAGCGAATAGCAGCTCGACTACGCCTCTTTTCTTCAGTGTGTGGAGCGATGCATACAGATAGGTGTGTTTGAGCATCTCGGACGCATTCTACACAAAGTAAATTATTATTATTTCTGTTGGAAGTGCATATAGGTGATCATTTCACATGTATGGAACTATTTTACCCCTTATTCACAAAAGTAAATTAACTTGAACTTACTCATACATAACCATAGAACTTTTGTATGATTACACAGGAAATAGTAATTTCTGTTATATCTTGTCAATTTCAATTTAATCAAATTACATCGAAATTTCTTAGTAAGATTAGACAAAACTATGTTACCCAACATCAAAATGATACCCAATATTGTCAAATTGTCATTCCAAAGTGGTAGCTTGAGGAAATGACAGTCGATCCAAGATGGAAAATGGTGAATTTTATATGTCAGCTGTATCTAAGAACTACTCGTATTAGTCAATATTCTTCTTTTTTAAATGAAGTTTATGCAAAACATTTAATTCATTATAGAAGATCTTTGTATACCACTTTACTTTGGATGATAACATTGGTTTTTTACGTCCTTATAGTCCTATATAACTTCTGTGAAAAGGAAAATTTAAAACCCTAATTTATAACAACATTGGGTGACATTTGAACTGTTTTGCTCAGCTACCACTTTGAGACAGCAATCTTGATTTATTTATTAACCTAATAAACTTATCTATCCTCCTAATTATACCATTTTCTCATATTTGGCGGTTGGAGGAGGCTTTTCCCAAGACACAAACAGAAATTAACATAAATATACAAAAAACAGTTTAGTTAGGAGTTTTCTGATGTAAGTATGATCCAAATTATTTATCTTATAATAGCAACGAGCAAGCGCAGGGCAAAGTTCTAGAGCAAATCCAGGCAGGATTAGTCGCATACGATGTAAACTTTAGCAAAAATTAAACAAACATATTTTTAACAATAGTACTCTGTATTGACAGCAGAGACAGTAAACAAGGTAACCTAGCTACACAAAACCTTATCAAAATAGATCGCAATACTAGTCTGAAGGAGACTTTACTTCAATAATTTATTCGTAGGTGATATATTACCATGATGGCTTTATATGACATCCTTATGTGTGATCGAGACTGATGCCGAAATACACTCACAGCTGTCCACTAGGCAAAAGGACCTAAATAGTATTATTTATCCAACACTGAACGTGGTGAAACACTGCGCTAATTTTCAAGCTGTAAATTTGTTTAACTGGCTGCCAGTACCTTTAAAAATTATTTCAAATGTTAATCATTTCAAACATAAATTAAAAGCGTATCTTTTGGAAAAGTGCTGTTATAGTATTGACGATTTTTAATGACTTAATTATACTGAGGTATGAGTAGTTATATTGAATTTAGTATACTTGACATGTTATATTATGAATTTTTAGTTTAAATCTTTTATTTTTTTTAATTAGGTTTACTTTTATTGATTTCAATGTAATTTATTTTATATTATTATTCATTTTTGTATTAATTTAATGACATTTTAAATTTGATCATTGACATTTTGAATTTGAAATGAATTTGATCTCATATTTTTGTAATTTCGAACACAATTTATATTGTTAAACGAATAAATTTGAATTGAATTGACAGACTGCTGCCAAAGGTAATTCTGATACTAAACGGGGCCCCAGATTAGTAAGTTTGAACGGGGCTGTAGATAGAAAAAAAGAAGTTAAAACAACCTTTGTTATTTTATACGATGTTATCGTAATCTAGGTGTATTAAAGGGACAGGAAATTATAAAATAGAAACTGTAATAAACAAAATACAAAAGAATTACCTCTGTATGTTACGTCTAGCTCTCGCATACGAGATAAATGTCGCTGCAAGTCGTTCGGCAGATTTTCCACACAATCTAAGTAGTTCTCAACATAATTTGCTGAAAGCAACGCCTCAGTTGAAGTCTGGTTCAACATTTTTAAAGATTTAGCACAATATTCAATAACATAACGCAAAAATATACATAAAATACACAAACAAGCACGGACATATATATAATCAACTGTGGCGAGCGAGGACAAGACAACATTTTTTTTTATTGTGTTTTACGGCTCTGAAAACAAGTCCTTTGAGCCAGAGCGAGAAGTGCTGCCAGAAGCTCATTTCAGTTTATTCCGCTATCTTCCCTTAAAAGTTCCGATATTTTTTTGGATGGCGGCAATAGGTAAATTTCCATGACATACATTTGTCAACTACGTTTTATTAGTGCTGTTCAGTGTTAGATATTTATTTGTTTTTTGATATTTATTTGTATATATCAGCACGAAAGCCTGCCAATAACACAGATGTTCAAGAAATTACATTACAACATACAATCTCCACAGATTGGACTGAACTGCACTGACGCTTACAGATCCAAAATTCTCAGGCGGGGTACTGACAAATTTAGAGTATAATGTCCATAATTGCATAATGAGACGCAATTATGTAGGTATATGATATTGTTCAATCAACCGTGTAAATGCTTAACAACCTAAGGCCCTACCGCCAAACTCAATCGTTATCGAATCTCTCTTTTCTTCTTGTATAGAAAAAAGGAGAGAATCGATAACGATTGAGTTCGGCGGTAGCGCCTCTTTTTATCGGCGTGCGATGCGACCAGGTGTATTGATTGGTGAGAAGTTTTTATTATGAGTATTAAAAAAAATGTAGTTTCCGAGAACTCTGTAGATGGAGTTGAACTGACTACGTTACGTTACTAAAGTGAGGGCATCGTAAATTCGTAATAGGTCTTTTCTGACAGCTGTCGAACGTATGAACAATTGCGACCTGCAAAGAAAAATGAACCCTGTGGGTTGCTGTTAGGGAAACGTCAAAACGGACTTCTTACGTTGGCCATACTTTAGGTGCCAAAGCCAAAAGCCTTGAAAAAAAAAAACATTGCGTTTGCGTCACTGTCACGTACGCGTGATTGACACTTTCGTGTGTCCGTCTCCCCAGCAAGCCCGTGCGAGATATGGCCAAGTGGCATACACCAAAATTTTGTGGAAATTGGTTCATTCCATCAGTAAAGTGTCAGATTCAGTGCATCAAACTGACGACACTACGAGGTGAAAACTTTGGGTGGCTGTAGAGACGTCTCGACAGCCAGCCCATTCTATACAGGGAAAACTACGAAGATTACATAAAAGCAAAATAGTTCCACATTTACTGCATGTCTAGTGCAATTGATTGTAAAAAAGCCGAATCGAAAATGTCCATATGGTAGGAGCACTTCATCAATAATTATGGGTGGCTGGAGAGACGTTTTCCCAGCCAGCCCAGGTGATATCTCGGAATGTATAGTAGGTAGGAAGATAAAACAAAGCTTAATATTTACTGCCTACTCGGAAAAGTAGGAAGCAAATATTTCAAAGTCCTAGCTTTACTAACATTTGAGATATTTGTATTTTTTCATGGGCTTGCTGGGGAGACGTCTCGCCAGCAAGCCCATGCTGTAACTCAAAAAGTACTGCACGTAAAATGCTGAGGGATATACCAATAGAGAGTGCATATTTGATGCAATAAGCACCAAGAAAAGTGAGTCCCTAGGTCTTACGGTTTCGATGCTAAAAACAAAAATCATTTTTCCGCTAAAAATTTTGAATGCATGATGTGAAGTGCAACGTTGCCGTTCTGTGCAATTCTACATGTTGCTTAACAGCAATCATTCAAAAATCAATCTTGTGTCCTCATAGTTAAGAGGTACTGTAGACGCACGTGTAGATTATTTGTAATTTGAGAATAGTTCGGAAGACGGTGTACTTAAAAGGCTGATTGGTTAACAAGAAGTTTTTATTTAGTCGTGGACAACATGCGAAGAACAAAAGAGATAATATGTATTTTGGCTCACGTATTTATTTAATAAATAAGTTTTCTTAACTTATTAATTACAGGACAATTTAAGAATACTTTAAAAATTTTAGTTTGTTACTTAGACCATTAAACCTACATCTTCTCCTAGAATACAGTTGTCACAGTTGCTAAAAAGAGATTGAGGCACCAGTTAGTCTTCACGTGAGCTAAAATACATATTATCTAACATGTTAAGAACGAATTCTTAACATGTTGTCCCCAAATAAATAAAAACTTCTTGTTAATTAATCAGCCTTTTACTAAGTACACCGTCTCCCGAACTATTCTCAAATTACAAATAATCTACACGTGCGTCTACAGTACCTCTTAACTATAATGACACAAGATTGATTTTTGAATGCTCTAACAGCAACATGTAGACTTGCAAAGAACGGCAACGTCGCACTTCACATCATGCATTCAAAATTTTCGGCGGGAAAATGATTTTTGTTTCTAGCACCGAAACCGTTAGACCTAGGGACTCATTTTTCTTGGTGCTTATTGCATCAAATATGCGCTCTCTATTGGTATATCGCTCAGCATTCTACATGCAGTACTTTTTGAGTAACAGCATGGGTTTGCTGGCGAGACGTCTCCCCAGCAAGCCCATGAAAAAATACAAATATCTCAAAAGTTAGTGGAGCTAGGATTTTGAAATATTTGCTTCCTACTGTTCCGAGTAGGTAGTAAATATTAAGCTTTGTTTTATCCTCCTACATACTATATGTTCCGAGATATCACCTGGGCTGGCTGGGAAAACGTCTCTCCAGCCACCCATAATTATTGATAAAGTGCTTCTACCATATGGACATTTTCGATTCAGCTTTTTTACAATCAACTGCACTAGACATGCAGTAAATGTGGAACTATTTTGCTTTTATGTAATCTTCGTAGTTTTCCCTGTATAGAATGGGCTGGCTGACGAGACGTCTCTACAGCCACCCAAAGTTTTCACCTAGTAGTGAGGTCAGTTTTGATGCACTGAATCTGACACTTTACTGATGGAATGAACCAATTTCCACTAAATTTTGGTGTATGCCACTTGGCCATATCTCGCACGGGCTTGCTGGGAAGACGGACACCACTTTCGTTAGGGTTTAGGCTTCCTGGCTTCCGAATATAACTTACTATTCTCGCGCTTTGTTAAAATTCTGTTTCGTTTGTTCGTTGTTTTAGTTAAAATTTTGTTTTATCTTTGTTATTATTGTTACTGTTAAACTGCCTGCGGTTTTTCACCATGAGCAAAGACTCGATTCCTGGTCCGTGGCGGACCTAAAATCCGAGCTTAGGCAGAGACACGTGAAATTGTCAGGAAAGGAAGCCGTTCTCGTACACAGGTATGTACTTTAATTGTGCTGCGTAGAACCCTTTTATATTTTATGTTATAAATTTCAATAAGTAACCGTGATATCTGCAGCACTCATGTAGAAGAATGTAAATAAATGATTTTAATGTAAGTATATACATACAAAATTATATATGTTTGTATATTTATGTAATGTATTTATGTATTTGATATTTATTTTGAGTATTTTATGTAAATACAATGTCTTTTTTGTTTTTCATTTATGTAGTTTATATGAGTGCACTACACTGCAGAATTCTGTAAATGTTGATTTCGTCAAAAGGTTGTCTGGAAGAGATCACTCTTAGTGATAAGACCGCCTTTTGCCCACATTTTATTACTGGTTATGTGTAAATGTTACTTTATTAGTGTGCAATAAAGTGTTATTCATTCATTCATCGTTTTTGAAGACCTATCCATAGATACCCCACACGTATGGGTTGGATAAAAAAAATATTTGAGTTTCTGTTTCAATGTATGGGGAACCCTAAAATTTATTGTTTTGTTTCTATTTTTGTGTGAAAATCTTAATGCGGTTCACAGAATACATCTACTTACCAAGTTTCAACAGTATAGGTCTTATAGTTTTGGAAAAAAGTGGCTGTGACATACGGACGGACAGACAGACAGACAGACATGACGAATCTATAAGGGTCCCGTTTTTGCCGTTTGGCTACGGAACCCTAAAAAAGCCATATCTTTTGATTGCGTCGTTGTATCGTAATCAGCAACCCAATAAACCATACAAACGATACCCATATCCACCCTTCCGTCTATCTGTCGTCCGTCCATCCGTCCAACCATCTGTCCAACCGTCCGTCACACTATCCCTGTCCCTGCCCCTCTCCCCCTCCTCCCCCTCACCCTCCCTCTCCATTTCCCCCTCCCTCTCCTCCCTCCTCCCCTTCCCTCTCCCTATCCCTCTCCCTACCCCTAACGCCATCTATCCTCATATAATCATAGAAACAACACCCATATTGATTTTTAGACCCTACCTAACTGAACTCCATCCCCAGGGGATGATGGTATTTCACGTTCACCACGTTGGATTTCAAAACTGTTGTAGAAACAACACCCATATTGATTTTTAGACCCTACCTAACTGAACTCCATCCCCAGGGAATGATGATATTTCACGTTCACCACGTTGGATTTCAAAATTGTTGTAGTTATCGTAATCAGCAACCCAATAAACCATACAAACGATACCCATATTGGTTTTTAGACTTTTTCACCCTTTTCCCTTTTTTAGGGGTAGAATTTGGGGTGGAATTTCAATAACAACCACGTTGCATAGAATTATTACAACCCTTATGCCTAAATTATAAATTATGTGGATTTTACTTTAAAAATAAAGGATTTTCAACTTCATCCCCCTTAGTGAAGATGCCGCTTTTACGATAAACGTAAAATGACGTGTTCCGTTGGACCGAAGATTCCTCCACCGACAACTAGTACGAGTATCATTGTGTTCAGCATGATCACCCAAAGAATTATCGACTGGTTGTCGCACTATAAAGTGGTGGATGGGGGAGGAAGGGGAGGGGGAAGATGCGAAAACTGGGTATCAATTTTAGTTAATATCTCATTAACCACTCATCCGATTTAAACAGTTATAGTGTCATACGGTAGGTGATAAAATGCTTGATAAAACATGCTATACAACGGTTTTGATAAATACCATAGTTTATTAAATATTTAGAAAAAGGCTGATTTTAAACAATAGACGTTATTGGTTTTGTTAAATTCAGGCAGTAAATGAAATCTTACAAAAGAGTAATATGACAACAAAGAATTGGGCTTTACTCAGCTGTATTAATCTTTTTATTATTTTTTCATTTGGTTGACAAACAGCAAAACTCTTACTGATTTTAGGATAACATAACAAGTTATGCACAATAATGGGTGCCCGCCACGGAGCACATTTTGCTCCGTGGTGCCCGCAGTCAGTCAATCTTGATCGCGATGGTGTATTTTTAGATAAGGATGCAGCTATAAGAAAGGAAGAGAAAGCTATAGGACCATAGACTAGGTGTATATGACTATTTCTTTCTAGCTGCATCCTTATCTAAAAATACATCATCGCGATCAAGAATGGCTGTGTGCGGGAATCAATTTACTGTTCTATAGTACGGGGTTTCTAAAATATTACATTACCTACCTACTACTATTCCACCTACAACTTCTACCTAAAACAAATGAAGCGTCAATGGGTGCCCGCACACGTTCAATCTGATCGCGATCCGGTAGAGATGCAGCTATAGAGAAGAAAGAAATAGTTGTATCCACCTAGTCTGTGGTGTTATAACTTCTCTTTCTTTCTTATAGCTGCATCTCCACCCGATCGCGATCAAGATTCACTGTGTGCGGGCACCCATTGTGTGCCCCCACACAGTTTATCTCATGTTTATCTTGATCGTGATTGGGTAGGCACTATAGGAAAATATGAGAAAGCTATAGGACCATAGACTAGTTTTAACTATTTTAAACTTTATGTTTATTATTTTAATTAAACAAAACCAAAACTTTAATTTTGTCTGAAATTGCATATTTTCCTAAATACCAGGCCACTCAGAAAGTATTGCGAAAAATAGTTTTTATATATGGGAGACTGGCCGGTCAGAATCTTTTTCGAAAATATGATTACTTGTAAGTAAAAATATGTGTGTTCCATTTTCAAAATTTCCCTCCACATTTTTTGCGAGCCAATTCAAAGTATCGTGTCTTACTGAAAAATGGATCTGCGCCGGGAACATTTTAGAGCTATGATTTTTTACGATTTCAAGTGTCGCCTGAAACCGGATGAATCGTTCGATAGACTTCAAATGGCATTTATGGATGAAGGCCCCTCCAAGGCAACCGTGTATCGTTGGTATAACGAATTTAGGCGCGGTCGACCAACCTTGGGGGATGAAGAAAGAAGCGGTCGCCCTTTGACGGCTATTACGGAAGAAAACGTGCTAGCAGTGAAAAATTTAATCCAAGATAATAGGCGAATTACATATCAGGAGATTCAGCACATATTAAAGATTGGATCGGGAAGCGTTCACGAGATTCTACACGGGCATCTTCGCGTGAGGAGGATAGTATCGCGCTGGGTGCCGCACTACCTCACCGACGCTCAGAAGCAGGCCCGGGTGGAATGGTGCCGTGATATGCTGAACAAATTTGAAGCAGGCTCGTCTCGGCGTGTTTACGACATCGTAACAGGTGATGAGTCCTGAATTTATCAATACGATCCAGAAACCAAGCGCCAGTCGACAGTTTGGGTGTTTCAAAATGAACCAACGCCTACCAAAGTGAAGCGATCTCGAAGCGGGGGGAAGATTTTGATCGCCAGCTTTTTTAATTTGACTGGCCACTTGGCCTCAATTCCCTTACGAGATCAAAGAAGCATCAACGCCGAATGGTATACTACCAAATGTTTACCAGAAGTTTTTTCTGTTGTGAGCAACAAGCGACCAAACACAGGGCTCCGCGGACTACTGCTCCACCACGACAATGCGCCTGCACACACCGCGCTCAAAACGAGGGACTTCCTGGACAGCACACCAGTCAAACTCCTGGGTCACCCTCCTTACAGCCCTGATCTAGCACCGTGTGACTTCTTTTTATTTCCAAAAATAAAAAATCAGCTCAAGGGGATACAATTTTCGTCGCCGGAAGATGCGCTGGCTGCGTTCGAGCAGGCTGTAAACGAGGTGTCTACGGCGGACTGGAAAAAGTGTTTTGAAAACTGGTTCAGACGCATGAATCTTTGTATAGAGGCTGGTGGAGAGTACTTTGAAAAGATTTAATAAAAATATATGTACCTGTAGAACAATTTTTTTTAGTGTCGCAAATATTTCTGAGTGTCCCACGTATTTTATAAACTACACTTGCAAGTAATAAACTGGAATCACTACATCGCGGGTTGGTCAAGACAAAGTTGTGCCATTTCTAAGCAATAAACTATAGCTTGTGTTATATCATTTGAAAGGTAATTTTGTTAGCTTTTAAAAAAAAATATTAGGGGACATTTCACACAAGGTCATCTGATCCCAAACTAGGCAAAGCCTGTACTATGGGAACTAGAAACTGATCATCATCATCATATCAGCCGAAAGACGTTTACTGCTGGACATAGGCCTCCCCTAAAGTTCTCCATGACGACCGGTCCTGCGCTGCTCGCATCAAGCGGCTTCCCACGACCTTGACCAGATTGTCGGTCCACCTTGAGGGGGGCCTGCCAACGCTTCGTCTTCCGGGACGTGGTCACCACTCTAGAACCCTTACGTCCCATCGGTCATCGGTTCTTCTTGCGATTTGCCCTGCCCACTGCCACTTTAGTTTAGCGATTCTCAGGGCTATGTCAGTTACTTTAGTTCTTCTGCGGATCTCCTCATTTCTGATTCTATCACGCAGAGAGACTCCGAGCATAGCCCTTTCCATAGCCTTTTGGGTGACTTTGAGCTTCCTGATAAGGCCCATCGTAAGCGGCCACGTCTCGGTGCCATATATCCTCACTGGTAATACACACTGGTCAAAGACTTTCGTCTTGATAGACACTGCGGTATTTCGGTCGTGAAGATATTGCGGAGCTTCCCGAACGCTGCCCATCCGAGTCGGATTCGACGAGTTACCTCTTTCTCAAAGCTGGATTTACCCAGCTGGACCGTTTGTCCCAGGTATACGTATTCATCGACAACTTCGAGCGTAGAGTCTCCAACTTTGAGTGGAGTGGGTACAACAAGGGCGTTAGACATAATTTTCGTCTTATCCATGTTCATTTTAAGACCCACTTGTTGTGAAACTCTACTGAGGTTATTGAGCATCGTGCCGAGATCTTTCAGGGTCTAAGCCATTACGACAATATCGTCGGCAAATCGAAGGTGGGTGGGAAGGCTCCCGACTGATATACATACATAAATAGATAAATAACCCCAGACACAGTACAAATACTTGCGTTCATTACACAAATGTTTACCCTGGGTGGGGATCGAACCCGCGGCCCACGGCGTGAAAGGCAGACTCACTGCCAACCACACCAACGGGCTTGTCCAAGAAGAAGAAGGGCTAAACGAAGAAAGATACATCAACGACATTTTGCTAAGCCATGTGTTCAAAATTTCATTTTACATTTCACTAGACAGTACATGGACCAAGTTTGGATTGCCACAATAGACTAGCTAGCTCATAGTCCCAACTTGAATCCTATAGAACATTTATGGGACGAGCTGAAAAGGCGGGTACGAAGAACGTGTCCAGCTCCGGCATCGATAAAAGAACTGAAACGGGCTTTAATCGAAGAGTGGCAAGAAATCCCACATGATTCCATCAGGAATCTCATTCGGTCAATGAATAACCGTTTACAAGCACTAATTAGGGCCCGAGGGGGTAACACAAAATACTGAGGGGAAATAACAGATATTGTTAATATATTTTTACTTTTTTCTTACGATTTTCGTTTGATTTGGACGTTAACATTTCGACCTGTTACAGTAAATTCTTGAATTATGATAGGAAACTGACATGAATTTTAAATCGTTTAATATAATTGGAAAGCTAACAAAATTACCTTTCAAATGATATAACACAAGCTATAGTTTATTGCATATAAATGGTAAAACTTTGTCTTGAGCCACCCGCGATGAAGTGATTCCAGTTTATTGCTCGCAAGTGTATTGTATTTACCAAAACTTTTGTAAAGCATGTTATATTAAGCATTTTATTACCTATCATGTGACATTATATTTCTTTAAATAGAATAAGTGGTTTTTGAGATATTAGCTAAACTTAATACTCGGTTTTCGCACCTTTCCCCTCCCCTTCCTCCCCCCTCCACCACTTTATAGTGCGACAACCAGTCCATAATGCTTTGGGTGATCATGCTGAACACAATGATACTAGTTGTCGGTGGAGGAATCTTCGGTCCAACGGGACATTTCATTTCTCAGCCTGGCATCTCCACTACCTTTTCACCCTTTAGGTTGTCGAATTTTCAAAAACCCTGAGACACTTAAATATTAGTTTTTAGTCGTTAGCCTAAATACAAAATTTGAAGATCCTAACTACAAAACTGACGGACTTTTATACAAACTTTCATCCCCTATTCTACCCCCTTAGGGGTGGAATTTTGTAAAACCCTTTCTTAGTGCACCCTAAGACCTCATAAAAAACCTACATGCCAAATTTGGAATTTCTAGACCCAGCGGTTTGGGCTGTGCGTTGATATGTCAGTCAGTGAGTCAGTCACCTTCTTCATTAATATTAAATGCGTTTTCCCGTGGGAATGAAGTGTTTTCCCACGGTAAAAAGTAGCCTATGTGTTATTCCAGGACCTAACCTATATGTGTGCCAAGTTTCATTAAAATCCATCCTTCTTCAAATGCGTTTTCCCGTGGTAATAAAGTGTTTTCCTGCGGTAAAAAGTAGCCTATGTGTTATTCCAGGACCTAACCTATATGTGTGCCAAGTTTCATTAAAATCCATCCTTCTTCAGTAACATGAAATGTGTTTTCCCGTGGGAATGAAGTGTTTTCCCGCGGTAAAAAGTAGCCTATGTGTTATTCCAGGACCTAACCTATATGTGTGCCAAGTTTCATTAAAATCCATCCTTCTTCAGTAACATGAAATGTGTTTTCCCGTGGGAATGAAGTGTTTTCCCGCGGTAAAAAGTAGCCTATGTGTTATTCCAGGACGTAACCTATATGTGTGCCAAGTTTCATTAAAATCCATTCAGTAGTTTTTACGTGAAAGAGGAACAAACATCCATACTTACAAACTTTCACATTTATAATATTAGTAGGATAGGATAAACAGCAGTTAAAAAAGATTACTCGAGAATTCATTCGTCAGGTCCCCGCGTTGACCACTATGTTTTCACTTCGAAGTTTAAAATGTTCTGTGTGTCATCAACTTAAAGTCCGTTTTCCAATAACTTAGTAGCCAGGCTATGCGCGGTGGTGCTGGACTGGTGCTGAGGCGTTTAATCGACGCCGACCCTAATTCGACGTAGCTAGAATCAGTAAAGCTGCCGTCTAGAATATTGACGCTTAGTTTGACCCCATTATTGACTGAAAATGTGTGACAGAAAACTGACCGGCCAGTGTGATTAGTGTAATTAGAAGTACTAACTAGGCAACCAGAACAAGCAAGCTTTAAGGGCGCAAATTTTTCTTATTTTCAATTCTCATTAATAGTAAGGGAGGTCATAAATATTTCGCTATATGATTTGCACGTATTTCATATCGCTAGAGATAATAATTTAGATTATTACAAATTGATTTGGTTCAGTAAAGTTTTTCTGTCCGTCGCTGCGTTTTTGAGTTTCAGCTTTTCAAAAATGTAAAAAAAAGAAGGGTACTAAATCATTTGCTCATGTCTGCCACTGGAGCTGCTGGTCAGAAACATCCTAAAAATTAAAGAAATCGAAGAGGCAGACGTATAGGGCTCTGCATTATCACGGGAAGCACTACTAGTAAATATGTTCTATTGGTTTTTTTTTATAAATTCATACTACATCAATCATATCCCCAATATAGGGTGTGTCCTAATCAACTTTCTTCTTTCAAGTAGAGTACAGTGTGACAAGGCTTATAATAAACCATGGAGTAAGGAAGGGGAGAGGAGCTGCCCCTACGAATTTTTTGTACGACACGAAGCGTGACAGTGCCCGGGGGTGAAGATCGAGTCACGGGTTGGCGGGACATAACTAGACTCCACCTACTTATGTAAAATCCATCTAGTGGCAAATAGTGAAACTACTAGCACTTTTTGTCCTTACGTACTTTTTGGTGGTACTGCTATACTCTACTAGATGGCGTAAAAGACACTATACTACAAAAATAAATTGTTTATACAGGGTGTTAATTTAATTGCGTGCCATAGCTCGCGGGTTCAGTATCAGTATCTGAACGACTTTCCCAAAGGAACATAGTTCGATAAAGGACATAAATTTTAGACTTCCCATACAATTGTGTTGGTCACTCAGTAGGTATGGAAAGTCCAAAATTATTTTTTGTTTTTCGACCTATGTTCCTTGGAAAAAGTTATTCAATCACTGATACGGATCTTGCTCCAGAGCTATGGCTCGCAATTAAATTATAACCTGAGACTAAGAGCGGGCAGTCGGTAACCCTTCCTCGTTGCTTATGAAAATAGCGACCAATCTACGAGCGAATAATAAAATCGCGAACTCGGAGAATCTGTAAGCTAAGCTACTAAAACTGTGTATTTTTGACAGGACGGGTCAAATTGATAACCTCTTCTTTTGAAGTAGATTAAAAAGATAAAAGTGGTGGCAGCTTAACACATTATGCTCCCTCTATCTATATGAATATAGAGCCAACTATATTGATTTGAAAATTCAAAAATAACAATAGGTATTCATTTGTATACCTACTTAGTAATCAAATTAAAAATAAGAGGCATTCTGCTATTCCTACTATGAGAAGTAGGTACGTTGTTCACGATTTTGTTTACGATGAGGTAAGGTTGCTGACTTCCCGCTCTCTATCTACTGGGTGTTTATTGCCAAAGTTTAGAAGATGGTTCGGTAACGATAAAGGAACACAAAAAAATATTTAAAAAATCCTACATAAAAAAACGAAATCTCCTTGACTAACTAAAACTTGAAATTGAAACTAAACTAACGCAAAAAAGAAACAGTTTCAGTTATGTATGCGCCTACCTAATCCACTGATACTGCGCGCTGGTTTGATGATCTGGGTCATTGCGCTCCGCGTTAGTTTAGTTTCAATGAAGTTTTAATTTTTTTTAAGTAGTTTTTTTTTTCCATATCTTATTGTGTTCTTTTATCGATACTGAACATCCACTTAGCTATGGCACGTTATTAAATTAAGACCCTATATACTACTTACTTGCTGAAATCTAAATAGTTAATAAGTCGATGAATGATGATGATGAGCGGATGATGACTGATTTTTGGATGATAAGTGATGCGCGGATGACAGTTGATGAGTGGATGAAAGATGATGAGCGGATGATGAGTGATGTTCGAATGACAAGTGATGCGCGGATGATAGTTGATAAGTAGATGAATGATGATGAGTGTATGATGGGTTATGTGCGGATCATCAGTGAGGCGTGCATGATAGTTGATGAGTGAATGAATGATGATGAGTGGATGATGAGTGATGCGCGAATGATAGTTAATGAGTGGATAAATGATGATGAGTGATGCGCGTATGGTAATTAATGAGTGGATGAATGATGATGAGTGATGCGCGTATGTAATGAGTGGATGAATGATGATGAGCGGAGGAATGATGATGAGTGTATGATGGGTAATGTGCGAATGATAAGTGATGCGTGAATGGTAGTTGTTACTTGGATGACCTGTGATATTTTTGTTATTACCCTAACTCAACCAAAAACATTTTTTTTAAATTAATTATGAGTTACTAACTTTCGTTCGGGTCTGGAAGCGTTCGTTTATGTGTGCGTGACCACGCACACTACCAGCAAGTTGCGTTCAGTACCTATTACGCGTCTGCGTCAAACACGGAATGCAGTCTTAACACGTTATGCTCCCTCTATCTATATGAATATAGAGCCAACTATATTGATTTGAAAATTCAAAAATAACAATAGGTATTCATTTGTATACCTACTTAGTAATCAAATTAAAAATAAGAGGCATTCCGCTATTCCTACTATGAGAAGTAGGTATGTTGTTCACGATTTTGTTTGCGATGAGGTAAGGTTGCTGACTTCCCGCTCTCTATCTACTGGGTGTTTATTGCCGAAGTTTAGAAGATGGTTCGGTAACGATAAAGGAACACAAAAAAATATTTAAAAAATCCTACATAAAAAAACGAAATCTCCTTGACTAACTAAAACTTGAAATTGAAACTAAACTAACGCAAAAAAGAAACAGTTTCAGTTATGTATGTGCCTACCTAATCCACTAATACTCGTATTTGCGCACTGGTTTGATGATCTGGGTCATTGCGCTCCGCGTTAGTTTAGTTTCAATGAAGTTTTAATTTTTTTTAATAAGTTTTTTTTTTCATATCTTACTTAGCTATGGCACGTTATTAAATTAAACCCTATATACTACGTACTTGCTGAAATCTGGAACACGGTTCTTGAACCTAACTCTGGCGAGTTTGTCCTCTGCATACTAGGTGGCGCTACTACAAACAACATAACTACAAATATTTCTCCAAATAAATAAAATATTCACGATAATCACGTAATTTTTATCAAACTATTGTTAAAGCTAAAGCCAGAAATGTAAATTGAGTCTGTGGAAGTAAAAAGAAGGGGTGAATTTCGATCGTCTACAAATATTCCCAAAACCATCTAGCGACATAAAGCAGAACTAATGTTACGGCCACATGGCTACAGTACAGCAAATTTTATTGAAAAATCTTACTTACAAGTGAAAAGACACTTTAAATGCAGTTTCTTTTTGCCTTTCTGACGAATTTAAACACAAAGGCACACAACACTTCATAGTGGGAGTTGTTTTTCCAACTATTTAAACAATTTTTTGCAGAGCGTGTTTCGATGTGATCACTGGTAAGTTCAAAGAGGAAATGGCGTAGGTATGTCCCGCCCCCTTTCGTGACGTCATGGCTCAATTGATTGAATCACGGCTCGACTGACATCATCATCTCCTCTCTCATCTCTCTTTAAGGCATAATACTGCTGCTAAGTTCTTCTGTTCTAAGTAATTTATGAGTAACTTCAGCTGGATCTTGAATTGTACTCATTGATTTTACCCCGAAATGACGGGAAAATATCTCATTACTTCGGAAAACCGGTAACAACATAAATACGAAAACCACGCGAGCGAAGCCGCGGGCAACAGCTAGTAACGATATATTTTCCTTTCAGCGGCAAGAAGAGTCTGGACGATAAAGTAAACGCACTTTCTGAAGAATGTGACGCTCTACAAGAGAAGCGAGATGAACTTGTGAAATACAGGAAAAATGCTTCATTGTTCGAAATAAAGAAATAATTGTGTGCTGTCATGAGACCTTTCTAAGTACCTACTACTTTTTTCACTTTTTGTACTTAATATTTAACTTTAAGTTTTCAGCACTCGCTGTACAAGAAGATTCTAAAGTTTCATAAAATTTCTAGTTTTGTTTGAACAATACCGTGTTTGACTTTTTTACGTCTGTATATTTTAATTCGTTTACACCTTCACCTGAAACCTATTTTACGTAGGTATACCTAAGAGCTAGCTATACCTACTCGAGTACGGTACTTAGGACATGAAACTGAACAACTTACTACCCCTTTCCTCATGAACGTCTAAGTGTATTTTGAAACTCGCAACAACTCGCAAGGGAATCAAAACCTAAAGGGTACCTACTTCCAGTCTTGAAATTTGTCATGAAGCAACGTTTAAAGGAAAAATTCCGAATACATTAAATTTTTAGAAACATCATATAATAAAAAAAAATTGCAATAAAAATACCATGACTGACTTATATACCTACAGGTTTGTACGGAACCCTCGCCGCGTGAGTCCTTCTCGCACTTGGACGGTTCTTAGGGTTCCGTACCTCAAAAGAAAAAATCGGAACCCTTATAGGATCACTTTGTTGTCCGTCTGTCTGTCTGTCAAGACCCTTTTTCTCACGAACGGGTAAAGGTATCAGGTTGAAATTAATACCATATATTAGGGTCCATGAACCACACAAATTTCAATTTTTACTTTCGAGCGGAGCGAGAAAGGTATTGTATTCGTGAAAAAAAAGTTTTTCTAATTTTCTCAAAAATGTGTTCTATATCACTTACATCATAAAAAATAAGTCTGCCAAAAATGTCCGTCCGTCGGTCGGTCGGTCCGTCGGTCGGTCTGTCCGTCACGCTTTGGCCTAGCGGCTAAACGAATGGTCCGACTAACACCAGATTTTGAATTTAGGAGTTTTATGCAAATCCATCGAAGGGTTCTAAGTGGTTTCTTGCTGGCTCTCATTTTGAGGGTAGCTGTCATACAACTAAAATGAAAAATTGAAATTTTCTCAAAAACGGCTCATAGAATCTTGATGAAACTTTGCATGACCAAGCATCTCCATGTAAGATATCTTGCGCCAGTATCAATTGATCTGTGTTATTTCATATAAGGGGTGTTCCTGTTCTATCAAATCGTAAATATGTGATTTACCCAAAATTGGTTCCATTGAGTTTATTAAAATTTTCTATAATATTAACCCTCGATTGGTTGTCTACCTGACTGGATATTATTTATGATTTTTTTTTTTAAATTTAGTACACAGGGTGTACCAAAAACTGAAAGGGCTTGCTTAGTAGTCTAAACTGAACAATTGTTGGGAAATTGGAACATGTGTCGGGAAATTAAAAAATCTCCACGCAAGTATCCTACGGTAGTATCCATTGATCTGTGAAAGCTCATATAAAGGGTGTTCCAGTACTACCAAAAGTTAAACATGTGATTTACTCGAAATCGTTTGAGGTTTGTTTGTTTTAATGTTTGACAATTTGAATTCTGAATTGATCTGTATATTTCATTCGAATTTTTTTTTGGAAAAACGTAAATAAAAGTTTGTATTTCCATACTATGTGTATGGCATTACAAATTTAAGTTTGCGGTTGATATTTTTTCCTTGAGTATTGCGTGAAAGTAAGTGCAGTGCTGCTGTACCATTTATTTACAACGACGCAATCAAAAGATATGGCATTTTATGTCCTCATCTCCATACATTTATGCACTAAAGCAAAACCTATAGGGTAGTTCCCGTTGACCTAAAATTATGAAATTTGGCAAGAAACTAGGTCTCACAATACAAATAAAGGGAAAAATCTGAAATCATTAAATATTACAAGCTTTCGCAAGCAGGACAATTTAATAGCCGCTCTGCTAAATTATATAATCTAACAAACAAAGAGTTGCAAATTTATCCAAAATCGCTATCAGAGTGTAAAAAAAAACCGGCCAAGTGCGAGTTGGACTCTCGCACCGAGGGTTCCGTACCACCACATAATCATTATTGTATTAGTTGAAATTTCAGTAAGTTAATGTGCTAGATTTTTTTAAAGTCCGACACGCGCTTGACCAAATTTTATTATTTGTTGTTATTTTATAGCTTATTCAATTCAAATAGTTTATTGACATATAAGTTTACAGTAGAACCAAATCACTTACATGCTATCCTTAAATTAAATTAAATTAAAATACAATACTGCTTTTTACTTTTATAAAAACTATTAAAAATAGAGCAGCGTATTTGTAGAATTTGTCTACACTGTCATTAAATATGTCAGCATGTGACTGTCGTGTGAGCATTTCATTTATTATAATGATGGCTCGAGCAGTGGGGGCGTTGGCCGCGCTGCAGGTGCGCGCGCACACCGCCGCGAACAGCGGGCGCACCCGCCTCTGCAGCGCCGCGCCACCGACACGCGGGCCCGGGACTGACATCCCCATTCGAGATACCACAGTACTATTGTCAACTCTGCCGTTAAGAACAGCGTAATAATGCATAATTAATGCTAATTTGCGTCTTAGCAACAAACTGTCTAAGCCAACCATTCCATACACAAAGTTTGAGGGATACAGGTATGGATAGACACCAAACATTTTCTTGTATATAAATCTGGCGAATTTTTTCTGCACCTTCTCGATCATGTCAATGTATTTGGCTTCCCGAGGATCCCAAACGATCGCGCCAAACTCCAATCTACTTCGAACATAAGCATTATATAATGTTAACGCTACCTTCACGTTTTGAAATGGGTACACTGTCCTAATAATGAAACCAAGCATTTTGTTTGCTTTCTTACAAGCCGATATAATGTGATCTTTGTAATTAAAATTTGAATTTAAGTTAGACCTAAGTCCTTAATCTCTTGAACCCGATCTATTGGGGTTTGATCCAAATAGTAGGTAGTATGTATCGGCGTTCCTCTCGTAAATGTCACAACCTTATACTTAGATTTATTAAACTCAAGGTTGTTCGCTTTGGCCCACTCTTTTACAGCGTTGATATCATTTTGCAATGTTACACAGTCCTCCTGATCTTTAATACTTATAAAAAGTTTAAGATCATCTGCGAACAATGTACATTTTGAATTTTGAACAACACTTGGCAAATCATTTATCATAATAAGAAATGATGTAGGACCTAAAGTACTTCCCTGGCTTACGCCAGATCTTGTATAGTAGTTTGGCGAACGATAACCATTAAGTTGGACATACTGGCTTCTATTTCTCAGATAGCTAGCAAAAAAGGTTAGTAATTTTGGGTTAAAACCTAGTTGTGCAAACTTTGACAGTAAAATATCATTATCTACTAGGTCGAACGCCTTTTTAAAGTCAAAGTAGATCGTATCTACTTGGCCCTTTGAATCTAATTCGGCCAAGTTATAGTCAGCAAAGTTAATATGGCTCGTGTTCGTTGATCTAGAAGCTCTAAACCCATGTTGACAGTCAACAAGCGCTGATTCTATTTGGCGCCTTAGTCGAAAGTCAATGATTGCCTCAAACACTTTACCAAAGACTGATAAAATAGCTATCGGTCTGTATGACGTCACATCAGTGTTTGAGGCTTCTTTGGGAATTGGCAAGACTCTTGAAACCTTCCAAACATTTGGATACTGTGAAAGCTGTAACGAGAGATTATATATGTATAGCAGCGGTTCTTCAAAAACTGAAATACAATCTTTGACCAAATAGGGTGGAACGGTATCTGGACCAGCAGCAGAACGAGCCTTTAGTTTTCCAACTGCACGACGAAAATCCGAGGCAGTAATATTATCTATAGTGACGGACGGCATTGATGAATAGCCATCTTTGGTGGCTTTTTGTACGTCTAACTCGGGCAGATTTTGTAAAAACACTGAACTGAAGTATTCCGCAAAGATGTCTACTGCTTCTTGCCCAGAGACAATACTATCGTTGACTGTAAAGGTAGTCGTTTTGCATCGGTCTCTTTTCCTATCGCTCACATATTGCCAAAACTTCGTTGGATCATTGACAATGTCTGTCTGTATATTGTACGTGTAATTTTCATAAGCTGCGTCAATTAAACTTTTTACGCGTTCCCTATAAAACTTGAACAACTCTTGGTTAAATTGTTTTCCTTCTGCCTTGAATCGTTTTAAGTTAAAATATTTCAATTTTATATCCCTAATAATTTCCGGTGTATACCATTTCGGGTAAACATAACGACGATTACCACATCTGCTTTTTTTTAAGGGAACATATAGCACAAAAAGATCATTTATAATGCTATAAAAACGTTTTATGGCTATATCTAAATCACTCTCCAGTAGAACATCAGTCCAGTCTACCTCGGCTAAAGCCGCGTATAATCCATTAAAATCTGCCTTATTAAAATCGAATTCAGGTATCCTATGGGACTCGTTTTCATGGTCTCGCACAGTAGTCTGGTTACTAGTCCTAGGTACTAATAATTGTATGTTTAGGGCAGGATGTGGTTTATCCAACCATATCAAAGGTTCAATTTCAGCACTTACGTCAACTGAACCTTCCTTGAAATTGCTCAGCACTAAGTCAAGCATGCCACCATCATCATCATCATCATCATATCAGCCGAAAGACGTCCACTGCTGGACATAGGCCTCCCCTAAAGATCCCCATGACGACCGGTCCTGCGCTGCTCGCATCCAGCGGCTTCCCGCGACCTTGACAAGATCGTCGGTCCACCTTGTGGGGGGCCTGCCAACGCTTCGTCTTCCGGTACGTGGTCGCCACTCTAGAACCCTTACGCCCCATCGGCCATCGGTTCTTCTTGCGATGTGCCCTGCCCACTGCCACTTTAGTTTAGCGACTCTCAGAGCTATGTCAGTTACTTTTGTTCTTCTGCGGATCTCCTCATTTCTGATTCGATCTCGCAGAGAGACTCCGAGCATAGCCCTTTCCATAGCTCTTTGGGTGACCTTGAGCTTCCTGATAAGGCCCATCGTGAGCGGCCACGTCTCGGTTCCATATGTCATCACTGGCAACACACACTGGTCAAAGACTTTCGTCTTGAGACACTGCGGTATTTTGGACGTGAAGATGTTGCGGAGCTTCCCGAACGCTGCCCATCCGAGTCGGATTCGACGAGTAACCTCTTTCTCTAAGTTGGATTTACCCAGCTGGACTGTTTGTCCCAGGTATACGTATTCATCGACAACTTCGAGCGTAGAGTCTCCAACTTTGAGTGGAGTGGGTACAACAAGGGCGTTAGACATAATTTTCGTCTTATCCATGTTCATTTTAAGACCCACTTGTTGTGAAACTCTACTGAGGTTATTGAGCATCGTGCCGAGATCTTCCAGGGTCTCAGCCATTACGACAATATCGTCGGCAAATCGAAGGTGGGTCATGTACTCGCCATTGATGTTGATGCCAAGTCCTTTCCAGTCCAGGAGTTTGAAGACGTCTTCCAATGCAGCGGTGAACAGTTTAGGAGATATGACGTCTCCCTGTCTCACTCCTCGATGCAATTGGATAGGTTTCGAGTCCTGGTCCTGAAGACGGACTGACATAGTGGCGTTTTTGTACAGATCCTTTAACACTTCAATGTACCGATAGTCGACTTGGCACCTCTGGAGAGATCGTAGCACAGCCCACGTCTCTATCGAATCGAAGGCCTTCTCATAGTCCACAAACGCTAGGCAAAGTGGCTGGTTATACTCTTCGGTCTTCTGTACAACTTGCCGTAGCGTATGTATGTGGTCTATGGTACTGAAGCCTTTACGGAAACCGGCTTGTTCGGGAGGCTGGAAGTCGTGGAGCCTGCGTGCGAGACGATTCGTAATGACTCTCGAGAACAGCTTATAGACATGACTCAGAAGTGAGATGGGTCTGTAATTCTTCAGCAGGGTCTTATCACCCTTTTTAAAGAAGAGCACCACCACACTTCTGTGCCATGCCTGTGGCGTTTTCCCTTCGAGTATGACAGAATTAAACAGCTTCTGAAGAGCTTTTAGCACTGGCCTTCCGCCTGCTTTCAGAAGCTCAGCCGTAATTCCATCGTGCCCGGGTGCCTTGTTGTTTCTAAGCTGTCTGAGAGCCATTCTAATCTCGTACAAGCTGACGTCCGGGATATCTTCGGTATGGTGTCGGGTAAGTCTAGCTCTTGGATCGTTGGCCAGACTGCTAACGGGTTGGCCGGTTGACGTGTATAACTGTCCATAGAACTTCTCGACCTCCCTCAGTAGCTCAGGCTTGGACGATACGGTTCTGCCATCCTCGGTTTTCAGCTTCGTCAACTGGCTCTGCCCAATAGACAGATCTCTTGCGAACACTTTGGAGCCCTTGTTCCGCTCAATCGCTTCTTTAATATGATTAGTATTAAATAGCCGAATGTCGCGAGTCAGAGACTTAGAGATCTGTTTATTGAGCCGCCGATATTGAGAAGCATCTCCCGAAGACTGCAGAACCATTTCGCGTCTTTCTTCCATTAGCTTGAGGGTATGATCTGAGATCTTTTTGGTTCTTTTAGTACGGTGGGGTCTGAAATACTTTGACCCAATTGTATGGACAGTTTCCACGAACCCGTTATTGTAGTCGTCCACATCTATGCATTCACCGAGGCATTCGAAGCGATTTTGCAGTTCGAGCTGAAAGCCGTCGGGATTTTGGATATTGGTGGGTGCGGGTCGGAGCGTAGACTTCATCAGTCGAGTTCTTTCCAGCTTTACGTTGATATTCAATGTGCCTCTTACCAACCGGTGATCGCTTCCGGTTTTAACCGCATTGATCACAGAGACATCATTGAATATTTGCTTCTTCGTCGACATGATAAAGTCAATCTCATTTTTTGTAATACCATCGGGACTGATCCAGGTCCATTTTCGGTTTTCCGACTTTTTGAAGAAGGAATTCATCATAAAGAGTCCTTCTTTCTCCAAAAAGTCGGCTAACATGTGGCCCCTGGAATTCCGATATCCAACACCAAATTGCCCCACCCTCAGCTCACCATCGCCTCGCTTGCCCAGTTTCGCGTTGAAGTCCCCCATGACAACGGTATAGTGGGTCTTAGGCGTATGTATGGCTTTAGAGATATCCTCATACATAGCCTCGACTTCATCATCAGAGTGTGTCGATGTGGGGGCGTATACCTGTATGACCTTCAGCGAATACCGTTTGGTGATTCTGAGTATAAGGTACGCTACCCGCGACGACACACTCTCGATCATGACGACGTTGTTCACGAGAGACTTGTGGACCATAAACCCGACACCTCCCTGGGACAGTTGGTCGCCCTCCCGGAAATAGAGCAAGTTACCTGATTTTAGGGTTATCAAGTCCTCCCCCTCTCTTCGGACTTCAGATAGACCCAAGATGTCCCAGTGTAACCTGCTCAATTCTTCCTCGAGTTCTGCAACCTTCTCGTCGGTCCGCAATGTGCGCGTGTTGTACGTTGCCAGGGCCAGAGGTCGTCGTTGTTGGTAGCCTGGCATCTGCCGGGGATTCTTCGCACCCCCTGCCCCACCGTTACCATGACCGCTACCAGAGCCAGGAATAGCGGGGCCGCCGGGGACTAGGGGCCGGTGCTTATTGACGTGATTCATAGGATTTTTAGGGGGTTTTACCATAGTCGCCACGCTTGGCAGACGGGTTGGCGTCCGCAGTGTGATGGGATAATACACAGAAGGACGCTGCTGCCCATCCTCTGGATTTCATTCCCTTAGTCGCCTCTTACGACACCCATTGGAAGAGATGGGTCGGTACTATTCTATTCTGGGCCGGCACCGCCACCATAAGAATTTTGAACTCCATTAAGTTGTTCTATATGGCAAAAATCAATAAATAAGTTATATTTAGAAATAACATAAGAAGTCGCGGTATTCAAATTAAAATCTCCTACCACAATAAATTTCAATGAGCAGTATTGTGCCATTGCATTTTCAATACAATCAAATACACTACAGTATTTTTCGTCACTAGTTCTAGGAGGTAGGTATACAACACAACATACAAATTTTATATGTTTCCATGTCACAATAACAAATATCAATTCTTTATCCTCAGAAAGGCCGTCAATGTTTGTTAATCTTTGAACTGTAAAACCACTCCGCACAGCTATTAGAACTCCTCCATACCCAACGTTGTTTTCTCGGTCTTTACGTATCACTGTGTATCCCGGAGGAAACAACTCTCCGTTGAAGACTGAGTCATTGAGAAAAGTTTCATTCAATGCTATTATATCAAATGATTGATGTTGTAGTAGATTGCTTTTAAATTCAGCAGACTTCTTGGATGAGCGTAGTCCTCTCACGTTCTGGTAATACACGCTAATTTTTTTTGGTCGATTGTCTCTTCTCATTCTGCCTCCTGCCACGAAAAAGCTGCCGCCAGGGCGCAATACAAATGTCTGCAGCCCAATGAGTGGTCTTCAAAACTGAATCCGCTAGTTTTGCAGGTACACCAAGTTTGAACGAAGCATAATCACCCCGTGCTTTTAAAGTCTCAAGTGAGCAGGAATCAGTCTTACAAATTCTCATGAGGTGGTCACGCACCTGTTTTTCAGACGTTCCTACTTTGACGTAGTATAAATGGAGGTATTTTACTTTTTCTGACGCTTGAAGTGGTGTAGCACCTGGATCCGCTGTGCCACGAAGAACTTCAACCCTCTGCTCAGCTGAACGTCTAGATTTTTTACGAACTACGTCAGTCCATTTTACTTCATCCTCAGATTCAGAAGCTACATCAACAAGAACCTCTGTACGTATTTCAACAGTTGAAGGTGATGACTTAGCCACCTGAGGTGGTGTTCCTGAGCAAGAAGATTTCTCTGCTAATTTGTTTTGTTCTTGTTGTGGTTTGAGACATGTTTTTTTATTAACAGTATTTAAAATATTTGATTCTTCTACCTTTCGAGGCACAAGCTGCTTGGCCTTCAACATTTCTTCCAAGTTTTTCAGCTTAACTTCAAGATTCCCAATTTTTTCAAGTAGCTTACCGTCACTTATGCACTATAAACATACCAATTTTCAAGTTTGTAACTGTTCCTGTTTTTAAAATAGAACTAAAACAAAAATCGCCTCCACGACCATTCAACTTGACCCCTCTCTTATATGAATGTTCTTGAAACGGGAGCTCACCACAATTGGTTACCATTAGTTGTGAGAAAAGTTGTAATATTTAATGATTTCAGACTTTCCCTTTATTTGTACTGTGAGACCTAGCTTCTTGCCAAATTTCATAATTTTAGGTCAACGGGAAGTACCCTGTAGGTTTTGCATTTTTGCATAAATGTATGGAGATGAAGACATAAAAAGCCATATCTTTTGATTGCGTCGTTGTAAAAAATTGAAATTTTCAGATCTTGTGTGGTTCATGGACCTTAATATTCGTTATCAATTTCAACCTGATACCTCTTCAAGTTCGTGAGAAAAAGTGTCTTGACAGACAGACAGACGGACAACAAAGTGATCCTATAAAGGTTCCGTTTTTTTATTTTGAGGTAAGGAACCCTAAAAAATTGTTAAATCGTTGGATAGAAACTAAGTCATATGACATGACGGAAGGGTTGTTGAATTGATGAGTAGCTAGTGGAAGTTGTATATACATCTGACCGATCCCAAGACCTTGTCGTAGGGCTATCTGCTCTTCAATTTAACAACCCCGCACGTAGGCACGTATGCATGAACTTGTTCATGCCATACTTGAGTAATAACTTGCTTTAGTGCACACACCCACACCTACACCCCCACACACACACCCACACTTACACACACACACTCACACACACACACTCACCCACACATAAACACACACTCGCACACTCACCACTCAATCAGTAATAAACTAACCTTACCTTTTTCTCTTTTATCATAAATTATATTTTGACTTGTTTGAATTTAAGATACAAGCAAAGTAGGCTTGACATCGGGCCTGTTACCGTTATTTTTCATTAGTTGTAGAGGCTAAAGTCGGGCTGTCTGTCAAGCTTGACTTGTTGTTTACTTGTATACTGTAACTACGTAGTCGGTTATGGAAGAGCGGAGCCTCCTGACACAGGCATAAAAAGCTTAAAAGGAGGCTTCGGCAACTAGATGGTAAGCACACTTCTGGTTAATGAAATAAATATTTTGTATTTTGGTTTGTATTTTTGGTCTCACAACTAACGGTAACCAATTGTGGTGAGCTCCCGTTTCAAGAACATAAATAGAAGAGAGGGGTCAAGTTGGATGGTCGCGGAGGCGATTTTGGTTTTAGTTCTATTTTAAAAACGGAAACACTAAAAAACTTGAAAATTGGTATGTTTATAGTGCATAAGCTATAAAATAACAACAAATAATAAAATTTGGTCAAGCGCGTGTCGGACTCAAAAAATCTAGCCCATTAACTTACTGAAATATCAACTAATACAATTATGATTATGGTGGTACGGAACCCTCGGTGCGCGAGTCCG
Organism: Athrips mouffetella; assembly: GCA_947532105.1. Lineage (NCBI taxonomy): Eukaryota > Metazoa > Arthropoda > Insecta > Lepidoptera > Gelechiidae > Athrips > Athrips mouffetella. The sequence continues at coordinate 13,626,880 of OX383956.1, forward strand.
ACTCACACTTGGCCGGTTTTTTGTACTTACGATACACGATACATTGATGTAAGAAAAACGCTCCGCGCGTAGTTTCTAAGACCTTTGGTTGAACTGTACTGTACTATTAGTACGTTCGTATTAGTCCCTGGTATAGTACTTATCTAGTCCTGGTCCCAGGATCTTTGTGATACATTGAAACACTGGCATGCAATATTTTTCTCAAAGGACCCAAAGGACCTCATCTTTCACTTGATTTAACCGCATTTCTTTCAGAATTGACAGATTTGACGACAGCTTTTGATTGTCATAGAAGTCATAATTTTTCATCAGTCTGAGCATAAATGCTAGTTTCTTAGCTTAGTTTATTTATCTCGGTTTACTATAATGTTATAATATTCTATTTTTAATTTGATGTAAGCTAGATTATTGTTACCAAAATTTTCAGTAAATGCTTTATACCTATGTAGTGAAAATCTAAATGTCCTCAACTGTGATATATGTGGGGGCGTTGGGCGAGTCGAAGAGTTCTTTAGCGAGGTACGTACCTTCCTTTACCCAGAGAGACTATTTTAAGGACTTTCGAGATACAGGAGAAAACTGACCTTCCCAAAAATAAAGAATAGGTTAGTAGTAGCATTTTCAAGATAATCATTTTGTTACATAAAAATCTAAGGTGTAAATTATAAGATTTTCATGGAACAAATTTTTCAAAAGAGTGTTTGCTCTTTCTCTGCAGTAAGCGAAGCTTGTATCGCAGGATTCGTGGAACTCTGGAACAACAATAAAATAGCAAAACTTTATAATGGCAATTACTATACAGGGTGTTAATTTGATTGCGTGCCATAGCTTAAGGGATGGTTCAGTAACGATAAATGATCTCAAAAAAATTATTAAAAAAAAACCTACTTAAAAAAAAATTAAACTCCATTGAAATTAAACTAACGCGGAGGGCAATGACCCGGAGCACCGCGCTATCAAAAGCGCGCGAAAGAGTTTCAGTTATGTATGTGCCTACCTTATCCACTGATACTCGCGCGCTGGCTCGGTGGTAGCGCGGTGCTCCGTGTTAGTTAAGTTTCAATAAAGTTTTTTTTTTTCAGCAGGATTTTATTTTATATTTTTTTTGTATTCCTTTATCGTAACTGAAACACCCCTTAAGCTATGGCACGCAATTAAATTAACACCCTGTATAATGATAGCAGTACAAAAAAAAACCAGTCAAGTGCGAGTCGGACTCGCGCGCCGAGGGTTCCGATATACCTATAGTATTTTTGGAAGCAATACAGTCCATTTTCAGGACCGCAAAACTAAATTTGTTTTTAAGGTTTTTTTGCAGATTTCTGAAAAACTGTGCAACTTAGAAAGATTGTTTTATTTTTGCTGTAAAGTTTACATAAACCTCTGTCAACTGTAATTAATTCAGATTTTTCCTTACTCAAACTTCGGAGATAAGGAGGGGGAATTGTATTTTTTTTTACATTTTTCATCATAACTTGAAAACTAAGAAACTTAAAAAAATACAAAAATATATTTTAAAATGTACAAGTAAAGCCCTTTTATATGATACCCCACTCGACTTAGTAGCGACAATTTGAAATTTGGCCCCCCTATTTTGGCCCCCTTTACATTAATAATCATACTTTTTTTAAAATTTTCTCATGTGCAATTAAGTTGGGCAACTATATTCTAAAACTATTCCAAATTTCAGGTCGATAGCATAAGTGGTTGCTGAGATATAGAGCTGTGACAGACAGACGGACAGACAGACAGACAGAGCGGCACCATAAGGGTTCCTTTTTTTTACCATTTTGGTATCGGAACCCTAAAAGCATTCTTAGGTTATGAAATATGAAGTTGATTCCTAGCTGGAGTAAGGCTAGGTTTGGTTAGGATAGCAGACTGTTAGGGCCACAGTTGCCGCTCGCTGCTGTTGTTTTGATTGCGAAAAAGATCTGGTGATTTTGCAACAATTGGTCTGTTTTCTTTGATAATTTGTTTCGCTTACGTGTGCAATTGCCGGAGGAACCATGGTATACAACAATAGAATATTGTGCCCATTGAACCGCCTCGTCTTAGAGTTAGCGTTAAGTTCGAATTCTTAAAGTGCGGCAGTATTATATTATCTGTGGTGCGGCTTTAGTACTTATACGCCATGGTTATACAACGTGTAATTTCTAATAATACAAAAAAAAACCTCTGGGGGGGGGGGATGGGGGTAGTTCTACAGAGTAGGTTCTACCCTAAAATAAAATGAAATTTGATTCTCCATACAAATTGACCGTATCATAGATTTTAATTTTGTATGACGATTATTTTTTTTAAATTTCGTCTTCCAAACATTGTAAAACAAAAGTTGTTCAGTTGCATGGTTGGAATTACCACCCAAGAGGTTTTGCTTATTTAGAATTACATGGTGTATAGGGTTCTACCGAAAAGTGAACATAATTTTAGAATGTTACTTAGTACACGAAATTGAACAACTTTTCCCAAGAATATTGGTCGTAATACGAAAAAAAAAACGTTCCATAAAAAATGTACTATTTGCTGACGCAATCTCTATGGAAGTTGATTTTTAGGGTTCCGTAGTCAACAAGGAACGCGTATAGTTTAGCTCAGAGACTCTTAGTACTAGAAAGCTGTAATCTTGTATGGGTATACAAATTTGTCACGCCGACAAAGTAGTAAACTAAAAAAATAAATCAAAATTTTTTTGGGTACCTCCCCTACTCGTAAAGTGGGGATGAAATTTGTTTTTTAGAAAATTTTTTTGGGTACCTCCCCTACTCGTAAAGTGGGGATGAAATTTGTTTTTTCGTCTACCCCATGATGTAGGGTGTTAGATAGGCTTTTTGTAAGAATATTTTTTTATTTAGGGATCCGTTAGCGAAATATTTAGCTTAACCTCAGTTGCCCCACGGGTTCACATGTGAACCCGGATAATTTTGACATATGACCCCTATGTCAATTTTCCATAGAGTTCCCGGAAGATGGAAAATTTATGAAAATTGTTTTGAAATTTATTGAAAAATATACCTTATTACGTAAACAACTACATTTTCTTTCAATTCCTGCGAATTTTGACATGGGGCTGAAAAATAGCGCTTTTAACCTGTATAGGTTAAAAGCGCTATTTTTCATTAAGAGTAAAGTGCCTACCTGCCTACCTACCTACCTACCTCTGCCTCTGCCAGATAAACGGCTGTTTTATGGAAAATGTGAAAAAAATCAAATTCAAAAAGATAGTATAAATGATGAATTTAGAAGGAAAACTATCACTACTAAGTAGACTTTACAGGTTAACGAGCAATAGTCGCAAAACTGAAAATAATAGCAATCAGGCGCTGGACCTCGCTGTTTGTAAAGATGGAAGAAGATTCTGAAAACAACAAAACTTGCTTAACAATAATGACTCTTAACGTAACTACGGTACCCTACACTGCGCGTGGCCCGACACGCACTTGGCCAGTTTTTTCGACCTAAGTTTCTTGGGAAAAGTTGTTTACTTCTATCTCCAAGATTTTCGTGGTCTGGGTAACATCCTAAAAATTATGTTCACTATTTCAGTAGGTAGGATCTAATACATATACTTAGTTATAATATGTATGGACAATTGCTACTACCTCTTAGGTTCATGAAGTTGAATTTGTATTACTTATATTGAATTAGTTTAATGGTAAATTCCCATAATGTTGTCGAGTTTTAAGTTTCTCGAACGAATTCCGATAATTTTGGATTCACATAAAGTTGAAATTTGCTAAGTACTTCAACAAAAAACTTAGATGTTCCGAAACAGGTGAAGTAAACTGAGAAGTACTTTGAATCAATACTAAAACACAGCACTAAAATAAACTTTACGAGTCTATCATAGGGACAAAGAGTAAGGAAGATGGTAAAAACTGAACAACACGAACGTACAATATACACCATAATAGCAACATTCATTTGTTTAACAATTGTTAGTACGTTAATAAGAAATTATTTATTATTCCTTACGTAATTTGGGGAAAACTATAAATTAATTAGTAGGTAGTTGTTGTAAGTGTTAATTGCTCTTACATTTGTTTATATTGCCTATGAGTAAGTTGTTTAAAAAAAAAAAGATAGATAGATAGATAAATACTTTATTGCGCGCATAACAAAATTATAACAAAAAAATACCAACTGCGTTGTTAAGGGCAATACACACTAAAGTCGTCGACCCGCCGACACAGAAGAAACATGTCGGCAACATGCGTACGCAGTACTCACGCGAGCGCTAAGTTGCCGGCGGCACCCAAGTTACATTACTGAGTGAGTGAAGTCGCCAACAACATAGCCCGCCGACAAAACAAAAACATAATACCATAATATGTCGGCGGGTCGACGACTTTGGTGTGTATTGTCCTTTAATGAGATTAAGCTGGAAGGGTGTCGCGTCTATGGTAAAGGATAGCGACTTCCGGGTCGGGTTGCGGGAAGCCCTGCGTCAGGCGACCACTCCACTGAATTGAAAAAAAAAATACGTTTACACACTGGGAAAATCCTTAGGGTATCATAGACACACACCAACATGATTAGACCCTGAAACAGATAAGAACAATATAAAAACTGGTAAACTGATTAGTTACACACGGCTGCACGTCGGTGAAAACAATTTGATCCTTTGCGATTTTACTGGGATTTAAAATCCACGTTCAAACAAGCTTGGTTCAGTTCTTTCTGCTTAACCTTATCTTATTTAAAAGCTAAGCGTTGTAAAGAATAGAATTTCATTGTTTACGAATCTCGTCTCTGCTTAGCTTCAGTGGATACGATTGAGCAAAGAAAAGAGAAGATATTGAGATTGAGCGCGATCAAGTTAGAGAAGAAAGCCTAAGAGGATAATTATAATGTGAGTCTTGCCGCTTAAGCAGGCGGAGACGAGAAGCATCCAAACGCTCGTTATGAGAATGATGTGATGGGTCACATCATCCAACGCTTGCCACATGCAGCCAGCTAGCTAGAAAGTACACATCTCTAGCCCAGTCTTAAGCGTCTTCGCCAAGTTTCGGTAGAAACAACCAAATTTCTAAGCATTTCCTATCCTTTCCCCTTCGCACCTCTCGGCTTTGATGGATAATGACTCATAATGTCTTGGAGACCCAGGTGTCGTCACTGAGGTACAATTAAAAGTTTGTATGTTTTAATTTTTGAATTTATTGTATGTACGTACACACGGCCGCTCGTTGGCAGAACCACTTTGACCTTGAGCGGGTCTGCGGTTTCGGGCGTTTCGGGGGTTCAGCTTATACTGGCTAGGTTTAAAATTTAAGGATATTAGAACCCACTTGTAAGGCTTCTTGTTCCTGTATGTCGTATTCAATAAAAGCTTAACAGCGGGGTACACTTTTCTGGGGCTTCGCTAACTATGGACAACTCAACAGATATTGCACCAAATGTTTTAGACTTAGGGCTGTTTAGTTCGGGCGTTATACCGTGTGGTGCCGGAAAAGAATAGTACCAACCCATCTCTACCCATGGATGTCGTAAGAGGCGACTAAGGAATTATGAACCGAAGGATAGGCAACAGCGTCCTTCTGTGTTTCGAACCATCTTACATACTGCGGTCACCAACAACTGCGGTCCATGGTGCAAGCCGCAACGCAATCAAGTGGAGACTATGGTACTTCCCCTCCAGATTGTAACTAGCGTTTTTGCTGGATTTCTGGAGCAACCTCTCTGACCTAGAGTGGACGTTTCATGAAATTTAATGATGATGAGTTCGGGGAAAGAGCTTTTTCAATTAGTAGATTATCGTTTGAATTTACACTTTCAGTTTTTTTTAATTACTTTTATGTCCATTCTCAGTTGTTTTGAACTTGTCCGGCCCCTTTTAGTCTTATATCGCCAAATTTACCAAATTGCGCCAAATTTTTTCCAGGTACTAGTTAGATACATAGCTCAAAATTTTTGATAGGACCCAATTCTTGAATTTTCTATGGAAATTTTTTGAAATTCAAGAATTGGCTCCTATCAAAAATTGAGAGCTATGTATTCTGGAAAAAATTTGGTGAAATTGTAAGGCGTGTCTACGTAAAACATCTAACTGACCGCACTAAACTGTGCAGTTGTCGAATTGTGGCACATTTGAATATCATCCATCCGTTAGTGTTTTTCATACTTGTACCTATGTTTCTTGAGAAAAGTTGTTCTTTCAGATTCATATCCTTCTGGGTTGGTGTACCCTTTTTGATACACCCCGAACAAAACCTATTGAAATATCACTAAACTACGTAATTAGTAAAATTGATTCCCCCTAAAAGTTTATCCATTAATTACGCCACAAGGTTTGTTACTGTAAAAGCCCGATTAGAAGTTGTTGTACATACGAGTATTTATGTCATTGATTCGAGTTGAAGAAATAAAAATTGAGTTTGAATTGAGAAGCGACACGGGATGCGCAAAAGCAGCCGGTCATGCACGAGCGCCGCCGCCGACCGCCGACAATAAAGACACACCCTCACGGAAGCTGCGACCATTACATGCTCCCGTAGCTCGCTGTTCACTGCCATGGCACACCGTCAAGAGCGCAGCTTTAAGGCAGGGACTGTAAACCTCTATTAATCTACGTGCCATTATTTTTTAAGAAATGTTTGATGAGCCCTTCGATTGCCGTCATATAATTTGGTCTTGGAGAGAAAAATTAAAATTAAGACACACTTTGTGTTCTTACTTGGGTCATGATTGGCCTAATTCTGTATGTAGCGTTATTTTTGTATCACCTCGGATATTTTATGAGGTGGTTCTCTGTGATTTGCAATTTGCCATAGAAACTGTATCAGCTAATACTTAACTCACTTTGTATGGGAGGTCGAAGTTTTCGTATTTCAAGCAATGTTTCCAGGGGAAAGTTGTTCAGTTTCATGTCCTAAGTATCATATTCAAGTATAGTAAGACATTTCATAATCACGCTGTATTATAAAACGGCTGTTACAAGTATATAAAGTACCTGCTTCTAAAATTGTTAATTAGTCGTTTTCCCCTTTACTAATGGGTTGTTAAGAGTTAAAGTTAAATGCAATTATCTCTATTGGTGGTCTAAATTATAAAGCGCAATTAAATTCCTCGATAGAAATTATGTTATGGGTGTTAGGGTTGATGTTGTGCAGAAAGTAATTTTAGAACATTGTTTGTGAAGACCTGCCTACACAATTTCAAGGTTGTCTGGATATAATGGTTGATAAAAGATACTTCGCAAAAACTTTTTAATACTGTATGAGGCTGACGATACTGGTACTCGTATCATTTGAAACTAGTTTTCTTTGTTAGTTCAAAAAGCACTGCAAGTGCTCACTGCTGTTTTTTTTGCTAACTATATTACTGCGCTAGCCTTGATATTATGTATGTATTACTATGCTGGGCCCTGTGACTTGATACGCCGCCCTTTTGTTTCTGCCTGTGCCAAAATCTCATAGAAAAATGCACTTTCAGTTTTTCCCGAATTCGTTGAAAGCTTTTCTTTTTCCAAAGACAAACGAGATCGAGATTTTACTTAGAAAAAGTGAAGGAAAAGTTTATACTTAACAGATCGCAAAGCAGTTGGTAAAACGCTGGATAATTGCATAGTTTCACTTGCTAATTAGCAGCTGGCTTAGTTGGTTTTGTTATAATACGGTGCGGTTTCATGCGCCACTGGTGGACCGAAGCTAGTTATAAGTCCGCAGGGCAGACTATGGGTAGCTATAGGAGAGTAAGAGTAGCAAAGGAGTAGGTACTCACGAGGAAGGCCGTATGTCCCATTTCTGTCTTGTTGACTACAAATGCCAGGTGGAGTACATTCTTAGAGATAGACAAAGGAACAGCTTTGCAAGCGAGTGGATGAGCTTTTGTAAGTAGCGAGTAGGGCACGCGATGCTACTGGACCCTCAGTGAGCGTGTGGTTCGTTCGTTACTGAAAGCCATGGGCCACCTATCTACCAAGTTTATGCCCCCCCTTGGCGACGCCCTTGTGCGGGCGATAGAAAGGAGCTTTAATTGTAGCTGAGTTATTGTACTTTTAACGAGTGTCTGATAACAGGATTGATGGATCACTCGGTCGATAGACCGCGTGGACATGCAATGAAGTAACTGCCTATTTAAAAGTTTGGTTCACTGTCTAATACTCCCGCTTTCCCTTCCTTTCTTCTATCGACTAGTGATAACGGCTCTTTGAATGACCTTGACCTCACGGCATGCGCTTTAGGAATCTCCCGCTCGCATCCCGCCCTCATGCGTGGGACATTTGGTCATCCCTATCGACTGTATAAAATGTGCCCACGAAGAAACTAATTTTGTATGTTATCTTTAAAACAAAGGGTATTTCCCCTCTAGGTTAGCTCCAGGTAGTAGGCACTTATAGGTTTTCTGTGCTCCAGGTGTGGCCCTGTACTTATGGACAAGATAAGGTGTAATCTTGTTTTATTTTTAATCATAACGCCATTACCATGCCATATTATATAGCCATATTTATATAGTTCATCATAACATCCCATGAAACGCCCACTACAGGACAGGGAGCTCCCTCCAGAATTCTAGCCTTTGCTGGAAAAATGTGGAGGGGAAGTACCATAGTCACCTCGCTTGTTAGCGTTACAGCTGGCACCATGGACCGCGGTTGTAGGTGACCGCAGTAAGCAGCTTGTAACATACTCGTATATAAGATCACTAGCTGTGCCCGCGGCTTCGCCCGCGTGATATAAAGACAATTTGCAGTCTCTCCCCCTCCCTCACCCTCTCCCACTCCCTCTCTCTCTACCTCCATCCCACTCCCTCTCCTTCTCCCTCTCCCTCTCCCTATCCCTGCCCCTAACCCTACCCCTACTCCTATCATTAACGCCGTCTTAACCGCTGTCCCTATCCTTATATAAACATAGAAAGGGCACCCATATTGATTTTTAGACATTTTATCCCTATCGCACCCCAACCCCATACCCAGGGGATGATGGTATTTCACGTCCACCACCTTAGATTTCAAAATTGTTGTAGTTTTCGTAATCAGCGATCCGATAAACCATACAAACGACACCCATATTGTTTTTAAACTTTTTCATCCCATTTCCCTCTTTAAGGGGTTGAATTTGGGGTGGAATCTCAATAACAGAGATGTATGTTTCACAGAATTACAACCCTAATGCCTAAATAATAAATTTAGTGGATATTACTTTGAAATGAAGGAGTTTAACTTCATCCCCCTTTTCACCCCTTAGGGTGTAAAATTTTCAAAAACCCTAAGACACGTAAAACTTAATTTTTAGTCGTCAGTCTAACTAAAAATTTTGAAGATCCTAACTTTAAAACTGACGGACTTTCATACAAACTTTCATCCCTTATTTCACCCCCTTAGGGGATGAATTTTGGAAAATTTAAAAACGTACTTTTTTATTTTTTACCAAAAGCTTAAATACTAATTTCTATAATTCTACCTTTAAAACTGAAAGACTTATAGCCCAACATACGGAAAAAAAATCCCCTTTTTCACCCCCTTGAAGGGGGATTTTTAAGAAATGCTTAAACACGTGTTTCTTTATTTTTTACCAGAAGCTTAAATTCAAATTTGTGTGAATCTAGCTCAAGAAACAAAGGACTTTCATACAAACTTTCATCCCTTATTTCACCCCCTTGGGAGATGAATTTTCCAAAATCCTTTCTTAGTGGGTGGTTTTGACGCACATAGAACCTGTGTACAAAATTTCAGACCTGTATCTATAGCGGTTACGGCTCGGCGTTGATGAATCAGTCAGTCAGTCAGTAAGTATTTAGATTGGCAGTAAGTAAGATGTAAGATACAAAGGAAGATGCTGCTGCCCATCCTCCAGTAAACCCTTAGTCGCCTCTCACGACACCCACGGGTATGTATGGGTTGGTACTATTCTTTGCCGGCATCACACGGGACAAATAAATAGGTACAAATATATATATATATATATAATCAAAATACTAATATAGGATGGGTAATCTAAATATAGAAAAGAGCATGTCCTGACTGACTGACTGACTGATTCATCCAAAGAAATTTGACCTCCGAGCGAAGCAAGGAGGTTTTTGTTCTGAGGATTCATCAACGCCGAGCCGTAACCGCTATAGATACAGATCTAAAATTTTGTACACAGGTTCTATGCACGTCAAAACCACCCACTAAGAAAGGATTTTGGAAAATTCATCTCCCAAGGGGGTGAAATAAGGGATGAAAGTTTGTATGAAAGTCCTTTGTTTCTTGAGCTAGATTCACACAAATTTGAATTTAAGCTTCTGGTAAAAAATAAAGAAACACGTGTTTAAGCATTTCTTAAAAACCACCCTTCAAGGGGGTGAAAAAGGATATGATTTTTTTTCCGTATGTTGGGCTATAAGTCTTTCATTTTTAAAGGTAGAATTATAGATATTTGGTTCCGAGCTCATGATAAAAAATAAAAAAGCATGTGTTTAACAATTTTTCAACATTCATCCCCTAAAGGGGTGAAATAAGGGAAGAAAGTTTGTATGAAAGTCCTTTGTTTCTTGAGTTAGATTAACACAAATTTAACTTTAAGCTTTTGGTTAAAAATAAAGAAACACTTGTTTAAGCATTTCTTAAAAATCACCCTAAAAAGGGATGAAAGAGGGGATGGTATTTTTTACGTATATTGGTCTATAAGTCTTATTTTTATAGGTAGAATTATAGAAATTAGTATTTGAGCTTTTGTTAAAAAATAAAAAAGTACGTGTTTAAGAATTTTTCAAAATTCATCCCCTAAGGGGGTGAAATAAGGGATGAAAGTTTGTATGAAAGTCCGTCAGTTTTGATGTTAGGATCTTCAAAATTTGTACTTAGACTGAAGACTGAAAATTAAGTTTTACGTGTCAGGGTTTTTAAAAATTCTACACCCTCAGGGGTGAAAAGGGGGATGAAGTTGAAACTCCTTCATTTCAAAGTAATACCACTAAATTTATTATTTAGACATTAGGGTTGTAATTCTGTGAAACATACATCACTATTATAATTGTTGAAATTCCACCCCAAATTCAACCCCTTGAAGAGGGAAATGGGGTGAAAAAGTCTAAAAACCAATATGGGTATCGTTTGTATGGTTTATCGGGTCGCTGATTACGAAAACTAAAACAATTTTGAAATTCAATGTGGTGGACGTGAAATACCATCATCCCCTGGGGATGGGGTTCGGCTGCGATAGGGTTGATATGTCTATAAATCAATATGGGTGTCGTTTGTATGGTTTATCGGATTGCTGATTACGAAAACTACAACAATTTTGTAATCTTAGGTGCTTAAGGGTTAGGGGCAGGGATAGGGAGAGGGAGAAGGAGAGGGAGTGGCATGGAGGTAGAGAGAGAGGGAGGGGGAGAGGGAGAGACTGCACATTGTCTGGATATCACGCGGGCGAAGCCGCGGGCACAGCTAGTCTAAATATATAAAAGAGCATGTCCTGACTGACTGACTGACTGGTTCATCAACGCCGAGCCGTAACCGCTATAGATACAGATCTGAAATTTTGTACACAGGTTCTATGCACGTCAAAACCACCTACTAAGAAAGGATTTTGGAAAAATCATCTCCCAAGGGGGTGAAATAAGGGATGAAAGTTTGTATGAAAGTCCTTTGTTTCTTGAGCTAGATTCACACAAATTTGAATTTAAGCTTCTGGTAAAAAATAAAGAAACACGTGTTTAAGCATTTCTTAAAAACCACCCTTCAAGGGGGTGAAAAAGGATATGATTTTTTTTCCGTATGTTGGGCTATAAGTCTTTCATTTTTAAAGGTAGAATTATAGAAATTTGGTTCCGTACTCATGGTAAAAAATAAAAAGAACGTGTTTAAGAATTTTTCAATATTCATCACCTAAGGGGGTGAAATGAGGGATGAAAGTTTGTATGAAAGTCATTTGTTTCTTGAGTTAGATTCACACAAATTTAAGTTTAAGCTTTTGGTAAAAAATAAAGAAACACGTATTTAAGCATTTCTTAAAAATCACCCTGACAGGGGGTGAAAAATAGGGATGATATTTTTTCCGTATGTTGGTCTATAAGTATTTTATTTTTAAAGGTAGAATTCTAGAAATTTGTTTTTGAGCTTTCGGTAAAAAATAAAAAGTATGTAGTTTAGAATTTTTCAAAATTCATGCCCCAAGGGGGTGAAATAAGGGATGAAAGTTTGTATGAAAGTATGTCAGTTTTGAAGTTAGGATCTTCAAAATTTGTATTTAGACTGACGACTAAAAATTTAGTTTTACGTGTCTCAGGGTTTTTGACAATTCTACACCCTAAGAGGTGAAAAGGGGGATGAAGTTGAAACTCCTTCATTTCAAAGTAATATCCACTTAGGCATTAGGGAGGGGGAGAGGGAGGGGGAGATGGAGAGACTGCACATTGTCTGAATATCACGCGGGCGAAGCCGCGGGCACAGCTTGTAAGTCATATAAAATTTTGTCCTCATTTTTGTTTTAAATAAATAAATCTTGACTCATTTTCGGAAGCTAAGCGTACTAACTATCTTTAAGCCATGTCAAAGATTATTTGGCGGCTTGAAAACTCTAATAGCAGGTAGTTAGGATAGCCAAGGTGTATACGGTGCAAATGATATAGTAAACATAATTTCAGCATGTTACTTGGACCAATGAAACTGAACAACTTTTCCCAAGAAACATAAGCACGAAAAATGAAAAAGATAGGTATATCATGCAAAATGCGCTATCGTTGTCTCTATGAGCATGTGATTTTTTTTCGTATTTCCACCTAGGTTTCTCAGGGATAGTTCAGTTTCATGGTCTGAGTTGAATGCTAAAATTGTGTTCACTATTTTTAATTGGACCCTATACAGGTTGTTAGGAAAAGTACTGATTTCCTTTTAACCACATGTTGTATAAGTAGAATAAAGTACATTAACATATTAATAATTAAAAAATAACATAAAAATAAAATACTTCCAATGAAAAAAAAAAGTTTGTTGCCATCCCTATTCCAAGAATCACAGCGCGCACCCGGCGCACCAATTGTAAACAAGTAAAATAGGTACCTACATGCGCGCCGCGAGTCTGGCTAGGGATGACACAATTAAATTTTACTATAAATTTTTTATTTCTGTTATTTTTTCTTCTTTTATTGTTTAAACATGTTTATTGTTCTTCATTCTACTTGTAGAACATGTGGTTTAAAGGAAGTCGGTACTTTTCCCAACACCCTGTATAATATAGTATGGCTATCCTAACTATTTACCTCTGCTTTCAGAATGTTTTAAGCCCCCAAATAATCTCTTGGCCGTTTGTCGTGATGACGAGGCCTACATACATCCATCATGTCTACTCTGAGCTGGGCCACAAGCCGTGACTTTGAATCGACAGGGACTGGCTAGAGATTTAAATTTTCAAAGCCGTTGCTTAGGGAATGACAATCCTCATTATCCTCCTTTTTCCGTTTGTACGGAGTCGGCTAACTGTTCTTACTTAGGGATAACCTGACAAGTCGAGTTTTCATGCCGCCAAATGGCCTCTGCTTAGCGACTAATAGCAATAATACTAGTAGGCGGGACCAATGGCTTGACTTGCTTGAAGGACGGAATCGATTTAATTTGGTTGTTGTCACCTAAACTTAACTTAAACTTAACTGCTTAACTTTCGTGATCGGAAAGAAAGAGAAACTACCACTCGGCCAACAGCCCTTCAGGAGTTCTGGGACCCGCGCTATTTTAAAGTTTTTTATTTGAGGTTCTCGTTTGTTTAAGGACCCCGTCTAACCGCAGTATAGCACCGAGCAATGCCGACCCTCTAGCGGAGGCTGCTGATGGCACCACGCAATTCGGAACGACTGAGTCCAAGCAAATCGGGTAATTGTTTATTTTTACAACCACTCACGGGGTCTATATTATTACCTGTTGAGTCCAACACCAAGGGGTGAAGGTTATCAGGTTGGTAACTTTTGTTTCGGGCCCGTAATGGGTCATGGTCAAGGCTCATGTGTCGAAGGAATTTTGGCTAGACGCAATATCACACAACACAATCAAAGGAAGAAATTTAAAATTGTTATTAATTTGTATCATTTTCAAAACCTAGTCGGGAAGAGTCAGGTTGACTGGTTCTTGCACTAGATATCACACAGGCGATGTTTTTACAATCTTTGTAGTAGGTAGGTATCTTCGTAAGTATATGTAAAACAACATCCTAGAAATAGTATGACTATCAAGAATAAGTATTCTCACTGGTCATAGTAGTATGACATTTCAGTATGACCACCGAGAAACACCCTATGTTATGCGGTACGATAATGTTATGATATATCTTAAATAACAGCCCATTGAAGTCCTTGAAGGATGAGTACAAATCACCACGCTTGTTAGCGTTGCGCAACCATCGGATTGCGGTGATTGGTGTTCGCATCGTGGTGGTTGTCTAACAGCACGTCAGTAGTAACATTTTGGATTTTATGGCATGTTAATAAAGTTGCAAATGTTTCTATTGACGAGCGTTTGTACGGTCAACCGCTTGTCGGTAGAGACTTTTTCAACTCTATTACCACGCCATAAGATCCAAAAGTGTTTCTACTGATGTGCGGCCGTGTGTACGCACGATACGCAGAAGGACGCGCGCTGCTGCAATCAAACAAGCACATAAAACAAATTTCTTGAAGAAAATTCTATGTACAAGTTAGATGTTTAGTCACTTTTTAGTACTTTCAAGGTCAATTTCTTCTAAAAGGTTGATTTTGAATAGAATAGAATAGAGAAACGTTTATTCTCTGTAAACACATACAGTACATAAAAAACAAAATTTCTAGCTTAAATAAGTAATACAAAGTAAGATCACAGTTATACATAAAGGCAACAATGAAATTAGTAGTTACTTACATAAAATAATCCTATTTTAAAATAAGCATCTACAAAGTGTCAACTATGTAGTGTATGGGACAGAGAAAAGGTTCAGACTCAGCATGTTGTCACAGCAATCTGTGACGCTGGTCATTCTGCCCAAACTCTGAGGTGAGTAGGAAAGAGCGATATAGAAAAGACTTATTTTATTATTAAAATATAAAAAGAATCTGTAACTTTATATTATAGTGTTACCAAAAGGAGCTCTAGGGATGTAAGAAATACGAGTATAATAAATACCTAAGTGTTGAAGTGCAATGTAGGTACATTTGCTTTATATATAAGGTGCGAATTAATTAGTTACGTTTAAGAAAACCGTGGCTTTGTGGAGGGTCATTGACCTCAAATATGTTAAAAATAGCAAAACTTTCCATATGATTTTTAGAAATTAACTTTCCTAACAAAATTTTATTATTAAATCCGCACGAGATTTTAACATCCTGTAGAAACCATGCTAGAACAGCTGATAGCGTGTACTCATACGGCACACACACATACTTGAATGCGAGAAGGTCTCTGAACGTAAGGCCATAAGCCAGAGCGAGCAAGGAGAAATTATGAATGAGTGAAAGAATGTTTAAACTAAAAAGGCGATCTTTACTAGATTTTCATGAAGGCTGATTCACATTGATCCAGAGTTTTGATCTAGCACTGCTGTCTAGCGTTTTTCGAATAATCTTACCAGCACAGCAGCAACAAAGGACCCAGTGCGGGATTAGGTGAACATTATTGGATCAACTTAAAACGGTCTTTATGCATTGTAAAATAAGAAAATTGTTTAGGTACCTTTGCTTTTTAATGGGCTACCGATTGTTTAATTACACAGGCCTCTAGAAACAATGCTTTTAGCTGTTTGTGTCCCACTATTGCTAAAAACAGGTCTGAAGCTGAAATAAACATGAAAAATAACAATAGTTTCTAATCAAGCAAACAATAACAATAAACTGACATTGAAGTATGACAAAGACCCAAGCCGCTCTATGTCGAGATATAAGGAGGTTGAGGTGAAGAAGTCTCGTTAGAACATTCGTCACTCCTCTGAGTTCCAATCCATACTACATCTCGTCAATGAGTGGATGCGGTGGTCGCGTGATGCTGCCGCTCCGTCTAGGTTGAAACGACTGCGCTTACTCAACACGGTTAAAAGATGGTGAAAGATTGGTGTTGTTAATGTCATCGCTCTTACGAGTATGATCTCCTTTTGGAAACTACGCGTGGGGGCGTTTAGAAGCGCAGCGTTTTTCTTACGTCAATGGTTGACACATAGTCTATGCCGCCGCCTATCAACTGTTGCCTGTCACGTATCTTGTAAACAAAATTTCAGCAAAATTTATTTAAAGTTTTATTTAAACAGATATCAAATCATCACAAAAAAGTAACCACAGACTAACGTAAACGCAATAACTAGTGCCCAATTTTCGGGTAATTTGTGGGTTTGGACGTGTCTATCACCACGCCAACAGCGACGCATTACAGGTGCCTTTAATGATTTGCAGCTTTAGTGATGTGCAATCTGCAAACAAATTATTTGCTATCTTTAATGGAGTTCCTAAATAGTCGAGTTCAGACTTGCTTTTTGGCGCCAGTTTGCTTTTTAGCCGCCATGGGAAACGAATGAATGACTACTGTAAACGTGTGAGTAAATAAATGATAAAGGGTGATATTTTAAATGTTTAGTTAAGAAACTGTTTTCTTGATTATCTCAAAAAAACATACAGAAATCTTTGAAATTTTCACCATAGTTGTGTTCAGTTTTATAGCCCGTATATTATACTAGAAGGAACGCACTTAATTAAGTAGCACCCTATATACCTAGTTAAATAATACGAGTATCATTTGGAAAGTGTCATGTAAGATATGCTAATGTATGTGTGCGTATGAGTTGTAAAATATACAATGGAGGTTAACTTGGTACTTTTGTAAACAGCTTAGGTACATTTTGGGCAGCTGAAAAATACGTGTCTGTTATTTTAGGCTACTCTCAATCATAAAACAAAATTGGAGCCGTATATTTGAGTAGATCTCCGTGATCGTGGCAGTTCTTGTTAGAAGCAAACTACAAGAACGTTTTCCGTATTTCGGAAGGCACGGTACTTAATATATTACTTTTTAATCGGCGACGACATGTTGGCTCTGAAATTGTCAATTCGTTTGTTTAACCGCTGCCAGCGACATTATAAATCGCTGCTAGTTGCCGTTGATCTAAGTCGCTGCCGTGCTATCGGGACGCACCCTGAGAAAGTGGTCGTCAAGTGTCAAGCCATGACAGTTGCCGTTTGGCAACTTTAAAACTGTTAATAGCTAGGATAAAGATAATGAATATAAATATACAATTTACTTCAAATAAAAACTTACCCTAGTTATAAATAAAACCTTAATACAAATACTTAGGAGGGTAAGTCGGGCTGGATAATTATCTGATGGTTTTGAGTTCTTAGGGCTGTGCGAGGGAGCTGCTGGAGCTGGGAAAATTCCAACCAATAAGAATCCGCCATTTTCCTAGCTTGTCAAATGCACTGTCAAAGTGAGCAATTGTATTGGTTGGAACTACCCAGCTCACAGCACTGACAGAAAAACAGCCTTACACTACACTAATTGGTTCTTACACTATTCTAATATTGATTATATGTCAATGTTAGAATAGCAAAGTTTTTCGTAGTAAAGTTAATTTCATACAAAAAGTAAAAAAAAAAAAAATTAACATAAGGTTATTGCTACACAAGTACTTTTCATATGGGTTAGTGGAAATAAGTGACATTGTTCGAGACTAGGCCAGTCACAGAATAGATGATGGGGCACGAGTCCCATCCCCGGTTGGCACGAGTCCCTGTTTACAGCGGCATTATACACTCACTGCCTGAGTCTGCCGCCGTGATCGATAAAACAAATAATGTTGCTGTGATTGATGACGGTGTGCTGCGAGTTGGGATCGCGAGCTGATTGTTTGCCGCCAACCGATTGTTGCCGATTCGAACGCCTGTTGACCTGATTTACAAACCTATTTTCACCTCAAGTGAAGGGTGTACCGTGTAAAGAACCCAAAAAGTTCACGTATTTTTGGAGTTACGTAAGAAAGTTGCTAGCTTGTTTAGCAAAACTGTGTTAATGGAAGACACATTTTTAAATACGTAAGCGCCTACTTACAATCTTTCCTTATGGCTACGACTATATAACGTGTCGTTAATAAAATCTCACTTAATCTAATAGCATCTCTCATTAATTGGATAATTCCTTCCTGTGCAATTAAAACGTAGTTAATTATAGAGAGTAAATGTCAATGAGGTATCCGTAGCATTCAGGCATTCATGTCCCGAGGAGGTTGCTAATCGTTACTCTCCGGCTAAGAAGTGGGTGGGTGTGTAGAGTGTAAGTTTTCCCTATAGAGGAAACATTTGAAAACCCTTTGCATTTCTGGGTAGTGCTGCAAGGGACCTTTCGAAAACAGTAGTATGATGTAATCCTCGGTTACAATTGGAATGGTGCTTATTATAATTTATGTTACGATTTTCATCGCGGTATTGAAATTTTATTTTATAAGTTATGATTGAACTGGTTTAGACGAAAATCAGTACAACAAAATCTGCAGATCTTAACGACGCGGGGAGTTGCGCTCCTTACGCTTTCAACGCGTTTTAGGTTACCTATGACCCTTCTGGCGGAATTTCCGCTGGTGTCATACTTAACAGATTTTTCAGTCGCAAAACTTTCGAATTTCCGCAGGTGTGTCACCAGGTCACCACACTAAGTGTCTTATGTTTCACGGACAAGTGGCAGCTGTGGGCGCTTAGGGAAGCCTATGTTGGCTGGCCATTGGCTGTCACTGGCCCCTTGTGGTCACCGATCGTGATTGGCACGTGCCGACTGCCGCATGATCACACCTGCAAGCGTCACGAAGTTATTCCGTCCGGGAAGCCTAGCAATCACCTTCAATTACCTTCATCATTACCTACCGATACACAGCGATAGGCTCAATTTGCACACTCTCCGGTTGCAATCGTAACAAACTCACGTTACTTTAATACCCGAGGAAAACTTGGACAACGCAACTTAAATTTATGTAGCTATGCTTACTTGCATCAACATTAGCAATAACATGATAGGTCTAATCCCTCCCAAGACCGTCCCAATGCAGCCTTATGCCTCAAACAGTCCTGAGCCCGATTCTTGATAACATTACCGGGTCATAACACCTAAAAAAATTGTAATCGCATTTTTTTTGGGCATACTTAACTTGTAATATCCTGATAATTTTGTCTTAAATCGGCCATACTGGCAAATTTAAATATAGTGGGAAATGTCACATGGTGTATTATACTCGTAACGTTTCTGGCGACAATACATTTTCAAGACGTTTTCGTTTTGATTTTGCTTAGTTGAACCACTGAGACAAGAATGTTGTCATACCACATCACACAAATGGGTGTATTTTAGTGATATACAAATTATTTATCTCGTAAAAACTATACGATAAGAAACGAAAAGTGTTGATGGCTGAAACTAAGTGTAGTTTTGTCATTTTTTCAAGCTGGTGTACATAAAGATGGCCGGAGATGAAACTTCTCCTTAAAAGTCACGTGGAAGTCACTCGGTGATATTCAAGATTTATGCTCCTGGATCCGTCCCTGATTGAGATTTCTATTCCCAAGTGAACGTATACGATAGATACGTCATTAAAACGTGATAGTTTTGTCTTCGTCAGATTAACCTATCTGTACTCGCTAAAGTTCTCTAAAATAGATACTTCGACCTGCAGGTTACTTGCGTAGGATTAATGCTCAATTGCTCGATCTTAGGCATACTAGGGCTTTTGTGCAAAGTCCATCTCAGGAAGTCCCACCCCTTGCCTTTTTCTGCTGTGAACCAGCAGTGTTTGCACTGCTGTGTTTCAGTTTGAAGGGCAAGGGAGCCAGTGAAATTACTGGTTCTGGTTAGTTCTCAGCGTGGGCAACGTGCTTTGCTGTCTTGTTAGTGTCAATTTTGCTACTAATAAGACAGTGGGCGCTTTGGGAGGTGGTGACCACTTACCATACGGAGGCCCACAAGCTCGCTTGCTCACTTGTTACATAAAAATAAAGTTAATTGAAAAAACTAAAAAATTACGTGCAGGCAATAGCTATTCAGTACAATTTTATTCCATTATCAGAAGGAAGCTACGAGTGTGAAGCTTGAACTGCTCTCCTATATTTAAAATTATCGCTGAGCGATAAAATATTAAAAAGTTCCGTTACCTAGGAGATTCTTTGGAACTGACATTTGCAAAGGCATTGAAGTTGCTCGTTATTTTTAAATACGAGCAGACAGGTGGCAACCCTCGTCATCATAACATCCCTTAAAACGCGTCCATTGCAGGACAGGGAGCTTCCTCCATAATAAGAGGTGAAGTACCACAGTAGGTACAATCACCACGCTTGTTAGCGTTGCGGCTGGCACCATGGATCGCGGTTGTTGGTGACCGCAGTATGTAAGATGGTACGATACACAGAAGGACGCTGATGTCGCCGCTA
Organism: Athrips mouffetella; assembly: GCA_947532105.1. Classification (NCBI taxonomy): domain Eukaryota; kingdom Metazoa; phylum Arthropoda; class Insecta; order Lepidoptera; family Gelechiidae; genus Athrips; species Athrips mouffetella. Next base: position 13,647,214 of record OX383956.1, read on the forward strand.
AGCCGCCTTCGAAAGATGGGTTGGTACTATTCGTTGCTGGCACCACACACCCACGGGGTGCTGCATCTTGAAAAGTGACGTCTAAAAATTTTGTGTAGCTTGGGCTTAACCTGGCATGTTTTGGACAGCAAAAACTATATATATTTTTATATCATCGTGTACTGAATAAGTAGGTTCGATAGTAATAATCAAGAACTATAAAATGGACTAATGGTTACGTCCTCCTATCCTGGGGCTTGTGAGTTGGCATAATCTATTATTTTGATAAGTACTATTGAATGTACAATGTACCTTCTTGTTACTCAATGAGGTCCATAAAATGAACAGTTTTTGCTGATTGTAAGAAACGTGACGGATTGCACCACGGAGTAAAGAAGGGAATTGCACCCAGACATCTTTGTATTTTTAGATGCACAAATTTGGTTAGATATGTAGCTTTTTCAAATGCGATAAGGTAGGGTAGCCGACTAACAGCTCTCCATTTATTTACCGTCCATCTGTAAACACTGTAGAGTAGACTAATGTAAAGTAGTCAATAAATAACCTGGCATTAAACATGGACAAGGGTCACGACGTAATTTACCTAGTTTGAAGTAAAAGCAATCGCTTATCTTAATGGCTTTCACGTTCATCTGGGTAGTTTATTAATATCGTGCAGGAGTAAAATGCCAGTAGACGCGGCCATTTGAATCGGAACAGCTGCCACGTGCCATATCTTGAATCGCGACTGCGTGTCGTAAAATCAAGTCAGGAGTGGATTGTAGCTTTGATGTATTAGACGAGAAGAAAATACGGCTAGAAGTTCAGATAGTCGTAGTGCTTGCGTTTCACAGCTAATTAATAATGATATGAAGTCTATACAAGACAGTATAAAGGCATTTATAAATAAAAATACTTTTAACAAAAACGATTCACCTCCTTCAAAATTTTTTAAGGAATCTATTAGCACTAAAAAGTATAAAATAACCATAGCAGTAATTATCAGCGACGTAGTTAAATTATAGAAAATAACCAAGCCTATGTTTGTTTATTTCAATTATAAATTTACAACAAATAGTTCATTTTGGAGTCGATGCCAGCCAAGAAGTTGCATTGCAGGAAACAATATATCTTATCTAGTTTCTTTTATTACAGAAGAAATTGAACTGCTTTTTTATTAACCTTCGAGGGGATCCCATAATAAATTGTCAATTATTAAGATTTTATATAAAAGTACATACATTGGAACAAAGAACCTCTTCCTTTTTTGAAGTCGGTTAAGAAAGATGACACGAGATAGAAAATTAAAACTCGACGTAATTTGGTAACGGCATACCTACAGCTTGTGTAGCGCGAGTTAGTGCACTTAAAGGATATTTCGCTAGTAGCACATACTTCAATTGGTTTTGCGACTTGGCTGGCACCGACTCCAAAATGAACTATTTGTTGTAAATTTATAATTGAAATAAACAAACATAGGCTTGGTTATTTTCTATTATTTCACTACGTCGCTGATAATTACTGCTCTGGTTATTTTATACTTTTTAGTGCTAATAGATTCCTTAAAAAATTTTGAAGGAGGTGATTCGTTTTTGTTAAAACTATTTTTATTTTACAAGTTTTAGTGTTAAGCAAACACCTTAAGGTAAAGGCACTAATAGGAGGATGGTAACCCTGACTGATCCTATTATAAAATCATAATCTGATAATCAGATTCAGATAATTTATTCAATGTAGATTCTTTACAGAATACTTATTGAATGTCATGCATCACTCCTTAAAAGTGGCTAGGACAAACCATCTAAAAAGCCTTCTGATCTTTTAATACACAAAAAACTTGGCGTTGTCATGTCACTGTTTAGAATCATGATGTCACTAAAAAGGTTAGAGCATTTCACGGATAAATCTCTGAATCTCTAACTCTAAAATTGATGATCAGTGAAAAAAAAAGAAATTTTTAATTTCTTTTTTAATTGACAGAATGCTCTAATTGTTGTGCCACGAGCGGTCACTCATACAGTTCTGACTACACCACATCCAAAGTTACTTATTAGGGTTCCGTACCTCAAAAGAAAAAAAACGGAACCCTTATAGGATCACTTTGTTGTCCGTCTGTCTGCCTGTCTGTCTGTCTGTCAAGACCCTTTATCTCTCGAACGGGTAAAGGTATCAGGTTGAAATTAATAACATATATTAGGATCTATAAACCACACAAGATCTGAAAATTTAAATTTTTTACAACGACGCAATCAAAAGATATGGCATTTCATGTCCTCATCTCCATACATTTAAGCCAAAATGCAAAACCTACAGGGTACTTCCCGTTGACCTAAAATTATGAAATTTGGCAAGAAGCTAGGTCTCACAGTACAAATAATGGGAAAAGTCTGAAAGCATTAAATATTACAACTTTTCTCACAACTAATGATAACCAATTGTGGTGAGCTCCCGTTTCAAGATCATTCATATAAGACAGGCGCGGATCCAGGGGGGGGGGGGGGTCACAGGGGTCATGACCCCCCCCGAAATCCAAACAGATTTTATTACGTTAATCTAGAAAATCTGGTACCCAAACTATACAGCGTGTAACGGAAAGGTGTGATAATACTGAAGGGTGTGAATCTACAGATCTGAAATTTTGTACACATGTTTTTTAAACGGGTAAAGGTATCAGGTTGAAATTAATACTATATATTAGGATCCATGAACCACACAAGATCTGAAAATTTAAATTTTTTACAATGACGCAATCAAAAGATATGGCATTTCATGTCCTCATCTCCATACATTTAAGCCAAAATGCAAAACCTACGCAATGCAAAACGTACTTCCCGTTGACCTAAAATTATGAAATTTGGCAAGAAGCTAGGTCTCACAGTACAAATAATGGGAAAAGTCTGAAATCATTAAATATTACAACTTTTCTCACAACTAATGATAACCAATTGTGGTGAGCTCCCGTTTCAAGATCATTCATATAAATAAGAGAGGGGTCAAGTTGGATGGTCAAGGAGGCGATTTTTGTTTTAGTTCTATTTTAAAAACGGGAACACTTACAAACTTGAAAATTGGTTTGTTTATAGTGCATAAGCTCATAATAAAATTTGGTCAAGCGCGTGTCGGACTTAAAAAATCTAGCACATTAACTTACTGAAATTTCAACTAATACAATTATGATTATGTGGTGGTACGGAACCCTTGGTGCGCGAGTCCGACTCGCACTTGGCCGGTTTTTTTGTGATCGCAAAGAAAGAGCACCACTCGGCCACAAATGCTTCAAACTATCGATCTTAAAGAACGTAACTACAATTTTAAAGAATTATCCTCCAACTCCTAACCGTTAAGGAGTTGTTTTATCCATCACCAGATCATTTACATGATATGATGAATACCAGGAGCAAATACTTGTATCACAACATCCCATAAAACGTTCACCACAGGACAGGGAGCTAAGCTCCCTCCAAAATTCCAGCTTTTGCTGAAACAATGTGGAGGGGAAGTACCATAGTCACCACACTTGTTAGCGTCACAGCTGGCACCATGGACCGCGGTTGTTTGCGAATGCAAGATGATACGATACACAAAAGGATCATCTTATCATCCCATGAAACGACCATTGCAGGTTAGGGAGCTCCCTCCAGAAATCTGGCAAAAAAGCGTGGTATTTAGGAGAGGATTTACCATAGTCACTACGCTTGTAAACGTTGGGGCTGGCGACCGCTGTTGTCTGTGACCGCAGTTTGTAAGATGGTACGATACACAGAAAGATGCTGCTGCCCATCCTCCGGTGTATATTCATTAGTCAACTTTTACGACACCCACGGTTAGAGATGGGTTGGTACTATTCTATGCCGGCACCATACGGGTGACACAGAAGGGTGCTGCTGCCCATTCTTTGGTTCGTTAACCCTTAGTTGCCTTTCACGACACCCACGGGTAGAGATGAGTTGATACTATTCTATGCCGGCACCACACTGGCGTCACAGAAACGTGCTGCTGCCCATTCTCTGGTTTATTAGTCGCCTTTCACGACTCCCGCGGATAGAGTATATCCTTAGTCGTCTTTTATGACATCCAAGGGTTGGTACTACTATTTGCCAGCACCACACGGGCTACATACTTGTATAGCTTTGAAAAATATATGAAACACGTAAAAAGCGACACAGAAGAATGCTGCTGCCCATTTTCTGGTTCATTAACCCTTAGTCGCCTTTTACGACACCCACGGGTAGAGTTGGGTTGGTACTATTCTATGCCGGCACTACACGGGCGACACAGAAGGATGCTGCTGCCCATTCTCTGGTATTTAACCCTTAGTCGCCTTTAACGACTCCCTCGGGTAGAGACTATTAACCCTTAATTACCTTTTACGACACCTAAGGGCTGGTACTATTTTTTGCCGGCACCACACGGGCTATGTACTTGTATACCTTTGAAAAATATATGAAACACGCAATAAGTGCCTATAAAATTTGAGGGTTTCCCTCGATTTCCTCAGGATCCCTTCATCAGATCCTGACTTGGTGACAATGGGACCACTTCAGGAGTACACCCTATCGGATAAAAAAAGAATTTTGCCAATCGGTTCACAACTGACGGAGTAATCGGTGAACATATATAAAAAAAAAATACAGTGGAACATAGAACCTCCTCCTTTTTTGAAGTCGGTTAAAAAATAGGGTCAATGGTTGTAAGTAGGAAACGGCACTACAATTAAACTTTAGTATCTACAAGGTGTTAAGGGGCTGATAATAGCTAAATACGCTTCACTTGAGCAGGTTTTTAACGAAAGGTGATGAATATATGGCCGTGAAAAAAAATTATGTGATAATTAAGCATCTTTCCAGGAATATGGCTGTCTCCGAAACACGATTAAATATATTTTGTACGCCATAAAAAAATCCAAAGTTACCTCTGCTTTTTGCTTTTAAACCGTTTCTCTTAAGTACCCATTATTCTATGATGCCAAATCTTTTACACATTATTCAATACATTATGCATAATAATATAGCTATTTGATAATTAATATTTTGGGTGCAGATTTTGAGAAAAATGCAAAGAAAAAGCGAAAAACGTAAAACAGCGCGAATTCGCTCCGTTCTAGCACGAGCATTCTGCCCTTTGTTAGAAAGGGAGGTAATTCAGCTCTTATCAGCCCCTTAAAATGGATTCACTATTTTAGTGTTGTACTCAGACCATAAAACTGAACAACTTTACTTAACGAACAAAGGTCAAAATAGGAAAAAAAAAAACAACTTCCCATAGAAACTGCACCAGCTGATAGCGCATTTTGTATGGGAGGTAAAATATTTTTGTTGAAATAGTGCTTAGTATTATTTTTTTACACTTGATACCTTATTCGAATTCTTCACAAAACTATAACGGGTTGGTATGTGTATCATTAAAATGTATAAATAGGAAAAACTAATACAAGAGGTATTTTAAAGAGCGCTCTATAATTATTATGTATATCGATCAAGTCTGCAAAATTATGTATATCGATCAAGTCTGCAAAATGCGTGCCGCTTGAGTGATATCCTGGCATGCGCTGCGTGAATCTGCCCATAAAACTGAACAACATTTCCTATGAAACAATGGTCGAAAAACGATAAAAGAAAATCAGCTTCCCATAGAAACTGAAAAATCAGCTTAGAGCGCCTTGTTTTTCGTATTTCGCCTGATGTTCCTTTGAAAAAGTGGTCACGTGGTGGTAAGTGGTTACGTAATGGAACGTTAGTTATCTTTCAGGGTTGATACAATTCTTTTTTAACACCTTGTAATGAATGATACAGCAAAATGTAAGTATGATACTTGCAATTGTCGGCACTTGGTGAAACTATATATTCAGTTTTTGCATTGAAACCAGTTCACGAATTTAATTTTTCTCAACAACAAAATTTAACACATTTGTCGGAAATGTAACATCGTGCAACAATTGTTGCGAAAAATAAAATTCGTGAACCAGTGTACAAGTGTTTCAATAAAAAACCAAAATCTAAGTCTTATTCATAAGTCTAAATATGTCTATCTTCTAAGGATGACCTAAAGTGAGTTTATCAACTTATTATTGTAAATTTTAATAGAATATAATTTATCGATAATAATTTATCGATAAAGTTTTAGATTTGTCTAACCCTAGACTTAGAACAGAATAAAACTTAAATGTTTTCTAGGTTGGTTACTACCCGACTAGGCAAAAAGGAGGGTTATGATTTTGACCGGTATATATGTATGTATGTTCATCTGTTCCCTCATAACTTCTAAACTAGTTATCGTAATTTGACAAACGAGGTATCCTAAGAAGCGTCTTGATCATCAGCTTCAAATTGAATATGGCGTCCTCTAGAGGAGATTAAGTCATGAACGATTTTTTTTCTTTTAATGATACCGTGTGGGGTATTAAATGAAAGTGCTTAATAAGCGCATTTCAAATATATTATATTATTAGCTTTATTACGTATCTATAACCCCAAAATAATTTAAATAAAAAAACTAGTTCAAAAACAAGAACCCGCCTACTGACAAATCTTGCTCTAAAAAGTATGAAACAAAAAATATTGTCATCTGTAATTGTTATGTACTAACTATTGTGTATATTACATATTCCTAGTGATGTTAAAAATGCCACTAACACTAACGATATAAATAGCAGATGAGTAGTTAAGATGAGGAGGTATATTTTTATATCTTCCAAATAACTTTGAACGCCATAAAAGAAAATTAAACCTCGTTTCACTCATTAACTTTCGTTATTAAAGTAACTCATTTAACTTTATGTTAGTGGTTCGATTTTATTGAGCAAATCCCTTAACACCTATACTAGTTACATGATCGTCAGCCACCGAGTACTTCGAAGCGGAAAGTGAATGTTGATGATTTATTTTCAATTTATCTGATACATTTCCGCGCGCGTTCGAAAGCTGTCATCTATCATGCTGTGAATATTTGTTAAGGTATCTGTAAGAGATATCTCGAGTGTGTATCAATCAGCTGTTGTTGCGGTATGTCGCGTTCGTTCGGTTTGCCCTCGTCTCGTCTCACCTAAACACTCAGCCACACGAGACAATATGCTGTTACTTCTCGGTGTCACTCGCTTGGTTGCCTCCGTTGAGTTTAATCTGCTTGCGGTCCGGTGATTCGCTCCTTTCTCCAACTGTGTTTCAGTTAACAACAAGATGTTACACGTTGATGTCAAATACATCATCTAAAAAAATTGTCTAATATTTTTGAGATATTTCTTTAGTTTGAAAAAATCAATGTTGAAAACCTAAATAGATAATAATCCGTAACAATACCTATGGTATCGTATATGAAAAGGTTACAAGGTACACTGTGTAATGCTATCTTTAGTATAGATCGGGCTCCCGTAACCAGGACTATTCCTCATAAGATACATAATCGAAACTATAACATGGCGAAAGTAGATGCTTAGTAAAACACTTTTTGACAGGGGCTCGAATTCCGCAATCTATTCCTCCTAGGTAAATACACAAATCCATGAATATATTATTAATTTTGACTGTTCTGCAAACCTTCAAGGTTGAAGCAAAGCAACCTTAGACGCTCATCAATAAGACCTCCAGGGCTATCGTCCTACACTGGTTTCATTCTTGTATCCGATGATGTAAAAAATTCTCTGTAAAGATCATGTAAGGGAATAATCAACCACAAGCTGACTGACGAATGTGCCAGGAATGTGAGTGGCTACTTTAGCTTATTATGGCCTTTATATAAGTTTTTCTTTTACTGTATATAAAGTTTGTTCGTGTATTTTATGGCATGATATAATTTTGAACCCAGAATTGGTGTCATTTAAGGATTTCTCATAGTCCGCTGAGAAAAAGTATGTTATTTTATTAAGCTTTCACCACATCATGGTTTCGTTTATATATCTTTTGAAGTAAATGACCAGGCTGCGTGAGCCCGAAATACTACGGCAAGAATATTTCTAAAGCTGAGGAGGACGTTCACGGTCGGCTGACAAGCGATACTTTCGATTGCGATGCTATTCTAAATTTCGCGGCTTGCAATCGCCACCGCTGTTGGTCGACTTTCTTCCCACCGCTTCTCACAACATTAATATTCTAAATTTTAATCACAAAGTACTCTCTTATCTATCATCTTTCATCGCATTTCTATCATTTGAGATTACTTTGAGATATACGTTTCTGTAACGTAACGCAATATCGCTGTGAATTTTACATACAACATACATAAACATAGATCACGGTCGTTTCTCTTACGGTTTTATTTTTATTATTAATTTTATATAAATTATGGTCAAAAGCTAAAACCGCAATCACACCTTCCTAAACTCAAGGGAATTTAACATACATTGCTGGGAGGCTTGGTTTTGTTAATTTTAATATCCTTTCTTAAACGAGCAATGTATGGCGAATATGTTTCTGAATTAAAGAAGGTGTGATAGCTGATTAACAGCCAGTTGCACAAAGCGTCTTTAAAGTTAAAGCTCCTTTAAATCTATTGCTGTCGCTTTCTTTTTCGTCAAAACACAAAGATTCAGCAATAGACTTAACGCAGCTTTAACTTTAAACACATTTTGTGCAAGTTGCGGCAAGTCGTCAAAATCTTAAGCATGGTCATTTGACCACTGGAGTAAAAACCAAGGTTAAAATCAAAGAAATCTCTCACTCATATTTCATACTCGTACCTTGAGCCAAAATATACAGGGTGTAAGGGACAGCCTTCCGAATACTGAAAGGGCATGATCACTCAACGAACCTGAACAACTTTCAGCGAATTAAACTTTCAGGCAATTAAAATAAAATCGGCCTCTCCATACAAAATAGCAATCTTGATTGGACGGTTACGAACGAAGATTTTCCAAAAATACAGCTACCGACCGACACGTGGCTTTTACTGCCTATTCAAAATGCCTAAATCAAAATTTTCATTGATGTCACTTGAAATCTGTAGGAGTTTAATAAAAACATATTTCCACCTATTTCGGGAATGAGTTTCGTAAAATTATTTTCCTATACGTATTTCTTAAACGTCGCAAAATATAGTTACTGCAAAAAAAAGCAGTTTATATATTCTAGTGATTTTCTTGGGTTTACCCACAGAAAAATAAAGGTACTTAAAGTAGCGCCAACGTAAGAAGTCCGTTTTGACGTTTCCTTAAGGTGATCTGTGACGGCCAGCTTAGCCTCGAACGCAACTAGATGGAGCCACTGCTGCAAATATAAGGCTTTATTTTTTTATTTTATTACGGTGGCCTAACTTTAGAAGGAGGATTAAATAAATAATTCGTCACTAGGTGGTGTAGGCGTTTTTATATGGATTTGACAGGCTATTTTGAATATTTTCTATCGATCATCGATGATGGGGTTGTGGCATGTTGGCAGATAGCGAAGCAAGGAGGTCCGAAATCTTTGGGTTTACCGCTTATTATTGAACAGAATTAAAATGGAAATCAAAAGTCGTTCGAAACAATCCTTGTAATTAAATTCTTTATAAAAAACAGACTAAGACGAGCTTTAAGTTTCTTCGTGGCCTACCTAGCCAGGACAGTAGTTTGGTCAAGGAATAACCTTGCAGCATGCATAGTTAGTCACCACCTAGAAATGTTGCGATTGTATTACAGGATTGTGCAAAGTGCGTGTAGTTAAGCTCATCGTGGCTACCGACTACAAATCATAATAATCTAGGCAGCATCTATAGCGGGATGGGACGGGGACGGGAGGGAGGGATGACCAGCGGCTAATGCATAACGAACCTCTTTGATTTATCGAATCGTCGCCAGCATTAGCCTGCAGCATCGCCACTCTCTCCAGCGCGGTACTTCGCTAAATTATACGTTTGTAAGAGTCATTAGCAAGAAATACTATTACACTACCAATGGTTTGTCAGACAACCTAGTTTAGAAACAAGAACAGTAAACATTTTAAAACAAAGGTATGCAATTTTTGGTTTTTGTACAATTTAAGCAAGTAAATCCCGAGCTGCAGCGCCAGCATGAACCCCTAGAAAAAAGTGTAAGTTTACAGCAAACGTCAGTTTTGTCACGCGAGAGTCTACGAAATATTTATCTAAGGGCTCATGCTGGTGGTACCAAAATGACCAGTAGTAAGTACCCCTAGGGATACAAGTGGGACAAAGTGGTCCCGTTAGTACCCCTAACTCATTATCGATTCTATGGATGATTAGTTACAACAACTTTACTTATTCCAATCACAAACCTCACATTGAAATTAGTTTCTGAGTCTTCTAATACCTTAAGTAATATAAATGAAGTCAGGTAATAACGTAGTCGCAGTTAGTGCATTGTACAGTTAACGGCAGGTCAAGCTTGACACTCGCAGTGCGAAGAGTCGTACGGACTCTCTATTTGATTGAATTAAGAACGGTACAAAATCTAATTTGTCAAACTTAATGGGCTCTTGACTGTACACATACATCACATGCATTTTTCAAATGCTTGTTTTATGCATGTTAGGCCAGGGCGCTTCGTGTTTTCTGATGCGTGCATAATATTGAATAATTTTGTGTTTAGCTAGATTCCTCTCGTGAAGAATTGTTTATTTTTTTCACCGTAAACTAAAACGTAGTGATTATATACTCTTAGCCGTAAACGGAGAAGATTAATTAAGGCTGGATACACTTCAGTGAATTTCAAAACAATTTGATGTTCAGTATGTATTTAAATCCCGCGTCCTGATTGCTTTCTGAAAACTAGCAAGTTTCCCGAACTAAAATTAATGTTACTTAAAATAAATTATTCGACCTAATATTATATCTGGCGCGTGACCACCATTTTAGGAGAACTCGAAAAAATCTTTATTTTTTTTTTCGTTACTGAGGTGGTTATTTTCATTAGGAGAAGTCGTGTGCTTCGGGATTAGAAAGTAAAAAAATCCCGTTGTAAAAACTAATTAGGTCAGGTAAGTGATCTGGTTAAATCAAATATAGGTATGATAAATTATAAATATAGGTAGGTTCCTGAAAAACACGTAAATAAATACTTTACCTTGAGCTTCAAACAGGTACCAGTTTTGAAGATGAGATTTTAGAGATGTGGAGCAATAAGATTTGAGTTATTTCAATAAGCCTATTATTAATATTTTTTAAATACCAAATGTGTTTTTTTCAGGTAAGTACATGCATTATGTACGAATTGCTACCATCAGGTGCTTGAAAAGTAAGTAAGGTTATCCATTTTCTCATTGCGCAACGCTCCGGCACAACTAACTGTAACTAGGATATTTTAAATCGTTTGTTTTTCAACGAAATGAGTCCAGTGACGGCTCAAAACTGTAGCAAATATAGAAATGATTGCGAAAGTGAGCGAGAGGCTCGCGGAAGCGCTGTGGACGCTCATGGGAGTGAAGCTAAATGCCTCATACAAGCCGGTTAATTTTAGGGCGCCGTGTTCTCGGATCCACTAGGAAGCGGGCCGGAGCCGGTGCCGGCCTATTTCAGCCCTGGCCCTTTGTTGCAGTCGCGTTTATTTCTGTTTACGTCTCGTTTCGTAACTTTACGAGCGCGTCTTAGATGCGCTCGCGCACGCTTCTGATGCAACCGTAAAGTTATAAACGGCGGCGGCCTGCTGTGGTGATACCAATAAGTCGTTTCCTAACGTTGTTGGTTGGTACCTACTTACATAATTATATAATGGTTTTCCTGTTAACGTGTTGTTTTTGAGGCTTTAATGATTCCCCTAATAATTTTTATTATCAATGCTTGAAAAAGAGCATAGTTATAGGACTTATAGGTAAGTATACATACAAAGCGTAAGTGTAATGTAGACCCCAGACTTAGACTTCTGCTATTAAAATTTTAATATACTTGTCTCGGTTGTAGCAAAATGGAGTGTCAATTAAATAATAAGTTAGCCTTGCACAGGAGCGTGACTGTCACCTTTGCCCTTTTCCCACATTTGATTCGCGTTCATCGCGAGGCGTTAGAAAGCTCTTATATCTGCCCGGTGCACGCGCAACGGTAAACGCGAGGTTTAAAATGAAGTGTCGTGATTTTTATCGATAATGTCTGCGGTTTGATAAATCGTCGCGGCTTTACGCCACCGTCTCGCCTCCGTCTAACCGCGCCGTGTTTTCGAGCTTCACGCCTGCGCAGTGCTGGCTGCCATTATTTTGATTTACTTCTCTTGCTGATACATTGTTTGATACAGTTTGATAGGTGCAATTACACCGTCATGTTTTGGCAAAAAAATTGATAAAATGCACTTGAACTTGTGTAATTTCACCGTTATGTTTTGGCAAAAAATAGAAAAAATGCACTTAATTTTAAACTAATTGTTTACTACCGATCTGAAATATTACACATTTAAAGAAGTAGGTAATATTTTTTTTTTGTTCATAAACAGAAAAAGACACATTTTATTTGGATCGATAATAGGCCTTCTCCAAAACAAGTGCGTGCACAGAACCATACTTACAAGTCTCTACTTTTTGACTAGTTTGCCACACAAGGGTGGTTTTGGCTATCGCTTACTCCCCGGAAGGTTTCTTCTCCAAGACAAGTAGTTGAATCAATAATAACAAGTCTCTACTTTTTGACTAGTTTGCCACACAAGGGTGGTTTTGGCTATCGCTTACTCCCCGGAAGATTTCTTCTCCAAGATAAGTAGTTGGATCAATAATAACAAGTCTCTACTTTTTGACTAGTTTGCCACACAAGGGTGGTTTTGGCTATCACTTACTCCCCGGAAGGTTTCTTCTCCAAGACAAGTAGTTGAATCAATAATAACAAGTCTCTACTTTTTGACTAGTTTGCCACACAAGGGTGCTTTTGGCTATCGCTTACTCCCCGGAAGATTTCTTCTCCAAGACAGGTAGTTGGAACAATAAATAATAACAAATCTATACTTCTTGACTGGTTTGCCACACAAGGGGGTGGTTGTGGCTATCGCTTACTTCTTGGATGGTTTTACTGTGACAGACTCAATATTAGTAAATACAGGGTGACTTCAATCACATTCGACACATTTCGAGAGTAAGTTCTGTTAACGATATAGATCAATTTTGTTTAAGGATATCGATATCTACGTGTTTTGGTCTAAGGATATTTGGAGTTGTCAATTTTTTTAAAATAAGCATAATTTATGCTAAAAAATAAAGAGGCATTATTGATGCTTATTTTTACTTTCTTAGATAAGTACGTTTGTGTATATGTTTCAAGAATATATAAATGTAATGAAAAAGAAAAAAAATTTTTTGACGCTCTAAATTTCCTTACATTTACTTAATTGATCTATATCGAGAACTTACCCTCAAATTTTTTCGAATGTCTTCAAAGTCACCCTGTAGAGTAAAAACGTCACAACCTCGGAGAGAGGATAATAATCACATGTTTAGTACCAACACATAAGCTATCCTTCACAAACACTCAAGTTGACCTAATATTAATAAGTAATAAAAAAAACTTTCACTTACGAGCTGTGGCGCAGCAGGTACTCGATTTAACTAACGTAATAGTTATATCTTAAGCGTAAATAAATTATGAATATAATTATTATCGCCCTAGCGAATAAAACGAAAAAAAAGCAATCAAATGGTTTGTCATAATCGGAATAATTGCTCTCATAATTTGTGACAAGCCTTTGCCTAGTTTTTTAGGGTTCCGCACCTCAAACAAAAAAAAAACGGAACCCTTACAGGATCACTTTGTTGTCCTTCTGTCTGTCTGTCTGTCAAGACCCTTTTTCTCACGAACGGGTAGAGGTATCAGGTTGACACTGATAACGAATATTAAAAACCACACAAGATCTGAAATTTTCAATTTTTTACAACGACGCAATCAAAAGATATGGCTTTTTATATGTCCTCATCTCCATACATTTATGCAAAAAAGCAAAACCTACAGGGTACTTCCCGTTGACCCAAAATTATGAAATTTGGCAAGAAGCTAGGTCTCACAGTACAAATAAAGGGAAAAGTCTGAAATCATTAAATATTTCAATTTTTCTCACAACTAATAGGAACCAATTAAGGTGAGCTCCCGTTTCAAGAACTTTTCTATAAAAGAGGGGTCAAGTTGGATGGTCGCGGAGTTTTTAAAATCAAAGACCAAATGCTTTTAGTAAGTATATCATATGTTTAGGTACGGAACCCTTAGGGCGCGAGTCCAGATGTCAAATCATCAAACGTGATTTGACATCTTCATACAAAATTTACAGAACGACGGCTACAATCGTTGAATGAATGTCAGTATATCTTGTGAAACATATTTTTATTAATCTTTCTTCTATTACCCTTATATTTCTATGGGCAGGTAGTAGGAATATACAGAGTAGAAAGTCGCAAAATGTCACAACCACAGGCAGGATTCAAACCTGCGTCTTCTCTGTCAGTGCCGGAGACGCTATTTTCTACTTTGTAGATGTAGATTTATCCGAACACAGGAAGTGTTAAAATAAAAACATTTTTAGTAGGAATATACTTTGAACGAGAGGAAATTTTTTGTTGGTTTTGATGTAATGTACGTGCAGGTGATCAGAATTTAAAAAAGTATGTCCAAATCTGGAGGGCAAAGAAAATAAAGTTTGTATTGAATGTTTAAATCTATTTGTCTACTTACTTCATGTACTTCAAAAGCAGGTCCCTCTGTCTGTAGTATTAAAAACTATTATCTTGTTTGTTAGTAAATAGTTTTGTATTAGATTTTTTTTTAGTATGTATGGGCTTACTCTTGACCTCGATCTAGCCTTGAGGACAGAGGTCGACGATGCAACGAGCTTGCCCAGAAGAAGCCTATTCACTCGCGACTTAAATAGATTCGGGTTATAAGAGCTCGAGAACACAGACGTAGGCAGAAAATTCCACTCCTTAGCCGTGCGCATTATATAATGCGCACGGCACGTGTGTGGAATATCAACCAAATATGGGTGATATTCGTTCGATTCGTTTTAAGATAAAGGGTAAGCCCTTTTTATTACTTAAACATGTTGTACGGTGACCAAATATTACTGCGAATAATTTTAGAATGTTACTCCGACCATCAAACTGAACAACTTTCCCTCAGAGTTAATTAGATAGCACTCTATGTAAAATATGGAGTTGTTTCTGCTAATTAGTTCAAATGACTCGCGAAATGGATTTGAAAAATTATGTGCCTAATTTTCAAAATTCTATTGTTTTATTAGGGGAGAACTCCTAATTTTAAAAATGAACTACTTAAAATATTGTGGAACATAGTCAAGTTTTGCCTTAACCTAAATTCTTTTCCTGCGTCTGTGTTCCCGAGTGCATATATGCCTAATCTATTCGAGTCGCGAATGTATAGGCTTTTTCTGGGCAAGCTCGTCATATAGTCGATCTCATCTCTGTCCTCAGGGCAAGATCGAGGTAAAAAAGAAAACTAGAGTAAGCCCATTGACTATAAAAAAAAACTTAAAATTATGTTTCTGCTGTCGGAAATATGATCTATAGAAGGTAAAAGCTAACTAATAAATAGTTAAGTGGACGTTGCAAGTGAACGGTTGCCTATCTACAGTTAGGCGAAAATGGCAATCAAGGCACTGCGCGATTGAGAAATCCATTTTCTAAGTATACGTTCATATCACATGAGAAAAGCGGAAACAATTATATTAAAATTGCACATTTTGTTATACCTGCGCATAAATCTGTTGGATATAGAATTATACAAAGCAGGAAATATAATAAATATTATGTCCAGTGTGCTAGTGAAAATTGCACGTCGCACAATTCTTCTCTGTCAACATTTTTTTTATGAAACAAGTGAGCAAACGAGCGAGTGGGCCACCTCATCACCTGATGGAAAGTGGTCACCACCGCCCATGGAGCTCGCTGTCTTGACATTGATAAGACAGCAAAGCACGTTACCCACCCCGAGAACTAAGATGGTGTGTCTCGTGTGCCAGTATTTTCGCTCGCTCCCTCGCCCTTCAAACCGAAACACGGCAGTGCAAACACTGCTATTTCACGGCAGAAGTAGGCAAGGGGGTGGTACTTCCCCAGACAGACTTTGCACTAAAGTCCTACCACCTGCAAAAGCCCTACCACATGCAACATTATGTGATTAGGTGATTACATAATGAATAAGTTTTTATAACTTATATAAAGTTTACACATGGGGCCTTTTAACGGTAGTAGAGCTTTTATGAAAGTCAGCTTGGGGAAGTATACTAACCTCTTTATATTTCTGCCGCAAAGCAGCAGTATTTTCATTGATGTGTTTCGGTTCTAAGGAATAGAGGGCTAGTGAATTATCGGCGTATAAAAAAGTAAATTCTATCCTAGATCTCAGGAGTTTCAAAAAAACGTTACAAATTACAGTCAATGCTAAAGCGGTGGTGATTGCCTACCATCCGGTGGCTCACCTGTTTACTTGTTAATCGCCAGGTTGGCTAGCAGAGTATTGCTATGACTATAAAAAATATTACAAAGGTTTTAAAAAAAAATCTAAAATTTCAATTAAAAAATAATTATGGCTGACCTGGTTCTATCCAACTCGTGGATTAGATTAGATTACATTTAGATTAACATAGATTGTTCAAATGTCAGAGTATAATATGATCGTCAAATTCAATCAATCATTTAAATCGTATGAAAAGAAGCAAGAGCTCCTAAACTTTTGAACTATGTTCTTACATTCTTCTTCTTATATTTAAGTTATTGTAGAAAATCTCCAATAACTGTATAGATTTGAAATAGAAATATTTTTAAATAAATCTTGCACGACTTTATTGCGGAAG
This sequence comes from Athrips mouffetella, assembly GCA_947532105.1. Classification (NCBI taxonomy): domain Eukaryota; kingdom Metazoa; phylum Arthropoda; class Insecta; order Lepidoptera; family Gelechiidae; genus Athrips; species Athrips mouffetella. Next base: position 13,663,889 of record OX383956.1, read on the forward strand.
CATACATACATACATAACATCACGACTTGTTCCCGTCGGGGTAGGCAGAGACCACAGTTCTCCACCTGCTACGATCTTGACATACTTCCCTTGCGGGATTGCGGAAGGATAAAAGAAAAAGGTTGCCTTGCGAAGGGATCACTCCCGGAGATTCTTTGCACTTTGCAGGTCTTGTTTATAGTACATAGCCACAACAACATATAAATCAAGGTGCTTACATTACAACCCTTTGTTTACTATTTTATATTACAACGAGCTGACCCGGCGAACTTTGTTCCGCCTTACAGGCCCTACCCCTGCCCCTGTCCCATATCAAGGTTCACTTGAGGACGGCTGGACAGATTTGGCTAATTTAATTCAAATTATTTTAATAATCTGAAAGGGAAGATAAGTTATTGGAAAAGTTATCCTGTGAAAATATTTAATTATTAGATTGGCTATGAAATTGGCGTTTTGTATGGAGAATTTTAGGTAAACTCAATTTTCAGTATTAACATTTTAGCATTTTTTTAGGAACTATAAATCTAAATTTTTTTAAGCAAGATTGGGAAGACATAAAGCTTACAGAAGCTTTAATTTAATGTTCGAAAAATATTATCTGTAAAAAAATATACTACTCAAAACAAAATAAGGGCCAGCAGGTTTTTTTTATAAATCTTTACTTGCCATTTTTCAATTAAAGTTCGATAAAAATTTCCCCTGAGCATTATTTGAAACATTTATTAATTAAAACTGTAAACAATAGAATTAATAAGCTAAATAAATAGTACATAAAATATACACTACTTTTATAATTTTTATGATATATCAAAAAACCTGCTGGCCCTTATTTTGTTTTGAGTAGTATATAAAAAATCTAATGATGAAATCGGACGAAATTTAAGACGAACAATTTTCGAACCTTTAATTTAAGATATCAAACTAAAAACTAAAACAATATTTAATGCGTAGATTGATAACCTTGAAATCAACTTTCAAATATAAAATAAATAATGAAAATAGCTAAAGAATTATGATCTCATTAATCTGTAAGAAAAATTTCGCCTATTTCATAGGTAAGGACCTAATATGAATGAATAAAATATTAACGAGATAAACAATACAGAGGACGGAGGAAGTCGTATCATAAGAGTACGTTTTTCACCATTTTGGTGGCCTTCCTGTATACCTGCCATTTTTTTATTGTCTATGGGCTTACTCTTGACCTCGATCTAGTCCTGAGGACAGATATGAGGTCGACGATGGGACAAGCTTGCCCAGAAGAAGCCTATTCACTTGCGACTTGAATAGATCCGGATTATATGAACTTTGGAATCATTTCGGTGTTTGAGAGCCCTAAGCTTGCCCTCTATAGCTTGCCCTCAAAAGTTGATAGCCTTCTACTCATTATTTCTTTCAAAAAAGTCGCTCAGGAAAGTTAGGATGTTGCAACACAGCGATCGGTTTTTGCTCGTCGCTGTCTCCACGTCCATGGAACATGGGCTCTCTCTGGTAACTGAATCTTTGATTGATGTGCCACAATGGCATTCCGATGATATAACTGTGAGCATCCACCGCGGCCGTTAACCACGCTTTAGTGCTTGTATCGTACGTAGCTATCTAGTATACAAGGTGTAACAAAACAAACAGGGTCCAGTAACCTTGAAAGATTGTAAGTATGGATGGATGTTACTCTTTCACGTAAAAGCTACTGAATGGATTTTAATGAAACTTTACAATAATAAAGCTTATACGAGTACATCAGAATAACACATAGGCTACAATTTATAAACCTGCGCAGACGAAGTCGCGGGCACCAGCTAGTCTAAAATATAACCAGGTTTCAATCTATCTTTAGAAATATTTATTGAGTTTTTAATTTGTAAGGTAAAGTACTTATCAAAACCTTTAATATTTAGATAAGGTCCTTCATAAACTTGTTTTAAAGATGCTTTGATTCTGTCTATCTTAACAAATACATGAGTGCATATACAACTTGTATAGATAGGTGTGATAATACTGAACTTTTCCCAAGGAACATAGGTCGAATTACGAAAAACCAAATTAGACTTCTCATACTCGTACAAAATGTGTTATACAGTTGATACAGTTTCTATGGGAGGTCAAAAATTTATTTTGTTCTATGACCTAGTTCCTTGGGAAAAGTTGTTCAGTTTCATGGGCAGATTAACACCTTTCCGTTTCACGCTGTAGACAAGTCTTTATGTACAAACAATTTTGATTAGTGCGGTGTTTTTGCTGTCTTGCAATTGATCCATTATTCTTTGTAAATTAGCTACAAATGATATTACCGATTTATGCGCTGGTTATCTGCGAAATGAGAAGACAGCTCCTCAGGTTAATAAAATATAATAAAAATCAGTAAAAACACAGTATTTACAAGCAAACCAAGTAGAGACTGCCAAAACTAATCAATATCGTAATTTGGAATTTGCTTATGTCTAAGTTTAAATATACATATTTACAGAAGCCTGCCAGCATCAGGCTAGCAGGCAACCTCCGTCGTCGACAAATGAGTTAGGATCTTTATTTCTGAGTTTAGGAAAAATTCGCAACGCAGTTTAATAGTGGTTCCATAGATCATTTGACTCATAGTTTAATTTTTATTTTCTCTAAGGGCAGTCCCAACAATACGGTCGGTAGTGCGTCTGTCCAATTGATATGATTATAACATGCGGCTTTAAGTGTTCTATGCATACGTAATACGCTCTATCTTCCTGTTGCTTTCAGGCTGGTATGCAGTCGTTAAAACCATAGTTTTCAATACGGAAAATTACAACAGATGCTATGAATTCAATTAGGTACCGAATTTCACAAAAGATCCAAAATTTGTAGAAAATATTTGAGATATTATCCCCCTTTATCTCCGAAGTTTGCGAAAGGAAAAATCTGAATTAATTAATTCGGGAATGGTATTTCTTTTTTGTTATGTTTCATCATAACTTGAAAACTAAGAGTTATAAAAAGTACAAAAATCTACTTTGGAATCTACAAGTAAAGCCCTTTCATAATATGATACCCCACTCGACCAAGTAACCACAATTTAAAATGTATCCCCCCTATTTGGACCCCCTTTACTCGTACAACAATAATAATAAAAAATCTAAATCAAATATAGTTTATTCATTGTCAAACTACATCGCTTCAAGTGGCGCCACGCTGCGAAAAAAAAACCCACGCGCTCTTTAAGATATGATTGAATTTACAGGGTTGATACAATACGTGGGACACTCAGAAATATTTGCGACACTAAAAAAAATTGTTCTACAGGTACATATATTTTTATTAAATCTTTTCAAAGTACTCTCCACCAGCCTCTATACAAAGATTCATGCGTCTGAACCAGTTTTCAAAACACTTTTTCCAGTCCGCCGTAGACACATCGTTTACAGCCTGCTCGAACGCAGCCAGCGCATCTTCCGGCGACGAAAATTGTATCCCCTTGAGCTGATTTTTTATTTTTGGAAATAAAAAGAAGTCACACGGTGCTAGATCAGGGCTGTAAGGAGGGTGACCCAGGAGTTTGACTGGTGTGCTGTCCAGGAAGTCCCTCGTTTTGAGCGCGGTGTGTGCAGGCGCATTGTCGTGGTGGAGCAGTAGTCCGCGGAGCCCTGTGTTTGGTCGCTTGTTGCTCACAACAGAAAAAACTTCTGGTAAACATTTGGTAGTATACCATTCGGCGTTGATGCTTCTTTGATCTCGTAAGGGAATTGAGGCCAAGTGGCCAGTCAAATTAAAAAAGCTGGCGATCAAAATCTTCCCCCCGCTTCGAGATCGCTTCACTTTGGTAGGCGTTGGTTCATTTTGAAACACCCAAACTGTCGACTGGCGCTTGGTTTCTGGATCGTATTGATAAATCCAGGACTCATCACCTGTTACGATGTCGTAAACACGCCGAGACGAGCCTGCTTCAAATTTGTTCAGCATATCACGGCACCATTCCACCCGGGCCTGCTTCTGAGCGTCGGTGAGGTAGTGCGGCACCCAGCGCGATACTATCCTCCTCACGCGAAGATGCCCGTGTAGAATCTCGTGAACGCTTCCCGATCCAATCTTTAATATGTGCTGAATCTCCTGATATGTAATTCGCCTATTATCTTGGATTAAATTTTTCACTGCTAGCACGTTTTCTTCCGTAATAGCCGTCAAAGGGCGACCGCTTCTTTCTTCATCCCCCAAGGTTGGTCGACCGCGCCTAAATTCGTTATACCAACGATACACGGTTGCCTTGGAGGGGCCTTCATCCATAAATGCCATTTGAAGTCTATCGAACGATTCATCCGGTTTCAGGCGACACTTGAAATCGTAAAAAATCATAGCTCTAAAATGTTCCCGGCGCAGATCCATTTTTCAGTAAGACACGATACTTTGAATTGGCTCGCAAAAAATGTGGAGGGAAATTTTGAAAATGGAACACACATATTTTTACTTACAAGTAATCATATTTTCGAAAAAGATTCTGACCGGCCAGTCTCCCATATATAAAAACTATTTTTCGCAATACTTTCTGAGTGGCCTGGTAAACATAAGTTGTTGAATTTAAAAAAAATATTTTGTTTGCTATTAAGTCGGGCAATCATATTCTCCATCCAAATTTCAAGTCAATAGCATGAGTGATTGCTGAGATATACAGGTGTGACAGTCAGACACACAGCCAGACGAAGTCACACCATAAGGGTTCTGTGTTTACCTTTTTGGTTCGGAACAATTTAAAAGTACGCGTGTTTAATAAGCTGGATTATGGACTTTAATACAGTGCAAATAGAGCTTTTTTAAGAGCAAATGTGTTGAAAAAAGAAATTCCTATGTGAGAAGGTCAGGTTGAGATATCCTATTCTTCTGATTTGGTTTGTTGATAAAACTAGCCAAGTTAAATCCATGAGCTTAAATTACATCCTAATTTAAAAGCTTCGTGTTAAAAACTTGACTGTTAAAAAATAAGTTATAAAGTAGCAAACAAAAGTTGGAACTAAAATTTGAGGATTATCTGGCATCCATTTAGATCTCAATTCTTTTGCCTGCAAAGTCGAGAATACTCGTAATATTAAACTTGGCTCCCATTTTCACATTTTTGTTTTTGGTGGGATTAATATTACAAGCAGAGTGTAACTATTATTTATTCTGTAGCAGGGTGACATTGGTCGCATTTGTATCAACATTATGTTGTAAACTTTAAATGTAAAATTACAATGAAAAGGGTATTTGTTTGGTTCGTTGATGGGGAGTATCGCGAGTAACAGCAGATAATATGCAGCTAAGATTAAAATCAATAATTGAATAGGTATCGATGTTATCTAATCTAATCGTATAAATATTTAGATGTGGAGCGTGCCCCTCCCGTGGCTCACGTCACGACGTCGCTTTGTGTCGCATTTCACGCCGGTTAATGCGCCTGCGCTTTTCGAAAGTGGACCTTTGCTTATCGCGTGGAGAATAGGATAAAAAAAATCTTTGGTTACAAGTATTTTTCTTTAACTATGCACTGTCGCGTCAAACATGAAATGACAACTTTTCAACAATATTGCTGCTTTGTTAAGGTAAAGGATGATGTACCTATCAAATTTGCCAATATGTAGTTTTTTGGTAACACATTCGTAATATCCATTTTGCTCAGGATGCACTTATGGCGAGGACCACTTGCTTGAGGCATTCCCGCGTATTCGGCAATATTTATTTTTCAGCTAGATAAAGACACGCACAGCCCATACAATAATCTCTTCTTTGTTATATCAAAGTTGTCATAATTTTGTCACATATTCTGTATATTTTCGTCGAAACACTGCGTTATAGTCCCCTGTCAAGTGTATATACGGTGCTCCTTGATGATACAAGTGTGGAAGTAGTCTCAATCTCTTCGTTTGATCTTGAAGAAACATTATTTTGATGGTGGACGTCCCAAAAGTTGTACGTACTAATGCTGCGGACAAAAACAAAAATAAAAACAAAAAATAACGGTAACCGTTGGGAGTACGTAAAAATGTTCAATGCAAAAAATGTAGCTACATAAATTTTGTACCGGAAAAGTAAATACAACTTTTTATGTATGATCAACCATTTTCTCATAAAACGCACTTTTATCTTAGTAGGAAAAGAAGAAGGTGACTGACTGACTGACTGCCATATCAACGCACAGCCCAAACCGCTGGGTCCAGAGATTCCAAATTTGGCGTGTAGGTTTCTTGTAAAATTTAAGGGTGCGCTAGGAAAGGATTTTTGGAAATTACACCCCTAAGGGGGTAAAAAAGGGGGTGAAAATTTGTATGAAAGTCCGTCAGTTTAGAAGTTAGAATCTTCAATTTTTTTATTTAGGCTGAATACTAAAAATTAATTAACACGTGTCTCAGGGTTTTTTAAAATTTCACCTCTGAAGGGGTGAAAAGGGGGATGAAGTAGTAAAGCCTACTTTTTTAAAGTAAAACCACTGTTTATTATTTAGGCATTAGGGTTGTAATTTTACGCAACGAACATCACTGTTATTGAAATTCTACCCCTAAGGGGTGACATGGGGGATGAAATTTTGAAAAAAAATCCGTCAGATTCAAAGTTTTGATCTTTATATTTTGTTGTTAGGTTTACGACTATAATTTAATTTATACGTGACACAGGGTTTTTGAATTTTTCATCACCGAAGGGGTGAAAAGGGGGGTGAAATAAAAAATCCTTGAATTCAAAATAAAAATCACTTTATTATTATTAAGGTATTAGTGATGTGCTCTTACGCAACGTACTTTACTGTCATTGGAATTTCAACCCTTGGGGTGAACCTAAGGAACCTACACGCCAAATTTGGTATCTCTAGACCCAGCGGTTTGGGCTGTGCGTTGATATGGCAGTCAGTAAGTCAGTCACCTTCTTCTTTTCCTACTAAGATAAAAGTGCGTTTTATGAGAAAACGGTTGATCATACATAAAAAGTTGTATTTACTTTTCCTGTACAAAATGTATGTAGCTACATTTTTTGCATTGAACATCTTTACGTGCTCCCAACGGTCACCGTTATTTTTTGTTTTTATTTTTGTTTTTGTCCGCAGCATTAGTACGTACAACTTTTGGAACGTCCACCATCAAAATAATGTTTCTTCAAGATCAAACGCAGAGATTGAGACTACTTCCACACTTGTATAATCAAGGAGCACACGGGAATATTCTTTTGTACATTTGAAAGGGGACTATTAGGAGCTTAGGAGTTAACAATTTTTTTAAATGAATTCCTTTTCAGATAAATAATTTTATGAAAATATGACGGGTTCTTACCACGATATAGATTCATGATGAGCTCCCGATATTTAGGCGCTATTGCAAGCACCAAATAACTTTCGTAACGAATCTAACTTGTCTAGAAACGAAAATTTAAATACGGCCCCGTATCATCTTATAGAATACGCTCTCTGTTCATTAAGCTTATTTGATTTTTAATTAATATCCTAATGAAGATTAACTGTCTCTTCTCACTGGGTTGGCAATCAATCAGCTCCGCCATTTCTAATATTAAACGTTCATATTTCTTCGTTATATCATATAAGTCATTACATTAATTAAATGGTAGGTACTTAGTATCCCAATGGAAACGCCTAATCTGTTCTAATCTTGCATTACTGCACTTACAAACGTATGCCTAATGACGTCTGGATTCCAAGCGACACCACTAGACCGAGAGTTACTATCCTGTCTCTACCTATAAATCCTGTTTCCCTTGACCTCATTTTCCGTAGTTTCTCCAGAACTAGAACGTTTTTTCCGACATTAGTATCTACGCTTTTAATTAAAATACTCTGCTAAATGCCGACGTTCGTGGAAGCCGGGGCTATAAATAATTTCCGCAGGTATAGACATCATCATAACATCCCATAAAACGTCCACTACAGGACAGGGAGCTCCCTCTAGAATTCTAGCTTTTGCTGGAAAAATGTAGAGGGGAAGTACCATAGTCACCTCGCTTGTTAGCGTTACTGCTGGCACCATGGACCGCAGTTGTAGGTGACCGCTGTAAGTAAGATGTTAGATACAAAGGAGAATGCTGCTGCCCATCCTCCAGTTTATAACCCTTAGTCGCCTCTTACGACACCCACGGGTATGTAAGGTTTGGTACTATTCTTTGGTATAAGAATGTATGGAAGTAAAAGACATTCCTTTTCTGCCCCTTACGTCTGTACGGGGGGGGGAATCGAATCGAAAGCGAATCGTTCATTGGCTATTCGCCTTTCACCCATGCGCAGAAAAAAACCGTCAGAGCGAAACTTATCCTGTGTATGCTATACATTGTTTTAAAACTGAATAGTGAAAAATCGCAAACATAGCTCATTTTCATAAGACGGAAAGGTCTTTCGTTTTTTCGTAACATAAATAATAATTACTTTCTTCATAAAATGTCGAAAAAGCAAAAGAAAGTTATGCAGTTATATACTTAGTCTAACCTAGTTAACATAAAAATAATTTATCCATTAACGAAGACTTTTTAGGGTTCCGTACCTAAAAAGGAAAAAACGGAACCCTTATAGGATCACTTTGTTGTCCGTCTGTCTGTCTGTCTGTCTGTCACGACCCTTTTTGTCAGAAACGCTTGGAGGTATCAAGCTGACATCTCGTATATCAAATACTCATGTCTACTGTCCCTTGGAGCTGTGAAAAATCAAACTTCTAAGTCAACGCAATCAAAAGATATAGCCGTTAATGCCGCAAATTTTCAAGTTTTTCTACACTCGCAAGGGAATCAAAACCTACAGGGTACTTCCCGTGAACTCAAAATCTTGAAATTTAGTACGAAGCAACGTCTTATAGCATATATAAAGGGAAAATTGCGAAAAGCATAAATTTTTGGTTACATTATAGAATAAAAATATTTTTAATAATTTTAAACTTACTAACCCTTTCCTCATGAACGCGTAAAGGTATTAAATTGAAATTCATATCAAATACTCAAGTCTATAATAACTTTAAGCTTTATCAAAATCAAACTTCTATGTTTTTAGGGTTCCGATACCAAAATGGTAAAAAAAAGGAACCCTTATGGTGCCGCTCTGTCTGTCTGTCCGTCTGTCTGTCACACCTCTATATCTCAGCAACCACTTACGCTATCGAGCTGAAATTTGGAATAGTTTTAGAATATAGTTGCCCAACTTAATTGCACATGAAATTTTTTTGAAAAAAGTATGATTATTAATGTAAAGGGGGCCAAAATAGGGGGGGGGACAAATTTCAAATTGTCGCTACTAGGTCGAGTGGGGTATCATATGAAAGGGCTTTACTTGTACATTTTAAAATATATTTTTGTATTTTTTTAAGTTTCTTAGTTTTCAAGTTATGATGAAAAATGTCAAAAAAAATACCATTCCCCCCCCCTTATCTCCGAAGTTTGAGTAAGGGAAAATCTGAATTAATTACAGTTGACAGAGGTTTATGTAAACTTTACAGCAAAAATAAAACGATCTTTCTAAGTTGCACAGTTTTTCAGAAATCTGCAAAAAACCTTTACAAACAAATTTAGTTTTGCGGTCCTGAAAATGGACTTTATTGCTTCCAAAAATACTATAGGTATATCGGAACCCTCGGCGCGCGAGTCCGACTCGCACTTGACCGGTTTTTTTTCAATAATTACCTACCCAAATAGTAGACGAATTTATCTTCAAAAATAATAAATTGTGCACGAGCTTAATCTGCTTAAGTCGGTTGTTTCCCAAAGATGTTGCCAATGCGGAAAATAAAACGTATAGGCGCAAATAATCGAAACGCAAAACAAATCCTGAGGGGTAAAATATCACCCAAAAAAAATTGAGGAAGTTAATAATTATTTTAACGTTATAAAAAAAGCATTTGATTGTAAATTTCATCATTATCATGACATCCCATGAAACGTCCGCTAAGGGAACTCCCTCCAAAATTCTAACTTTTGCTTAAACAATGTGGAGAGTACTATAGTCACCACGCTTGTTAGCGTTACTGCTGGCACCATGGACCGCGGTTGTTGGTGACCGCATAATGTAAGATATACGATACACAGAAGGATGCTGCTGTCCAACCTCTGGTTCATTAACCCATAGTCACCTCTTACGACACCCACGAGTAGAGACAGGTTGGTACTATTCTTTGCCGGCACCGCACGCGGCAATTGTTAATTTACATTGTCTTATGAGGGCATTATTTTATTTTTTGAGTGATTGTTACCCTAGGCCAATGCTATATTATATGTTAGTACCTGGTCGACCGAACTTCGCACTATAATAGCCACCTCAGCCACTTCAACATAAAAAATTATCGAGTGAGCAAGCTATGCTACCCACCAACAGATGGCGCTGTAGCTTTTTGTCTAAAATGCGGTATAAAAAAAATAACGGGGAGAACGAATTTTCCAGACCATGAGACCTAGCTAGATCGATTTTTAGCCCCAGAAAACCCATGTATGGTAAATTTCATCGAAATCATTAGAGCCGTTCTCGAGAAACCGAATACAAATGTATATTATACGAAAATATGAAATAATGAAATAGTGAACATAATTTTAGCATGTTACTCAAACCATGAAACTGTACAACTTTCCCCAAGAAACATAGGTCGAAATTCGAAAAATATTTTTGAACTCCCATAGAAACTGCATCAGCTGATAGCGCATTTTGTAAGGGAGGTAAAAAAAATCTTTTCGTATTTCGACCTATGTTTCTTGGGAAAACTTGTTCAGTTTCAAGTAACATGCAAAAATTATGTTCATTATTTCTGTAGGACCCTTTACAGGGTGTTAATTTAATTGCGTGCCATAGCTTAGGAACACAAAAAAAATATGTATAAAAAAACCTACTTAAGTTTTTTTTTATCTTCAATGATATATTTTCTTTATAATTTATTAGGTATTATATTTTGACGTTCCGAAGCCCGTTAAAGTATGAAGGGAAAATTGGAGTCATACACAAAAAAAATAAGAATTACTTGACACTCGCGCGCTGGCTCGGTGATAGCGCGGTGGCCCTCCGCGTTGTTTAGTTTCAATGGAGTTACATTTTTTTTAGGAAGGATTTTTTTTCATATTTTTTGTGTTCCTTTATCGTTACTGAAACACCCCCAAGCTATGGCAAGCAATTAAATTAACACCCTGTATACAGGGTGTAAGGGACAGGTTGGCAAATACTGAAAGGGCATGATCAGTCAATGTTACTATACACCGTTCAGTGAATAAAACTTGCAGGAAATAAAAAAAAATCTGCCTCTCCATACAAACTGTCCAATCAAATTTGCAATTTTGTACGGAGAGGTCGACTTTTTTTTTCATTTCTTGAATGTTTTATTCACTAAAAGTTGTTCAGTTACGTGGACTGATCATGCCCTTTCAGTATTTGCCAACCTGTCCGTTACACCCTGTATACAAATATTGCTCTTTTAACAGTGGATTATGTTAGCGTCCTTATGCCCTGCTTGTATTTGACATACTGTTATAGGTTTTGGAATACTTTTGACAGCTGGGAAGGGACAACAAGGCGATTTGTCTAGCTCTATTCAGGAGACTAAGCGTGTAGCGCAATGAGTGTGATCTGTGGTGTGACCAAAAGAGTTTTTTTTCTATATATAGGGTGTAAATAAAAGTACAAAGATCCTTGTAAGGGGTGTAGTTGTAAAAATATATATTTTTTTTATTTTTACCTAATTTGTTTTCGGTAATCATGAAATTTGATTTTCCTTAGAATTTCATTACAGCAATTTCTAGTAACTGGATATTATAACAAAAACCGGTCAAGTGCGAGTCGGACTCGCGCGCCGAGGGTTCCGATATACTTTTTATATTTTTGGAAGCAAAGAAGTCCATTTTTAGGACCGCAAAACTAAATTTGTTTGTAAAGGTTATTTGCAGATTTCTAAAAAACTGTGCAACTTAGAAATATCGCTTTATTTTTGCTGTAATGTTTACATTAACTTCTGTCAACTGTAATTAATTCAGATTTTTCCTTTCACAAACTTCGGAGATAAGGGGGGGGGGAATGGTATTTTTTTTGTCATTTTTCATCATTACTTGAAAACTAAGAGTTGTAAAAAAATACAAAAAAATATTTTTGAATGCACAGGTAAAGCCCTTTCATATGATACTCGTACCCCACTCGACCTAGTAGCGACAGTTTGAAATTTGGCCCCCCCTTTTTAGGACCCCTTTTTCAAAATTCTTTCATGTGCAATTAAGTTGGGCAACTATATTCTAAAACTATTCCAAATTTTAAGTAGATAGCATGAGATGTTGCTGAGATATAGAGGTGTGACAGACAGACAGACAGACAGACAAAGTCGCATCATAAGGGTTCCTTTTTTACCATTTTGGTATCGGAACCCTAAAAACATCTTGTCTGCACACCAGCTGATCATAGAGGGTAGAGGGTTAACTACTTTAAAACTACTTTTTTAAAGATTTTTTAAAATATTTTTTTGTACAATCTATTAGTGATGTGTTTTTTTATTTACTTATTATTGTTTTTGCTCCCTGTATACAACTCTTTATATACGTCAATTTTATTATGTTTGTAAGCAAATTGGCCAGTAAAAATACCTCTGACATTATTATATAAACTCGAGCAAATCTTGAAGATGAAATCGATTTTGAATATAAATTTTACGGACCAGGGTATCTTGAGGCATGTTTTCACTTAACCCATTAAGATAAAAATCTGGACAACTATCTGCTTAATGGCTTTTGAAATGGTGATAAATAAATATCTGAATGCATAGTGCGATGTCTGTTCATTTATTTATTTCAATTAAATGTCCGCCCATAAAATAACTTGTTAGTCAGTGTATAAATTAAATGATAAGGCAATTTGTCAAAAATATATTTTTAATAAACAAGTACCTACTTGCTGCAGTTACATATTTGAAATACACCCTAATTTTTATCACTTCGGATATTTTAAGAGGTGGTTCTGTCGATGAAACTGAACACCTTTTCTCAATGAACATAGGCTGAAATACGAAAAAAAGTTTTTCTACTTCCCATACTATTATACATATGCAGTGTATTATTTTTATGTATTTTTAAGAAAGTTTATCAATTTTTATATATGCCTTAATATACTGTGATTATGTATAAGTATATTCGTGTGTAGTTTAAGTAGGTTTATCCCTATTTTTTATTTTACTGTATTTTTAAACTTTTATTTTAATTTAAAATTTCTTATCACGATTATTAACGCACATCCTTGTGCCCGTTTTAATGACATTCTTCCACACCTGATAGGTTGGCTGGAAAAGATCTCTTAAAGAGATAAGCTCGCCTGTGTGAACAATTTTCATTTGACAACTTTATGTTATTTGTGGGCAATAAAGAATATATATACAAACTGGAAGGTCGAATTTTTTTTTCGTATTTTGAACTAAGTTTCTTGGGAAAAGTTGTTCAGTTTCATGGGCAGAAACACCTTTTTAAATATCCGGAATGATAAAAAAAATAAAGCTGTATATGGGTGGCACTGGCACGGTTCGCTCTACAATAAAACATCTGCGTTAGTATAATTCTCAATGAAGACAGTTTTTCCATCTGACCAAGATCTGATAAATAATAAGTACAGTTAAGAGCGGTAATGTTCCGTCGGACGAAGATCGGATAAATCATAGGTACAGCCAATGGCAGGTAAAGCTTGACTCCCGCAGAGAGACTAGTTCCTACGGTTATTGAAGTAAAAACGATACAAAGTCCAATGTGTCAAGCTTGACATGCCTTGACTCTATCAATAATACCGAACGCAACGTTGAATAAACTTAAGAAGGAATAACTTCGTAACCACTATTCACATTAAATATAACATTTATCTTAACAGAAAAAAAAACATAGTAACAAACAAGATATGAGAAAAGATATGGTTGAGATATAATTTTAATTTAATTTAAATAACTGAATAAAAAATAATTCTGAAATGACCCTTATTTTGTAAATTTTTCTCATTTGAAACCATTTTACTGCTACATTTTTTATCAATAATATATGAAAATTTACAATATTTTAGACAAAACAATATTTAATGATGTGGTTGTTTTTGATATAACATAGAAAATAAATACATTTCTCATTTTTGAGAATTTCGTGGTCACCGTTAGTCGTAACAGCCACGTTGCAAGGCACGCTTATATGAACGTTATTGACGTGTAAATAAGGCTGAAATTAACATTGACGAGCGTGTAGCTGCTAATTTTAGGTAAGGTGTCGATTATAGCGATTATAATTTGCGTGAACCAACTTATACAAGGTGTAACAAAAATGGTATTACAGTACTGAGGGATGTGAATCTGCCCATGAAACTGACCCTGAATCTGCCCAAAAATCTTAAATTTTGAGGAAATTTTAATAGAATTACTGAATAAAAAACATTTATCTCCTATATTAGATTATCTATCAGGTTATGTAGTTGACATTTTATCGTAATACTTTTCCCAAGTACCTATATTCTCTAAGGAAATCAATTTCGAGCTCTGAATCCACAGTTGTCTTTTCACACCCTGTATTATAAACATTATGCAACTAAAATATTACAACAGGTAATTTGCCAAACATTGTATTGAATTTTACCAAGTCATAGCATAATTCTGATTTCTATTGTAAGTTACGTTATCGAAAGGGCACGATTGCAGTTTGTGTCTAGGTTATTGAGTGGTGGCATTACAATTTTTTTTTATGTTACAAGTGAGCAAACGAGCAGGTTAAAAATAAAGGACACTCAGCCTTACTGGCTGTCACAGCTTACCGCTTTTCGCTTTTTGTCCTGTTTCTTAGTGTAGCGACATACCTGCGGCTATTTCGATGCGGAAAGAGCCGCCCATTTAATCCAGCACCTGGCTGTGCTTCTGTAGGGAGATTTGCGTATCAAGAACTTAATTTCAGGAATGTAATTAATGTAACTTAATTTCTCTGCCTACCACGTCGGGAAAGAGGCGTGATGTTATGTTATGTATGTTTAGTCGGTGCCCTATAGTAAGTATTTTGGACTCGGGTGTATATCCGCCACAAATTTTTTGTATAGGGTTTTTATTTTTTTTCTGCAACCTATTGTGTGGTACATCAATTGTAAGGGCTTGACGAGCTTATTATCACATTTCAGCTCTTAGTCATCTTTAAATCAAAGAAACATTTTCCAAACATACCAAATTTTGACTCCTCCTCCTGTAAAGAAATGGTTGAATGTTTTGTTTCGAAATATACGTCCAATCACTCCATATGTCCTTAAACTAAACGTCATGAAAAAAAAATTTGGCCATTTCTTTCTTGTAGGAGCCTAAAGTTACTAGTATGTTTAGAAAATACTTCTTTGATTTAAAGATGACAAGGAGCTCAAATGTGATTAATTAATATATTTTTATAATCAGCTCTTACAGCCCTTATAAATAAAAGTAAGTATATATAAGAAAATCCTATACAAAAAATTTATGACGTCATAGATGGTAAATGTACTTACCAGGCGGCGAATGTCCACCCGAGTTTACAATAGTAAATAGGACACCTACTAAACATTCCTGAAATGAAATTCTCTATACGCACATTTCTCTACAGAAGTGGACCCAGGGACAGGACTACTTGGGCTCGCAATGCTTTTTATTGTACCTATGATACATCACGGAACTTTCGGTCGCGGAACTTACCGCGTCTGAATTTCAGCAGGTGTGTTACTATACTTAAGAAAAGTAGTATATTTTCATGGGCAGAGTCACATCAGGATGTGTAACTGTGGGATCATTTGCAACTTTGTAGTGATAGTAGTGGCCTAGTAAGTCCACAAAACGTTGGTCTGCCAATCCGAAACCTGCCAGGTTTTGTACAGTTGGAGAGAAAAGTGGTTAAATGTCAGATTACACGAATGAAATCTATTCGTAGAAATAGAAGGTACCTGTATAAGTAAAAAACAACAGGTCTGCCTTGCATCCTCTTGGCAGTTTCGCCAGTCCGACCAAATTTGTGGTCCAATCACATCCGAGCACATTTGTGGTCCGACTAGCGAAACTGACAAGAGGATGCAAGGCAGACCTGTTGTGTTTTACTTGTATAACCTTCTATTTCTACGAATAGATTTCATTCGTGTAATCTGTCATTTAACCACTTTTCTCTCCAACTGTACAAAACCTGCCAGGTTTCGGATTGGCAGACCAACGTTTTGTGGACCTATTAGGCCACTACTATCGCTACAAACGCCTATTAGTGAAAAACGATAAATTGAGTCTTGTGGAATCAGCTGTGTTCCTAGGTATTACCTTAGACAACAAATTACAATGGGGACCGCATATTAATAAATTGTCGAACAGACTTAGTTCTGCAGCATACGCAGTGAAAAGAATAAGAGCTCTGACGGATGTAGACACCGCGAGGTTAGTCTACTTCAGTTATTTCCATAGTCTCATGTCATATGGCCTTTTGTTATGGGGTCATGCTGCGGATGCAAACAGCATTTTTTTACTACAAAAGCGAGCTGTTCGTGCAATTTATAAAATGAAGCCTAGAGAATCTCTTCGAAATAAATTTAAAGAAATCAACATTTTGACTTTTGTGTCGCAATACATTTATGAGAATTTAATATATGCTAAACGGAATATACATATTTTTGATAAAAATTGTGACAGGCACAGTGTCAACATAAGAAACAAGAATCAACTTGCTTCTCATGTCAGCCGTATTCACAAAATTAGTAAAACATATAAAGGTCAATGTATACGCTTCTATAATAAGGTACCCACTGATATTGAAAGTTTACCGCTAGATAAATTCAAAACTGTAATCAAGCAGAAATTATGTAAGAAGGGTTATTATAAAATATCAGATTATCTAGAAGAGAAAAATCCATGGGATTAGACTACGGTTCTAACAGGCTAATTCAAAATTAAAACTGACCTATGTATGTTGTATATCAACCTTGTACATTCAAACATATTTGAAAGAGCGCGTGGGTTTTTATTGTCGCTTCTTTTTTTTCCCACAATTGGCGCCACATTGTTTGTGAAGCGATGTAGTTTAGCTGACGTCATTAAGAGATTTTAATATCCAACAATGAATAAACGATTTTGATTTGATTTGATTTGATTTGACAAAGTTGAAAATTTCGTGTACTAGATGACGTAGGATAACATGCAGTGCCCTTACGGTCTATATCTCATTAGTGAAATAATTTGACACTAATAAGACAGCAAAGCTCTCTCTGAGAAAACTCTGAGAATTAAGATGGCATGTCTCATGTGCCGGTAATTTCACTGGCTCCCTTACCCTTCAGACCGAAACACAGCAGTGCAAGCACTGCTGCTTTACGGCACAAAAAGGCGGCACTTTCTTCAGACAGATTTTGCACAAAAGCCTTACCACCTACTCATTGATTTTCAATTTTATATTGTGTTGAAGTAACGAGTACTTTCACACGACAACACCCTAGCTCGTATCGTCTGACCTCTATCAGCTTTTCCTCGAACAATCATGAAGATCATGAAAACATAAAAAAATTGCCCGTGATGTTTGTATGTACAATTCATAGCCTGATAAATAATATTACCTAACTAAACATTCCCGCAGGGGATGAGAACAGGTGTTTACGACGTGCCATGATACGCAGCCCGCGGCAACACTTTAGAACAAAATAATATACCAACCAATCAACAAACACTTAACCTCTAGAGAACAATATGTGCACGCACGTATTACATTTCAACTGCCGTTTATGATTTTTCGAAAGTTGATCAACTTATTAGAAAATTGATCAACTTACGATTCGTATCATTTTCCGGTGAAGGATGTGATTCTGCCCATGAAACTGAACTACTTTCCCTGAGGAACATAGGTCGAAATATGAAAAATAATGTTTTGACCGCCCATAGAAACTGAAACAGCTGATAGCGCATTATGTATGGGAGGTAATTTTTTTTTTATTTCGACCTATGTTCCTTAGGGACAGTAGTGGAATGTCCTGGACAAAAACCCTTCAGGGTTGATATATCCTTTATGTAACACCTTGTATATTTTTTCCTAGCCTGTCCCATCCCTCAGCTTGTCAGAGGCCGTTATGCGAATTCCCATCGGTCTTTGTGAAAGGCGTTTACATTGTCACCGCAAAACGTTTACGTGCGATTTGGTTACACTCAGTTTTATGAATTGCCTCCATGAAGCAAACAACAATTTTACTTTCCATAGAAACTACATCCGATTCAGCGCATGTGTGGGGTGGGTTTTTTTTTTGTATTTCCACTTAAGTTTCTCAGGACAGATTTTTTAGTTTTATAGACAGATTCAAATGTTTCACGCTTATATACCCTTTCTCCTAGATGTAGTACAAAATAATAGACTTGTTTTCAGCCTAGATTTCATACTCAGTGGTACATAAACGTAATCTAAGTCTAACAATTATCATTAACGAACAAAAGCTACAGTTACATATATTTGGCTTCATTAAACATTAAATTAACATATACTTTTTGGCAATGTTAAATAAAAGTTATCTTTGAAATGGAAGAGCTGAAAGAAACAGGTGCCAAAATGTACGACCTAAATGACTTAGTTTTTGGTATAAGCTGCAGGTATTACTAGTTTACTACACACAATACAGCATTCTTTACTGAGCTTATCGTGAAAGAAACACTAATATCGGTAATTTCATCTAATATAACTCTCTTCGGAATAGTTGTCCAATTAAATGTGAAACTCATCCTTCACAGAGAAACCGAGAATCAAATTGGCTGCAATAATTGTTCACGATCAACCCACAACACCGAAGCAGCGCTCGCGCGTATTTCGAGAAGCAATTTATATAATTTTCTATTCGTTCGATCTACAATAAGATTTCATTCAAAGTGAACGGCTACATGGAAGCCCGGCTAATGCCTTTGCATTACTTTTTTACATTCTCCAACAAAGGAAAAAATAACTTGGCTGAATCGCCGACATAACTTGTTGCGCAACGATCTCTCTTGATTGAATAGCAGTTGCGTCCGAGTCAAACCACGCGCCGTGCGAACTCTGCCTAAATGTCGAACAATCGGACTTATCAGATTACGTTAATATAAAATAATGACTGTTTAAAGTTTTGCTACCGATATTCTCCCACGATATGTCACAACATCGGTCAATACGTTACAAATCAGACAGTTATAACCAGAATGCAGCATTTACTTTTAACTTGTCTTACTTGCCTCTTTAAATCTAACACAAAATAAAGTGTGTTTTCAACTTGTTTTAAAAAATGTTAAACGTTGAAAAATACAGGTGTTAGGGACAGCCTTCCGAATACTGAAAGGGCATGATCAGTCAACGACACAACAACAACTAACAATTAACAACTTTCAGTGAACAAAACATTCAGAAAACGAAAAAAGAATCGGCTTCTCCATACAAACTGCCCGATCAAGTATACAATTTTGAAATTTGTTCAGTGTCGTTGACTGATTATGGCCCTTCAGTATTCGAACGGCTGACCCTAACACCCTGTATATTACGAGTATGAAGCTCGATCAAGTTGATCGAATAGTTTGTACAAAGTATTTGTTAAGTTTATGTGCATCGAAGATTGAATAGAAGAACATTTGATTTCATTGATAACATTCTTTTTCAGAGAATTACAATAAGAATTAGACAAGTTTTTATTCTGGAGCACTGAAATAAATTATATCACCATTATCTTTGCAAAGAACGAAAAGATTGTTCCATATGCTCTGTTATATTAACTATGCACCGATGAGCTTTTTTGGCAAGCTTTTTAAAATAAAATAATATCTTTAATATTTTATTTTATTTCAAATATTTAGCGAATACCTTTCAACTCTATCGTCATCACTATTCAGACTGGAAATTATTCATGTCCTTTTTAAGACCGATAAAGCAAGTCCGTACACGGCCAGGAGACTACTTTAGTTTAGTTCCTTTGCTATACTATCAAAACATGGTAGTCGTTCATATCAAGAGATCTTTTCAAGATAAATCAAACAAGCCCTAAGTTTTTCCATTGTCAAGTTCCTGTACCTATCTTGCTCGAAACCATTGATGTCCAATGACAAGACGAGAAATAAAAAGAATAAAATAAGAAAACCTTCAAAGATAGGCCTAAATTCGGCTAGAATTATTCATTGAATTAATTTATTGATCTTTTGTATAATGTTGCTTTCAATATTATCTAGTTTCATCATCAGACTCTGGAAAGCTTTTATGTCCAGGAAACTTCTCAAGACAAGATAACGTTGTCCGTTGTCGCTCAATTGATTAAGCAAATGGTTAGACTAAGAAAGCGCAGGAGGCAACCCAAACAGCGACCTATCTGGGCTGCTGCACAATGAAATGTTAAGTTTAAAAAAACAGGGTTGCCTGGGCACAACCTGGCACGTTTTGTACAGTCAACAAAAAACTGTTATAATTAAATAAATAATTTAATTTATTGAATAATTATTATTTATTATTATTATAATTATGAAAACTAACCATTTAATTAATTACTATTTTTATAAATATTAATTAATAATAAATAATAAATAAATTATATATAATTATTAATGTTAGTAATTATTTTTATTTATACTGTTATTATTATTTATTTAATATATAATCATTAATAACAAATATTATTTATTTATTATAATTAATTACTATTTAATTTGACTTGGCACGTTTTTTACATTATTAAAGAAACGCCATGATGTAACGAGAGAATTCGCGAAACGGTCGATACTCCAGTAAAAATACGGTTTTGCAAAACATTAAATGTTAATAGCTACTTTTTTGTGTATATCGTATTTAAATATGATGTTAAGACGCAATATTTACGAATCCACCTAAAATTTAAAGCGGAATATTTTTTTCGAATAACAGCTGAGGCAAAAATAGTAATAGACAATTATATACTTTATATCATAGATAAACGTATAATTTACATATAGGCATAAAAATCCACCATAAATATATTTAAAAATCAATTTGTTTCAAAATATAAAATCTACACTTATATTTAAATATAAGATCCAATAAAGTCGAGGTAAAATAATATAAATAAACTGAGCTAAACTCAATCTTTTTAAATGTAAGTGATTCTTATATAAATTCACAAAAATGCCATACTAAATAAAAAAAAAGTTTTTTGTAATCGCTGTTTTACAATGATTTTGTAAACATTTATGTTGGATTTGCTAAAAATGTGATTACTTAGCACAATTTTTATTAGTTAATGTAGAATATAAATTTGATAATGATATTTAGTAAATAATAAATTATATTAGATTAAGGAATAGTAAGATTTACAGTCATATTGACGTCAACATTGTCGCTTTGGGTTGAGTACCTGTTATGATAATGATTGTAATAAAATAAATATAAATAAATAAAAAATAAATAAATATTTAAATTATTAGAAAGCAAAACGGATCTATTACTATTTTTGGTTGCAAAGATAAGCTTTATTTAAATTTCGTGCTATAAAAGTTAAACAATACAAAAAAGCTAATATTTTTAGGTGGATTCATGTAAAATATGAAATTATGAATATACAAGGTGTAACAAAAAGGGTATATCAACCCTGAAAGATGTGAATCTGCCCATGAAACTGAACAACTTTCTCTAAGGAACATAGGTCGAAATACGAAAAAAAAAATTTTACCGCCCATAGAAACTGAATCAGCTGATCGCGCATTTTGTATGGGAGGAAAAATTTCCTTTTTTTGTATTTCGACCTATGTTCCTTAGGGAAAGTTGTTCAGTTTCATGGGCAGATTCACATCCTTCAGGATTGATATACACTTTCTGTTACACCTTGTATAGCAAGCCGTAAATAAAAAAATAATATATTATCATTTTTTTTCTGAAATCCCATATTTTTTTTATGTTTGGACGGCAAAATAAATGAATAAATGAAGTAAATTTAGGTGGATTCCATTAAATACACAGAAATATAATCTATCGATTTGAAAAAGAAACACGGCTATTATCAATTATTTCCGTTTCGCCATACAATCTCTCGTAATTTTACTGGAGTACGAATCGAGAACGGGACGATCCGCTGACGGGACGATTCCAGAACGGGACAATCACAGAACAGGATATTGTTCGAAAAAGGTTATGGTTTCGAGAGAGGGCCATATTGCGGACGGGACATTACCCTCCGCTTCGTTGATTTTTCATAAATCCTTCCTATCCTATCCTACTAATATTATAAACGCGAAAGTATGTAAGTATGAATGGATGGATGTTTGTTACTCTTTCACGTAAAAACTACTGAATCGATTTTAATGAAACTTTACAATAATATACACATAGGCTACAATTTTTCCTGCACAGACGAAGTCGCGAGCACCAGCTAGTTTTATATAAATAAGGGTCACCGGGGTGTACGCGGTTCATGGTGGCACCATGAACTGCGGTCCATGGTGGCGCCACAAACGTGGTGACTAAGATACTTCCCCTCCAAAATGAAAATCTGGAGAGCTCCGTATCTAACAGTGGAGTTACAATGGGAAGTGTAAATATTTTAAAACTGCCCATCTTACGGCTTACC
This sequence comes from Athrips mouffetella, assembly GCA_947532105.1. Classification (NCBI taxonomy): domain Eukaryota; kingdom Metazoa; phylum Arthropoda; class Insecta; order Lepidoptera; family Gelechiidae; genus Athrips; species Athrips mouffetella. Next base: position 13,686,342 of record OX383956.1, read on the forward strand.
CACACAAAGGCTGTGATAAAGTAAAGTAATTCATCATTCATAACATTCCTTGAAACGTCCACTGCAGGACAAGGAACTCCCTCCAGAACTCTAGCAAAAACAAAAACTTACTTAGGAGGTGATTTACCATAGTCACCACGCTTGTAATGTTGCAGCTGGCGACCGCTGTTGTTGGTGACCGCAGTATGTAAGATGGTACGATACACAGAAAGATGCTGCTACCCATCCTCTGGTTCATAAGCCCTTAGTCACCTCCTACGACACCCACGGGTAGAAATGGGTTGGTACTATTCTTTGCCGGCACACCACACGAAGTAATGCAATAACCAAATCCTGGAAAAATTTTATTCAACTAAGAAACCATTTTTAACGGTAATCTCTTTCCTTGATCGGTCAACGTATAATTAAGTAATGTGCAAGAGCAAAAAATTTGAAAGAATCATCAGTATTATCTTATTACCCTGGCATTAAGTGTGAATAGCTCACCGTACAATAACATAGAAGTAGTGGATCCAATCAGAACATAATTCTCATTGAGATTAATACGGGTTGATTAATGAAAAGTGCGGTGAAAGTCGACGGCGGCTACCGCGCGATCCGAGGCTTTTGTTCCGTTTCGCAATTCCGGATCAGATTATGTACTTTCAGTTCTTTTTTTACTTATTTCAAAGTGTGTACAATCTAAAATGTCTTAACTCGCCTGATAAAAGAAAGAAAGTGGATGGAAATATTTCGATATCGGTTTTGATTGTACACGAATTTACCTGTTTTGATTACTATATTGATTATTTATCAGTTTTAATTAGTTGTACACTCAGTACGCATACACAACTATGTTAAGCACTTACCCTGATCTTGAAAAAGTACAATTAAATACATAACTTTGAAATTTTAAAGTCAAAAGAACGAATACATCCTCTCAACAACTTGTATTCCTATTAATATGATTCACCTAAAAGTGCTTATATCAACCACAATTTGAAAGTGACTGCAATTTTGGTGTAATGTGGGTTACCGTACCCCAATTACAAACTAGAAGTACCTAGTTAAATGTGAAGTGTTGCTTTTAGTGTTAAACGTACAGTCGGACAATAGAGCGCGATTGCCGACCATCATTTGCAATCGCGACCGTCCATTCCGACATTACTTTTTAATCCCGCCATTTGTCATTAACAGTAATTTTGGGGCATTTCACGAACCGTTAGTTGTTACTTACTACCAGCTCGGTAGACATGGCTGCGAGTACAACTGGCTTCTCAAACGACTGAGACTTTTTGGTTATGCGGTTACACTTGTGCGGTCAAAGAAAATTAGTCAAATTAATCGTCTTGTCAGTTTGAATCAGTGGGTATGTTTTATTTTTGAATGAGCTTACTGATGTCTTATTTTTCTTATCATTCGATGATCTGACAATTTCATTATGTGAATACTTATGGAAAAAAAATGGTTGAGTATAACTTTTTTGAAAATCGCACTGCAGTTATACCTGTAGCGTACCTAGACAAGTTTCACTTGCCTGTCCAAACGGCTGTCATTGTCGGTGCTCATTGTCATTTCTACGGACGGCGGCCTCAATGAGACCTGGCGAATCCGTGCAATTAGAGTAAAACGCCACTAAATTGTTATTTGCCGAAATTTCCGTGTTTAACGCACCATGTAACTTTCTTTTCGACGGGCGGCCAACGGGTTAAATAGACTGTAAATACTGCAGTGATAATTGTTAACCGGCTATGCTAGTGCATTGCTTGCTTACGGCATTTTTATCTTTGCATTTTTGAATACAGTTTATAATTTATATTTTTGATTCTCGCTCGTGTCGGTTGGCGAGAAATAACGCTGTTGTGTTTTCAGAATGACATTAAAAGACATATTAAAAACTGCTTATGTTTAAGAATATTAAAGAAGACTGTACGTTTACCGTAGCCAGCATTTCTGTGAAAGTCTGCAATAAAGTCAGGAGGGATTTCTCCACCTTTAGTACCTGCGGAACTATCAAATATAAACGATTTGCTTACTTATTAGTCTCCAGGTTTTAACCTCAGCGTACCTGATCTTATTCAGTAATAAAATTAAGGTGAAAGTTTGATTGTTTGTTACTCTTCATACTTTAATCTCTAAATTTCGATTAATTTTGTAGTAACAGTATAAAAATATTGTGGAAAAAACTTCTGTTCAAGTCATCGCCGATGAAGTCTTGTTTTATTGTAACACCGCGTAAACTTCTATTTATCTAGTCAATATAGGTCCTACTTTTTCAACTGTGGTAGGCACGATGATGGAAGATAATTTGTATAAAATAGTTGTATTCTTTTTGCATGGCGGTTAAAAGAAATCTCTCTTTAAACTTTCGTCAGCTAATGAGCATAGAATGCAGTCTTATGTGCAGCCTCATACCGCACAAGATTTCTTGAAAGCGAGATGAACATTTGAAATAGTACCGTCATGTTCTAAATATAAAGTAGGTGGGTCGGTTTTTAACGTGTGTAAATACATTTTTAAAACCACTGCTTTTCTCTACGTATTCCATACATTCAGAAGTTATGAGGTTTTAATTTATTTATGTCAAATTTAATTAAAACCATGCATATTTTTTTCTCGTAGTGCCTAAGCAGTCAATAGAAGCCTTATCGCTTGTATCAATACCATTTGTTTATGGTATAGTACCTGTTGAGGTTGTAAAGCAGCTGTCGTCTCGCTTGCACGGGTTCGTAACTCATGCGCAATGAGATACCGATACTGTGCATCGCGCGTTGCAACGCAACAATACTCAGCCTGAGATGACAGCCGACAAGTCCGCGCTAGCGAATAATATAACAGGGCTGTCCATCGAGTTACACGCAAAGACGCGTCGCTTCGCTAACTCATTTTCTACAATTTACATCTGTGACAAATTAGGCCAAGCTTGACGCGACATTCTTCAACAGATTGATAAAAGCGGGCATATTTCAACAACAGATATTTCAATGCGACAGCAATTTTCGGTTGGTATCACATCATACATTTTTGGACCACTACAGTGCTTTCTTTTTCCCTCATACTTTACATACATTAGTATTATTTACTTTACATACTTACATTAGTTACACAACAATCTTCACATTTTTCTCTCTTGGGTTCTTGTACCCTTAGCCATTTGGATTTCATGTACTAAGTACTTGACTAAGTCATCATCATCATCGTAACATCCCATGAAACGTCCACTACATGATAGGGCTAGATGGGCTCCCTCCAAAATTTCAGCTTTTGCTATAACAATGTGGAGGGGAAGTATGATAGTCATCACGCTTGCACGACACCCACACCCATCTCGGGTTGGTACCATTCTTTGCCGGCACCACACGGGTACTTGACTAAGTCATTATCATCATCATAACAATCCATGAAATGTCCACTACAGGACAGGGAGCTCCCTCCAGAATTCTAGCTTCTGCTGGAAAAATGTGGAGGGGAAGTACCATAGTCACCTCGCTGGTCAGCGTTATGGCTGGCACCATGGACCGCGGTTGTAGGTGACCGCAGTAAGTAAGACGGTATGATACACAGGAGGATGCTCCTGCCCATCCTAGAGTTTATAACCCTTAAGCCACGATCACACCTAGCTAAATTCAAAGACTAATTCTGCATACATTGCTCGTTGAAGTAAGGATATTGCAAGTAATATAACCAAGCCTTCCAGCAATGTATGCCGAATTAGTCTTTGAATTCAGCTAGGTGTGATTGTGGCTTTAGTCGCCTCTTACGAGTACATCACCCATATGTATGGGATGGTACTATTCTTTGCCGGCACCACACGGGACTTGACTAAGTACATTTACTTAATTATACTTGAAGTGGTTTATAATCAAAGTCTCTAGATGACTCGATTATTGATGATAATTTGTATCTTGTGCCTTTAGCTCGTGTTGTAATCAGCTGTCAGCTGTATCTGCTTACCATGGCCGTGCTGTTGTCGTTCCCGCGTTCTTGTAGGTACCGTAGCTCACGACAAATTGCTTCCTGCGTCAGTCCTGTGAGAAATATTCTTATGCTTGCGACGCATTCAAGTTCAGCCAAATGTTTGAGATAAACTTACGGTGACATTTGTGGGAAATTGCACTTTTGACATTTTAGGTGGCTTAATTTCGTGCGTGTCCGAAGCATGCGGATTATTGTAATGAAATAGTTTTTAAAACCGCAGTGCATATTTAGACAGTAGTTAAGTCTTAAGCTTTTATTGCTTTTCCGTGCGAGCCATTACGATTGAATAACAAAATTTCGACGATCAAGGATGAAAATAGATTGAGAAATCCATCCCATACTAATTTGATTGTAGCTTTAGATAGCTTTCTGTAATACTCGTATAATGTTTTGGTTACATAAGAAACTTTAACACGAAAATGAACATAGATTTTTGAGCTCTGTAGGTAGGGGTGATCTCTGTTGAGAAGCTTGCTATGATGTGATTGTTCTGTTACGCAAACAAAACGCGCAGTGAGCTGTGTCATATATTTTAATGCCGATGTTTTGCTAACACTTATGGAATGATGAAGATGTATTTAGGAGCAAGATCTATACCAATCAAAAGAGTACAAAAAAGTATGTTTAGCTTCAGCTGCCGACAGTAGACCATTGTAATCATGAAGGAAAAAAAAATTATGCGCCTAGATGGAGTAGTAATCAAAACGTACTATGGGTGCCGGCTATGATACAATTTTGTAACTCACACACACATTCACACTTTTCTTCCAAATAGTCGTTCACGGCATGTGACATGGACAACATCTCTGTCATAAAATATCAGAAATAAAATAAATAACACAAAACATTAATAATTGTGCGGTGAAATTGTGCCGAAACCATGCCGCAAGCAAAACTACAAAGCTTGATGGTATCACATTTTTCTGGTGAGTAGTAAACCGCTTGGTTTTTACAATTTTCGTGGTCAAATTTTTTGTAGAAAATTGTGTTGTTGATTTTTAGTGATGTGAAGTAGTCGATAAAAAATAATATATAATCGAGTCGTCGTTTTAATTTAATTTTATTTATTTATCGCAGTTTTCTAAAAGATCCGGCGCAAAAACGTCAATGGGTGCCAACATGCGGGAGAGACCAAAATTGGATTGCAACCAAATATAGCAGAATCTGCTCAGCTCATTTTAATAACAGTAATTACGAATTAACTGAAGCCCGCAGAAAAAGACTTCATAAAGATGTCATTCCAACCGAGAACCTATGTCACAAGGTAAATGAAAAACTAGTTTTTTCCATCTTCAGAAATCCATAATCTCTACCAGCTATCCCATCTGAAAAACAGCTGTATGTACGTTCATAACTCTGTGCAGTATCTTATTAATATTATTAACTAGCTCCATACAAACTTTGGACCCCCGTTTCACCCCTTCAGGAGGTGAATTTTGAAAAATTCTTTCTTAGTCAGCCCTAGATCTCACAAGGAAGCTAAGTGCCAAATTTAAAGTTTCTAGACCCAGTGGTTTGGGATGCGCGTTGATTCTTAGTCAGTCAGCCATCCATTTATTCATTCAGTCAATCAGTTTCTTCTTTTATATATCTAAATTTGACTATTCGTAACGATGGCAAATAGTTGCTGATCTAGTTTTTCAGTTACTCTAAGAACTGTAAGATTTTTGTGCTTGTTTAACAGTTAGGCAGACAGACCATACTGAACGAAGTATTGGTGTTATATTAGCTTCAGCATTATCTCTTTATCCAAATAATATATTTTCATTCTTACAGGTTGATGAACAAGTGCTTACTCAACGATACATGCTTCCGAAGGTAGCTCTACATTGTCAGAAACAAGATTAAAATATAAAATTGAAGAGCAAGGGAAGAAAATAAAACAATCAACTATGGCATGTGTTACTAATTCTATTACATTTTTAATTAGACTACAAAACATTGTTTTACTTTTTATTGTTAATAATTTACATTGTAATAAATATTATGTCAATATCAATGGTGATTTACGAGAAAAATAGGTGGTCAAAAGTTATTTTACACGTAATGTAAATACGTTATACAATAATTTAAATAGTTAAAAATATAAATAAAAATATTAAAAATTTGTAATGTATTTTTATTTGTTTATGTTTTATTTGACGTGGTCCTCGCAATTTTTTTTTAATTCCGATAAGTGATAGATTTCATCCTCACCACCTGGACGTCTGATCTCGAACTAACGTACGTGGATAACGCTTTTACCGCTCACGTGCAAGGTGTGGAATGATCTCCCTCTCGAGGTGTTTCCTTTGCACAACAATTTAGGGTCCTTCAAAAGGCAAGTCTACAGACATCTCAAAGGCCTGCACCGTATCTGCTCCCCTAAGTTGCAAGATGTCCTAGACGACAGTGACCACCTACTATCAGGTGGGCCGTCTATCCCTGTGCGTCTCTCGGTAGTTCGCTCACTCTAGGAAATAAAAGATATATTTGTATGGAGAAGCAAAAAGACAAAATACCAAATGCCCAAAGAAGTAAGCAGTTCCCAATATTATTGCAAGTTGCAAATTGATCACCATTGTATATGAGAGGTTCGATAAATAAGTCCAGGAGCCATGTGATAAAATGTAAGTAAATAATCGATAAATAAACATCACATCACTATTTTCAAATTCAGCAACCATGAAGTTTCTTGTTTTTTACATGCCAAATAAAGACAAATAAATGTCGTACTTTATTGATATTTTGTTTTTAATTGGGCATATCATAACATAAATGTATCTATCTTTCTCTAACGTAACGTATTCAAAGATGTGTGATAGAGTTAAAAGACAAACCCCGTCTCCCGCTTCCACCTACCCTCCCACCCCTCTGAGCGGCCGCATAGGTTTCGATACAAAATGGGCATGATTACTACTCCATCTGGGCGCGTAATTTTTTTTTCCTTCATGATTGTAATACATGGTGTAAAAAAAAAGGACGATGATTCTGTAAGGGGTGATTCTACATCACTAATAAATTGTAAAATAATCATAGAGTTCATTTAACCCCGTCAGACACTTCACTTCTTCTTATGCCAAAACATTTTTCTAAAGATTTTTTTAAAATATTTTTATACAATGTGATGTAAAATCACCCCTTAGAAGGGCCATCCTACTTGTTTTACTCCCTGCATATGTAAGATCCACATGATCAGTAACTGCACCAGAAAGACAGGTTAGTATGTCGACGAATACAATTACTTTTCCTATTTAAGATGGCTTTAGTAACTGTCTGTATAGATAAAGCCTGTACAGAAAAAGCCTGGAAGAGCTTTTGGTCCATGAAAGAGCTAATGAAGGGAAACCTTCCATTGTCACTGAAGCCAAAACTCGTCGAAATACAGTACTGCCCATGAAAAACATAATTATTGATAGAGTCACAAAAGGCCGGGCTCACGAAATGCCATGCTAGTAATTAGTAATAGATAAAAAAAGATACTTGTGGGCAATGGAGCACATTATAATAGGCGGTAGAAGACTTGACCGCATAAGTTAAACAGAAGTCGTCGGAACAAAAACAGGTAATTTGATTTGGAACTGGGCGAGACATGTATGTACCCGCGTGCATTCCAAAAGATGAGGGAAACGGTAGTAGCCTATTCACAATCACATATTTAATAGCACAAGACAAAGACGATTGCAATGATAGAGGAGAGATCTTTGCGCATCAGTGAGTGGTACACGACATAGGGTACGTAAAAAATCTACGCTTACCGAATCAACCAATGTGTAAAATATAGATCATAACACGACTATCAGCAGCCAAAGTATTTTCAAGTCTTTTCGGACTCCTTATTTGTCCCGTGTCGTGCCGGCAAAGAGTAGTACCGACCCATAAATAACCGTGGGTGTAAGAGGCGATTAAGGGTTATAAACTGGAGGATGGGCAGCAGCATCCTCCTTTGTATCTTACATCTTACTTACTGCGGTCACCTGCAACCTACAGCCGTAACGCTAACAAGCGAGGTGACTATGGTACTTCCCCTCTACATTTTTCCAGCAAAAGCTATAATTCTGGAGGGAGCTCCCTGTCCTGTAGTGGACGTTTCATGGGATGTTATGATGATTTGTTAACATATACTTAAACGAAACCCCGTATGGCTCCTAGCCAACAGGTTTTATAGCCTATTAGAGTTTATGGGTCTACCCTTAAGTAATTAACTATGAAAATTATTATTTTGTCATATTAATTTAATATGTAAAAATGTTTAATTGTTTGTATTTGTATGGTATACCTAAGTATACATATAACATACATATATATATTAATTATTTTTAATTATTTTTATCTCTTTGGTTGTCCTTATACTTATTATTGTCAAAATCCTGCTGCTCACACTAGTCATTTAATGTACTAGGGAAGAGCGGGGCCTCCCAATACAGGTTAAACACTTAAAGGGAGTGTCCTAGTAGTTATAAGATATGCACTGTAAAATCGAAATAAAAACCTATTTTATTTTATTTATTTATATATACGTGTAACGCTCGTTATGAATAAATAATCTGAATAAATAATCTGAATCTGAATGCGATGACAAGGATTTGTCGCCCAAGTAACGAACGCTGTAATTTTCTTTGACGAAGTGTTTAAATTTCCAATCCGCTAGGGTTTCTCAACAATCAAAGAGCAATCGTTTGTATGACGGAAACGGATATCCCTAAGTGCGTATCTGTGTAGAGTAAACGTTCATTTGAGATGCATTTACGTTAGCTCACAATCCACGTGCGATTCGAAGCTGCAATCTTCGCTGGCGTGATCTTTCAACCGCTATTTGCTGTTGAAATCTCACTTGATCCGCTGTTCTAATAACGTAGCTGATCTATACAGGGTGCAAGTAAAATTTTCTTTAAAATTTAAGGCCACGTTCAAATAATGGAACTAAACAAGAAACAGAAGAGTTTTTGTCAACATAGACTGTTCAAAACATCATCGTCATGTTCTCAGTCGGAACGGAAGACGTCGACTTCAGGAAAAATGCCTTCTCTAAAGGTCTACCGATTATCAAATTATGTTTTATTTATCTTCAAACAAGCAGAGCCATCTCCGACCATGCTGAGTACTTTGAGTTTAACCCCTTATTATCCCAGTGTTGCATTGCTGACAATCATGATATTAATATTATAAAAAATAAACCATATGGTTATCTGTGTGCAATTTAGAGTTTCTTATTATTTATCTGGCAGGAACTGGGGCCCTATAGATCACGGAGCACTAGAGCACTAAAGATTACGGAGCCCTTTAAAAATGTTATATAGAGGCAAGAGTACGTATTCTTAGGTACTAAGTACGTTGGTACGCACGCAACTAGTGATTCTGTAATTTCTGGGCACTATCGATTGTAATTACGAGGCAGTAATGCGCGCACGCTCTTACGCTCTCCGCCTTTGTAATTGCACTGATAATTTATTGTTTGAGATTTAGTACAAGTATTTTCTAAGAAATTTAGGCCTAAACACATGGCACAACGTCCGTATGGTGCCGGCAAAGAATAGTAACAACCCATCTCTGCCCGTGGGTGTAGTATAGTGTGGGACTAAGGGCTTAAAGACTGGAGGATGGGCAGCAGCATCTTTCTGTGTATCGTACAATCTAACATACTGCGGTCACCAACAACAGCGGTCGCCAGCCGCAACGCTTACAAGTGTGGTGTGGTGACTATGGTAAATTCCCTCCAAAGTACCACGCATTTTTGTTGGGAGTTCTGGTGGGGGCTCCCCGTCCTCAGTGGACGTTCCAAGGGATGTTGTGATTTATGACATGGCACACCGCAATTGCATCAAACCTGCTTTAAACTCTCGTTTGAAACTAACTTCAAACTGAAATTATACGGCGCAATTTGGTGTGTTCGAGGCTTCATCACTTAGAGTGCTGGCTGCAATTTGGGTATATGTTTTGCTCATGATTCATATTAATAGGGATGATAGATCAGCTCAATACGAATCGATTTAGTCCTTACAAGTTTTTCTCTGTGTCGCTGCGTTTTTGAGTTAAAGCAAAAAAAATTAAAATAAGATACTAAATAATGTTTTTATTTTCTGCCTTTGTGGCTCCTGTTTAAAATACTTCTGAAGATGTAGAAAATCGAAGAGGCAGACATGCAGGGCCCTGCATTATCACGGGACGAAGTAGTGAATTTTTGCATTTTGAAGCGCTGTAACTTTACAACGCAGGGCTATTATGGTGGCAGACAATTTTTCTGGGGTTTTATACATTGTATTTAATCAGATAGTCATAGTCTGCCAGGTGTACGTTTCATTGTCAAATTTCAAAATAGTTAAAACTTAATTCCTCAAAAACACACGTATGTGGATGTCCGTCAATATTTACTGTATCTTCTAGAGGATGCTCCTTATCATCAGTCAAAGAGGCAGACATGAGCAAATCATATAGAAATTTGTCATTCATCACCCTATCTGGTATTTTGTGCTCGGTTACACTAGATGTACTCGGGTTCTACCTAGTTTGAAACGCATTTCTTGCTTTTGCTTTACGCATGTCGTGTGTTCCAGGCCTTACTCTGTTTGAAATTAGTCTGCTAGTAATTTAGCGTAGGTACACACGGCCGCACATCGGTAGAAACACTTTTGGACCTTATCGCGTGGTAATAGAGTTGAAAAAGTTTCTACCGACAAGCGGTTGACCGTACCTTTTTAAAAACTAATTTGGATTATAAACATACTCAAAATGACGGTTCCTTTGGTGAATTTGTATTACTGTAACTGCTAGTACTATGACTTTCCTGAGGTTACCGAATTTGTTTCGGTTTGTGTGTGTCAAAAGTGTGTAAAATCCAGAATTTTATGCTTTCCTGTCTGTACGGACACTACGGAACGCTAATAGGTAAAATTCTAGATTTTTAGTCTAGGCAACAAAGCGGATCGTTGTATGAAGACCCCCGCATTAAATCCTCAGTCGATGAAACTTTGCTGGGGTATTACACAATATGAGAAAAGCCTCCTATAAAAAAATCCAAAAAAAATTGGTAGTTTTAATTTTTCCATACAAAAATTACAAAAAAATTATGAAAAAATTAAAAGTACCGATTTTTTTTATCTTTTTATAGAAGGTTTGTCTCATATAGTGTAATACCCCAGCAAAGTTTCATCGACTGAAGAATTAATGCGGGGGTCAACTGCTTCGTTGCCTACACTATTTAGACACCTTTGATAAACACAAAACGAAACGAATTTGGTACAGTCTGTACCCACCCACTTCTATAATGATTTATAACTAGGTAGTGACTGAGTAGTTGTAAGGAGTCATTAAGAACACTGTGATTTTAGTGTGCAGAAACAACCTACAAAGTGCTACAAACAAAATGTCTGTGGTGTCTCATCACTTCTAACGACTATTTAAGTGGAGATGTCCCTATAATTTTTTTAAATTACATTTTTTATCGTTTATTATAGGTCTTTATAGAACATACATCTACTCGTACTAACTCGGGTTGCTGATTCGTTTTATTAGATAATTTGTCACATTACGTCGTGTACCTATACCTTGCACCTATTATTGAATCAAGGTCTTTTTGGATTAAGATTTAGGGTCCACAGAAGTGCATCACGAAGAATTGAGGTCATTCATCTTAGCGAGCTCTTGACATCTCTGTCAAAGACTATCTGTTGCTCCGTCCATTGTAACTTCCTTCGCTTAATTTTTTTTCCTTCGTGGGAATGAGGTGTTTTCCCCCCGCGGTGAAAAGTAGCCAAAGTAGAAAGAGTTTGTGGAATCGATTCAGTAATTTTAGAGCTAAACGTTTTCCCTAGACTGGGACTGAAATATTTCCCGCGGTAAAATAAAATCTATGTCTGCAGTATATATGCAAATCCGTTGTTAAACGTATTGGTAAATAATTTTCGAAATAGTTAAAATCCTGTCAGAGATTATTATACATACAAGAACTTTTAATTTTTGTAATCTTAGTAAGGCAATAGCCCGTAATTATATTTAGTAATTTTCCTGACCGAATTCATAAAATTAAGTTTCTAATTTAGTAACTTGTGTAGATAAAACACCATTCATTATTTAATGCCTTTAACACAAGTTTTCTACAAAAATGCAACCCGTGAAATAACGAATCAACTAGTTAAATTGTAAAGAATAAAAGAAAACCTGAATTTATCTAGTGAAATTATAATTTAATGGCATTGACGATGTGCTTGCGACGTATACCTTTCTATACCAGATTTCCAGATACTTTAATTTTAGTCCATATAGTAGAGTTTTTAAGCTTTTTATACAGCGTGAATTTTCATTCGTTTAAAGCCGAAGCCCAGTGATTCTAATTATGAAAACAAGCAACTTTACCGAAGAAAAAAATATTTAACTCGAAAAAAATTTTTCACCTTCGCATACAAAATGAGGAAGGCCTCGACGAAAGTACCAGGACCAAATTCAAGACGTTCTGAATAAAGGCCAGGTTAAAAGTACCCTAAACCGACGAGCATGTATGAAAGGATTGATGAAGGTTCAGGAAGCAAGGGAAGTATGTCAAGATCGTAGCAGGTGGAGAACTGTGGTCTCTGCCTACCCCAACGGGAACAAGGCGTGATGTTATGTATGTATGTATGTATACAAAATGAGTCGATCACGTGACTACTTTACTATGGGGAGACGAAAAAAATTTTTCGAGTAAAAATTTTTTTTCTTCGGGAAAGTTGCTTGTTTTCATGAGTAAAATCACTGGGCTTCGGCTTTTCAAGCTGTATAAAAACCGAAACGACCCGTTGTTTGTCGATTACGTAATAAGTAGAGAAGAAATTACATGGAGTGTAAAGGACAGCTTTCCGGAAGAGCATAATCATCAGTCAACGAAACCGAACGACTTTCAGTGAATGAAACTATCAGGAAAAAAATCGTCTTCTCCATACAAGCTGAAGGTGATAGGACTTTAACAAAATCCGTCTGAGAAAGTACCATCCGCACCCCATGCCCATTTCTGCCGTAAAGCAAAAGTTTTTGCACTGCTGTTTTTGGGTTCGAAGGGTATTGGGACACGGTGAAATTACCGTCTTAGCTCTCACTATGGGCAAAGCGAATTATGCTTTGCTGTCTTACTAGTGTCAATTTCTATCATTAATAAGACATCCACCCGTTTGCTGACTTATTACATATTGAAAGACCGGTCAAATTCGAGTCGGACTCACGCGCCGAAGGTTCCGATATACATAGTGTTTTTGGCAAGTAAGTCCATTTTTAGGACCGAAAAACTAAATTTGTTTGTAAAGGTTTTTTGCAGATTTCTAAAAAAGGTGCATTTTAGAAAGATTGTTTTATTTTTACTGTAATATTTACATAAACCTCTATCGACTGTAATTAGTTCAGGTTTTTCCTTTCGCAGACTTCGGAGATAAGGTGGTGAAGTGTTTATTTTTTGTAATTTTTCATCATAACTTGAAAACTAAGACTCGGAAAAAAACTTCGATCTATTCCGGAATGAACAAATAAAACCCTATTATATTATGATACCCCACTCGACCTAGTAACTACAGTTTAAAAAATTTCACGCCCTATTTGGGCCCTCTTTACAATAATAATAATATATTTTAATTCTTTCATTTGCAATTAAGTTGGGCAGTCATATTCTAAAACTATTCCAAATTTCAAGTCGATGGCATGAGTGGTTGCTGAGATATACAGGTGTGACAGACAGACAGACAAACAGACAAAGTCGCACCCTAAGGGTTCCGTTTTTACCATTTTGGTTCGGTTACCTAAAAACAAACTGTCCAATAAGTTTACAATTTTGTATGGTGTGATGGGTAGATGCAGCTCGAAACCAGATCATCACTGGTCAACGGCAGCACCAAGATTGTAATGTCTCCTAACGGCTTACTTAGAACTTACATACTAGTTTCCTATCCTGGGCACGAACCCAAGCATCAGATTGTAAAGGTCCCTAACTCCTAGAGGCTTGTAAGTTGTATTTATGTACGAAGGTGTATATAGGGTGACTTTTAATTAGTTCTTGATAGAAAAAGGTATGAATGTACTCATGATACTGAACAACTTTCCCCAAGGAACATAGGTCGAAATACGAAAATCAAGTTTTGACTTCCCATAGAAACTCCATCAGCTGATAGCACATTTTGTATGGGAGGTCAAATTTGGTTTTACGTATTTCGACCTATGTTCCTTGGGAAAAGTTGTTCAGTATCATGAGTACATGCATATCTTTTGCTATGAAGAACTAATTAAAAGTCAGCCTATATAAGTTTAACTGTTTATTGATGTATGTTTATCTGAATGTGGTAATGGCTAAATTTTTAACTATCCTAGCTGAACCTAAAGGGAAAACTAAAGAAAGTCCTACCACTACCTAACGCTTGTTCTGAAGTTCCTAAGCCTATGTATAGGGATTGTTCTGGTCGCAGGATGGCCGATTCTGTGTCTAGCAGCTGTTTTTAGGACACGACGAGGTGATCAACGAGTAACCCTAATCCGTTTGAGTGCGGACCATGAATAAGTTGAGTTCCTATACAATTAATTTCCTAGAATAAATGCATTGATTGGTGTAAGCCTATAGGTACTGTAAATAAATTGTGTGAAAGGAAGCGGGCAGATCCGATGGCTGTAAATAGTACATGAAAACATCAAAATAGTACATCTAACCTTCTCTAAGATAGATATATATCTTCTCAAGATACATGACTTACTTCAAGAAAATTTAGTTTATTTTAATAGTGGAAAGGCCTGAAATACATCTAGCCCTTTTAACCCAATTTGCTTATTTAGGAAAGGTATTTTATTACTTTCTATGTGCGAGATGACTTACAAACTGACTTCTGTTGTATTTGCAACCCCGGTTTGGATGTATTGCAATATACTGGGTTTTGTCTTTCCCAAGTCGAATTTATTTATCATCAGATTTGTATCTTAGCTTGTAGCATAGAAAATAATGAGTTTATTAGATGAATCAAATGCATTTTTCATTTGTAGCATTTGAGCCAAAAATACCTTCTTTATAACAGACTTAGAATTGAATTTTATATTGAAGTGGGTAGTAGCTTTCAGTTGTAGCTATACCATTTAAAGTAAGTAAAATTGATTGTATAGAATCCCAGAGAAGGATAGATATGCTTAAATAATTCTCCTTAGACCGGCATGGGAAGCCGTTCAAAGTAGATTGGCCGATTTTGAGGAGGAGTGAATATTGAAATCTTCTTACCCGTCTGCGACTGGCTTACTGATATGATGTTTGGGTTGTCTGGAGCTGCCTCTGGCCTGCATTCAGTCTCATCGACTGCTGGAGTCTCATCGGCTGCCTCGGTGGAGCCACTAATTTCTCCCCGTAGGGGTTGGGGCGAAGCACCGCGAGTGGGCACTACGGATGTAGGTTTCCTCCTGACCTTATGTAAGTTTTAAAAAAAGATGAGACTAAGCCCCTAGAACATTTAGCCACCCTTTAGATAAGGGCTACTCTTTAAAAATATTGGTTTATTTTCTTACTCAACACGCGTTTTGATGTTCAGAGTACTCGGAAGTCGAAGTCGGAACACAAAAACATTTAGTGAAATAATGCCCTAGGTACTTAGCTCGCAATCGTTGGCAGCGTCGAAAACTCGCGTAGATCCACATTTTTACATTTTTGAAGAATTTTTCTCACATTATTGGAGTCCATCTTGCGCCCACGATGCGGTCGCAGCAGAAAAGGGTGACGTAGCTTGCATGTTCCACACTTTTCGAATTTTGTCTTGACCGCCCAAACCAACCAATCAGGAATCGGCAATCGTGTAGGCCATGGCCAGCATCACCAATCCTACCCACTTCCTTCACACTTTTTTTTCTATTTCCTATTTGACAAAGTAGTTCGAACCAAGGAGGTTTTACTACGCGTTGATTCGCGGCTTTAGTCGAGCTTTTCTAAGCAATTATTTTAAGTAGTATGTATAATTAGACCTTCATTTTATTTACGAGTTGAACAAAAATTTATGATTATTTATATTAAGATTCCTATTGTATTATTACTCATTTTAAGACTCCTAAGCTGCGAGCCAGACAGAACGGGCGCGGCGCGCTTCGGGTGCGCCCGGGGCGCGCTTCGAGCGCCCCCGTGGTACACTTTTCGGCTGGACGACGCAATCGATGGCAGCGGACTGTGCTGTGCGGCGGCGTGCCGGCGGTGCGCCGGTGGTGCACCGACAGTGCGCCTTAGGCATGCCGTCTCGTCGCCTGTTCAAATCACATGCATACAAAATGTAGGAGAACGACGCGGTGCAAGCCAGACAGAAGAGGTGCGCTGAAGGCGTGCCGTGCGGCGCACCTCTTCTGTCTGGCCTGCGCCTTAATAGAATTTCCTCTATTATATTCTTCGTGTAATTCCGTGTCGGACCATCGGCAAGTTACATCGGAAATGCAGATTTTTTTTCCGTTTCCTGAATATTTTAGTAACTGAAAGTGGTTCAGTGTCTTTGACTGATCATGCCCTTTCAGTTTTGGGAAAGATGTGCTTAACACCCGGTATATTCTTTGAGGAAAGCTTGCGTTCGCGTACGTGCGGCTTGCGGTCGGCGCTCGTCCGCCGGAAAATACTTAAGAACCTAGTTATTCAGGACGCTAGATGAAAATTTCTCCAGAAGAAAATTGAATAACAATTAATTCAAAAATTAAATACCCGACTGTGTAGAAAAATATGAACTGAAAAGAGAAAAAACAAGTTTAATTTATAAATATAAATGACTGAATGTAAATATAACTGACTGAATGACGGTGCACGGATAAATCTAAATAGGTTTTTGTTGCACCGTTTAGTATATAAATTTGTATTTTTAATGTTATAATAATAAAATAATAAATAATAATAATAATAAATAAAAATATAATCATGTGTTTGGAGGTGATTTTTCAAAAACTATATTTTGTAAAAAAATATATTAATAATAAAATATATTTTGTAGTTTTTGTTTCGTCTCCGCCTGCCTCATGAAATTCAAGATATATTTATGTTACAGTCATATCTTTTTATAAATTCAACTTGTTTTTTCTCTTTTCATTTCATATTATTCTACATACTTAGTCGGGTATTTTATTTCTGAAATATTTATTTTTATTTAGTACTTCTTAGTTTTATTCATGAAAGATTCGTGCTTTTATTTTTATTATTTTTTTTAATTTCATTTTCGATTTTTTTGTACCCTATGACACTCACATGTTGAAATCTATGAAGCCACATACTTATATAAATACACTCGAAAAACATTACCCTTCTGTTTCGGGGCAGTCGGGTAATAAACTTTCGATTGTGGTCAGATGTGCTGGTATCCGCTATGCCTATGTTTCGCTAAAGCCAAGCAACTTATATATTGCATCGCCATTACTTAACCACGACGCCACGGCTCATTGTTTGAGATTGATGGACTGATGGCTTTTACCTGCAAGCCTGCAACATTGTAGATTAGCCAACAAAAAGCAGCAACCTCATTTCCTCTGAAATTGAATTTTGTAGGTGGATTTTGTATTGTATTCACAATACTAAGAAGAGAATTGAGATATAATGTACATAATCTTCCGCGAAGTGATGATGAATAATGATATCCATTATAGGTGTCAGTTTGGCGAGACAATATTTTTTTTTATATGAAAATTGTACCTGATTTAAATAAATAAAAAAAAAAGTAGGTAGACCAACTTATACACTAAGAGGTTCGTTTTACGTATATTCGTATCATTCTAGTTACGTAAACTCAAGAAGTACAAAAATAATGTTTACGGAATAAACTCGACTCTATCTCTAGTTTTTAGAGTTCCGTAGTCAACAAGGAACCCTTATACTTTCGGCTGAGGTTAGAGACCCTTAGTACTAGAAAGCCACAATTTGTATGGCTACAGGTACATATTAGTCACGTCAAAGTGATAAAATAAAAAAAGAGAATTTTATAGGCTTTTCAGCATGAAGGAAAAAGAAATTACGCGCCCAGATGGAGTAGTAATCATGCCTATTTTGTATCGAAACCTATGCGGCCGCTCAGAGGGGTGGGAGGGTAGGTGGAAGCGGGAGACGGGGTTTGTCTTTTAGCTCTATCACACATCTTTGAATACTTTACGTTAGAAAAAGATAGAGACATTTATGTTATGACATGCCCAATTAAAAACAAAATATCAATAAAGTACGACATTTATTTGTCTATATTTGGCATGCAAAAACAAGAAATTTCATGATTGCTGAATTTGAAAATAGTGATGTATTCTGTATATTTATCGATTATTTACTTACATTTTATCACATGGCTACCTACTGGACTTATTTATCGAACCTCTCATACACAATGGTGATCAACTTGCAATAATATTGGGAACTGCTTACTTCTTTGGGCATTTGGTATTTTGTCTGTTTGCTTCTCGATACAAATTTAACTTTTATTTCCTAGAGAACAGCGAACTACCTAGAGAGGCACAGGGACAGACAGCCCACCTGATTGTAAGTGGTAACTGTCGTCTAGGACATCTGCAACTTAGGGAAGCAGATACGGTGCCGGCCTTTAAGATGTCTGTAGATTTGCCTTTGCTCTTCAATTTTGTATTTTAATCTTGTTTCTGACAATGTAGAGCTACCTTCGGAAGCATTAATTTATTAAGTTCTGAGGGGGAAGCACTTGTTCATCAACCTGTAAGAATGAAAATATATTATTTGGATAAAGAGATATGGCTGAAGCTAATAAAACAACAATACTTCCTTCAGTATGGTCTGTCTGCCTAACTGTTAAACGAACTTAGAATAACTGTAAAGCTAAATCAGCAACTATTTGCCATTACAAATAGTCAAATCTAGATATATAAAAGAGGAAACTGATTGACTGAATGAATGAATGACTGACTGACTGACTAAGAATCAACACACAGCCCCAACCGCTTGGTCTAGAAACTCCAAATTTGGCACGTAGCTTCCTTGTGAGATCTAGGGGTGACTAAAAAAGATTTTTTTAAAATTCACCTCCTGAACGGGTGAAACGGGGGTCTAAAGTTTGTATGGGGCTAGCTTATAATATTAATAAGACACTGCACAGAAAAACATCAGTTATAAACGGAATTTACCTTGTGACATAGGTTCTCGGTTAGAATGGCATCTTTATGAAGTCTTTATCTGCCGGCTTCAGTTAATTCGTAATTACTGTTATTAAAATGCGCTGAGCAGATTCTGCTATATTTGGTTGGAATCCAATTTTGGTCTCTCCCGCATGTTGGCACCCATTTACTTTTTTGCGCCAGATCTTTCGGAAAACTGCAATAAATAAATGAAATAAAATAATAGTAAGCTGACGACTCGATTCTATATTATTTTTTATCGACTACTTGACATCACTAAAAATCAACAACACAATTTTCTACTAAAAATTTGACCACGAAAATTGTAAAAACCAAGCGGTTCACTACTCACCAGAAAACTGTGATACCAGCAAGCTTTGTAGTTTTGCTTGCGGCATGGTTTCGGCACAATTTCACCGCACAATTATTAATATTTTGTGTTATTTATTTTATTTCTGATATTTTATGACAGAGATGTTGTCCATGTCACATGCCGTGAACGACTATTTGAAAGAAAAGTGAGAATGTGTGTGTGAGTTACAAAATTGTATCATAGCCGGTTTTGATTACTACTCCATCTGGGCGCGTAATTTTTTTTTCCTTCATGCTTTAGGCTACATGTAAAGTGGGAATGATTTTTTTTCTTGTCTATTTTAAGAATACTTTTTGACTTAGCTATTCATTTGCGAAATATACTACACTATTAAACGAGCAATATTTGTAGGTACATATTTGTAATCGGTTTCTAGAAAACAGCTCTAACGATTTCGATTAAATTTACCACACAGGGGTTTTTATGGGCGTTAGATCTAGACAGGTCTCATGTTTGGAGAATTCATTTTCTCCGCTTTTTTGAGCATTTCTTGAAATTAACGCATTTCAGAAACCTACAGCGCCATTTATTAATGGGCCTTGGTTATGATTATGCAGAGCGAAGCTATCATATGCCGCCCAGTACTTTAGCTTAATTAAAAGCGCAATTTTTGGTTAGATTCAAGTGTCCCCACCTCTGCACAGCTAAACCGTTGCTATCTATGCAAATGTGAAAAAATCACAGTGGTAGTATAATTATATGATGAACTTAAAAGGAAAACTGACACTGCTAAGTAGGCTTAACAGGATTACGAGTAATAGTCGAAAAACTGAACCTCGCTGTTCGTCAGGAGGGCAAACTCAAAACCTGCTTGACTAAAATAATTCTTAAGGCAATCTTACATTATGCCGTGCGCGTGTCCTGACACGCACTTGGCCGGGTAGTAGCATCCAGTCCGGCCCTGATCCTCAGATACTCCGACCAGGTCGTTCTTCTTCTTCTGCCTCTTTTGCTCTCCATTATTCCTTTGATGATGTTTGTAATTATTCTGTGTTTTTCTTTTCTATAAAGTGCCAATTTTTTCTAGTATATCTGATCAAATATAGTAAACATAGAAACATAGCGCACGCGCGGGTTTAGCGGGAAACACACTTCGCCCCGACGCGTATTGTGTTCAATTTGTATGAACACGAGAGGCACCGCACACTCCTACGCGCCCCGAAGACGTGATGGAAGCCTACAGCTACGTGGAGTAGTGCATCACAGTGTGGTTCCCGCCTTACAATGGTCCATAGATGCGTCTATTACTGCATTTACATAAACCATTTAATAGCAGGAACACACAGTGTGTTTCTAACTTTACAGTGTTTCTTCGGATAGCACCAACTAAGTTTCTACTTTAGAAATAACCAGTGTGGTTGGTAGTGAGCCTGCCTCTTATGCCGTGGGCCGCGGGTTCGATTCCCGCCCAGGGCTAACATTTTACAGATAAACAGGAGTGTTTGTTCTGTAAATGGGGGTTATTTATTTATTGGATCACTAGCTGGTGACCGCGACTTCGTCTGCGCAGTATAAATTGTAGCCTATATTCTGATGTATTAAGCTATATTATTGTAAAGTTTCATTAGAATCCATTCAGTAGTTTTTACGAGAAAGAGTAAAAGGTAAACGTAAAAGGAAACATCCATCCATACATACTTACAAACTTTCGCGTTTATAATATTAGTAGGATATGTATGTATATCAGTCTCAGGTACCCATAGTACAAACCTTGCGTAGTTTGGGATCAACTGACTTTGTGTGAATTCGCATAGGAAACGTATGTGTAAGGTACCTCGAAACTTGGCTCATAGACAGGGATAAGGTCAATAAGTAAAAATAAAAAATACGAATTTTTTTCGGTTGCAAATAATAAAGTTAAAAATTAATTTTGTTTTTGTCAAATATCGATTATCCGTATGGCAGAATGAAACGTAGCCATGGCCAGTCTTAAAAAAAAACAATGACAACTGTTCTAAGCAAGGAGGTTTTAATCCACGCTACGCTCTAGGAAGGAGAGATGAATGGCCAAAAAAAGCGTGACGACGAGTATATCCAATAGTCGCGGTGGCATCTCTTTCACACAGTAGGGTGACCTTACTATTTTACGCTTGGGGATGTAATGTTATTAAAGCCCTCTGGAACAGCAGCTTCATTTTAAATATTTTATTTGGCAGGATATTATCCTTTAGTTTCTACCTGATAAGTTGTGCTTCCCTCGGCAACAAAGTGTTTCGTGTCTTAAAATCCTCGCAACGCTGAGGATTCTTCTTGAGAACCACTCGCTTGGCTCGTGGCTCAATTATAGAGTCATAGAGGTAAATGAAGTCAAGTCCGGTTGGTGCCGGCAAAGTATAGTACCAAGTACCAACCCATCTCCACCCGTGGGTATCGTAATGTACGTACAGTGTACGTTTCATGGGATGTCATGTACAACATGAGAATATTATTCAAGCGTGGTATGTGCATGTCATGAATATTATTCAAGCATGTCATGAGTACCTTGCGCTCAATTCTTGAATAACACCGGATGATAAATAATTATAACCCGAAAAATTAAAAATTTTTCTTTACAAAAGTGCAGAATGATATTCGTTAAATATAAAGTAGTGATTGATTGTTACTTTTCATGTATTATGGTTTACATTTTTAACAGATTATCAGGTTACATTTGATATTTTTTTATGTTAAAAGTGAGCAAACGAGCAGGTGGGCCACCTGATGGTAAGTGGTCACCACCACCGCCCATAGCACCCACTGTCTTATTTGATGTCTCAAAAATTATATTTTATCACTCGGTAATATTCAACAATTGGGTCAAAGTTTTTTCAGCAGCAGCATTCTTTTTGTTTGTTTCCAAAATAAACCTTTTTTCATTTCTTACTTCTTGCTTTCCAGAAAAGCCCAGGGAATTCTTGAAAATCACCGGGTGATAAAATATCACTTTTGAGACTTTAAAAATTCACATTTGCGCTGATTAACTGTTGAAAGGTAAATCAGAATACATGAAAATTTACAATCTCGGACTGCTTTATATTTTAAGAAGATCAATCTCAAATTTATAAAACAAAAATCTATGATTTTTAATTTTTTTGAGTGATATTTTATCACCCGGTGATATTCAAGAATTGTTACCCAGGTACGTTGCATGCCTCATCATCAAGAAGCAAAGCGATTAATAAAATTTGACGTGTATTTTATGATTTATTGTTTATTGATAAACAAAATTCATTATAGGTGCGACATGTTACAAAATAATCGAACAATATAAGATTTTATTTCTTATTTCATCGATTCAGTTCTGACTTTACATTTTTTTCACTCACATGGAATAACAATAATTTAAAAATATGGACTGGCTGTTGAACTTTGCCTCATTTATACGTTTCTAAATATTACGGCCCAAGTTTTTGTCACTATCTTTTTACTGAAATAAACTATCAATACTCACAAACATTAAAAGACTTAAAACCAATATGTTGTTCATTCTCACTACTTATTGAACAGCCCTCGTAACATCAACTGTCTCTTTGTCCATCTATATTTGCGATCCGTCTGGCTGTCCGGGAACAACAGGTCGATACAGGTTTTAATTGGTATTCTTCTAAAAAATCATCCTCAACCAACTTCATTTGGGTCTAATTGCGAGCCACCTACTTTTTAACCGACTTTTTAACCGAAAAAAGCGGAGGTTCTCTATTCGATCGTATTTTTTTATTATTATTTTTTTAAATGAATGAATCATTCTTACCTACCAAGTGACATCTGTCTACATCTGAAACTTTTTTAAACAAATTCCAACCCAAGGGCATCACATAAAATCTCTCAATAATGTCCGGCACAAAACTTTGATGCTGACCGTAAATGGCTCGAAATATCTATCGCGCAGGGCAGGCGTGTGAATTATTGGCTTCCCGCATGTCGTCAATAAGAACGCAGCAATTAACCGGCAGCATCAGATGTACTACTTTCCTATTATTGTACAACAATACAGGTTCCGTTGTTTTGTTTGATTTTCTTTTAAAACTAATGCAAGCTGTTTTTCTCTTTCATGTTTAGATTCAGATATCTTCATCATAATGTTATTTCATCATAATATTCTTTGGGACAAGTTGTTCATTTTTATGGGCAGATTCTGCAGATTCACATCCCACAATACTGATGTGGTTGTACCTTTTTAGTTTCCTTTGTGTTCAAATATCGTACATTACAGCCACCCTACTTCATACGTAAAACAGTTCGGCTTTTTCATAGAAAAATTAAAGGAATAATGGATACCCATAGAAGAATATTCCGCAAATAGCATAACTATCAATTTTGCAGCCATTTACTCTACAATATTTCACTGTTTTTGCAGAAAATATACGCGATTTTAAACAACATTTAGCATGACATAAAAATGTGTCAAAGACGGGGATACCAGTAATGTATTAAAAAATATTACCAAAAAGGTTGATGACCAATGAAGAAGTACATAACCTGCTTGACCTTAAACAACACAATTAGATCAAAAATATTTTTGAGAGTTTCCTAGATAAATCACAGAACCAAAAGCACCCGAAAAATATTAAATTTTTAAGATTTAGCTCTAAAAAGGTTTTCTATATGAAAACCAAGCATAATGTCAAAATATGTTTTCCTACCAACCCGCAATTTCGTTTTGCTATGGCAACTGTGTGAGCGTGACACAACCGCGACTAATTGACCTCTCGCTCGGCACAATTTCTCTTCTTCGCGAATCACAGGAATTTATTCCGTATTACAATATACGATTGACTAAATTTGTGTAGCAAGATTTTTGCATTAAACACTCCTTCCTAGAGCGTAGCGTGGATTAAAACCTCCTTGGTTCTAAGTAGTCTGTGGTCGGTTTATACAGCTGTTAGTTTTTTTTATGATAGGCAATGACTAATAATCACATTCTGCCATACGACATATCGATATTTGACGAAAACGATTTTTTTAAAAACCTTTGTCATTTATGGCCGAAAAAAAATGGTATTTTTTATTTATCTTTAATGATCCTATTCCTGTTTATGAGCCAAGTTTCAAGGTACATTACATATAAGTTTCCTTTGCGAATTGTCCCCCTATTTTTTTAATAGCTTTTCCTGAGACTACGTACAGTTTGACAAATTATTTAGGCGGTGTAAACCTATCCACTTTTTTAAGCGGTTGACAGATTTTTATATAAAATGAACTCTATATAAACAAAAAGATGTGGACAAATAGAGGTTTAAGTGCTCCTTGGGAAAGTTATTGCTTAATTGGTCGCACAGAAATTAAACTCAAATCTCTTGTACGACTAACGTTGCGGTTAAGTATTGTAATTTTAAACTTTTCAATTACAGTGTAAAATAAATACAGTTTTATACAGACAATAAAATGTGAATGGTTTACGCTTTAATTATTATTGTGATGCCTTTCACTCAGTGACAGTATGAAGGGTCAGATTTTTCGATAGTCACATTTTAATTTAGTTATTCTGATTATCTTACGTCGAATGAGATGATTTTACTTGTGTAGGTACAGTCAACGACAGGACAAGCTTGACACTCACAGCGCGACTAGCCCGTACGTAAATCGAAATAAGAACGGTACAAATACCAATATGTCAAGCTTAATGTGCTCTTGACTGTACGTACTGATACTTTTTAGGGTTCCGTACCTCAAAAGAAAAAAACGGAACCCTTATAGGATCACTTTGTTGTCCGTCTGTCTGTCTGTCTGTCTGTCTGTCTGTCTGCCTGTCTGTCTGTCTGTCAAGACCTTTTATCTCACGAACGGGTAAAGGTATCAGGTTGAAATTGATACCATATATTAGGATCCATGAACCACACAAGATCTGAAAATTTTAATTTTTTACAACGACGCAATCAAAAGATATGGCATTTTATGTTCTCATCTCCATACATTTATTCAAAAATGAAAAACCTACAGGGTACTTCCCGTTGACCTAAAATTATGAAATTTGGCAAGAAGCTAGGTCTCACAGTACAAATAATGGGAAAAGTCTGAAATCATTAAATATAACAACTTTTCTCACAACTAATGATAACCAATTGTGGTGAGCTCCCGTTTCAAGAACATTCATATAAGAGAGGGGTCAAGTTGGATGGTCGCTGAGGCGATTTTTGTTTTAGTTCTATTTAAAAACGGGAACACTTACAAACTTGAAAATTGGTATGTTTATAGTGCATAAGCTATAAAATAACAACAAATAATAAAATTTGGTCAAGTGCGAGTCGGACTCAAAAAATCTAGCATATTAACTTACTGAAATTTCAAATAATACAATTATGATTATGTGGTGGTACGGAACCCTCGGTGCGTGAGTCCGACTCGCACTTGGCCGGTTTTTTTATAGATGGAATCAAATGACATATTTTCTGTTATGATCTTGTGACAGTGTTCTTCCAGTCACTTCAGTATCCACTAACTACCTTGTGCAAAGATTTTTCTGTAGTAAAATTCATCGTTACATGTACAGTCGACTCAATTGAATCATGACCCGGCTTATGAATATGCTTTCAAATTGGCAAAGAAACAGCCTTATTGCTTTGACAGTTTCAAACAAAATCTTGTCAAAATGGGTCACGAATCAGTTGGTTCGACTGTACAAAGCGTTATGTCGGTCTCATAGGAAAATAAGTTTTCAATCAATGTAGAATATTGGAGAGCTTTTTTGGCGTTTTTAGGGTTCCGATACCAAAATGGTAAAAAAAAGGAACCCTTATGGTGCCGCTCTGTCTGTCTGTCTGTCTGTCACAACTCTATATCTCAGCAACCACTTACGCTATCGAGCTGAAATTTGGAATAGTTTTAGAATATAGTTGCCCAACTTAATTGCACATGAAAATTTTGTGAAAAAAGTATGATTATTAATGTAAAGGGGGCCAAAATAGGGGGGGCCAAATTTCAAATTGTCGCTACTAGGTCGAGTGGGGTGTCATATGAAAGGGCTTTACTTGTACATTTTAAAATATATTTTTGTATTTTTTTAAGTTTCTTAGTTTTCAAGTTATGATGAAAAATGTCAAAAAAAATACCATTCCCCCCCCCTTATCTCCGAAGTTTGAGTAAGGGAAAATCTGAATTAATTACAGTTGACAGAGGTTTATGTAAACTTTACAGCAAAAATAAAACGATCTTTCTAAGTTGCACAGTTTTTCAGAAATCTGCAAAAAACCTTTACAAACAAATTTAGTTTTGCGGTCCTGAAAATGGACTTTATTGCTTCCAAAAATACTATAGGTATATCGGAACCCTCGGCGCGCGAGTCCGACTCGCACTTGACCGGTTTTTTATATAGTTTCACCTGGTGATATTCAAGAATTGGAAGCTTGATTGCAATAACTATTTCGCTTGGTTGCAATATTAATGTACTATTAAGATGAATTAGTATTTTCTTAGATAACTCGCTTAAAATACCTCATCCATTCATGCTTATAATACCTATAGTTTAGCCGTCAACTTGTCACTTTAAGAGGGTTACTGACTAAGAGAATGTGGCGGTGTTGTAGATGAAAGTCCTATTGAAATAGCGCCATTGTCTCTCCTTGGAACCACTACTTTGTCTGCAATTGACGCAATTCAGAAACTACGTTGTGTTGTATCACTATATAGGGTGTTAGAAAAAGTAACTGCGAATCTTTAAACCACATTTTCTACTCATGAAATTGCAACTGCTCAGTATATGTTCCGGTAAAAGTGAGAATATTAATAATTATCGAGCATTACTAATATTTAATTTAATATTTTTTGAGGTGGTAGGGTACCACCCCCTTGCTTTTTGGGTATGAAGGGCAACGGAGTCAGTAAAATTACTGGCACATGAGACACACCATCTTAGTTCTCAGGGTGGGCAATTATGCTACTAGTAAGACATTTTTTATTTATTAATGTAAAGTGGGCCCAAATTGGGGGGGCAAAATTTCAAATTGGCGTTTAGTAACGACAATTTGAAATTTTCCTCGACCTAGTGGTCGAGTGGGGTATCATGTGAAAGAACCTTACTTTAACATTTTACATCTCTTAGTTTTCAAGTTATGATGAAAAATTACAAGAAATATACCATTCCCCGCCTTGTCTCCGAAGTTTGAGAAAGGAAAAATCTGAATTAATTACAGTCGATAGAAGTTTATGTAAATATTACAGCAAAAATAAAACGATCTTTTTAAGTTGCACAGTTTTTTAGAAATCTGCAAAAAACCTTTACAAACAAATTTGGTTTTGCGGTCCTAAAAATGGACTATATTGCTTCCGAAAATACTAAAGGTATATCGGACACCTCGGCCCGCGACTCCGACTCGCACTTGACAGGTTTTTAGGGTTCCGTACCTCAAAAGAAAAAAACGGAACCCTTATAGGATCACTTTGTTGTCCGTCTGTCTGTCTGTCTGTCTGTCAAGACCCTTTATCTCACGAACGGGTGCAGGTATCAGGTTGAAATGAATACCATATTTTAGGGTCCATGAACCATACAAGATCTGAAAATTTAAATTTTTTACAACGACGCAATCAAAAGATATGGCTTTTTATGTCCTCATCTCCATACATTTATGCAAAAAAGGAAAACCTACAGGGTACTTCCCGTTGACCTAAAATTATGAAATTTGGCAAGAAGCTAGGTCTCACAGTACAAATAAAAGGAAAAGTCTGAAATCATTAAATATTACAACTTTACTCGCAACTAATAGTAACCAATTGTGGTGAGCTCCCGTTTCAAGAACATTCATATAAGAGAGGGGTCAAGTTGGATGGTCGCGGAGGCGATTTTTGTTTTAGTTCTATTTTAAAAACGAGAACACTTACAAACTTGAAAATTGGTATGTTTATAGTACATAAGCTATAAAATAACAACAAATAATAAAATTTGGTCAAGCGCGTGTCAGACTCAAAAAATCTAGCATATTAACTTACTGAAATTTCAACTTATACAATTATGATTATGTGGTGGAACCCTGGTGTACGGAACCCTCAGTGCGCGAGTCCGACTCGCACTTGGCCGGTTTTTTTGTCATTAATTAGTTGTTTAGCTAAAATAATCCACCTTGTATACCAGCTTGTTACAACCAAAGTTGAGAAGAAGATAAAAAATTGCAGTTTATTTATTTAAAAGACTACAGTAGCATGTCTATCTTTAAGTCATCATCATAACATCCCATTAAACGTCCACTACAGGACATGGAGCTCCCTCTAGAATTCTAGCTTTTGCTGGAAAAATGTGGAGGGGAAGTACCATAGTCACCTCCCTTGTTAGCGTTACGGCTGGCACCATGGACCGCGGTTGTAGGTGACCGCAGTAAGCAAGATGTACATAAGATACAAAGGAGGATGCTGCTGCCCATCCTCCAGTTAACCCTTTGTCGCTTCTTACGCCACCCACGGGTATGTATGGGTTGGTACTATTCTTTGCCGGCACCATACGGGACATCTTTAAGTTATGTTGACTAAAAGAATAGGGTGTTTAGTAGGTCGCACAATGCACACTTTTTAGGGTTTCGTACCCAAAGGGTGAAAAACCGATGCCTTCTGTATCTCATGAACCGTAATAGGTAGACAGTTGAAACTTTCACAGATTATGTATTTCTGTCGTCACTATAACAACAAATAATTAAAAAAAAACCGGCCAAGTGCGAGTCGGGCTCGCGCACCGAGGGTTCCGTACAAACCTGTAGGTACCATATAAGTAAAAGTTATGGTATTTATATAGCTAAAATTTTTATTATGTGATATAACAAAAAATTTAAGGTTTCTGAATTTCACCTTTGTGTGTGCTATAAAACGTTGCTTTATGCAAAATTTCAAGATTCTAGGTCAACTGGAAGTATCCTTTAGGTTTTGATTCCCTTGCGAGTAGTTGAGTTTTGAAATATGCGGCTTCAATTGCTGTTTCTTTTGATTGGGTTGACATAGAAGTTTGATTTTGTTACAGCTTAAATAATACGATCGGCGAACGTCATTTGACCTACGTTATTTGATACAAAGATAAGCCCCATGTTAAATGTTCATAAAAGTGATGCTAAGATTAGAAACATTTGAAAAAAAAATTGAATTGGCAGAAAGTTCAAAATAAAGTACCACTTCCGGTGAAAAAAAATAAATGGCACTTACGTCATTTGATACCGAGATAGAAATTGTGGCATCAAGTAACAATTTATTTGTAGTGACAGAAACACCTAGTCTGCCAGTTCCTGTATGGCCGTAAGTGCTCGACAGACGGTTTCAAAGACAACGATCCGGACCCCTCTACCTACGTCATCTGATACAAAGATGAATTACATATCAGATGTTAGGTAGTAATCCTATATTCAAGTATATACTAGTCTGCCGAAGCTATTCTGGCCGAAACCCTCCGTGACAGACCTAATATGATACCTAGGAACCCCTGTGGCATTGTGTGTATGTGTCCTCAAATTGCTTCCTTGGCAGCTTAAATGGCTAGACTGCCATTGGCGTGACACACACACATGTTCGATTCGGCATGTTTCGTTCGGCATGTTCGGTTCGGCTTTTTCTTAGAACTTGAGTAGTCCATTGTATGAGAAAAGCCGAACCGAACATGCCGGCCCGCTTATTTACGTAGTAACCTTTACTCTAACATATTACAACCGTCCAACATTTTAGTTATTTTCAAATGGGATTATTGGATCTGTTGGACGGTTGTAATATGTTAGAGTAAAGGTTACTACGTAAATAAGCGGGCCGGCATGTTCGGTTCGGCTTTTCTCATACAACGGACTACTCAAGTTCTAAGAAAAAGCCGAACCGAACATGCCGAACGAAACATGCCGAATCGAACATGTGTGTGTCATGCCAATGGCACTTTAGCCATTTAAGCTGCCAAGGAAGCAATTTGAGGACACATACACACAATGCCACAAGGGTTCCTAGGTATCATATTAGGTCTGTCACGGAGGGTTTCGGCCAGAATAGCTTCGGCAGACTAGTATATACTTGAATATAGGATTACTACCATCTGATATGTAATTCATCTTTGTATCAGATGACGTAGGTAGAGGGGCCCGGATCGTTGTCTTTGAAACCGTCTGTCGAGCACTTACGGCCATACAGGAACTGGCAGACTAGGTGTTTCTGTCACTACAAATAAATTGTTACTTGATGCCACAATTTCTATCTCGGTATCAAATGACGTAAGTCCCTTTTTTTATTTTCACCGGAAGTGGTACTTTATTTTGAACTTTCGGCTAATTCAATTTTTTTTCAAATGTTTCTAATCTTAGCATCACTTTTATGAACATTTAACATGGGGCTTATGTTTGTATCAAATAGCGTAGGTCAAATTACGGTCGCCGCTCGTACTAAAAGGTTTTATAGATTTTAGTATTTGATATGAATTTCAATTTAATACCTCTACGCTTTCATGAGAAAAAAGGTAGTAAATTTAAAATTATTAAAATTATTTTTATTATATGACGTAACTTAAAATTTATGTTTTCCGCAATTTTTCCTTTATCTGTGCTATAAGGCGTTGCTTCGTACCAAATGTCAAGATTTGAGTTCACGGGAAGTACCCTGCAGGTTTTGATTCCCTTGAAAGTGTCGAAAAACTCAAAAATTTGCGGCATAAACGGCTGTATCTTTTGATTGCGTTGGTTTAGAAGTTTGAATGTTTCAAAGTTCCATGGGACAGTAGACTTGAGTATTTGATATGAATTCCAGCTTGCTACCTCCACGTGTTCCTAAAAAATGGGTCGTGACAGACTGACAGACAGACAACAAAGTGATCCTACAAGCGTTCCGTTTTTTCCTTTTTATTTACGGGACCCTAATAAAAAATGAAAAAATAACAGCTTTTCAAATAAGGCTTTTCTTAGTAGTACGGAACCCTCGGTGCGTGAGTCCAACTTGACTTGGCCGGTTTTTAATCGTCTTATCAATACTTTAGTCAGGCTCGTAGTCAATATGAAGAACTTTCTTCTATTGTTGTTAATGGTAGAGTCTAGGACAAGTTTCCATTAAACGATCCATTAGGGAAGTACAGTCAAAAACGCGTTAAACTTGACACATTGGACTTTGTGACGTCCGTATTTCTAACAATCTACGCGCTAGATGGCACTGCAAGTGTCAAGCCTGACTTGCTTTTGACTGGATGTAATCTTACTGACTGGTTTTGTCACGTTGCCACATCTTAGGTGCATTCTACGTAATTATCTATTTAAGAGAAAACTGCATATCTTTTTTTACTTTTTAGGGTTCAGTACCTCAAAAGTTAAAAAAAACCGGCTTAGTGCGAGTCAGACTCGCGCTCCGAGGGTTCCGTACCACCACAATAATCATAATTTTATTAGTTGAAATTTTAGTAAGTTACTAGGCTAGATTTTTTGAGTCTGACATGCGCTTGGCCAGATTTTATTATTTGTTGTTATTTTATAGCTTAAGCAATATAAACATACCAAATTTCACTTTTGTAAGTTTTCCCGTTTTTAAGATAGAGCTAAAACAAAAATCGCCTAAAAAAATTGGTCTTTAGTAATGGGAGCCCCCCTTAATTTATAACTTTTTTTTATTTTCAGTATTTGCTGTTATAGCAGTAACAGAAATACATAATCTGTAAAAAAATTAACTGTCTAGCTATTACTGTTCATGAGATACAGCTCAACAATATTTTGTAAGTCAGCTGACTTTGGTGGCAGCTCTAAACAACGACACCCCACTCGATGGGGCAGGTCAAACTTTTTTTTACGCTCCCCCCCTTTAGCTGTTTGGGAGCCCCCCTTAGTTTTAACTTTTTTAATTTTTAGTATTTGTTGTTGTAGCAGCAACAGATATACACAATTTGTGAAAATTTCAAATTTCTACCTATTACGGTTCATGAGATACAGCCCGCTGACAGACAGACAGACAGACAGACAGACATCGGAGGCATATCAATAGGGTCCCGTTTTTCACCCTTTAGGTACGGAACCCTAAAAACGGAAGCCTTATAGTCCGTCTGTATGTTTGTCTGTCCGTCAAGACCCTTTTTGTCCCGAACGGGTAAAGGTATCCAGTTAAAATCAATATTAAACCTTTGGGCTGTCAAAATTCTAAGCCTCTACTACAACACAATCAAAAGTTACGGCCATTTATGTCTCCGCGTATCTCCATTCATTTACGAACCATACCAAAACCTATAGGGTCAACCGCTTGTCGGTAGAAACTTTTTCAACTCTATTACCACGCCATAAGGTCCAAAAGTGTTTCTACTGATGTGCGGCCGTGACTTCCCGTTGACCTAGAATTATGAAATTTGGCAAGAAGCTAGGTCTCATAGCACAAACAATGGAAAAAGTATAAAACTATTGAACTTTTCTCATAAGTTATCAACCAATTAAGGTGAGCTCCAAGTACGTTCATATAAAAGAGAGGTCAGGTGAGAGTGTACGCGGAGTTTTTAAAATCATACAGCAAAAGCTTGAATAATATGATATGGGATGGGTACGGAATGCTTAAGGCGCGAGTATGACTCGCAATTGGCAGATTTTTTTACGTCTAAGTCATGTTGAAGCGTATGACTAATAATGACAAACACACACAATTTCTTTAGTTTAACAGTCATTATTCCTGATGATTTGTCGTCTTTATTACATGTAATTTCTTTAAGTGTACTAAAAACCCTCTGCTTCTTATTGAATATTTCATGCGTTTGTAGCGTAGATATGCGTAGCGTAGCGTAGCTAACATAAGTATAGAGTGTTCAAAAAAACAGCGCTACTTCATTGTATGTATTTTCTTGTTATATCTATATTTATTCAAGGTTTAAAAAAAATAGTGGGATACAATTTCGCTCAAGGAACATAGGTCCAATTACGATTTTTTTACCCTCTATAAAACAGCAATAGCTCAGGTCAATTTTATTTTCAGTATTTCGATCTATTTCTTGAACAAAGTTGTTCCGGGTTGGTATACCTTTTTTATGACACCCTAATAAGCCTCTATAATTCATTCATTTTAATTTATTTGTTTATAATTTTCCAATTCATTTCTAGTTTTACAACTGATTTTTCGCTGAACAATCTTTGAAGATATCTAGGAACTGTATTTTTTGTATACGTTTTTCATCATAAGTCGAAAACTAACTGCCGTACTCAGAAACGTTACTTTAAGTTATTTCTTCATCAAGTTTCGTGCTGTAACTATTTTTATATGTCACAAGTGGGCAAGCGAGCAGGTGGGCCACCTGGTGGTAAATGGTCACCACCGCCCATGACACCCACTGTCTAATAAGTGAAATAATTTTATACTAATAACACAGCAAAGCGCGTTACCCACCCTGAGAACTAAGATGGTATGTTTTGTGTGCCGGTAATTTCACTGTGTGATAATTAAGTATCTTTCCAAGAAGATGGCTGACTCCGAATCGATCAAATGTATTTTATATGCCATAAAAAAATCCAAAGTTACCTTTGCTTTTTGCTTTTAAAACATTTTTCTTAAGTACCCATTAATGTATGATGCTAAAACTTTTACTCATTATTCAATATATTATGCATTATCATACAGTGGGTTTTTAATTAATATTATGGGTACAGATTTTGAGAAAAATGCCGAAATGAGCGAAAAACGTAGAACAGCGAGAATCTGCTCTGTTTTAACACACGCATTCTGTCCTTTGTTAGAAAGGGAGGTAATTTAGCTCTTATCAGCCCCTTAAGTGGCGTCTCTGAGTACGTTAGTACGAGTCATAAAAAATTGAGAAAAGATCGTTTTATTTTTGCCGTATAATATTTACATAAACCTCTATCGACTATAATTAATTTAGATTTTTCCTTTGGCAAACTTCGGACATAAGGGATGCAATTTTTTGTTATAAATTTTTATCATAACTTGAAAACCAAGTGTCGTAAAAAATTCATAAATCTATTTTGGAATGTACAAGTAATACCCTTTCATATGATAACCTCAACCTAGTAACGACAATTTTAAAATTGCCCCCTAAAATTATTTGGCCCCCTTTACAATAATAATTATAATATTTTTTAAATTATTTTGCTTGCAATTTAGTTAGGCAGTTATATTCTAAATTTCAATTCGATAGCATGAGTAGTTGCTGAGATATACATGTGTGACAGACAGAAGAAATTGCACCATAAGGGTTCTGTTTTTACCATTTTGGTTCGGAACCCTAAAAACATTTTAACTTCCCATGTAATAGACACTGATAGCACATTTTATATGGGTGGGGTAATTTATTATCTAATATTTCGGTGTATGTTCCTTTGGAAAACTGAAACAAAGTAGTGCTCGCCAATTTTTTACACCCTGCGTGTGTATTTTATTTGAGAATGATTAGTTTATATACGATATGTTGCTAAGACAAGGACCTTTTGGCAAACCGAGTTTAGTGCTACCTAGTAGAGGATTGTGCAATGTGCAAACTTCACGGGTGTATGGCAGAGTTCAGATCGTAATATTGATAGTGATGAAACAGGGAAGCTTTGTTAATAGTGCTTACACAGTACAGACAGGGTGTCAGGAGAGATTTTAAAACTAATTATGACTCAGGATTTCTGATAAGGAAGAATCCAATAACTCTGCTTTATCGCTATTATCTAATAATTACATATATAATGCAAGTTTGTAGTAAGTAATTAAGCATAAAATCATCATTTTATTGTTTATATTGGTATACTATTTTACTCACTAAATGTGTTTAAAACTTTTGCTACTTACTCGGACGCCGTAGTCATGATAATGGATATGGCCAAACTATTTCCGTAGCTAGCAAAACTACACGTAACTTGTGTTTGGCTTTTCTATAAGAAGGTTTTTGGGTATCACAGTCCAAATAATTTGTATTTATGCCAGTTAAACACTTAAATTAAATAAAAAGGAATCGTCAAGTTCGTGTCGGACTTCGTACATTTAGGGTTCGCTTGGGTTGTAATTGGGAAAATGAGGGAATTCAAAAGTAAAAACCTGATTTATCAATATGGTATTTGTCAGTACGAGTAAAATATACGTTTACGGTTTTTAAGAAATTCATCCCATAAGAGGATGAAATGAAGGATGAATGTTTGTAGATCTTTAGATAAGAACCTTCAACAACTCTCGAAGATCATACCTGTCTACATTACCAGGAAAGTAACAATTTGGACTTTTCGAGAAATTTCTCATACATTTTATGCAAAATATATCATGGGATCAAGTTTTTGAAGGGAAGCACGGATTTATTTGAACATTTTAGATGTGCAAAATGTTTTGAAAATTTGTAAACAAGCTTTTTATCTAAAGATCTGACTTGGATAAGATCTGATTTGGTTAAGATATTGACGAATACTTTGAGCCCATTATTAAGTATGAAAATGTATGGCGGAAAAGCTACGGACCCGTTTTCTTTGCTGTTCAGTGTATTTTTCGGCAATTTGTATGGTTTCCCATCAACAAGATTCTTATAATGTGAAAATTTGAAGACTATAGCTCCAACTGTGTGGCTGTAAAATCTGTGTGACCGACGACGACGGGCAGACGACAGCAATAGGACTCTATTTGGACCCTTCGGGTAAAGAACCCTAAAAATGCCTCTGCGATCGTCATTACGAGTACTGAGTAAATGTTAAGTTAGATGACGGCCAAATGAAGTGATTGACGTGTTGCTCTTCGTCATCGCACTCTTCATCTCTGAAGGTCGTGTCTAACTAGGTCGATTCCTGTTGTTGTTGGTAGGCAACGGTGGTGGTTTTGAATAAACCCCCAATAAATGAGGGTTAGAGCAGGCAGCTCATGTCATGAATCGTGTATTATTTTATTTTACTTCATCATCATCTCATTGAAGAATTTATAAAAGTAAGCCGCTAAATCGAATTTTGGTTTGATTATGAGTTCAATCAATATAAAAACAATACCTGCGTATACGTACAACTTCTTCCTTTCTTCAGAAAATCTAACGTGCTTGAATACTTTTCCTAACACTAGTAAGTTAACATATAAATATATCATTGATTTCTACGAATAGCTTAGTAGTGCAAATCGTTCAGTCAGTCGAATTACGCGACTTACACGTTAAAGTTTCATACACATTAGTTTCATCTTTACTGTTTATTTACAATTCATCAGAATTGTTTGGTTTACGTCAATGAACTTTGACGTTTTACCACGTTTACTTCGTATAATTGGTCATTCACGACTGCGACCGGAGGCATTTCCCAAAGCTGTACAACTATGCCGAGAATTTATTGAACTACCTGCTAATTGAGTTGCTCGTGTTTTACCACCACGCTTAACTCTTAATTAATTATAACGATATTTTCGAGAAAATTTGGAGAAGGAAGCATAGCGCGACGAGGCACAACGTACAACTCAAACAAATCTTTATTTAACTTTAGACACAGAAAGTTTTAATGAGTAAAACAGTGTTTGAGGACTTGGAGACGTCTGGTCAACACAAATCAGCGGCATGTGCTGTGCATCTCTTCATTTAGACTTGTTTACCGACATGCGTTGAAGACAGGAACAGGACTAGACCAGGTGCTGGCTGGTAAAAAAAAACATGAGAGGAACAAAGCGCGGCGCGCACGCGCGGTTCACTTTTGACGCGCGGGCGGAGGGTGGACGCATCGACTTAAGCGAGGGTACTGGATCGCGCGCTCAGTCAGCTGACAACAGCGGTCGTGCTCACTCGCCAGCTAGCTAACCCCTTTGCGCCGGTCGCCTTCCACTCTCGAGTGTTAACATCGTGCTTTGCAGATACCGACGATGGCCACCTACGCCCAATTCAAGCACGTCGAGCTCTACAAGATCGGCCACGGAAAGAACAGGTGAGCCCGATAATGCCTTGCGCTGCTTTGCGGTTGTCTAGGGATGCTGTTCCTAAAGGATTTTAAGTAGGAAGTCATCTCTCATCTTCATACCACCGTTCAGAGAGAAATCACGCGTAGCGATATAAATGTAAGTAGGTGAGATTATTCGTAACAGTGTTTCATACATTATTTTATTAATTATACTGATATATGAGTTAGGTATTTAGAATAAGTTCAGTTTTTAGCTTAGCGTGTCTCTATGAAATTCAGGTTAATTTATGAATTAAAATTAATCAATTTCTCTTAAAAAAATCATGTTGTTTGTCACGTTTTAAATTTCTAATCTACAAAAATTGATATATTGCTTATATTGGATTAGAATTTGTGAGTTTCTACATTAATTAAACTGTGGCAGTTACTATCACGTAACATATGCATATTAATTTGTTGGAAATAAATGCATTTGGTTTTTGGATAAATAGTTTTGGACGCTTGGTTGTAGTAGATGTATTGTAGGCCTTATGATAAAGAGCATTGAACTCCACTAGTTACAGTGCGGGGGTCACGTGCCACTCTAGGGGTTGCCGTATTTTCAGCACAGATTTCTGATTAGATACGCATGTTTTTCCTTTTTTAGGTTAATTTTTAAAATCGTTACCTACTCTGTGTTCAGGATATTTTGAATAGAGGGTACGAACACCTATATACCTCCTGAATAAGTCTTTGTACTGCACAAGTTAAAAGACAAGATATTGTATCTTCGACCCCATATCGTCACTTACCTACCACCCGGTGAGTGTGGGGTCAAATGCTATAAAAAAGCATATCAAATAATACGGATAAGCTGACGTCGTTTATGACTCAAAAATAAAATAAATTAAAAATATAAACTGATGACATTTTATCAGATGTTGATGACGATATATTTTTTTACGGTAGCGATATTTGTTTGTTTGTAATCGAGTTCTTGAAAACGGTTTTGACGATTTAGATGAAATTAATAATAAAGGGGCTTGCGCGGGAAAAAAAATATCTATCTACCTAACTGAGTGACATTTCTCAGTTTCTTTATGAAAGGAAATCACAAGTAGCGCCACTTTCTTTAAAAGGGTACCCATTACAAAACGGCATCGTCAAAATATGCGAATCGGCGCGATGCTCTGGAATCCAATTATTGTATATCACTGGGTGACAAAATATTTTTTTTGCAAATTAAATTTGATTTTTTTTTATAATATCTGTTCAAAGGAAAACCATAAAACATTGAAATTAACAATGTTAAACACTATTGTATATTTAAAAATATCAATCTTCAATTTTAGAAATAAAATTCTATGATTTTGAATTTTTTGGTGCTATTTTATTTTTAGTCGCATCCTACTACAACACCCATGGATAGTGATGGGTTGGTACTATTCTTTTCCGGCACCATACTGACCTCGCGTAAAAATATTATTTTTATCTCCCATTAAAAGAATCTACAATAGCATCATATCGCCATTTTTTTTGCTTGAAAATGAACTACTATTCCATAAAAATAATTAATCTGAACGTGTTTACTTTTATTAGGGGTACTATTTACCACTTTACGAAGTCAGTCAAAACACATTCACAAAGTGGAAACAAAACAAGCGACAAGAAAAAACCGATCCAATCTATATCACAAAAGAAGTATCATCATTTTGCATTAAATATAATTCTCATTTTTGTTAGTCTTTTTTTAAAAAACCGGCCAAGTACGAGTCGGACTCGCGCACCGAAGGTTTCGTACCACTATGGTAAAAATACAGTCGCGCGGAAGTGTATTAAATGTGCGCTTGAGACTGACTCGTACTTGACCAGTTTTTATTATTTATTGTTATTCTATAGCTTATGCACCATGAACATACCAATAATTGTCACGGTTGTAAGTATTCCCGTTTGTACGATTGAGCTAAAACAAAAAATCGAGCAAAAATCGCCTAAAACACTTTAGTAGTAGAGAAGCCCCTTAATTTTTTATAATTTGTTGTTATAGCGGCTACAGAAATACATTATCTGTGAAAATTTCAACTGTCTACCTATTAGGGTTCATGAGATAGAGACGTCAGATGGACAACGGAGGCATACCTATTAATAGAGTCCCGTTTTTCACCCTTTGTGTACGGAACCCTTAAAATTAAGATAGAAGTTAAACTAAACAAATGTAATTATAACGTTAATATGGAAATTATCAAAACACTCACTAAATAACCGATGCTTTACATTGCTGAAACTGCATTCGCTAAAATTTAAGACAAGTTTTTAACTTTTTATTTCAATAGATAAAAAATGTTCTGTAAACAGCTTAAAGTCTCAGATTAAGACTTATTATAGTCAATTCATTTACCCTATCTCATAAATTATGAAAATACACCACAAACAACAAAATAAAGCAAAACCTAAATGAGTCTAACCATGAAAGCAAACAATTTCCAGCAGAACAGTTAACTTTTCAGAAATTTTAAATATACTAGCTTTTTCCCGCGACTTCTTCCGCGCGTCCAAAAAAAGTATACCAAACTATTAGCTATCAATCAAAAAAAGTTTCATTAAAATAGGTAATCGTAGTTGCAATAATCACAAATAGTATAACTGAGCTGCACAATACAGCGTGAATTTGTATTGGTTTCGCTCCCGAAGCCCTACTCATGATAACAAGCAACTTTCTCAAAGAAAAAAAAAATTACTTGTAAATATTTTTTCGCCTCTCCATAGTAAAGTGGTCACGTGATCGACTTATTTTGTTTGGAAAAGCGAAAAACTTTTTTCGAGTAAAAATTTTTTTCTTCGGGAAATTTGCTAGTAGAATCACTGGCATTCGGTAGCGAAACCAATACAAATTCACGCTGTATATGTATAGGCCTACACCGGAGTTCACGAAAGAGTCAGGTGATTTGTTAACAAAATCACAACCTCAAATTCACGTTAAATGTGTTAAAAATTTAGATGTTTCTAACATTCTGCCAGTAAATTGATAGTCTAAGCGTTGTTCTGTTTGTATAGGTATTGTGGTTACAAAAAAACTGAATACTGAGTTTATCCTGTTTATTTTTCACGTTTTTTTGAAATTAGCGAAAAACGTGGACGATGTCATGGAATCCCATGACAGGACTCGCCACAGATGCGATAAGAAAGTCCTGTCATGGGACTTTCCGCAGACTAAAGGCTAAGCTGTTAGCTGGAAAAAATTCAACCAATAGCTTGTCAAATGGAGCAACCTTATTGGTTTGAATTATCCAGCTCACTGCTCAGTTACCTCGCACAGCTCTGGTGGAAAACTACCCTAAGCTGTTTGTTGGAAAAGCTAAGCTAAGCTGTTAGTTGGGAAAATTTCAACCAATAGCTTGTCAAATGGAGCAACCTTACTGGTTTAAATTTTCCAGCTCACTGCTTAGTTACCTCGCACAGCTCTGGTGGAAAACCCTTACGTCTGTATCTCCCCAAATTAGTATATCTTTCCAAATTAGTGTAGTATTTTATTTTATCATGTAGCTTTTGTCTGAAAATATCATAGAACATTAAAGAACCCAAAAACCATCAAAATCAGCCAACCAAAAATTATTGAAACATTTACAATTTTCTATGAATCGTCAACGTTCTTTGTTTATGGCCTAGTAAAACTAAACGTTTTAAAAATACACTGAAGTCATTAAAAATAACTTATTGGGTACGTATTACGTATGTATTCTCTTTGTTAGGGTTCCGATACCAAAATGGTAAAAAAAAGGAACCCTTATGGTGCCGCTCTGTCTGTCTGTCTGTCTGTCACACCTCTATATCTCAGCAACCACTTATTTTTTCTTAGCCTACCTGCGAAAGTGTGTCTTAGTAAATGCTGGAGCGAAATATAATGGTATTCTAACAGTAGCTGGTATAATAAAACCTTAATTTGCTGTAGCAAAAACACAGGGTTATAATGTGAGTGCATTTTTAGGGTTCCGATACCAAAATGGTAAAAAAAAGGAACCCTTATGGTGCCGCTCTGTCTGTCTGTCTGTCCGTCTGTCTGTCACACCTCTATATCTCAGCAACCACTTACGCTATCGAGCTGAAATTTGGAATAGTTTTAGAATATAGTTGCCCAACTTAATTGCACATGAAAATTTTTTGAAAAAAGTATGATTATTAATGTAAAGGGGGCCAAATATAGGGGGGGCCAAATTTCAAATTGTCGCTACTAGGTCGAGTGGGGTATCATATGAAAGGGCTTTACTTGTACATTTTAAAATATATTTTTGTATTTTTTTAAGTTTCTTAGTTTTCAAGTTATGATGAAAAATGTCAAAAAAAATACCATTCCCCCCCCCTTATCTCCGAAGTTTGAGTAAGGGAAAATCTGAATTAATTACAGTTGACAGAGGTTTATGTAAACTTTACAGCAAAAATAAAACGATCTTTCTAAGTTGCACAGTTTTTCAGAAATCTGCAAAAAACCTTTACAAACAAATTTAGTTTTGCGGTCCTGAAAATGGACTTTATTGCTTCCAAAAATACTATAGGTATATCGGAACCCTCGGCGCGCGAGTCCGACTCGCACTTGACCGGTTTTT
The DNA here is from genome assembly GCA_947532105.1 of Athrips mouffetella. Taxonomy (NCBI): domain Eukaryota; kingdom Metazoa; phylum Arthropoda; class Insecta; order Lepidoptera; family Gelechiidae; genus Athrips; species Athrips mouffetella. The sequence continues at coordinate 13,728,011 of OX383956.1, forward strand.
ATTTTTTATTTCACTCAGATGATTAAACTAGAACCAAATTCTAGAAACATCACCGAGAGAATTTAGTGATTTTAACATTGTGATAAGCTCTGCTGAACTGTTAAAAAGGAAATCGTAATACAGCTTTGAACTTTTGTTCTACAACTTTTGAAAATTAAAAAAACGATTTTCTATACATAATGAAAATCTTAATAAATAATTAAATAAAAAAATAAAATAAGTTAATTTGTATGGCGACTCAAAACTTTTTTATTTTTTATTTCCAAAAGTTGTAGATCAAAAGTTGTTCAGTCACATGGGTAGAACTACCAAACGAGAGGTTTTGCTTATAATTTAACAATCAGACACTACTTACCATTCATCACCTTTGAAAAGATAACGAAAGTTTCGGTTCGATGGTACCATCTTAGATTTTAGTTCTCAGAGTGGGTAACGCGCTTTGATATCTTATTATTATTAGGGCTTTTTACAGGATATGTATATTGTATACTCTACAGGATGAACAACATTCATCTAGAGATCAAAACTAAAGTTATGCCAATGCTAGATACGTTGCCATAAATTAGCTCGAATCGCGCAAGTTTGAAGTGGTACTTATTCCTAAATTTTATGGGTCTCTTTTTAAATGGAAATATATTTTTTTAGAATTAAAAGGGTATATCAACCCTGAAGGATGTGAGTGAACTGAACAACTTTCCATAAGGATACAAAATGCGCTATCAACTGATTCAGTTTCTATGTGAGGTTAAAATTCTTTTTTCGTATTTCAACCTATGTTCCTTACGGAAAACTGTTCAGTTTGTGTACGAGTAAGTTCACATCCTTTAGGGTTGATATACTCTTTTTGTTACACTCTGTCTGTACCTTTACTGAGATATTCATGCAAAGAATAATACTGTGACAGAAAAAAGTAGAGCTTCGATTTATAAGGGTGTTAATTTAATTGCGTGCCATAGCTTAAGGGGTGTTTCAGTTACGATAAAGGAACACAAAAAAAATGTAAAAAAAAATCCTACTGAAAAAAAAACTAAAACTGCATTGAAACTTAACCAACGCGGAGCAACGTCATCAGTGAATAAGGCAGGCACATCATCATCATATCAGCCGAAAGACGTCCACTGCTGGACATAGGCCTCCCCTAAAGATCTCCATGACGACTACGTAACTGAAACTCTTTCGCGCGCTTTCGATAGCGCGCCCATTCGCGCAGTCATTGCCGCGTTAGTTCAGTTGGAATTTTTTTTTTGTAGGATTTATTTATCGTTACTGAACCACCCCTTAAGCTATGGCACGCAATCAAATTAACACCCTGTATTAGCCGATTTCTGCGTACCTATATAAGGTCCTAATGAAATAGTGAACATAATTTTAGTATGTTACTCAGACCATGAAACCGAACTACTTTAAAATATGAAAATCAATTTTTTGACCTCCCATAGAAGTTGCATCAGTTGATAGCGCATTTTGTATGGGAGGTCAAATTAGATTTTCGTATTTCAACCTATGTTGCTTTGGGAAAGTGGTTCGGTTTCATGGTCTGAGTCATCATAACATCCCATGAAACGTCCACTACAGGAATTCTAGCTTTTGCTGGAATAATATAGAGGGGAAGTACCATAGTCACCTCGCTTGTTAGCGTTACGGCTGGCACCATGGACCGCAGTTTTAGGTGACCGCAGTAAGTAAGATGTAAGATACAAAGGAAGATGCTGCTGGATGGACAGTAGTTCATAACCCTTAGTCGCCTCTTACGACACCCACGGGTATGTAAGGGTTGGTACTATTCTTTGCCGGCACCACACGGGGCACATGGTCTGAGTAACATATTAATATTATGTTCACTATTTAGGACCCTATATAGTTAGCAGGGTTTCCACCTTCACGCCCACGAGACGGGGGATTGCGTGCCAACTGCTAACATTAGCATTTCCATAGGAAGTGTGCGATTACTCCGGTCAGACAGACAGACAGATGCACACTAACGCCTTTAGGTACATTAGCACTGACTAATTTGTCGCAGGCTGTCTCCGCTTATTAAAGTAAAAGAAACATGGGACGAGTAACAACTTTCTCACTACTCGTATATCTAAAAGTATAGAATATTGTAAAACTTAAAATCTGGAACTAAAGCGTGAATTTTCGTTGTTTTTGCTCATGATAACAAGCAACTTTCCCGGAGAAAAAATCTTTACTAAAAAAAATTGTCTTCTACTCTCTGTGTTCATATGCTCAACAAATTTTGAAGTGAAAGCTTTTTTAGCGGCGCTTGGCACTTTTTTAGATGGGTAAAAATATGTAAACTCGCGTCAGATCCGTAGCCTGATCGAAAAAGCGTACGCGAGCAATGGCGCGATTGACCCTTACAAAAAGCAAAATATTCAAAAATGCAAGTTTTCACTTCTGCCGGCACTCCCGGAGTGCAACCCGTCCTTTTTTTTGGAAAGTCGAAATATTTTTGTCATGAAAAATATTTTTCTCTTTGGGAAAGTTGCTTGTTTTCATCTATAATATTACTGGGCTTTGGCAGCGAGACCAAAAAAAATTTACGTTGTATAGACAGTTCATTTAAAAGGGGGAATAATATTACACATAAAAAGACATAAAAAAGACAGTGGCCAACCCTTCTTGGTAGGTGAGCCTCATAACACGCTGTCATGTCATGTGACGTATTTTTATTATACCTAGAAGTAAAGCTTCGACGACTGCTTTGCCAAATTTTTGTCTAATGCTATAAAAACAAAGTAAAATGCTTACTTGACACTGAGCTTGTTTTTATGCTTTATACAAGCTTTTTTTGGGTCTTCTCAAAATCATGAAAATTATCACTTCTAATACAATGTGTTCAACCCTAAAGTATGCGACCTTGTCTCGCCCTTATAGCCTGAACGAAATTAACGGGGCGATAAATATTTATACTCACTTCCTTTTCTGATTTACATAGGCACTGTAATATATTATTGTGTCCTAAAAATACGAGAGGTGTGTAAGTTAGTAACGTATTACATGTTGATTTTTTTAAAGTGAAAACTTCTTTAGCGGCGCTTGGCACTTTTTTAGATGGGTGAAACAATTTAAACTCGCGTCAGATATCGCGTCAGACCTCGCGTCAGATCTTTAGCCTGATCGGAAAAGCGTCAACTGTCAACCGTATTGTTATTACAATACGGGGTTTATTCAGTGACATCAAAGAAGTACGCGAGAAATGGCGCGATTGATCCTTACAAAAAGCATAATATTCAAAAATGCAAGTTTTCACTTCTGCCGGCACTCCCGGAGTGCAACCCGTCCTTTTTTTATGTCGCAAGTGGGCACCATCCATAGCACCCACATAGCAAAGCGGGTTCCCCACCCTGAGTACTAACATGGTATGTCTCATGTGCCGGTAAATTCACTGGCTCCCTTACCATTCGAACCGAAGGAAGGTACAAACACTGATGCTTTACGGCGGAAATATGCAAGAGGGTGGTACTTCCCTTTGGGACGGGTTTTGCACAAGAGCCCTACCTCATTTGTGGTGCTGAACTCGTCCAATGTAAAATTTTGGTTCGGTTGTGTTTAATCTGAAACGATGAGCTAGAACAGGTAGTATACAAAAAAATCCACTTTCTAGTAAAAGCTTGTGGTAGCTAGTAAATAATTCGATGTTATCGAAACCAATAAAAACGTAATAAAAACAAAATTATGCGGCTGCCAAACTGTCTCCAGGAAAGTATTGGTTTAGCAAATCGTTAAAATATCGTAAATATATGTATGTGGATCGAGTTAATATCTATATCGTAAATCATTATTGTTCGTAGAATATATATTTACATTAATGATGTTGTAATTCGAAGTTCCGCGATCAAAATATTTAGTTATACAACGTGTAACAAAAATGCTCCAAGAAAAATTCTAAGTTTGCCCGTGTGTAACATTCAATGACATCGTAACAAATGTCCACTACAGGACAGGGAGCTCCCTCCAGTATTCTAGCTTTTGCTGGACAAATGTGGAGGGGAAGTACCATAGTCACCTCGCTTGTCAGCGTTACGGCTGGCACCATGGACCGCGGTTGTAGGTGACCGCAGTAAGTAAGATGGTATGATACACAGGAGGATGCTGCTGTCCATCTTCCAGTTTATAACCCTTAGTTGCCTCTTACGACAGCCACGGGTATGTATGAGATGGTACTATTCTTTGCCGGCACCACACGGGACAATCAATAATATTTATCAAAATAAACAATTTAACTTCCATTTTATACGAAGGATAGTTCTTTCTATATTTCTACCTATGTTACCTAGCAAAAGTTATTCCTTGAGATAGTCCTGAGAAAAGATTGAGGAAAGATGATATGAGAAAGAAAGAACCAAATGTTGAGATAATAGAAAGAAATGGGAGCAATCAAGTTTTTTTTATTGTCAATGGGCTTACTCTTGACCTCGACCTATTCTTGAGGACAGAGATCAGGTCGACGATAGAACGAGCTTGCCCAGATGAAGCCCATTCACTTGCGACTTGAATTGATTCGGGTTATATGAACTCTGTAACACAGACGCAGGCAGAGAATTCAGCAATGATGATGGACAAATGATGATGGACAAATTCACATCTTTCAGGATTGTTATACCGTTTCTGTTACACTTTGTAGTGGTCTTTTGAAACCAATGTAGTTAGTCTTCGAACTACCGAATGACCGCTGCTGACCTGAATTCCCTAACTCCTGACAAATACTTGTTAATGTAACCTACATTTTAAACTGGCTTATCCCCTAAAAGTAGTGAATTAGATTGTACAATGTACCGTTGAACCCCTGATAAAACCTCGTTTACAAGGCTTCATGAATTATTTGAATGTTATTTTAGAATCGTCCGTAAACCAACCCATCTCTAGGTGTGGGTGTCGTAAAAGGCGTAAGTTCTGTGTTTCGTTCCATCTTACATGATGCGGTCACCGACAACCGCGGTCCATGGTGCCAGCCGCAAGATTGTACTTCCCATCAAAATGTTACCACGTTTATTTGCTGGAATTTTAGAGGGAGCTCATGTTCTACAGTGCAAGTTTCAAGGGATGATATGAATGTTGAATATTTGCAAAAATTGGTACATTAAATTTGTTTAGAAGCTCTAAGGTCGAATTAATAACCTCTTTTTTATGTCAGGTAATAAATATTTTTAAGCATTTAGATGATAACAATTATCCACAAAGGGATCACAATTTTTTAGACATAAATCTCAAGTTTATTTACTATCAACAATAACTACATTTATGTATTATTTTTTACATATTTGAAAAAGAATCCGCAGGTAATTAGGTACGTGTGTCAAAAAACAAGGTCAGATATTGCGTGCGGTCGCAAAATTTGTACTAAAATAAGCAGACGTTCTTGCCGCATTACCAGTTTAATAGGTACGGCTCGTTCGTGATATTTCGTGAAATATGAAAATGTCGCGCAGTGATAAATTACGATGAAAACTATGGCTGAAATTGTAACAGATATCTTTTTAATCTTCATTTGGCTGTCTCTTAATCATGAATCCTGAAATAGACTCACGCACTACAAGTACTCGTATGTTTACGAAAAATCGTACACCGAATGCATTTTTTAGGCTTTCTAGGAATTCAAATCGTTAGCTATTAAAAAGTTTGGTCGTGACACGATGCCAACGTTTCGTTAACATTTGGACTAAAAAAACATAATGGGTAAAAGGCTGGACTTTCTCCTAGCATTTACCACAAGCGAGTGTGGAAAAGCTACAAAGGGCCATTCAGATCTTTCTTACAATAAACTGTTCAGCAGGGTCGGTGCTGTTGACTCATTATTACTCGCTTGGTCTAAAAAAGGTTAAATAAAATTCACAACAGAAAACTTATGGTTAGCTTATGGTGCCTATTTACGACAAAACTTTACGTTTGTCCGTGTTTGAAATGGTTGGTAAATCGTAATAAAAATTGTAATTATTTGTAATTGCTTATATAATAAACGCGTTTCGCTGACTTATTAGTGTCAAAATATGCCATTAATTAGATAGTGGGTGCTACGAGTATGGGCGGTGGTGACCACTTACCATCAGGTGACCCACCTGCTCGTTTGCTCACTTGTAACATAAAAAAAAAACCGGCCAAGTGCGAGTCGGACTCGCGCACTGAGGGTTCCGTACCACCACATAAATATAATTGTATTAGTTGAAATTTCAGTAAGTTAATGTGCTATATTTTTTGAGTCCGACACGCGCTTGACCAAATTTTATTATTTGTTGTTATTTTATAGCTTATGCTCTATAAACATACCAATTTTCAAGTTTGTAAGTGTTCCCGTTTTTAAATAGAACTAAAACAAAAATCGCCTGAGCGACCATCCAACTTGACCCCTCTCTTATATGAATGTTCTTAAAACGGGAGCTCACCACAATTGGTTACCATTAGTTGTGAGAAAAGTTGTAATATTTAATGATTTCAGACTTTTCCCATTATTTGTACTGTGAGACCTAGCTTCTTGCCAAATTTCATAATTTTAGGTCAACGGGAAGTACCCTGTAGGTTTTGCATTTTTGAATAAATGTATGGAGATTAGGACATAAAATGCCATATCTTTTGATTGCGTCGTTGTAAAAAATTGAAATTTTCATATCTTGTGTGGTTCATGGATCCTAATATGTGGTATTAATTTCAACCTGATAACTCTACCCGTTCGTGAGATAAAGGGTCTTGACAGACAGACAGACAGACAGACAGACAGACAGACAGACAGACAGACAGACAGACAGACGGACAACAAAGTGATCCTATAAGGGTTCCGTTTTTTTCTTTTGAGGTACGGAACCCTAAAAATACAAATAATTAATTTTAGGTTTGTTTTCAAATCCCACTCAGTCCGCATATCAAGCTTTGCAGTTATTCAGATTATTTTTTTTTTTTGTATCATGACTTTTCTTATTCTGAGGCAAAATTATATAAATAGTTGTTACCACTTTCGTGCTGTTCTGCGTACGTACCGCGTTTATTTTCAGACAGTGGTTCAAAAGCGGTTGCTTTAGCGCCCAGAGTAAGCATTTAAAAGATTAACCTCGTGAAGTTGAAACCCTGTATATGAATGCACAAGATGTAGGATATTAAGCGCATGCGCATAGAGGAAGGCGCGCATGATGACGGGCCAAGCGCATCGTGCGCTCCGTTATGCTCTCGCGGTGAGGTTTTTTTATCGCAGTGCGATTATCAGCAGCCCGTTACCGCGCGCGCGCACAATTTGTGCACTCGCTCAGAGGAATCGCTAGAATACATCTACAATTGAAAATAATCTACCATCTTTTAAGGGGAGTTCTACTCAAGTTAAAGCAGGAAAAAAACCGGCCAAGTGCGAGTCGAACTCGCGCGCCGAGGGTTCTTAGATAGTACTTTTAGAAGTAATAGAGTTCGTTTTTAGATCCGTAAACTAAATTTGTTTGTAAAGGTTTTTTGCAGGTTTCTCGGTGCTACTTGGAGAGATCGTTTTATTTTTCCTTTAATATTAATGAACGTCTGTAACTAATTTAGATTTTTAGCAAACTTCCGAGATAAGGGGTTTTTTTTTCTTCATAATTTGAAATTTAGAGCTGGAAAAAAATCAAAAATCTTCTTTCATATGATACTCGTACCGTACTCGACCTAGTAACACCAATTTGAAATTTTTACTCCCTGATTTGTGCCCCGTTAATTACGAGTATAATAATATTAATTTATAATTCTTTTATTTGCAATAAAGTTGGGTAATCACATTCTAAAACTTTTCCGAATTTAAAGTAGGTGCTGAGAAATACAGGTTTGACAGACAGACAGACGTCGCAAAATAAGAGTTCCCTTTTTAATATTTTAGTTCAGAACCCAAAATAGTATTGTTCGCCATTATAAAAATTTTGGAAAATATAAGTACTTAGATGAATAATTCATCCCCACCCCCCAACCCCACCAACAATTTCGCAATGAAATGCAATGGAAATTGTAAATATTATACACAATATAATAAAGAAGCAAGTTAAATAAAAGCTTGTAAAAATAGAAAGCGGCGGCATTCACTGAGTGTATGAAAAAAAAACCCTTATTTAAACTTGACTTTCTAATTCGTTTCCAGTAAATTGTAGTAATTTCACGTCAGCTATCTCTGACAGTACAGTCAAAAACATGCCACACTGTACACTTGCTTACAGCGCAACATTAGCCGATAACGATTGATATAATTAAAAAATATAACTCAAGAGGTGTGCCAAGCCAACGAAACTGAACAACTTTCCCAAAGAAACATACGTTGACAAATATGTCAAAAACAATTTTTTTTCCCTACATTTACAATTGTACAAAATTACAGTACAGGCGGCTACTACGTTTGGAGAGATTTTTTAAGGAAGTTGTTTGGTGTTGTTAACGGTACAGTTGTGCAAATTGAAAAAAAAAGCAGCTTGTATGTATACAGTCCATGTTTCAAGCTTGACGTGTACTTGACTGTACTTTTAATAAAATTTTATCGTGTGCAGCTTTTACTCGACCATATGCATTCCATTCTGTATTATTTTATTAACTTAACCATGCAAATAACTATAAGGTAACTGATCCAATCCCAGCATGATTTTTACGTCCATGTTATTGGTATGTTTAAGACCATGTATGACATTTCTTCAAAGTTTTACTCATTCGCCCGTTTTTTACAGAGTTATTTTGCCTCTTCAAACTAATTTGTAGCAATTTACATCCGCGGCTACAAGAGCGACCATAATAAGAGTATCGTGGACTCTGACACTAAAAGTCGCCTTTCTTCTCTATTGTGTGCAGTTTGTTACCAATTAGCTATTTGAAGCTAAAACAGGTCTTTTAGAACTGGTTTGATCCTGCGATACCTAGAAAGTCGAGGAGCCGTCTTCCAGCCGTCTGTCGTCCAAGATATGCTCTTTGATTACATGATCCTCGACCATCACAAGGCCAAGCCGGCGATGTTGGGCTGGGACCATCGAGATAGAAATATTACCCAAGAAATTCAAAATAACAATTTTTTATTATTAAAAGTGAAGATTGTGTGTAAAATAAGTAGTGTTTGATTATTAATTTCCATATATTATGATTTACTTTAAAGGCTTATCAAACAGTAACATTTTATCACCCAATGATATTTAAGATTTGAGTCTCTGATTTGGTGTCGCTATCACTTCTATTTGTACCACAATAAACAAATAAAAAATATAAATGAATATGAATTGCGCAATGCATCGCTTGCTACGAGTATCTGCTCTTTTAATTGATCTATCTAAATGTTAAAGCCGATACCCGCTTCCGTCGTTGTTTTTCTTTGTTTACCTCCAACGAAATTGTTTAATTGTGTAATAGGTCCAATTGTCCAATTGCCCAACTTCCTTGTCCAAATTATTCGTCTTCGTAGAATTGCCGTGAGTAAGCGCTTGAGTGCAGTTTATCTTATACTTTGACTTGGCTAATAATGGACGCTTTGTTGACTCGCCGCGAAGAATACAGCTTAGTGTGTCATCGGTAACTGTAATGGACGGATAACACTGGCTTAATGGTTACTTTACTTCTTTGAAAAGAAAAGCATGATTTGTTTATTTTTGCTTTAAATATACAATCTTTGTTATTTCCGCTTCTTTCATGCTGAGTCAATATTGCCATTGATTAAATTTTGAAAGCCAGTCAGTCAATCGTACGTACCTAACGTGTAATGCTATGTTATTCACAAGATACGCTTGTCATTTGGTAAGTGTCGTGGTCTCGGTCCTTGTCATTGTAAATGTTGATAAAGTAGAAATAATATCAGCTTGCTATAACTCATTTTTCAGTAATAACAGCCATGGTTCGTTTGATCTTAGATCAACTTTTGACCTTATATTTTAGCCTTTGATATGAATGGTGTCTTTTCTCCTATTATCTTTACGGATCATTTTAGTCTATTTATATTACTTTAAAGAGTTTGGGTATACATTTTCCATACGTACTTGTCTATTAAGAAAGACTGAAAATAATCTTAAAAGCTGCGTGAAATTATGAAAGTTTCAAACCGCGTGTTTGTGGATATCAGATGTGGATTGATTGTAAACTACTTGGTGGATGCAATTACAAAACGGTACGGTAAATCTACCGTTAGGTAAACAATGTGATTTCGTTTTCATCGATATGTCGGTTCCACCGCGTGCGATCGCGAACGAGATCAATGTCAATACGACGAAATATAATCCCCATGTAATCGTACACGCGGGTATACCAGCGCATGAAATGCGTGACGTTTGGTATAAGTTTCATAAAATAAATTTATAGACTTGTAAGCTTCTATTCATGAGTCTAAACACAATTTATTACGATTAAGGTAGATTAATAATTGTCCCGCAATAAATGTAGGCTAACTTAAATTACTCTGCGACTCTTACCAAGAAAACCAAGTCATTACAATGATTTATCAGTACTTACGGAATTAAAATACATCAATACAAGCACAGTCTGTCACACTGGTAAAAATGCTACCGGGTGGGTTTTTATTTAAGTATAAAGTTCACACGTAATTCTACGGGTGAAGTGAAAGTTTTTACAACAAAAGTATTAAACTAAAAAAAAAAGACTAGGTTTGCAGAAGAAGTATTTAAGTAGTCATACGAAAGCCTAAGAACCAATATTTTTTTTGACGTGAACAAAAATAGACATTTGTTACACCTTGCGTTGTAGACCTATCAATTATGCAAGTAAGTAATCTACAGCGATATTTTTATCACTCTGGATATTTTAAGAGGTGGTTGAAGGTTTTGCCCATGAATCTGAACAACTTTCCAATGAAATATGAAAAACAAAATCGATCTCCCATTCAAAATGTGCTGTCAGCTGATGCATTTTCTATGGAAAGTAAAAAAATTCTTCGTATTCGACCTATGTTCCTAGGGAAAAGTTGTTCAGTTTGATGGACAGATCCACCTCTTGAAATATCCGCGGTGATGATAATTAAGGGTGTATAGAGATAGAGCGGGCTGTAATGACAAAAGCAGTTCTTCTTCTTTGCGTGTCGATGGCATCGTCATTTTAATTTTATATTTGTTTAGCCCAAAATTCGGCTACATGCACTGCATTTTGTGTAGCGTCCATTAACTCTTGCTGTGTGCAGGTGGAAGGGGACGCAGAACACGATGTTAGGTGGGCCATAGTTTGTATCGCACCACACGTGCAGATCAGATTAGGATCCTTTGAGAAACCCCACCTGGACATGTTGTCTTTACTGCAGCCAACCTGAGTCAAGCAAGACTATATACAAAATTAGCATCGTAACATAAGCAAAGTCACTAACGATCGAAACTTTCTCGGAGCGTAAAAAGTGTAGATAATTTACAATCTAACTAAGGTAACCGTTTGCAAGGCCGATACAATTTCCTAAAGAACTCCTACAAATATGTATGATTGTGCGGTTATTAGGTCATAATACAGTATTGTCGCGCTCTTGAGCAAAAAAATGTGCAAATATTAGGCAAAAATTTATCAATAAAAGAAGACAACTTTGGAAAGGTCAGCCATCTGAAAAATAAAGGTTCTTCTGAGTTAGGTAGACTTTCTAACTATCAAATAAGTAAGTAAGTTTATTGGTCGGCATAATACAATGTGTATTGCCGCACCCGTTGATCAAAAGAAATGTGCAAATATGAGACAAAAACTTATCGATAAAAATAAGACAACTTTGTAAAGGTCAGCCATCTGAAAAATAAAGGTTCTTCTGAGCTTGGTAGACTTTCAAACTATGAAATGAGACTACTTGGAAGCAATTAATTACACCCTTAACTTCAAGGAACAAAGCAAAAACCAAAAGATGTCATTTTCATAAACAAAATATAAAAGCGCCTTTATTTTTCAGGTACCTATACTTAGACTATAAATTAGACTTATCAATTAGCTCGCATACATACTCGTAGACTGCCTAATACATTATACTCATTATACTTCATTTTTGGCTTCGCGCAGTCGTGTATTTTTTTTTCTTTAAATTCGCACATTTTGTTTGATCAAGGTTCGACAATGCACATTGTATAATATTATTGCCTAGCTAGAATATATAGGAACACTAAGGAAATATCATTTCATTACGAACATTATTCTCTATAACATATTTCGTTTTTGCTCTTAGTATATATTCAGTGATGCAGAGAAAAGAGCACTTATAAACGGTGAAACTGTGTGGTCTGGCCCATGGCCGGTAAATGACGGTTGGCCGAAGCTTAGCACTGCGCATGTAAACGCTATGCACGCCCACATTACTGGCTATTAAACCCTCGATGAAGTTTTATTCCAGGTTATTATGATGATTCTGTTACCGTTAAGGGCTCTCTTTCTATACTATCCTCCTATTTCTTCCCTCTTTCAAAGCAACTCTTAAAATTATTTATCATTATTCCTAGCCTATTATGTCCCAGTGCTGGGCAAAGACCTCCTCTCCTTTTTCCACTTATCACGGTCCTGTGCAAGCTCCCACCAGTCCCGGCGGAAGGCTTTTAGATCGTCACTCTTAAAATTGTGTCTGTATTTATATTATGGTACACACCTAAACAGAGACGTGTTTTAATTTTTATGTACCTAATGCAGATGAAATTTTTTTGTGTTTGTTTTGGGCAAAGAGATTTTAACCTCGCTGCGCTCGGTCAGCGAGGTTAAAATCTCTTTGGTTTTGGGAACCATGCTGTCTGCTTTTGTTTCTGCTGTCTGAATTTCACGTAAACACAGCTTCGCTGATTTTAATCGCACGTTTTTACGTTTGTAATCAAGATTTCTCATAGGCTGTACAGACTATCTTAGAAAGTGTGACAATAACTCAGTGTATATAAGGACTAATACTACCCTTATTCCATATTACTTTTATGCAAGCAGGATTGAACCAAAGCTACAGTCAATTATAAATTAAAATCTTTATTTTCCAATCTCTACTACAGCTTTCAGCTCAGCTCTTGAAGCTCTCCTGCTTACAATTCAAACAGTATATGATCTCTACTAAGTATTCTGAAGCATTAAGTTGTAATGACTCCAAGATGGCGATGATAAAAAGTTATTGTCGTAAAACAGATAATCGGGCACTGAGATAATTTCTATGCCTACGCATTTCTGCGGAGCGCAGCTTGACGTGGGCTGTGGTCCGACAGAGTACCGTTTATATGTCTATAATGCCGCGCTGCAAGGGAAGATTCCAGGCTCGGATGGCTTATACCATGTAATTGAAAGCAATTTCCCTTTGGTAATGTCGAAAACCATTCGTTTAGTTACCGCATCCTGTATTTACGACTTTCACTAAGTTTATAGAGTGACAGTACTTATCGCTGTACTAATAAACCGACTGTAAGGGTCAGTGCAGAAATGCTATACATACATATGATATGAAAGTGCAGAATTGCTATACACGATAAAAGTGCAGAATTGCAATCGAAACGATATCGCGTTGTACAAAATAGGTACACTACTAGTTAGGGCTCGTAACGATATCATATAACGAAATGAAATTAAAAACTTTATTTTCTGTATTTTGTAACCAACAGGTCACGTTCTTTGAAATAACAATAATAGTTAAATCGATATTCCATACGTCATGATGCCTCTTAAACAGGTTACAATAAGAATGTCAGTATGTAGTGATTAAAAAAGCTTTTTAAACATTTATTTTTCTTTTCTTTAATAATCATCTAACGAGCGCGATTGTCTGCATTCATCCTCTAGTAGTCCTTCTTTAACAAACTTTTGACCTGAATTTGAAAACCAGTCTTTTTAAAATGTGGTCTGAGACTCCAAATTATGCCGCATTAACTGTTAAACTAATTGTTCGGCGCGAATAAATGAAGCCCGACGAATGGAGCTGTCTGTGCTAGTGTAAAGGAAAGGTTATTAATGGAAGATGCTTTATACCTGCTAATACTCCATACTGAATAGAAACTGGTATCTCAAAAATGCGGTATCACAACGCAAAGTTACCTTTTAGAAACTCCTTGTGTGAAAGAGGTTCTCGAAGATTCTAGTTAGCCTGTATTGTAGGTAACGTGTTTGTACTACCACCATGGTGTAACGTAAAGGCCAGTCTTTAAAGCCTCTGCCATAAAAAATACAGAAGTGTCAATTCTCTGCCCTCCTACCTTATGGCTAAACAGATTGTAGTATGAAGTTCGATACTTTAAATATGTAAATTTGTCCGTGTGGTGCCAGCAAAGAATAGCATCAACCCATCTTTACCCGTGGGTGTCGTAAGAGGCGACTAAGGGCTTACGAATCAGAGTATGGGCAACAGCATCTTCTGTGTATCGAACCATATTATATACTGCGGTCATCAACAACAGCGGTCGCCAGCCGCAACGCTTACAAGCGCGTGACAATGGTAAATCCCCTCCAAAATACCACACATTTAGTGTAATGTGTAACTTGTAATAGTGTAATATGTAACTTCATCAGAATGACATTACTTACTACTCCTGCCTTTTTGCAGTGAATGACCTTTTTCATCGTTATTTGCACCCTTGCGCTCTGAAAAGGATTGGTCAATTTGTGCGAATCCGTCACTAATAGTATGAAACCAAATAGCCTCATGTGGGGGGAGAATAAATAAGTGATATCTTTTTATATAGCCAAGCCTCTTACAATTGTCCTCTGGAGTTCTATTACCACACTATTACATATTCAAATTGCGCTCACTTCCTATCTTACATGTATATGCGTTCACGTACATTAAACAGAGAAATCTAGTCATTAAGTGCCATTAATTTTTGTAACAGGCAATTTGTGTTTGAGCTAAAGTAGCACCAAATCGGTTGGCTGCATACGCGATGGGTTCTATTCAAAACGCTGCGCAACCGCTGCGTTAAATAGCGATACGAAATAGGTTCACACGAATACATTTATTTCATCATAACATCCTATGAAACGTCCACTACATGACAGAGAGCTCCCTCCAGAAATCTAGCTTTTGCTGGAAAAAATGTAGAGGGGCAGTACCACAGTCACCTCGCTTGTTAGCGTTACGGCTATGGCACCATGGACCGCGGTTTTAGGTGACCGATCGCATTAAGTGAAATGTAAGATACAAAGGAGAATGCTGCTGCCCATCCTCCAGTTTATAACCCTTAGTCGCCTCTTACGACAACCACGGGTATGTATGGGTTGGTACTATTCTTTGCCGGCACCACACGGGACGGGAATATATTTATTTATTTTAGGTTAAATGGGCTTGGTCTTATTGTGTATTATTATAACACTTATAAAATTCAGGAAAAGAACAATGTAACTATGACGTGACGAGGGGATAATTTGATATCAGATGACGTGGCGGAAAAGGCGCGTGCGCGTTGCGTTTGCACCAACTAAACTCGGGTAGGCACAAACCCTACCAACGCCGTTGTAGTTTAGCATTGTTAAGGTACGGGTAGACAGGCGCCCGTCATACAATCCGTGGCCGATAGCATCTAGACGGAAGAAGACTATTACCTATGGCAAATATCGTTTTAAATCAGAGCCAGATCTGGCATTAATCAATGAAAGTACATGGCTCTTCCGTTCATTGTTCGGGGGCATCGCGTCTGCCTGCGCCATTGTCTTGCTATGCGCGTTCCCAATTTGAATTTGGAACAGATCGACATTAATTGAACGGAACATCAAAGCACGTGTACCTCCTGTGAAACCATCAACATCTGTCAATATTTGATCCATATTTGATCAAATTAATGGTGATTTTTAATAAAACATTTAAATTAAATTTGGTATAAACAAATTGATAGATTACAACATGTAAAGTTTTGCTTTCGTCGATGTCTCATATTAATTTTGATATCAAGTTGTAAAATAACGCTGGCTGTTTGCAAAACATTAAACGGCATTTGCCGATACTTTTCTAAACATCTTTATTTGATCTTTATGAAGCTTTTTGTCATTAACTTTGAAATTATGATTTTCGTGAAACTCACAGAAGTTTACTTGTCATACTATGATTTTTTATATTATATTTTGGAACTGGCTCTGAACATTTAAAGATGACAATGTAGCATCTGGGAAATAATCTCCTGCGAAATTCAACACAAGAATATTTCCTCAGATTGATATCATTCAATAAAAAAGTTCTTGCTCCAGAACATTAAGTATCAGTTTGAAAATGATAGGCAAAGTAGTTGACGCCCTAGGGAGGTAATTCGACAGCTTGATTTCATCAATTTCTATTCACTTTGCGAAGTCAGTACGTCAACGTTAGCTGTCAAAGTATTTGCACTAGCGGGAATGGTGATTGTCTATTCCATTCCAGGCCACATTTCACTTCAAGCATTGCGAATTAAACTAAGAACAGTTCAGTTGTTCTAAGGAATTTTGTGATCGCTTTGTATTTATTTTGTACACCCAACAGCACGGTAATAGTAACGCTTTGATACAAATGTTTCCATTGACGTGCAGTTGACCATACCGATCGATCACCATGCTGGCCTTTGCATCCTCTCTTCAGAGTTAATAACAGTCATAACATTCCAGCTGTCTCCAGAATTCCAGCTTTTGCTGGCAAAAGGGGAAGTACGAGTATAATAGTCTCCACGCTTGGTAGCGTTGCGGCTGGCACCATGGACCGCGGTTGTGGGTGACCGCAGTATGTAAGATGGTACAATACACAGTGGGACGCTGCTGGCCATCCTCTAGTTCATAATCTCTTAGTCATCTCTTACGACACCCATAGTTAGAGATGGGTTGGTTTATACTACCTAGGCAGCTAAGTGACTTGATCTGCCTTTTACGTAATTTATTGAGCGAAGAAAATTTGCAAGAACAGTTACTGTGGATATGGATATATCTGAGTGAAATGATTTTTTCCCATAGGAGGAGTTTATTAATTAAGGTACATAATGTTTTGCTATAGGGATGCAAAATATTGATGTATCCTGGTTTATTTTACTCAAAAATTCAATAGAGTCAGTAAAGTTAGAGTCACAAGCTTCATTCATATAAGGCATGTATTAAGGCACGACACGACCTGATATAGGTTCTTTGCATTGCTCGCATATTATGGCACTTTCTAACCGTTAAATAACCAGCGCCCATTGGGAATATAAACCTAACGCAGCATAATAGTGCGTTGTTTTCAATATTTAATAGCTTTGAATACTGTTAGTCAATTCGGTCACGTATGAATTGCATCCTTTACACGAAGTAACGGGTTGGTTTATAGGCCGTCATAATATTGGTTCAGTGGGTCCGTCTGTCGCAGGGAATTGGGGTCGATATTTGGACGCCCTTTCACATTGTTTGGTTAATGGAAGGCTCATTGTACGAGTGTTTTCACAATGCTCATCTGTCGACTCTCTTTGCTTAATATATTTACCTTGTACGTGTTGGCACTATTTTAATGGTAATTAGTTGGTACTCATTTCTAGGGTATTTTTTGCCTTATTAGCAGTTAAGTCTTCTATATCCGTGTGGTAGGTGTTGCATATGAGACTAAGGCCTTGTAAGGCCCGCAGTCCTAAAAATAGGACCAACTGTTTAACAAAAAGAAAACTTATTTTTGTATTTGTAAAGTACATAATACCGGGTGTTAGTGTAACCACTGTGATCCTTGAAACTGTGCATTGAGACCATAAAACTGAACAACTTTTCCTAAGGAACATAAGTCGAAATACGAAAAATAAATTTTGACTTTTCATAGAAACTGCACCAGCTGATTGCGCATTTTGTATGGGAGATAAAAAAAAATTTTTCGTATTTCGACCTATGTTCCTTAGGGAAAGTTGTTCAGTTTCATGGTCTCAATGCACAGTTTCAAGGATCACAGTGTTTACACTAACACCCTGTATATCAGATTTCGGGGCTGTGGGACTGCGGTCAATAAAGTCGCAACGTTATTAAGAGAACTTATACCACAGAATAAATAATAATACACACGGCAGCACGGTGTGGAAACAAAACCAGTCAAAGCTGAACTAGCGTTACGTTACAAACACCCAAAACCAGAGACCTGCTCGAGGTCAAAGCTTTTCCACTGTCTCGCAGCGGTATGTACTACCTAATAATTCCCCTTTATGATATGCATAGGTGGTAGGTAAGAAGAGGGAGCTACCTGCGGTAGAGTTTTATAATGATGCCACGTGAGATTATTAAGTTAGTAAATAACTTTGACAGCAGTATGTCTCGATCACACATGTGGGCGTTATATAAAGCTATCTCGCTGTCAGGGTAACTTCTTACTGTTTCGGAACGCGTCCCTATAAAATGTTATTAGAAATTGAACAAATTCTCCTCATCTCATTTTCGTAGAGGCACAGAAAGTAACTACACTTGAAATGTTTATATTTTAGCGGATCTTTGGATTTAATTTGCTTCTTTATCTCCAAGTTGATACCACGCATCAAATAAGACTTAGGGCTCATTGTTATTTCATTTCACCAAACAAATCGCATTGTTTGAGTAATGGTGTTCCTGGGTTGCACCAGTTAATTTCCTGTATTTAAATACTTGCTTTATTTGTGAGCCGACAGCCAATATTACGAACACAGGAAAACCTATTGTGCTTAATTACGCAGTTCATGTTACTATCTGCTCTGCTGCATGTATCCTTCCTGTGGATTTAACGTGTTATCACCACTCTATATAGGGTCTTAAGCAACTTTTCTCAAGGAACATTGGTAGAAATACGAAAAAGAGTTCTACTGCCCATTCAAACTGCATCAGCTGACAGCATATTATGTATGGGCATGGGGTCCCATTCCGTACTACGGTTTTTTCGACGGAGTAAATAGCCCGAATTCATTTGGCCTTTTGTTTCTAATAATTAAACTAAATGTTACTACTAGGTTGGTACGTAAAGGTGTAAACTATGACATTAATTCACTTTTAACATCCAGATATCAATTTATTCAAAGAAAATACCTTATGGAAAAAATAGCCCGAACAATTTTCGGCACAAATTCGTTCTACACACACCAGCATAATTAGCGTAATAGAAAAAAAAACAAGATTTTCAAATAATTTCGTATATAATTCAAGAGCTAACTGTTAGATATTAAATAATAATGCAACCAACATCTTTTAATATCAACTTTGTAGAGTTTCAAGTTATTTTTGTCAAAAAAAAACGAAATTAAAACGAAATGCATCTTTTTTAGATATTGTGAATAATTAAGAAACAGTACAAAAAAAAAAATTAATACAGTTCCACATAAAATGAATGTTAGTTTAGCAACGCGTGTTTCCCCCTCGTGCTCTGATAGCGGCTTCTATTCGTTTAGGCATGCTGCAAATTATGTTATCAATGGTTTCATGGGGTAACCTCTGCCACTCCTCAAGTAATGCGTTCTGCAGTTCACCCAGATTATTGGGAGGTGGTATTCTGGACTTTACGGCTCTTTTGAGGAAGTCCCAGACATGCTCTATCAGGTTCATGTCCGGGGATCTTGCTGGCCACTGCATTACTGGAATGCCCACATGATTTAGATACGCCTGTACTGTTTGAGCAGTGTGAGCCCGAGCATTGTCTTGCATTAGAAGAAAGTCTTCCCCAATAAAGGGGGCAAATGGCACAACGTATTCTTCTAAAATGTCCCTGATATACCGATCAGAAGTCATGTTCCCTCTATGGACTACCACTAACTCCGTACGAGCTCCCAAACATATTCATCCCCACACCACAATTGAGCCGCCACCATATGCCACTGTATTTTCGAAATTAGACTGAATGTAACGTTCTCCTTTGCGTCTCCATATTCGCTGTCTCCCGTCAATCTGGTTTAAGAGAATTCTGCACTCGTCCGTGAAGAGAACTTGTCTCCATTCGTTCATAACCCAATGGCGATGTTCACGTGCAAAGTTCAGTCGGTTTGTGCGGTGACTTCTCTCTAGTTTTGGAGCTTTGGCGGTTATGTAAGAACCTAAACCAACTTCATCGAACCTCCTGCGAACTGTACGCTCACTTACTCATACTCCTCGAGCGTCTTCGAGTTCGTTTCGGGCTTGCACAGCAGTTAACCGGGTGTTCCTACGGACTCGCAGTTGTAAAAAACGGCCATCACGCCTTGAAGTGCACATTTTTTTGCCTTGACCCCTCCTCCTCACAAGAAAATTAGTCAACCTGTACCTTCGGATGCTACGATGAATCGTTGATACCGGTCGACGAAGTCTTGTGACTATCGATCTGTAAGTGTGACCGTTTGCTCTCATTTCATCTGCCCTTACGATTTCTTGCGATGTTAAATCAGGCATTATTAAGAAATAAGAATAATACACTTTACGATATTTTTTTTACAATTATCTCAAAACAGTCGAAAAAACCTTTTTAGCGGAATATTAAAACAAATGAATGAAAAAAGTGGCTGTCAGCTTATATTCTTTTTTAAATTAGACGTTAAACAAAAAAAATTGTCATAACTGGCCAGTCTTTATCATAGAAACTTTTTAAATCGTACATGACGTGAGGCATCTGTACTAGTATAGTATTATATTATCTGTGGTATGGTCGAATTTTTTTTTCGTATCTCAATCTATGATCCTTGGGAAAAGTTGTTCAGTTTCATGGTCAGAATCTAGGGTCCCCAGATACAGTGTCATCATAACATCCCATGAAATGTCCTCTACAGGACAGGGAGCTTCCTCCAGAATTCTAGCTATTACGGGAAAAATGTAGAGGGGAAGTACCATAGTCACCTCGCTTGTCAGCGTTACGGCCGGCACCATGGACCGCGTTTGTAGGTGACCGCAGAAAGTAAGATGGTATGATACACAGGAGGATGTTGCTGCCCATCCTCCAGCTTATAAACCTTAGTCGCCTCTTACGACAGCCACGGGTATGTATGGGATGGTACTATTATTTGCCGGTACCACGCGGGAGATATACTTATAAAGTGTATAAGGTCCTAGTGAAATAGTGAACGTAATTTTAGCATGTTACTCAGACCATGAAACTGAACAAGTCTATCTAAAGGAACGTAGGTCGAAATACGAAAAAAAAATTCAGCTTGCCACAGAGACTTCGTCAGTTAATAGCGCGTTTTTTTGAACCTCCATTACAGAGTTTGATGGTCCAAGTAACATGCTAATAGTAGATTAGTAGCCAAGGGCTGTAAGGCATCAATTGCATCCCGAGATATTTAGGCTCACGATCGCAGCGAGGGCGCCTATAGTTCGAGGGTGCAATTGATGCTTACACCCGTGCTAACTACTCTGCTTTACATATCGATTGTGAGGTGAGTAGGTCCTTATTACCCCCAAATGGGGCTTGTAGGTACTTACCGCCCTAGGGCTTTTCTATTTACTTTATTACCCTAGAGCGCTAATTGGTCACCTACAAGCCCCATTTGGGGGTAATAAGGACCTACTTACCGAATATGAGAGATATGTTAATTATTTCATTAGGACCCTATATATGAATATTCAATGTCAATAGGATGTCACCATTCATCGAATAAATATTATGATTTTATATACAGAGTAAAATAATTACGTGCGCTTTTATGGATTTTGTATTGAAGTAAAATCTCGTTAACTTTTTCGATTGGCGAAATATTGAATATAACAAGGCAAAGATATTTTTTTCATTTACCGTGGATGTTATTATTCCCGTATTCCGTATAGATATTTTATATAAATCGATCTTGAATAATTTTGATATGTTTTTGGTAAATGCAACTCTGTATCGAATTTCATGCATAGATAGAAGAGAACCTACCAATAAAATTGTAACATAGAAATCAGATCTTTTGAATGCGTATTTTAAAATGTCAATTTAACTATGATTTTTATATTTTTCTTTTGATTTGTGTGTAATGTATTCAATTCAATTTTTGATGGTTATGGCTCCATCGCTACTTGCGATTATCCTGCCAATGTCAGAGTTAAATAAGACATGTGATTTTTTAAAAACAATGGGCGGTAGGTACTAGGTACACAACACACAACACAAAGTCAATTCCCAGGTGACCTGCAAAGAGGAGAACACAAACATTTAAAATCAAAAATAAATAGATATAAGCATATATGCACGGTATAAGAGACGGCATACTGAAAACTGAAAGGGCGTGCTCAGGCAACGAAAATGAACAACTTTCCCAAAGAAACATTTTTGGGAAATGAAAAAAGAAATTTTACCTCCATACGAACTGTTCGATCAGACTGAGCAATTTGTATGGAGACGTAAAAATTTCTTTTTTATTTCCCAAAAACGTTTCTTTGGGAAATTTGTTCAGTTTCGTTAACTGAGCACGCCCTTTCAGTTTTCGGTACACCGTCCCTTACACCCTTTGTTTATTATGAGGCTGGGGCAGACATATAAACATCATATTATATATACCCTGTATTGCCATCTTCAGTTAGTTTGGAGGCGTCTTTGTATAGAGTAAGTCAACCTTGCCAGTCCCTGTTATTAGCACCGGGGCAATCTTTGCTAATACTAAAATTTAGAATAACACGGGGTCGGAAGCTTAAGGATTCGAAAGGGGAGTCATAGAGGGGATTTCTAAGAATTTTGTAAATTGGAAAAGAGAGGTCTTTAGTTTTATTAAGACCCTGTCCAGAAAGGGCGAATTCGCCGCGATTTACGATGCGTTCATCTGGACGCAAACAAGGCGCTCCTAGTATCTCAATTCGCGGCGAATTCGCCCTTTCTGGACAGGGTCTAAGACTATTAACTAAAGGGTCTTTGTGGGACTAGTAACTGAATGTCGAAACTAGTTGTGAAAGGTCTTGTAATTTTTCATGAAGGGGATGGGTAAAATATTGGGATAGGTTGAAATAGAAACGAACGCACATTAAATGGCGCCTAAGGCGGAGGGGGGGTTCTAGACACTCAACCTGAAGGGCATTAATAGGAGATGATTTCGTAGTGTGTGTAATTTATGGTTACATCGAAATATTGATAATACTTTTTGAAAACATCGATACTTTAATATTTTTTATTTGCTCATTTCTAATTGAATTTAAGATGAAAAGCAATACGATCAAACCTCGCTAGTAATTTTCCTTCTTAACATTCAGAAGATTGTCGTAGTGAGGCACCTTTCAGCATCGATAAATAAATTCAATCTCACGATTCGATTCGATCACTGCCATCACGAACAACCTCGTCGTGCATTTAATTAGAAGACTTCCGACGATTATCTAAGACTGCAGCCTGATATTATAGGAATAAATTTTATTCAGATTACACATAACAGGGTTATTACCTAGATTATCCACTGAAAACATAACTTTGTTACCTACAGTGAACACCTGTCATTAAAAAAAAAAATTGTATATTTAAACAATTTAATAATATAATTGGCAGACATATAATATAAAATTTATTGTTATTTGCAAAGTTGCAATTTTTCTAGGGGAGAATTATTTTAATATATTTAGTTTTTTTACATCGAAAATTGATCTTATTTTGATTACTAAACAAACGTCTTATGTATACTTTCGTGGCATCCGAGTGCTGAAGACACTCACGTGACCAAGCGATGAAAAAGGTCACGTGACCAAGTGAGACCCCGCTCTATTCTCGAAATACACGCTTTCCACTAATGATAAATAACCTTGGAGTCGCACGCACGCTCCTCTGCAGCAGGCAATGCAATCCCTTGACAAGCCTGCTATCATTCCCACTCAGATATCGCAATGGAAGTAGTTTTGCGAACGTTTTCACGGGTATCGTGATCGGGTGACGGCTCGCTCTGCATGCTCTGCATATTGGCAATCACGTTCCACCATTAGCCGTGCCTCTAATAAAGATATAAATTACGAAAAGTTAATTAAAACGCTTATCTTTCTGACTAAAACGACACTGGTAATTGGAGGTAGTTTATTTTACTTTATAAATGAAATGATTTATAGGAGAAAGCATGAAACGTCCCTTTGGCTTGATTGATTCAACGACGAGAGAATTCATAAAAGCGCGGAACATATAAATTATAGATATTTGTAGATTGGATTCGTACACTTTGACGTAAACGACGAATGTCGTCGTCCGCGATAGTTATTACCTAACACGAGCATAATTTAGCGTAACACGTTAGACGATTGGATAAACCCGCTTCCAATAGATACAGTGCAGACACATTAGCAGTTAGCACTATGACTGTCGCTCCTTTCCTCCCTGGTTTAACGTGGCGATGCGATGCAAATGCGAGCGATTCTCACGAACCGGTGTGCGACGCGCGAGGAATTGCCACCGCTGCGCGCACGTATCGTCGTCGTGCTGAACTGCAGGTGTCATGTCAGCGAAATTGCCGGAAAAAGATGATGAGCTACCGATAGTTAGCAACAGTCGTGCTTCCCAAAGGTAAGCAGAGCACCATATAACCGGAAAATAAGTTGATCAACTTCTGCGTCAGTTGTTATATTCTCGAATAATAATAAATTCGAAGGAACTAGGAAATTTAATAACTTACGATTCTTGTTATTTTCTGGTGTCATATTTTTAAATAGACCATAGATTTTACTTTTAAACGATAAAACGCAGATTGGGTGTGATTATGTGTGGTTTGTATGTTTGGACACAATATTTTTAAATTCAAATTCAAGTATAATCATCAAGTTCATCACGTACTAAAACCGCTCCATGTTTCTGGTGTAACCAAGTGAAAGGAGAGGGAACACTTCGCTTCGCAATCTCAACAACTACCGATGGCATAGATAATTAATTGTTCCATGTTCGGACCTCGCAACTTCACTGCAGCTGTTTCATAATACTGACTGTCTTACGATGTTCACGATCCAGACGCTATTTAAAATTTGTGGGTATAAGACGTGCACTGTTACAGAGAAAGTTTAGGAGCGAGCGAATTGAAAGAAACTTGAGTAAGCAGTAACATCATACTGGTGTCTATGCTGTTGCGGATGAAATTAAAGTTGTTGCGGAGGAAAACTATTAGCATATTTTCTCCAATTCAACACAAAATATCAAAGTGGATGGTGGCATCGCACAGCCCTCTCAAAAGAGAAGAAAAAAGAAGATCTCATGTGTCTTATAATATAATAATAAATTCATTTTCTATGGAACAATTGATTTTGCACATGGTTTTAACAATGTAAAGCTTAAAAAGTATTTTAGTTATGTTACTAAAAATTTGCCGACGGACGGATACATAAAACTGCTAAAGTACAAGAAATGTTAATACAATGTATAATTACCATAGAAAAAGCGTAACTTATCTACCTACGCCTGTTTTCATTAGCTGGTAACATGAAAAGACTATCCTCGACCTTTACAGAAGTGCTTTTTGTTTCAAATCAGAAATTTCCTTTCTAAACAGAAATTGAGTGGTTTAAATGGGAAGAAATAAATGTTGTCGACAGCATGCCCCTATGAGTGATAGGTCTCGACTGCTGACAGTGGCCCATTAGTTACGCCGTTAATACAGAACACAGACGGCTGAATAGATTTATGATAGAATACATGCCTAGTTTTAATTTTTACTGTGGGAGCCTTTTGGATTCGCTTTCGCATATAATTGAATGGGCCCCTTAATCACGACAATACTTGAGTTTTGAGGTATCGTAGACGTTCTTAACTTTTGTGAGTATAGATGGCATGACTGAGTTGGCATCATAGTACATTACGTAACCAGGACAGAAAAGTAAAAAAGTGCAAAAATGCTCAGAGAGGCAGTGAGCTGAGAGCGATAAATGGACGTTTGAGGCTTTTTAAGGGTTCCGTACCTCAAAATAAAAAAACGGAACCCTTATAGGATCACTTTGTTGTCCGTCTGTCTGTCTGTGTGTCTGTCTGTCTGTCTGTCTGTCTGTCTGTCAAGACCCTTTATCTCACGTACGGGTAAATGTATCAGGTTGAAACTAATACCATATATTAGGATCCGTGAACCACACAAGATCTGAAAAATTAAATTTTTTACAACGACGCAATCAAAAGATATGGCATTTTATGTCCTCATCTCCATACATTTATTCAAAAATGCAAAACCTACAGGGTACTTCCCGTTGACCTAAAATTATGAAATTTGGCAAGAAGCTAGGTCTCACAGTACAAATAATGGGAAAAGTCTGAAATCATTAAATATTTCAACTTTTCTCCCAACTAATGGTAACCAATTGTGGTGAGCTCCCGTTTCAAGAACTTTCATATAAGAGAGGGGTCAAGTTGGATGGTCCCTGAGGCGATTTTTGTTTTAGTTCTATTTTAAAAACGGGAACACTTACAAACTTAAAAATTGGTACGTTTATAGTGCATAAGCTATAAAATAACAACAAGTAATAAAATTTGGTCAAGCGCGTGTCGGACTCAAAAAATCTAGCACATTAACTTACTGAAATTTCAACTAATACAATTATGTTTATGTGGTGGTACGGAACCCTCAGTGCGCGAGTCCGACTCGCACTTGGCCGGTTTTTTACTTCCGGCCTTAATAAGTTTTTATAATTTTACGTAACGCTTCGGCCAGAATGTGGCTGTTTAAGTCCGCGTAGCGGCCAGAAAGTATCCACTTTCTTGCTGTAGATTCTTAAATAATATGTATGTATGTATATTAACAGACGGAAATTAAGTATATCTACTGGTTGTGTAGTGTAGCTTACCAAAATTGAGCGAATTCGTTCTGATCGATTGTTGGTATCTAGTTCACAAGATTCTTAGCATCAAAAGATGCTCCGCATAGTTTTACGTTATAAAAACTAAATTGGTAAGTGAATATTCTGTGCGAGCAGCCTGTAAGCCCGTTGATTACTTAAAAGACTATCCGTTTATTATCTCCAATCAGGCCGTGATCGTAATTGCAGTTTTCATTGGAAGATTGCAGCTGCATTCTCATGCTTACACCATTTTAATCACTATTGCTGTTGTTGGCCGCAAAAGCTTATATGTATGTTTCAAACAAATAGCACAGATTTCACAGACACTTCCAACATCGAGCTTTATAAATGTTGTAACCGAATCGGTAAAAATCCCGTCAATTATCCGTATTTACAGTAACCAAACAAACATGCACAATTACGTTTTCAGATTCATTGATGTTATTGTGTAAACAGTTATTTACACGGTCTGAGAACTGCGCGTGCGCTCCTGAGAATCACGATACGGAGCTAAATGTCAATTCCGTGATAGTCTGCTTTTGATGAGACTATCACGTTCGTAGACAAAATCACCTGTCCGCGAACATTCGACGAACATCGCTGCCATGAGCGCGTATAATGTAGAATGATTGAGATGTGAACGTGCTTTAACTGTGGCTTTAAAGCTTTAGCTACATACATTCAATTAATATTCATAAGGTCTCTTGAAGTCTCTTGACGGGCACTTGTGAATGAGCGACAGTGTTATTTCTAACAGGTAAAATGCCCAATTCGGTGCACTATTGTAGTGCCGTCAGAATATGTGAAAGTTTTTGGTTTACGAGCGGGGTCGTCGGGTTACCTGTCAGACAATTTTAAGGTTTTATCGTTGCGGTTTATTTCCGTCTACGTTTTTTTGTAGTTTTGATGAATCGACATTAGCTTCGGATTCTCTTGGAAAGTTTCGGGGCACGTTGGCCAAACACACTGTAAGCTCTTAGATTTCATTTCTTGTGTGAATGTGTATGTTCGGTGGTTTCGTTCTTTATTGCGCAGGCAACGTGTAATTATTGCCTTTGAAATAATTTTGCCAATTGGTGTTAATTTGTTGGCATCACTTTTTGTTAAAATACTAATTTAATTGTTACTTTTTGTACTTTCTAGTCTTAAATTAATGTTAATGTATATTAAAAGTTCAAAGGTACTACCTAATTTAGTTAGATTGTAGGGTGGAAGAGTAACTGCCATGTGCGTCGGGGTCGACAACACGATCTAAAATAGACGAGAACTAGGCGCGTGTTATTGGGTTCTAATTATAGTGGGGACGTGTATACGTGCAACGGGGAAGCGCATGGAGGCAGCTGTGCATCTTTCGTTTACGGTTTTACTAATGGCTCGCGGAGACGGCTGCGATGTAATACCGACTAATGCTTTTGTCGCACACAGGCCATTGTTAGACAGCCCTAACGTTAAAAGAATAGAAACTATAAACGAGACTAGTACTAGGAGGTTTTATAAGCTTTTGTTACAAAAAGTAAAAAAAAAAAATTAATACGAATTTTAGACATCTAATATTGATCTACTTTAGAAAAAAAGTGTTAGAGCTAAGTTTCATAGCATAGTTGCCTTTTAACAACTTCTTATGCCACCTTTGTCTATATAGTTATCCAATAAACAAAGAACAAATTTTTAGAATTTTCACCTTCGTCAATTAGGCTAAACCATTATTTTTAGCATCCCTTTTGATCATTGAGGCAAGTCAAGCTGAATTTGGAATGAATAATTAGTGAAGCAATTGCCACTTGCTCTGCCGGCACAAGTGTGCGACAGATGTTGGTTGAGCCTTATACGGAACTGATACATGATGCCTGCGCTGGAACATATGCTATGAATTTACAAGAAGCTGGTGCTTCGGATTAATTTTCACGATTATACAGCCGCATCCATATAACGTACGGAAACTATTAATATGAGTGAAAAGAATATAGCGTGACTAGGAATAAGTAGCTTTTACTGTAGATTGAGCCCTTTTCTTACATCAAGTTAGTTGCAATAAAAAATTTGCAAGTCTTAGCACATAAGAATCTAATAGTTCGTAGCGGGTCTACGTAAACAAAACAACAAAAAAGGTGCAAAACGAAACGATTTTGTGATATTGCTACTTTTTGTGTAGGTATGATTGATTTTAGAATAAGAATTAAGATTATTATGCAATTTCTACAGTTTATTGTGGATATTGTATTTTACAACCATTATGCTCCAAATACTATCTTTATGTCTACTTCCTGTTCGGGAACGTAAAATTTCTAAGAGAAGGTAACAAATTTATGTCAGCATGCGATGATTTGATACTTATTTACTTCGATAGGTAAAAAAATTATAAGTAGGTAGGTAGGTAGATTGCTTTGAGTGGTTGCATGTGAGTACAGTATTCGGGAATCCTCTATATCGACAAAACGCGGTGTCGCCAAGCAAGGCTCGTGCCTGGCCCCGTTATCACGAACGCTGAAAAATGCTGTAAAAATGTGTAAATATCATAAACCCTAACGTGACCGTTTTGAGATTCAGAGACCGATCAATGTTTGAAATAAATAATAACTACCACAATTAAACGAGAAGGTAATTATTTTCTAACGGAATGGGCTTTCAGTCTCGTAACAGGCATTTCGATATAGCTCATGCATAATTGCGGTTGCATCCTGCTGTCAAGCGATACATCAGCGTGACCTAGTAGAAATACTGGGGTTCTATTCCAGGCGAGATGTGGTGCAGATTCGGTCGACATCGCCGTCGATATCGTCCGTCACCCTTGACATGCCTGCGTCTACACTACAGACGATAAACAGATGCACTCTACATACCATATCCTATATATTTGAACCGAATTAGTGTATTACCTTAGAAAATGCCGTGAGCGTTCCATTTAATTATTGTATGCTAATTAAAAAAAAAATAAGTCACCGTTTTCTTGTTACAAATCGATATTCCGACGCCCCTTTGGTTACTTGTGGATCATTTCTGTATAACTGCGGACTTTTTCTTCAACCTATTTAAGAGAAAGTGCGTGGGTATTTCTTGTCCCTCCTTTTTTTTCCACCTGACTACTTCACTTAGCCTTAAGCCTTAATACGAATAAAGAAACTTTATTTTTACCGACCAGCAAGCGCCAAAAAACTCCCAAGGTGCACGTTAATTTCCTGACTTGATCAACAAACGTCACCACATTTAAAATATTTATATACATAAATTAAACCATCCCCAAAAATCAGTCTACCTTTAGTAAAAGCTATATCAAAATCCCTACTGGAGTTTTAGAGATCAGCGTGTTAGGTTAGGACAGAATAACGCGACGTACTTTGATTAGCTGCATTTAGAAATTTGTTTAAAGTGACCGCAGTGTTGTGTTTGTTGAATCATTCCGCGATCGATGCAATCAGTTTTTGTGGACACGAAAATGTTAAGCAATTCATACCATCTCGTTTACAAACAATGGGCTTTGTATCATACGATCGACGATTTCGTTTGCATTTTACATTGCTTGATATTAAGATCTTTGCTTTAATGTTTTAGTAAGTTTTAGCATACATTGAATGTGGTCAGTCTTTCTTCTATAATGAACTTCTAGAATGAATCATATTGTGAAAATGAGGCTTATATGTAGCTTTGTAGACCATTCCGAAACATCTATGCCTAAATAAGAAAATTGAAAAAAATAACACTACCAGCAGGATTCGAATCTTGCATCTTTTCCGATTTTTAATTTATGCACTATCCAAGCACAGGACTTTTTTTATTTTTATTTAGCCTGTGCTGTCCCACAGGACTTAACTTAATTAAATATTTTTATTTGTGGGAACACACACAAGTTTTGCATGTAAATAACGGGTTAATTCCATGTTCCTATTTGTTAATATTGCTCAAAGGAATTATTTGCCTGGTAAATTGATTAAGTAATGTTTATCCTAAAGTCAAGAAGAGTCACTTTACCTTTCTTTTGGAAATTATTAGATAGTTCTATTATCTAGAATATCTATAGATATTTTGCGAAGAAAATCTATTATTGCGGATTCGACTCGGCATTTAGCAATGTTTCTTGTGCAGATTGACTGAATTTCGTCCATTTCCGGTGACATAATATTAATTTGACACCGTTTACTATGAAAATTGCTATCTATCGAATTCGCTTCGGTTACAGTGTTTTGTTGTTTCGGTTGCTTCAGCAATTTTCGATCGATTGCGATGATTAGTCTTTCTAATTTTTCTGTTGGCTGAGTCTGTCTGGGTTGTCACGCAGCCACACCGTGACTCAAGTCATCGGCTGCTTTAGCCGGCGCTTTTTGCCGGGGGAGATTCAGAGCGCGACCGTACGGTACCGTTTCTTATGTCGTGCTCACCGCACCTTGCTCACTGATTAGCCCCTACCGGGCCCGAGTGACCGGAACCATCTAATAAGTTCATTATAATTGCACCATTGTGCGATATATCTTTCCAGCTCAAATTTATTCGCTTTATTCGCGTTCAGAGTCTTGTCTAGTGGAAGTAGAGGCATAATTGAGCATGGGAAGATGCAACTTTAGGAGAAGGTGCAGATAGACTACAAATCGTCGATGGTAACGATTTATTGAGTTATTGGACGCGTCAGGAAATACCCTGAGAAAAATTATACATGTAAAGTTTAAATAGAACACCCATTTGCGACGTCGCAAGTGTTATTTCATACGAAAAATGAGGCTATCAATGATGTAATAATTGTATGTAATTGCAGGCTATAACAGTAAATTATCTAACACTCAAAACTAATGCCAAAGATTGTATCATTAGGTTTCTGAACTGAACACATAAATTAGCGGTATCCGCGAATCAATAATTTCCTACTTCCGCCATTTCTTTGGCATTAACATTTTTCGGCTATTATATACCATCTTCGAGCAATATAGGCGGTCGCATAGATATTTTTTTCTCATGTAGTATTAACAGTTTTTACTTAGTGGGAGCTGCCTTCTTTTATTAGGGTCCAGGAATACATTTTTGTTGATTTTCTCACTAGACTGTATAGTCAATTAATTTATTGCTTATGAAATGAAAATTGGTTATAAACGCCCCTACACCAGAAAAAACCAGCCAAGTGCAAGTCTGGTTCCTTACCGGTCCAAATTTTTGATTTCCAAAAACTCCGTGTTCAGTCCAACCTGACCCGTCTTTGATATGAATTAATTTGAGCTCAGCTTAATTGCGTTTATTACCAATTTTCATTTCTTGAGCAATAAATTGTTTCGGCGAACAAGCCATAAGTACCAAAAAAATTATAAAGATTACACCTGTTGAAAGCAAACTAGTACTGCAGAAGTCTATCAAAATGTACTTGTATAACAGCCTTATTATTATCGAGACGATTTTTCGACAACTTTTTCAGGACCGTAATCTGATTAATAAATTATACAGGGTTATTTGTAACTCGACAAACTCTCGTTTAGGGCTCATTGTGAAGGCTTGATGCTACAACTTTAGTTCTACGACTTTCAAAAGTTCGCAAAAAAAAAATACTACCTAATTTTCAGATCAGTTTATGTATGTATGGATGAAATAAATCTTTTCACCTCACAAGCTCGGAAGAGTGTGCTTTATCGGTCAAAATATTTGTTGTTTTTGGCCGCTAGCGTGGAAAAGGTTTTTGAATATCAAATCTGTAGAAATCTGCGTGCAAAAGTAATTTTTGACCGCTAGCGTGCAAAAGGTTCTTGAAAATAAAATGTAGTAATGAATAAAATGGTGGTCTGAGATATTGGCCCTGGGAGCCAATTTTTGAAAATCACCGGGTGTTAAAATATCAGTAAAAAATTCAAAATTTTCTGATTTTTCTTTTCAAAAGTGAAGATTGATATTCGTTAAATATAAAGTAGTTTATAACAGTTAATTTTCATATTTTATATTATCACCCGGTGATATTCAAGAATTAGAGCCCTGTTCGTTAGTATTTTTCTCGCTGTTGTGTATGAATTAAAAAAATTGTGTTTCGCTCGACAGCAAAGTTATTTCGCGTCTCGTGCTTTGAAACCCTCGCAACACTCAGAATTCTTCTTTTGAACCACTCGCTTCGTCGTGGTTCAATCCTAGAATCCTTCGCTTGCTCGAGGGTCAATACTCTACAATACTTTTGCTGCCTTCCATAACAAATAATTATTTTTGTCGAATTTGCAAAAGTCGTGGAACAAATAACCCTATAGTAGGAAAAAACTATACAGGGTGTAAGGAACAGTGTATCCAAAAGTGATAGGGCGTGCTCAGTCAACGATATAACAACTTTCCCAAAGAAACATTTCTCTCCATACAAACTGTTCAAACAGAGTGTCCAATTTGTATGGAGAGGTCAAAATATTTTTTCGTTTCCCAAAAATGTTTCTTTGGGAAAGTTGTTCAGTTTCGTTGACTGAGCACGCAGTTTCAGTTTTCGGTATACCATCCCTTACACCCTGTATTTACATTTACTTTAAAAATTATTTGTCAAAACATTGACGTGTTTATAAGAGTATTTAATTTCTACACGTGTTTGTTTATACATTATTTATGCATTGTTTATACCCAGTATTCGAGTAGTACGGTGTTGAGCTTAGGCAAGCGATAAGTCTGCAATTTGCAGGTAATTTCGCAAGTCGACACGTTGGCGGGTTCTCACGGAACACCCGGCCAACGTGTTAATCATAATCGGGCCAGAGGTCTCCAGATGGACGTGCTTACTGTGTGATCCTCACCTAGCCTACGTTAGTCGTAATTTACGAGAAAACTCGCCAATACTGTAATATAATATATTCAAAACACAAACGCGTAAAATTTTCCAAGAAGTGAAATTTGCTAGAGCCTTACTCAATGTTCTTGTCATTTCCACACCAATAATCAGTTGAGTTCGTCGAAAGCTAATAAGTAGGTAATATTATTTTTCTTTGTCAAAGGCTGCGAAGCTCAAGTATACAGAAAACGAACTATGCTACTAGTAACCTGTTTAGTTAAACAGTTGGAAAACATCCTATATCATGGTGTCACAAGTATACATTAAATATCATATCTGCCGATAGTTGATAATGGGACAATTATACCGACCTTAGGTATTCTTAGCAGCAAATACAAACGTATTGTAGAAAAACAATCTTAATCTAAATATTAATAACACGCGATTTATGATAGTTAAGTTTAGTTCGGTCTACAGTAAAGTGTCCATTACATCCTTCATTATATCTATCACCGAATTAATGAAGCTTAATTTTTATTATTTAATACATACCAAACGTGGTGGCTGTCAACATAATTGCCCATTTATGATAGCAATCTAGCTTCTAAGTATAGTTATAAATTGGACAGGGTTAATTGAATTACAAGCAAGGTGATAACTATCGTTTAATTACCTCAAGATTTATGTCAAACAAATATTCGCATGCCATCCGTTTTCTCCGCAAAATTCGTGTACTTTATGTATAGTTTCCGCAATAAATTAAATAGAACGCTTTTAAATAATAATTTTTAAGGAAGTTCTAAATGTTTTATAGTCCACATTCTGTAATTTAAATAGCGGTTTTCATGTGATTATACAGCTGCCTATGTTATGTTATGATTTACTGGAACGCTTTGAGAGCGTTGCTTTTGCAGACTTTCTACACACTACACATACAGGGTCGTTTTTCTTTCACCAAACTAAAAGAACTAGTGAGGTCATCAGTTGAGCTCGAGGATTTAGAATGGAAGTTCAAAAATACCTCGTTATGTTTGGTTTGTTAAGTTTCAATACGGAAACTGGTAATAACGACATGCCTTAGGATTATGTTTGGTTTGAAAGCAAGACGAGTGAAATAAACCATTTGAAATGTAAAAGGAGAAAACAGGTGCTAAGTATGTGAAGAATGCGTATCAAGAAAATTTGCGTAATTTAAGTAAGCCTTGCGGCTTCGCATGCGCACTCGCCGACGCGCTTCTAGCTTTCTCTGCATTAGTTACAAATGTGCGAGCTAAATGATATATTAATCAGACCCGTCATAAGATTTAGATTAAGTAGATTGGGTTAATTGCTCTACTAATAAAGGTGGATGCTCAATCATCTTCTTTGTTACTTTCGGTCACGAGTAGAGAGGAGCGGTGTTCGCGCGGACATAAATCTCTTGTGGTGTTATCTCGATCATATTTCCGCGGGCAGAAACTGGTCGCGGACTCAGGCGGTAGCCATTTTAAAATATCACCTAATTAAAGTGGACATGACCGGGCTTATTGCCTTTCTATTAAATTATCGTTGACACCCGACAAGAGCCCGTCACTTTTTAATAGTTTAGTTTAATAATGGCTATCGAACACGCACACGAACAACCATTTAAATTAATTAAGACAACCACATCGATTAATGTCACCATCGATTGTTAATTGAATAAAGTTTATAGTTATCTGGGCAGCCGCGAGTGAACAGCTGCCCACGCGGTGCTTACTGCAAATAAGGGCAATTGAAATACAAATTGTTGTATAATGTTCTTTAATTAACAAACATTTATGCCGGTTAAAGTAAAGCTGTAATTTCTTCCGGATGTCCATAATTGAAATCCCGGGATATTAGTAGTAATACGATTAGGTGAATGGATAAGAGTACCTACCTAAACAGCTACACATTTCAGGCACTGGGCCCTTTTAGGTACGTGCATTGCGTAAGATGCAGACATGCAACTTTGCGACGGTGGACCAAGTAATGAATTACAAAAGGTCATAGTTTTGCATTCGTCTTTCTATATGTTGAAGCGAGGGAATATACGACAAGTACCTTCCCCATCCGACCGACTGGCACGCTGCCAGCATCTTGGCGAGCCCATTGAGAATTATTGATTGATGACACAAACTAGGAAATGGGCTTCAGTGCACTGTATGAAAACATGTCACATTTTAGCATAATAATTACATATGTCAGATTACTTCGAACTTTTTGGTTTCATGTTTGGTAACGAACTAATCAGCTAGTGAGTCAAGTTTTAGTAGATTATCTTTTCGTACAACATTAACATTACAAAACTTCGACTACCTATCAGGTCTGAATATGATGAAACAATTCAGAAAGTCAGAATAAATAACTTGATAGTGAATGTCAAGAGGTTATAACTGGGACAGACAGACGGACAATGTTATTAGTAGGCGAATGGCGATGAACGAAAGCTCCCAAAGTTGAGGTCACGCCATTAACCTCTCTGGAGTCATCTTACTCAGTTTGAGGGGGTTAGTGACTTCTTAGATAAAGCGTCTTCATACTGTTTAGACGTTTTTAAATGTAAGTTTACTTTCAATTTGATGTGATGATACTGCAAATTGATTTTTGATAAGCTTTTTTTTTACTTGTTCTTTGGGTTAGTAATGAATGAGCCTACCTTCTACCTAAGGCGTGGGCCGCAACTTAGATCCCTGCCCAGGGCAAACATTTGTGTGCTGAACACGACTGTTTGTTCTGTGTCTACATAATATGTATATCAGTCTTTGGAACAGACAATAT
Organism: Athrips mouffetella; assembly: GCA_947532105.1. Lineage (NCBI taxonomy): Eukaryota > Metazoa > Arthropoda > Insecta > Lepidoptera > Gelechiidae > Athrips > Athrips mouffetella. Next base: position 13,763,970 of record OX383956.1, read on the forward strand.
GTGTTTATTTATTTTTATTTTTATTGTATATATTTTTATTTTACTTACTGACAGCGTCACGAAATCAATAAATCATAGATTTGTTATTTGTAAATGTCAAAAAGCAGATTGAAAAAATACGAAACTAAACAACTTTCCTGGAAAATCAAAATATTTAAGTAAATATTTTTGAAACTAAAAAAATACGCTATCACCTGATGCAGTTTCTAAGTTACTTCGTATTTTCCCTATGTTTCTTGGGGACAGTTGTTCAGTCTCATGATCTGAGTAAAATGCTAAAATTTAAATTTATATATAAAGACCTTATATACACAATACCGGTGACACATGTACTTACTTATTACTTGCAATTTCGATATCGTTTGTAATTCAATAAGAGAAACTTAATACTATTCGAAAGAATGATACAAAGATTGCATGGCTCCTTTCTAATATTGATGGTGGTCTGACGTTAGCCTATACCGAGTGTTACTAAAAGACCTTCCTTTAAAGTGTCACTACTCCTTGAAAGGCTACAACTTGTTCTCATTAGGGCTTTTTGAAATTCAAAAAATCTCTTGCTTTATGCTGATGAATACGTAGCAAGTTTGTGCACTTGACTGTACCTACACTGTGTTGGTACGTGATCGCTTCACCGTATTCCATCCAAAAAACGCGCTGTTGAAGCCTAGAGTTCTAGAGGAGAGTGATACACCTATACCGGCGGATGTTAGGGTAATCCTTGAAACTATGCAATCAGACCATAAACTGAGAAACTTTCTCTAACGAACATAGGTCGACTTACGAAAGATACATTTTCATCTACCACACAAAATGCGCAATTAACTGGTGCAGTTTCTTCGGAAAGTATTTTTTTTATCGTATGTATGACCCTTAAGGGCTTTCCTGTAGTCAACTAGCGTCCCCATCAGTTAAAAAATATTACTCGCTAAATACAAAACTTATCGGAAAGCTGTCTTACCAGTTTGAAGTAGTTTATTTACAACCTATCAATCCTACTGACAAATATAGTTCACTGTAGTTACAGATACAAAAAGTGCGAAAAACGGCCACTTTTAGTAGTTTTTGTATCTGTAACTACAGTGAACTATATTTTTCAGGATTGATGGTTCAAAATAAACCAGGGTACCTTTACTTCAATCTGGAAAGACAGTACTTGATAAGTTTTGTATTTAGCGAGTAATAATTAGTTTAACTGATGGGGGCGCTAGTTGACTCCAGGAAAGCCCAGGAATGTTGTTTACTTTCATGGTCTGAGTGCATAACTTCAAAGATTAATTAGAACATAGAAACAAAATACAAAAAAAAACCGGTCAAGTGCGAGTCGGACTCGCGCGCCGAGGGTTCCGATATACCTATAGTATTTTTGGAAGCAATAAAGTCCATTTTCAGGACCGCAAAACTAAATTTGTTTGTAAAGGTTTTTTGCAGATTTCTGAAAAACTGTGCAACTTAGAAAGATCGTTTTATTTTTGCTGTAAAGTTTACATAAACCTCTGTCAACTGTAATTAATTCAGATTTTCCCTTACTCAAACTTCGGAGATAAGGGGGGGGGAATGGTATTTTTTTTGACATTTTTCATCATAACTTGAAAACTAAGAAACTTAAAAAAATACAAAAATATATTTTAAAATGTACAAGTAAAGCCCTTTCATATGATACCCCACTCGACCTAGTAGCGACAATTTGAAATTTGGCCCCCCCTATTTTGGCCCCCTTTACATTAATAATCATACTTTTTTCAAAAAATTTTCATGTGCAATTAAGTTGGGCAACTATATTCTAAAACTATTCCAAATTTCAGCTCGATAGCGTAAGTGGTTGCTGAGATATAGAGGTGTGACAGACAGACGGACAGACAGAGCGGCACCATAAGGGTTCCTTTTTTTACCATTTTGGTATCGGAACCCTAAAAACTATCCAGCCTCCTCTACAAACCATGCCAGTTACTATGAATTTGGAAGTGTTGTTTTGTTTGGGTAGATTAAGAGCCTTCCGCCTTTTTTGGAGATTTTCTGTAAAACGGTGTGCCTATTTTCGTATGGTTTTTTAAGTGTTAAATTTAGATCGAGGTAAAAGATATAAAAAGAACTACCTATTGTCTTTATACTAGCGCCAAAACTTCATTAGATCCATCCACTAACAGTCCTTAACTAACTGACAACGTTTGCACGAGAAAAACAAACGATTTAATGATTCTTAGGAAAAGTTCTTAAGTTGTATGTCCTCAGTTACAAACTAGACATTGGCCAAGAGTCCAAAAATTACCCCTATTTTGTTAGAGAGTGCATTGTTTCTTACGGCTTGCTTTAACACTAGCTTAGTACTTTTCATTTTTCAATACAGCGCCTACACACTCTGCGTGCGTGCAGAATAGCTGGTACTCAATGCAAAGTGTATTGAAAAATCGCTGGTCGCGGGCCGGTCGCGCGGTCTCGTTGCCCTGCCCTAAGCCCAAGTCACACAGAGGCGGTATGGTTGCGATAGCGGTCCGGGGGTGGATTTGCGGGAAGAAAATATTGCGCCGCGACCGGTTTTTAATGTGACAGGGTGCATAAAAACTCATATTATACAAAAAATCCGTCCCTGGAACGCTTCCGCTACCGTCTTAAGTCATGACCACACCTAACTGAATTCAAAGACTCATTCGGCATATATACATTGCTGGGAGCTTGGATATGTTAATTGCAATATCCTTACTTCAACGAGCTATGTAAGACGAATTAGTTTCTCAATTAGGGAAGGTGTTATCGTGGCTTTAGTGTGACTCGGGCTTTAAGGTTCGTAAGACGTCGGCAGCCGTCAGGTGCTAAGCAGGGCGACCACACAAGCGCTTTGTTTGGACAATTTCAACACATTTCGCTTATTTCGCACCTGCAACAACAACTGATCACATATCTCTATACAAGGTGAAACAGAAAAAACAAGTTTTAAGGATATGAATCTGCCCATGAAACTCAACAACTTTTCCTAGGAAACATAGGTAGAATAAAAAAATAAATTGATGACCTTTACCGTCCTTATTGGTTGATCCAGTTTGTAAGGACTTTTGACCTTCATGAATATGTATTCATGAAGGTCAAAAGCTTTTCGTATTTCGACATAAATTCCATGTCAAAAGGACGTGAGTCCGTCCGTTTAACTGTACAGTTTATCGGACAGACTCACGTCCTTTAGGGTTAGTTCATCCTTTTTGTTAAGTTAATATTTAACTCCTTCTACAACCACGAAATTCACGAAAAAAGGCTATGTTATAAGTATGAAGTTTCTAGAGAACTATTATCCAGTCGGTGCGTTATACGATACGGGGACTACGGGTTTTATGAACCTACGAACTTACATGGAATCACTTACAGTCGTACACTATTTAAAATTAAACTTGTAATCACGGATATGCCTGAAAATGAAAAGAAAAATAGAAAATGTCTTTTACTATTTTACATTATATGAGTTCATGTAAAATAGTAAAAGACATTTTCTGAAAACTGAAACTTTGGATGCGAAACTAAACAACATTTTCAAGGAACATTTGATACGAAAATTAATCTGTGGTTTCTCTTAGAAACTGTGTGAATTACCTAAGTAATATGTTTGTTTAGTTCTTTATTTGCTTTCATGGTCTAAATCCAGTTTGAGTTTACAGGAGATGTTTTTTTACACCCTTTATGAATAGACTGATATATAAAATTGTGGATGACTCGTAAAAATTTTATATTTTGCTGTATACCTCTAGATACTTAGAAAAATATCAAGTTTCACTCATTCTTTACCTATATGCTGACTGACCGAACAAGATATAGCCATTTCAACGAATAAATAGGTAAGTATCATATTAACCTACTTCCATAAACTTAAATTGAAATAAAATCTAGATACTCAACTTTCATCATGAATGCCATTAGATTCGATTTGCTGGGAAAGTGCACTCTCATTAAGAAAGTAAAATACGTCAAATTCCATTCATTTACAAATTCAGAAGTAACATGGGGTAGGTTTTAATTCGAGTTACATATACCTATTGATAGAAGCGCTCGTAGCAATGAAGGCGTCGTTCTATTAATTTGGTAGAATTATTTTAAATATTTAGTAATTTTTTAACGATTTCGGACCTCCGAGCGAAGCAACGCTCGGAACGGATACCTTGCTAATTTATTTTACTAGGGGATGACATCTGCCAACATGTTCCAAATTTTAATGTCACCATCATCGATGAACCCTAGGAAATATTCAAAATAACCCGTCAAATCCATAGAACGATGCCTTCACAATCTTGTGACGAATTATTTATTAAATCCTCCTTCTAATTACCCTTAATTTTCTGTGGTAATCATTATCGATGATGATGTCAGCAGAGATGTCAAAGGAGATGTGACATGCTAGCAGATGACATCCCATAGTAGAATAAATTAGCACGGTATCTATTTTGTTTGAGCGAAGCATGAGGTCCAATATCTTTGGTCTAAGTTTATATTTTTACTTCAAAGTAGGCGTTCAGCTGGAATAGTAGATTGTATAACAAGGCAGTAAAATAATATTTTTAAGGCGAGGGCGCTATTATGAATCCAGAGCGAAGTGAAGGTTTCTAGAATATAATCTCGAGCATGGCGAGGGATTCTAGGTAGAATCCTAAACGTAGCGAGGGTTTCAATAGATCGCCTGAGTCAAAAATATATTTTTCAGCTGCGTGATACACTGGCTTATTAAGACACACTCATAATTAATTTTAGATATGAAATAGCATTATCTTATTTAGTGAAGAAACAATAATAGTAAAATAATAATGTGTTATTTTGTAACTACTGAAAGTGATTTTGCTATTGTTGTATCAGTTAGAAACCAAACATCTTTGGTTGTAGTCTTGTTTACAGTTCAAGCATATAAATTTCCTTCTTTAATTCTTAAATAGCCACAAAAAAAATCATATAAATATTTTATCTCGACCTCTATCATATGGTAGTAGTATCACTGGACCCAAACTAGATAATATTCATTTTTTACCGGCTATGATAATCTTGGAGGAATCGGCTATTTACTCGCCGTTATTGAAGTCGGAAATTTTCGAATAGATGGGGAGAAAAAAAAATTGCATGTGCTCTTCAAAGCTATCGCTCAGGTCATTCATCCAACCTGACCAAGTTTATTGTAGCCTTTTAAAGATAAAGTAATAGCCACTAGGCAAAAGCGAGAAGCGACAAAATTTGCATGGTTTCAATCGTGGGTCAGGGGCCCAATTCATGAATGTCGCTGGGTTATGTGTAAAGAACTATATTCATTAAATATAGAGTAGTATTTGATTGTTAATAACCATAAATTATGATCCATTTCACAGTTTATCAGGGTAAAAAAAATTCTGAATCTCAAAAGCGATATTGTATCATTTGTATCACACATTTAAGAATTGGACTCAAGCCCCCAGTTTCTCTTCTCGTTCCGCTTAGCTTGCGCGGTATTTCATTATCGTGGATATCATTAACGCCATCTCATTAGCCGTTTCATTTATAGAGCAAAACCACAAACCACTGAATCGGGGCATCTTTGCTCGGACAACTTTATTCTAGCTATCTTTATTCGAGCTCTCATTAATTACATGCCAAACGCCGCGTGCAGCAATTTGTCGGCAATCTTAACCTTTCATTCAAACAAACATTCCAATACTTTACAAAACTATACCTATTTAAAGAAATTAGCTGTCCTGAAGTAAACAACATACATAAATATCTTTGAGAACGGATAGCCAGATGTTGTCGTTATTGATAATCCAAACATAAAAAATGGTATTTGATTATTTTTTCCGGCGACTGTTTTATCCATCGTCTCCCTTGAATCTCCGTCTGCTGCTGCTGCACTGTTTATTTTAGTAACGCCGCTGTTTAGGCCTCTTTAGACGTCGCTAAATCTGCTCGCTAGCTAGCTCAGGGCTGCCAAAAAAGTTTTGAAAGTGGTAGGGCATTTGTGCAAAGCCCATCTGGGAATGCAACACCCCTTTCCCTATTTCTGCCGTAAAGCAGCAGTGTTTCGGTTCAAAGAGTAAGTGAGCCAGGAAAATTACCGGCATTACCGGTTACGCCACTAGTACCTAAGACAGTGTGTGTTATGAGCGGTGGTGATCACCTACCATCAGGTGGACCACCTGCTTGTTTCCCTACTTGTGACTTAAAAAAAAAACAACATTTGTCATGAAGATAACGGTTTTTCGACAGAACTTATTTAGCTTTCTCGCAAGTGAAACAACATTTTTGCGATCCAAATATTACAAAAGCAAATAACTATATTTTCTGTAAATAAGTGTGGCTTCAAAAAAGAGTTTTAAAAGGTAGGTAATGGAAATTCGATCATCCATCACTGGGAAAACCAATTCGGCGCGCGCTGAATCACCAACGTCTAAAGAGACCTTTTCCTGGCGTTGCGTGTGATGCATTACAACGTTTGTGATGTATCTTACAATTAAACAATTTGCTCTCGTAACTTTCTTTCCGTATCCAATTATGGACACGCCTCTGAATGTAGTTTACTAAGAGGTAATTATAGATATGCATGGCGTAGCTACCAAACAATCTTAGCAGGTTAATAAGTATAATGGAATGCAGGCGGATAATGAAGAATCATTGTCGACGACGGAGGTTGCCTACTAGCCTGATGCTGGCAGGCTTCTGTAAATATGTATAAGTATTTGAACTTAGACGTAAGCAAATTCCAAGTTACGACTTTGATAGTTTTGGCAGTCTTGCCTTCTAATTTCGTAGCAAACCAGCGCAAATCGGTAATAATCATAATCCGTTATATCTGGCGGCAGGGCAGGGCATCAATTCTTGAATGACACTAAGTTATATAATAGACTTCACAAACTGTAAACATTAAAATTTTTAACAAGTTTTACACGAATTGCCCGTGTGGTGCCGGCAAAGAATAGTACCAACCCATCTAAACCCGTGGGTGGCGTAAGAGGCGACATAGGGTTAATAAACCAGAGGATGGGCAGCAGCCACTTCTGTGTATCATATCATCTCTTACAATCTGCGGTTACCAACAACCACGGTCCATGGTGCCAGCCCTAACGCTAACAAGCGTGGCGACAATGGTACTTCCCCTCCACATTGTTTCAGCAAAAGCTGGAATTTTGGAGGGAGCTCCCTGTCCTGTAGTGGACGTTTCATAGGATGTTATGATGATGACATATATTAGTGGTTATGATTTTGTTTGAAAAACACCCGATTCCTTCGTAAACTCCAGTTTTAATACGGGGTTTTAACTGAACAAAAAATAAAAGAAGTACCTATATAAGCTACAGCACTAAATAATACTCTGGGTAGGTTGACTTTGTAGTAGACACAGCAGATAAGAGATGACAACCCCGTCAAAAGTAACGCAGAAGAACCAGCGCTGGACTACAAACCAAAAGTAACGCAGAAGAACCAGCGCTGGACTACAAACCAAAAAACCAGACCCGCTAAAGCGCTAAAGGTCATAGTGTTGCCACCACTACATAAGTGCTTGCTTTTTACCAAAAGCTATCACTAATTACTTAACAAAAGATCTTAAGGTAGGTAGGTACAATATGCAAAGGAATAGAAATTGTGGGCCCTTAACTAAACACAAAGAATACCTGAACTTTAACCGACCAACTTTTACTTTGGTTTCTTTCACTGTGTTCGTTAATGTTACTGCATTGTGGCATAATGAAAAATAATTAAACTTTAAAGCTGCTTTGTTAGTTTATGAACAATGAGCGTGTTTACTGAAGGTTGTTTTCTCTAGTTCTCCTTTAGAGGAAGGACAAAGGAGTTCTGTCAGCGGCGTACATTGTAAGCGTAGAAGCTATAGTAGCCCGCAACGTATATGAATGAATCAATACGAGACGCCAGTGCGGCATCCGCTTAGTAGGTACTTACTCTGGCAATACCTAAGTATTTATAATCAGCATAGCCTCTACAAATATTACGTATGGTTTACATGGTTCTTAACAAACAAACAAGGTTCTTCCTAACTAACTGTAATTGTATAAAGAAAGGAGCAAATCTACAACCCAAAAGTATTACAAGTTATTGTTATAAAAATAAATAATTATGGTACAGCAACACTGCACTTACTTTCTCGCGATATGTGAGAGCCGTCATCATATGGTGTGGGTTGCAAGGTCGATGACCGACCTCACTATCCCTGGTGTCAGAGTTGTTGAGCTGCCGAAGGCCTCTGACATGGCTCATTAACGACTTCAAGAATATTAGTCGGGACCAACAGCTTAACGTGTCTTCCGTAGTACGGAATCATCTAACTTTTCGAACAATTAGGTGATTCATCCTGCAATGTTCTAACCAAACTGGGGAGGTCGCATAATGTGGTTTTTGTTTTGATAGTGTCCCCACCGGGAATCGAACCCAGAACCTCCGGATTAAGAGCCGAGCGCTCTAACCACTAGGCCTCGGAGGCTGAATGCAAGTAAAAAGTATCGACTGCAATAGTACATTAAGATGCACGTGCGGTATTTTGGATATTACGGCCGAGGCTCAGAAATTGCAGCCCGAGCCACAGACGAGGGCGTAATGGAGCCGAGGGCGTAATCACCAAAGCGCACAAGCTTCTTACGACGTTTTTCAACACATTTGCGAATAAAAACGAATCAAACTCGCTTACCTTTTTGCGGTTCGGGCTGCAATTCCTGAGCTTCCATTTTTGTTCTCACAATAATTTTCAACATGGAAAAAATATACCACAAAGAGCTAGGTGTATACTTATTCGCCAGCTCATTGAAATACGCCAAAAAAACATTCTCTGAAAACGAATTGGCATTTTTGCTGTTCTTCCATTCAATGAACTTTTCGTAGGCCAGAATGTATTTTTCCTTTGACTTTGCTGGAAGGAGACTCACTTGCATTTTGTGCCCCAGTAATTATTTCCTGTGGGGTTAAATTAAGTTCTTCTTCATTGCTTGAAACCGACGCCGACATTGTTAGTTAGTCACAAAAATCAAAGCAAATGAAAATACTTCTGAAAAATGGCGCGCGGAATTCTTGTTGCGCGCGCATTTCTTTTTTCAAATGAGGAGCTGTGACGAAGCAGTGGTAATCCTCCCAAACAGCGTAGTCATTGAAAAAGTACAAAAACTTTAAAATTATTGCTTACAAAATCAATAAATGTTAATTTGTTGTCAAATTTAACTAATCTCATGCTACAAACTGTTTTATATATTATATTTTCATCAACGTTAGGTATATATTTACGAAAATGTCATAAATATTTTAGACATAAGAACTCCTTGCTCTTTGTTAATATTTAAAAAAAAACAAAAATTAAATAACTAGTGCTGTAATATATAATGATAAAAGCACGCGTTTTTAATAAGCTGGATTATGGACCTAAATACAGTGCAAATAGAGCTGTTTTATGAGCAAATGTGTTGAAAACTTTATTTATTTTTTATTTATTTATTTAACCATAATTGCATGTTAGTTCAGATACAATTTACCACAAGTGGTTTAGTCATAAATTATAGCTAGCAAGTGATTATAATTTACCATACACAGTACGGAAATACAAACCTATATTTAGGTACTTCCAAAAAATGTTGTAATGAAATATGCAGATCAATTCAGAATTCAAATTGTTAAACATTAAAACAAAGTAACCGTAAACGATTTCGAGTGAATCACATGTGTAAATTTTAGTAGTTTAGTGTACTGAGCAAGCACTTTCAGATTTTGGTACAGCTTCTGAATAAAGGCCAGGTTAAAAGTATCCTAAACCGACGAGCATGTATGAAAGGATTGATGAAAGTACAGGAAGCAAGGGAAGTATGTCAAGATCGTAGCAGGTGGAGGATTGTGGCCTCTGCCTACCCCGTCGGGAAAGAGGCGTGATGTTATGTATGTATGTTCTATACCTACTAGATTTTAGATTAGATTTATTGCGAAAAATAAATAAATAGAATATCAGGTAGATAACCAATCCAGAAATAAAATTATAGAACAAATAAACTCAATGGAATGAGACTCAATTACGGGAACACCCCTTATATGAAATCACACAGACCAATTGATACTGCCGCAAGATACCTTACATAGAGATGATTGGTAATACAAAGTTTGATATAAATAGTTTTAGCCGTTTTTGAGGAAAATTCAATTCTTCTTTTTTGTCGTATGACAGCTACCCTCAAAATGAGCCAATTAGCAAACACTCAGAATCCTTCGATAAAGCATTACAATCTTAAATTTAAAATATGTTGCAAAACAGACTATTCTTTTAGCCGCTAGGCCTAAAGCTGCTGACACGCCTTCCTAAATTCAGGGACTGATTTGGCATACACTGCTGGTTGAAGCAATGATATTGAAATTAACAGAACCAAGTCTCCAAGTGATGTTACCCACTAAGTTGTGTTGTGATGCGGCTTAAGCATGACGGACATACCAACCAACCGTTTTAGGAGCCTTGATTTTTTTTTAGTTATGTTGTGTATAAAGTGATATGGAACACATTTTTAAGAAAAATGGAAAACTTTTTTTACGGATACAATACCTTTCTCGCTCTGCTCGAAATTAAAAAAGGTTTCGATTATGACTGTAAGATTTGACTTTTGAGTGTTTGCCGTTTGTGTGCACGCGATCAGCTAAACGCGCATATCTACAGTACATACAGATGATGTTTCGCGCGGATATGTAAACATTAATTCATCATCTTTCGTCTGCTCTAATCTCAACTTAAATATTAGAGACTAGCGGTTCGCCCCGGCTTCGCACGGGTAGATATAGGTTCTTGTTGCATCGGGGGTTACTAAAGAAACCAGCCAAGCGCAAGTTGGACTCCCACCGAGGGTTCCGTACCACTAAGGTAAAAATACTGTCCTAGTTATGGGCAGTCATACCATCTTAGTCACGCAGAAGTGCATTAAATTCGCTCGTATTAGAGATATCAAATTCGAAAAATTGTATAGATTGGATTTTTCACTGTACCGACTATTGATTTACTAGATTTTTCAAGTACGTCCGCCTCATTAAATATTCGTAGCTAATTAGGAAGCTCATTTTATGCAAACGTCAGACTCACTTTTTACATAAGTACATAAAATTATATCTCGTAAAATAGAATGCATTAAGGTAAAAGTTAGAAGAACCACTTTCATTTCTGTCAACGCGTTTCTTACATACAAGTGGTCGTGTTGACAACGATGTTTATTGTAGACACCTATGTAGCTTAATAGGTACGTAGGCATTTTAGGGTACAAGTTAATAATTCTTGTATGTCACCGAGTGATTTATGAGATTTAAAAAAATATAAAAGCTCTAAAAAAGGTCATTATATACTCATTTGAAGAATATTATTCTCTATATATTAAAGAAAAACTGAGAACTTTATTTTGTGATATTTTAAGAATTGATCTCTTTTACCCAAAGGGTGCTATTAGTACCTAAGCCTTAGTCGTCTATAATGTAATCCAACCTGCATCTTTTGAACCTCAATCAGGCTAGCCGATAAAAATAAGGACGATTTCCTCATCAACATATCTATATACGAGTATATAAAAGAAGAAGGTGACTGACTGACTGACATATCAACGCACAGCCCAAACCGCTGGGTCTAGAGATTCCAAATTTGGCACGTAAGTTCCTTATGATGCCTAGGGGTGCACTAAGAAAGGGTTTTACAAAATTCCACCCCTAAGGGGGTAAAATAGGGGATGAAAGTTTGTATGAAAGTCCGTCAGTTTTGAAGTAAGGATCTTCAAAATTTGTATTTAGGCTGACGACTAAAAATTAATATTTATGTGTCTCAGGGTTTTTGAAAATTCGACACCCTTAAGGGTGAAAAGGGGGATGAAGTTGAAAATTCTTTATTTTTAAAGTAAAATCCACATAATTTATTATTTAGGCATTAATTATGTATTTCTATGCAACGTTCATGACTGTTATGGAAATTCCACCCCAACTTCAACCCTAAAAAAGGGAAATGGGGTGAAAAAGTCTAAAAACCAATATGGGTATCGTTTGTATGGTTTATCGGGTCGCTGATTACGAAAACTACAACAATTTTGAAATCCAACGTGGTGGACGTAAAATACCATCATTCCCTTGGGATGGGGTTGGGGTGCGATAGGGTTGAAATGTGAATATGTGCGTCGCTTGTATGGTTTATCGGGTCGCTGATTACGAAAACTACAAAAATTTTGAAATCCAACGTGGTGGACGTGAAATACCATCATCCTCTGGGGATGGGGTTGGGGTGCGATAGGTTTGAAATGTCTAAAAATAAATATGGGTTCGTTTCTATGTTAGGGATAGCGGTGAAATTGGCGTTAGGGGTAGGGATAGGGAGAGGTAGAGAGGTAGAAAAATAGAGAGGTAGAGACGTAGAGAGGTAGAGGTACAGGTACAGGTAAAGTAGAGGGAGAGAGAGAAGGAGGGGAAGGGGGAGAGCGAGGGAGAGAGGGAGTGGGAGAGGGAGCGGGTTTTAGTTTTTCTTATAAAAATATTACATAAAGCTGTCTCTCATCTCTCTCTTTACATTTGTTAGGATACTGCTGCTAAGTTCCTCTGTTCTGAGTAACTTATGAGTAACATCTGTATATTATATAAAATTCAGCTAGATTTTGAATTATACTCATTGATTTGCGCAGGGTTAGTCCTGTTTTTCCTTAGTTTAAAATTACCCCGATATGACGGGAAAATATCTCATTGTTTCGGAAAACCGGTAACAACCTAAATACGAAATCCACGCGAGCGAAGCCGCGGGCAACAGCTAGTTACCTATTAAACTGCTCAAGTGCGAGTCAGTTTCAATGACAGTTTTGAAACTAGCACGATAATTTACACAGTTAGGATAGCTCTAAACATGAAATTGAACAACTTTTGTGCTGCAACTTTGGTAAATTCGCAAAATCATTTTGCTTTTTTTCAATTCAATTCATTTATTGATAAAATATTACATTTTACAAGTCAGCAAATTGTATACAAAAATTATAATAGAAATGGAAATGGAATCAACATATTATTAAATTTCATTCAAAATTGTAAATTATTTGCCACATTTGTCATAATTTCCTTTAGAGTTTGGGTTAGCAAATTCGCAGGTTTACAGTCAAATTCTCGGATTGAGTAGTATGCTTCCAGCGTTAGCATGCTTTTCAGTTTATTAACAAACGAGACATCGGTCTTACTGTTTTTTATTTCACTTGGGATTTTATTATAAAGTTTAGGGCCCATTATATGTAGGCATTTCATTGATTTAGTAAGGCGAAAAGAGGGCAGGCGCAGATCGTGACGCCGCCTCGTGTTATCGCTTGAGGTATCACCGACCGTAGGGAACTGTTGGATGTTACGACGCATGTACTTAGCTATCTCTAGTATGTAGACACAGGGTAATGTTAAGATTTTATGTTTGATTAATAGTTGCCTCGCTGGGTGATCCCAAGCCCCACCTGAAAGTATGCGGATAGCTCGTTTCTGTAGCCTGAAGACTCTATCCCTATCTGCGGCGTTTGCGGGGTTTTCATACAAGGTGAAGACGTCGTAGAACAAACTTGTTCAGGTTAAAACATTGTATGTGCGGTGGTACGGAATCCTCAGCGCGTGAGTTCGACTCGCACTTGGTCGGCTTTTTTCAAACTTTCCCGTCGTCAAACTTTTACGGCTTTTAAACTTGAATAAAGCTATTGATTTGTGTCGTGTATTGACCAGAGGTTCCCCTACGGAAGTGTGCCCCTCCTGCATTCAGGTAACGATGTCCATGCGTGTCCTGTACGCTCCCGAGGGCAGCTCGGGTTACTCCAATCCACTATATGTATTTTTAATGAGTTAATGACAATTGTATTGAATTTCTATAGCCGATGCGGTAGGGCTTCTCTTTCACAGCGAATTGGCTCGAGAATTTAAGGCTTATTTGCCCTTCCAGGATACATAAGCTCAACTCCGAAATAAAATTGCAAAAAAATCGTAACATTTTGTCACTTATGTAAGCAAACTGTACACAAACTTGACCTTCTATCCAGACATGTAAATGCCAGTGATGAAGCACAAAGTGCCCTGGGCATTTTTAGCTAAACAGTACTCGATTTCCAATTTAATATTTTTTATGGCAGAATAATTGGATGTTTTTTTTTCTTAAATAAAAGATTTCGGTATAGTATTAACTTTTGGATATTGTGTATTTTTGGAGTGGTTTTTCTTTATTATATACCTACTTGTAGAATTTATCGTAATCAACCCCTGTTTGAAGATGAGCTGGAATTTTGCATTCATAACACCCCAAACTTCGAGTCTTCTTAACTCAGTAAGTAATCAGTTTGATTTATTACTGGTTAAAAAAAAGAACTTTACTCTTGCGAAGTTCTGTCTCCAAAGAAGGTATAAAAATATTTCGTTCTAAAAAGTTAGATCTAAAAAGGCGCTGAGCCCCAGTTTTTTTTCTAATATTTTATAAACTTCTTATTCTTGGTTTTTCTATGGTCAGAACGGGGCTAGAGAGCGCTTTTATTTTTTGAGTGCAATCTCATCATCATCATTATATCGTGTGAATTGCAAGGTCTATGACCGACCTCACAAACGCTCGTGTCAGAGTTGTTGAGCCGCTAAAGGCCTCTGAAATGGCTCATTAACGACTACGTCCGTAGATAGTAGTCGGGACCAACGGCTTAGCACGGAACCATCTAACTTTTCAGACAATCAGTTGATTCATCCTGCAATGTCCTAACCTAACCAAACTGAGGAGGTCGCAGAAAGATCTGATTATCTGAAAAGATGTTTTTTGACAGTCCCAACCGGGAATCGAACCCAGAACCTCCGGATCGAGAGCCGAGCGCTTTAACCCCTAGACCACAGAGGCTATTAAAATGACAAGGTAAAATAAGCTAAGTGGTGTTCAGGCGTAAGTGGCTATCGACTAGTTTGAATCAGCCTAACTTTTGTGCAAAAATCTTGAAAGTACCTTATTTTTTTATTGTTTCAAAGGATTACTCGTCATAAAAGGGTCGGAATCGGTTGGTACGAAAGTACATGTATGTTTTGAACTTGCTGTTAGGCCTGTTGGCTGTCAAAGCTTCCCGGGTCGGTAGCTACAAAAGTAAGCTTGCGCTTTAACTAACAGTTATTTTTCTCTTTTCTAGAGTCCCCAATGCGCCGAAGAGCTGCATCGGCGAGATCTTCAGCCACGACTCCCCCGACAACAGCGCGGTAAAGAACGGGATGAGTCGCCCACGCGTGGTTCGCGACACGCCCACGCGTCCTCGCGACACGCACTCCAGGCTCTTTGGACAGGTGACCATTGCATTTTTTTTAGGAGCTGGTCGTGTCCCGTTGTAGAGGGAAGGCCTTCTTTTCGTCCTTTCACATATTCCTGATTCGGCCATTACTTGCTAAAAAATCCGTACAAGTGTGAGTTACACCTAGCACTGAGGGTTTCGATGGTATACTTTTTTACTAATAATAATATATTATTCACATCGCAAGAAAACTGATGGCCGATGGGGCGTAAGGGTTCTAGAGTGGCGATCACGTACCGGAAGACGAAGCGTTGGCAGCTCCCCACAAGGTGGACCGACGATCTGGTCAAGGTCGCGGAAATCCGCTGGATGCGAGCAGCGCAAAACCAGTGGTTATGGAGATCTTTAGGGGAGGCCTAAGTCCAATGTGTCCACGGCTACACGACGAACGCATGGTGATACCCAATCCGCGAGTTTACTATGTCACAAATAAATTATAGTCCTGCTTGCATCTAAGTGAGAATCGTTTAAAATTTATGAAAAGCTAATAATCTTAAATTATGTACTTACTTTTTTTTATTAATTTCGTCATAAAAAGCTTCTAAACGATGGCAATAAAAAATTACGTCATCGTTCAAAAACTTCATACAAAACCCGAGGTTTATATTTGTAAAACGTAACCAAGTATATGACGGACTCTATACAGTTTTTACTTTTTTTTTTTTACTTTTTTTTTTTTTTTTTGAGTACAATACTATGGAATTTTTCTGTTTTCACATCAAGACAGTAGACATAGAGAAAATGATATAGAGTAGCTTTAACTAGAGGTTGTGAATTCGTACACTCGCTGATTGCAACCGGGCCACTGCGTGGACACAATTTCGTTTGTTTCTAAAGTTTTTATACAGGATGCAAGCAACTGTAAATTGACGACGGCGTGCGTAAGACGAGCGGTCTACGTTGATAGTTGGCATAAGTAATTTGTTTGGCCTGGATCGGTGCGACGGATCGTAAAATATATGGAGCCTATACAGTCCGTTCAGTCCAATGGAGCTATCCGCTCTGGGACTCAATTCTTGAAAATCACCAGGTGATAAAATATCACTTTTGAGACTTTAAAAATTCACATTCGCCCTGATAAACTGTTGAAAGGTAAATCAGAATACATGAAAATTAACAATCAAGGACTTTTTTATATTTTACGAATATCAGTTTTCACTTTTGAAAAGAAAAATCTGCGATTTTGAATTATTTGAGTGATATTTTATCACCCGGTGATATTCAAGAATTGGCTCGCAGCAACGCACTGAACCGATTTTATAGACTTCATACAGTTTACGGTCCGTCGCGCAATTTTATGTCACATACATACATAACATCACGCCTTGTTCCCGTCGGGGTAGGCAGAGACCACAGTTCTCCACCTGCTACGATCTTGACATACTTCCCTTGCTTCCTGAACTTTCATCAATCCTTTCATACATGCTCGTGAAAAAAAGTTTCTTGCTTAACTCGCAGGCTGATTTATATCGTTTCATCATCATCATCATATCAGCCGAAAGACGTCCACTGCTGGACATAGGCCTCCCCTAAAGATCTCCATATATCGTTTACTTATAAAAAAATGTTACTATCCTCGATATAATTATCATTTCAGGTCAACTCTCACCCCGTCGCGCCGATGGTCACTGACACTATCCGCAGCCACATCCAGTTCGGAGACTCGCACACCAACGGGCACAGCCCCTCGCAGTCGCCATCCAAGTCCCTGCCCAACGGCAGCGCTTTGTCCACGCCCAGCCGAGGTGAGATGGAGCTCGCTGAACACTGTGAGTCGATCTCGATGTAGGCACGAAACCAGCACGGCTAGCCACGCTATGGGATGGGAGCACAAACGCGAACTTTTTGAATTTGGAATGGCTCGCTTAATGACTGTAAAATAATCGATCGCATTGATAAATTCCTCTCAAGGGTGAGATTATTCTCAAGACGGCTACCGAAGGAGGAAAAAAAGATTCTTGTGACTGTGAGACTAGTCACAAGAAACTCTTTTTCGTCCTTCGGTAGCCGTCTTGAGAACAATCTCACCCTTGAGAGGAATTTATCAATGCGACCCTTATACTTCACCCCACTGATCTCCATAATTCTAGATTTGAGTTTTTTAACAAGTATCAGCTAATTTTGCGTGCCAATTTGAAAGTCCCGTGAACTAATTTTAAAGTATACTATCACACAAGACGACATTGAATACCGGGTTATTTTTCCTATACCTGACATCTGTTTACCACTTATGGTAAGATCCATAGCAACAAATTTTGATCTACGGTTTAATATTTGAAACGCCGTCCTTGCCAATTTGAAAGTCCCGTAAACTAATTTTGACGAATCCAATCTCACAAGATGACATTGTACCGAGTTATTTTACTTTACCTAACATCTTTTTACCACTTAATGGTAAACTCAACAACAATTTTTTTTCCGGTTTTAGCAACTTAAAATTTCGACTTCCCATACAAAGTGACCTAAATGTCCAACACATTTTGCATGGGAAATTGAAATATTTTTGAGCGACGTTGCAAAAGTCGTAAAACAAAAGTTGTTGCTTGACCTCAATTATAAGTAGGCAAATGGATGTCTCGACAAAAATATAACAGCTCGTGTACTCTGTGTCTTTAGTTCTATTAATTATATGGACACTATTATGATACACCAATGACATACAGCGCCAAAATGGCGTCTATTAAAGTCGCGAATACAACTTGGCATTTGCCCATCTAGTACTTGAGATCAGTGCTTCCAAATCCAACCATTCCAAATTTGAAGCGTCTGATGCGGTGAACAGATCTGCTGCCTATCGGCAGAAATGTGCGCTCGCATCACATTGGCCGTGTACCGCTTGCGTGATCAGCTCCACATTTAGCACTCGGCACGCTGCGAGGATTACTAAGCTTACTGGTTAACGCTCTTATACTCTATCACCTGTCAAACACACATCTGCGTTTGATAAATAGCAAAGTTACAAAAATAATAAAAGGAGCCATTCTTGCCCACTTATAATATATAAACCATTTAAACCGGTGGAAGAGTGATTTACCACTAAAACATTTCGAACTCCGAGTGGAATAACCCAAAGTTGACTGAAGCCCAGCTTCGCTTCTCTAGATAATGTTATTGTAACAACGGAGCATGATCAAATCTTAATATTATTATACTTAGCTCGTATGATACTAACGTTAAATACTTAACATTTTTTACTTGGTAAGCTTTAACTAAGTGGCTAAAAATTTATATAAATAACGACCAACAACAGTGAACGATCTCAAGCAGGTTCTTGTATGTGTCCTATAGGATCAAAGTGACAGAACAAAGTATCGGGTCTCTAATAGTTACTCATTTCCTTTATTGTCCTGTGTAACACAATTTAATTCGAACGATTAGTTATAAGTAATTTTTCACTTTGATCCCGAGGATATTATTAGTTCGAATGAAAACCGTTTATTCTGTGGATGGTCAGCATCATACTTGCCACCGAAGAGGAACCCAGTGACCGGCGACGGAGTGATGATGCCGCTACCACGCCGCCGCCACCCGGCCGCTGGCCTACGAGGTGCCGACTTAGAACCTGAAGCCACTCCTGAATCCTACTACTTCTCCGACCGCCCTACCTCCGCGCTGCTCGAGCCCCAGCCCACACACCGATATTTCACTCGGGACTGGCCCCCACTACCAGCAAAATATTATGTCGAATCCACTTATAAACCAACACCGAACATCCGCAAAAACCCTTACACTCTACTTGGTCTTAAAACCGATAATCCAGAAAAGATGCATCCTATCATTGACCCCGACTCCTTGTCTCCTCAGTTGGTTCTGGATCGCCATTGGCCTCCTTTCCCCGCTCAGCATTACTTAGAACCTACCGAGCATAAAGTGCCTTACCATCCGCTTCCACCATATGCCTTCGTCAGCTTGACTTCAGCATTTGGGGACAGACCAAAACCTGACTATAAATACAACCCTATTCCATCATTAGACGGACCTATAGATCCCTATCTGATTGCTAACACCGATCCCCCACCGACCCTATTTAAATACGAACGGGATGGTCCAATTCCCGACGTGTCACTGCTACAGACCAAACTGATCCCTGGTCCTCACACCCTGTTCGGATTCCCTCCTAGATTTCCCAAACACGTCCCAGGATACCTGTTTGATATCAGTCGGCATGTGGAGGAGCTCAAGCCTATGACGTACTATGTAGATTATGTCCGCCAACGTGAGATGGGTGGGTGTTTAATTAAGACTGAGGGAATGCTGCCACTGCACATTATATTCAGATGAAATAACAACTCTAAAACGTTGAGAAATATTTCATCTAACTGTATCAGCAAGCTTGTAGGATTTGTTTACGTTTTCTGTGTTTTTTGTAAATAAATAAGACTATTCTGGTCAAGATTTTGAAATACTGATGGTCTCATAAGTGGCGGACCTTTAGTAATTTTACGAATCAGATGTTTATAGGTAATTCGACCCCGCTGAATGAATTAATGTTTGTTACTAAGATTAAGACCAAACACGGTCGACTTATTATAATATTTAGACAAAGTTTTGGCATACTAGAACCTATAAATCAACAATGGTCCATTTTCTCCCAAGAGGTTTCATTTTCTGGTCACACGACTTAGGGCCAACGCAAGCTGAGGTGCAGGCCGCAGGACGCAGGCCGCAGGCCGCAGGCCGCAGATTTTGCAGGCCGCAGACGTAGGTGACCAACGCAAGCTGGGACGCAGATACTAAACACATGCGGGCACAGAATACTATTACACACCTACGGAAGGAAGAATGACAACTTATAGTAAAAAAAAATAGACTTTTTTTTTATATAATAGAAAGAAGGTTTGAATTCTCCCTTCTCATAAACTGTAATGATATCTTGTACTGTATCTAATATCTACATAGGGATTCAAAAAAAATTGCTGTAAAACCTATTAAAGGCTTATTTAGGAGGCTAAATGCAACAACTTTTTAGGGTTCCGTAGTTAACAAGGAACCCTTATAGTTTCGTCATGTCCGTCTGCCTTTCTGTCCGTCTTTCTGTCTGTCCGCGGCTTAGCCCAGAGACCATTAGTACTAGAAAGTTAAAATTTAGTGTAGATATGTATTTCATCCACGCCGAGAAAGTGGTCAAATAAAAACTTTAAAAATATTTTTTTTTGTGGGTAAGTACCTCCCATACAAGTAAAGTGGGAGTGATTTTTTTTTCCAACGTGTGGAATATCGTTGGGTAGGTCTTTTAAAAATAATGTACAGTCAAGAGCAGGTCAAGCTTTTCATTCGCAGCGCGACTTTAGCTCCTACAGCTAATTTAATTGTCAATTGTTTAAGTTGTCATCCGAAATGTAGATCTCATCGAGACCTATCATTTGTCTCAGCACACGAATAGTCTAGGGTCAGTAGTTTTCGAGTTATAGAAATTTTTAGTTTGACAGCTGTCATCCGAAATGTAGATCTCATCGAGACCTATCATTTGTCTCAGCACACGAATAGTCTAGGGTCTGTAGTTTTCGAGTTATAGCGATTTTTAGTTTGACAGCTGTCATCTGAAATGTAGATCTCATCGAGGCCTATCATTATCTCAGCACACGAATAGTCTAGGGTCAGTAGTTTTCGAGTTATTGCGATTTTTAGTTTGACAGCTGTCATCTGACATGTAGATCTCATCGAGACCTATCATTTGTCTCAGCACACGAATAGTCTAGGGTCTGTAGTTTTCGAGTTATAGCGATTTTTAGTTTGACAGCTGTCATCTGAAATGTAGATCTCATCGAGGCCTATCATTATCTCAGCACACGAATAGTCTAGGGTCAGTAGTTTTCGAGTTATTGCGATTTTTAGTTTGACAGCTGTCATCCGAAATGTAGATCTCATCGAGACCTATCCTTTGTCTCAGCACACGAATAGTCTAGGGTCAGTAGTTTTCGAGTTATAGAAATTTTTAGTTTGACAGCTCTCATCCGAAATGTAGATCTCATCGAGACCTATCATTTGTCTCAGCACACGAATAGTCTAGGGTCTGTAGTTTTCGAGTTATAGCGATTTTTAGTTTGACAGCTGTCATCCGAAATGTAGATCTCATCGAGACCTATCATTTGTCTCAGCACACGAATAGTCTAGGGTCAGTAGTTTTCGAGTTATAGAAATTTTTAGTTTGACAGCTCTCATCCGAAATGTAGATCTCATCGAGACCTATCATTTGTCTCAGCACACGAATAGTCTAGGGTCTGTAGTTTTCGAGTTATAGCGATTTTTAGTTTGACAGCTGTCATCCGAAATGTAGATCTCATCGAGACCTATCATTGTCTCAGCACACGAATAGTCTAGGGTCAGTAGTTTTCAAGTTATAGCGATTTTTAGTATGACAGCTGTCATCCGACATGTAGATCTCATCGAGACCTATCATTTGTCTCAGCACACGAATAGTCTAGGGTCTGTAGTTTTCGAGTTATAGCGATTTTTAGTTTGACAGCTGTCATCCAAAATGTAGATCTCATCGAGACCTATCATTTGTCTCAGCATACGAATAGTCTAGGGTCAGTAGTTTTCGAGTTATAGCGATTTTTAGTTTGACAGCTGTCATCCAAAATGTAGTTCTCATCGAGACCTATTATTTTTCCCAGCACAATAGTAGTCTAGGGTCAGTAGCTTTCGAGTTATAGTGATTATAAATTTGACAGCTGTCAACCAAAATGAAGATCGCGACGGGATCTATCATTACAAAAAAAATTAGAAAGATTTTAGCCATAGACAATAGGTGCACTGCGGGCGATAGTTTTGAATTAGTTTTATTTCAAAAGTGATCAGGTGTTCCACGGGAGAAAAAAATCTTCCGTGGTACTCCCAGGTGAACCACGCGGGTGTACCACGGGCAAAGCCTGCGCTATAGTACTAACCCATCGCTACCGGTGTCGTAAGAGACGATTATGGAATCATGAACCGGAGGATAGGCAGCAGTGTCCTTTTGTGTATCATACCACCTTACTTTCTGCGGTCACCAGCAATCGCGGTCCTTGGTGCTAGCCGCAACGCTAACAAGCGTGGTGACAATAGTACTTCTCATCCACATTTGAGCAATTAACCACAATTTTTAGGGTTCCGTACCTCAAAAGAAAAAAACGGAACCCTTATAGGATCACTTTGTTGTCCGTCTGTCTGTCTGTCTGTCTGTCAAGACCCTTTATCTCACGAACGGGAGAAGGGATCAGGTTGAAATTAATACCATGTATTAGGATCCATGAACCACACGAGATCTGAAAATTAAAATTTTTTACAACGACGCAATCAAAAGATATGGCATTTTATGTCCTCATCTCCATACATTTATTCAAAAATGCAAAACCTACAGGGTACTTCCCGTTGACCTAAAATTATGAAATTTGGCAAGAAGCTAGGTCTCACAGTACAAATAATGGGAAAAGTCTGAAATCATTAAATATTACAACTTTTCTCACAACTAATGGTAACCAATTGTGGTGAGCTCCCGTTTCAAGAACATTCATATAAGAGAGGGGTCAAGTTGGATGGTCGCTGAGGCGATTTTTGTTTTAGTTTTATTTTAAAAACGGGACCACTTACAAAATTGAAAATTGGTATGTTTATAGTGCATAAGCTATAAAATAACAACAAATAATAAAATTTGTTCAAGCGCGTGTCGGACTCAAAAAATCTAGCACATTAACTTACTGAAATTTCAACTAATACAATTATGATTATGTGGTGGTACGGAACCCTCAGTGCGCGAGTCCGACTCGCACTTGGCCGGTTTTTTTTTATCTGTGGCATAACTTTTTGTTGTTTCTAGTTGCGAGAGTCTGCTTTCACACGCTATAGTGTGTTATTTATTCTGTAGCACGCAGAAACAATTGCCTGCAGAAACAAGGCGCAGACATGTGTCTGCGTACACATGTCTGCATCCCAGCTTGCGTTGCTCTATGAAGGTTCATACATTACAAAAATCTGCTCTGCTCTGCTCTGCCCTGCCCTGCGCCATCTGCGTGGCAATATACGCTAAGCCTTATAGCTGTTCTTTGGTGCGCGCTGGGAGTCAATTACAAAAAAAAAAAATACAAAAAATACAAAATTATTTATTCAAATGTGCATAGAAGTCACAACATATTTTATAACATTGATTTCAAAACAAAACATTGCACACTTTTTGAGGACTATCTACTTTAAAAAGTAACAGGTTAAATCATGGTCTCCACACTAGGCAAGCCTGTATCGTGGACACCATACAAATCTTTACAAGTCCAGTCAAAGTTCCAGAATCAAAACATCGGAAGTTAAATTAAACATAGTTTACAAAAATGATATAATAATGATAACATAAATTTATTAAATATTTATACATTTATGGAAAGTATTACATATACATATAATACACACAATATATACCTAGATATACATATATTTATTTATTTACATTTATAATACCTATATATAAATAGCTTTATAAAAGTTAGATAAAGTTACGGCAATTTATTTTTTATTTTTTAATGAACATAAGAGGTCAAGAGAGTTTCTGTTTTTTCATATGTGGCGTCATTTAACCAATTGCGAATAGCTATTTTGGCTTCGTTTATTGAACACTTCTTTATGTTGCATAGCCTGACTATATTGTTATAAACATACATGGCAGCGTAAGGGTTCAGGCGTCTAGCAGAAACAGAACGCGTAGGCGGGAGGCAAACTTTGAAAACCCGCTTTTCTAGCATAGACTTGTATTCATGCGAGTTGAGTACTATTTTATGTGTAAAAAGGCATACCTTCAAAATAAAAAGTTTACGAACACTCAGCAAGTTAGCTTCCTTATAAAGCAAGGCGGTCCGGTATCTACGTGGTTTTTTACACATTGTTTTAATAACGGCTCTTTGAGCTCTTTCCAACTGTATTAAATGAGTTTTTGCCGCGCCACCCCAGCTGGACACAGTGCGTACGTAGTAAGTCATCTTGAGAATGGCTGGAGACACAATATCCCTTAGTTTTCTCATTATGCCTATCACCCTGCGTACTCGACCTGACATGAGATTTATATGTTGCTGGAAGGTTAGTTTATCATCGATTAGTATACCAAGGTATTTAATAACATTTGTTCTCTCAATACGTTGATAGTTACAAGGTGTGTTTCCTTGACATGTATGTACCATTATGCCTGGATGTGTTGGCGGTGCAGAAGCTCTTGTTTTTTGAAAACATATGTATTTTGTTTTCTGTGTATTTAATGTCAGTAAGTTTCGTGACAACCATGAGCTGATGACTTCCATGCCTACCTCAGCATTTTTAAGTACCTGACCCCAACCATTACCCGAGAAAATAATGGCTGTATCGTCTGCGTACCAGATGATATCAGCGATTTTCAAGGGTAATTCAAGTAGGTCATTAAGATACGTTATGAACAGTGTAGGGCCCAATATACTCCCTTGAGGCACTCCAAATGATATTGATTAATTCTTGAATATCACTGGGTAAAAAAATATCACTCCTAAAATTCAAAATCATTAGTTAAACATGGTTAATTTAGATTTCCAAGAATTTGTCTAATGAAAATCGTGGCAGGTAGGTAACTGTCGGTGACGTCTTTTAACAAATGCAAACAAAAAATAATCATTTTTTAGGGTTCCGTACCTCAAAATAAAAAAAACGGAACCCTTAATAGGATCACTTTGTTGTCCGTCTCTCTGTCTGTCAAGACCCTTTTTCTCACGAATGAGAAGAGGTATCAGGTTGAAATTGACAACGAATATTAAGGTCCACAAACCACACAAGATCTAAAACTTTCAATTTTTTACAACGACGCAATCAAAAGATATAGTCTGGAGGATTCAGGCGGAAGCGTGTTTTGGCGTCCGCAATATATTTTAATTCATTTTCATGATGTTTTAACACTATTGAATAAGATTAGACAGGGTGTCGCCCTGACATCCTTGAGGATTTTGTATAAAGTCCATGATTAGATAAAAGGAGGGGAACGAAATAAGAATTTTGACCAACCCCATCGAGTGAACTCGTTGAGAAGATAAATGCTGTATTTTTTGTTTTAAAAAATATTAAAAAGTAAAGGAATTAGATGCTACCAAAGTCAGTTCTTTTTCAAAATTTTGTTTGGGCTGTATCTTATGAACAGTAATAGGTAGACAGTTGAAATATTCACAGATTATGTATTTCTATTGCCGCTATAACAAGAAATACTAAAAATTAAAAAAAAGTTATAAATTAAGGGGGACTCCCAAACTAAAAACCTGTCTTTTTTGGCGATTTTTGATCTATTTTTGTTTTAGCTCTATTTTAAAAACGGGAACACTTACAAACGTGAAAATATATGTGTTTATAGTGCATGAGCTGTAGAATAACAAAAACTTTCAAAAACTGGTCAAGTGCGAGTCGGACTCAAAAAATCTTGCACAGTAAGTTACTGAAATTTCAACTAATACCTACAATCAATATTGTAAGTAGTAACTTACTGTGGTAGATTTTTTGAGTCCGACTCGCACTTGACCAGTTTTTATTATTTTTTGTTATTCTATAGCTCATGCAGTATAAACATACATATTTTTACGTTTGTTAGTGTTCCCGTTTTTAAGATAGAGCTAAAACAAAAATCGAGCAAAAATCGCCTAAAAAGACAGGTTTTTAGTATGGGCGCCCCCCTTAATTTATTACTTTTTTTAATTTTTAGTATTTCTTGTGAAAGCGGCAACAGAAATACATTATCTGTAAATATTTCAACTGTCTACCTATTACTGTTCATAAGATACAGCCCAAACAAAATTGAGGTGAGCTCCCGTTCAAGAACTATTCTATAAAAGATGGATGGTCGCGGAGTTTTTAAAATAAAAAAGCAAAAGCTTTTAGTATATCATATGGTAGATAGGTATGGAACCCTTAAGGCGCGATTCCGACTCGCACTTGGCCGGTTCGTATTTTCGAACTATGGTCTTGGGAAAAGTTGTTCAGCTTCCTTGACTAAATCCACTGTTTTAGTTCACGGAAGATGGTATTTATACTCGTACACACTCTTTTTGGACGCTGTCTTGAATATGCTTTTTTTGAAACGAAGCGAGGGTCTGAGCATTTATGTAGTCAGCGGTGTGGAATTACCTTGAATAATGCCTGTTAAAAAGTTCGTTGCTTCTAGATTCGCAACGGAAGGCTTTTTCTTAAATCTTATCAAATCTGTAACACGATTCCTTCCAGTCGATGAATTAAGCACTCACTGCCATTTTATTATAATTTGCTTTTAACAGTAGTTACAGTATATCTGGACACAGTTCCTATTTAAGCTTTAACTTAAGTTAATCTTAATGTACAAATCTCAACAGTTTTAGCTTGTTGTAGGTATACTAGATAAGTAAAGCCAGTTTCTGATTCATCGATCTATCGCATTCGTATAGGAGTGTAAGGGACAGGTTTTCTTAAACAGAAAAGGCATGATAAGTCAACGTAACTGAACGACTTTCAGTGAATAAAACTTTCATACAAACTGTCCAATCAAGTTTAAAATTTTGTATAGAGAGGCTATTTTTTTAATTTCTTTGTTTTATTCACTGAAAGTTGCTCCATCACGTTGAATGATCATGCCCTTTCAGTTTTCGGAAACCTTACCCTTAAAACCTTGTCTGTAGATATACTTGTAGAAATTATAATATTATAAACTTGTAGATATATTTTGGACAGTTTTAAATGCTCATTTAGTTTGCAGTGTTTTATCACCAATCATTTGATTAACTTGTCGTACGTTTACATTTTAAAATATTTTTTTATGTGATTTTTATTTACCAGAAACAAAGGTAATTCTATTTATGAAAGCTTTTTAACAACATGCGTCAAGATATGAAAAAAAAGCAACGCATAGAAACTGCATCAGCTTACAGCGATTTTGTATGCGAAATTATTTTTTATATTTTGAGCTTGATGTTCAGGAAACGTTGGTTATGTTCATGGGCTGATAATATCTTTTTTTCTGGTGGAACAAGAGTAACGGTTACAGTAACAGGCGTTTGTTAATACTACACAGAGGATGGTAAATATCTCCCTTAACCAATAATTAAATAATCATATTTTGTATTTTTAAATTATTAGTATTTTATATTGCATAGTGCAAAGAACTAGTACTCGTACTCTGATAGAGGTACAGAAAGTTTCAGAGATTCTGGCTGACGTTAGTTTCCGCATAGAACACATTTTTTTCTATAATGTATGCATGTTTGTATTTTGCCTGTTATATGAATTATTAAGCATTTATATTGAAGTAAATTATTTATATTGTAATGGTAGATTGTAGTAGTTAGTATTATAATCCATTTTTTGTTATTTCCAACGCTTAAATACATTATGCAGCCATGACACTAAAACCAGAGTATATCTGACTGAAAAAATAAAATTGTTTTACAAATTTGTTTTTCGTACAGCTTGAGCCGATTGCTTTTGACTTTGCTGCAAAATGTGTTGGTAAGCGTTGGAAAAACTAAAAAAGTGGATGTTACGAACACCCTTCAGGTACAATTTGAATGGACAAGGTGGACAAGACGGGTCACGGTGGAATAGAAAGGTTCTCTAACTAAGGGAGTGATCACACCTAGCTGAATTTAAAGACTAATTCGGTATACATTGCTCGTTGAAGTAAGGATATCGCAATTAACATACCCAAGCCTCCCAGCAATGTATGCCGAATTAGACTATGAATTCAGCCAGGTGTGATCACTCCCTAAACTGAATAAATCGATTCCGAAAACACCACCACATACAACTGGCAGCTTCCACTGAATCTAAGCCGCATCCTGGAAAACCATCCCAATCAGCAAACATTAAATACTAAATATCCTTTCTATTCTCCAGCTTTATATGTTTTGCATATCGATCGGTAATTTTGTCGTACTGCATCGATATTATCTTGAAGATTTGTTAATAATAACATAAGAATATATTTTTGAAAATATTCATTTGCAATAATATAAATTCGAATTCGATCGATTTGAAATTTTTAAAAAATATTATAAATTTTAAGTCGATAACGTGAGTATTTGCTGAGATAAACAGGTGTGACAGATACACAGACAGGCAAAGTCGCACCATAAGGGTTCCGTTTTTCCATTATGGTTCGGTACCCTAAAAGAGATGTAAATTTGATATACTTACCCATAGGTGGATCATAGCAAAAATTTACCGCGTCGTAAAAAAATCGATTTATTGGTTGAAAAATGTGATAAAAATCTGTTGCTGTTAATAGCTGTTTTCGATCTTGTTGGCCGAGCTTTACCTTTTGGCCCTAACACCTCGTCCAATAAAATCTTTATGTAGACTAAATAGTTTCTTTCTATATTTTATATTTCCTAGAGTTTATTTAATAATCGAGTATTGATTGACATGTCATTAAAATGTATTTGCAGAAGGTAACCCCATCACCGGCGATGGTTACAAGTCGATGAACGGGCAGATCAACACAGTGACGTCAGTAAGCGGTAACTCATACATCACTCACTGCCGCGTGCCGCCCGGTGGGTACTCTTCGGGCCTCTGGTAGGCTCGCCGCCCCACCATCTAACTACCCCCACCCTATTCTCACCGGAATAGAACAGCACGGCAGACTCACTCGACGCCCGGCTCTCGACAACAACGGACCGCTTATACTCCGGACATCTCTTCATTCTATCCCGAAGAATCAGCGGTCTGCATCAAAATGCATTTAGTTTTCGTTAATCGACTAAATTTAAGTAAAAATAAATTATAGTAACACAACTTGCACCGACATAGATAGCAACATTAAATAAATCGGAAAGTATATGTTGTTAATTATATCCTTAGCCTGACTCAGTGAAATTTTAATGATTTAACATAGATTTATACATATTTTTATAATACCTATAGTAATATTTCGGATACATAGTTATTGTAAAGGTGGTAATTGGAGATAGAATTTCCAAACTGTTGTAAGTACCAATAGGCACTCAAAATTATAAATTATTCTTACGATATCAAAGGAGTGAGGATACATACCTATCAGCAATATACCAAAATAAATTGTGCCTTGAACAGTAATGGGACGAAAATATCTAAGAGAGGCGTACTTTCAGGCTGTTAAGACTTTGTGTAACATTCATTAAATGATTATATTATCTATATTTTACGGTATAGAAATAGTAATCATGTGGCACTTTCTTTCATTAAGTACTTAACATATTTTTTAATATTGGATACGAGAATAATAATAATATTTAATTTCATCATTGTTGATTTTTATTAAAGTAAATTATTTTATAGAGGGTTTATAGATTGCATTTATTTTTATTTACAACATATTCGAATCTGAAACTTATGAGAAAAGTTTGAATTGAAATTTTCAAATGCCTTTTTCTTTTCACAATTTCTTAAATGGAGTATTGGCGAGCCTTGGTTAGGCATCCAAACAAATAAATACATACTTTTTCATAAGATTCTGGGACTCGAAACGGTTTGAACTTTGGTAGATTATCTGTTAACAAACTGTAAAATGGTATGTTCAATACGTATGTAAACAATTAGGGAGAAGAACGGAGAGTTAAATGTCATTTGAGGCTTTGAGGTGGTTTAAATCTTCCACCAGGGCAAGTGTTCCTGACTCCCTTCTTAGTGTAATTAGACGTAGGCATATCAATTTTTGTAAAAAGTTTTAATATTCTTACAAAATATCACTTAATCACTGGCCTAACTGTAACATCTGTTAATAGATAATAACCTTATTTCAAAATACAGTTTTTTAATTAATATTATATATTGTTGGTTTTATTTCGTATCCTTATAAATAAGACACTATGCAGGATATCAAGATAGCAGTTCGGACACGAGGTATAAAAATAAAAACGAGCAAAATCATGCCCTAGACCTCATAGATTTTATTATTATTTTATTAAATAGTTGGCGCGTATGATAGCGCACTTGTTTTAGTTTTTTTATCACATCACATAGGAAGAAACGGTGCATTTACAAAATCCGCGAGTTAAACCATTTTTTAAGAAATCTCGTCATGGTTAAACATTTAGACATAAAACGTCCCTGTACTCAAAAACAGTTCCTTTCTCAAAAGGTAATTTAAAATTACCTATGCTATTGACAAGCAATGATGATTTGTTAGATATCAAATTACAGTCTTATAATTTAAGCTAGTAAACGGTAAAATATTTCTTAAATAATGAATAAATCGTCTAAAAGTTCAGACATGTAACAGAAATTGGCTGTGAATGCTCGTTCTCCAACTTTTATACAACGCACATACAACCACTATAAAATCGCGAACCAAAATGCTACTCGGTAAGAATTGAATGTGATCGCAATAAGGCGATATTTAAATTTTTTTGGGTATTCTAAATTCAATTCAATTCATTTATTTGCTTAAAACATAGTTTAAAAGATCTTAAAATAATATTTTCCGTCCTAAAATGTTCTACCACTAATTAGCATGCAAATTTCCAAGATAAGATATTAAGATAAGATAATAATTTATTCGCATAAAACGTTGTATAAAAAGATCTTAAAAGTTATGGTACAGTACATTAATGTTTTGCTTACTAGTGCAAGCATGCAAACAATAATAGCAACTAAAATTATAAAAATTAAGAAATTAAAATTAAAAAAAAAACAATTTAGGACATGCCACAGAATCATATTATATCAAAATTATAGTAGGTATGCCATATTTAAACGTATTTGTCAAATCAATAAATATTTAGCGCAATAAAATTCAAATATAAAAGTCAAAATAAAAAAAATAGTATCAAACAAAGTCCATAAAATTAAAACTAAAAAACCAATAACTTAAAACTAAAAAAAATATTATTTCCTATTTCATTACAAAAAAATATTATAATAAAATTATAAAACTCATTACTAGCAATAATAAAAAATAAAAACCGGCCAAGTGCGAGTCGGACTCGCGCACTGAGGGTTCCGTACCACCACATAATCATAATTGTATTGGTTAAAATTTCAGTAAGTTAATGTGCTAGATTTTTTAATTCCGACACGCGCTTGACCAAATTTTATTATTTGTTATTATTTTATAGCTTATGCACTATAAACATACCAATTTTCAAGTTTGTAAGTGTTCCCGTTTTTAAAATAGAACTAAAAACAAAAATCGTCTCCGCGACCATTCAACTTGACCCCTCACTTATATGAATGTTCTTGAAACGGGAGCTCACCTCAATTGGTTACCATTAGTTGTGAGAAAAGTTGTAATATTTAATGATTTAAGACTTTTCCCTTTATTTGTACAGACCTAGCTTCTTGCCAAATTTCATAATTTTAGGTCAACGGGAAGTACCCTGTAGGTTTTGCATTTTTGCAGAAATGTATGGAGATGAAGACATAAAAAGCCATATCTTTTGATTGCGTCGTTGTAAAAAATTGAAATTTTCAGATCTTGTGTGGTTCATGGACCCTAATATATGTTATCAATTTCAACCTGATACCTCTACCCGTTCGTGAGATAAAGGGTCTTGACAGACAGACAGACAACAAAGTGATCCTATAAGGGTTCCGTTTTTTTCTTTTGAGGTACGGAACCCTAAAAAACAACAAAACAATAATCAGAAATTAAGAAATTAAAATTACGCTTCTAAAAATTAAAAATTTTACTAGTTAAAAGTAAATGCACTAAATTAAATCAATCAATCAATTTTGTTTATTCAGGCAACAGACCCATACAAAAATAAGAATAATAAATACAAATAGGTAAAATCTAAATCTAGTGTTAAATCTAGATATGGTAAGGTAAGGTATCTAGTATGTACCTACATATTACCATACACATACATAGTACCTACGCTCATTTTTTGTTCAGGTTTCAATGCACGCTAAGCCAGTGTTCAAATATTGGGCCCGACATGTCCTGACATACCGCCCGAAGAATTAAGTTGCCAGATAACCGCAATCTATCCCAAAAGGAAGATATGCGGTTTCTCACAACCGCAAAGAAATCAGGCACTCGCCTCAGCAAACATACTCGACGCGATGCAAAAGCGTGGCAGACGCATAAGGATGCGGAACGCGTCATTGTACTGCACCCTTATGATGCTTATCGATTTCCGTTTATATTTAACCCACAGTTGACAGGTGTAAAGACATTGGCAGTAAGTCTTAAATAACAATGTCTTTACATCTGCACTGCAATTAGCAAATCTGCGCGCGAGCATGTTGCACCGAATCGAGAGTGCCCGCCTTTCCCGCTCAATATCGCAGTCATCCTTCAAGTCATATGTCAGAACATGTCCAAGGTATTTGAAACGCTGCACAACCCGTACCTTCTCACCATTCAAAAATACATCTGGTACCCTCTCCGGTCCCTTTCCAGCCCTAAATACTAACATTTCCGTTTTAAGTACGTTGTACTTCAACCCGTGAGCAATTGCATAATGCTCACAGACCGAAAGAAGCTTGCGGAGACCCTTAATTGACGGACTGAGGAGCACCATGTCGTCTGCATAACTTAGGTTATTGACGCAAACGTCACCCAAGTGGCAGCCGACACCCGTGCGCCTCAGTTCGACAATCAGATCGTTGATGTACAGGCTAAAAAGGTCCGGAGAGGTGAGACCACCCTGACGTACTCCGCAGTCCAACCTAAACTCGTTGGACGTCGTGTCGCCCCATCTTACATAGTTTGTTTGGTTTCCGTACCAGTATCTCAAAATCTCCACAACCTCATGAGGAACTTTAGAGTCGCGTAGTTTGGTCCAGAGAATCTCATAATTCACTAGATCAAACGCGCGACTCAGATCGAGGAAACAGGCGTAAACACTCGTTTCCCTACTAGTATAGTAGTTAACGGTGTGCTTCAAGCTAACTATTGCATCGTCAGTTGAGAGACCTGGACGGAAACCAAACTGAGAGTCATCTATGCACAACTCTGTGAAGTACAGGCTGCAGCAGCCTTTCAAAAACCTTACCTAGCACCGTGCCGAGGGAAATGGGCCTGTAGTTGTTAGAGGCACCTAAATTCCCAGTTCTGTTCTTTGCTACCGGCACAACAATCGTTTTCATGAGAAATTAAAGATTGTAAATGACTAGCAATAAATTATCTTATCAATTAAATTGTACATAAATTATTAATTACAAAACAAATATTCTCTTCAGTCATTTACAAATTCTTTAACAGAATAAAAACATTTTTCTAACAGCCATTTAGTTAGTACATAGTATAAAGAGAAATATCTTTTTATTTACCCAGTATCTTGCCGTGATTTTCAGGTATGTGTTTCTTGACCATTAAAGTGAGGGCATCACCAAGACCAAAACATGATTAGTGAAAATTTACTCGACAAAATAAAAATCCAGTTGCCTCTTCAATTTTCATTTATTCCTCTTTTTGTGGAATCTGAGGTGTTTTAAGTAGTGAAGTTAAGTATACAGAAAGGTATTTGTAGTTACTAGATTTTTTCAAATGTCGATATTTTATATCAGGCGCTTACTTCATTTACTTTTGGTAACACGCACAGTATATCTATCGCAATCGAATACGTTGCGGATTGCGCACTTTATCCCTTTCTTTCAAGCGAAAAGACTGCGCGCACTGTCATATATCTATCTTTTCCCATAGCCTCAACTCAAAATTTATACATTCAATAAATAAAACAAATATGAATCGGTGCCTAGAAATTGATAGATTAGCCTATTAGGTATATTTTATATGTATTCTTTTTTGTATACAACAAAACAATCATAAAATGTTACAGATGAAGTTTACAATGGCGAGCTTATCTATAAGAAGAGATCTCTTCCAGCCAACCAATCTTATGTAAGAAAAATGTAAGTATATAGACGGGGACAAGAATGTGTACACGATTTCAGCAGACGATTAAAAGTTAGTGGAAGCGCAAGCTTAGATGAACCTCAAAATAAGCCTAAAATTGTGATCTTGGATGACTCCTGCTCAGTCCGCCATTTTGAAAAAAATACGCCAGAACATTTCATGGTTGTCAAAACAACATGTTATCAAAACTGTGTAGAGCCAATTCCTTAACTCTGCAAGGCGTAACTCTACAAGCCATGACCCTACAAAAGCTAAATTTTGGTCATTAATTATGACTTGTTAGGTATTAATAGAATCGTAAGTATAAACCTAAACAAATGAAACTCGGTGAGTTTGATAAGGCTGCTAAGATCATCCTAACCTGAAAATTGCAAGTTTCTAGCATTATTCAGTTCCAAGATATGAGGGTTCGAAAATACCACGAAACGTTTCGAGAAGCCTTGTTGTGTTCCTTCGGGCTCGTCTTGGCGGTTAATATGATAAAGTTTTCTGCAAACCCTACTTACAGCGTGTTTGCGCGCGTTCTCCAATTTGGTAATGTTTGAATAACAATAACATTTCAAATCGACGTGATTCGTGGATGAAAAACAACTTATTTTTTTATTATGGGGCGCAGGTGGCAGTTGCAACATAGATTTCTGCTCCTTATGAGTTTGATAACAAAAGATATCAGGGTTCGAAAATATCCGATATATATTACATATATCAAAATATCGGATATCACTACATAGTATAAAACAAAGTCGCTTCCCGCTGTCTGTCTGTATGTATGCTTAGATCTTTAAAACTAAGCAACGGATTTTGATGCGGTTTTTTTAATAGATAGAGTGATTCAAGAGGAAGGTTTACATGTATAATACATGCATAATATAGTAGAGAAACACTGATAATTTTAGAGGTCTCTAATGTGATGTCGTAAATAAACACATTTTTTGCGCTTACATTGCAAACGCTGGCTGAACCGTAAGAGATAGATCAAAATCATGTACTACAGTATTGTACACCTTAAAAATTTGGAGTCGTCCCATGGAGCTGCACGCAGCGTCACGCGCTTGGCCTACGCAAAATAAGTTCCATTTAAGAAGTTAAAGCAATTCAACTCTTCTATTGCACAACAAATTAATTAAGTTAGGTATAAGGTATAAGATTTTGGGAACTATATACATATCTTATGTTTTTTTTTTCAAATAGGTAGTAATCTATTGCACAACAAAGTAATTAAGTTTGGTATAAGATTTTGGGAACTATATACATATAAGTTGATTCTTTTTTTTTCAAATAGTAATCTATTGCACAACAAAGTAATTAAGTTAGGTATAAGATTTTGGGAACTATATACATAAACAGTAATTACTTTGTTGTGCAATAGAAGAGTTAAAGCAATTTAACTCTTCTATAGCACAACATAGTAATTAAGTTAGGTATAAGGTATAAGATTTTGGGAACTATATAAGGTGCGAAGTAATTAGATACGTTTAAGAAAACCGTGGCTTTGTGGAGGGTCATTGACCTCAAATATGTTAAAAATAGCAAAACTTTCCATATGATTTTTAGAAATTAACTTTCCTAACAAAATTTTAGTATTAAATCCGCACGAGATTTTAACATCCTGTAGAAACCATGCTAGAACAGCTGATAGCGTGTACTCATACGGCACACACACATACGTAAATGCGAGAAGGTCTCTGAACTTCTGCGTAAGGCCATAAGCCAGAGCGAGCAAGGAGAAATTATGAATGAGTGAAAGAATTTTTAAACTAAAAAGGCGATCTTTACTAGATTTTCATGAAGGCTGATTCACATTGATCCAGTGTTTCGATCTAGCACTGCTACATATCTAGCGTTTTTCGAATAATCTTACCAGCACAGCAGCAACTAAGGACCCAGTGCGGGATTAGGTGAACATTATTGGATCAACTTAAAACGGTCTTTATGCATTGTAAAATAAGAAAATTGTTTAGGTACCTTTGCTTTTTAATGGGCTACCGATTGTTTAATTACACAAGCTTCAAGAAACAATGCTTTTAGCTGTTTGTGTCCCACTATTGCTGAAAACAGGTCTGTAGCTGAAATAAACATGAAAAATAACAATAGTTTCTAATCAAGCAAACAATAACAATAAACTGACATTGAAGTATGACAAAGACCCAAGCCGCTCTATGGTGAGATATAAGGAGGTTGAGGTGAAGAAGTCTCGTTAGAACATTCGTCACTCCTCTGAGTTCCAATCCATGCTACATCTCGTCAATGAGTGGATGCGGTGGTCGCGTGATGCTGCCGCTCCGTCTAGGATGAAACGACTGCGCTTACTCAACACGGTTAAAAGATGGTGAAAGATTGGTGTTGTTAATGTCATCGCTCTGCAATCGCTCTGAGTCGTAGATGGAGTTACGTTCCTACTTTAAAATGTACTTTTTGTTACGAGTATGATTTCCTTTTGGAAACTACGCGCGGGGGCGTTTAGAAGCGCAGCGTTTTTCTTACGTCAATGGTTGGCACATGGTCTATGCCGCCGCCTATCAACTGTTGCCTGTCACGTATCTTGTAAACAACATTTCAGCAAAATTTATTTTAAGTTTTATTAAAACAGATATCAAAACAACACAAAAAAGTAACCACAGACCAACGTAAACGCAATAACTTGTACCCAATTTTCGGGTAATTTGTGAGTTTGGACGTGGCTATCACCACGCCAACAGCAACGCATTACAGGTGCCTTTAATAATTTGCAGCTTTAGTGATGTGTAATCTGCAAACAAATTATTTGCTATCTTTGATGGAGTTTCTAAATAGTCGAGTTCAGACTTGCTTTTTGGCGCCAGTTTGCTTTTTAGCGCCATAGGAAATGAATGAATGAATGACTTCTGCAAACGTGTGAGTAAATAAATGATAAATGCTGATGTTTTAAATGTTTAGTTAAGAAACTGTTTTCTTGATTATCTCAAAAAATCATACAGAAATCTTTGAAATTTTCACCATAGTTGTGTTCAGTTTTATAGCCCGTATATCATACTAGAAGGAACGCACTTAATTAAGTAGCACCCTATATACATATATTATGTTTTTTTTTTCAAATAGGTAGTAGTCTATTGCACAACAAAGTAATTAAGTTTGGTATAAGATTTTGGGAACTATATACATACATATAATTTGGTTCTCTTTTTTCCAAATAGTAACTTGCGTGCCTAGAGTATTTTACTTCATCAATTTCATCAATATTGTAATTTATGAGTTCCTTTTAGATATGACGATTGTTCACCTTTATTTTCATTATTTTTAAACTGATTTCAAAGGAGATAATGTACCTAGTGCTGTATTATATGGCTTTCTAACGAATGTTGTTCGTTGCATGTTGATAATAATCTAATAATTAATAATTATAGGTTAATAAATAGTTTAGCTTCTAAGAAAATGCTTTCCGTTGCTTATGCAATATTTATGTAGTAATTATGCATGAGAAGGTTATCCTTCTCATGCATAATTATTACCGCGGTAATCGAATTAGAATTCACGTTGTTGTTTACAAATAGACGAATTTTCAGATTTACAAATAAGTTTTTGTTTTTGTAGTGAAGTTAGTGGGCGATGAGTAATGTCATAACTGTTTTTTCATAAGATTTCAAGCGATGTCGTGTTTGGGTTCAAACAAGAAATCGATTGAAATCTTATAAATAAACAGTTATGACATTACTCATCGCCCACTAACTTCACTACAAAAACAAAAACTTATTTATAAATCTGAAAATTCGTCTATCTGTAAACAACAACGTGAATCCTAATTCGATTACCGCGGTAATAATTATGCATGAGAAGGATAACCTTCTCATGCATAATTATTACATAAATATTGCATAAGCAACGGAAAGCATTTTCTTAGAAGCTAAACTATTAATATACCTATATTTATTAATTATTATCAACATGCAACGAACAACATTCGTTAGAAAGCCATATAATACAGCACTAGGTACATTATCTCCTTTGAAATCAGTTTAAAAATAATGAAAATAAAGGTGAACATCGTCATATCTAAAAGGAACTCATAAATTATAATATTGATGAAATTGATGAAGTAAAATACTCTAGGCACGCAAGTTACTATTTGGAAAAAAGAGAACCAAATTATATGTATGTATATAGTTCCCAAAATCTTATACCTAACTTAATTACTTTGTTGTGCAATAGATTACTATTTGGAAAAAAAAGAATCAACTTATATGTATATAGTTCCCAAAATCTTTTACCAAACTTAATTACTTTGTTGTGCGATAGATTACTACCTATTTGAAAAAAAAAAACAAGATATGTATATAGTTCCCAAAATCTTATACCTTATACCTAACTTAATTACTTTGTTGTGCTATAGAAGAGTTGACTTGCTTTAACTTCTTAAATGGAACTTATTTTGCGTAGGCCAAGCGCGCAGCAGTTTTGCGTGCTTGGCCTACGCAAAATAAGTACCATTTAACAACGCAGTCAGATAGTGCGGCCGGTCAGCATCCTCGGGAGCACAGACGCCGGCGGCCGCGGCACCAGGCGTGCCATGTCATCCACCTCTGGTGGTCTGCCGATTTTACCGCAGGTCATGTATTCGCTGGAACCCTGGCTCAGTTCCGCGTCATCGCCCGAAGGAAATGAATTCGACTTACATGGCCAGAAAAGACGGCAATGCTGCTCCATAGTATTTGCATTGTTTTTTAAGTACAACTCCATCCCTGTATGTTTTAGGGAAAATGTTTCTTCCTGAAAGTTAAGGGTAAAATTCTCATTCGCACGGCAGCAAGCAAAACCTACCTTACCCTTGGTTAAAACTTTTCAGGGTTCGAGGATATATATCAATGGATATGTATCAAGATTATTATTATTATTTAACATCATTTATTACAAAAAAAAATACAAAACAATTAAAATGGGCCGTTAAACTTAACAAAGTTTGTTTCGGCACCAATCCGTAACAAACATTATTTCAATTTAATAAGTAGATACATACAACATTTTTAATTAATTTGGCAATCGTCAACCCAAATTTGGGGACATTGTGTTCAAGACCATTCTTCAGTTTTTAGAATTTCTTCACTTTTTAGAAACGAAAAATATGGCGAACCGCCAGTGTCGAGTGGAGAAATTGTTCATTGCTCCCCCCGTAAACCGATATTGGACTTTACAAAGGAAATGTCCATGACTTTTTGAGACAACACAAACTGGGTTCAAACACGAAATCGCTTGAAATCTTATAAATAAACAGTTATGACATTACTCATCGCCCACTAACTTCACTACAAAAACAAAAAATTATTTGTAAATCTGAAAATTCGTCTATCTGTAAACAACAACGTGAATCCTAATTCGATTACCGCGGTAATAATTATGCATGAGAAGGATAACCTTCTCATGCATAATTATAACATAAATATTGCATAAGCAACGGAAAGCATTTTCTTAGAAGCTAAACTATTTATATACCTATATTTATTAATTATTAGATTATTATCAACATGCAACGAACAACATTCGTTAGAAAGCCATATAATACAGCACTAGGTACATTATCTCATTTGAAATCAGTTTAAAAATAATGAAAATAAAGGTGAACAATCGTCATATCTAAAAGGAACTCATGAATTACAATATTGATGAAATTGATGAAGTAAAATACTCTAGGCACGCAAGTTACTATTTGGAAAAAAGAGAACCAAATTATATGTATGTATATAGTTCCCAAAATCTTATACCTAACTTAATTACTTTGTTGTGCAATAGATTACTATTTGAAAAAAAAAAGAATCAACTTATATGTATATAGTTCCCAAAATCTTATACCAAACTTAATTACTTTGTTGTGCAATAGATTACTACCTATTTAAAAAAAAAAGATATGTATATAGTTCCCAAAACCTTATACCTAACTTAATTACTTTGTTGTGCAATAGAAGAGTTAAAGCAATTCAACTCTTCTATAGCACAACAAAGTAATTAAGTTAGGTATAAGGTATAAGATTTTGGGAACTATATACATATCTTATGTTTTTTTTTTTCAAATAGGTAGTAATCTATTGCACAACAAAGTAATTAAGTTTGGTATAATATTTTGGGAACTATATACATATAACTCATATAAGTTGATTCTGTTTTTTTTCAAATAGTAATCTATTGCACAACAAAGTAATTAAGTTAGGTATAAGATTTTGGGAACTATATACATACATATAATTTGGTTCTCTTTTTTCCAAATAGTAACTTGCGTGCCTAGAGTATTTTACTTCATCAATTTCATCAATATTGTAATTTATGAAATCCTTTTAGATATGACGATTGTTCACCTTTATTTTCATTATTTTTAAACTGATTTCAAAGGAGATAATGTACCTAGTGCTGTATTATATGGCTTTCTAACGAATGTTGTTCGTTGCATGTTGATAATAATCTAATAATTAATAAATATAGGTATATAAATAGTTTAGCTTCTAAGAAAATGCTTTCCGTTGCTTATGCAATATTTATGTAATAATTATGCATGAGAAGGTTATCCTTCTCATGCATAATTATTACCGCGGTAATCGAATTAGGATTCACGTTGTTGTTTACAAATAGACGAATTTTCAGATTTACAAATAAGTTTTTGTTTTTGTAGTGAAGTTAGTGGGCGATGAGTAATGTCATAACTGTTTATTTATAAGATTTCAAGCGATTTCGTGTTTGAACCCAGTTTGTGTTGTCTCAAAAAGTCAAGGACATTTCCTTCGTAAAGTCCACTATCGGTTTACGAGGGGAGCAATGAACAATTTCCCCACTCGACACTGGCGGTTAGCCATATTTTTCGTTTCTAAAAAGTGAAGAAATTCTAAAATCTGAAGAATGGTCTTGAACACGACACTGGCAGAAATGTCCCCAAATATGGGTTGACGATTGCCAAATTAATTAAAAAATATATATATCGGAGATAGGTGTATGCATCTACTTATTAAATTGTAATAATGTTTGTTGCGGATTGGTGCCGAGACAAACTTTGTTAAGTTTAACGGCCCATTTTAATTGTTTTGTAATTTTTTTTTGTAATAAATGATGTTAAATAATAATAATAATAATCTTGATACATATCCATTGATATATATCCTCGAACCCTGAAAAGTTTTAACCAAGGGTAAGGTAGGTTTTGCTTGCTGCCGTGCGAATGAGAATTTTACCCTTAACTTTCAGGAAGAAACATTTTCCCTAAAACATACAGGGATGGAGTTGTACTTAAAAAAAAATGCAAATACTATGGAGCAGCTTTGCCGTCTTTTCTGGCCATGTAAGTCGAATTCATTTCTTTCGGGCGATAACGCGGAACTGAGCCAGGGTTCCAGCGAATACATGACCTGCGGTAAAATTGGCAGACCACCAGAGGTGGATGACATGGCACGCCTGGTGCCGTGGCCGCCGGCGGCGTCCGTGCTCCCGAGGACGCTGCCCGACCGCACTATCTGACTGCGTTGTTAAATGGAACTTATTTTGCGTAGGCCAAGCGCGTGACGCTGCGTGCAGCTCCATGGGAGTCGTCCCATGGAGTGCACGCAGCGTCACGCGCTTGGCCTACGCAAAATAAGTTCCATTTAAGAAGTTAAAGCAATTCAACTCTTCTATTGCACAACAAAGTAATTAAGTTAGGTATAAGGTATAAGATTTTGGGAACTATATACATATCTTATGTTTTTTTTTCAAATAGGTAGTAATCTATTGCACAACAAAGTAATTAAGTTTTAAGATTTTGGGAACTATATACACATAAGTTGATTCTTTTTTTCCAAATAGTAATCTATTGCACAACAAAGTAATTAAGTTAGGTATAAGATTTTGGGAACTATATACATACATATAATTTGGTTCTCTTTTTTCCAAATAGTAACTTGCGTGCCTAGAGTATTTTACTTCATCAATTTCATCAATATTGTAATTTATGAGTTCCTTTTAGATATGACGATTGTTCACCTTTATTTTCATTATTTTTAAACTGATTTCAAAGGAGATAATGTACCTAGTGCTGTATTATATGGCTTTCTAACGAATGTTGTTCGTTGCATGTTGATAATAATCTAATAATTAATAAATATAGGTTAATAAATAGTTTAGCTTCTAAGAAAATGCTTTCCGTTGCTTATGCAATATTGTATGTTATTACCGCGGTAATCGAATTAGGATTCACGTTGTTGTTTACAGATAGACGAATTTTCAGATTTACAAATAAGTTTTTGTTTTTGTAGTGAAGTTAGTGGGCGATGAGTAATGTCATAACTGTTTATTGTGTAATTTTTTTTTCTGAGAGTTTATACAAAGTGATTAGGCATCACGACGTTTACAAATAGACGAATTTTCAGATTTCCGGATAAGTTTTTGTTTTTGTAGTGAAGTTAGTCGGCGACTTATGAGTTGTGTCATAACACTTTAAGAATTGTGTAATTTAAGTTTCTTTTTCATTTTGACAGTTTATACGAAGTAATTATTCCCGTATGGTGCCGGCAAAGAATAGTACCAACCCATACATACCCGTGGGTGTCGTAAGAGGCGACTAAGGGTTAACTGAAGGATGGGCAGCAGCATCCTCCTTTGTATCTTACATCTTACTTACTGCGGTCACCTACAACCGCGGTCCATGGTGCCAGCCGTAACGCTAACAAGCGAGGTGACTATTGTACTTCCCCTCCACATATTTCCAGCAAAAGCTAGAATTCTGGAGGGAGCTCCCTGTCCTGTAGTGGACGTTTCATGGGATGTTATGATGATGATGATGATACGAAGTAATTAGGTATCATGTTGTTTAAAGATAGACAAATTTTCAGATTTACAAATAAGTTTTTGTTTTTGCAGTGAAGTTAGTCGGCGACGATTTGCATAACACTTTAAGAATTGTGTAATTTAAGTTTCTTTTTTTCTTTCTGAGACTTTATTTTCAGATTTACAAATAAGTTTTTGTTTTTGCAGTGAAGTTAGTCGGCGACTTCTTTCTGAGAGTTTATACGTAGTTTAATATACCTAGTTTATAAGTTTAAAAGCCTTATTCAAATGCCATTATTGTTGTAATACAACAACACTTTAAGAATTGTGTTATGTAAGTTTATATTTTTCTTTCTGAGAGTTTATACGTAGTTTATAAGTTTAAAAGCCTTATTCAATGGCAATACAACTTTTTCTTTGCTTCTAAAAAAAAAGAATAGTATCAGTCTGATCAAAACACGTTGTAGGTAGGGTTTTTTAGAAAATTTTATCTTCTTTAATATTCAAGAAGAAATATTTTAGCTACAACGTACAGGGACAGAGTGGTAAGTTAAAAACTGATTATGGGCGTAACTTTTTCCAAATAGCGGACAGAGCAGGAGTCACCCAAGATCATTTTAGGGTTTTCTAAGTTTAAGGTCCACCTAAGCATACGCTCCGACCAAGTTTTCATCGTCTGAGACCTTTTTCCACCAGTTCCATTGAAAAACCTCTAATCCATGGGTCACAAGTGCCGAAAGTTCGCAGAAATGGACATCTGACACACCGATTATTATGCCCTATAAAATCCAGGCCTTGTTATATTAATAGGAGACGAAGATTTCGTGGTGAATAAAAAACACACCTGCGCGCTGGCACATCGTTGTAACCAATTTGCAAATTAAAGTGATAATACTGAACTAGATTATCCTGTGGTCACAGTTTAGTTTCCTCTTCACCATGATTACTTTGGGGTTCCGTTGTGTCGCCTCTGCAGCGAGTCTTGGAGTCTTTACTGCTAGCCATGGCCCGAGATTCAATCTCGAAAGTGACAGGGCCGTCGTTTTGAAGTGACACTTGCATGTATGCCCCAAATCGGCCGTCTGA
This sequence comes from Athrips mouffetella, assembly GCA_947532105.1. Lineage (NCBI taxonomy): Eukaryota > Metazoa > Arthropoda > Insecta > Lepidoptera > Gelechiidae > Athrips > Athrips mouffetella. The sequence continues at coordinate 13,807,833 of OX383956.1, forward strand.
AAACAATGTGTATAACATCAAATAAATGTAGCAAGCTCATAGTACACATGCGAACTATGAAGGTAAGTAGGCGCTAGTACTAGGTGTGCCGTAAAATACATTGATTTTATTTTGTTGTTTGTTGAGCTGGTTACTGCAAGTTTTTTTCATTTGTCTAAGCTGTCGTACTATAAACTTCATATACTCGTAGGAACTCTTCTAGTTCGGGCTCCCACAGCCTGGTTATCTACCTTATAAGATATATAAACGAAACCAAAATGTGGTGAAAGTAGTTAGTTATCAAGTAACACAGTTTTTGTTAGGGGCCAGAATTCCGTAACCTGGAAGAAGCATGAGAAATCCGTAAGTAGGTATATTATTGATTTCTGCAGTTCTAAAAACCTACAAGGGTGAGACAAAGCAACCTTAGATATACGAGGTGCATTCAATAAGCACCTAGCCTCAGCGCCAGAGGGCGCTGTAGTTTCATCCCAATCCCTTCATTCGTTTTAATTTGAGAACTTATGGAAGCGAACGTGTCGATCGGTTTTACAAAAATGGAAAAAGAGGAATATCGTTCGGTGATTCGATTCCTATTTTTGGAAGGGAAAACGCGCATCGAAATCAAAGAGCGCTTGGATGCTGTGTATGGTGACTCTTCTCCATCGATGGCCACCGTCAAGAATTGGTTCAACGAGTTTGCACGTGGCCGTACGTCGGTTTTTGATGAACCACGTCCAGGTGCACCGAAAACAGCTGCTACGGAGGAAAACATTTAAAAAATCCATGATCTCGTATTGGCAGATCGCCGATTGAAGGTTCGGGAGCTAGCTGAGACTGTAGGCATTTCAGAAGGTACAGTGCATCATATTCTTCACGAGGAACTCGGCATAAGAAAGCTGTCGGCGCGATGGGTGCCGCGTTTACTCACACCGGAAAACAAGCGCAACCGTGAGACCACATCGGAGACGTGTTTGGCGCTGTTTAAGCGAAATCCAGCGGAGTTTTTGCGTCGTTTTGTGACTGTCGATGAAACCTGGATCCACTGGTACACACCAGAGACCAAGAAGCAATCAAAACAATGGATCCAGACCGGGGACGTGCTCCAACGAAGGCGAAAACTGTAAAATCGGCCGGAAAAGTTATGGCCACCGTTTTCTGGGATTCACAAGGTGTGATGTACATCGATTACCTCGAGAAGGGTAAAACAATTACAGGGCTTTACTATGCCTATTTATTGGGCCGATTCGACGCCGAATTAAAGAAAAAACGACACCATCTGGCGCAGAAAAATTGCTGTTTCACCACGACAACGCACCGGTTCACACGTCTGCCGTTGCCATGGCCAAATTGGTCGAATTACGCTACGAATTGCTGCCCCATCCACCGTATTCTCCAGATTTGGCCCCTCGTGACTTCTTTCTGTTTCCTAATCTGAAAAAATCACTCGCCGGGATAGATATGGATCAAATGAGGAGGTCATCGCCGCCACGGAGGCCTATTTTGCAGTTTGTTAAAAACTATTTTTCGGACGGGTTAAAAAAGTTGGAGCATCGCTGGGCTAAGTGTATCGAACTAAAAGGAGACTACTCGTATGTTGAAAAATAAATTGCCACTTTTCCAAAATTTTCGTTTACTTTTTGTAGGCTAAGTATTTATTGAATGACCCTCGTATGTCAATAGGTTCTCAAATCATCGTCCTACACTGGCCTCATTTATATATTCGATGATATAAAAATCAACCCGGCTGACTGACAACGACTGATGAATGTGCGTAGAAACCTTATTAGTTTTTTACTCGTATAGCCTTTACAAGTTTTTTTTTACTTACAAAGTCTGGTTCATGTATCTTATGGCATGACATAATTTTGACTGCAAAATCGGTTTCATTTAAGGATTTATCATACTTCTTCCAGGTTACGGAATTCAAACCGCTGTTAAACATCTACTTACACCACATTATGGATTCGTTTATGTATCTTGTGAGGTAGATGACCAAGCTGCGGGAGCCTGAACTATTCTTTTGAATAAACGTCGCACAAAATAATTTTGGCCATGTCAGTTGATACACAGAAGTTAATTCATAAGAAAATAAGTCACTTTTGACTTCTGCGCATCAATGACATGGCCAAAATTATTTTGTGCGACGTGTACGCTTTTATGATTACACCATGATTAAAAGTAAAGAGGGACTACTACAATATAATGCCAATATAACACGTCCAGTACTCGCAAGAAGTGGTCCGGGCATCAGTTCTGTTCAGGGAATCAGGCTGATATTAATAAATCCCTCTCAAGTGTGAGACTGCTCTCAAGACGTACATTACACATACAAATTATACCTACAGATCTTGATCGCATGTTCACACTTGAGAGGGATTTATCAATACGACCCTTAATTCTGATAAAATACTTTTTTGAGTTTATTAATACGACCCTTAATTCTGATAAAATATTTTATCAGAATTAAGGGTCGTATTGATAAACTCAAAAAAGTAATCGAAATCACTGAGATATGTTTTCAAAAGTGAAGATTCATATTCGTTCGTTAAATATAAAATAGTGTTTTTGTAAGGAAAACTGTTTTCTTATCTTTTTACATACATACATAACATCACGCCTCTTTCCCGTTGGGGTAGGCAGAGACCACAGTCCTCCACCTGCTACGATCTTGACATACTTCCCTTGCTTCCTGTACTTTCATCAATCCTTTCATACATGCTCGTCGATTTAGGGTACTTTTAACCTGGCCTTTATTCAGAACGTTTTTACATTTGAATTTTCGCGCGTTTTGCAGTTTAGGTAAAATTGTGAGATTAAAAAGCATTACGATGGATAGTCAAAGTACAAAGAGCTTCTTATACGATTAAAATACTAATATGTTTTGAAATGGTATAAATTCGATACCAAACGAGCAATATTTGTAAATGTATTTGTAATCGGTTTCTCGAAAACGGCTTAACGTTTTCGATGAAATTTACTATACGGGGGTTTTTGTGGGGCGAAAAATCGATATCTAGCCTAGGCTCATGTCTGGGAAAATTCGTTTTTCCGTGGTTTTAAGCATTTTGAAAAATACAGCGTTTTAGACAAAAACCCACAGCCCCATCTGTTGGCAGGTAGCATACCTTGCTTACCCAATGATATTTTAATGTTGAGGTAGCTATAAAGAGCGAAGCTCGGACGTCTAGGCACTTTACTTTTTAACAGTGAATTACACTGAATTTTAGATAGATAGATAGATAAACACTTTACTGTCACACACAGAACACATTAACAATTACAAAAGAGTCTTAAATCTAGGGTGACAAAGGCGGTCTTATCGCTGGGAGCGATCTCTTCCAGACAACCTTTGCATGTAGGAAAGTGTGATAGAAAACTGCAGTAGTGTGCCAATCTATAATATTTATATACTATTACAATACAATATGTACAATGTACATATACAAATATATATAATATATATAGAAATAAATAATTTAAACATAGGAATAAATATAACATACACAATAAATAAATAAATATATTTACATTATATATAAATACATACAACAGCAAAAGGTATCATATAAGTAATTGTTGCAAACTAAGGAACTATTTTATGAAGGAAATGGTTATGTAATTTAGTTTTGAAAACAGCTAGTGACTTGGAGTGACGAATATCTGACGGCAAATCATCAAGTCTCAGTGATATTTTATCAACCAGTGATATTAGAGAATTGGCTACCAGATTCACAATCCACTCATTAGGGCGCTTTTCCTGTCATTTTATGAGGAGGTTTTGATCAAAATTATGAAACTGAACAACTTCTCCCAAGCAACATAGGTCGAAAAAAATAAAAAATATCGATTTCCCATACAAACTGCATCAGCTGATCGCACATTTTGTATGGGAGGTGGAAATTGTTTTATTTAACTTGTCTCATTTTCTCTTCCCTAGCTTATCCTGTTGACTCCTATATTAAAACCAGATTATTTACTGGAATGTTTCATGTGAATTATCAAAAACTGAGAAGCAATAAAGGCAAATTTAGGAATTACTTCAGAATGCCTATTCGTTAATTTAACGAGCTTCTTCTTCTTTACGCTGTTATATTTATTTAGCCCAGGATTCGGCCATTAATTCCATTAATTCAGGTGGAAGGGGACGCAGGACATGATGTTGGGTAGGCCACCGCACGTTCAGACCAGGTTAGGATTCTTTGAGAAACCCCACCTAGACATGTTGTCTTTACTGCAGACAACTTGAGTAGACTTCCAAGTCAGCCATGGCAAATTTTGTCCAGGCAAAAGACTCACTGAAAGTGGAATAAAGGGGAAGGAAGTGAAACTTTCACGCTACAATCTGCAGCAAGCCTGTGAAGGGTCGGAGGTCACGCTATCGTCAGGCACTTACGATTCAGTTTTAGACGGATTTGGCTTGAGAGAGTTTTCATTGTAGTAGTCACTTAGGTTTTTAAGTGCTAAATTTAAGTTTGTCTCGACATTCTCAAAGTTGTTTGACTGGGACCTGAGCGCAATGAGAAATGTTTTCGGGATGGACGGTTGGTCGTTGGTGTAAGAGTATATGTTGAACAGAGCGGTGCTTGGACACCCTGAGCTAGGCCGTTATTCTGAGACCTCCAACGACTATTGGGAAGATGTCTAGAGGTTGCAAATTTCATAACATCAGGCCCACGGTAGCCCAGTTGGTCGAAAGTCTCCTCCAGTACGGAGAAGATGAGGGTTTGAATCTAGCTTGTGGTTACGAATTTTCGACTTTATAGAAAAATCCGAACACAGAAACTGTTAAAATAAAAATATTTATTAGCTTCTTTACTTGACTGTACACACGCATGCGTGTAACCTGCGCTAGATTAATAAACAACACACGATCGTCCGGATGCGGACGGTCCGTACGGGTGCTGCTGGTCCGCGTCAAGCTTGCGGAAGGTACAAAAAACAGGAAAAGCATGTATGAAATGATCAAGTGCGAATGGTTTGTAAGAGTACCAGGTCCGGACGCGGAGGAAAAATTCGGATTACAGGAAAAAAGAAGCAAAAACAACATCACAGGATAAAAATAAATTATTATCATATTTGCTATGAGACAGGTTCCGAATCACAACAAAACAATAACATAAATAAGTTACCTTTAACTTTGTCAGGGTTATACTCTTGCTTAAGCAAATGTAAAAACTGGTCATAAAACTCCTTTGATCTGTCGCCAGGCATAGCATTGTGAAAATCAGGTTTATTTCCCTGAAAATAACACAAAATCACTTTGTTACTAACATAATATTACTCTGCTGCCAATGAAACTGAACAACTTTTCCCAAGGAACATAGGTCGAAATATGAAAAAAATTATGACTTCCCATACAAATTGCATCAGCTGACTGCACATTTTGTCGAAATTATTTTTCGTATGTTGTTCAGTTTCGTGGTTAAAACCACGTTTTTAATATTCGGGGTTACAAAAAATAACGCTCTTTACCAAAGACAGTCGAACAGCAGCTATGTTCGTAAAACGTAAAAACATCAAAAATTGTAAAAAAAAGTAGTTAGTAAAAGGTTTTCTATTTCTAATTAATTAATTTATTGGCTACGCTCTTATTGATCGGGTAATCGGGCAATAGGCCGTGGTCCACCTGCGTGGTTCACCTGGGTGTAACAATCATGGGATATTTTTTTAATCTTCCGTGGTCCACCTCTATTTTGAAAGATTTATGTAAAAATTACGTTTATTTTCTAATTGACTTATTTTGTTTATCTTCGCTAGAATGAAGGTGGTAGGGCTTTTGTGGAAAGTCCGTCTGGGGAAGTACCACCCCCTTGCTTGCTTTTTTCTGCCGTGAAGCAGCAGTGTTTGCACTGCTGTTACGGTTTGAAGGGCAAGGGAGCCAGCGAAATTACCGGCACATGAGACATATCATCTTAGTTCTCAAAATGAGCAACGCGCTTAGCTGTCTCATTAGTGTCAAAATGTGCCATTAATAAGACAATGGGTGTTATGGGCGGTGGTGACCACTTACCATAAGGTGGCTCACCTGCTTGCTCGTTTGCTCACTTGTAACATAACCAAACGTATTTAATAAATTTTTAGTTTTTTGTTTAGATAAATTAAATATGATATAGTATCGCTAGTTCATAGTTTGGTTAGCTTTAAACTTTCGCACTTCAACATAGAGACATGGCACAATAATAGTCCTTGGCCCAGTTATATGTAACCTGGATAGTTTTTCTATGGAGTCAATACCGAATCGTGTTAAAAAAAGCTACTAAAATTAATAAAATTGTATGAGAAATCCAACCGTCGCAAGCGCTTTTTGAGAATTTACGACTTTAGGCTTAAAAAACTATTTTTAATTCGCTTATCGAAAAGTTCACATAACCATAGGATAACATTGATTCTTTTAGCAGCCAAAACGCAAAGCACAATGTACCCTTAGAATACTCGTACTATGAAACAAACATTCAGAAAAGCACAAAATTTGTTCAAAATTTTTGCATAACCTTTGTAAAATAAGGGGAAACGTAAGATTTCCCCTGCTATTTAAAAAAGATCGAATATTATTCTTAAATTTTTAAGTTTATTAAAATCTCATAAATCACATGGTGTTATTCAAGAATTGGGCCTTAGCAACAAATGATATTTTCAAAGAGATGTTACAGTATAATAGTTAAAAAATATCCCATAACTGCTTGAAACTGTACAGACAATCATGTCATGCATACCCACCTATCCTTGGCTTATCCTATACGATTAAACGAGCAATATACATACATACATACATAACATCACGCCTCTTTTTCTTTTATTCATTTTTCGAAAACGGCTCTAACGATTTCGGGTATTTGGGGACAAAAAATCGATCTAGCTATCATGTCTGGGAAAATTCGTTTTTCCCGTGTTTTTGAGCATTTTGTAAATTCCGCGTTTTAGACAAATTTACAGCGCCATCTGTTGGCGAGTAGCATAGCTTGCTCACCCGATGATATTTTCAGGTTTAATTGGCTATTATAGAGCGAAGCTCGGTCGCCCAGGTACTGTATAGAATTAAATAAATATTAGGGTCAATTCAAAACTATTTATTCATTATTTAAAACTAGCTGTTGCTTGTGACTTCGTTCACCTTAAATGTTCTTTTAGTGGGAAAGAAAAAATTTCTGTTAAAAAATTGTACGAAAAAAAATCAAACCATCGCAAGCGCTTTTTGACGATTTACAACCTAGCCTTAAACAAGGATTCGTTTGTCGAAATATCACTTTTATTCCATAGGATAACACTGATTCTTTATTAGCCAAAACGTAAAGCACAATGCAGACTTCAGAATTCTATGAAACAAACATTCGCATTAGCACAAAATATGAACAAAAAGTACCATTTTTTTTGTGCATAACTTTTGTAAAATAAGGGGAAACGTGAGATTTCGCCTGCAATTTATTTATTGTTTAAATCTCTTAAATCACTCAATAGTAACAAACGGTATTTTCACGATGTTACCGTAAAATAGATATTTAAATAAATATTAGGGGACAATTCAATACTACATTATTATATTTTCAATTTTATGGTTTAATATTTATTTCATATTTTTTCAAAAAAGGTATTTTATAAAGTTGTTACCTTCCAAGTATTATACAGTGTGAACTGGCTTACACAAAGTATTTCTAACTGTTTATCTACAACACTCTTTTTCCATTTTTTATCGCATTCACCATCAAATATTCTTACATTGAGTATCTTACGGGCTCTGAAAACAGAACAACAAAATACAAGTTTAAATTTGCTTAAACAATTGGTATAAACAGATCAGACTTCCCAGTTCCCCAGTGGCTCGAATGATCAGCTGTTGATGTTAAGCTGTGGAAACCAAGCCGTCGTACAATTCCCAGTTACCCATACTAACTGTAATGAGAATAGCATCCAAAATTTTTGCAAAGGGCTTTTGAGCAAAGTCCCACCCCCTTCCTTTTTTCTGTCGTAAAGCAGCAGTGTCACTGCTGTGTTTCGGTTTGAAGGGCAAGGGAGCCAGTGAAATCACTGGCACAAGAGACACACCATCTTAGTTCTCAGAGTGGGCAACGTGCTTTGCTGTCTTATTAGTGCCAATTATGCTACCCATAAGACAGTACTTATTATCGACACTAACAAGACAGCAAAGCGCATGGCGCTATGGCTGATGGTGACCACTTACCATCAGGTGGCCCACAAGCTCGCTTGCTCACTTGTTAATGGACTGCAGTGTCCATCAGCATATGGTCCATATTCTATACTACAGTCACCATTCACCGCATGGAGCCAGCCCAGCCGTAATGCTAATAATAAGCATGACTGAGAATTATTAGGACACCATAAGGGTCGGACCCTGAAGTTTATTTCTAGCACTGCATGATAAGTATGATTGTAAAGGATTTTTGATAATTTCTAAAAACAACCAGCCATTGGCCTTTACCCACCATCAGATGGATACAAGCTAAAAGAGAAGTTGTTGACATACATGTGTTCCATATCCTTAATGCTATCACTGCTTGAAATGCCAATGAATACACATACTCCTTGTCCAATGCTGCTGACAATCTCATCATTGACTGAAACAACAAAATAAGTTCGTTTTTCAAGGTTTGAAGCCAAAGGGAGCCAATTGGTCCCGATCTAAGCCTATATTGTCTCACTAACATTTACAGGGGTGAATCTTTTAAACTGTAATAGTTAGCCGATTTATCATTTCATACCATCTCCTACTAAATAATAATAACAATTAGTAATACAAAATAAATATGGCTCTTTCTTCTCTGTTTTTTTGTTTTAGCTCTATAGTAACAATTGTAATACAAAGTGTAAATTATAGGAAAGAATTGAAAAGAAAATGTAGCTATTTAAGCAGGCATAATTTTGCATACATTTAAATATTGTTTTCATATATTTTCCATTTTCTGACACATTTACATAATAAATATTTTTTGAAACACTTTTTATAAACAACATATTCAACCCCCATGTACCAGGTTGAAAAACAAATCAAAATCACAGACATTTATTTCAGACAATAACCCATACAAGATTAGATAAAAATTATAAATATAAAAAAATTTATGTATTACGCTTAACGCTTTTAGGATGCTGTTGGGACACTCGCGGCGTTGTAGTGCGTCTAAAATGTTTGCAGAGGCGCGCGTTGATGGCTTTCATGCAATCATGCGCAAAAAAGCTGCCTCATTACTACAGCGTCTGCGCAGTAGTGGTAACAGCATCCTAAAAGTGATTGCTGCGAGGCCAGACTGCCCTATACAGAGGCACTGGGTGGAAATTATAAAAACCATCTTGTTACCAAAGGTTTCACATTTTAATCATAAGAAACTAACAATACTAATGTAGTTTATAAAGAACCAATTTCTACTAATGTACTAACACTAATATGGACATTGTCTGAATCAAATGTGTAATAATAATAATAATTACAAACAATTTATCCTTTGTTATTGTGGCTCTGGTGTAAACTTTGCCAATGTGTTAAAATCCTATTTCAACATTCTTTTCCTTGCGGTGCATAGCTGAAAAGTTTTTGGCTAAAAACCAAAAAGTCTACTGCCCGTTCGTGGATTTGGCAAAGGCCTATGACCGAGTGGTGAGGAATGAATTGTGGTCAGCATTGTCTTTGTATGGGGAAAACGGGCATCTGATTCAAGCACTGAAATCTCTCTATGAGGATTCCAGTGCTTGTGTCAGAATAAACGGGGCGCACACTGAATGGTTTAGCATCGAAAAAGGTGTTAGGCAGGGATGTGTAGCGTCACCTTCGCTGTTTAACCTGTTCATGGATAATTGTTTGATTGATCTGAAAGAGAGTATGTGTGGACTGATAATGAATGAGTTACTCATCAAATGTCTTCTCTACGCTGATGACCAAGTTGTACTTGCGTCATCTGCTGACGAGTTGCAGGAGATGGTAACAATGATGAATGTGTCAGGAAAGGAATGAAAGTAAATGTAAGCAAGACAAAAGTAATGGTACTTGAAAGAGAAGAATGTATGACAGAGTGTACTATATTAATAGGTGGTGAACAAGTCGAACAAGTGAAGGAGTTTGTGTATTTGTGTATAGGGGTGTAAGCTGGACGCCTCCTAGTGTGTGCGGCAGGTTGCAGTCACTGTAGATCCTCTCGGATTAGCAGTGAAGGCAACCTGCCGCACCGGCACACCCCGGGCAACATGCTTAGTGACTGGAACCGAATGTGGACCGGACGAGGAGGGGGTCTCATATCGGGCCTCTCACTAGGCATGGCAGAGAGCCAGCAAATCTCAGCCACGCTCGGGCATCTTTTGGAGACCAGTGGGTACAATTGAGCCCGTCCGTGCCGGTCCCAAGCCCGGATAAAGGAGGAGGGCACTAGGGCGCAATATAATGGACTCCAGATCCATCGTATTGCGACCCAACCAACCCTATTCCCATACCCATCCTTCCCCAACCCCCGTCCTAAACCCTATCCCAACTCCCACCCACTCCCAAAGTTCCCTCCCACGGTCCCCCCCCACACCTCAGCCTGCATGTGGTCGCGAGGCTGAGGGCCCTTCATCCAGTATTTCGTGATGATGGGTTGGGGTAACCGACCACCCACGTGTTTGTGCCGTGCGTGGAGACCCGTACGGAGGGATGAAGGGATCCTGGAGGTTGAGCAGAAATGCAACACACCTCTTCGGCCTGGATTTCATCTCAAACGGGAGGTTGTGGGCCAACCACCCACGATCAATCGGCTGCGACATCCCGTTAAAGGGGTGTCAGGTGAGGAACCCAACAATCCAGTGGGGACTATGGCCCGGCCGCGGGGCCCAGGGCGAGCGTGCGAGCTCCTCTTGCTCGTAGGCAACCCTGGAACTCTTCGGTCGTCAGTCAGCAGTCCTTCACGGTGAGGGTGACTATATCCTCAGGGTAGTTCTGGCGACCATGTACATCATGGTGCATGGCGTCCCCATCTTGCGGGCTCCAAGGAGGGTGGAACGCCGCTGAGGATGAACAACTTAAACCAACCTCATGGACGCAAAGAGGACAACCCCCCCTTTTAATACCAACCAAAACCTAACTACCAGCCAAGCTGATCCTTCGGGAGCGCTACGGCGGGCTGCTTCCCAGGAAGCGGCCCAACAACCACAACAAACGGTCGATCCCAGAGGAGCGCCACCAACACTTGACCTCTCGACCCTCAAGGACGCAATTCCCACTGCTCCCCCCGCGGGAAATGTGTGGAGTTTGCCAATTGAGATTCGAAAGGCTCAAGGCAAACCACCCACTGCGCCAACAAAACCTGACCCGAAAGTCAAGCCGCCCAGCACTAAACGCCAAAGACGTGCGGAGGCCAAAAGGGCCAGGAAACTGGCTGCTAAAGGCGGACAAGCCCTCACACAGCAGGGCAACCACAACGTCAGAGTTGCAGAGGATCCAGCTGCGGCAGTCGCGGCTCCCGTGGCTCCTCAAGCACCGGCAGCCACGGCTCCCGCAGCTCCTGCAGCCGCGGCCCCCGTAGCTCCTGCAACCCCTCAGGCACCGGGAGGTAGCAACAAGGTGGCAGAAAACCGCAAACCACGAGGGAAGCGCGGAGGCGGGAAGTACGGTAGCGCGAAGGCTGCAGTCCCCCAGGGACCAAATCCAAAACCGACCAAACGGTCTAGACCGGACGACACTCTGTCGCCCCGGGACGAATCTAAGCGCCCGAAAACTACCGGCTCCCGCACCGCCCCTGGGAGTGGCTCAGCCAACTACGCGGAAGCCTGCCAAGCAAACAACCTGCAGGTGGCGATGATGACTGAGCCATTCCTGGACCTAACCAAGGAAGAGGCAGAGGCGATTGATCTCGCCCTCGAGGAAGCGATTGACGCGGAGCTCTTCGCGCCTTCCTCTTCCAGAATGGACCCAAAACGTTTACCCAGCTTCCGCAGCAGGGCGTTCCACAGCGAAGGCGTCCTCAAGCTTTGGTGCGAGGACGACTTCTCTTTGGAATGGCTCCGCAGAGCTGCAACCAAAATACGTTCGCCACGTCCTGGAACCAAGCTTGTGGTGAGGCGCATAGCCGAAATCCCGCGCAAGGTTAGGGCGTGTATATTTGTGCCGAAGTACACGCACGATGACATTAAAGTCCTGCAGGAAAGATTCATCCAGCAGAACCCCTGGTATAATGTCCGTGCGTGGTCTTTATATAAGGTGGACAGGCAGGAGGAGAGGAAAGGTGTCTTCCTCCTGCTTGGCATACCGCCCGAGGACGTGGCCGAACTGAAAGACCGAGGCAGACGCGTCGCATACAAAACCGGCGGCGTCTACGTTCGCCTAGATGAACAAGACGCACCGAAAACCGCACCACCGGCACCGGAAGTACCCCACACATCTACTGCGTCGGCGGTCGCGCCGCCACTGGAGGTCCGCATGGAGGAGGAGACAGTGGGAGGCCTGGGACCTGTCCTAGGTGTGCCCACCCTGCCGATGCGCCATGGGGACTCCGCACCAGGGGCCTCAGGCTGCTCGGCGGGCACCTCATCCGTGGTCGGCGGCCCTCCTCCTCACGGAGGGGATCCGCCAGAAATGGACTGGTGGGGCGCGACGGCCGATGAATATGCCAGACTGGGGTACCCGGTGGACGAGAAGAAGGAGAAGGAGCTTCTGAGAAGTGATGGCGACTCAGACTGCCCTCCTTCCCAACTTTAAGCTCCTCCAAACCAACCTCCAGCACAGCCAGACCGCAACGGCTAACCTGCGCCGGGCGCTGGAGGCAAATAACAAGACCATAGGCCTAATCCAGGAGCCGTGGATTAGGAAGGGCAGAATCTGTGGTCTGAGTAACATCGGGGGAAAAATTCTCCTTGACACCACTGTAAGTAACCCCCGCACATGCATCTTTGCTCCTAAGCATGTTACCACCTTTGTACTAAACGAGTTCTGTTCCAGGGACCTGACCGCCGTCAGGCTCCGGTCTGATCCCACCCTAGGCCTGCCGGATGCGGTACTCGCGTCTGCCTATCTGCCTGGCGACGCTGACGTGCCAACCCCGGAGCTAGCAGCGCTGGTCGCTTACTGCGAAAGGGAGGGACTGGAGCTCATCATCTCCGCTGATGCAAACGCGCACCACACCATCTGGGGCAGCGAAAAACCAAACAGCAGGGGTGAGGAACTCTTAAACTACTTATTTACAACTAACCTTCGAATTTTAAACAGAGGCTCGGAGCCAACTTTTGTGACTTCACGAGCCCAAACTATCATAGATCTCACTCTAGCCACGGAACAGATCGCCGGCTTCATCTCAGACTGGCACGTATCTGATGAGCTGTCCTGTTCCGATCATAGATGGATCCGGTATAACCTAAACATAAACTCTAAATCTGCAGCTCCCTGGCGTAATCCCCGCAAGACAGACCGCGCCAGGTACAGGAAATTGGCAGAGGCTGGTCTTGAAATGATCAACCTCCTTCCCAAGCACAGTAACACTGCAGAAATCGAAACACACGTTACAAACCTCACATCTACTCTTATCAACAGCTATGAGCAGACGTGCCCTCTTACCACGCCAAAACCCGGTTCCGGTAACAGACACCAATGGTGGGGACCGGAATTGGAAAGGCTGCGACGCAAAGTAAGAAAGCTGTTCAACAAAGCCAAAAACTCCCGCAACCCATTCGATTGGGTAAGTTACAAACAGGCACAATACAACTATAAGAAGCGCATCCGAGCCAGAAGGAGCGAGTGCTGGAGACGTTTCTGCACCAACATTGAATCTACCAATCAGGCCGCTAAGGTAAAAAATATTCTAGCCAGTGAACCTGAGCGCAACCTAGGCTGCCTGAAAAAACCAGATGGTACCTACACCAGAACCGATGCTGAGACCTGCGAACTCCTCCTACAGACTCACTTCCCTGACTGCCGCATCGAAGACAACCAAATATGGGAATCGCCGGTGCGGCAGTACCGGGATGATCAATTGGACTGGACCACGGCCCACAGAGTAGTAGACGACGAAAAGGTAATCTGGGCAATCAACAGCTTCCTCCCGTTTAAATCGGCGGGCCTAGATGGCATATTTCCGGGCCTGCTGAAGTGGTGCGACGCGAAGCTCCTGGCCGGTCACCTCACTGCAATATACAGGAGCTGCCTGGCCTTTCGATACGTGCCACTACAATGGAGAGAAGTAAAGGTAGTATTTATCCCCAAGCCCGGCAAAAGTGACTACACACAACCAAAATCCTTTAGACCGATCAGTCTCACCTCGTTCCTCTTGAAGGCACTGGAGAGATTGTGTGATAGGGACATAAGAACGAACTCCCTTTCGTGTAGCCCACTTCATGCTAACCAACATGCCTATAGTTCAGGCAAATCAACAGAGTCCGCCTTACACTGCGTGACATCACGCATAAGCAGGAGTCTATCAAGTAAACAATCAACATTAGGCGCCTTCATAGATGTAGAAGGAGCCTTTGATAAAACCAATTTTAACAGCATTAGCCAAGCGCTTAACAAGCATGGAGTCGATACCACTATTGCCGGGTGGATAGACAACATGCTAAGATACAGAGCGATCCAATTCACTGTAAATACCACAACGAGAGTAGTGGTGGCGAAGGGCTGCCCACAGGGGGGAGTACTCTCGCCTCTACTCTGGAACATTGTCGTCAACGAACTAATCGCTGACCTCAATCAAAGAGGGTATTATACAGTAGGCTATGCTGACGACCTTGCCATTCTCATAGGAGGACCCTTTGAAAATGTGCTATGCAGCCTCATGAGGTCCGCTTTTAAGGTCGTCGAAGACTGGTGCTCAAAGCACAAACTATCGGTGAACCCGTCAAAGACGGAGATAATTCTCTTCACCAATAAACGTAGTCTAGGCAGGCTCAGGCTTCCTAAACTTTTTAACACTGAATTGTCCCTGACCAACGAAGTCAAGTACCTGGGTGTAATACTTGACAGCAAGTTGATCTGGAACAAACATGTCGACCACAAGCTAGAAAAAGCATGTATCACCTTCTGGCAATGTAAAAGACTCATAGGCAGATCCTGGGGCTTATCCCCGAAAATCTGTCGATGGCTCTACACATCTGTTATCAGACCTGTTGTATCATATGGTGCTATAGCCTGGTGGCCCAGGACAGAGCTTACCACCACAATAACGAAGCTGCAGCGATTCCAACGCCTGGCTTGCTCAGCCATGTCGGGCTGCATGCGCACCACCCCGACAGCAGCCCTAGAAGTCATTCTTGGGCTCCCGCCTTTAGACCTGTATATACAACAGGAGGCAATAATGTCGGCCCTACGCCTAAAGCTTTTAGGCGAATGGGTTAACCACAATGGACCTATTGCCACGCTCTGGGACACTGTTCGGAAACAGTACCCCTTATGCGAGGCCCCGTGCGACAGGATCCCCAAAACATATAACTTTAACAGGAATTACCACATACAACTATCAGAGTCAGGTAAAGACCAATCCGGTTCCCATGAGGTCAGAATATATACTGACGGATCCAAAATGGACTCAGGAACAGGCGCCGGGGCTTTTTCACTCGACCTCAACATAAAAATATCACTGGCCTTAGGCACACACAGCTCCATATTCCAATGTGAATGTGTAGCTATCAAGGAGGCCGCCACCGCGGTAATGCGAAGGAAGGTAGAAGGCTTTTGTATAAGAATCCTTTCCGACAGCATGGCCGTACTAATGGCACTGCAGAGTAATGTATTTACCTCAGGGCTTATCTACGAGTGTCACCTTGCACTGGAGCGCATTGCTTCAAACAACAGGGTAATCCTGCAATGGATCAAGGGACACAGCGGATCACTGGGCAACGATGCCGCGGATGAATTGGCAAGGCGTGGTTCACAAACACCAGTGGCAGGTCCTGTTCCACTATTACCACTGCCCTTCAGTCAAATCCGCACATGGCTTCACGGCTGCAGAGGATCCAGCTGCGGCAGTCGCGGCTCCCGTGGCTCCTCAAGCACCGGCAGCCACGGCTCCCGCAGCTCCTGCAGCCGCGGCCCCCGTAGCTCCTGCAACCCCTCAGGCACCGGGAGGTAGCAACAAGGTGGCAGAAAACCGCAAACCACGAGGGAAGCGCGGAGGCGGGAAGTACGGTAGCGCGAAGGCTGCAGTCCCCCAGGGACCAAATCCAAAACCGACCAAACGGTCTAGACCGGACGACACTCTGTCGCCCCGGGACGAATCTAAGCGCCCGAAAACTACCGGCTCCCGCACCGCCCCTGGGAGTGGCTCAGCCAACTACGCGGAAGCCTGCCAAGCAAACAACCTGCAGGTGGCGATGATGACTGAGCCATTCCTGGACCTAACCAAGGAAGAGGCAGAGGCGATTGATCTCGCCCTCGAGGAAGCGATTGACGCGGAGCTCTTCGCGCCTTCCTCTTCCAGAATGGACCCAAAACGTTTACCCAGCTTCCGCAGCAGGGCGTTCCACAGCGAAGGCGTCCTCAAGCTTTGGTGCGAGGACGACTTCTCTTTGGAATGGCTCCGCAGAGCTGCAACCAAAATACGTTCGCCACGTCCTGGAACCAAGCTTGTGGTGAGGCGCATAGCCGAAATCCCGCGCAAGGTTAGGGCGTGTATATTTGTGCCGAAGTACACGCACGATGACATTAAAGTCCTGCAGGAAAGATTCATCCAGCAGAACCCCTGGTATAATGTCCGTGCGTGGTCTTTATATAAGGTGGACAGGCAGGAGGAGAGGAAAGGTGTCTTCCTCCTGCTTGGCATACCGCCCGAGGACGTGGCCGAACTGAAAGACCGAGGCAGACGCGTCGCATACAAAACCGGCGGCGTCTACGTTCGCCTAGATGAACAAGACGCACCGAAAACCGCACCACCGGCACCGGAAGTACCCCACACATCTACTGCGTCGGCGGTCGCGCCGCCACTGGAGGTCCGCATGGAGGAGGAGACAGTGGGAGGCCTGGGACCTGTCCTAGGTGTGCCCACCCTGCCGATGCGCCATGGGGACTCCGCACCAGGGGCCTCAGGCTGCTCGGCGGGCACCTCATCCGTGGTCGGCGGCCCTCCTCCTCACGGAGGGGATCCGCCAGAAATGGACTGGTGGGGCGCGACGGCCGATGAATATGCCAGACTGGGGTACCCGGTGGACGAGAAGAAGGAGAAGGAGCTTCTGAGAAGTGATGGCGACTCAGACTGCCCTCCTTCCCAACTTTAAGCTCCTCCAAACCAACCTCCAGCACAGCCAGACCGCAACGGCTAACCTGCGCCGGGCGCTGGAGGCAAATAACAAGACCATAGGCCTAATCCAGGAGCCGTGGATTAGGAAGGGCAGAATCTGTGGTCTGAGTAACATCGGGGGAAAAATTCTCCTTGACACCACTGTAAGTAACCCCCGCACATGCATCTTTGCTCCTAAGCATGTTACCACCTTTGTACTAAACGAGTTCTGTTCCAGGGACCTGACCGCCGTCAGGCTCCGGTCTGATCCCACCCTAGGCCTGCCGGATGCGGTACTCGCGTCTGCCTATCTGCCTGGCGACGCTGACGTGCCAACCCCGGAGCTAGCAGCGCTGGTCGCTTACTGCGAAAGGGAGGGACTGGAGCTCATCATCTCCGCTGATGCAAACGCGCACCACACCATCTGGGGCAGCGAAAAACCAAACAGCAGGGGTGAGGAACTCTTAAACTACTTATTTACAACTAACCTTCGAATTTTAAACAGAGGCTCGGAGCCAACTTTTGTGACTTCACGAGCCCAAACTATCATAGATCTCACTCTAGCCACGGAACAGATCGCCGGCTTCATCTCAGACTGGCACGTATCTGATGAGCTGTCCTGTTCCGATCATAGATGGATCCGGTATAACCTAAACATAAACTCTAAATCTGCAGCTCCCTGGCGTAATCCCCGCAAGACAGACCGCGCCAGGTACAGGAAATTGGCAGAGGCTGGTCTTGAAATGATCAACCTCCTTCCCAAGCACAGTAACACTGCAGAAATCGAAACACACGTTACAAACCTCACATCTACTCTTATCAACAGCTATGAGCAGACGTGCCCTCTTACCACGCCAAAACCCGGTTCCGGTAACAGACACCAATGGTGGGGACCGGAATTGGAAAGGCTGCGACGCAAAGTAAGAAAGCTGTTCAACAAAGCCAAAAACTCCCGCAACCCATTCGATTGGGTAAGTTACAAACAGGCACAATACAACTATAAGAAGCGCATCCGAGCCAGAAGGAGCGAGTGCTGGAGACGTTTCTGCACCAACATTGAATCTACCAATCAGGCCGCTAAGGTAAAAAATATTCTAGCCAGTGAACCTGAGCGCAACCTAGGCTGCCTGAAAAAACCAGATGGTACCTACACCAGAACCGATGCTGAGACCTGCGAACTCCTCCTACAGACTCACTTCCCTGACTGCCGCATCGAAGACAACCAAATATGGGAATCGCCGGTGCGGCAGTACCGGGATGATCAATTGGACTGGACCACGGCCCACAGAGTAGTAGACGACGAAAAGGTAATCTGGGCAATCAACAGCTTCCTCCCGTTTAAATCGGCGGGCCTAGATGGCATATTTCCGGGCCTGCTGAAGTGGTGCGACGCGAAGCTCCTGGCCGGTCACCTCACTGCAATATACAGGAGCTGCCTGGCCTTTCGATACGTGCCACTACAATGGAGAGAAGTAAAGGTAGTATTTATCCCCAAGCCCGGCAAAAGTGACTACACACAACCAAAATCCTTTAGACCGATCAGTCTCACCTCGTTCCTCTTGAAGGCACTGGAGAGATTGTGTGATAGGGACATAAGAACGAACTCCCTTTCGTGTAGCCCACTTCATGCTAACCAACATGCCTATAGTTCAGGCAAATCAACAGAGTCCGCCTTACACTGCGTGACATCACGCATAAGCAGGAGTCTATCAAGTAAACAATCAACATTAGGCGCCTTCATAGATGTAGAAGGAGCCTTTGATAAAACCAATTTTAACAGCATTAGCCAAGCGCTTAACAAGCATGGAGTCGATACCACTATTGCCGGGTGGATAGACAACATGCTAAGATACAGAGCGATCCAATTCACTGTAAATACCACAACGAGAGTAGTGGTGGCGAAGGGCTGCCCACAGGGGGGAGTACTCTCGCCTCTACTCTGGAACATTGTCGTCAACGAACTAATCGCTGACCTCAATCAAAGAGGGTATTATACAGTAGGCTATGCTGACGACCTTGCCATTCTCATAGGAGGACCCTTTGAAAATGTGCTATGCAGCCTCATGAGGTCCGCTTTTAAGGTCGTCGAAGACTGGTGCTCAAAGCACAAACTATCGGTGAACCCGTCAAAGACGGAGATAATTCTCTTCACCAATAAACGTAGTCTAGGCAGGCTCAGGCTTCCTAAACTTTTTAACACTGAATTGTCCCTGACCAACGAAGTCAAGTACCTGGGTGTAATACTTGACAGCAAGTTGATCTGGAACAAACATGTCGACCACAAGCTAGAAAAAGCATGTATCACCTTCTGGCAATGTAAAAGACTCATAGGCAGATCCTGGGGCTTATCCCCGAAAATCTGTCGATGGCTCTACACATCTGTTATCAGACCTGTTGTATCATATGGTGCTATAGCCTGGTGGCCCAGGACAGAGCTTACCACCACAATAACGAAGCTGCAGCGATTCCAACGCCTGGCTTGCTCAGCCATGTCGGGCTGCATGCGCACCACCCCGACAGCAGCCCTAGAAGTCATTCTTGGGCTCCCGCCTTTAGACCTGTATATACAACAGGAGGCAATAATGTCGGCCCTACGCCTAAAGCTTTTAGGCGAATGGGTTAACCACAATGGACCTATTGCCACGCTCTGGGACACTGTTCGGAAACAGTACCCCTTATGCGAGGCCCCGTGCGACAGGATCCCCAAAACATATAACTTTAACAGGAATTACCACATACAACTATCAGAGTCAGGTAAAGACCAATCCGGTTCCCATGAGGTCAGAATATATACTGACGGATCCAAAATGGACTCAGGAACAGGCGCCGGGGCTTTTTCACTCGACCTCAACATAAAAATATCACTGGCCTTAGGCACACACAGCTCCATATTCCAATGTGAATGTGTAGCTATCAAGGAGGCCGCCACCGCGGTAATGCGAAGGAAGGTAGAAGGCTTTTGTATAAGAATCCTTTCCGACAGCATGGCCGTACTAATGGCACTGCAGAGTAATGTATTTACCTCAGGGCTTATCTACGAGTGTCACCTTGCACTGGAGCGCATTGCTTCAAACAACAGGGTAATCCTGCAATGGATCAAGGGACACAGCGGATCACTGGGCAACGATGCCGCGGATGAATTGGCAAGGCGTGGTTCACAAACACCAGTGGCAGGTCCTGTTCCACTATTACCACTGCCCTTCAGTCAAATCCGCACATGGCTTCACGGCTTTACCCAGAACCAACACAATGCCCGCTGGGCTAGCCTAACGAGCTGCAGACAGTCAAAGGAGGTGCTATCCACTAATTCACCTAAGCTTACCCACCGACTTCTCAGCCTCAATCGAACAAACCTCCGAATAGTTGTGAGCACTATTACAGGACATATCTCGCTCAACAAACACCTATTCACAATCGGCGTTACCGATAGCCCACTATGTAGGGGCTGCCTTGACGCGGAAGAGACGGTCAATCACGTGATCCTGGAGTGCGTTGCGTTGGCCGACCAACGGGCTAAAATCCTCAACAACACGAGGTCGCTCCGCGAAGCCTGCGAATGTCCCAGGAGACTTCTGAGCTTCTGGAAGGAGCTGGGCTGGCTTAATTAACCAGACTAACCTGTACGTAAAAAGGACCAAATCAGAGTTTAATTGCGGAAACAGGAGCCCACTAACTAACTAACCCTTGTGTATCTGGGCTCAAAGTTTACGAGAGATGGAAAGTGTGAAAGTGACATTGAAAGAAGAGTGAATGCTGGAAACATGGTGAATGGTGCCCTGCACGCCTTTAGGAGGAGTCAGAAGGTGTCTCACAAGGCTCGTTTGGCTGTTCATAGGGGTGTTTTAGTACCAACACTGATGTATGGCAGTGAAAGCTGGGTATGGCAGAAGAAGCATGAAAGTAGAATTAATGCAGTGGAAATGAGAGCGCTAAGGAGTATGATTGGTGTTAAATCGAGTGACAGGATTAGAAATAGTGTGATAAGAGAACGGTGTAGCATAAAAGAAGACGTAGTGACCAAAATCGAGAAAGGGATGCTGAGATGGTTTGGTCATGTAGAGAGGATGAATGAACAAAGACTGACGAAAGAGATCTACCAGGCGAGAGTGAATGGAAACGTTGGAAGGGGAAGGCCTAGACGAACGTACCAGGACCAAATTCAGGACGTTCTGAATAAAGGCCAGGTTAAAAGTACCCTAAACCGACGAGCATGTATGAAAGGATTGATGAAAGTACAGGAAGCAAGGGATGTATGTCAAGATCGTAGCAGGTGGAGGACTGTGGTCTCTGCCTACGCCGACGGGAAAGAGGCGTGATGTTATGTATGTATGTACTAACCTATAATACTACTTGTTTAACAGATCAGGACAGTGATAAGGACCTACCCGTAAAGGTCCCTGCTCCTGAGAGGCGTGAAAAGCGTCGTCAGGGAAACTACTTCATACCACCTACTTAACCGTGGTAGCCAAATGAACCACTGCAAACAGTGAAGTTTTTGGGTTATGATAATAGGTAACTTACCAGTTACTTTTGCATTCATTACACGCTGTATTAAAGCCTTCATCACTTTTAATCTATTTTTGTTAAATCGTTCTTATGTATTATATAGAACTTCTATTTAAATACTAGTTTTATAAAATGCGAGTTGCCTAAATTTTTGTCTGGCGTCGCTGTGTTCCAAATTGTACAAACGCTGCTAAAAGCGTATACATATACAGTACTGACGGACGGTCCAAATTGATTTTGCACGCTCACAAAGCTATCACCTAGGGCTATCACTGCTTTAATCAAGGAGGTTTTAGTAGCAGCTCTTACTGCTAAGGAGGGAGCCATAAGCGTAGCACTTTCTTGCGAGGGACCTCCATACTAAAATGTATGTATTTTTTTTCAAATCCTAAAAACGTAAATTTTTTATCTATCTCTCTGAGAAATATGTGACATGGGACTAATAAATGCTACTATCACAGATTTTCTGGTGAAAACACTTACCATTCAGGTAAAAAACGTAGTTAAAAATCACTAATAAAATGGCTATTACGGATTATTTACGCTTCCGTTCTTAGTATTAATGATCCATTCAAAAGAAACAAACTATATATTTTCACTTTCGCAAACAAAGTTTATACTAAAACATTCGATTTTTAAAGATATCTTGATTTTTGTAAAACTTAACTGAGTTTTTTGACCGACTAGAATGGGCGACAGTGAGACGCTTCACGCTTCACTAGCTCATACAAAATATGTATATGACGGACTCTATAGTTTTTTACTCTGAGGCTTTAATTAATGGCTCTAGTCAATGTATGTATGTATATTTATTTAATGACATCACATCTCATTACAAAACGTATTTCGCCAATGTCAAAGTAAAGGAATTGTTACAAAAATATGGCGACACGCCAATGTCCAGTGAAAGAATAATTTACACAGGAATCCGCATCTCGAAGATCGACGACGAGGAAAGCCTGTGCACCACGATGACTCCGATAAGTTGATAGGGGATATTATTAAAGTCTCGAAGAAAGCCGCTTCTCACCATCCAAAAACTTTAGTTAAGAATATATTTCCATTTTCTATTAAATGTTCACATTGTAAGACGTTTATTGGATAATATTCTATCAAAATTATACTTTAAACTCTCAAATTAACAAATAAAATCAAAATTGAAACAAATTCACGTCTGCCATCTTCAAATGCTGACAAACGACCCAATTTAGTCAATTTGGAATGAATTTAAGCGCGCTCACTTGTTCATCTGTCAAAATGTCAGTTTTGTTTTTATTTTCTTTAACAAAGCCTAAGCTAATCCCTCAAAAATGTGCGTCAAATCCACACTCATTTCCATTAGAGACAAACTCATTAAAATTAAAACTTAAGAAACGTCAGCTGGCTGCAAATGTGTGGGATTTAATATGCGCTTTCACTACTCCACCTATTTGACTAAAGCACTGATAGCAGAAACGATGACGTCATCAATGACATAAGGCGGTGAACGAGCTAGTGCTATAGAGCACGCTTTAGCACTACGGTTTGTTTTTTTAATTTAACGCACACATCACATTCACTGAATATAGTCGGTTTATTACGTGCATTCGTCGAATACGATCGAATACAGTTTTAAACCAGACTAGAGCGCGCTTATGTCAATGTCACTGAGAAACATTAAAATTTTGATTTTGTTTTGCGTTTTAAGAAATTATTGAGATATAATGATTATTCGATAAGATAATTAAATTTAAAAACCCCAAAAAAAGTTGAAAAAATTTCTCGAAAACGAGATTGATGACAAATGTCTTATGAATTTGACGTTTCGCACACGCTGCACTACCTCATTTTCGTATGCAATGATAGCGCGCTAAAGTGACGTCACTGATGACGTCACGTCGCTTAAACGAGTGAATACGAGCAAGTTTTGAACCGACTATTAGCGCGCTAAAACCGCACACAAAGCTCATGAGCAGGTTTTAAACCGTAGTGTAGGTCAATTTGGACCGACTTAAGCGCGCTCACAGTGCTCTAAAGCAGTCTGTTAGCGCAAAATGGAACGCACCTGTCTTTCACATTCCACGTTCCAAAATGCGCTTTCAGCGTGCTCCCAATCTGCAGAGCACTAGCTGAGCTAGAGCGCACTAGTGTTCAGTTTGGATCGTGTAAATGCAGTTAAAGCTAGTTTTTTTTTTTTTTATATATTTCCGTTAGTTATCTTATAGCCTGGCAAGGCGGTATGGTCTAGCACCTTAGCCTGCTCTTCTGAAGGAAGAGCGAATGGAAAAAAAAAAAAAATTATAGCCTGGCCAGACACCCCAGCCAGACACTCGTCCAGTGGCGTGGGAAGTAGCGAGGGAAGGAGGCAAAGACGTAGTGTGGCCGCGTTACTCGTCATGCCGCACGTATTGCTCCTCGTCATGCTCATCGATTCCTTGATTGTCAGCTTTTCGGGCGCGAGTCAAAGGACCGGCAATATGAGCGCGAGTAGGCAGCCATACACTGGCCGCGGGCGCGGACGCAGTCTCAAGGAATATATATACTCTCTAACCGAGAGAAGAAATTCGACTACCTGCAAAAAAAACGCGCCACTTTTTATACTACTAGCGCCGTGGTAGCTGCTCAAAACAACTATTTAAGCGGGAATTTTTGAATAGGTACCTAAGCATTCAGGAAAAATAGTAATAGATGAAGCTGCATGCATGAGTTAAGACCACATAAACATGAAACTGGAAATGTGAATCTTAACTCCATTGCTTGCAACTCCATCTGAAATCAAAGAAATAAATATTTTGCGTTAGTTTTTGTCAAATAAGTATAGGAAAAACAAAAACGTCTTCTTAAGCCTGATTTATTGAGGTTTCATTATTTTTGACTTTGATTGATTTTTCACAGAATTCAGTATAATACGAAAGGTACAAAAAAAAAAACCTTGATTCGAATAAGGCGCGTTTTTTGTCGAAAACTTTTGAAAATTTGTAAAAATTGTACTTATACTTCGTTTTTATTTCTTATTTGTAGTGTAAATAGTTGTACTTATAATCTAGTTGTAAATACTGTGGGTAATGTAGGTAGGTCTATAAAGTTCATGTAGGTAGGCACACATTCGCATGTTATGAATTGAATAATAAAATCAGTCTTGGCTCATCTGTCTGGTTTCCTTCACGCACCTCATTTAACATGGCGCAATCGGCAGGATTTTTAAAGGATTATGTTGTGAAATAATAATATGTGTGTGTTATCTGTCATGGTGAAAGTGGGAAATAACACAACGTCCCCGCCAACGATTCTATAAGTGGAAAATCTTGTTGTCTAACGAACAATGGAGTCGGTGCTACGTCCGCCACCGCCATTTAATTTCGAGAATAATTTAACAAATGTTACGTCGGGAAATTTAAGTGCGGAATGGGAAAAATGGAAAAAGTCATTCGATATTTACTTCGAAGCTTGTGAGTTGGCGAAAAAGGACCAAAAGGTTCAAATAAACATATTGCTACACGTCATTGGAGATAAGTGCCGAGAAGTCAGCGGACAATTTACAGAGGAATCAAAAACTGTAAAAGATTTACTAAAAAAATTTGATGATTTTTTTGTGCCAAAGAAAAATTTAGCAGTGGAAAGACACAAATTTTTTAAAAGAGATCAAAAAGACTTTGAATCTGTGGAGCAGTACGTGTTCGAATTAAATAAAATAGCATCAAAATGTGATTTCAAAGAGTTGTGTGACGATCTAGTATGTAGTAGATTAGTTTGCGGCATACACGACGTCGGTCTGTCGGAGCGATTATTAAGAGAACCCGATATCACTTTACGGAATGCGATAGAAATTTGTAAGTTGGCGGAAATGTCAAAAATGTATGCTCATAATATGAAAACGGAAGAAAATGAACGAGCTGTGCATCAGATATCATCATCACAACATCACCCCGAGCCAGGTATATCGGATATTAACTTTGTTGGTCGACGATCAGGAAATAGTAATTATGGACGGAGGCCGCCTGTCACACCGTCGCGTAACTACGAGCGCGAGAACCGGTTCGCACGTAAAAGTCTTACTGCTTCGCAAAGTTATGTAAACAATAGTGAGCCTTCCAATCAACCAACAGCTGGATTTTCAAGGCGTAATCAAATACAATCCAATATTAACTGTAATAATTGTGGAAGAGTGCATAGAAGAATGGACTGTCCGGCTTTTGGAATGCGATGTAATAAGTGTAATAAAGTGAATCATTACGCGAGGATGTGTAGGTCAGCCCGGCGCGTGTACGAGGTTCAGGAGGACTCCACCGATCAGGTAATTTATAGTTTGAATAGTTCAAAAGGTGATTGGTCGATAGATTTACAAGTAAATAATAAATACATCAAATTTAAACTGGACACTGGAGCTGATGTGAACGTTTTACCTAAAAATATGTTATCTAGTATTAATATAAATGAGAAAAACTTAACGAAAACATCAATTAAAATTCAAGGATACTCGGGTGACAGAATAGTCGTAATAGGAAAATGTTATCTAAAAGTGTTATACAAAGATAACACGTATGTTTTGGAGTTTATTGTAGCTGACGTTAACTCTCCGCCAATATTAAGTAGGAGCTCATGTGAGGAGTTAAATTTAATTAAAAGAATTATGATGTTAAAAGAATATAAATGTAGTAAAAAAATATTAGATGAGTTTCCAGACATTTTTGTAGGAATGGGTTGCTTGCCAGGTGAGTACAAAATACAATTAAAAAAGGATGCGTGTCCTGTCGTACATTCACCTCGAAAACTGCCCGTAGCCTTAAAAGATCAAATAAAAAATAAGCTTCAGGAGATGGAAAAACAAGGGGTTATTGCGAAAGTTGAGGGTCCTACCGATTGGGTGAATAGCATGACTGTAGTCAAAAAACTAGATGGAGATTTGCGAATCTGCCTTGATCCACGTGATCTCAATAAAGCGATAAAGCGTGAACATTTTAAACTACCTACTTTCGAAGAGATAACCTGCAATTTGATAGGTGCTAAGTATTTCAGTACCCTGGACGCCAAACAAGGATTTTGGCAAATAAAATTGAGTTCAGATAGTTCAGATTTGTGTACATTTAATACTGTGTTTGGTAGGTACAAATTTTTGCGCATGCCGTTTGGCATATCATCGGCATCAGAAGTATTTCACAAACGTATGTATGAACATTTCGATGACATAGAGGGTGTTGTTTTATTTATTGATGATTTACTTATTTATGGAAAAACAAAAGAACAACATGATGCTAGGTTGAGAGCAGTTTTAAAAAGATGCCAAGAAATCAATGTAAAATTGAATAAACATAAATGCAAAATAGGATTAACGGAATTGAAATATCTAGGTCACAAGATAACAAGTAAGGGAATAAGCCCAGATAACTCACACGTCACAGCAATAGAAAACATGCCCACCCCAAAAAACATCAAGGAACTAGAACGGTTTTTAGGTCTTGTAACTTATGTCAATAGCTTCATCCCCAATCTTTCAGAAAAAACTACAGTTTTGAGGGAGTTACTAAAAAAAACGGTAGAATGGCACTGGGATGATAGGCATGAAAAAAGTTTTCAGGAAATAAAAAAAAGTTTGGTGAGTCCACCGGTACTGCAATATTATAATTTAGAGCTACCTGTAACAATCTCAGTAGATGCTAGTAAAAACGGTTTGGGCGCATGTATGTTGCAAAACAATTTACCGGTATGTTATGCATCCAAATCACTAACAAAAACAGAGCAATCGTACGCACAGATCGAGAAGGAACTGTACGCCTGTGTATTTGCGTGCGAAAAGTTTTATACCTATATTTATGGACGAACGGACATAACTATAGAAACGGATCACAAGCCATTAGTGAGCATAATAAACAAACCTTTGGCTGATGCTCCGGCACGCTTGCAAAGAATGCTGATGCGATTACAACCCTATTCATTTAAACTAGTGTACAAACCCGGTAAGTATCTTTACATCGCGGACACTTTATCGCGTGCAGTGGCACATAGCTCAGAGGCAGCCGCGGGCGCATACGAGTCACCGCGCGATCATCTGGAAGCGCAGGCGCAAGTTTGTGCGATAACGGCTAGTAACACATTAACAGACTCACATTTTCTAGAAATACAGAAGTGTACAAAAGAAGATACAGAAATGCAAATGTTAATTAAAATCATAAAACGCGGTTGGCCAATAGAAAAAAGATATTTAGAGAACAGTTTGCATAGTTACTGGGATGTTAAAGAAGAGTTGACATATAATTTTGGAATAGTTTGGAAGGGAAATCGAGTAGTAATACCAAAATGCATGCGACAAGATATGCTAAAGAAAATACACGCCACACATTTAGGTATAGAAAAATGCAAACTAAGGGCAAGAGAGATAATGTATTGGCCGAACATCAACACACAGTTACATGATTATTTGACACATTGTCAGGCATGCTTAACTTACAAAAAACAAAATTCCAAACAGCCACTCATTCCACATGAAATACCAGAAAGGCCCTGGTGCAAAGTTGGCACTGATATTTTCCATTTTGGAAGTCATTCATATGTTATTGTTGTTGATTACTATAGCAAATTCGTAGAGTTGGCGAAACTAAAATCATTGACTTCAGAATATGTAATCAAAAAACTAAAAGTAATATTTCGTAGGCACGGTATACCAGAAATTGTGATGACTGATAACGGGCCAGAATTTTCATCGAATTCATTTAAAGTATTCTCGGAAAACTGGAAGTTTGAACATCAAACTTCATCCCCAAGATATCCACAATCAAATGGGCAGGTAGAACGCACCATACAAACAATAAAAAATATAATGAAAAAGACTAACTTTGAACAAACCGATTTTAACATAGCTCTGTTAGAATACGTTAATACTCCCATCAGTCAAGATATACCATCACCAGCGGAATTACTATACAATAGGAAACTACGCAGCATTGTTCCTTGTGTGCCAGCCCTGTTGCAGCCGAAACTGCAAAGAAACTTAATAAACAAATTGAAGACGAGGCAACATTTTCAAAAACTTTATCACGATAAGGGTGCGAGAAATTTACAACCTCTAAGTAAAAATCAAAAAGTAAAGGTGAGATTTAACAACCAGTGGCAACCTGGCACAATAACAGGTTCAGCAGGCATAAGATCATATTTAGTTTCAATGCCAAACGGTAACGTTATTAGGCGCAACAGAAAACACCTGATAATAGACTCTAGTCGAAGGTGTGACAAAGCAATGCAATTCGGGAATTACGATGATGTTTGTCCGGTCACCCCCCACCCCGCACCTCTCGCCGCCGCAGCTCCACTCAGCTCCAGGGGTCCCCATACTCAATCACCTAATTTCGGTCAATCACCACCACAAACTAATTATTATAAAACCTTTTCCGGCAGGATAGTGAGACCTCCTGATCGGTGGGGCTTTCCAACAACAACAACTTAGTGAGTCGTCATAATAAATGTGATATAATTATTATAAATACATAACAATAATTTATCAAGTAAATAAATATGCATGTAAAACAAATATAATATAGATATAAATTGTACAATATGGTTACAAAAGTAATCAATAAATAAAATAAATATGTAACTAATAGATAAGTAAAAATAATTTAATTATTAATTCAAACAACTTAATGTAATAATAATGCATGCTTTAGTAAGATCTTTCTTATAACTTAGTAGGTATGTTTTGTAAGAGAAATAATGAATCACTTGAAAAGTAATGAAGTCTGTAATTATAATGTTGTTTCTAATTATAAAAATCATAAATTTGTATGCCTAGATCATCTTATATTTTTTGATAAGAGGATTGTAGGTAGTTTTGTTATGTATTGCACAGTATAATTTAATGTTAGCAATGTTTAATCTAAATCATCTTATTTTGTTTAATAAGGGGATTGTGGGTAATGTAGGTAGGTCTATAAAGTTCATGTAGGTAGGCACACATTCGCATGTTATGAATTGAATAATAAAATCAGTCTTGGCTCATCTGTCTGGTTTCCTTCACGCACCTCATTTAACAAATACAAGGTGCAGCTTCCCCATTCAACATGGGGAAGCGTGGAAGAAAAGACGGTAAGAAAAAAAAGCCAGAGGGTGATCTTGGTGATACACCTTTGCCAGATTCATCATCGGATTCTGACGATACTGGACATGAAGACCACGAGGATAAAGAACCCACAGCGGATAAGTACAAACCATACAAAGTTCCTGGCTATACCCGGAAGTATGATGCAAATTGCAAGAAGCCAGAGTACATAGTTTTTCTTACCCACAAGGAAGACAACAAACCATTCTCTGACAAAGACCGGCTAAATCTATCAGGAGGTCTTAGAAGGCACTGTGTTTCAGGAATAACGCACCTGAAACCTATCAACAAATACAAAATAGGCGTCATATTTGAACTTCCAAACAATGCTAATGTCTTTTTACAGAATTCAAAATTGCTGGACGAATTGTCGTTGAAGGCTTCGATACCTGCCTCCGACACTGAAATAACTGGTGTTGTAACTTCCGTACCCACAGAAATGTCCAATAAAAAGATATTTAAATTCATTGACAGTTGCAGGAATGTTATTCAAGTCCGTCGATTCATGCGGCGAGTAAGAGGATTATATGGCGCAGTCTCTTCCTACACAGACTGTCGCTATAACGTTCGCCTCGACCCAGCTGCCTGAGTATGTAAACTTAGACCACTGGAGACATGAGGTCAGTGAATACGTTCCACCTGTGAAGCAGTGTCTTCGTTGCCTCAGATACGGGCACATTGCGAAATTTTGTCGTAACAGTGAAGTATGCTCTATTTGTACAGAGAGTCACAATTTTAAAACTTGTCAAGTAAGCTCTGAAAATGCTAAATGCACAAATTGTGGGGGTAACCATGTCGCTATTTCGGCTTCATGTCCTATAAAAAAAAACAAAATAGAAGAGAATAAAATAAAGTCTCGTGCGGTTAAATACTCAGATTTATTCAATGAAAAGGCTTTTCCTCAATTAGCAGCGAAGACAATGGAATCACAAATTACAAACTTAATGAAATCTGATAAATTTGTTAATTTATTAGTTGAATCAATTTTGCATATAATAGCGAAACAAAAAGAAATGCCAATTAATTCAAATTCAATTAAAGATACTATAATGGCTACCTTACAGAAAAAATCATCAACTTAAATAAATAATGGGTACTGTGAACATCCTTCAGTGGAATGCTCAAAGTCTTATTAGTAATAGGCATGTTTTTACTCAGTTTCTTTATGAACAAAATATTCACATAGCTATAATTTCTGAAACTTGGTTATGTAATAAACGATTTTCTATAAGGGGATATAGCATTGAAAGAAACGATTGTGGAAACAAACATAACGGCGTAGCAATTCTGATTCACAACAGTATCGTTTATTCTAAAATAGATACTTATTTTGATAGTTCTTTACAAAACATTTGTGTTCGTTTAAAAATGGGCAATAAAGAGGTCAGTATTGTAAGTTTTTATAGTCCATCTAGTTCAACTCCATCATTTGATAGGAGTAAATTGGATTCCTTAGTAAAGTCGATACCAACTCCGATTTTATTTGCTGGTGACTTCAATGCACACCATACTTCATGGGGATGCAACAGAGATGAAGCTCGTGGCAGGGATGTGTTGGATGTTGTCGATGAAAATGGTCTTGTTCTTCTAAATGATGGTCAGGTCACAACTCTTGGTTCATTGACGTGGCGGCAAAATGCATTAGATTTGTCTATAGTTTCTCCATCATTGGCATCTTTATGTGAATGGTCAGTTCATGATTCTCCACTTGGTAGCAGTTATCATTTCCCTGTAATCATAAAAATGCTTATTGATCCTTGTGAAACAAACAACAATAACTCTTGTAATAATATGCATTTGCCAATCTACCCAAATTACAAGAGGGTGGATTGGAAAGTGTATGAACAAAATGTTGAATCTTTGCTAGGTAATCTTCAATTAGATCAGTATTCTCCATTGGATGCATACAATTTATTTTGTAAAATGTTACATATTGCGATTGAACAGTCTATTCCAAATTTTATGTCATCAAATACTTCTAACAGTAGTACATCATGTCTTAGGAAGTCTGGCAAAAGGCCCAATTTACCCTGGTGGAATGGAAAATGTTCAGAGGCTGTTTTGAGATTTAAACAAGCTTATGTCGAATTTAAATATAACCCCACTGAGGCTAATTATATAGAGTTTAAAAGATTACGAGCACTTAAAAAACTTACCTTAAAAATTGAGAGGAGAAATAGTTGGATTAATCTCTGCAGTTCTTTTCATCGCTGTACCCCTCTATCTGTAATTTGGACACATATGAGAAAATTTAACAGAACTTATGTTTCTAGTACAGTTGATGATACTTGGGTCTTGGATTTCTTGCAAAAATATACACCTGATTTTGTAAAAGAATCAAACAGATTATTTAGCTCTAATATTAATTCTGAAAACATGTTTATAGTAAATCCCTTTACATTACAAGAACTTAAATCAGCCATCTCTACTAGAAAAGATACTTCATTTGGTCTAGATGGTATACCATATATTTTCTTAAAGAAACTGAGTGAAGATAGTCTAAGCGTCTTTCTTAATATATTGAATCTGCTTTGGGCTAGTGATACAATTTCTGAGTCCTGGAAAACTAATTGTCTGGTTCCAGTATTAAAACCAAATAAAACAAGATTAGATCCAAACTCATACCGTCCTATTGCTTTGACATCTTGCGTGGGTAAAATATTCGAACAACTATTGAAACAGCGTCTAGAATTTTATGTAGAACATAATTTTATCTTACCTTCTAATCAGTTTGGATTTCGTAGAAGTAGATCAGCAAGAGAGAGCCTTTGTCAATTCCATCTTGATGTTCAGAATATTACATCACAAAATAACTTTCTTCTTGCTGTATTTTTTGACATCTCTGGCGCTTTTAATAATGTGAATATCAACGTTCTTTGTGATGAGTTGCTATGCATTGGTTTTCCTGGAAAAATAGTACAATGGGTTTTTGATTTTTTACTTGATAGGAATGTCTTTGTTAAATTATATAGACCCCTTTATGGTCCAAGAAAGTCTTCTATAGGGACTTGTCAAGGAGGAATATTATCGCCATTGATTTTTTTGCTTTATATCAGACGACTTAATATTATTTTGGGCCCTAATGTAAAAAATTTGCAATTTGCAGATGATTTACTTGTTTATGCGTCGGGAACAAATCTAGCTCAACTGGCTGAAGTTGTTAGCGACGCATTGGCAAGTCTAAATAATTACTTTTCTTACCTAAACCTGGATGTTAATCCGTCAAAATCAAAGGTGCTAGTCTTCGGAAGAAGATGTGGCACTATTCCCATTGTGTATTACAATAATACTGCTTTACCATTGTCTAGAGATGTTAAGTTCTTGGGTGTAATATTCACATCAAACTTGTCCTGGAAAGATTATATTGATCAGATTGCAGGTAAGGCTATAAGAGCATGTAACATTCTTAAATCACTAACTGGTACC
The DNA here is from genome assembly GCA_947532105.1 of Athrips mouffetella. Classification (NCBI taxonomy): domain Eukaryota; kingdom Metazoa; phylum Arthropoda; class Insecta; order Lepidoptera; family Gelechiidae; genus Athrips; species Athrips mouffetella. The sequence continues at coordinate 13,840,989 of OX383956.1, forward strand.
TATTGGGGTGCTGACCCAAAAATTTTACTAATGCTATACAAGTCACTTGTTCGAAGTCACTTTGAGTATGGATTCTTTTGTTTCGCTGCTGACAAAGATATTGTAGAAAAATTAAACAAAATCCAAAACAAATGTATGCGTATAATAACTGGGGCATTTAGGAGTACTTCTATTGGAGCATTACAGGTTGAATGCAACCTTTCACCTTTAAGTATTCGATTAAATTATTTAAAAGAAAGATTCATCTTGAAATTATATAGTTTTCCTAAAAACAAATTATTGCAAAATCTATCCAGTTCGCAACTAGTTCCTATTCGTAAGCCTATTTTCATTCTACAAGGGTTACATTCCTTTTTGTAATTCCTACAGAGTTGTAAAATTCATGTACCTGATCTGGTGTTACCTTGTTATGAAGGTTCTTATCATTGTAAATTCCCAGCTATTAAAATAGTCATTGATCCCAGTTTATCATCCAAGGAACAAGTTAATGCAAAATTATCGGATTGGGATGCTTATAGATTCATATACACTGATGGATCCAAGGATACTAATGCAGTTTCTTTTGCTTTCTTTGACTATACTGCAAATTTTGGTTTAGGTCATAAAATGGATAAAAATGCTTCCATATTTTCTGCTGAAGCTACTGCTGTATTGTTTGCTTTGCAATATATCAAAAATAAGAATAAAGGTTGTCTAAATTGGGTTGTGGCTAGTGACAGCATGAGTGTTTTAAAAAATTTGGCAAACCATAAATTGCAAGCTGACACTAATTATATAATTTATGAAATTAAAAAGCAGTGGGTTGCATTGACTGAATCAAATATTTTTGTTGATTTTGTATGGGTTCCTGCCCATATTGGCGTTGTAGGGAATGAGAGGGCAGACTATTTGGCAAGGACTATAGTTAACTTTGATTCCAATTTTGGGTGCACTGATGCTGGAGTTTTACTTCCTTTCACTGACGTTGTAACGATCTTAAAGCGACGTATGTGCGAGATACCAGGGTTCAACACTGGTATCAGTTCACTCAGACAGAAAATAAGGGACGTTGGTTTTCTTCAATGGATGTTCAAGTCAATTCTACACCATGGTTTTGTAAGGATCCTGTGTATGCAAATCGGAAGTTCTACTCTACTTTGTGCAGACTTCGTTTTGGCCATTGTCGCCTTAATTACCATCTTTTTCGTTTAAAGATTGTTGACACTCCGTTTTGTGAACATTGCAATATGGATGAGGAACAAACCTTAGATCATATTATCCTAAATTGCTCGGCCTTTGGCATTCAGCGCCTTGTGCTAACGGACGGGCTCATTCATATTTATGGGTCTGCTGATTTGGTCCCGCTTTGCAGTCAGGAATTGCTTTTGAATGTCTCCACTTATATGTGTATATATAACTTCATAATTTCTACTGTAAATAGTGTATAATATTGTTTTAAAATAGGTTTATAAAACTATCTTTTTATTTCAAACAATTTTAGTTAGGTTATAACATTGTCTTTGAAAATACTGGATTGGAATGGAACGTAAATTAAGAATATGATATGACTAAACAAACTTGGATTGGAACGTACAATATGGATATGACAACATGAATTGGAACGTAAAAACAAAATACTGAAGAAATTATATTACTGGATTTGACTAAAGAAATTGATAAAACACCAAAGACATATATTTGAATAACTTTACAAAGGAAATTTTCTACGGAAGACCTCACTTTATTTTACTAATTCAAGAAACATATAGACGAATGACAAGGCGGTATGGTCTAGCACCTTAGCCTGCTCTTCTGAAGGAAGAGCGAATGGAAAAAAAAAATCAGTATAATACACAAGCGAAAAATGTACACTTTTTTGTGATAACTATTTAGGCAATACAATATAATACGAGGGCCACACCGAAATGATCGGGAATAGAAAAAAGTACAAAAATAATACAACAATATTTACTTTCATTGTTTTTCGAAGTATTCTCCGTGACGATCGATGCACTACTCTTTTCTTTTTTACTTTTTTTTTAATTAAAAAATGGAATTTTGTTTGAAATAATACTACATTCATAAACCAAAAAGGTTTTAATCTAATTTATTCCTGAGTATTCTATTCCCGATCATTTCGGTGTGGCCCTCGTATAATAAAATCGTATATACAAATAAAATCGACACTGGACGAATTTGTACACTGAAAATTTTCTCGAAAATGTAATCTAGGGATAGCAAGAAAAGTAAAATGACCCATTTAGGTCATTTTTGCAATTTTGCTTGTTTGTCTGTGCGCTTCTAACTCACAACACAAACTAGTAAAACTATTCAAATTATTTTACTTATTTTCGCGCAACTTATAAGTCGGCTTTGATCCATTGCAATCGGTTCACTCAAACAGAAGCATTTTTTTAGTAAAAGAAAATTAATAAACTAAAACTCTAGTCTTTTCAAAGAAAATGTTGACTTTATTATAACCTCTATTGGTTTTTTAAGATTTTTAATTTTCTTTCTAACTGTTTTTTGTCATTATCTTCACAAAATTACTTATAAATTTTTAAAATAATGTGCCTCGTAGAGGTTCGTAGAGTACTCCGAAGCCTAGACGTGAACAAAGCAAGCGGTCCTGATGGAATACCAGCAAAAGTCTTGAGAAACTGTGCGCCTGAGTTGTCTCCTGTTCTAACACGTCTGTATCGCCTCTCTCTAAAAACAAGAACGGTGCCAAAATCTTGGAAGGTTGCCAACGTACAGCCAGTGCCCAAGAAGGGTAGTCGTGCCGACCCCAGCAACTATCGGCCAATCGCCATCACCTCCATACTCTGCAAAGCTATGGAAAGGGTACTTAATGGTAAACTGCTGACATACCTAGAAGCTAACGACCTACTCAGTGACAGTCAGTATGGCTTTCGCCGGGGACGATCAACTGGGGATCTTCTAGTGTATGTCACGCATTGCTGGGGGGAGGCCATCGAGAAATACGGCGAAGCCCTTGCCGTTTCACTGGACATCTCGAAGGCCTTCGACAGGGTGTGGCACGCAAGTCTGCTGAGCAAACTTCCTGCATACGGCATTCCCGCTGACTTTTGCTCTTGGATTTCTGACTTCCTGAGTGAACGGTCGATCCGAGTGGTCCTTGATGGCTGCTCCTCTGACCTCATGGCTATTGATGCTGGGGTTCCTCAGGGGTCTGTTCTCTCTGCGACTCTTTTCCTGCTGCACATCAACGACCTACTTGGTCCTAGTATTGTTGGGTACGCAGATGACAGTACTGTCGTCGAGAGATATATGTCAAGCGCAAAAGCCAGCAGTGACGAGATACGTTCTTCGAGAGAAGCCATGGTAGAGCGAATAAACTCAACCTTAAGTCGTGTCTCCGAGTGGGGTGACAAAAATCTGGTGAGTTTCAACGCCACCAAAACGCAGGCGTGTCTGTTCACCGCTAAAAGGAGTCCGTTCAATCTGGCTCCTACTTTTCGAGGTACAACTGTACCAGTTACCGACAGCCTCGAGCTACTTGGCATGAAGCTGTGTGCAAACCTGAACTTCGGCGCTAACATTGAGTCAAAAGCCCAAACTGCGGCAAAAAAGTTGGGTATCCTCAATAGGGTGAGGCGTTACTTCACTCCTGGACAGCTTCTAGTTTTATATAAAGCCCAAGTCCGATCGTGCATGGAGAATTGCTGTCACCTTTGGGATGGCTCAGCCAAATACCAACTAGCCGCACTTGACTCGATAGATCGCAGAGCCAAGAAGCTCGTTGGTGATGAGATGCTGGTGAAAACCAAGTTTCACAGTCTGACCCACCGTCGCAAAGTTGCATGTCTGTCGGTTTTCTACAGATTGTACTTCGGAGAGTGTGCTCTAGAGCTCCACGAGCTTATTCCACCATCTCCCTTCTACCATCGGGAGTCCAGACGCACCGCAGGATATCACCCATACTTGGTTGATATTCCGCACATTCGCACAAAGCGCTTTGAAACATCTTTTATAATGCGCACAGCTAAAGAGTGGAATTCTCTGCCTGCGTCTGTGTTCCCGAGTTCATATAACCCGAATCTATTCAAGTCGCGAGTGAATAGGCTTCTTCTGGGCAAGCTCGCTCCATCGTAGACCTCATCTCTGTCTTCAAGACTAGCTCGAGGTCAAGAGTAAGCCCATTTTCTTTAAAAAAAAAATAAAAAAATGTGAAAAACGGCAGATACTATGTAATAAACATTTTCTTTGAGATGACTCGCACAAACCTTTAAAAACTTCATTGCTTTTAGGTTCTTCTTCCATAAGTTTGCTACGAACAAGGTTTTTAATATGGAAGCAGATACCTCTACTACGTACACCAGCTCCATAGTGATGTCGCAGGCAAATCGTATAATTCACCGTTTACGGCGGAAAAACTGTAAGCGGTCGGTAAAATTTTGTGAAATGCCGCGGCATTATGTAAAATAACGAATTAAAATGTTTTCGTCATTTTAAAGAATGCCAAGGCATAATGTAAAACGACGAATTATAGAATTTGCCTGCGACAGTCACATATTTACGGAAGACGAAGCGTTGGCAGGCCCCCCACAAGGTGAACCGACGATCTGATCAAGGTCACGGGAAGCCGCTAGATGCGAGCAGCGCAGGACCGCGATTTATGGAGATCGTTAGGGGAGGCCTATGCCCAGCACTGGATGATGATTATGATGATTAATACAGACTTTTTTACAGTCTCTGAACTCTTTGAAGCTCGTGAATATGTGTGCAGGTTCAGTATCACCTACTGCTAGAAGCGCTGTCTTGCAAACCTCGCAGGTTGTGTTGCGCATTTTTACAATTAAACCCCACACATATGCACATGCTTGGGATTCTTGTGAGGCCATATCTATCGCAGTTTCTTCGTGTTCTGTGTCATGGAGTAAGACAACGTTTTCGATGGCGCCTGCTGCATCTTCTGAATCAGGCGTCATTAAATTGTCAACAAGAGCTGCAGTGTCGTTTTCGTAATTTCTTTTTGAACCCGTGACTCGCAGGTTTGTTGTACATTTTGTTATTAATGCCCTGGAGTGAGAATATTTTCGTCGTTTGAAGGTCATGCAACAGGTATCGAGTCATCCTGAAAAAAAAACATAATACTGAAATTTAATTAAACAAATAATGTACTTAATAATAAATAAATACAAATAATAATAAAGTTTGGACAGAAGAAAATTATCGAGTACCTATACAACGTGATTTTCAAATGTCTGACATACTTGAGTATGGTACTTAGTACATGAAACTGAACAACTTTACTCAAGAAACATATGTTGTAAAATGAAAAAAAAAAAATGACTTCCCCATACAAACCTTGCACCGTCAATTCTGAAATTTGTATGGGACGACCAAATAAAAATCTCACTTTTCACCCCATGTTTTTTGGGGAAAGTTGTTCAGTTTCATGTACTAAGTACCACACTCAAGTATAGTCAGACATTTTAGAATCAGGTGGTCCTAATGAAATAGGTACCTAGTAAACATAATTTTAATATGTTACTCAGACCTTGAAACTGAACAACTTTCCCCAAGGAACATAGGTTGAATACGAAAAACCAAATTTTACCTCCCATACAAAATGCGCTATCAGCTCTTGCAGTCTCTATGGGAGGTCAAAAATTGATTTTCGTATTACGACCTATGTTCCTTGGGGAAAGTTGTTCAGTTTCATGGTCTGAGTCATCGTAACATCCCATGAAACGTGCACTACAGGACAGAGAGCTCCCTCCAGAACTCAAGCTTTTGCTGGAAAAATGTAGAGGGGAAGAACCACCTCGCTTGTTAGCGTTACGGCTGGCGCCATGGACCGCAGTTGAAGGTGACTGCAGTTAGTAAGATGTGAGATACAAAGGAGGATGCCGTTGCCCATTCTCCAGTTTAAAACCCTTAGTTGCCTCTTACAACACCTACGTATTGTATGGGTTGGTACTATTCATTGCCGGCATCACACGGGACATTCTTTGCCGGCACCACATTGTCTGAGTAACATATTAAAATTATGTTCACTATTTCATTAGGACCTGGTTTTTATTAAAATTTGTGACAAAACCATGAAGACTATGACAAAAAATGCTTACATTTGGTCTTGAGTCCCTGGAGTGAGAATATGTTTCTGATTAGAAGGTCCTGCGACAGATACCGAGTCATCCTGAAAAATAAAAATATAATACAAAAATATTGTTAAACAAATTGGGCATATCAAAAATATTTTTGGTATTTTTTTTTATTTTTAAATGATAATTTAGACTATTCTAAAGTAAAATCCACATAATTTATTATTTAGGCATTAATGATGTAATTCTATGCAACGTTCATCACTGTTATTGAAATTCTACCCCTAATTCAACCCCTAAAAAAGGGAAATGGGGTGAAAATGGTCGTTTGTATGGTTTATCGGGTCGCTGATTACGAAAACTACAACAATTTTGAAATCCAACGTGGTAGACGTGAAATACCATCATACCCTGGGGACGGGGTTGGGGTGCGATAGGTTTGAAATGTCTAAAAATAAATATGGGTGTCGTTTCTTTGTTAGGTAGAGGTAGAGAGGTAGAGGTAGAGATGTAGAGGTAGAGAGGTAGAGGTAGATGTAGAGGTGGAGGTAGAGAGGTAGAGAGGTGGAGAGATAGAGAGGTAGAGAAGTAGAGAGGTAGAGACGTAGAGAGATAGAGGTACAGGTAGAGGTAGAGAGAGAAGGAGGGGAAGGGGGAGAGGGAGGGAGAGAGGGAGGGGGAGGGGGTGAGGGAGAGGGAGAGGGAGGGGCAGGCGAGGAGGGGGAGGGGGAGAGACAGAGGGAGGGGGAGGGGGACAGGAAGGGGGGAGTGGGAGAGAGAGGGAGAGGGTTTTAGTTTATCTCAATTACTTCTGCGAATTGGCTCTGTTTTGAAATCTATATATAAAAGAAGAAGGTGACTGAATGACTGACTGACTGACTGACTGACATATCAACGCACAGCCAAAAATGCTGGGTCTAGAGATTCCAAATTTGGCATGTAGGTTCCTTATGAGGCCTAGGGGTGCACTAAGAAAGGGTTTTACAAAATTCTACCCCCAAGGGGGTAAAATAGGGGATGAAAGTTTGTATGAAAGTCCGTCAGTTTTGAAGTTAGGATCTTCAAAATTTGTATTTAGGCTGACGACTAAAAATTAATAATTATGTGTCACAGGGTTTTTGAAAATTCGACACCCTTAAGGGTGAAAAGGGGGATGAAGTTGAAAATTATTTAGTCATTAATGATGTAATTCTATGCAACGTTCATCACTGTTATTGAAATTCCACCCCAAATTCAACCCCTAAAAAAGGGAAATGGGGTGAAAAAGTCTAAAAACCAATATGGGTATCGTTTGTATGGTTTATCGGGTCGCTAATTACGAAAGTTACAACAATTTTGAAATCCAACGTGGTGGACGTTAAATACCATCATTGCCTTGGGATGGGGTTGGGGTGCGATAAGGTTGAAATGTGAATATAGTTGTCGTTTTTATGGTTTATCGGGTCGCCCATTACGTAAACTACAACAATTTTAAAATCCAACGTGGTGGACGTGAAATACCATCATCCCCTGGGGATGGGGTTGGGGTGCGATAGGTCTGAAATGTCTAAAAATAAATATTGGTGTCGTTTGTATGGTTTGACGGGTCGCTGATTACGTAAGCTACAACAACTTTGAAATCCAACGTGGTGGACGTGAAAAACCATCATCCCCTGGGGATGGGGTTGGGGTGCGATAGGTCTGAAATGTCTAAAAATAAATATTGATGTCGTTTCTATGTTAGGGATAACGGTTAAATTGGCGTTAGGGGTAGGGATAGGGGCAGGGATAGGGGCAGGGATAGAGAAAGGGATAGGGAGAGGTAGAGGTAGAGAGGTAGAAAGGTAGAGAGGTAGAGAGGTAGAGAGGTAGAGAGTTAGAGAGGTAGAGACGTAGAGACGTAGAGACGTAGAGACGTAGAGACGTAGAGACGTAGACGCGTAGAGACGTAGAGACTTAGAGACGTAGAGACGTAGAGACGTAGAGACGTAGAGACGTAGAGACGTAGAGACGTAGAGAGGTAGAGAGGTAGAGACGTAGAGAGGTAGAGAGGTAGAGAGGTAGAGAGGTATAGAGGTAGAGAGGTAGAGAGGTAGAGAGGTAGAGAGGTAGAGAGGTAGAGAGGTAGAGAGGTAGAGAGGTAGAGAGGTAGAGAGGTAGAGAGGTAGAGAGGTAGAGAGGTAGAGAGGTAGAGAGGTAGAGAGGTAGAGAGGTAGAGAGGTAGAGAGGTAGAGAGGTAGAGAGGTAGAGAGGTAGAGAGGTAGAGTGGTAGAGAGGTAGAGAGGTAGAGAGGTAGAGAGGTAGATAGGTTGAGAGGTAGAGAGGTAGAGAGGTAGAGAGGTAGAGAGGTAGAGAGGTAGAGAGGTAGAGAGGTAGAGAGGTAGAGAGGTAGAGATGTAGAGAGGTAGAGAGGTAGAGAGGTAGAGAGGTAGAGAGGTAGAGACTTAGAGACTTAGAGACGTAGAGACGTAGAGATGTAGAGACGTAGAGACGTAGAGACGTAGAGACGTAGAGACGTAGAGACGTAGAGACGTAGAGACGTAGAGACGTAGAGACGTAGAGACGTAAAGACGTAGAGACGTAGAGACGTAGAGACGTAGAGACGTAGAGACGTAGAGACGTAGAGACGTAGAGACGTAGAGAGGTAGAGAGGTAGAGAGGTAGAGAGGTAGAGAGGTAGAGAGGTAGAGAGGTAGAGAGGTAGAGAGGTAGAGAGGTAGAGAGGTAGAGAGGTAGAGAGGTAGAGAGGTAGAGAGGTAGAGGTACAGGTACAGGTACAGGTACAGGTAGAGGGAGAGGGAGAAGGAGGGGAAGGGGGAGAGGGAGGGAGAGAGGGAGGGGGGGTGAGGGAGAGCGAGAGGGAGGGGGAGAGGGAGGGACAGGGGGAGAGGGAGGAGGGGGAGAGGGTTTTAGTTTTTAGAAGAAGTAATTGTACTTTTGCGAATTGGCTCTGTTTTGAAATATTACATAAAGGTGTCTCTCATCTCTCTCTTTACTTTTGTTAGGATACTGCTGCTAAGTTCCTCTGTTCTGAGTAATTTATGAGTAACATCTGTATATTATATAAAATTCAGCTGGATCTTGAATTATACTTATTGATATGCGCAGGGTTAGTCCTGTTCTTCCTTAATTTAAAATTATCCCGAAATGACGGGAAAATATCTCATTGCTTCGGAAAACCGGTAATAAAATAAATACGAAATCCACGCGAGCGAAGCCGCGGGCAACAGCTAGTATTACATTAAAATGTTTCTCATCTCTCTCTTTACATTTGTTAGGATACTGCTGCTAAGTTCCTCTGTTCTGAGTAATTTATGAGTAACGTCTGTATATTATATAAAATTCAGCTGGACCTTGAATTATACTCGTTGATTTGCGCAGGGTTAGTCCTGTTTTTCCTTAGTTTAAAATTACCCCGAAATGACGGGAAAATATCTCATTGCTTCGGAAAACCGGTAACAACATAAATACGAAATCCACGCGAGCGTAGCCGCGGGCAACAGCTACTTAAAATATATAATAAATTACCCACTCACATAAAAAAAGAAACAGAATACGATAAATTTATTAAAAACCTAAAACAGTTCCTCATTACCAAAGCCTACTGTCTAAACGAATACCTACATGACAGGTTTAAATAATATTAAAGTTAAAATGTAATAACATTTAAAAGTCTATTATAAAAATAATATTCTCCATACCTGTGCAATAAAGATACCTATAATATGTTACTTATTTTATATTTCTATTACTATAATTTTTAAAATTATTTTAATTAAGCTCTGTATTGCGTGCCCTAACAGGGCGTCATTTGTACATTTGCAATAAACAACTTGAACTTGAAAAGAGATAGAAGTATATTTATCTCTTTATTTACGGCTACTGCTCTTACAGGGCTGCTTTTTAGGGTTCCGATACCAAAATGGTAAAAAAAGGAACCCTTATGTGCGACTTTGTCTGTCCGTCTGTCTGTCATACCTGTATATCTCAGCAACCACTCATGCTATCGACTTGAAGTTTAGATAGATAGATAGATAAACACTTTATTGTCACACACAAAACACATTAACAATTACAAAAGAGAGTCTTAAATCTAGGGTGACAAAGGCGGTCTTATCGCTGGAAGCAATCTCTTCCAGACAACCTTTGCATGTAGGAAAGTGTGATAGAAAACTGCAGTAGTGTGCCAATATATAATATTTATATACTATTACAATACAATATGCACATATACAAATATATATAATATATACAAATAAATAATTTAAACATAGGAATAAATGTAACATACACAATAAATAAATATATTTACATTATATATAAATACATACAACAGCAAAAGGTATCATATAAGTAATTGTTGCAAACTAAGGAACTATTTTATGAAGGAAATGGTTAGGTAATTTAGTTTTGAAAACAGCTAGTGACTTGGAGTGACGAATATCTGACGGCAAATCATTCCAGAGACTGACAGCTTTCAACGTAAACGATTCCTTATAGCAACCTGACCGAGTTAATGGAATTTGCAGTTGATTGTCAGTTTTAGATCGCAGATCACGAGAAAGATCAGAACTGTGGTACAATAGTTTTAGAATATTGTTTCCCAACTTGATTGCATATAAAAGAATAAAAAAAAAATTGTGATTATTAATGTAAAGGGGGCCCAAATAGGGGGGGTAAAATTTCAAATTATCGTTACTAGGTCGAGTGGGATATTATATAAAAGGGCTTTACTTGTAAATTCTAAAATATATTTTTGTATTTTTTTTACAACTTTTAGTTTTAAAGTTATGATAAAAAATCTCAAAAAAAAAATCAATCCCCCCCCTTATCTCCGAAGTTTGTGAATGGAAAAATGTGAATTAATTACAGTCGATAGAAGTTTATGTAAACATTGCAGCAAAAAAAACGATCTTTCTAAGTTGCACAGTTTTGTAGAAATCTGCAAAAAACCTTTAAAGGAAAAATCTATATTAATTACAGTCGATAGAAGTTAATGTAAATATTACAGCTAAAATAAAACTATCTTTCTGAGTTGCGCAGTTTTTTAGGAATCTGCAAAAAACCTTTACAAACAAATTTATTTTTGCGGTAAATATTGACTTTATTGCTTCCAAAAATACTATAGATATATCGGAACCCTCGACGCGCGAGTCCGACTCGCACTTGACCGGTTTTAAAATTAAGTTTCTGGGCAATATTGTTACTTGTCTCTCTTATCTCTTTAGTTATACAGACTTTCTAGCTTTCAAATGCCTCTACTTTGAAGAAAATGACAAAAAGGTGTCGTTTTCTTTAATTAAAGCGCCTTAAATTTTTAAATACCAAACTTTTCGAAAGAAATTAAATAACAAAAAACCCAACTGCTTAGCACAAGAAAGGAAAACTAGCTTAAATCTATTGGATTTGGTAACTTGAATTGTATAAGATACTGCAGGCGGGGACGAAAAAACGTTTTGTGGATTGTTTACGACTTAATTTTGTTCGTCCCCGCCTGCAATATCTTATACAATTCAAGTTACCAAATCCAATAGATTTAAGCTTGTTTTCCTTTCTTGTGCTAAGCAGTTGGGTTTTTTGTTATTTAATAATTTTTTATTTTAAACTTTTTAGTTTTCAGATTTGCTACGTCAAGTTATACTAAAACATTTGCTTAAACCTTAGAATCAGGTTTTTACCAGCTATTGTTTGATACCCATGTTTAAAAAAAATATTTCACCCTTTTTAGGGTTCCGATACCAAAATGGTAAAAAAAGGAACCCTTATGGTGCCGCTCTGTCTGTCCGTCTGTCTGTCACACCTCTATATCTCAGCAACCACTTACGCTATCGAGCTGAAATTTGGAATAGTTTTAGAATATAGTTGCCCAACTTAATTGCACATGAAAATTTTTTGAAAAAAGTATGATTATTAATGTAAAGGGGGCCAAAATAGGGGGGGCCAAATTTCAAATTGTCGCTACTAGGTCGAGTGGGGTATCATATGAAAGGGCTTTACTTGTACATTTTAAAATATATTTTTGTATTTTTTTAAGTTTCTTAGTTTTCAAGTTATGATGAAAAATGTCAAAAAAAATACCATTCCCCCCCCCTTATCTCCGAAGTTTGAGTAAGGGAAAATCTGAATTAATTACAGTTGACAGAGGTTTATGTAAACTTTACAGCAAAAATAAAACGATCTTTCTAAGTTGCACAGTTTTTCAGAAATCTGCAAAAAACCTTTACAAACAAATTTAGTTTTGCGGTCCTGAAAATGGACTTTATTGCTTCCAAAAATACTATAGGTATATCGGAACCCTCGGCGCGCGAGTCCGACTCGCACTTGACCGGTTTTTTTTTCTCTTCAAAGGTGCCCTACTAAAATATTATACCCTATGACATTCCTACAATGAATACAAATCTAACGACACCTCATTATGTTGAAATCTATCAAGCCGTTTAGGCTGCAGAGCGCGACAAAAAAATCGACATACATACATACATCATCATCATAGGCCATAGCCGTCTATGTCAGACGATTTAAGCAATATTCTGTCGATTGCATCGTTTTTCGAGGCTGAGTAAGCCTATTCGGAAGCGGCAGGTCCTGTCACACGCTCTGCAGGTGAAGCTTGTGTTATCAATAACTGATGTTATGTCGTTATTTTTCTTACGTTTCTCGCTTTTTTCGGCAAGGGCACAACACCAGGCTTCATCGTGTACCTTGCGTCCATCCAGTAATGATTTACGCCATTTGGTTCTGTCCTCAGCTGTTTGCTCCCAGTCTAGGTGTTTAATACCAAAAGTGATCATGTCTCGCTTGGCGCAATCTTTAAAGCGCAGCATTGGCCTACTAACATTTTTTTTTGCGTGCGCTATTGGACCAAGCAATATACGCTGGGGTAGACGGGTTGGTTCCATGCGGTTCACGTGCCCCAACCATCGTAATCGTCTCTGCTTCAGCAACGCGAAGAAACTGGGCAGCTGGGCTCGTTGTAAGGCCGTTTTGTTGGTTACCTTATCCTTCCAGGAGATGCCTAGGATGTTTCGGAGGCAGTGCATATGAAAGGCATTAAGTCGACACTGTTGTTTTCCGTACGTTGTACTTGCTGCTCCATACAACAATATGCTTAAAATGCATGCTTGGTAAACAATCATCTTGGTGTTCGTCGTAAGATGATTGTTTTGCCAGACTCTTGTATTCGGCCTGCCGAACATGGTCGCCGCTTTGCCGATACGAACATCGATCTCCAGGTCAAGTGAGAGATTGTTCGACACAGTCGACCCTGAGTACGCAAACTTGTCCACTACTTCCAATATGGCACCATCCAGGGTTATTACCGGCTTCTCTGTATTCCCTTGCATCAGCACAACTGTCTTTTCGGCGTTTATAGACATGGAGAACAAGGAACATGCCTGTGAAAACTTATCGACGATGATTTGTAAATCAATTGCAGTGTTGGCCACAAAGGCTGCATCATCAGCAAATAGAAGGCTGTCAATAAAAACGTCCTCGCGATGGCGCTTGGACTTAAGAAGTGAGATTATGTTGTACAACTTCCCATCAGCTCTTGTATGTAAATTTATACCCTGCTGGTCATTGCCGAATGCTTTTCTTAATAGCAATGAGAAAAAAACACCAAACAGGGTGGGTGCTAACACACAACCTTGGCGAACACCTCTGCGCATTTTGAACGGCTCAGATGTAATGCCACCAGCAACGACAGCGCCATTCATATCTTCGTGGAAGCTCTATATTAAACTAAGAAGCTTTGGTGGACACCCGATGCTGTTAAGAGCGATATATAGTCCCTCTCTGCTGACTGTATTTTTCTACATACACCCAACAGCACGTCAGTAGAAATACTTTGAACTTTGTGACATAGTAATAGAGTTGCAAATCTTTCCATTCACGAGCGGTTGACCGTACGTAAGGTATGGTTGTATTTGGTAGTCACAAAGAGGTTTTAGTCGCTGGTGGTTCGCTTTGGCGAATCATGGGCTAAAACCTCCTTGGGTAGTCGACATAAAAAAACAGCTCCTTAGAAAAGCTACAGTATACACAAAAGTAATTAATGCTGCATCTTGCACGGAAATAGTCATTGCTTTATATGTTAAAACTTAGAAAATTATTTCCAAAAGGCCTAGCTAAACCCAAATATTTTATAAAGAAATTTAACAATAAAATATTACGAGATGAGCAAGCGACGCTACCCACCAACAGATGGCGCTGTAGGATTCTGAAACGCGGTAATATTTCCACTTTTTTATGGATATCTTCCGGCTCCATCATCAGATCAGTTCCAAGTTACAACAATATTGCATTGTCATCCGATTCACATACGCATGCAAAATTTCATCTCAATCGGAAACCGATTAAGATTCTCTTTTCAGTCGGGTATTTTATTTTTTGAAATAGTTTTTTTATTTAGTACTTTTTATATTTTTTTATACCCTATGACACTCCTACAATGAATACGAACCTAACGACACCTCACATGTTGAAATCTACCAAGCCGTTTAGGCTGCAGAGCGCGACAAAGAAATCGACATACATACATACATATATACATACATACATACACTCGAAAAACATAACCCTCCTGTTTTGGGGCAGTCGGGTAATAACCCTCCTGTTTTGGGGCAGTCGGGTAATAAGGTTTTCATCGAGAATTTTTCGTCTAATATTCGGAAATTTCGTTGATCAAGGTTTGAAAATACGCTACAGATAACTTCAACTTAGCATACATGTAGAACAACTAAAAATGTTTAGCTCTCGATAGAGCTGTAAACTGTAGCAAAACTGTAGCACTGTGTAACTGCAGCTCTGCCGCCCATAAGGCTATAGGCTGATCTGTGAGTAGAGCCGTAAGCTCAAACGATAGCTATACCAACCTTCGACCACTATAAAGCCATAGGCTCAAACGTTCACTATCGACAGCAAATTGCACCGTTGCCCCCAAGTAACGTACCCAAGCTGTGCGTAGAGCCGTAGGCTCAAACGTTCGCCATCGATAGCAGAGTTGCTACGCCACCCCCAAGTAACGCACCGCAAACATTGAGCCGTAGTAGATTTAAGCGGCCATCAACCTACTAGAAAATATGTGATGAATATATATGGCAGTGAAAAAAAATAATTTAATAATTAAGCATATTCCCAAAAAGATGGCTGACTCTGAAACACGATTAAATATGTTTGATACGCCATAAAAAAAAAACAAAGTTATGGCTGCTTTTTTATTTTAAAACCTTTTTTCTTAAGTACTGATTAATCTATTATGCGAAACTTTTACACATTATTCAATATATTATGCATTATCACACACATTACTGTTTTACAATTAATATTATGGGTACAGATTTTGAGAAAAATGCAAAAATGAGCGAAAAACGTAAAACAGCGCGAATCCGCTCTGTTGTAACATGCGCATTCTGCCCTTTGTTAGATAGGGATGTGATGTTGACTCTCATCATCAGCCCCTTTGTATGGTACCTCCCAGATTTCCGAACTTAGATACAAGGGTTTAGATAATATCTACGAAACTATTATTTGAATGGTATGAGTTTTCGGTTACTCAAAAAGATGAATATCCTACGCCGGAGTCGGATCTCCACATTTTGTGGTAACTATACCTAATCTACATACTCGTATTCCGATTTACACACCATAAACCTTAGAATAGTTTAATATAGGAGCTACGACTCCCGCGTAGGAATATTCATCTTTAATCTTATAAAAATCGCTAGTTTTTGAAATATGATCATTTTGGTTTTGACAGCTGTCACCCGAAATGAAGATCTCACCGAGACCTATCATTTGTCCCTTCCTATAGTACTTTTCTAGTCCCTGGTCCTTTCATACTTAAAGTCAAAGATTGCTAGTTTTCGAAATGTGGCTGTTTATATTTTGACAGTTGTCACCCGAAAGGAAGATCTCGTAGAAACCTATTAGTAGGAGATCCAACAAGGCGTACCTTGCACAAAACCTGCTGGGATGAAACTTGGCACAATTCAAGTAAACACTTATAGGTAACATAATTATAAGAAGTGGTGCTCCCCGGCAGGACGTGGCAGAGACGCACAGTGAGGCGTAATGTCGAAAATGTGTCGTGTTTTACTGGGTCGATAGTTGTATCTTTTGAACCGACATAGGTAGCTAGTTGAAAATTTCACAGGATATGTGTTTATTACCTAATATTAAAAGCTATAAAGAATTAAAAAAATAAACTTGGCATGAAATACGTTACTTGTATGGCGACCCCCCCTACTTTTTTAATTTTTTCTAGTTTTTATTATTAGGTAATATATTTGCCTTAAAAACACATATTCTGTGAAAGTTTCAACCAGCTACCTATGTCGTTTCAAAAGATACAACTATCGACTTAGTAAAACACGACACATTTTCGACATTATGCCTCACTGTGCGTCTCTGTCGCGTCCTGCCGTGAAGCACCACTTCTTATATGTTACTTATAAGTGTTTGCTTGAATTGTGCCAAGTTTCAACCCAGCAGGTTTTGTGAAAGGTACGCCTTGTTGGATCTCCTACTAATAGGTTTCTACGAGATCTTCCTTTCGGGTGACAACTGTCAAAATGTAAACAGCCACATTTCGAAAACTAGCAATCTTTGACTTGCAAGCTTGGCCTTGGATCTCCTACTATATAACTTGTCCCTACGCACTTGTAGTCAAAGATCGCTAATTGGCGTGCACTCTCTTTTTGTAGTAAGTACCAACTTATACTTATTATCTCTTTGGGTAAACTAAAAACAAAAACAGTTACATTTATAAAGACTAGTGTTTATTATTTTTAAAATTTAAATAAAATTACAAAGAGGTTTTCAAATCAGATTATCATTATTTTCGACGAATTATGTCCAAATAGTCCAGAGTCTCGCCGCTTAATCAATTACCTCATGAGGTACTTAGAAGAAACTAACGGATTTATAATACTTCTTCCAGCTTACGGGATTCGAGCCGCTAAGAAAAAGTGTGCTAGTAACAATCAACCTCTCAATACATTATATTTCCGTTTATGTACCTTATGAGGTGGTTGATTTAACAACGGGTTCCCTGACTATGAGTAAATTAACATACAAAAATATACAATAAAAATCACACTTACTTACCTACTTAAGACTACGCACGAAATGAACACAGTGGTGTACGATCTACCGCTAGACCCATTCTAGACTTAAATTACAATTAGGAATACAAAGTATCTTAGGTATTTAATACCAGCCTTTTAGGTTGAAAATTTATAACTTCTGATTGCTGATTAAAAGCAAGTTTCTTCTAGAACACTTTTTGAATGAAAACATAAATTTTTTCTTTTGTCTGTGTATTAAAACCACAAACATTACTTTAGTTACGAAAAATAAATAAATAAATCTAATACCTACTTATCCTACTACTAAATGCAAAAGATAGACAATAGCATCAGATAGCATTTTAGAGGAAAAATAGAGAAATTAGTGTGAATTTTTAGTTACGTGGCTAAAATACTTCTACTTATTCTCTTAAGACACAATTATTTTACATTTACGTCGTGTAGGGAAGGAATCTGATATTTTCCTAAACAAGAAACAACTTTACAAGTAATTTTTATAGGAATTATTTGTAAGAGTCGAGTGTTGTCAAAAATTAATACTGATTAAATATAACTATTAAATTCATTTTGTCTGACTCCTTCCCAAACTACGGCATTATCCACAACTCATAGTAAATATTAGTTAATAAGTCACAATATTTGTACCAGAGATTAAAAAAATTCGTCTGGATTAATTTTTTACCATACTCTTCAAATTGGACCAATTATTTTGCTGGTGATGTAATATATTTCTCACCTTCTAAACAGACATTTTTTAAGTTTTTTTTATTCCTCGAATTCTCAAATCGCCAAATCTAGTAAATAGGACTTTGTTTCAACAAAAATCACTAAAATACATTATCTGTAGTGAGTGTCTACGAAACCATATTGTCATCTTAACCTACTAAGCCCTCCCAGCGAATACGACGGATGTTTGGAATCGGGTTGAGAACCTTAAAGTCACAAATATAGGTCAGACAACCTGTAACCCCTCGAAAATTGATGTTTTATACGCATTTTAAAATTTTAATACTGAGTTGACATTAAAATGTGCCCAACACTACTATGGTGGTATGGTTTTGTCCCACCCTACCACCAGGGGTATGTTGGGTCCGGAGCGCATGCTACCGACAATCTTAAAGTTAAGAGAGTTAGGCATGCGAGTTACAGTATGTCTTTAGGTAGTCCAGGGACTCAATTCTTGAAAATCACCGGGTGATAAAATATCACTTTTGTGACTTTAAAAATTCATATTTATCCTGATAAAATGCTGAAAGGTAAATCACAATACATGAGAATTAATAATCAAGAATTGCTTTATATTTAACGAATATCAATCTTTACTTTCAAAAACAAATATCTGTGATTTTTAATTTTTGAGTGATATTTTATCACCCGGTGATATTCAAAAATTGAGTCCTTGATTCCAATTCGAATTAAAAGCCGTTAAGGCTTAGCCTAATCGGTCCAGCGCATCCAATGTAGGTCGTAATGAAATTGTGAACATAAGTTTAGCATATTACTCAGACCATAAAACTGAACAACATTCCCTAAGGAACATAGGTCAAAATATGAAAAAAATATTTAACTCTCAAAGAAACTGCATCAGCAAATACTAAAAAAAGACAATTTAGATTTTTGTATTCGTTCCATGTTCCTTTGGGAAAGTTGTTCAGTTTTATGGTGTAACTAACATGCTAAAACTACGTTTACTATTTCATAAGGACCACTATTTACATATACCGCCGTATTACCTACGCACTCAGTTCAAACACTAAGGCCTTATGGTAATACCCGACTACATTTACAAGACCATGTTATCTGGACGACCGCGATCAATAACATTTATTTTATTCATGCTCTCTTGTCAGTCAGTTTGATTTGCATTAAATCAGCAAGTCAGTGCATGCGGTTTTACTGCGCCACGGGTTCTAACTCCATGGGTAGACTGTTAAAGGGCAGATTGTTCAAGGGCTGGCTGTTACAATGCAGGTTTTTCAATGGTAAGTTGCTAAAGGGTAAGTTGTTTAAGGAGAGGTTGTTAAAGCCGAGGTCACTTAAGGGTAGGCTGTTGGAGAGATTGTTTAAGGGTAGGTTAGTAAGCGATAATTTGTTCGAAGACAGGTTGTTCTTAGGTTGCGCTTGGGTTTTTCCCTGTATCGTATGGACAGCGCCGCCGTGTAAACGGAGATGTTCTAGGTAACGTTTTTTATTTTCGGGGTTGTTCATGACGGTTGATACGAAATCAAAGGTTTCTTTTCGTAGAGCGAGTATTTGCTTCTGTATGAGGCTGCTTTTCTGCATAAGGGTGATGGTTTTAATCGTGAGTTCTAGGATGAGCCGGCACTGGGCTTGCTTGTCGACGACGGGGTTGGGGCAGGGCGTCGGTGTCGGCTCTGCGACCACCTCCACTGGTTGCGCAACCGTCCGGCGCCTGCGTTGCATGCGCCTCGTCTGACGCAACCTTATCAATTGTAACCCTGAAAATAAAAAATTAAAAACTTGAATAAGTCTGCACGTCGAATGTATTTCATGTAATATTAGTACTTATACTATAGGGTGTAAGAGACAGGTTTCCGAAAACTGAAAACTTGATTGGACAGTTTGTATGGAGAGGCCGATTTTTTAATTTCTGTAAAGTTTTATTCACTGAAAGTTGTTCAGTTATGTTGACTGATCATCTCCTTTTACTTTTCAGAAACCTGTCTCTTACACCATTTATTATTTGCAAAGATTCTGAAAGTCATAAATCACCAAAGTCATAAATTAATATCTACGAAAAAAATATTCTCATTATTAAACATTTTTGTCAAATCGTTCTTGTTTGATCGGGATAAGTGCTGACTGACCCTCAACTTTAAAAAAATAAGGGGTATTAGTTAGACGCCTCTCTGATACTCGTAGCATGGTCTTGTTATCATATCTATAACAAGTAGACCGATTTCAATGTAGCTTTAGGAATTCTAATATATTTCTCTCGTTTTCATCAGTGGTATGAATGTTGCTTTAGATCGTTAAACGTTTACTACTAATTTATGTGATTGGACTCGACTTGGAAGTCTTCAAATTACTGCTAACCCTGATCAACACTTTAAAGTAAATCATGACCCTATTTCGTTTTTTGTGATCATCAATCTTACAACCCACATTATGAATTGATGACTGATTAGTAAAGCAATCAACGGTTAGTTATTCTTTGCTTATTTACCTCTAATAAAAAAATTACTGGTTGGTGATTTATGACTTTCTAAATCTTACTGACTGCTATGTTCGCCGTCTAACGTAACGTTTTGGGTACTTAAGGGGCTGATAAGAGCTAAATACGCTTCACTTTAGCAGGTTTTTCACATTACTTTACTTCAAACATTACTTTAGTTACGAAAAATAAATAAATAAATCTAATACCTACTTATCCTACTACTAAATGCAAAAGATAGACAATAGCATCAGATAGCATTTTAGAGGAAAAATAGAGAAATTAGTGTGAATTTTTAGTTACGTGGCTAAAATACTTCTACTTATTCTCTTAAGACACAATTATTTTACATTTACGTCGTGTAGGGAAGGAATCTGATATTTTCCTAAACAAGAAACAACTTTACAAGTAATTTTTATAGGAATTATTTGTAAGAGTCGAGTGTTGTCAAAAATTAATACTGATTAAATATAACTATTAAATTCATTTTGTCTGACTCCTTCCCAAACTACGGCATTATCCACAACTCATAGTAAATATTAGTTAATAAGTCACAATATTTGTACCAGAGATTAAAAAAATTCGTCTGGATTAATTTTTTACCATACTCTTCAAATTGGACCAATTATTTTGCTGGTGATGTAATATATTTCTCACCTTCTAAACAGACATTTTTTAAGTTTTTTTTATTCCTCGAATTCTCAAATCGCCAAATCTAGTAAATAGGACTTTGTTTCAACAAAAATCACTAAAATACATTATCTGTAGTGAGTGTCTACGAAACCATATTGTCATCTTAACCTACTAAGCCCTCCCAGCGAATACGACGGATGTTTGGAATCGGGTTGAGAACCTTAAAGTCACAAATATAGGTCAGACAACCTGTAACCCCTCGAAAATTGATGTTTTATACGCATTTTAAAATTTTAATACTGAGTTGACATTAAAATGTGCCCAACACTACTATGGTGGTATGGTTTTGTCCCACCCTACCACCAGGGGTATGTTGGGTCCGGAGCGCATGCTACCGACAATCTTAAAGTTAAGAGAGTTAGGCATGCGAGTTACAGTATGTCTTTAGGTAGTCCAGGGACTCAATTCTTGAAAATCACCGGGTGATAAAATATCACTTTTGTGACTTTAAAAATTCATATTTATCCTGATAAAATGCTGAAAGGTAAATCACAATACATGAGAATTAATAATCAAGAATTGCTTTATATTTAACGAATATCAATCTTTACTTTCAAAAACAAATATCTGTGATTTTTAATTTTTGAGTGATATTTTATCACCCGGTGATATTCAAAAATTGAGTCCTTGATTCCAATTCGAATTAAAAGCCGTTAAGGCTTAGCCTAATCGGTCCAGCGCATCCAATGTAGGTCGTAATGAAATTGTGAACATAAGTTTAGCATATTACTCAGACCATAAAACTGAACAACATTCCCTAAGGAACATAGGTCAAAATATGAAAAAAATATTTAACTCTCAAAGAAACTGCATCAGCAAATACTAAAAAAAGACAATTTAGATTTTTGTATTCGTTCCATGTTCCTTTGGGAAAGTTGTTCAGTTTTATGGTGTAACTAACATGCTAAAACTACGTTTACTATTTCATAAGGACCACTATTTACATATACCGCCGTATTACCTACGCACTCAGTTCAAACACTAAGGCCTTATGGTAATACCCGACTACATTTACAAGACCATGTTATCTGGACGACCGCGATCAATAACATTTATTTTATTCATGCTCTCTTGTCAGTCAGTTTGATTTGCATTAAATCAGCAAGTCAGTGCATGCGGTTTTACTGCGCCACGGGTTCTAACTCCATGGGTAGACTGTTAAAGGGCAGATTGTTCAAGGGCTGGCTGTTACAATGCAGGTTTTTCAATGGTAAGTTGCTAAAGGGTAAGTTGTTTAAGGAGAGGTTGTTAAAGCCGAGGTCACTTAAGGGTAGGCTGTTGGAGAGATTGTTTAAGGGTAGGTTAGTAAGCGATAATTTGTTCGAAGACAGGTTGTTCTTAGGTTGCGCTTGGGTTTTTCCCTGTATCGTATGGACAGCGCCGCCGTGTAAACGGAGATGTTCTAGGTAACGTTTTTTATTTTCGGGGTTGTTCATGACGGTTGATACGAAATCAAAGGTTTCTTTTCGTAGAGCGAGTATTTGCTTCTGTATGAGGCTGCTTTTCTGCATAAGGGTGATGGTTTTAATCGTGAGTTCTAGGATGAGCCGGCACTGGGCTTGCTTGTCGACGACGGGGTTGGGGCAGGGCGTCGGTGTCGGCTCTGCGACCACCTCCACTGGTTGCGCAACCGTCCGGCGCCTGCGTTGCATGCGCCTCGTCTGACGCAACCTTATCAATTGTAACCCTGAAAATAAAAAATTAAAAACTTGAATAAGTCTGCACGTCGAATGTATTTCATGTAATATTAGTACTTATACTATAGGGTGTAAGAGACAGGTTTCCGAAAACTGAAAACTTGATTGGACAGTTTGTATGGAGAGGCCGATTTTTTAATTTCTGTAAAGTTTTATTCACTGAAAGTTGTTCAGTTATGTTGACTGATCATCTCCTTTTACTTTTCAGAAACCTGTCTCTTACACCATTTATTATTTGCAAAGATTCTGAAAGTCATAAATCACCAAAGTCATAAATTAATATCTACGAAAAAAATATTCTCATTATTAAACATTTTTGTCAAATCGTTCTTGTTTGATCGGGATAAGTGCTGACTGACCCTCAACTTTAAAAAAATAAGGGGTATTAGTTAGACGCCTCTCTGATACTCGTAGCATGGTCTTGTTATCATATCTATAACAAGTAGACCGATTTCAATGTAGCTTTAGGAATTCTAATATATTTCTCTCGTTTTCATCAGTGGTATGAATGTTGCTTTAGATCGTTAAACGTTTACTACTAATTTATGTGATTGGACTCGACTTGGAAGTCTTCAAATTACTGCTAACCCTGATCAACACTTTAAAGTAAATCATGACCCTATTTCGTTTTTTGTGATCATCAATCTTACAACCCACATTATGAATTGATGACTGATTAGTAAAGCAATCAACGGTTAGTTATTCTTTGCTTATTTACCTCTAATAAAAAAATTACTGGTTGGTGATTTATGACTTTCTAAATCTTACTGACGAAATTGCAAAGACATTGTATTACGATACGGCATAAGTATTTTATAAATATCGCGAAACTAGGTATGTACTGTCAACTTCACTTCACTGTAAACATTTGCGACTCTATTACAATGCGATAAAGTCCAAAGTGTTTCAACTGACGTGCTGTTGGGTAATTGATCACGTAAGCGCGGGCGTACGGTGTACGATCGAAAAGCCGCTAACAAAAACGGAGAGGCGCGTGGCCGCGACACGTGCGCGTGCACACTTGTCTTTGCAACGCGACCGTACAATGTTGTATCGTTTTAAAACAATTTTCAATTTAGCTAACTAGGTCATCGATACATGTGATCAAAATAAGAAATCAGGGTCATAATTCGTGTAAAGCTTTTTATGGGATTATATTATTGGCTAATAACAACTTATGTAACTCTAGATACTCTATGAAACTACAGTAAAAAAAAAGATGTAGTTAACAAACAATGGAGAATATTTTTTCAAAAATGTTTCACGAATTTAGCAAAACTTTGATGGTAGCAATATTTAGTAAGCAATATTTTGTTTTGTAAGAGTAATGATCCGCTTTGCTGCCTATAAAAGTATTTTGTATTATACTTTTATATTTTTACGTTGATCTAAGTAAGATCACAAATTCAATCATCAATTCTTTTCAATTACCTACAAGTTTTAATAAAAAGAAGAGTTACGTGCTAAAGTCACACGGTCGGGTGCGAGGTGAATGTGGTGTGTGAATGCGTTGTCTGGGCATTTATCATTCATACACGTGAGTGTGTTGCAGGTAAAGTTTGAAAAATAGGGATCTTTTGACATAGTCACCTAGTTTTAGTACCGATGTTATTTGTGGTACGTGAATGAGTTGTCTAGGTACTTATCATACACGTGAGTATATGTTGCAGGCAAAGTTTGAAACATACTATAAATTGACCTCCTATTGGATATGAAATGTGATATCAGTTGATACCAGTTGCTATGGGAAGTTTTAATATTTTTTTTGTATTTTGACCTATTTTGAAGTTGTTTATTTTTCATGATCTGACAGAATGTTTTTTTTGCAAGACAATGAAATGTTTATTGTCGCGTATTCAAAAGATATGGTAATAAACAATACACCGTTTACTAAACAAACACTTTGCGGTCAAGAACAGATTTCTCTTCATTTAAACGAGGTACACGTTTGCGACTACTATACCATTCAACCAACCAACCAATTCAATCAACCTTGAAGGATGTGATTCTGAACACGAAACTACAAAGGTCGAAATACGATAAAAAAAAATTTACGTCCCATAGAAATTGAATCAGCTGATAGTGCATTTTGTATGGGATATTTTTTTTTTTCATATTTCGATCTATGTTCCTTGGGGAAAGTTTTTCAGTTAAACGGGCAGATTCACATCCTTGAGGGTTGGTATACCATTTTCGTTACACTCTGTACATACAAGCATTACAATCACAGAAAATATTATTCTATTTCGTCAATACCCCTTCACTAATTTCACGTTCGATTTCAAGGTGACATTTTCACCGATATCTTCGATAATGGCAGTGGTTCAATGTTACGATCAAGGACTTTGGTATTATTTTATTCACAGTTAGTTATCGTGTGAGTAATAGCTTAGTCTCGTTTCTAACTTTGGTGAAGAAATGACATCACTAAAGCAAAAATGTTTAAGGGGGAAAGATGCTTAATTATCACATTAATTTTTTTCACGGCCATATATTCATTACTTTTCGTGAAAAACCTGCTAAAGTGAAGCGTATTTAGCTCTTATCAGCCCCTTAAGTACCCAAAACGTTACGTTAGACGGCGAACATAGCAGTCAAGCATGAGAATGGTCTTTATATAATACTACTAGCGGCTATGTCCGGGTTCTAAGTCCAGCCAACGTTGCTTAACTCTCGTGATGGTAAAACAAGACAAATCACCCACTACTACAGGTAGGATATAGGTTACTTTATTCTGGATTCCACGCGCACGAAGTCGCAGGCAACAGCTAGTAAAAAATACTAGCAATTTTTATCCAACAGCAGCGGACCAGCACGATCCCCTAGCTAGATAAACGCTATATTTACTCTCGCGCGATAAAATTGCCGTGTTGTTTACAAGTGAGCAAACATGCCGGTGGGCCCGCCCAACTGGTGATAAGTGGCCACTAGCGCCTATGGCACCAAATATACCCGGTAAAAATTACATTTGACCTTAGTTAACTTAGGACATCGTGCTGCAGTTGTTGGTTTATTTTCCAGTGTGTCACACAATCATAGTGCTGTCACAAATTTTCGTAAAATATCAAGTGGGAAAAATAGACCTTTTTAGGGTTACGATACCAAAATGGTAAAAAAAGGAACCCTTATGGTGCCGCTCTGTCTGTCTGTCCGTCTGTCTGTCTGTCACACCTTTATATCTCAGCAACCACTCATCTATCGACCTGAAATTTGGAATAGTTTTAGAATATAGTTGCCCAACTTAATTGCACATGAAAGGATTTTGAAAAATTATGATTGTAAATGTAAAGGGGGCCAAAAATAGGGGGGACAAATTTCAAATTGTCGCTACTAGGTCAAGTGGGGTATCATATGAAAGGGCTTTACTTGTACATTCTAAAATATATTTTTGTACATTTTTACGTCCCTTAGTTTTCAATTTATGATGAAAAATGTAAAAAAAAACACCATTCCCCCCCCCCCCCTTATCTCCGAAGTTTGTAAAAGTTGACAGAAGTTTATGTAAACATTACAGCAAAAATAAAACGATCTTTCTAAGTTGCACAGTTTTTTAGAAATCTGCAAATAACCTTTACAAACAAATTTAGTTTTGCGGTCCTAAAATGGACTTTATTGCTTCCAAAAATACAAAAAGTATATCGGAACCCTCGGCGCGCGAGTCCGACTCGCACTTGACCGGTTTTTTTCTACTAGGTGCGGGACTTTTAAATGAAACTTGTATCGGACTTTTTGTTAGGAGTTTTATATGCAGCATCTGGAAACCCTAGGCGATTAGCGATATGATGGTAGGTATGAGGGGTATGAGTTAGAATCGAACGTCGCATTGTCGTCATCATGACGGGTGTGTAGCGTAGGTAAACGTCCTATAAAATAACTCTGGCTGTGACTGTTGAGTCAAAAAATGAGTCGGCTTGCGAATCGTTTATTGGCTCTCCTCCTGTCATCCATGCGCAGAAAATAACTGTCAGAGCCAAACCTATCCTGCACACTCTATACGTAAACCTATTCGTAGACGTAAACATAAGAACGTCGTGTCGCGCCGTCAGTCAGACGTTGTGGAGTGGGGTCAACGACCTGTGTTTGCGGCTTTGATTAAAAATCTATCATTTTTTATCTTACTAGGAATAATCTCCCTTCATAAATTGTGGCGACATTTTTAAAGAGTCCAATCTATTGGACTTCAAACTGTTATGTTGGTAATTTTAAAACTGAACATTTTTTTTTATAATTAACAAATATTGATTTTTACTTTATTTTTCTGAGTTTAACAGGGCTTATTTTAATTTAAAACATCTCGAAAATCACCCGGTGACTTTTAAAAATGGGCTCCCTGGTAAAACTTTGTGCTGATCTTGTTTCAATAAACCTAAGACCTAAAATCGCGCTGCATAATATTTACTTATTATATAGTTCACAATTAAAAGGATGAATGAAGGCGCCAAATGAACTATCGTGCCAGGAGCTTTGCAAAACACTATACAAACGCACAATATTTTTTTTAGATTCGGCATTATTTTTATTACAAAAAAAATTACTACCCATGTTTTATTTATTTTGCGAATCCTTAAAATAATTTCTAAAACATAATTACGTGTCCAAGGCTCTACGAAAAAAAAATCTTAACGCAATAAGTAAAAGAACCTATGGTTTACTCTTCATTAGAGTTTTATTGCTAAAGTGTGCTGGAGTGTTACGGTATGGTATTGTATTCGCCTTGCTTTAGAAAGTAGGTCAAGCTCGTGAATTGGTTGCCAGTCGCAGTCGCATGCCGCACCAAGCAAACGCCTAACTCTCTTCACACGCGTCTGCCCACGAATAAACGGATCAAGGAATCACTGGACCCTGACAACCTACTTCTCCGCTATTGATTACATTTTGATAGGCCGTAAACACTTTCAGTGGCCGTTTCATGGGATGTATGAGATGAAAGAGTATCTGGTTCAGTTGAAATTCGAATTTTCAATAGGCGAATTTTTCACACTTAAATTATTTATTTACACATACATTACATAAAAAGGCATATTATGTAACTAAAAAATGGATTCTTTCTTTCTTTACTCTACATACCCGCTAACTAATCCGTATGTTATCCTGTTTTGTTTATGATTAGTAGCGGATTTACGAGGTGACAAAGGACCTACAAGGGTAGACCCTGATAATACTCGTATTTTCCTTCGATATCATAATAACGATCATAAAATGACATAGAGCCCGTGTGCAGAAAGGATTCCGAATCACAATTAAATTTGTTCTTAAAAAAAATTCCCTTTTTAATTGTTCATCTTTAAGGCATGCAATTTGGGAAAACTTTTATTGTTATGTTTTATGATCAGTGCCGGAATAAACACGTCACTTGAAGCGGTCACACTCACTGCACAACCATCGTCACTGACTATTCAAAAGTACGACGATTTTATTAGACTATTGATATGACTATAGAACGCGTGTTTGTCACCAACTCAAGGAAGAAACTGCACTTGTGCATTGTGCAACCCAAAAATAAGTCCTGGTAATATTGGTGGATCGACGGACGGACTCGTATGGACGTTTTACTTTTGTTGTTGTTTTGCTGTTATTATACCTTACTTAACTTTGTTACCCTCTCTATTTAAGTCAGAAGATTTATTTCTTAGTTTTCTTAAACAAAAGTACTCGTTTTTATGAGTATTTACTTAGTATAGTGTGCTTAGTATAGTTGTGCAATCCACAAGAATATTTTTGAAGTTTTAATTTATATAAATATAAGGTAGAGCTCCATTCCAATAAACCTTGACCCTATTGCGTTACTCTACTTATTCAAATAAAAATATATTTTTTATTCCAATAAGAAAATAAAATTAAAAAAGACAAATAAACTTATAAATAATTCTATTAAGCGAAGATAAAGTTAAATGCAAAGAAAATCAAATTCAGGAATACTCATTCTCACACGAAAATATATAGGTACCTACCTACAATACATTTTTACAAAACAAAGCAAACGCATAAAAAAATAACAAACAGAAAGAAATCTGTAAACAAGACGAGGGAATGTCCATTGTCTAGACACAGATTTCGAATGTGTTTTAGTAATTTACTTAACTAAATATTAAAATTTAAATTGAGTAAAGTACGAACCTTTCCTCATTTTCGTGGCTCGTCTTTCACACATCACAGTTTTGTTATTTATAATTGTTAAACACCGGCAGTACTTGACGCGACTAGATTCAGTACGAGCGTTCAAAGCGAGCGCCGAGCGAAGTGTGCCGAGGTGATGCCGTGTGGCGTATGGCGGCTTGGCCCGAGCGGCAGGCCGAGGCCACGAAGCCACGGAGCTGCGGCCAGGGCCGCAGGTAGGACCGCGCGACCGGCGGCGGCTCGATCTGCGATTTTGCAATACACGTTGCGTTGATTACGAACTATTCTGCACGTTCGCAGCGGTGCGTAGGCACTGTGTTGAAAATTCGCTGGTCACGCTGCCGACGGTGGCGCGGTCCCGTGGCCAGACCGGCCTTTCCTTCTTATGCACAGCGGCAAGCAAATGGAAAAAAACAAAACCTGTATAAGCTGTACTAGCGCTACGCTACAAACGCCTATAAACAGGTACACCTACTCAAAGTCAAAGTGTTTCCACCGACGTGCGGCCGTGTGTACATTGTGTACTTAGTAAAAATAAACGTCATATTTAAAGTCGAAACTTAAAATTTTCATTCATTCATTCGTAACATCCATGAAACGTCCACTGCGGACAGGGAGCTCCCTCCAGAACTCTAGCAAAAACGCGTGGTACTTATAGGAGGGGATTTACCATAGTCACCACGCTTTTAAGGGTTGCGGCTAGCGACCGCTGTCGTTGGTGATCGCAGTTTGTAAGATGATATAATACACCGAGATATGCTGCTGCCTATCCTCCGGTTTATAAGCTGTTAGTCGCCTCTTACGACACCCACGGGTAGAGATAGGTTGTTACTATTCTTTGCCGACACCACATGGGCTAATATAAGTTTTAGTTGTGTAGATTGTATAGCAGGGTCCTCTATAATTTTGATATGCCCTAACGGGGTCATCATCATCCTCGCCTGGCCTTATTCCGTTGTTGACCAATTGTTTTTTACGGAATCGGCTACCTAACCTAGGGGAGATGACGGGGGCACTGGTTTTTACACAGAGCGACTGCCATCTGACCTCCGCAACCAAGACCAATTCAGATCCAATTTATTAGGCTTTGCCAGGTTAGTGGCTAACCTGACTGTCAAAGTTTTCAAGCCGCCAAATGGCCTCTGACTCGGCTTAACGACTAAGTCAGTAGCCAAAACTAACGCCTTAACGTGGCTTGCAAAGCACGGGAAACGCTCTATTTGTTGTGCTACTAGCGGTCACCCATCCGGGCTCTGACCATGGCCAATGTTACTTAACTTTCGTGATCGGAAAGAATGAGTACCACTCGGCCACGAGCGCTTCGCCCTATTATACCCTAAAGGATGGAGCCGAGAAGGTGTTTTCACGTGATAATCCGGGCGAAAACGAGATGTCTTAGTAGGTAGGGGATGATTAGAGGATCACAAAATGTTCCAGAGCCCGGTGTTCAGGAGAGCTTCCTGATAAGGCCCATCGTGAGCGGCCAAGTCTCGGTGCCATATGTCATCACTGGCAACACACACTGGTCAAAGACTTTCGTCTTGAGATACTGCGGTATTTTGGACGTGAAGTTTTTCCAAATTATTAAGCTAGTGCGTGTCTATATTAGAAAAAGAAAAAACAGAGAAAAAGACAAACGAGGAAGTTCTAGATTTGGTTAAAGAGAAGAGAAATTTGCTGAGAACCATCGAAAATAGAAGAGGGACGATAGTCGGACACCTGATAAGACATGACACTTTCATAAAGAATATTATTGAAGGAAAAGTAGAGGGCAGAAGAGGAAGAGGAAGACCAAGACGCACTTATTTTGACCAGATAAAAGAGAGGGTAAACGTCGAGTCTTATCAGGATGTTAAATCATTGGCAGAGGACAGAGAGAAATGGAGATTGCTCCACCGACAAGAGCGCGGCTCTTAAATATAAGAAGAAGAAGTCTATATTAGCTAAAAAACGAATGTCGGGGTCCTGGTTTTTTAGCATCACCGTAAGCTACTTTGTAACCGGCAATCACTTTTGTTTAAATAAATAAATAATAAATTTATTCATAAAGATAACGGGAGATTACATATTTTAGTCTTTACACTTGTGACAATAAAGTAATAACATAACTTTACAGTACAGAAAATACATAAAGAAAACTAAGGTTATTGTCAATTGATTCCCGTACCATAAACAGAATTCTCGAAAAATTCCACACTAGGCTGAGCCTGTCCTGTGGATTTTTTAAAACTATTGCATTAGCTGTACTTATAGTAATAAGTAGGTATATAAAAATCTAAAATATGGTTTCAAAAAACTTTTCAGTACGAATATAGGTCCAGTCTTGCAACTCTTTTTGTACTTTTAATTAAATTTCACGCACAGACAGCGAGTGCAAATTGCAAATTCTATTTATTTTAGTGTAAATGAAAGGTTTTCTATATGAGCCAAAACGTCTCGCAAATTCAGTTTTTAATGACGGCAGATCCAGTTTAAAAACACGTTTTTCTAATCGTTGTCGATAATCTGGCAACTTTAATAATTATTTGTGAGCGTGAATGGTAGCATTGAGTAAATACAACCTCCTGACGCTAAGTACCTGAGTGTCTTCATACAGAAGAGTAGTCGGATAACGATAAGGCTTATGTGTCATAGTTTTTAATACTGCGCGTTGAGCTCGTTCAAGTGTAATTAGGTGTGAAGTAGCTGCGCCACCCCACGTCAGTATGCAGTAGGATACTATGGATTGGCACAAGGATATAGATATTGCCTTCAGCAGATAAAAGTCTGCTACGTCACGTAGTAGTTTCATAATGTAGATAATTTTCCTGACTCTGGCGGACGTAGCAGCAATATGATCCTTAAAGTTCAGTTTTTCATCGATCGTGACACCCAGGTACTTAGTGTTTTTGACCCTCAGTATTTTCACACAGTTGCACAACGGCTGTGGCGCAGTCGTAATCAGATTACAGGTCTGGATTGAAATTTCAGTTAAGAGAGACAGTGCAGAGGTAGCAGTCTTATGAAAACATAGGAAATTAGTTTTCGATGTGTTCAGCGTAAGCAGATTATTTGACAACCAGTTAGCTACTTGAGCCATACCAGTTTGAGTATTAGAAAGAACATGATTCCAATCTTTTCCATGGAATAAAATAGCAGTGTCGTCGGCGTAAGGTCTGCGTGTTCTAGAGCAAGTGTCGAGAGGTCGTTCAAATAAATAAGGAAAAGAGTAGGGCCAAGGATGCTACCTTGTGGGACACCAAAAGCTATATTTTGGGGAGTGCTGATGAAGTTATCTACTTTGGTACATTGACTTCTTTTTGTCAGGTAGCTCCGGAACCAATCTAGGCACATTCCTCTTATTCCGACACCCTCCAACTTTTTGAGCAGAATAGGCACCGAAACTGAGTCGAATGCCTTTGCTAAGTCAAGAAACACGCCAATACACGCATGACCATTATCTAAGTGTGACGACGCAATTTCAGTTAAAAGGGAGACACCTTGTTCAGTAGATTTACCCTGCCTAAACCCGAATTGATGGTTGGATAAAATATTATTTGATTCCAAAAACTGCCCTGAATATCATCATAATATCACAAATAAATTTTATTTTTCATATTTTTAGGCTTTTATGTTTGGATATGATGGTGATACTCAGGGCGAACAAAAGTGATTGTCCAATATTGCCCATATAGAGTAACTTATGGTAAAAATCGCTACCTCGCCCTAAGTGGTATAGGCTGAACCAGCGCTACGCTACAAATACCCGAAACCGGAAACCCATTTAAGTTCACCGACTCTACCAGTTCACGTATACCCGGTATACCATATCACCTGTACTATTAACTTCACCCTAGTCACTATGGGTAGAAAGGTAGGTTTACACTTTTATGTTTCGTATTTTCGGAAAATAAATTTACATGCTGTACAAGCTTTACAAGCTGTCCCTTAGTTCGTAAGCGCCCTTTCAGCCATTTTGTTAAATCTTCTTTCAGCTCACTGCTTTGACGAAATGTCTAATCCTTCCCTACAAACTACGACAAAATACAAAAAGTATATCCAATTTCCATAGAAACTTCATTAGATAATTAGTTTTACCCTGGTCCAATTTCAGAAGGGCCCTGTGCCTGTTTGGCTAAAATTTTGTTTGAACTAGAAACTTCTGCACTTTATTTTAAGTTCTATTTCACATCGTAGGTACATTGGCAATCATTAAGGAGACTGCTGCTCCGAAAAGCGATCTTGTGCTCATGTTGAACCATTTGCGTAGATTTTTGAGCTACAATATCCTCCTATGGCCTGAGTTCCTGTTGCTTTGGACATTTTACAGCTTTCGTTGGTAAGTAACTGCGTTGGTGAAAATCATCATTGCATAGAAAAGCGAAGCGAGGGAAGTATGTCAAGGTCGTAGCAGGTGGAGGAATGTGGACGGGAAAGAGGCGTGATGTGATGTATGTATGTTCAAACGCAAATGCGGGGGAAAGACGCAAACAAACAGGTTACCCGATTCAGTTGTATCATCTTTTTTGGGTTCCGTGTTCCGTACCCATAAAGTACCAACGGGACCTTATTGGTCAGTCTGTTTGTCCGACTTTTAAAGGCTGTATCTTTTAAACCGTTAAATTTTTTACAAAACATGTGTTATTATTTTGGCGGATTAATAACAGAAACAATGAAAGTTAATAAATACACGGGGGTCCCCGGTAATAAGGGTAATAAGAAAGGGCATGTTCAGTCAACAAAACTGAACAAATTTCCCAAAGAAATACCGGGTATAAGGGACAGCCTTCCGAATACTGAAAGGGCATGATCAGTCACCGTAACTGAACAACTTTCAGCGAACAAAACTTTGAAATGAACTTGGAAATGGAAAAGAAAAATGTGCCATACAAAATTGCAAACTTGATTAGTGAAAGTCAAAATCGTTTATTCGTGTTTGGATATTAAAAAGTTTGTATGGAGAAGCCGATTTTCTTTTTCATTTCCTGAAAGTTTTGTTTGCTGCCCTTTCAGTATTCGGAAGGCTGTCCCTTACACCCGGTATCTTTGGGAAATAAAAAAAATATTTGGCTTCTACATACAAACTGTTCGATCAAAGTGAACAATTTGCTCAGAAAAATAAGGGTTATAGAAGTAGGATTAAAGAAATAATTCGTCATAAGTTAGGGATATGTGAAATATGTGTGTTCTTTGGAAAAGTTGTTCAGTTTCGTTGACTGAGCACGCCCTTTCAGTTTTCGGTACACCATCCCTTGCATCCTTTATATACGTCGCACAAAATAACTTTGGCCCTGTCATTGATGCGCAGAAGTCATAAATGTGCAAAAATGGGCAATTTTTTTCTTCTGCGCATCAATGACAGGGCCACAGTTATTTTGTGCGTCGTATAGCTAAGGGGTGATTCAAAATCACAAATAATCACATAGGTTGTAAGAAATATATATATAAAAAAAAAAAAATTCTAATATTTTTTTTTTAAATTTTGGGTGATCATCATGATATTAGATTTTCCTTCGAATTTCATTACTGTAATTTATTAAAACGGATAGGTACTAGTGACTGGACATTATAACATAAAACATTTTTGTTTGAGAGTTTCGCGGTCACTACGAGTAGACTTTAAGGGCACTGCATGTTATCCTACGTCATCTAGTACACGAAATTTGCAAGTTTGTAGCGATAGTGGTGGCCTAGTAGGTCCACAAAACGTTGGTCTGCCAATCCGAAACCTGGCAGGTTTTGTACAGTTGGAGAGAAAAGTGGTTAAATGACGGATTACACGAATGAAATCTATTCGTAGAAATAGAAGGTACCTGTATAAGTAAAAAACAACAGGTCTGCCTTGCATCCTCTTGGCAGTTTCGCCAGTCCGACCAAATTTGTGGTCCAATCACATCCGACCACATTTGTGGTCCGACTAGCGAAACTGCCAAGAGGATGCAAGGCAGACCTGTTGTTTTTTACTTGTATAGGTACCTTCTATTTCTACGAATAGATTTCATTCGTGTAATCTGTCATTTAACCACTTTTCTCTCCAACTGTACAAAACCGGCCAGGTTTCGGATTGGCAGACCAACGTTTTGTGGACCTATTAGGCCACTACTATCGCTACAAAGTTGCAAATTTCGTGTAATAGATGACGTAGGATAACATGCAGTGCCCTTACGGTCTAGAGTAACACTATTATAAAAACAGTTTGACGGGTTCTTACCACGATATGGATTTTTGATGAGTTTAACTACTCATCCGTGATCATGGTGCTTGCAACAGCGCCGAAATATCGGAAACTCATCAAAAATCCATATCGTGGTAAGAACCCGTCAAACTGTTTTTATGAAAACATTTTTGTCTGCATCACCAGCTAACTACAGAGGTCGTTTACCCTTCAGGCGATTCACTTCTACTTGAGCTAAAAGAGCTGCTTTGATAAGACATAATTATTTTACATCTCTCATATTCGGTAAGTAGGTCCTTATTAACACCAAATGGGGCTTGTAGGTGACCAATTAGCACTCTAGGGTAATAATGTAGCTAGAAAAGCCCTAGTAAGTACTTACCTAAAAGCCCTAGGGCAGTAAGTAATTAAGTACTTACCTCACAATCGACATGTAAAGCAGAGTAGTTAGCTCGTGTGTAAGAATCAATTGCACCCTCGAACTATAGGCGCCCTCGCTGCGCTCGTGCGCCTAAATATCTCGGGCTGCAATTGTTGCCTTACAGCCCTTGGCTACTAACCTACTATAGTGATATTATTAAGTGATGTAGATTCACCACTTAGAAGAGTGTTTTTTGTAGTGCATAAGCCTTAAAATAACAGCAAATAATTAAAAAAGCTCCTGCGCGACTGCACGTCCCTTTCTAAGACGGTATTTTTTACCAATTCCAATTCGCACTTGGCCAGGTTTTTTAGAGAACTAGATTTTTTCAGATTTTTTTAAAACCCGAAAAGTTACGTGTTTACTTACCTATAAGTATAATTAAATATAAAAAGTTGTTGCCCGTTGCTCCTCTACTTAGTTTACTATTATTTAATCTGTGCCTCTACGTAAATGTTGACGAGAAAAAGGTCATGTTTTCAAAAGTTCCCAGCTTTGTACTAAAGTTGCGTGACTTTGAACTTCACTTCAACTTTGTGGCCAAGGACAAGGAGAAAAATACGAGGGTGATCAAAAAGTAGTGAGAGTAAATAACATTCAGGTTGTAATGTAATTTTATGTTTATAAGCATTGATAGTCTATTTCAGTAAAAAGATGGTGACAAAAACCTAGGCCATAATATTAAGAAACAAACCAATGAAATGAGGTAAAGTTCAACACAATCCAGCAAACTTGAATACTGAGTAAAAACGAAAGTTGTGTCAGATGCCATTTAAAAAACTGAGTTTGAACAAGTTTACCACGGTCTCTACATACCAGATTTACAGTTCTCTAGTAGTGCTTTCTATCTGTTTCTATAACTCGATATGGGCGCAAAATGGAAGTCATGGATCACATAAGGAGAGCTTTTTGCAGGATCAAATGAAAGCTTTCTTTTCCAAAGGGATGAAAACTTTGAAAACAGTGCCATAATTGTTTCGTATTTTTGGATCATTCTCACTACTTTATTGATCGCCGTGGGTACGTGCAGTTGTTTTCTTATCGGAACATGACGAATGATAACCTAAACGTCTTTGGGTGTGACTAACTGTGGTACCGTATCAGTGACAATAAGGCCTAATTTGTAAATCTTATTTTTGGTAGTGATTCTAGAACAACTAAAACGTATGTCGAGGGCAGTTTTATCTGCAAGAACTTCTACAGAAATATGTAACACCTACCTACAAGTCTTACGAGTAGGTATTTAAATTTTATAGCTTTCCTAAAAAAAGTTAAACACGTTATTTCAATGTTTTCAAAATTATTATTATTTACTTTTTGAAACTGGGCCTATTTTTCATATTCTAATTGTTAGTTTTTCCTACTTCCTATACTTCAAAATTATATTTATTTATGTACCTAACCACCATTGCTGACTCTTTCAGTTTTGTTGTCAAAGAAAGTGACAACAATAGAATTAAAGGAGCTTTAACGTTAAAGACGCTTTGTGCAACTGGCTGTAAGAGTACGAAAAGTAATACAAGCTTTATTTTATGAATGAAAAACGCGTTGAATAAATATTATTGATCGAACTCGGCACACGTGTAGTATGTAATCCTTCCTAATGTTTTTCTAACCAATGGACTGAACTATTTTTCTCGGCGAAATCAGGAATAATATTTTTCCTGTCGCCTTAAACTTCGAATAAGGTACCTATTTACGCACGGCAGCAAGCACGTAGAAACAAAACCAGTATAAGATGAACTAGCGCTACCCTACAAACGCCCGAAACCAGAGACACGCTCAAGGTCAAAGTGTTTCCACCGACAAGCGGCCGTGTGTACAAGCTGACTGAGCCGGCCCGAAACCAAAGACCCGCTCAAGGTCAAAGTGTTTCCACCAACGGGCGGCCGAGTGTACGAGCTGACTGAGCCGGCCCGAAACCAAACACCCGATCAAGGTCAAAGTGTTTCCACCGACAAGCGGCCGTGTGTACAAGCTGACTGAGCCGGCCCGAAACCAAAGACCCGCTCAAGGTCATAGTGTTTCCACCAACGGGCGGCCGTGTGTACGAGCTGACTGAGCCGGCCCGAAACCAAAGACCCGATCAAGGTCAAAGTGTTTCCACCGACAAGCGGCCGTGTGTACAAGCTGACTGAGCCGGCCCGAAACCAAAGACCCGCTCAAGGTCAAAGTGTTTCCACCAACGGGCGGCCGTGTGTACGAGCTGATTGAGCCGGCCCGAAACCAAAGACCCGATCAAGGTCAAAGTGTTTCCACCGACAAGCGGCCGTGTGTACAAGCTGACTGAGCCGGCCCGAAACCAAAGACCCCCTCAAGGTCAAAGAGTTTCCACCAACGGGCGGCCGTGTGTACAAGCTGACTGAGCCGGCCCGAAACCAAAGACCCGATCAAGGTCAAAGTGTTTCCACCGACAAGCGGCCGTGTGTACAAGCTGACTGAGCCGGCCCGAAACCAAAGACCCGATCAAGGTCAAAGTGTTTCCACCGACAAGCGGCCGTGTGTACAAGCTGACTGAGCCGGCCCGAAACCAAAGACCCGCTCAAGGTCAAAGTGTTTCCACCAACGGGCGGCCGTGTGTACAAGCTGACTGAGCCGGCCCGAAACCAAAGACCCGCTCAAGGTCAAAGTGTTTCCACCAACGGGCGGCCGTGTGTACAAGCTGACTGAGCCGGCCCGAAACCAAAGACCCGATCAAGGTCAAAGTGTTTCCACCGACAAGCGGCCGTGTGTACAAGCTGACTGAGCCGGCCCGAAACCAAAGACCCGCTCAAGGTCAAAGTGTTTCCACCAACGGGCGGCCGTGTTTACGAGCTGACTGAGCCGGCCCGAAACCAAAGACCCGATCAAGGTCAAAGTGTTTCCACCGACAAGCGGCCGTGTGTACAAGCTGACTGAGTCGGCCCGAAACCAAAGACCCGCTCAAGGTCAAAGTGTTTCCACCAACGGGCGGCCGTGTGTACAAGCTGACTGAGCCGGCCCGAAACCAAAGACCCGATCAAGGTCAAAGTGTTTCCACCGACAAGCGGCCGTGTGTACAAGCTGACTGAGCCGGCCCGAAACCAAAAACTCGCTCAAGTTCAAAGTGTTTCCACCGACAAGCGGCCGTGTGTACAAGCTGACTGAGCCGGCCCGAAACCAAAGACCCGCTCAAGGTCAAAGTGTTTCCACCGACAAGCGGCCGTGTGTACAAGCTGACTGAGCCGGCCCGAAACCAAAGACCCGCTCAAGGTCAAAGTGTTTCCACCGACAAGCGGCCGTGTGTACAAGCTGACTGAGCCGGCCCGAAACCAAAGACCCGATCAAGGTCAAAGTGTTTCCACCGACAAGCGGCCGTGTGTACAAGCTGACTGAGCCGGCCCGAAACCAAAAACTCGCTCAAGTTCAAAGTGTTTCCACCGACAAGCGGCCGTGTGTACAAGCTGACTGAGCCGGCCCGAAACCAAAGACCCGCTCAAGGTCGAAGTGTTTCCACCGACAAGTGGCCGTGTGTACAAGCTGACTGAGCCGGCCCGAAACCAAAGACCCGATCAAGGTCAAAGTGTTTCCACCGACAAGCGGCCGTGTGTACAAGCTGACTGAGCCGGCCCGAAACCAAAAACTCGCTCAAGGTCAAAGTGTTTCCACCGACAAGCGGCCGTGTGTACAAGCTGACTGAGCCGGCCCGAAACCAAAGACCCGCTCAAGGTCAAAGTGTTTCCACCAACGGGCGGCCGTGTGTCATTATAACATCCCATGAAACGTCCACTACAGGACAGGGAGCTCCCTCCAAAATTCCAGCTTTTGCTGAAACAATGAGGCGGGGAAGTACGATAGTCACCACGCTTGTTAGCTAGTGATCACAGTATGTAAGATGAGACGATACACAGAAGGATGCCGCTATACTGCGTGCAAAATAACTCTGTCTGTGACCGTTAATGCGCAGAAGTCAATAAATTAGTCGCGGGGGTGAGCGTGGCTCCCCCCAGGGTGCGAGCGAATCGTTCATTGGCTCTCCGCCTGTCAACCATGCGCAGAAAATAACCGTCATAGACACACTTGTTCTAAACGCGCTGTACCCATCCACTGGTTCATTAACCCTCAGTCGCATCTTACGACACTCACGGGTAGAGTTGGGTGGTACTCGTGGTACTATTCTTTGCCTGCACAACACGGGCCGTGCATACGTACCTTACGGTTAAGAAGCGTCTTGCTAATTTGAAACTATAAAAAATATGTTTACCTGTGTATACCAGAGTTCACGAAAGGCGGTGACGATTTTAAACAACATGTTAAATTCATTTGAAATTAATGCAAGTAGTGTTCAAAATGAGGATATGTCTTGGTCTAACTAAGAATTTAACTGTGTTTATCGTAGTTACAAACGTGTACCTTGCGTAATTGAAGAGAAATCTTTTCTTAAATGCAAAATGTTTGTCTACAAAACGTGACGCTCTTTATTGAACTCTATTATATAGCACGTGGCATCATCTACTTTGGTTAATATTGCCCTACACAATTTACACTAAATAGGCACATTATTATTGGTATGAATACGGGGTGTAAGGGACGGTGTACCGAAAACTGAAAGGGCGTGCTCAGTCAACAAAACTTACCCCTTACATATGTTGGGAAATTAAAAAATATTTGACCTCTCCATACAAACTGTTCGACCAGAGTAGGCAATTTGTATGGAGAGGTAAAATTTTTTTTTTCCCAACATATGTTTCTTTGGGAAAGTTGTTCAGTTTCGTTGACTGAGCACGCCGTTTCAGTTTTCGGTACACCGTCCCTTACACCCTTTATGCAAAAGTAGAAAGTGTAGTAATAATAAGGCCAACTACCCAAAGATGGCTGCCAATAAACTGCGACTGCTTTGCACGTTGTGGGGCCGAGCATGGGACGACACGTGACATACTAGTCACGGCGCGACGACACGCTGGCTTTAGCTTATTTATTTTTATAAATCCATAAATAATCTGCTGATTCATCAGACCAGCTATATAATTCCTCGAAGGGCAACCATTTCCGTTTTTAAAAACTGCTAATAAAAAGGTAGTACCATTGTACCTATTTCTATGTTACGCGTTTTGTTGGGTGGAGTGAAATGAGTCATTGTGAATGATCTACGAAACCGTTTCTGCACACAACTGTTGTCTTTTCATGCAACTTGCCACCTGCAGTGCGACTAGTACATAGTAATGTACTAGCACGTAGTACATTTGAAATAAGAACGGTACGAAGTCCAATGTGTCAAGCTTGACGTGCTCTTGACTATACTATAGGCTGCAATTACTCATCCCCGTGACTAAAGTATTGCAATTTAAGTATTACTATTCTCTTAATTTATTTTGGGCAGACGATAATAGATATGTTTCCGTTAATGAATTGAAATCTTATACCTGGCTAAGTCCGTTATAGTGCGAAAATTTTTATCATTTTGCACATTGTTTTTATAACGCTTTGGTTTTTCAAAAACTGTTATGTTATGAAATTTTAATAAACAAATTTGAATTTGAATTAACTACTTAGGTAATCTAAAGACTAACCACATTTTACATGAAATATGGCATTAGTCTTGCCAAAAAAAACGTAGTAATAAATTTTTTGGCGTATGGGTTTCTCGAAAACGACTCTAACTATTTCGATGAAATTTACTGTACGGGGGTTTTTGGGGGAGAAAAATCTGGGATAATTCGTGTTCTCCATTTTTTTTGACGATTCCTAGAAAATAGCGCGATTCAAAAACCTTACAGCGCCATCTCTAGGTGAGCTTTGGTTAAAAAAATACAAAGCAAATCCAGGTACTTATAAATAAAACATGTAAACTTGTCACTAGGTATAGTCATGATGTGCATCTGTCTGTAGGTATATACGTTTTATTGTGAAAGTTTCTACTTATTCTATTTCTTTGTTTTTTGTAATTTTACTGAACCTATTTTAATGAACTGTAGAACCGATTTTGATAAAATTTGCACTCTATCCTAAGTTAAATAATACCTAGTTCGACTTTTACTTTATGAGGTACCTATGCGTGTACATGGCGTGAACAAACATACATACTAGCATAAAAAACATACATACACTTAATCATTTGTTTAGAAACCCTCATACACCCCAAGTTCTTTTTATTAAAATAAATCCATTCCCGTAAAAAAAATCTTAGAAAAAGATTATTTTTTTCTAGATATTGTTATTTTAAAGTTTCATCATTGTTCTAGTTTCATTCATCGTTGTTCTAATCGTCGCGCTCCGCGCACGCCACGCCCCCTTCCCTCCCCTCCTCACCGCTCATGAACTGCGCAGCGCCGCCGCCAGTTCGCGTATCTACAGAAATATTTAGAATAGTAGTGGCCAAAATTTAAATAATTAAAAATAAAAATTACCCCTATCAAAAACCCGTGAAATTGATTCTACTCCCGATTCTGAACAAACTATTTTTCGCTTATTTTTGACAAAATTACTTACCAACATACGGGTCGAATTGATAACCTCCTTTTTTGAAGTCGGTTAAAAATTCCTTCAGCTCTCAAAAAGTATAGAGGTAAATAAATCCTTTTCGGTAATTATTACGCGTTGTTTCAGTGCTCCCAAGCTTCGGTGAATGAATGAGGAAAATCTCAACTTGGTAATATTTTTTTTAACTTTACCTGCTGGGAAAGTACCTCTATAAATAGTCTTTTTTTAAAGAACCGGCAAATATGTGTCAAGCCTCGCGCACTATAGGGCTCCGTAGTTTTTTATTTTATTATTTTCAGTTTTTCTACAGTTATTCGTTAACCTGTAAAGCCGTAGATATATTTATTTACTACTGTGAATATTTGTAGGAATGTTTTCACATTTCTAATATTAACCATTCGTCCATGCCGTTTAGTCAGTTATACTGTCAAGAACGGGAAAGACCATTAATAAGATTTTCAACTTTGAATCCCAATTGCCCGGAGTCCAATTTTCTAATAATAGTCTGCGCTGGCCCCTATCACGTGTACACTTGCATGCAGTTGAGAAGTTCACGGGTAATAGACCAAATACCAAAAATAATAGAAATAGCTATAGCAATTCCCCGTGTGGTTCCGGCAAAGAATAGTACCAACTCATCTCTACCCGTGGGTGTCATAAGAGGCGACTAAGGGTTAATGAAAGCAACCTTCTGCAATCGCCAACAACCGAGGTCCATGGTGCCAGCCGTAAAGCTAACAAGCGTGGTGACTATGGTACTTCCCCTTCACAATGTTTCAGCAACAGCTGGAATTTTGAAGGGAGTGCCCTGCCCTGTAGTGGACGTTTCACGGGATGTCATGATGATGATGAGCTATAGCAATTAGGCGCTCGATCTCGCTGGGCGTTAGGAGGGAAAAAGTTTATAATCAAATAAAAAACTACGGGACCCTACACTGTCCGTGGCCCGACACGCACTAGGGTAGGGTTTTCAAGATTGTGTAAACTGACGTTGGAAAAACTCGTGCTGGCCGAATGGTGCGTGGCGCGTGTGAGTCCACAAGCGAATTGTGGTAGGTCACGGTTGCACGTTGGGTATAGCGTGCGACGCGATTCATCATTACAGCCGTCGATATAGCCAACGCTGCGGAAAACGTCACACTCCGATTTGACTCATACTGTGGAGTAGGTATTAGTATTATTCGTCCATGGTATTAGGTAAACACCTCGATAAGTTCAACTCTACGTGAGTTATTTGTATGTATGCACGGTAGCAAGGAAGTGGAAACAAAACCAGTACGTCAAGCTACTCTAGCGCAATGCTACAAACGCCCGTAACCACATACCTGCTCAAGATCAAAGTGTTTCTATTGACGTGCTGCCGTGTGTACATGATGTTACAGATACTTATTTAGAATTTTCCCTGCATGTTTCAATCTCACCATACCTATAAAATGCATGTTACAAAGAAACTGTTTAACGCCAGGAATTCATAACATCCAATAAAACGTCCACCCACTGCAGGACTCCCTCCAGAACTTCAGAAAAAGTGCGTGGTACTTATAAAGGGGTTTTACTATAGTCACCACCACGATTCCGTGCTTACCACGCTTGTAAGCTGGCAACCGCTGTTGTTGGTGATCGCAGTATGTAAGACTACCTGGTGCCCGCGACTTCGTCTGCGCAGGTTTATAAATTGTAGCCTATGTGTTATTCTGATCTGATCTGAGCTGTATTATTGTAAAGTTTCAGTAAAATCCATTAAGTAGTTTTTATGTGAATGCAAGCATCCATACATACTTACAAACTTTCGCGTTTATAATATTAGTAGGATAGGATACAGTAGGATAGTAGGAAGTAGAATAGTAGGATTGTAGAAAGATGCTGCTGCTCATTTCCATAACGCCAGGAATACATAGTCGATCACGTGACCACTTTTAGAGTAGTTTTTTCCGCATGTATGTTGCTTATTTTTTATTAGTAGAATCCTTGTTATTTACTCGTAAGTAACCTACCAACCATAAAATTTAACAATTACATTGTACGATTATTTAAAAAATAATAAGCTACCTGCATCAGCAGCTACCTATGTTCCGTGGCGCATAAGGGTTTCATGTCAACAATCGCCTATTTTGTGTTAACATTGCCTATTGTTCTTTTCTTTCAGAATATAAAACACTAGAAAAGTCATGAATAGCTTTTTAATGTCTGAATTTTACCACGATTTTCGTCACGTGTAGAACCATGCTATGTCGACAACGTGCGCATGCGAATGTTCTACTTCATAGTGGTTAGCCAGCGTTAGTTGGCCTCTGAACGTCGAAGATTTCATACAGACACGGGAACTAAACCTTAGCTAATCGGGGATCAGGATGTAGATAATATAGAAGTGACACGCGTTACAATGTGACGCGTTGTTTAGCGTGTTAGACAAGTCACGTTATTGGATGTACCGGTATACTGGAGCTCTATTCCTGAATATCATTGGATGATAAAATATCACCAAAAAAGTAAGTAAGATAAAAAATAACAAAGAATGATATATTCGTGAAATATAGAGTAGTCACTGACTTAAGAGATTTTAAAAATAAAAATTAGCCCGGCTTTATTTATTATCATCCCGGATATTTTAAGGGTTCTATCCATGAAACTGCCCAACTTTTCCCAAGTAACATGGAACCGGGGAGATAAAAAAATAAGCGTTAGCTCAAACATAATTTACATTAAGCGACGAAGTATCATAATTAGTGTACCGAACCAAAATGGTAAAAACCGGCCAAGAGCGAGTC
This sequence comes from Athrips mouffetella, assembly GCA_947532105.1. Lineage (NCBI taxonomy): Eukaryota > Metazoa > Arthropoda > Insecta > Lepidoptera > Gelechiidae > Athrips > Athrips mouffetella. Next base: position 13,885,568 of record OX383956.1, read on the forward strand.
GGACTCGCGCACCGAGGGTTCCGTACCACCACACAATCATAATAGTATTAGTTGAAATTTCAGTAAGTTACTGTGCTAGATTTTTTGCGTCTGATATTCGCTTGACCAGATTTTATTATTTGTTGTTATTATATAGCTTAATATGCACAAAAATGTGTGTCCCCCTGTAACTTCTAAAATAAGAGTATGATAAAACTAAAAAAATATAAGTACCTATGATGTACATTACCATGCAAACTTCCACCGAAAATTGGTTTGAACGAGACCTAGTAAAGCAATTTACCTTTCATTTAATCAACTCAAATAGCTAATTTAATTAATATAATGTGGTGGTACGGAACTCTCAGTGCGCGAGTCCGACTCGCACTTGGCCAGCTTTTTTGTACTTAGTTGCTTAATACGACTATGCTGTGATTAAAATAGTCTCGGCATTAATAATTTTGGCATATTCGAAAGAGATTCCTTGAACAATAGAAGACAGGTAAATCAGCACCTACACAAACTAAATTCACGTTTAGAATCACGTTGCTGGTTTTGTAATAACTTGCGCTATTCAAGGACTGATTCGGCATACATTGCTGGGAGGCTTGGTTATATTAATTGCAATATCCTTACTTCAACAAGCAATGTAAGCCGAATTAGTTTCTGAATTAGGGAAGGTGTGATCGTGGCTTAAGATTCAAGGAATTATGAGGTCCATGTACGCCTGAATAGAAAAGTGACAATATACAAGGTGTAACAGAAATTACAGAAAGGGTATATCAATCCTGAAGGATGTAAATCTGCCCATGAAACTGAATAACTTACCCCAAGGAACACAGGTCGAAAACGAAAACAAATTTTGACCTGCCATACAAAATGCGCTGTCAGCTGATTCAGTTTCTACGGAAGGGCAATTTTTTTTAGTTTTAGTCCTATGGTCTTCGGGGAAAGTTGTTCAGTTTCATGGGCAGATTCACATGATTCAGAATTGTTACCCTTTTTGTTACATCCTGTAGATTCTTTAACCAAATTTTTGCTATATGCCTTTTTTTCAATACAATCGCTCGTACTTGTTTGTCGTTTTACAATAAAGCTAAAAAAATACACATTTCTTATTCGAGGACCATTTTTATAAACTTTTCAGTGTTTTTATTTTTTCTTATGCCATTATGCCGCCATGAAACACATATATTATGTGAAAACTTCAAACAGCCTAGCTATTACGGTCTAAAAACAACCCCTTTGGGTACTTAAGCTCGGTGTATGCTCGCGGTCATATTTGTTAGGGGTTTCACCTCGGAATGAGAGATAAGCTGTAAACTCGTGTACATCTTCATTTTGGTGTTCTAAAAGTTGTCTCAAAAGTCTCATAAAATCTCGTGTCTGCGTCGTAAGTTATTCAAGGTCACAAAAATCAGTTTTTCGCGATTATCTTGGTTTCTGTAGCTCTAATGATCTTGAAATTTGTTTAAGAATTATAGACCATAAAATTTGCGACAAATTTTGTTTGAAAAATTTTTTACACGCCCAACAATGATATTACAATTATAAAACATCTTTGACGCCCAACCGTTTTTAGGGTTCCGATAACAAAATGGTAAAAAAAAGGAACCCTTATGGTGCGACTTTGGCTGTCTGTCACACATCTATATCTCAGCAACCACTCATGCTATCGACTTGAAATTAGGAATAATTTTAGAATATGGTTGCCCAACTTAATTGCACATGAAAAGAAAAACTTCGGTAAATGTGCCGAATACCGAATTAGGGTAATAGATATTAAAACTTCCAAAAGATGTTTTAGAGATATAATATTATTTTCGTTGATCAAAGTTAAAATAAATTACGTTCAGTGATAAAAACTCGTCTCAAATAATTGAAATTTACTTGCATTGACCCTACTGACCAATCAAATTTGCAATTTTGGAGAGGCCGATAGTTTTTTAATTTCCTGAATGTTTTATTTACCTCTTTTCCCGAAGGAAAATGCGTAGACAACATGCTACGTATTTTTTTTCCTCAGATTTCTACACCTACACCCGATTTTCCAGACTCGTGTTTGTTGTGCCTTAGCATTTCTAGGTTGACGAACTACATTAATTTATGTTTTTCTATTTGTAGGAGTCGAAACTTTTGAAAATAATTACAATAAACACAAATATTTGTAAAAATGGCGCGAGCTGTTTTAGCGGACACAGATAATACTCGTACATAGATGCGCGCGCAGGAGGCATTGACTAAAGTTGTTAGTCTTTAAATTATGCAAAATATTTTGTTACTTGAAAGATGAATTTGTTGTTACTAAGTTGATTAATATAAAATATTTTCATGAAATGAATGTTTGAAAATGAAAATATTATTAATTTTATAGACATAAAAACTCCTTTCCACGCGTGTTTAATAAGATGGATTATGGACCTTAATACAGTGCAAATGGAGCTGTTTTATGAGCAAGTGTGTTGAAATAGTACATTAAAATGCAAGTGCGCTATTTTGGATATTACACCCGAGGCCCAGAAATTGCAGCCCGAGCCGCAGGCGAGGGTGTAATGGAGCCGAGGGTGTAATCTCCAATGCGCACGAGCTTTTTACGACGTTTTTCAACACATTTGCGAATAAAAACAAATCAAATTGGTTACCTTTGAAAATACTAAACTTTGCTAACCTTACGTCCACCGGAACATTTTTTCGGCTGCATATGTTTATGTTTTCCTTTAATTTTACCAGCTTTCAAAATTGTATTTAGTGTATGAGTGTTTTAGACGGTTCTGGAACAGTTTTTTATTTGTAGAAGTCGACACTATTATAAATAATTACAATAATAAACACTACAAATATTTGTAAAATGGCGCGCATTATTTCTTTTTCAGCGGACACAGACTCGTACGTCGCATGAGGAGGCCCACACCATCTTACACCATCAATCTTTTATCAATTATTAGTCAATCTAGTAACCAAGCTACAAAAAAAAGTAATTGTCACTCGGTACCCAAACATCCTATTCCATTAACCTTGAAATAAATTATCAACAATTGAATACCTTGTTACGTAAATGACAAATTTATTGTTAATTAGTTAATTACTATAAATGATTTCATAAAATCAACATTTATTTATGATATTTTCTCGAAGTCAGATTGAAAATTTTAGTAACATAATAAGCATAAAAACTCCTTACTCTTGGCTGATTAAAAAAAAACGAAAATAAAACACTAGTAAAGTAATCTAATGACAAAAACACGCGTGTTTAATAAGCTGGATTATTGACCTTAATACAGTGCAAATAGAGCTGTTTTATGAGCAAATGTGTTGAAAAAAATATTATGGTCCTTTTTCGGATTTTCAGTTCTGTCTATTTTTGCTAAAGCCCCAGTTTTCTTGTCCGGCCACTGTTGTATAGTATCAGTATAGCTTGTGCAGGATAAGTTTGGCTCTGATAGTTCTTTTCTGCGCATGGATGACAGGCGGAGAGCCAATGAAGTATTCGCACGCCTCCCCCCACCTACCGCGCTCTCCCCCGCGACAATTTTTCTGACTTCTGCGCATTAACGGTCGCAGCCAAATTTATTTTATACGACATATACCTAAACTCTACACTTTTGTTTTTTTATCAACCCGGATCTTTTAAGACTTGGTTGTGTATAGTGAGAGTGTATAATGAAGTATTCAATTTTCTAACAGTCATCACCGGAGAACTATTGAACAACTTTTTAATTTTTATGGGCGCGCCATTACAGTGGGCTGCATGTAGTATGTGCCCGAAAGGAGGTTGCGTTACAATAACGGAAAACACAGCCATCAGAAGGTATATTTACACATATTTTTATTATTTTTAATATAAAATAAGTGATTGAATATAAAATAAGTAAATGAAGTTATGATTTGCCTTCGGATGTTTTTAAAGCAGCTTAGGAGCTTCGCTTAGCAGTTTTCACCGGAAAAAGAGAAAGAAAAGGTTGGTTAAGAAAAGGTTCGGTATTGAACACATTATTTTAGGATTCACAATATGAGAGTACATAAAGTTGTGTATGCAACTCCACATAATTAGGTATAAAACCACTCGTGTCGTCTATAATGGAACTTGTCTCGCTACGCTCGCCTGCGTCCTATAACCCCACGCTCGAGTTTTATACTGTACCCCTCATCATATGTACACACGGCCGCACATCAATAAAAACACTTTTGAACCTTATGGCGTAGTAATAGAGTTGAAAAAGTTTATACTGACAAGCGGTTGACCGTACCGTTGCATAAACACTATTAAATCCCGAATTACGATTTATTTGTCACCGCGTTGTAGACATGCCTTTATTTAAGTTCCATTAGACGTGATTTATTCACAAACTATTATTATCAGGAACAGATACAGATGACAATTGACTCGGAATATGATAATTAAATTAGTGAAGGTAATTAATTAAGTTTCCGCTTCCGCCTCAGGAGTCCAATTGTTTAACATTTAAAAATTACAGATTTCGCTTTTCAGAACACGTTTTTCCTTCAAAAGAGTATAAATATTTTAATATTTTATAATAGCTTTATTAAAAAAAGTTTATCTAAAAAAATAAATCGGTGTCACTGGGTAGTAGTCGGGCTTTAGTTTTTGAAACATTAAAACACCAAAACCAGTTTTTTGTATGACCCCTTATTTTTTAACTTTTTATTGTTTTTATTATTTGTCAGGTTATTAACCATAATAACACACATTCTGTGAATATTTAACCAAATAGGGGTTCCGTAATCCTGTTGGCGCCCTTTGTGACGGAACCATAGGACGGAACCCTAAAAGAGCAATAGGTAGGCTGTAGTCTTCTTAAATGCTCTAAAATTTCATTTTGAATTGTGTCACATCTCACATATAATAAATTTTTTTTTGCGATTTTGGCTGCTGAAAGCGAACCAGGTATACAATTTTCTTATCTAAGAAGCCGACTCTTGAGGCTGAACCATCTCCTAGTCAAAGAATTCCTAGTCTTCCACCAAAGTTTAATTGATTTGCCGCTTCACGGCACTTTTGGGCTTCGTTCCCTGATCGTCAGTTTACTATTATCTAATCTGTGACCCAGCCTGTTATCGCGAGTGCTAACCGCTGAATTGTTCTGTCAACTACCACTTGACATGGATTTTGTACTCCAAATTGCCCGTGTCAAGTACCACTTGACATCCTCTATTTTATTAAAAATTGCCTATATTAAAAATTGCCGTTGTTTAGGGTCTATTTGTTTTAACCAAAGAGAATTGAACCTCGCTACGCAGTAGCGAATTTAATAATTCGTGAATTTAATAAATTAATGTTTTTTTCAGCTTTAATAATATTTTTATTTCAGTTAGATTGAAACTCAGATTGTAAGTACTCTCTTTGAGGGTTCAGTACCGTACCGATCGATGTTTCATTTCAACGCGTGTTTCGTTTCAATAATCCCACCTGTTAGTAATGAGGTCAAAGTGTATTGACCTTTTCTGCTAGTTGAGTTAGTAAATATAGTCAAAACAAATCAGAAAAAAAACGGAAATGTTTGAGTTTGTGTGAGTAAGTAGTTTTACGAGCAGTTTGCGAGTGAGTCAGTAGTTGTGTTGCGAGTCGCCTGGTGCGTTGACCGTCTGGGCGCGGGGCGGAGAAGCAGGGGGGAGACGGAGGCGGCAGGGGGTACTGTAGATAGATCGTCGACGTGCGCACGTGCTCGCGCCGACTTACCACGTGCGCGTAAGCCCTGACACCAATCTGCATCTCCGCCCTTTCGAATGTAGTGCAGCGATATCAGCAATGCTTGATTTTGATCGGTGCCTGTAAAAACTGCTATAAATGTCTAGCTAGGTATTTCAGTTCGAAAGATATTCATTTAAAAGTAGAAGAGACGTCGATTTCGTAGATATGACGTAAAAGACGACAGATCGGGCGGCAGCGTGCTGAGTATCTGCCACCACACTACAGTCACCGATCACCATAAATCGGCCGCAACGGTAAAATGACTAGGAATGTGTCCCAAATGTCAAGATGAACCTGCTATTGAGTACCACAATAGCAGGTTCAGCTTGACATTTGCAGAGCGACTTTATGTCGTATGACTATATAAATAAGAACGGTATAAAGTTCACTGTGTCAAGCTTGACTTGCTCTTGACTGTACGTACTATAGTTGGATGTTTTGAGGAAAGTAGAGTAATGTAGAGTCAACTATGTAGACGCTATCTTCAATATTTTCATCGTCAAGAAAGCATAAAGCATGTTGTTCGTAAGGAAACGTAAAACTCTCGACACGTCTGGTCTGATTTCATAATTAGAGCGGAACTATCTCAATCAGCTTAGCGTAGCTTTATCGCGCGGTTATGGTATGGTGTTACTAACTCAACTAACGCGATGGTTCTGTCACTGCATGCAAGTGAACAAACGAGTCAAGTTTGTGTTGTGTTTTTCAAAGAGATTTGAACTCGACCGAGCGTAGCGAGGTTCAAATCTCTTTGGTGTTTTTGACCAGAGTGTGAAATATTAGATGTCATCTAGGATGATTGGCCTTGTCAAGATAAATGAGCCCAAATGATGGGGTTCTTGCGTCGTCGTTTTATTACAGAGTTCCAATGGACACCTTCTGGCTACATCATCATCAGACTAGCTCCAAGTAATAATAATACTGCATTTTCATCATTGCATTAACAAATATCTATTGACTTTAATAATTTAGAATTTGTCATATGATTCAGAACTAGGCCTTTCATACAATACCTACGCCTCTATATCTTGGACCCTTACAAATGACAGTTTTTGTCTGTTTATTATTTTCTTTAAATAGTACCCACCAAAAACATTCTGTAAAAAACTAGCCAAGTCTCGATGGAGCTACTTGTTTATCTCTAAAAAATAATGAAATCTAGACAAAGTCGCGCCAAGTCTAAGGTTCCTTACTGTGATTTCTTTATTATTATAGTTAATGTTGTGTGACTTGGCCGTTGAACATTCTTTATACGTTAGTGGGTACAAGTCAATTTGGTTTACACGTAATGTTATATCTGTTGTAAATACCTATGTTTGTTAAGCGAGATAATAGCCCATACTGGTATTGGTAATTGGACGCTAGTGTCTCATTTTAGGCGTCATTGAATCAACGTTTTCCAAGTGGCAATTTTCCATCGTCAATGGGTAGCGGTTCTGGCGACAGATTGGTGCAATGGTGTCATGGAGCACCTGGTTTTGTACCCTTGTGTACCCTTCAACGGCCAAGTCACACAACGTTAACTATAATAATAAAGAAATCGCAGTAAGGAACCTTAGACTAGGCACGAATTTGTCTAGATTTCATTACTTTTAGGGTTCCGTACCTCAAAAGAAAAAAACGGAACCCTTATAGGATCACTTTGTTGTCCGTCTGTCTGTCTGTCTGTCTGTCTGTCTGTCTGTCTGTCAAGACCCTTTATCTCACGAACGGGTAAAGGTATCAGGTTGAAATTAATACCATATATTAGGATCCACGAACCACACAAGATCTGAAAGTTTCAATTTTTTACAACGACGCAATCAAAAGATATAGCATTTTATGTCCTCATCTCCATACATTTATTCAAAAATGCAAAACCTACAGGGTACTTCCCGTTGACCTAAAATTATGAAATTTGGCAAGAAGATAGGTCTCACAGTACAAATAATGGGAAAAGTCTGAAATCATTAAATATTACAACTTTTCTCGCAACTAATGGTAACCAATTGTGGTGAGCTCCCGTTTCAAGAACATTCATATAAGAGAGGGGTCAAGTGGGATGGTCGCTGAGGCTGAGGCGATTTTTGTTTTAGTTCTATTTAAAAACGGGAACACTTACAAACTTGAAAATTGGTATGTTTATAGTGCATAAGCTATAAAATAACAACAAATAATAAAATTTGGTCAAGCGCGTGTCGGACTCAAAAAATCTAGCACATTAACTTACTGAAATTTCAACTAATACAATTATGTTTATGTGGTGGTACGGAACCCTCAGTGCGCGAGTCCAACTCGCACTTGGCCGGTTTTTTTTAGAGATAAACTAGCAGCTCCATCGAGGCTTGGCTAGTTTTTTACAGAATGTTTTGGTGGGATTTCACTTCTTTTTGTAGAAACAAATTAAACCTTAAAAACTAAGAGTACTAAATAACTAACAATTAAATAAAGTATTCAATTAAAACTCCTTTTAAATCTAATAATTAAGTCATAATCAGTAATCCGTCACTAATCATACAATTCCTAACCTATTCAAATCTTCGAATTGTTATAATAACAACCTTAGCAAACCTCACGAAATAATAAGCGAAATCAACGAAACGATCGTTTGGTTGGGCTCTTGTGTTTTTTAATCAGGGTCACTCACCAGGTACTCCAGATCTTCGATTATCCTAGTTTTTATAGTTTTTCCTTTTTGTGGCCATTAAACCCTAACTCTGTACCTAATTTCAGCTCTCTGAGTTAAAGGAAAGTACTAGTTCTATTTTGATGATCATGAGTGAGTGAGTGTGTGTCATAAATGCGAAACTTTGCTTTCGCTTAACTTCGGAACTAAATGACCTACACACTTGAAATATTGGATTTTAAGTATGTGATTATAGCTTACTGGATGACGAAAATTTCTGCGTTCTGGTCTTATCCAGAGGTTCTCAAATAGGGGCCTGAAAATGCGGCGAAATGATTCCAGTAAAGGATGGGACGGCAGTGTTTGCTTCGCGCTCGACTTGGCGGGGGACTGCCGTGCCCCCAGATTTCTATGTATGTGTATAATATTTATGGTATACTTTAATGCTAAAACTTTTAAATTCATGTTTATGTAGTACCTACTTTTAAACATTCGGGTCGCATTAACAAAGTTACTGATATATTAATGTGAGACTGAGCTCACTGACTGCCAATAAGTCCATCAGGCTTGTGTAGTCTTTAGTTTAAAATAAATTATAAACTCTGCGAAACAATAACCGATTTATATTCGCTTATCGACTAGGTATTGAATTAAAAATATTCTAGAAGCAAAACGAACATCAACGTTATTTTTAAGGTTTTCAACGTTATTTTTAAGGTGTTTTAAACCATTATGTCTCATGTTAAGGCAATGTGTGAAACCGATGATGTTATACTGTCAACAGAATTCATCCTAAAGTACAAATAGATTATTCTTCTTTCCGTATAGGTGTGCCAGATCACTTATTTGAAAAGATCTTTAATAAGGATGCTTGGCCTATCAACACAAGGATTAGTGAGTGGGTAATATGGCACCGGAATTTTCGATCCCGCCAATCGCAGAAAACACCAACCAGATCCGCCAAAAGTACAAATTTAAACACCCAAGGCCTGCGCACTAAACTAAAAGAATTTCATACGAACATATCTACATCATCTTCAGATCTATTCGCAATCTCGGAAACAGGTGCTTATGATGGCATCCATGATGGTGAATTGGTTCCCAGAGGATTTACAGTGCTGCGATGTGACAGAGCAGATGGCCGAAAACAAGGTGGTGTGCTACTTGCCGCCGCACCACGACCACATCTACACCTCGAAAAGGTCCCTCTGCCAGACGGTATCGACATTGACTCAGCAACATTTGAGCTAATTTGTGCAACAGTTACTTTAAACAAATTCTCCTTTTTATGTTGTGTGGTTTATATACCTCCAAGTAGTAAGCACTCTGAATATATGAAGCTGTTTCATATTTTGGAATCTATCACTGTCAAATTTAAAAATATTGTAGTGTTAGGAGATTTTAACATGTACTCAGCATCGACAGAAACCTATAACTATTTTGAATATTTTGTTAATTCTTGCGAATTTAGCCAAAGAAACGGGATTAAAAATATAAATAACCGAACTTTAGATTTAGTTTTGACGAATCTCTTAGATGATAATGTTATAGTGACTCGCGAATGGGATACACTAGTAGCCGAGGATCGCCAGCATCCATCGTTGAGTGTATTGATGGCCCTGAAACTTAACTCTAACGGGCATCGCTCATGTCTGCCATCCTGTCAGAGTGATGATGCCCGTTCCCAGTCAAATATGACCCCCAAGTGGAATTTCAAGAAATGTGATTTAAATTCATTGTATTCTTCAATGCTATTAGTAGATTGGGGTCAGCTCTATGCTATAGAGAATTCTGAAAAAGCAATCTCCTATTTATATGAAGTCCTAAATCAGCTAATTAAGGCCAACACACCTACTAAATCTGGCGTAGTTTCCAAAATCTTTGACTAAAACCCACCAAAACGTGATAACTGGCTGCATGGAATATGGCTCAGTTTAAAATTTTAAATTAAGAAAAAAAAATGGCGCCAATTTTCTGTGCAATTTTCCTTGTAAATGTTTCTGTTTGGTATCGAGAAAATCTTGCCAATTCTTTTTCAGAATCCGTTTTTCAGACGCTTGGACGCCACTTCCTCCGTCTCGCCCTTCAACATCGAAAGAAACACCTTGTGAAACGACATTACAGCTGTCTCAGCATAAAACCGTTTCAGACCTAAATAAGCACATACATCTAAGTTTCAAAAACTGTTCTGATTTTACAATTAATTTCTAGTTCTTTTGTTTTCTATTGCTCTTTTATGTATTTTAATAATAAAATTTGATTCATAATCACAGAGTAGTTATTTTCTCGCAGTCAATGATAAAAAGTAGAGTACATACCTAAAATCTCGGGATACAACTTAGTGCCTCGAAAAGAATTCACCTTTTTTTTTCACTTGTTGGGTAATCTACTATTTTTGAGTTATTCGAGTATTGAACTCTTGTACATATAGAGTGACTTTTAATTAGTTCTTGATAGCAAAAGATATGCATGTACTCATAATACTGAACAACTTTTCCCAAGGAACATAGGTCGAAATACGAAAAACCAAATTTGACCTCCCATACAAAATGCGCTATCAGCTGATGCAGTTTCTATGGGAGGTCAAAACTTGTTTTTCGTATTTCGTCCTATGTTCCTTGGGGAAAGTTGTTCAGTATCATGAGTACATTCATACCTTTTTCTATCAAGAACTAATTAAAAGTCACCCTATATACTCATTGAAAAAATTGAGGTGAGTGAGTCAGGTTTAGTTACTGAAACCGGATTGCCCAGGAAATCTACCTACACCTACTCATACTCTAATAGAGAATTATATTTAAAGAAGACTGGCTTTTGCTTGCGACTTCGGTGGCTTAGAACCATCTTAGAACTCTGAGAAAAGTAGCCTGAAATTATGTTGGTATTAGTGTAACTCTGGGTTGACCTACCTTGAGACGGTTGCGTAAGTATAAAAAGAATGCAATAAGTCATTTAATCAAGATATTACTTAAGTCCAGATAATACAAGGTCCTAATAAAATCGTGAACATATTTTAGCATGTTGCCACACCATGTATATAGACCATGAAACCACGTGTGTGTGTGTGTGTGTGTATGTAGACCATGAAACTGAACAACATACCCCCAGGAATAGAGGTCGAAATACGACAATCTATTTTTGAACTCCCATTGAAACTGTATCAGCTGATAGTGCAATTCGTATGGGAGGTCAAATTTGTTCTTTCGTATTTCGACTCATAAAACTCAAATTGTTATAATGGTTATTTTAAAATTGAACATTATTTTATAATTAACAAATATTGTAAATATTTCAATTTTAAAAATCTCGAAAATCACCCGGTGACTTTCAAAAATTGGAAGGCCTATCTTTTTTAGGCAAACTTGTAATCGATGATGTAAGATAATTTACGATGACCTCAAATTCAATAAGCTAAGCGATTCCGCGATCCAGCCCAGCCCGTTGCCAACTTGGCCTGGATTCATGTGATAGACATGTCAAGTAAAAATTATATTTACCTCTCTGGTAGCATACAATCGTGACAAAAACAAAGCACTAGGCTACAAAACGTGATAATCTAAAATAATAACGATCAGTGAGATATAGTTTAGTGGGTAGGTGTGCAACGTCACCGCCCAAACATTTGCGAGCAAACAGATAACGAGCGCCCGCGCATAACACGTGACCAGTCACGTGTGTGGACGCATCCCACATACACAGCACCACAGACGTGTAACGAAATAAAAATTTAAAACAAGTCCTCAACAAGTATAAAAAATTCGTATTCATCCGAGGTACCGCTGTTTGGTCACTCATAAGATACATAAACGAAACCAAACCATAAGTGTAGTAGAACACACTTTTCGTTAACGACTCTAATTCCGTAAACTGAAAGAAGTAACTATGAGAGATCTGTAAATATAATAGCGACTTTTGTTCCAAAATGATCTCATAAAAACCTTCAAAGCATTGAGGGACCGCCAAGTATACCTTTATCTCCGAAGTTGGCTGGTCGAAAAATCCATAAATATTAAAGCAAAATACAACGATGTAACTGACACAGTTTTTTTTTTGAAATCAGCCAAATCTTTTACAAACCAACTTTGTGGTCCAAAAACGGTGCATGAGTTCGACTCGCATTTTAATGATTTCTTAATACTAGCAATATTTGTGAATGGTTGAAACAAACTAGGTCTTATTTATAGTACATTTTGCTAGTGAGTCTTATACAAACCAACCTAGCCTATCAATTTAATTTTGTATTTTTTTCGGGCCGTCGTCTGTCTTGCAGCTCCATTCCATTTGCATTCCCTTTTTCTAAAGACTTTCCTATGTATAAGAAGTTTTATATAGGGTACTTCCTTATATAACTACGTTCCTTTCAGTATGTTACTCGGACGTACAATAAATTTGAACAACTTTTCCCAAGAAACAAACAAAAGTCAAATTAGGAAAAAGAATTGAACTCCCATAGAACCTGCATCAGCTCATTGACCATTTTGTATGGAATTTTGTATGAAAGTTTTTTTAGGGAAAGCTCAGTTTTATGGTCTGAGTAATATACTGAATGGATTGCAGTTAAATAGGGAGCACCCTATACAGACTAACCGAGTGCCCAAAGACTCTTCACATAAAATCTGATCACCATAATTCACCTAATTTGTTCTATTAGTTCATATATTCATAAAGTGACCTCAGATTTTCCTTAGTCCATGGATGTGTCGGTGCGACAGCAGTGAATCGGCTAAGTCATACTTTTTGATCAAGTGTAGGATTTGTTAAGTTAGGGCTTATAGAGTTAGACGTAGTAGAGTTAGGAGCTTGGCTTTTGAGTCTTAAACGTACTTCACATGAAAGGTTTTCGGCGGATATGTTTAATTTAATTATGAAGCACAATCAAATTACGTCAGTCAATTTATCACGTGTGAAGTCCCCGGCAAGCAGCACGTGGCATAACAGTCGTTGATATAATAAACCACACCTTGAATTCGTCATTATTTTCGGTAGAGACAAGTGGCTTTCTACTATCGCAAACAACGCTCTGTAGAATAGAACAATGAAAAATTAAGTTAAAATCTTAAGTAAATTAAGTAAAAATTTGTTGAGGATCCACAGTGGTAAGCATGGCAGCAATCACGTAAAGACAAAACCAGTATAAGCTGAACCAGCGCTAAGCTACAAACGCCCAAAACCAGAGACTTCCTCACGGTCAAGATGTTTCCACTGAAGAGCGGCCATACATACATAGCTAGAAATACGATAAAAAATTGACTTCCCGTAGAAACTGCTGATTGCTAATTGCGCATTAATTGTTATTTTTCTTATTTTGACCTACGTTTCTTGGTCAGTTGTTCACTTTCATGGTCTGGAAACAGATTCAAGGATTACCACAGTGTTTACACCAACAACCGATATACATATTCTTTATTGTGCACAATAAAACAAAACACAAAGGCACAGTAAATAGATGGGCTTACATCTCTTTACTGTGACAAAGGCGAGCTTATCTCTATGAAGAGATCTCTTTCAGCCAACCAGAGTTTAGTGAGAAAAAGTATATGACGGGGACAAGAATAAGTACACATCAAATAATAATAAGAAATAAGTATAAGTACATATATAATTATAATAATACATAGTAATAACTACATATACCTACTAAAGACTACATATATTAATATACCTACAATATAATAATACATATATTATCAAGATAAGTTCGATAAGAAGATATGACGGGGACAAGAATAAGTACACATCAAATAATTATAAGAAATAAGTATAAGTACATATATAATTATAATAATACATAGTAATAACTACATATACCTACTAAAGACTACATATATTAATATACCTACAATATAATAATACATATATTATCAAGATAAGTTCGATAAGAAGTGCTCTATATAATATGATATCAATATTTTCTTTTCCGAAGATCCTTATCAAATCTCACAAGCTTAGATACTCGAGTTTTCTTAGAGCTTTGATACTTTCGTAACCGAAAAAGGAAAACTCGGAACGGAGCTGTAACTAGTTATTGACTTATTTAAGTATTACCATCACGTTATCCGCAACGTGGCAGTAAGGCCAGCTGTCCCAAGGCCCTTCCGCCCTTTTTATAGTCCGTTCGCTCAATTAGTGCCACAACAACTTAACGGTATCAATCTAAAAGAGACAAAAATCGCGGTGTCTGCTGTTCTTTCTTAATCATCTCACAATTTTAGGATTCTGAACCAAACCGAAAATAGTAAAAACGAAACCTCTCTTCTATGGTATTTACGATTTCATCTGTCTGTCAGTCACACCGATTTATTTCAGCAACGTTTCATGATATCTACTTGTTTGTGATATGCTTGCCCAACTTTATTGAAAAAGAAAGAATTAGAAAATAAATATTTTTTTACTTTTAAGGAGGGGGAGGGCAAAATTTTAAATCGTCGTTACTAGGTTAACGGGGTATACTCGTATCTGCAAATAAAAAAACCGTTCAAGTGAGAGTTGGACTTGCGCGCTGAGGGTTCCGGTAGACTTTTTGCAGTTTTCCTGTAATATTTATGTATTTTCTTGTAAATAGATTTCATATGTTTTAAGTTTTTTTGTTTATATATCATATGAAAAACCAAAAAAGATTTTTGTATTTATTTACGATTATTAAGTTTTCAGGTTACATGTACGTAACCACTATTCACATTGACTATCGTTTCACATATAGCTACTCAGAAATATCTACATTTATTATAACTTTTTACATGAATTTATTTATAATTTGGTTCACAAATCCCCAACGGAAATCTGCTGAAAACCTTTACAGGCTGTTTGCAATATTTGAATTCACACAAAACAAAGACTTTCAATACTATGAAGAGTCAAAATTTAATGTTTTTACATTGCAGTTTGTAGAATAATAGTAAACTTATTTTTGAACAAAAACTCAACAAGTCAATCTTTTTACTATGTACTTTACATAGATAAATAATTTATTAGCTTATATTATAAGAGAGTACTAAGTGGCTATCAGAGGGCATCGGGCATGTACACCTTTGGGGTAATTCTTGAAAGACACTGGGTGGTAAAATATCACCTATATAAATTTTAATCATTGATTTTTATTTAATTGTTAACTAAAGTGTTATTGTGTTTTTGTTAACTAAGGTTGTAGGGCTTTTGTACAAAGTCCGTCTGGGGAAGTACCACCCTCTTGCTTTTTTCTGTCCTGAAGCATAGCAGTGTTTGTACTGCTGTGTGTCGGTTTGAAGGGCAAGGGAGCCAGAGAAATTACTGGCTCATGAGACACACTATCTTAGTTCTCAGGGTGGGCAACGCGCTTTGCTG
The DNA here is from genome assembly GCA_947532105.1 of Athrips mouffetella. NCBI lineage: Eukaryota > Metazoa > Arthropoda > Insecta > Lepidoptera > Gelechiidae > Athrips > Athrips mouffetella. The sequence goes on from OX383956.1 coordinate 13,901,182, forward strand.
TCTTATTGGTGTCCATTATGCTACTGATAAGACAGTGGGCATCATGGAAGGTGGTGACCACTTACCATCAGGTGGCACACTTTGCCCACATGTTATATAAAAAAAAATTGCTACACAGTAAAAATATCGCCACCGTCGCCACCTCTGCAATGCTTAGTTGGTCCTTAGCTATACTTCGGCGCACGTGCAGCCCGCGCGTGTAATGCGCACGCACATCCACTGCTCGGCAATGTTCATACATAACGCTATACGTACTACTTACGCACACGCACATGCATGACAATAAAAATAAAAGCTACTTGGGGGCTATTAGGTAAGAGTAGTGAGTAACAATCAAATAATAACTGCAATGCTAGCAAAGAAGTGGCAACCCATCTCTACCTGTGGGTGTCGTAAGAGGCGACTAAGGGATTGTGACTGGACGATGGGTAGCAGCGTCCTCCTGAGTATTATATACCATCTGCAATACTGCGGTCATTTAGAATTTTAGTGCAGGCAACGAAGCAGTTGACCCCCGCATCAATTCTTCAGTCGATGAAACTTTGCTTAGGTATTACACTATATGAGACAAACCTTCTATAAAAAAATCCAAAAAAGTATCGGTACTTTTAATTTTCTCATACATTTTTTGTAATTTTTGTATGGAAAAATTAAAAGTACCGATTTGTCTCATATAGTGTAATACCCCAGCAAAGTTTCATCGACTGAGGATTTAATGCGGGGGTCTTCATACAACGATCCGCTTCGTTGCCTAGACTATTTCTATTTTTACATCTTCATCAGATGAAAAATTTACACTTGTAAAAACCCATGGAACAAATTGGATGTTTTAGAAATTCGTGAAAAAATAATCCCTAACAGATGCTGCAATCAATGTTTTTGGTTTTAATCGAATCTTAACATCGACACAAATCGGAAAAATCAATTTCATTAAATAAAAAACCGGCCAAGTGCGTGTCGGGCCACGCGCAGTATAGGGTCCCGTAGTATTTTTACGATTTTTAGGGTTCCGTACCTCAAAAAAAAACGGAACCCTTATAGGATCACTTTGTTGTCCGTCTGTCTGTCTGTCTGTCAAGACCCTTTATCTCACGAACGGGTAAAAGTATCAGGTTGAAATTAATACCATATATTAGGATCCATGAACCACACAAGATCTGAAAATTTAAATTTTTTACAACTACGCAATCAAAAGATATGGCATTTTATGTCCTCATCTCCATACATTTATTCAAAAATGAAAAACCTACAGGGTACTTCCCGTTGACCTAAAATTATGAAAATTGGCAAGAAGCTAGGTCTCACAGTACTAATAACGGGAAAAGTCTGAAATCATTAAATATTACAACTTTTCTCACAACTAATGGTAACCAATTGTGGTGAGCTCCCGTTTCAAGAACATTCATATAAGAGAGGGGTCAAGTTGGATGGTTGCTGAGGCGATTTTTGTTTTAGTTCTATTTAAAAACGGGAACACTTACAAACTTGAAAATTGGTATGTTTATAGGGCATAGGCTATAAAATAACAACAAATAATAAAATTTGGTCAAGCGCGTGTCGGACTCAAAAAATCTAGCACATTAACTTACTGAAATAATACAATTACTCAACTAATTCAATTATGTTTATGTGGTGGTACGGAACCCTCAGTGCGCGAGTCCGACTCGCACTTGGCCGGATTTTTTATCGCAAAGCGGGTTTTGATTAAGTATTTCATAACGTTTAAAATAACATAAACTTTTTACCTCCTAATGCTCAGTGAGGTCCTAGCGCCTGATTGCTATGGCTATTTTTATTATTTCCAGTTTTTCAATAATCTGTTAAGCGTACTTAACTATGATATTTTTCCTTTTACCTTTTTCCTTAGACACTTGACTCCAACAAAAAATTGTGCTTTCAAGCTAAATATTAGGTAAGAAAAAAGAAATCATCCCTTCTTTACTTGTCGGGGAGGTACCCTAAAAAAATATTATTCCAAATTTTATTCTACCACTTTGTCGGCGATGTATATTCATACAAGATTTCAGCTTTCTAGTACTAAGGGTCTTTGAGATAAGCCGCGGACAGACTCGATTCGATTATTTTTTCATTTCCCCACACAATTTTTTTAAGAAAAGTTGTTCAGTTTAGTCTACTGAGCAAGCCCTTTCAGTTTTTGGTACACCCTATATACTAGATTTTTGCAAAAATATCAAATAGAATATCCAGTCAGGTATATTTTTAACCCCCGACGCAAAAACAGAGGGGTGTTATAAGTTTAACGTGTGTATCTGTCTGTCTGTCTGTGTATTTATCTGCGCCATCGTAGCTTCTAAACGGATGGACCGATTTCAATGCGCTTTTTTTATTTAGATTTAGATTCTGAATTTTTTGGTTATATACCGTATATATAACCAATTCAGAATCCAAATTTTGATTGAATGCATGCGATTTTGAGTAAATCACATTTATACATTTTGGTAGGAACACCCCTTATCCTCAAAAGTTTTGAAAACATTTATCACTTCCTTTTTTAATCTTCTACAAAAAATAGTTTGAATTAAAAATAATCAAGACTTAAATCCAACAAAAAAATCTCAGAGCAACAGTCACACCATCTAGTGCCGGATTGATAAACTTTTGTAAGCGTAGCCACGAGCGTAGCCGTAACCTCGTAGTCCGTCCGTAGCGCTCAGAATAGAGAAACCGTTGAAGTGAGTACAGCTGGTAGTAGGAATAGAAACCTGTAGATGGCGCTATGCTGTTGTACTCGAGAATATAATAAACATATGTTGTTGTTTCCATATGTTGTTTCCACAATTTCCTTTAGCGCCTTCGTGAGAGCCTATAGTAACTCCTCGTCTATAGAAACTACTTTATATAACATCCCTAAACCCACAAATTTTGTAGCTACAATCTATTTTTATAATTTTTTTAATAAGTTATTTTTAACAAACCTCAGGTTATGAATTTTCATAAATCATGATATTCTATGGGTCCCAGAGTTTTAGTACCGTCAGGTCGTGAAAGCCATCGAGAAAATCAGCCAAGCTAAGGAGTAGGCCCCAATCCCCAAAAAATACTATACAAATACCATTATCTAGGCCCCATTGCCAACGCGAATCGACAAGACATAAAACTATAACAAAATACCAAATTTCCTATCTATGTGACCTAACAGTCATGTCTACCGCATGCCAAATATAATAATTAATTACACAGTAGAACGTAGAACCGACCGTCAGAAGAAGAATCACAAGGTTAAAAATTCCACCACACTGCCACCATAGTCAAACATAATTATATGCGACGATCACAATTGACCTTAAATTTTCCGCCCAAAAAATCGACCTAAACGCTACCTACCAGCATGGCATGGCAATAATTATCTACCGCGAGTGTATAAGAACATAAAATCGCTGCCAACGCTTAGGCCGCTTTGTCGTGGTTCACGTTGTATTTACTAAAAGCGTTCTGGTTGAGTATCTTACCTAAGGAGGTATGTAAGGACATACTGCGATCACCAACAATAGCGGTACATGGTGCCAGCCGCAACGCCACCTGACGTGGTGACACCATAATAGCGTCTAATTAGCTAAAACAATAACTTAAAATAATATTTAACACGTTTCTTGAACATCCTTAATTTGCTACTTTTAGTTTTTCTCTATTTTTAGGGTTCCGTAGTCCACAAGGAACCCTTGTAGTTTTGTCATGTCTGTCTTTCCGCGACTTAGCTCAGAGACCCTTGGTACTAGAAAACTGTAGTCTCAGAACAAAAACCTCCTTGCTTACAAAAAATAACCTAGGCTAAATTGCGGTGGGAAGTTTCTTGTTTTAAAAGTGTTTCTTAGGTCCCCCTGAACATATCTAGAAAGTTCTCCGTTAATCCCATGTACGCTTTCCCCTCCCCACTCTCAAACGGGTCCCTGATTTTAGTTCTTTCATTTATCTCAAAAACAATTAAAGATAAAGGAAAATTGTTAACATTACTTTAATCGATATAAAATTACCAACCCGCTGACACCTGTTTTATTTGAATGTGACCTATAGTATTTTAAGTACTACTGATTAGCAAGCTGCTGGTTAGTCCAAATGAGTAGGATTTTGAATTGAAAACATAGATTTTTGAATTCTGTCATGTTCAAAACCAAAATGTTCGAAATTACACTCATTTAGACAACTATTACCAGCAGCTTGCTTAGAGTTTCTCAGTTGTAAGTGCAAATACTATAGGTCACATTGAAATAAAACCGATGTCAACTGGTTGGTAATTTTATAACGATTTTATGTTGTTTATGATATTTTATGTTAACAAATTTGATTTACCTTTAACCGTTTCTGAGATAAAAGAAAAAACTAAACTCAGAGACCTGTTTGAGGGTGGGCGGGGAGAGCGTACATGGGGTCAACGGAGAATTTTCTAGATATGTTCAGGGGGACCTAAGGAACATTTTTGAAACAAGAAACTTCACGTCGTAATTTAGCCTAGGTTATGTTTTGTCTTTTTGAACTAGTAGTATTTCGGTTTGACAACATAAATTTTTGAATTTTGCCGTGTCCAAAAACTTTATTGTCAGATCTGGGGACCAATTCTTGCATATCACCGGGTGATAAAATATTACTCGAAAATTCAAAATCACAGATTTTTTTTTTCGTAAAATATAAAGCAGTCCTTGATTGTTAATTTTCATGTATTCTGATTGACCTTTCAACAGTTTATCAGGGTAAATGTGAATTGTTGAAGTCTCAAAAGTGATATTTTATCACCCGGTGATTTTCAAGAATTGAGTCCCTGGTCCAGTTTAAGTTCTGACCCTAAGAAGGAGAGCCGAATTCTGAATTTCTCCTAGTCTAGTAGTTAAGTACTGGAAATGTGAAAAAAAAAACCGTTGTGGTATTATGATGAAATTAAAAGGAAAACTTTCATAACTGAAACACTGGAAATGATAAAAACAGCAATAGAAATCAGGCGCTAGGACCTAGCTGGGCCTAAGAGGTAAATAGTTTATGTTTTGAACGTTATGAAATACTTAATCAAAACCAGCTTTGCATTAAAATAATCGTAAAATAAACTACGGAACCCTATACTGCGCGTGGCCTGACACGCACTTGGCCTGTTTTTTTATTACGTTACCGGCATAATTACCTATTCGCAACCAGCTAGCAGTCACCATTTAAAAGATTGGCGGTTTCGCACGTGGGTTGCTAAAGTTCTCGAGAGGCACGTTTTTTCCGGATTGATCGACAAAGATCGTCATAGGTCAGACAATATTATGCACTCAATATTTATAGATTATAGACAAATAAATTTCGTTTGCATCAGTCTTGGTATTTATTAGTAAAAACCGAATCAAAGTAGTTTCTGAGATTAGAGATCATTCACAGACATACCGAAAAAATACGTCGGAGGTCTTTAATTTATAATATGTTGTGATATACAGGTTGTAACAAAAAGGGTATACTATCCCTAAAAGATGTGAATCCGCCCATGAAACTGAACAACTTTAGTTAAGGAACATTATAAGATTATAAGACTTAGAATAAGCAATGGATCTTTTGTCTGAATATAAAAAGAATTATTATTATAGGTCGAAATATGAAAGACAAATTTTGAGCTTCCATAGAAACTGAATTAGCTGATAGCTCATTTTAAACGGGAGGTTTTGTTTTTTTTTGCATTATGGTCTTTGGGTAGAGTTGTTCAGTTTCATGGGCAGAATCACATCCTTCACGGTTGATATACCCTTTCTGTTACATTTTGTAGATACAAACAAACAGACGGACAGCTCATGATGCTAATATGGTTTAACAGGCTTTTTTCCTTTCTTTTTAATTATGGGTTCCTGATGAATTGGTTACGAAACCAGTTAAAAGGTAAAACCAATTAACTTTGTCTACACAAAAAAAAAGCAAAGAGGCACTGAGATAAAAAAACTGGTCAAGTGCGAGTCGGACTCGCGCGCCGAGGGTCCCGATATACCTATTGTATTTTTGGAAGCAATAAAGTCCATTTTCAGGACCGCAAAACTAAATTTGTTTGTAAAGGTTTTTTGCAGATTTCTGAAAAAGTGTGCAACTTAGAAAGATCATTTTATTTTTGCTGTAAAGTTTACATAAACTTCTGTCAACTGTAATTACTACAGATTTTTCGTTACACAAACTTCGGAGATAAGAATGGTATTTTTTTTGACATTTTTCATCATAACTTGAAAACTAAGAAACGTGAAAAAATTTTGAAAAAACCCACGACGGTTATTATTGAAAAAATATTAAATAAGACTTTTAAAATACCCCCGACTTAAAAGGAAGAAGGTAACGAAATAGTACGAAGAAAGTACCCATGAAAATCCGTCGGGGCTGCCATTCCGTGTCCTACGAAAATTAATATAGAATTTAATCAATATAAATCAATATAGCTGGTTATAAAATAGGTTTAGTTGGCTACAGTTATGTATAAATTATGAAAACATGGCAATGGCAGCCCCCGACGGATTTTCATGGGTACTTTCTTCGTACTATTTCGTTACCTTCTTCCTTTTAAGTCGGGGGTATTTTAAAAGTTTTATTTAATATTTTTTCAATAACAACAGTCGTGAGTTTTATCAAAATTTTTAATTTTGCTTTTTATTTTTAACTTTTAACAGAGTTCCCACTTTACTGATTGTTACAGCGCCGTTGTTGACGCCACAACTCTAGTCTAAAAATAATCACAGATAAATCATAAATTCTTTACTGAAAACCGCATCTAAATCGATCAAATCTTTTTAGAGATAGAGAACATTTGTGTACATACAAGTGTTTATTACAGCGCCCCTTGGTGAGTTGACACCACAGCTCTAGTCTAAGAACCATCACTGATAAATCATAAATCTTTTACTTAAAACTGCATCTAAATCGGTCAAACCGTTTTGGAGATAAATGGGAACATTTGCTTAAATAAAAATTATCATTACATTCTCACGAACGAGAAGAGGTATCAAGTCGAAATTGATAACAAATATTAAGGTCTATAAACCACACAAGATCTGAAAATTTCAATTTTTTACAACGACGCAATCAAAAGATATGGCTTTTTATGTCCTCATCTCCATACATTTATGCAAAAAAAGCAAAACCTACAGGGTACTTCCCGTTGACCTAAAATTATGAAATTTGGCAAGAAGCTAGGTCTCACAGTACAAATAAAGGGAAAAGTCTAAAATCATTAAATATTTCAATTTTTCTCACTACTAATAGTAACCAATTAAGTTAAGCTCCGTTTCAAGAACTTTTCTATAAAAGAGGGGTCAAGTTGGATGGTCGCGTATTTTTTTAAATCAAAGAGCAAAAGCTTTTAGTATATCATGTAGTAGATAGGTACGGAACCCTTAGGACGTGAGTCCGACTCGCACTTGGCCAGTTTTTTTTCTTAATTCTTTCACGTGAAATTAAGTTGGACAACCATATTCTAAAACTATTCCAAATTTCAAGTCGATAGCATGAGTGGTTGCTGAGATATACAGGTGTGACAGACAGACAGACAAAGCGGCACCATAAGGGTTCCTTTTTTACCATTTTGGTATTGGAACCCTAAAAATGGACGAATCACCTGATTGTCCAAAAAGTAATATGATTTCGTTAAACCGTTAGTCGCGGCTACTATCTGCGATTGCAGTTGTTAAATGAATCATGTCAGACGCCTTGGGGGCTCAACAACTCTGACACTAGGGTTTATGAGGTACTGATGATGACTGAGATTAAACAAACTAACATGGTGACAAGTTTCAGTCTTCAACTGTCCAGTCACACACAATATACCATAGACTTAACCTAGAGGACAAGTTTGACCCTAATCCTACATGTGGTTAGGTGATTCGCTTCTAGCCTAGACAACCTTGCTTTTTTCAAGTCGTTTAAAATGGCCTCTTCGCTTATGAATCTTTAGCCGGAACCACAGAAAAATAAGGGTACTTAGAAGGAGGATTAAAGAAATAATTCGTCACAAGGTAGCGAAGGCGTCGTTCTATGGATTTAACGGGTTATTTTGAATATTTCCTAGTGATCACTGATAGTTTGACATAAAATATTGGGACATGTTGGCAGATGTCATCCCATAGTAAAATAAATTAGCAAGGTATCTATTCCGAGCGAAGCAAGGAGGTCCGAAATCTTTGGCCGGAACCAAAGGCATAATTTGCCTTATCAAAGCACGGAGAATAATAAGTATGTCGTACTCCTTAAAAACTTAGCTCTAATACTCGTAATGTACATATTAATAACTTCTTTGATATAAACGCTTAGATGGTGTAGTTATTTGGCCGTAGCAACGAAAAGTTAACCTGTCCTCAAGCCCGCTAAGCACCAACCTCGCGTAAGCTGTGGTGAGGCATCGGCCTAAGGAAGCTCTACGATAACACAGTAGACTCAGTCCCATGCCATCCTGCCGTACCGACGGACGGGCAACGGACAGGCAAGCTTCCGCGACAATAACCTCTCAATTTCAAACAACCACCGCCACGTTACCGCCGCTAACGTTTAAACAAACTAAGTGTAAGAAATATGTTAAGTTAACGGATTGTATATCTTTTAAAATTTTATAGTTACGGAAGCCATCAGTGGGCAGTTTAGTCCAAACTTGGTGTAGGTAATTATGACAGCCGGGACACGCACATCATGATTGTCATAGTAAGGTCACAGTAATCATAATAATCTATGCAAACCATTATTAGAATAAGTGTCTATGTTTTATTTTGTTGATCTTCTTTTAAAACTTTTACCTTGAGGTCAGCAGAGGTCGCCTGCTTGAATACGTGTACCTATACAGAGTTTAAGATGATAATTACATTTCAAAGTATTTAATAGAAAAGCACACATTGTTAAAAAAAATGGGAGAAGCAGTAGACTAGCTACTGCCGGCAATCTTCGTGAATTACTTTCGACAGTTTACTGCCAAAATTCACTGCTGCATTATTATATTACATCTGCTTTAAATCTTATTTTGAGAAATTTAAGCTAAAATATTTGGTATCAAATGTGGGATATGTTCTTACTTGTAAGTAATGCGCGATAAATAAACTGATAAATGTAGGTAATTTAAATTTTGACAGCGGCACGGAATGAAGAACTCGACAAAGTTTATAATTTGTCTAAACATACGAGTAGACTATCTAGACAGTAGTTTCAAAATTAAAGGGGTTGAAGTTTGACAGCTGTTAACAGAAATTAAGTTCTCGTCGAGACCTAAAGTTGGTTTCCGAAAACAGCGGTTTATTAGTTATAGCGGTTTTAACTTTTAACCAAAACAAAGGTCTCATCGAGATCTATCATTTGTCCGAATAGACAAGTAGTCTAGAGCCACTAGTTTTTGAGTAACAACATCAACGTCAACAAAGTTTGACCAAAATGTAGATTACAGCAAGATTTATCATTTGTTCCAGTAGCGCGCGAGTAGTCTTGGGTCCGAAAATTCCGAGTTATAGCGCTTTTAAGTTTAACAGCTGTCAACCGAAATAACGATCTCGACGAGATTCAGCACATGAGTTGTCTAGGGTTAGTGGTTTCCGAGTTACAGAGATTTTAAGTTTGACAGCTGTCAACCGAAACGAAGATCTCGATGTGATCTATCATTTGCCTGAACATACTAGTACTCTAGGGTCAGTAGTTTACCGAAATGAAGATCTCGACCAGAGCTATCATCTAAACATATGAATAGTCCAGGGTCAGTAAGTTTTTAGTTATAGCGGTTTTTAGTGTGACAGCTGTCAACCGAAATGAATATCTCTACCAGATTTATCATTTGTCCGAACATACGAGTAGTCTAGGGTTAGTAATTTTTGTATTATAATGATTTTAAGTTTGACAGCTGTCAACCAAACTAGATCTCGACAATATGACGAGATCTATCATTTCAATTTTTTTTTCGTTTTCATGATTCCTATTTTATTTCAATCCAATTTAATTCTAATTCGTTTGCAATTTAATTCTGATTCAATTTCTATCTAATTCCAGTTTAATCTCAATCCCTTTTTTCATGCTATTTTAAACTTACATTTGCAGTTGTCAAAATTACCGAGACATGTTTTTAAAATTGCAGTTATCAAAGTAACCGTGACATACACATCCGAAAAATCGAAACACCTTGCAAGTTTATGTTTTGTGAAGATTATCAGAAAACTGTGTATATTTAGGAATATATGTCGAATGTCGTTTAATAGTGAATAATATGAGGTTTTCAAATCCTAATGTTAATGTTCTAAATTCAAATTGAATTTTCATAGGTTTCGTATTTTGTTTAATGAGTCATTTTTACCCTGTATGAAAGAAAAATGAATACAACACACGTAAATGAAAATACCTTTCTCGCTCCACTCGAAAGTAAAAAAAAGCTATGAAACGTTTATTTAACAACTTGTATTTCCCTCCCCGAGCTCTTATAACTGCTTCCATATGGTTCTTTATCGATAGTATAAGAGTCACGATCACATGTTTTGGCATTCCATTATATTTCCTCTTGGATTGCATTTTTCAGCTGGCTGTTTCTGTAAGATAATCTCGTACGACGCTTGCGGTGTGAGCCCTAGCATTATCCTGCATGAATATGAAGCCGTTGCCAATAAAATGTGCATAGGGCATCACGTGAATCTGCCCACTGTTCGAAGTACCGATGACAGTTTAGTGTAGGCAGACGTGGCCCAAACACGAATGCAAGCTCTGTCTTACCGTCGGCGCTGATTCCTCCCCAAACCGTCCACGAACCGCCACCATAGCTACCTTTTCTTCAATGCAGCATTGTGCAAAGCGTTCTCCATCTCTTCTGTAGACTTTGTTCCTTTCATCTTTACCATACAGCATAATTTTACATTCATCAGAAAAGAGGACTTTGCTCCACTGGTGCTCCACTGGAGGTATGACAAATTTAGGTCCTCACGTCCAAAGTTAAGGCGCGCTCTTCGATCGTCTGCAGTTTATTTCGGCCCATTTGCTGGCTTGTGCGGTACCAGTCCACGTTCCTTCAACCTTCTTCTAATTGAAGAGTCACTTACAGCCACCATGAAGCTGCTGCTGCAGTTGAAAAGCTTTAAAGCGTCGATTTCGTAGAGAAGTTGTTACAATAAATCGATCATCTCGCTCAGAAGTGACCCGATTCCTGCCAGATCCTAAAGGGCGCGTAAACAAACCAGTCGCCCGATAGCGTTTGTAGACTCCATGAACAGATGACAGGCTTAGATGCAATCACGATGCAATCTTTCAGCCACAACACGCTAAGTCCAGAATTCAGCAACGCCAACACTTGGGCGGCTTCTGCGGGCGAAGTATCCATATGTTTTAGAAAAAAAACTTTTTTCAGACGTCCCAAACTCACAGTAAACTAATAAACAACAAAAATTTTAAAGAGGAGCGCTAATTTTTAGTTTTCAAAGGTGAAATGTAGGTAGGTACTCCAACTCTAAACAGACATTTGTCTCAAAACAGTGATTCATTTCATTTATAGGATAAACAAATGAAATTCTAATTTTGAATTTTCGCTTACCAATGTAATGTCTAGAAGAGAATAATCCATGGGATTAGGCTACGGTTCTAACAGGCTAATTCAAAATTAAAACTGACTTATGTTTGTTGTATACCAAAACATATTTAAAAGAGCGCGTGGGTTTTTACTGTCGCTTCTTTTTTAGGGTTCCGATACCAAAATGGTAAAAAAAAGGAACCCTTATGGTGCCGCTCTGTCTGTCTGTCTGTCTGTCTGTCCGTCTGTCTGTCACACCTCTATATCTCAGCAACCACTTACGCTATCGAGCTGAAATTTGGAATAGTTTTAGAATATAGTTGCCCAACTTAATTGCACATGAAAATTTTTTGAAAAAAGTATGATTATTAATGTAAAGGGGGCCAAAATAGGGGGGGCCAAATTTCAAATTGTCGCTACTAGGTCGAGTGGGGTATCATATGAAAGGGCTTTACTTGTACATTTCAAAATATATTTTTGTATTTTTTTAAGTTTCTTAGTTTTCAAGTTATGATGAAAAATGTCAAAAAAAATACCATTCCCCCCCCCCTTATCTCCGAAGTTTGAGTAAGGGAAAATCTGAATTAATTACAGTTGACAGAGGTTTATGTAAACTTTACAGCAAAAATAAAACGATCTTTCTAAGTTGCACAGTTTTTCAGAAATCTGCAAAAAACCTTTACAAACAAATTTAGTTTTGCGGTCCTGAAAATGGACTTTATTGCTTCCAAAAATACTATAGGTATATCGGAACCCTCGGCGCGCGAGTCCGACTCGCACTTGACCGGTTTTTTATTTCCCACTATGGCGCCACATTGTTTGTGAAGCGATGTAGTTTAGCTGACGTCATTAAGAGATTTTAATATCCAACAATGAATAAACTATTTTGATTTGATTTGATTCAATGGCCAAACTGCCAGCTATACAATAATGTTTTTTTTTTTCATGAAATGAAAAGTCTTTTGTGTTAAATTAGGACAGAAACCATAAAAAAGGAAGTGTTTCGATTTTTCTGATGAAAAGTGTATATCGATGTATGGGAGAACATTTTAGTTACACGACTTTTTCATCTGTGCAAGCCTTGACATGCGTTGCTCTAAACCTCAAATAGATCATTTCCTTTACACACTTATAAGTATTTGCAATTTTTAAAATGACTGAAACAATAGCGATAAGAGAGAATACATTTATTCAACGTAAAATTTATTTGGTATAAAAAAACTTAAGTTTGCAGTTGGCAAGATGATAGTGTCATGTATCGATGTATGAATGAAACATTTTATCAACTGCAAATTCGCGGCCTAAATTAAAAATTTCGAGGTCACTTGCGCGGCCTGTCACGTCATCAGATAATAATTTTGGTGTTTTGCTCAGATTTCCAACAGTATTATTTCTATATTATATAATATACTTTAGTCACACGAAGCTCTGAAAACTACATGAAAAGCAACTCGCTTCCATACGTCAAAACCTTGCATGACCCTCAATACGAAATGTACACTCGACAGCACATCAGTAGAAACACTTTTGGACTTTATGGCGTGGTAATAGAGCCGAAAAAGTTTCCACCGACGAGCGGTTGACCGTACCTAAATGTAAGACGTTCATACGTAATTCACGTCAAAAATTAAATCATTTATGCCCAAAAATGTGGAATTGTTCATAAAATTGTATAAATGAATGAAACTGAACAACTGTTCCACAGAAACAGGGGTTGAAAACCGACAAAATTTTTTGGACTTCCCCTACGTATCTGTTGGTTACTTACGTAACGTTTTTGGAAAATTGTTTTGCCTTAAATATTTTACACATAATTTCTAGAATATTCTACAAAACTGCGTAATTTATTGCGATTAATTGTCTAAAAATATAGAGAAGCTTGGTCACCCTTCGCAACAATTTAAATTTTCCAAACTTTTATACAACGTGAATTTTCAATGGTATCGCTCCCGAAGCCAAGTGAATTCTACTACCTGATAAAAACAAGCAACTTTCCCGGAGAAAGTAAAAAAATACTCAACAAAAAAATTCTGACTCTATTCTAAAGTGGTCACAATCAACTCATTGCCGTCGAAAAATTATTTGGAGAGAAAATTTTATTTACGAGTAGAGTCACTGTCACCAATAAAAATTTACATTTACAACGATAATCCATTTTTATTCTATTATAAGTACGTAAAAAGTGAAAAAACCCGTAATTATTACGAAAATTGTATTTCTACAAAACAGCGTTATTTTTGTCACTTCGGATATTTTTAAGTCGATTTTTTTATAGTCTTTGGGAAAAGTTGTTCAGTTTCATGGACAGAACCACATCTTAAAATATGTATACAGTTAATAAAAAATAAAGGTTTGTAGAAAATTGTACAACAGTGAGAGCGTGGTAAATAAATTCCTCCGCACGAAAGCGCGCAAAATAGGATAGTGGAAAAACACAATTGTACCAGTTTTTCAAACGAAAAACACCTATTAGAGGCCACCAACATTTTGTAGCATCATCAAATTAGTCTCTACGTAGTGTTATTTTGAGAGATTTTTTTATTATTGACATGATCAAATCAATCAATGTTATTTTTATTGCGGTGGATTACATGTAGTAAAATCATTATAATTATTTTAAAATGCATGAATGAACATGAAACCCTGTTAGCGTTCAAAAAGCAAGGTAATCTTCAAATCAACTAATTACAGTCGTTTAGATATGGTTGAACCTTAGACAAGCAAGATATATCTCTATTCATTAAATATACAGTGTGTAAGGGTCAGGTTTCCGAAAACTAAAAGGGCTTGATCAGTCAACGTTACTGAACAACTTTCATAGAATAATATTTTTAAGAAATGCAAAAAGAAATCGGCATCTTCATACAAAATTGTAAACTTGATTGGACAGTTTGTATAGAGAGGCCGATAATTTTTTCCATTTACTGAAAGCTATATTCACTGAAAGTTGTTCAGTTATCTTGACTTTCACTTTTCGGAAACCTGCTGTCTCTTATCCTTATTATATCAAACGCTAGATGCAGGGATGTGGTCTCTGCCTTTCCCGACGGGAAAGTGGCGTGAAGAAGAGGCCTATTTAAGATAAGCTTTTTAGAGTTCCGTACACAAAGGGTGAAAAACGGGACCCTATACATATGCCTCCGATGTCTGTCTGTTTGTCTTTCAGCGGGTTGAATTTTCTCTGTGCGGTTTTAAAACTTGACATTATTGCTTTTAAAAATACCATCTAGGTACATCGGAACCCTCGGTGCGTGAGTCCGACTCGCACTTGACCGGTGTTGAGAAACGCCTGATAGTTGTGAGCACAGACCTAGCAAAAGCGCGCTAATAATATAACGCTTATTATTATTATTATAAACAATTGCATTTTAAAAGACTGATCTGGCGAGAGGCGACCAGCATCTCGTCGCTGTAAGTTACTACAAGTGGAAAATGTGCTATAATTTGTCCTTTCAACATTCACTTTTCAAAATTTTGCCAATCTAATTTCATTCATTACATTACCTCCTTTTCGCGGATAAAATACCACAAAACTTTAAAAACATAAAATTTTACCATATTAACAAAACATCTTAATTTTAACTTAGATATGAAACTCAAATACATCACACGAATATCATTCACTATAACCGTAAACCCTGCCGTTCACACTCGCGACGCGCTATCCGATTTCGCTGAATGTGCGATGTGAGCAGCTGCTTTCCTCGGTTCTGCGAATCCGACTTTGTTTAACATTCTAAAAATAGCTCGAAAACTCTCTTTTGTCCAAATATTCATCCTCCTGACAGGAATCTTCTTGGGTCTATAAATCCGTCAAGTACGGTCAACCGCTTGTCGGTAGAAACTTTTTCAACTCTATTACCACGCCATAAGGTCCAAAAGTGTTTCTACTGATGTGCGGTCGTGTGTACGAACTGAATAGCGAGTTGCAATCGTCTACACAAGTTCTTTTTATTGTGCTGTTGATGAGAGCCTAATGATGGAGCAGGAAGGTGAGCCATTGAACAGCTTCTAGTAAATAGTTCGTGATTGGCATCATTAGAAGCGTATAAATAAGTACTTTCCATTTTGCTTGTAAGAGAAGAATGTATGACAGAGTGTACTAAATTAATAGATGGTGAACCAGTCGAACAAGTGAAGGAGTTTGTGTATCTGGGCTCAAAGTTTACGAGAGATGGAAAGTGTGAAAGTGATATTGAAAGAAGAGTGAATGCTGGAAACATGGTGAATGGTGCCCTGCACGCCTTTATGAGGAGTCAAAAGGTGTCTCACAAGGCTCGTTTGGCTGTTCATGGGGGAGTTTTGGTACCAACACTGATGTATGGCAGTGAAAGCTGGGTATGGCAGAAGAAGCATGAAAGTAGAATTAATGCAGTGGAAATGAGAGCGCTAAGGAGTATGATTGGTGTTAAATTGAGTGACAGGATTAGAAATAGTGTGATAAGAGAACGGTGTGGCGTAAAAGAGGACGTAGTGACCAAAATCGAGAAAGGGATGCTGAGATGGTTTGGTCATGTAGAGAGGATGAATGAACGAAGATTGACGAAAGAGATCTACCAGGCGAGAGTGAATGGAAACGTTGGAAGGGGAAGGCCTAGGCGAACGTACCAGGACCAAATTCAGGACGTTCTGAATAAAGGCCAGGTTAAAAGTACCCTAAACCGACGAGCATGTATGAAAGGATTGATGAAAGTACAGGAAGCAAGGGAAGTATGTCAAGATCGTAGCAGGTGGAGGACTGTGGTCTCTGCCTACCCCAACGGGAAAGAGGCGTGATGTTATGTATGTATGTTTTAGACTGCTCCGTGCGCACACTAGCGACCTCATCAGAATTTAATAAATTTCTTTTCTTACTACTATTTACTTACTACTATTTCTTACTATTTCGGACTATTTCTTAATCCTTTGAACGGAACGCGGTGGCCACCAATTTCCTTTCAAACGATTTTAAATAAACAAGATAACATAAAGGCATAAAGCTTATAGTAACGCTATCCTGACAAAGAACACTTTGTCCATCTTTAATTTTTTAAATTCTGATGAGGGCGCTAGTGTGCGCTGGAACAGTTTTCCGTAAAATATGAATGCCTAAGAAGTAAAAAATACAGTTCAAAAATAATTTAAAATAATTAAAAAATTATTTAAATTAAAGCAATTTAGGTGAGGTCCCGTTTCAAGTACATTTATATTAAAGAGGGGTCAGGTTTAAGTGGAGGTCAAGTTTATAAAAATTAAGAGCAAAAGCTTATTATAGCGGGCAGGTACGGAACCCTTAGTGAGAGTCCGACTCGCACTTGACCGGTTTTTTTACCAATATGAATACAATTTAACAGGAAATGGAAGCTTTTGACATCTATAGATATTTTTATCGTTTAAGCAAACATGGTCCAAATAAAACACTTTAAATGATTAAGGTCAAAACTATACTATTTGGATTTGAATTTGTTTGTTTTTAATTAAAATACAGGTTATCTAACAAATGAGGATTAAGTTCTTGATATTATTTTAAAACTAAATCTATTAAAATTTGTCGTAGAAATATCGACTTCGCGTACGAATCGGAATAGTAGGTTGCAGTAAAGTAAAGTGGTAGTAGTAGTCCTGTGGCACCCCGCTACTGCAGGGGGCCTCAATAAGTTGTCTCCACGCTGGCCGGTCCTACGCAATTTTCCTAGCATTGCTCCACGACAGTCCTGCTTCCTTCAGCTCCTTGTCTACAGAGCGCCTCCAAGTGTGAGTGGGACGTCCACGTCTCCTTCTGCCTCTCGGCGGCCATTCGAAGGCAATGCTGGCCGAATTTTCCTCCCTTCTTAGAGTAAAGTGGTTCACCCAGTAAAGTGGTGCTCGGCAGAAATTACGCGACCGAATTTCGGCGACCAAAATTACGCTCGTGTGGATTCTCCCCAACAGTTAAGAGTAATACCTACTTTTAAAAAATCCTCTAGAAAAGTACAGGAAATTTGGTATTTCTAATTTTTTCATAAAAAAAAATCCAGCTTTTCTTTTCATACCCTTAGAGTAACACGTGTCAAATGTTTTGGTGTCTCACGTTACTTTGTATGGGAAGTTGATTTTTTTTGTGCGTTAAGTAGTAGAACAAAATTTGTTGCTTTTGACTTCACTAATAAGTAGCAAACGGATGACAGGTACAAAAAAATAACCTGGTATGTGAAGTTGAAACTTTGTATACTTAGGCACTGCCAATCGCACGTCAGTGGCAACATCTGTAACTTTACTATGTGTTACTATTGACGTGCTACTGACCGTGATGTTGGGTGTACGTCTAGCAATAAACTTTCTGTGTAACGCAATATTTTTGACCGCTTAAGGCCGTCCACTAAACTGCGCGGGCGCTCGGAGCGGGTAGCATGTCACGGCACTCACTGCGTGTCACGCAGCACCGCGCTTACATAACTTTCTTAGTGAGCACGCAGTGAATGCCGAGCGATGCTACCCGCTCCGTGCGTCCGCGTGAGTTTAGCGGACGGCAAAGAGGACAAGCACTACGCCTAGCCTATTCGAAATTAGAATCTGAACGGGACCCAATTTTTTAACATCACTAAGTAGATTTTAAAAATAAAAACGGTTAGTAAAACTCTTTTATCATTTCAAAAAATAGGAAATCTCCAGCAGCTCTATTTTTGAATATCACTGGGTAACAAAATATCACCATATAAATATAAAATCGCACGTTTTTCTTTTCAAAAGTGAATAAATATATGCGTTAAAAACTAAGTACCGGTTCGACAAGTATTAATTTTCAAAAATTATGATTTTTCTTTTATATTATCAGGGTAAACTAGTAAATTAGTAATTAGTGATTTTTTCATCACTGAGTGATTTTTGAGACTGAAATTATTTTATTTTTTATCCTCGGAATTCTCTTTTCTTTATTTTATATATTTAACCGTTGGTTATATAATTGTAATATCATTGTATTTAACGGAAATTATTCTTCACCTAAAAAAAAGATAAACCTATTATTTCGAATATCAGGAGATAATTTATCTATCACCCAGTGATATTCGGGTCGGGCGGGACTCAATTCTTGTAAATCACCGGGTGATAGAATATTACTCAAAAAAGTCTAAATCACGGATGTTTGTTCTAAAAGTAAAGATTTATATTCGTTTAGTAAGTAGTTCATAATCGAATCGAAAGTAAAATGCATGGGAGACGTGTGAAAGTAAAATGAATACTGTAGAAATGAGAGCGTTTAGGAGTGAGATTGGTGTAATTTTTTTTTTTTTTTTTTATAATAATAAATTATTTATTCTTCAAAAATTAAGTTACAACAATCAAATAAAACAGAATCGTATAGGTACATTGAATAATGACATTGTGAATAATGACAAAATGGAGAGGACACAACGTTATGGCGTTAAAGAAGATGTAGTGATTAAAATTAAGAAAGGAAGGCTGAGATGGTTAGGTTTTGTAGAGAGGATGAATGTACTGAAGCCGACGAAAGATGAAAACGATAGATCTAAAGAAGGCCTCGGTGAACATTCCATGAGCAAATTCAGGATGTTCTGAATAAAGGCAAGGTTAAAAGTACCCTAAACCGACGAGCGTGTATGAAAGGGCTGATGATAGAGGAAGCGAGAGAAGTAGGTATGTCAAGATCGTAGCAGGTAGAGGGCTGTGGTCTCTGCCTAACCGTCAGATTCCACAGCCCTCCTTCGGGAAAAGAGGCGTGATGTTATGTATATATGTTGTTTTATTCTTATTTTCCATATATTAATATTTACCTATTGTAGGTTTATCGGGATAATTTTTATTAAGTCGCAACAGCAGTGATATTTTCTCACCCGGTGGTATTAAAAAATTGAGTCTACCACAATCGTAAACATCACACATTATCCACTACCTACTTTCATTCTAACGAATAACTTCTAAAATTAAAACCGTGCTTCGACTTGTCCGATAAGAGAAATTTGCCGTGATGTGTCATGCATTTTCGTAAGATTGCCTCTTAAAAGATTACCTTCTTTGAGTGGGAAAACCAATGATATATCAGGGTCGTTGAGGATAAAGAATTTAATATTATTACAATAGTGTACAAACTTATTCCGTTATACTCATTGCCTAGGTAAACGCAAGTAAGATATACATGGTGCAAACGGCTTTGCGATTATTTTTTTAAACTGGTCTTTGGACTGCAAAAAATTAGGACCAGTTTACACAATCTTAGCAAAACAGTAGTTAAAGAAAGGACAAATAAAAAGAAAAATAATAAGTAGTCACATAAAAAAATAAATTAAGAAAAAGAAAGAATAAAGAATAAATAAATATTTTTTATTCTGTGAGATATATTTGAATATGTGTTTCAATATGATGAGCGTTCCGTTTTAGTTTTTGGTGGAACATCTAAGAAGAAATTAAAATGTAGTTGGATTTACTTCTTAAACCGAAAATCAGTTGGCAATGACATTTGTTTCAGTAGGTAATCTCACTTTTTGTTATGATTGCATAATATGATATTGCAATACAGTTGCGAAATAGAAAGGAAATGAGGTACATTTTTTTACCTATAGCTCTTGCACTTTAATATCCACTTTGTGGTCTTACATAAATTGCCCAAACAATTAAAATTATAATAAACGACTTTTTATCATACTGGAGAGCAAATCATCTGACCAAATGTTGGAATTTTCTTAGATTACTTTGTATGAGAATTAAGAACATCAATAAAGGCAGAAGTACCTGACGTTGTCCGAAGATTGCGTTCACATAAGATTGCACCCGTTTGTAGCAATTTCTGCATGTCCGTTGTCTTTAGAACACCAGGTTTCTTTTATAAAAACCCTATATCTAGGGGCAAGGTAGTGCTTCCCGCCAAGACGATCCTGAAGGAAGCAACAAGGCACTACCTACCTTTTTTGGAAACGTTTCGTGGTATAATCCACAGCAAGGAGGTTCCAATCCGTCTTTTAGCTGTGTGAAACAGCGAAAGGCCAGAATAGTTGGCCTGGGAATACTTATATAACTTTTAATATATTATTAGAAATCGTATAATCCCTTTAAAGCACCGGGACACAAATTCTAGAGTGCCTGGATCCGCAGGTATGACGTCATTATTTCTTAACCCGCATCTATTCAAGTCGCGAGTGAATAGACTTCTTCTGGGCAAGCTCGTTCCATCGTCGACCTCATCTCTGTCCTCAAGACTAGATCGAGGTCAGGAGTGAGCCCATTGACAATAAAAATCGGGCCAAGTGCGAGTCGGAATCGTGCACCGAGGGTTCCGTACAAACCTGTGGGTATATACTTGGGTATATAAGTTAAAGTTATGGTATTTTTATTGCAAAAATTTATTATTATGTGATGTAGATAAAAATTTAAGATTTTCGGAATTTTCCCTTTATGTGTGCTATAAAACGTTGCTTCATGCCAAATTTCAAGATTCTAGGTCGACTGCAAGTATCCTTTAGGTTTATGATTCGCTTGCGAGTAGTTGCGAGTTTCAAAATATGCGGCTTAAATTGCTGTTTCTTTTGATTGGGTTGACATAGAAGTTTGATTTTGTTACAGCTTAAAGGTATTATAGATTTGAGTATTTGATATAAATTTCAATTTAATTCCTTTATGCGTTCATGAGGAAAAAGGTAGTTAGTATGTTTAAAATTTTAAAATTTTAAAAAATACCTTTATTATATGATGTAACTAAAAATTTATGTTTTGCGCAATATTTCCTTTATCTGTGCTAAGGGACGTTGCTTCGTACCAAATTTCAAGATTCTGAGTTTACAGGAAGTACCCTGTAGGTTTTGATTCCCTTGCGAGTGTCGAAAAACTCGAAAATTTGCGGCATAAACGGCTGTATCTTTTGATTTCGTCGGCTTAGAAGTTTGATTTTTTCACAGCTCCAATGGACAGTAGACCTGAGTATTTGATACTAGCTTCCGCTATTTGATACCGCCTGCGATTTCACCCGCATTAAATTCGTTTTCCCGTGGAAATGAACCTAAGGACCTAATTTATATGTGTGCCAAGTTTCATTATAATCCATTCAGTAGTTTTTGCGTGAAAGAGTAACAAACATCCATCCATCCATACATACTTACAAATTTTCGCGTTATAATATTATGAATCTCAGCTTGATATCTCCACGCATTCCTGAGAAAAAGGGTCTGGACAGACCGACAGACAGATGGACAACAAAGTGATCCTTTAAGGTTTCCGTTTTTTCCTTTTGAGGTACGGAACCCTAAAAACGATATGAGGATATCACGAGCAATTTGATCTTTAAACAAACGTTCAGCAATTTCCTACTTGGGATGTACTTTTTTTTTCTTAAACCTATGACAGGAATTTAAAGGTGTACAATATTTTTAAAATCAGCTCAAAGATCCCTATCATTGGATACCGCACATGATAGGCATCTGTGTAAAAAATATATGAAAAATTTATTGAAAAAAAAATTATGACTACTGACCTAAGGATGCAGGCAGTTATAATCCTTCCTACTCGTACTAATATTATAAACGCGAAAGTTAGTAAGTATGGATGGATGGATGGATGGATGTTTGTTACTCTTTCACGTAAAAACTATTGAATGGATTTTAATGAAACTTTACAGTAATATAGCTTATACATGAAAATAACACATAGGCTGCAATTTATAAACCTGTGCAGACAAAGTCGCGGGCACCAGCTAGTGTGTAATAAATAAAGTACTAAAAGCCGGTGCTCGAACTGTTTTAAGCTAAGAGAAGGAACTATAAGCAAATGAAATGCTAGAACGACTAACCAAATAGAAAATAAACAAATGGTAATGTTAGATTTTAAGCCAAAGCTTAATTTGCGAAAGATGAATCAAAGCATATTGAGCCAGGAGAACTTTACCTGAAACTATGCTGATAGCCATTTTATTTTGTTAGAATGTAACCATTTTGTAACCGTTCTTATAATAATGTAATGGCATATTTTTTACTGACGCTTCTTTTTTTTCGTCATAGTGTCACTTTGTTTGTGAAGCGACGTAGTTTAGTTTGACTAACGTCATAAAGTAATAGATGGATCCTAATATACTTTGACTTTAACCCCCTTTATTGCAATAGGTAGGTAAAGACATAGAGTGGAATGTGCTTCAGTGATTATGAGCAAAATAAACAGATAATCAAGAAGAACAGTTGAAATAACATTTTCAAGTAAGATTTCAATCCCTCGTAAAGATGAATATGCAAACACTTCATATCAAAACAATAATATTTTGCTGTACTCTTCAACGTGTAACAAAAAGGGTAAATTCGATTCTTCCAGCAAACAAAATGCGAGCAAACTCTGATTAAAATTTAAGGCTCTTTAGGACGTTTCTTTGGTTTTCAACTAAAGGCACCTTAATATATCAACCAGTGATAAACAAAATTTTCAAAATTAAACATTATTCTGCTAAGGTTTTCAAAAATCAAAGAATTATAATGAAAATGTAACAGAGAAACAGGTACATACTCTCAAAAAATCTCTTTTAGAGATAAGCCCGCCTTTGTAAATGTCCTTTTGTATGTAACTTTCTGTATGTGACTTTGTGCAATAAAGAATATATATATACTTATAATAATTGCGGAATCATGGTTTAGTCGGGATATCCATATAATTAACAAATTAGTAATAGGATTAGTAATACGGTTTTAAGGATAGTAGGTGTTCTTAAAATAAAATCCCTCTTAATTGCGAGTAGACAGTGAGGACAATGACTGATCCCTAAAAGTAACATAACCGAATATCACGCTGTCTAATACAAAATCTACAACTATTATTACAAGGGGCGGAGGGTAAAAACTTTTTTTTGTTGCATGACGATGTGTAAAATTTAATAAAATTTATTTCAGGGAGAGTATCACACCGACATGTATTGCTATGCCATTTTGTTGCACCTTGTAGAATTGTAATAAGTTTAACAACACTTAATAACTTTTACAAATATTTGTGTTGCTAGTTGTAATTATTTTCAAAATTATCGACTTCTACAAATAATAAAAAAAAAAACGGTCCAGTGCGAGTTGGATTCGCGCGTCGAGGGTTTCGATATACCTAGAGTATTTTTAGAAGCTATAAAGTAAATTTTTTGGACCGCAAAACCAAATTTGTTTGTAAAAGTTTTTGCAAATTTCTAAAAAAACGGTGCTACTTGAAGGGATCGTTTTATTTTCCTGTAATATTTACGACAATAATTAATTCTGATTTTTCCTTTCGCAAACTTCGGAGATTAGGGGGTATGGTATTTTTGTAGTCGTAAAAAAACTGGTAAATCTATTTGGGAATGTCCAAGTAAAGTCCTTTCATATGATACCCCACTCGACCTAGCCTATTATTAATAAAAATAATATTTTTATATTTTTTTTTATTTTTTTCATTTCAAACAAAGTTGGGCAATCATAATCTAAAATAAGGTTTTCCAAATTTCAAGTCGAGAGCATGAGTGGTTGCTGGGTGTCTGCAGGTGACAGACAGACTTTCAGACGAAGTCGCACCATATGGGTTCCGTTTTTTTTGGTTCGGTGCCCTAAAAACCGTATTTAAAGTAGTTTATCAACGTCGAAAATACTTAGACACAAAACACAAGTCTGGAGTATCGGGTGTACGTCGATATCTAAGGAAAAACCTCAGTTCCGATACGAATTTTCCTTTAGGAAAAAAAGTAGGCAAATTTAACTTGTTTTTATACGAAAAACGTCGTAAGAAGCGCGTGCGGCTCGGGCTGAAATTCTCAAGCCTTGAGCGTACTCACCAATATAGCGCACTTGCATCTATTGTGTTAGTACGAGTATAAATATGTAACCGAATATGGAGATCGTTAGTTGAGATTCTTGTCAACAATTTTTCCAAGAAATATTGAGAGTCCGGGAAAGAAAATGTATTACGTTAAAGATGAAAAAAGAAACTTATTTTATATTTTTATCTTTCCCCCTTTCAAGTCACCCTCTGAGCAAAAAATTCAGTAAGCAAATGGTGTAAGGTTACAAAGGATTCCGGAAAAAATAACCAGAGTTCTTACGGTTCTTACTATCATTCTAACATACTTTTAAAACTCAGCGTATGGATAGGAGTATTTTTTTTAATAGGTGCAAAAATTCGTGTCGGCACTGACCGCACCCGCTGTCTATTTTTAGATCCTTCCTCTGAATAAAAAAAAACCGGTCAAGTGCGAGTCGGACTCGCGCGCCGAGGGTTCCGATATACCTATAGTATTTTTGGAAGCAATAAAGTCCATTTTCAGGACCGCAAAACTAAATTTGTTTGTAAAGGTTTTTTGCAGATTTCTGAAAAACTGTGCAACTTAGAAAGATCGTTTTATTTTTGCTGTAAAGTTTACATAAACCTCTGTCAACTGTAATTAATTCAGATTTTCCCTTACTCAAACTTCGGAGATAAGGGGGGGGGAATGGTATTTTTTTTGACATTTTTCATCATAACTTGAAAACTAAGAAACTTAAAAAAATACAAAAATATATTTTAAAATGTACAAGTAAAGCCCTTTCATATGATACCCCACTCGACCTAGTAGCGACAATTTGAAATTTGGCCCCCCCTATTTTGGCCCCCTTTACATTAATAATCATACTTTTTTCAAAAAATTTTCATGTGCAATTAAGTTGGGCAACTATATTCTAAAACTATTCCAAATTTCAGCTCGATAGCGTAAGTGGTTGCTGAGATATAGAGGTGTGACAGACAGACGGACAGACAGAGCGGCACCATAAGGGTTCCTTTTTTTACCATTTTGGTATCGGAACCCTAAAAAAGAATGCTTCTCATTGTTCAAATGGTGAGGTTTCGTTTCACCCTGCCAAAAAAAATTTCAATGATTAGCAACTTACAAAACAATTGTCAAATAAGATTTTTGCCGTCAATAGTTTCTTTACTACCTAATTCTTTTTTCATTTTACTACCTTTTTTTAAGAAATGTAATAAATCCATTTATTAACACCACAGTTATTAATGAGTGCATTCATCATAATAATGAATTAGATATTAGGTAATATAATAATACCAACTGTAATAATTTAACTAATAAATAAAGTAATAGATACATAATTAAAATCTCATTTTAATATTTCTTATTGACATCTTCTATAAAAACATTATGTAGCTCTAAATATTATGCGCTCTCTCAGGCTACGGAAACCGGTTGCCCACATATAAATATAAGTTTTTTAATGTGGTCATTTTTAAAAAACAAGCCACATTTGTAAAAAACTTCTTCATTGTACTAGCCGCATAGACATCGACATAACTGACTGTTAACAAAATAACATATTTATTTATTTAGATGCTATAATTTTAGTGACGAGTGTCACCTTAACATGTTTAAACATTGCGAAGTGTCCTAGTTATCATAATTCCTGAGTAAACAATATATTACTGCTATTATAGACTAGACAAATATTTTTCTTTATACCTAAGACGACTAAGTGCATTTTCATAGATGCAAGTGCTATCAAGATATGAAGTAGCATTTTTAATTAATTAGGATTAAAAATTTAAAGAGTACCTATATAATCAAACCTCAAAACTGTGATGCCAAAATGAACCCTGAAAAGGCTACCGTGAAACCTTCCGTGAGCAGAGTGAGAGTAATATTATCTCAGGTAAGTTATACTTTATGAATTTATTTCTTAGCGCATGTGTAGTTCGGGCTTTTGACAGGGACCCAATTTTTGGGTATCACCTGGTGATAAAATATCACTTTTGAAACTTATGTATGTACTAAAGTATGATACGAGTAAGGACAGTACCTACTCAGAATCTAGTATGTGATTCAGAAAGATAAGAGCCCCATGAGCTTATTCCACCATCCCCCTTCTACCATCGGGAGTCCAGACGCACCGCAGGATATCACCCACGCTTGGTTGATATTTCACACATTCGCACAAAGCGCTTTGAAACATCTTTTATTATGCGCACGGCTAAAGAGTGGAATTCTCTGCCTGCGGCTGTGTTTCCGAATTCATATAAACCGAATCTATTGAATGAATGAATGAATGAATGAATATATTTATTTGCTTTGAACAGGTGTACAATTTAGGTCTTATGTATCTAATATGAGTATCTCTATTCAGCCATAATACAATAGCATGCAAATTACATTCTTAATTCTAAATATTCATTTAAGCTATAAAAGTTTTTATCTAAGAGCCACTTGAAAAGTTTTAAACACATCTGACTAAAGTTAAGTTCTCTAATGTCTTTTGGTAGGTTATTATATATCTGAATACATTTATAATAGCAAGAGTTGAGGAACAGTGTCGTTTTAGGAGTGAAATCCATAGCAAGCTTATCTAGATATCTAACCTTTCTGGGATTTACATCAATAGTTGATTTAAACATTTATTATGCTTTACAAATTTGCCAACTTCATAAATATACATGCTGGGTAGCGTCAGTAAGCCCAAGCGTTTAAATACGGGCTTACAAGAGTCTTGGGGACCAATTCCAGCGATAGCACGAACACATTTTTTTTGAGCTATGAAAGCTCTCTTTATGTACGAGCCATTGCCCCAAATTAATAAACCGTACCTTAATACTGAGGCTACGTACCCATGGTAGGCAGTCATGGCAATCCTTTGAGATGTTATACACCTTAATCTTCTGAGAGCATATACGAATTTATTTACTTTAGAGCACACTTTGTCAATTTGAGAGGTAAAGCTAAGATTTTTATCAATAATTATTCCCAAGAATGTTGTCTTATCCAATTCGCTAATAACATGTCCATTATATTTAATATTTAATTTGATTTCCTTGCGACCTTTGGTCGTTAGTTGAATATAATTCGTTTTAGTCAAGTTAATATTTAAGTTATTGATGTCAAGCCATTGAATAATTAATTTAAGTGTATCATTAATGTCAGATTCATAAATGTCAATATTTTGTTTTTGAATACATTCACTCGAGGGTATTAACACAGAGAGGTCGTCGGCGAACAGTACACATTTATGTTTTAAAATACGCGGTAAGTCGTTTATGTAAAGTATGAATAGTAGGGGACCCAGTATACTTCCTTGTGGCACGCCGACATGGTTTGTAACATAATTTGACTGATAAGGTGTAATACAATTTGTATTATCATAGCCACAAACTTCTACACATTGCATTCGGTTTTTTAAAAAGGATTCTAACCACAATAGAGCTGGACCTCTAATGCCATACCTCTCAATCTTCTTTAGCAAAAGATCGTGAGCCACGAAGTCGAAGGCCTTTGTCATGTCAAATGATATAACTGTAGCATACTTTTTGCAGTCTATTTCTTTTACAGCATAGTGAACAAGGGAGAAAAGCGCTGATGTCGTTGATTTTCCTTTTTGAAAACCATGCTGTTCTAGTGCAATAATTTTATATTTCACACAATATTCCATCAGTCTAAGATACATGCATTTCTCAAATACTTTTGACAAAATAGGGATCAACGCGATTGGACGATAATTGCTTAGGTCTTTAATGTCCCCTTTTTTGTGGATTGGTTTTACGATAGAAAGTTTGAGTAGATCGGGAAACGAACCAGTTTCAAATGATAAGTTAATTAGGTGTGTTATGATTGAAGATAGTTCGCATTTTGATGTCTTCAGTATGTTTGTTGTGATCTCGTCAAAACCAGTTGCATTTGAATTGTTCAGTGATTCTATAACTTTGACTGTTTCGTATTCTGAAAAGGGTCTCAGAAAGAGAGAGTTATTGGTTGTGGGTACACTACTTAGCGGATTTTGCATAACTATTTTGGATTTATTTGTACAGTTTGTTAAAGAAATAAAATAATCATTGAAAGACGTTGCTGTGCGTTTAGGGTCAGTTATTATATTTCCGTTTATATATATTTCCGTAGTATACATCTTTGGAGGTTCACATCCGGCCTCATATTTTATGACTCTCCATGTTTCTTTACAAATGTTTTTACAATTTTGAAGTTGTTTTATGTTTGAGAACCTTTGTGCATTGTTAATGCATTTCCTTAATATCTTAGTATATTTTCTGTATCCTTTTTTGTTTGTATTTGTCTGGGACATGTAGTATTTATATCGGAGTTCTCTTTTTGTTTTACAGGACCTTTTTATTCCTCTGGTTATCCACTTTAAATTTTTATTTTTGTTATTAAGTTTTAGTTTATATTTTGGAAAACATAAGTAAAAAAGCTCACAAAGTATTTGATGAAAGATATTGAAGGCAGTATTTAAATCAGACGCATTACGGACTTCGGAAAAAGTAAACGATTTTAGATAATTTAGAAATTTGGTAATGTTATCCTGTTTATAATCACGTTTTACTATGCTCCAAAATTTTGTTTCCATTGCCTTTTTCTCTACAGGAAAAGATATTATTTGCGCTTTGTCGTGATCTGACAATGCGAGTGGGATAACCTTACCAGTTGCTGCTGTAATGTTACTAATTATCAGGTCTAAACAAGATGATCCTCTTGTTGGTTCTTGAACATGAGAGATTAAGTTATTTGAGTTTATAATATCCTGCAGATAATTATTTTGCGGTGTTTGAATTAGCGTATTGATATTAAAGTCACCAGCAATTATAAGTTTGTGACTCTTGTAGATTGTAAAGATCTCATTTAGTGTCAGATCAAGCGCCTTTAGGAACCGATAAGCAAAATTTTTATGTGAATTGTAAATGCATAAAATAATCAATTTATGATTTGGAATTTCTACTCCACAGCACTCGAATATTTTTGGTATCAGATATTTATTGAAGCAGCTGATTTGCCTAAAGGATACATTCTTTTGAAGTAAAATACATGACCCGCCTCTTTTATTATCTCTACAGTATTCAAGCCGCGAGTGAATTAGGGTTCTTCTGGGCAAGCTTGTCCCATCGTCGACCTCATCTCTGTCCTCAAGACAAGATCGAGGTCAAGAGTAAGCCCAATGAAAATAAAAATTTTCAGACAAAAACGTTAATTATAATAAATAGAGAACTGCATTTCAAAAAATCAACAAAGGCATCGATCTTCAAGTCGATGGAACATTGGAAATGGCAAACTAAGGTTTTTTTAGCCGGTGAAAGCCCGACACAGTCTGATCCTCCCTTCCCATCGTCCACAATTGATTTTTTCTCCAATGCCTGCCATTAAAAAAAACATATCTAACCTAACCAAACCTAACATCATCTAACCTGACCTAACATTGATAAATACAGATCAAAATCTCTTTCTTTATACATTGCCGGTGGACCAGCAGGTATTCTATTACATTATCTACATAGGTAAAGTATGTATTGGAAAATCATATCAATGATATTTGCCTACACTTTCTAGGTATTCTATACATTAGTTATACAGATTGTCGGTGATTTTTGTAAAATAAGTAAGATGGTTTTTTTAAGGGTTGGATCTGCATAAGTTATAAAATAATTTATTACCTACTACTGATTAAAATACTACTCAATAAAATTTTAAACACACAGAGGTAGACCTCTGTGTGTTTAAAATATTAATTACTTAGGGCATGTACAGTCAAGAAAACCACGAGCTTGACACTTAGGACTTTGTACCGTTCTTATTTCATTAGCCGTAAGAGGTAAGGTTACACTGCATTGTTAAGCTTGATCTGCTTCGGACTGTACCTAAATGTCTACTACACACAGCGATCGGGACAAATCACAATGGAAGCGTTCATAAGAACAGTCAAGAGTTATATGCAACAGAACGATAAAATAATCTCTTTATAAAATTTCAGGTCATTTGCGTAATTTTTTAGAGTTCCGATCCCGAAGGGTCCACATGGTCTGCTAACCTATTACTAAGACAACCCGTGAAGACAACGTTGTCTAATAAAGGATGTTTGTTTTGAACTCTAATAGATCAAAAAAATATAGCCAAATTAGGAAGGGTAAAACGTTTAGCTTTGAGCTATGGATCTTTGAATGTGTAAACATTTCGTACTTCAAAGTCAACGCAATCAAAAGATACGGTCCGTTCCATTATATACATTTACCATCCACACCAAAACCAATGGGATACCCAACCAGTAAAACAGTCGAGTAACAATTGATTTACTCAGCTTATAATCGAATAACAGACGAGTTAACGTTATCAAAACACCAAGTAGTCCTGTTAAAGTGGTTATCTCGACTTTTTAGCTATTGCAAACGAATAGTGCTTTAATTATATCGAGTAAATAATTACAGCACTATTTTATAGCGCTTTTATTCCGCCTTTGAAAATATGCCGAGATAAAGTAACCAAATCCCTTTTACTCGGCATCTTAGTTCTATAATAGTTGCAGGGCACTATTTAATACCACTTTTACTCCACTTTCGAAAAGATGCTGTGTTAAAGTAACTGAATCACTATTATCCGGCATCTTTTTCTATAACAGTTGTGTAAAAGCTCTAAGGTTGCTGATTAGCAGAATTTAGCGCTTTTATAGAAAATTTACTCGACAATCTGTTCTGCTCCTATAAAAGTTAAGTAATAGTAACCATTCTACATTAAGTATAATTAATGCTATTATAGCCTGCTTATGTAACAAGTCGTTTCAAGGCTTCCAAATTGCTGTTATAGGATCTAAATTGTAATTGATTGTTTGTTTAGCTCGACTTTCTCTTAGCTTCATGTTCTATAGACACCACTAAAAACTTTAACATCATCAATTGGAACAGTGGAATAATAACTGTTTTACTCAGATTATAATTAAATAGGTAACAGATTAGTAAATGTTATCAAAACACAAATTCGTTTGTAAAAGTAATATTTCGACTTTTTGACTGCCTTTCGAGTGCTATAATAATATCGAGTAAAAGCTTCCTCCACAATTTTACAGAACTTTTACTAACCTTTGAAAAAAAGCTGAGTTAAAATAGCCAAAACATTTTTACTCGCATCTTTGTTCTATAACAGTTGCCGAGCTCTATTTTACAGCACTTTTACTCTACGTTTAAAAAGTGCAAAATTAAGGTAACTCAATCACTTTTACTCGTCATATTTGTTCTATAATAGCTCTGT
Organism: Athrips mouffetella; assembly: GCA_947532105.1. Lineage (NCBI taxonomy): Eukaryota > Metazoa > Arthropoda > Insecta > Lepidoptera > Gelechiidae > Athrips > Athrips mouffetella. The sequence goes on from OX383956.1 coordinate 13,932,600, forward strand.
AATAACCTAAGAGATGCTGATTAGCAATATTGAGCGCTTTAATGGAGTTTTTACTCGACAATCCGACTACAACTCGAATAAACGACTTCAAATTACTGTTAATAGATTAGAATTGTATTAAATACTTCAATTCGACTTTTATAGATTAAGGTTCTATAAATAGCACTGAGAAACCTTTACGATAACAAATGCAGCCTTTTTTTAGTTGAAGTTCACGTCATTAATAACCAATTGTATTTTTTATTTCTTGTAACGAAATGGATAAGAAATAATGGAAAAAAGCAAAAGAACTGGAGCTTACCGTAGAAGAGTTCATAAAACATTAAAGAAGATGAAAGAAACAGCAGAACATATTGAGTCTAATTTATTATCATTTAGCCACCTAAGCCCAAATCATACTCAAAATGTTAGTGGTTCCGTAGACACAAATAATCTGTGTAACAAGCTCAGTCAAAATTTTGAATGTTTACCAGAAAAAAGTCAAGCTCAAAGCGACAGCTCCATATGAATGAGTGAATTTGAATAAAACAACCAAAACTCCGTATATGAACCAAATGATGATAAAGTAGAAAATCGCAAAATTTCACAACCACAGGCAGGATTCGAACCTGCGTCTTCTCCGTCAGTACCGGAGACGGATACGTCGGACGGACGTACGGACGGACGGTTCGAATCCTGCCTGTGGTTGTGAAATTTTGCGATTTTCTACTTTATTGATTTATCCGAACTCTGGAAGTGTAAAAATAAAATCATTTTCAAATGATGATAGTTCCAAAAGTGAACAAAGTGATGAAAGTTCCGAAAATGAACTAAATGATGAAAGTTCGGATAGTGATAACGCCAACTACTATGATAATAGTTTTTGGTTGGATTTAAAAGAGTGTGCACTTAAATTTGATACATCTCATGAATCATTTAAATGTCTGTAATTTTTTTTTAAAGAATCAGGCCATATATATGTGAATTAGAGTTAACTAACAATGAAATTCTATAAACGTGTATTCTAGTAGTTTTACTCCTGAAACCCAGTGATTGACACAACACAAAAATATCAAGATTTTTTTTTGTGACATTGCTTACGTTAATGCTGTCGACTTCGGAAGAAAAAAATACTGCTCTTCGAACTTGACATCGATTTCGATTTCAAATTTGTGATAAATGTTTTTTTTGTTTTTCTATATTAGGGAACCCTAAAATATAGTTAACATGGCTGCATCATGTGCTATAAGGGCAATCCGAACACCTTAATTCAAGTTATGATCATAAGAATGAGAAATAACAGTAACTAGGTAAATATTTTATGCAATTGTAATTTTTCTTAATAAATATATTTTATTTCGTTAAACCTTATTAACCTTAGAACTGTGGTCTCTGCCTACCCCGACGGGAACAAGGCGTGATGTTATGTATGTATGTATGTAAACCTTATTATTTAAATTCGAGGAATAAGGTGGGCGCTTAAAATTATATGAACAAGGACCTCAAATGTGGTCAGTGAAATTACATTCCCACAAAGTTCTGCATTATTTACATACTCAAACCATGGGACAGATCTTAGAGAAAATAACTTAAAGAACACAAGTTTAAAGTATAATAAATGTTACCTTGATTGAAAATTCTTCAATTATCTTTTTTTTACTACCGAGCGCGTCACTTTCACATAGCCGCAAACCAATCGTATTACATGCTACCAAAGATCTTTTGTAGGACTTTTTTATGGCATTAGAGCAATTCATTTACTAATACTCAGCTAAAATGCTGAGTATTAGCAACAAAGGCCAGTATTTTAGAATGAATTTGCTGAGTAAAAGCAATTCAGTTGCTAACATACAACTAACTTGCTGAGTAATTGCAACCTGTTTTCTTTTACAGCACAAATACTCATACGAGTGCGTTTTTGTTGCTGTTGCAGCACTCATAGTGCTATTATTCACTTTAATTCAACGCTAACAGCACCTTTTTGCTGCGTATACTGCACTTTTACCGCGCTTAAGGCTGAATAATTTGTGCCAATTTCGCGTTGTGTAAACGTGAAAATTACTTTTACTCGAGCATTATTGCCACCTTTATAGCATTGAATAGCAAAAGTAGGAACGTGCTCGTTACGTTTATAGCACATAATTTTGCTGGTTGGGTAGTTCTTGTTGACCTAGCCAACCTAGCGTCATGAAATTTGACAAGAAACTTGTTCTTACAGTACAAGTAAAGGGAAAATTCGAAATTTCTCCCAACCAAGTATAACCAAATTGAGGTGAGCTCCTATTTGAAGTACATTAATAATAAAGAGTGATCTATTAAAAAAAAATCAATATTGACACCTTCTGTGTCTAAATGCCATAAAAAATATTTAAAAGCAGTCAGGTTTGAATGATTATTATATGTATAATAGTTTTTACAATGAAAAGGCAAAAGCTTATACTTAAGTGGTGGACTGGTATGGAACCTTCAGTGCGCGAGTCCGACTTGCGATTGGCCGGTTACCGGAGCAGATACGAATGAGCAGGACCAAAGAGAGCTATTAATGGTGCCGACCTACGCAGTATTACGAATATACGCAATATTACGATAGTTGGAATTTTTTTGACTCATTGAAAATTATTTATTGACCGGCAGTATTGAAGTTAAGGCCAAAAATAAGACCAAAGCCAAATCAAATAAGAATAAGGCCACTAGGAAGACCAAAAACTCATGTTGACCTGTCACTTGTACATTTAAAATAAAAGTTGTAACATTACGAAGAAGAACAGATTTAGAGCTGATGGTTACCCTCCGCACTCAATGGTTTAAATAGGCCAGACCTTATCAGCCCTAGAGACGAAGATGAGGCTGACGATGCAACTTGCAACCTAAATAGATTCAGGTTATTTGAACTCGGGAACGCAGACGCATGCAGACAATTCCACTCATTAGCTACGCGCATTATAAAAAAATCGGCCAAATGCGTGTCGGGCGACGCGCAGTGTAAGGTTTCGTAATTTTTTTTTAATCTTAAAGCAGGTTTTGATTAGATATTTCTTAACGTTTATAACATACATAACATAGCCGCACTTGACTCGATAGATCGCAGAGCCAAGAAGCTCGTTGGTGATGAGATGCTGGTTAAAATAAGCTCGTTCCATCGTCGACCTCATCTCTGTCTTCAACACTAGATCGAGGTCAAGAGTAAACCCATTTTCAATAAAAGAAAAATACATTTTTATAGTGAGGTCCTTGCGCCTGATTGCTATTGCATTTTTTATTATTTCCTGTTTTTCGACTACAGCTCATTAACCTGTGAGGCCCACTTAGCTGTGATAGTTTTCCTTTTAATTACATCATATGTACGTCTGGCCAACGAAAGCTGTCCATACAAAACTGCGGGAAATTTTATAAAAATAACAAGTTTTAAACCGTGAAAATACTGCAAAATAACAATTTGATAGTTTTAGTTGGTTTTCAAGACTACAAGTTATACGACGCAGAAAATAACTGTGGCCCTGTCATTGATGCGCAGAAGAAAAAACCGGCCAAGTGCGAGTCGGACTCGCGCACTGAGGGTTCCGTACCACCACATAAACATAATTGTATTAGTTGAAATTTCAGTAAGTTAATGTGCTAGATTTTTTGATTCCGACACGCGCTTGACCAAATTTTATTATTTGTTGTTATTTTATAGCTTATGCATTATAAACATACCAATTTTCAAGTTTTTAAGTGTTCCCGTTTTTAAATAGAACTAAAACAAAAATCGCCTCAGCGACCATCCAACTTGACCCCTCTCTTATATGAATGTTCTTGAAACGGGAGCTCACCACAATTGGTTAACATTAGTTGTGAGAAAAGTTGTAATATTTAATGATTTCAGACTTTTCCCATTATTTGTACTGTGAGACCTAGCTTCTTGCCAAATTTCATAATTTTAGGTCAACGGGAAGTACCCTGTAGGTTTTGCATTTTTGAATAAATGTATGGAGATGAGGACATAAAATGCCATATCTTTTGATTGCGACGTTGTAAACAATTGAAATTTTCTGATCTTGTGTGGTTCATGGATCCTAATATGTGGTATTAAATTCAACCTGATACCTTTACCCGTTCGTGAGATAAAGGGTCTTGACAGACAGACAGACAGACAGACAGACGGACAACAAAGTGATCCTATAAGGGTTCCGTTTTTTTCTTTTGAGGTACGGAACCCTAAAAATGGCCCATTTTTGACTTCTGCGCATCAATGACAGGGCCAAAGTTATTTTGTGCGACGTGTACTACTTGAAAACCAACTAAAAGTATCCAATTGTTATTTTGCAGTATTTTCAGTGTTTAAAACTTGTTATTTTTAAACTTCCCGCGGTTTAGTACGGACAGCTTTCGTTGGCCAGAGTCTACTACTGTGAATTTTTTCACATTTCTAACAGTCATTTAGCTAACAGGAATTTTGCAATCGAATCCCTAAATCGAAAAATGATCTTTGTACACACATATTATTTTGAAAAGACCTATCTAACAACAACAATAAAAAAATCACTCCCGCTTTGCTTGTAGGCAGGTAATATAAAAATTTTTTTGAGTGGGTGATATTTTAGAGTTAAATATAATTTATGTTTTATATTCAAAGTATTTGAGCGCGTGTTTTATTTTTGGAACCAGTAATATTATTAAATGATAACCTTATACCTATTAAAATAAAGTCATAAAGTGACACTATGATCGATATACGACTTAGTAGTAATAAAATTTTACCGTCTACATTTCCATTTACGTGAACAAAAATATACTCTTATTGATTTATTTTTAACCTAACTATTTCAACACAAGAAGATGATTTTTTTTTGTGCATAAATTTAACAATTTTTGTAAAAAACTAACGATTGCCTCCCCTAGACGTCGAGGAAAATTTTGAATTAATATTGTATAGAAATGCCATAAATGTTGCATAATTTGCATCAAGGATCTAGAACATTTTTTCAGGCTTGCCACTATATATAACTTTGCTGTATATTTTACAAAACAAACAAACCAAATTAACTTATTGTTTACAAAAAGCACAGAAAAAAAACAATATAAAAATAAAACTTGTCCCTTCTATTTATTTTCTTCATTTTATTTAATTTTTTGTATATTTTTTGTAGTATTTTTTATTCGTGCTATTTTGCTTTAAATTCATACAATGCCATATTTTCAGGTTCTAGCATGCCTGGCACTGGACTTCCTTCTGGTGGGACTCGGCATGTCCATAAGCTTCGTAACGATGGTGTTACCTGAGGTCCTGGATGCTAAGGAGGGCCTCTCCATCACAAAGAAACAGGCATCGTGGTTTGGTATGTTCAAATCTTTCTAGACGTGTACTAAGATCCAAATCTCTTTTTTTTTGTTGCTTGTATTTAACTTATAGCATAATAAATGTAGCGACACACCTGCGGAAATTCCAACGCAGAAAGATTAGTTCATTACTCTCGCCATGCTCTTTTGGTTACTTATGACTCATACATACATAATATCACGCCTTGTTCCCGTCGGAGTAGGCAGAGACTACAGTTCTCCACGTGCAACGATCTTGACATACTTCCCTTGCTTCCTGTACATGCTCGTCGGTTTAGGGTACTTTTAACCTGGCCTTTATTCAGTACGTCCTTAATTTGGTCCTGGTACGTTCGCCGAGGCTTTCCCCTTCCAACGTTCCCATTCGCTCTCGCCTTGTAGATCTCTTTCGTCAATCTTCTTTCATTCATCCTCTCTACATGACCAAACCATCTCAGCATCCCTTTCTCAATTTTAGTCACTACGTCTTCTTTTACTCCACAACGTTCTCTTATCACACTATTTCTAATCCTAACACTCAGTTTCACTCATCTGTCATCTGTTTCAATCTCTGTCACTCATCTGACGGAGATTCCATTGGTGTCCGAGCGTAATGAGCAGATAGATCTTTCCTCGTCGGAATTTCGGCAGGTGTGTTGCTACACTTCACTATCACTACATATTATAAAAGAAAGTCCCCCGAAATGTTTTTCTGTTGTCATCATGTCTGTCTGTGATCGCTAACCTCAGGAACTACTATATTGATTTTGATTCGGTTTTCGCTAATAGATAGATTAATTCAAAAGGAAGGTTTGTGGCTATAATTTATAAATATTTAGTGCAAATTAGCTGAACTGTGAATGTCTGTGATGATGTTTGTCGACCGAGTCGGAAAAAAAACTTGCCTCATGAGAGATTTCTGGGCGTGCGCTGCGTAAATGATTTCATTTATATGAAAGTTATGTATGAAAGAATTGTGGCTCTTTAAGAGATCTAAAGAAAAGTCCGGGATAGTATTTGTCTATCTTTTAAGGATAACCCACAGTATCCAACTTTTTATAGCAAAAAAGTAGATTTTGAACGTATTTTTTCCTTATCTAATTTATTAGTAATAATAAGCAATGAACATAAATCAAAATTGTCCGTCATGTTATTATAAATAATATCTTAGAAGATATCACAATATTAAAATCACTCTAATTAAAGTCCTAGAATGAACTTCACACTCGATGCGCATTTCCGTTGATAGCCGAGCGTAACCGAGAGTTTCCGATGTTAATATCATCGAGCCAGGGCATTTATTTGTTATTATGATATAGTTTTGCCAAATTCTACCCGTAGATTAGTTCCCGTGCGAGGCCGGGGCGGGCCGCTAGTATAGTATATGATTTGCAGGTAGATCAGCGTTCCCATTCATTTTCTTTGCCGGACGCATACAGCTAAAGGTCTTTAATCACAGAATATATAGCGCGATTATGAAATATCTGACTATACTTGATACTTAGGCCATGAAACTGAACAATTTTTTTGATTTTTTTTTTACATTTGGCTTCCCCATACAAAACTTGCGCCGTCAATACTGGAATTTGTATGGGACCACAAAAAATATTATTTTTAGAAGCATTTATTTAGTTTCACCTGTCGCAGTTCTGTAACCAAATCTTGCAAGTTGAATTTGACCCACTTCCCGGTTTCCGCTTCAGATGAAATCTTGCATGCGTGTAAATCGGATGACAATGCTATATTATTATGACTTGTAGCTGATCTGATGATGGTGTCGGAAGGTGGCCATAGAAACTTGAGAAAATAACGCATTTCAGAAATCCTGTAGCGCCAGCTGTTGATGGGCAGCATGGCTTGCTCACAAGGTAATAATAGAGGTTTCTCTATAAAATATTTGGGTTTAGCTCGGCCCTTTGGGGAAATTCCTCTAAGTTTTTACATACAAAGCAACGACTTAATTTCCCGCGCACGATGCAACAATGACTTTTGTATGATACTGTACTTTTTCTACTCCATACCAGAGGCGCTGTTTTTTGTATCCAAACCTTACGTACGGTCAACCGCACGTCAGTGGAAACATTTGTAACTCTATTACCATGCCATAAAGTCCAAAGTGTTACTACTTACGTGCTGTTGGGTGTATGTATAAACATATTTTAGGTTTGAGCTCGTCTGATTCTAGGGTCTGTAGATAGTTCTTTTTTAGAATTTGGCATCATAAATACTGTAAAAAAAAAAACAAGCTAAACACATACAAAAAAAAAGAAATAATAAATAAATTAGTAAATACACAAAGAAATTTGACCTCATATAGAAGTAATATATAAGAAATAATTCGTCACAAGTAGGGATGTGGGCATGCTTTCATCTATCGATAGTCGATAAGTTACACAAGGACAAATCGATGTCGAAACTTTGACCAAAAAGTTGAAGTACTAAACTTTAATAAAAGGCAAATCTGTTAAAAGCAGTGATTAAATTCATAAAAAAAAACTTTTTGCATTTTTTACTACAGGTGATTTCTTACGTAGGTGTTTTAATATTAAAGATACCAAATTTCTTACTTACTTACTTACTAAAAGTAATGGACGGTAGCGGTGGAGGCAAGAGGGGTAGGAGGTGTAAAGGTTCTTTTTTTTTATTTTCATGAATATCTCTAGCTTACATACAAATTATGAAGGATTTTAAAACAAACTTTTATCCCTCAATTCAATCCATTTGGGATGGTTTTGCAAAAATGCTGAAATACGGGTTTGTGTTTTTCTTCTTAGTAGCTCAAATAAATTTTCAAGCGAAATTTCGTGTATCTTATCTTGCCTTATAACGTGGAGCTGAGTTCCTTATTGTACCTTAGAGCACAAGGAGCCTGTAGTCTTCTGGTTTCGGATAAGCTTGACCCAGAATCTTCATACGCTTGTGAGCCAAAGCGTTGCATGAGCACAAGAATTGCTTGTCAGTATTGTTTGTAGCGAAAAACTTTCAAACCTTTTTTGTAGAGAATTTTAAGTAGATTAATTTAGTATTTTTATTAATTTTCTTACAATTTGTTGACTCAGGATGATTCATGCTGATTGAGACATTTCAATTTGGCGAAGACACACAAAGTTATATTTGTTTGACAGTGTCCCCATCGGGAATCGAACCCAGAATGAAAACAAAACGCGTTGAATGTTGTAAAATATAATAAATGGTACAGCAGCACTGCACTTACTTTCTCGCGATATGCAATTAGAACTGTCAACCGCAAAATTAAATTTGTAATACCATACCTACACATAGTATGGAATTACAAACGTTTATTAAGGTTTTTCTGAAAAATGTTCTACCACATGAATTCGGAACTCGAATTATAAAATATTAAAACAAACCAACCGTAAACGATTTCGAACAAATCACATGTTCAAATTTTGGTAGTACTGGAACACCTTTTATATGAATTTTCACAGATTTTTAAATTTCAAAACTCTGTTTCTTATGAATAGTTGTTCAGTTTTGTCGACTGTAAAGCTCTTTCAGTTTTTGGTACATCCTGTACCAAAAACTGTACTAAATTTTCACAAAATCCAATCAAATTGAATATTCATTCAGGTAGATAACCAAAACAAAATTAAAATTATAGAAAATAATACAAACTTAATGGAGTCAATTAGGGTCAATGTAGGTACCACTAGTTGACCATATAAGCGGTTTTATGACGAAATTCATAAAAAAACTAAATTATTAGTTCTACTTTCAGTCACTTCTAAAAGTTCGACTATGAATTAGTTAGGCTCGTGATATAATAAGTGTTAAGGACTTTACAAAATATGCTCTTAAATTTTATTATTTTTCAAATGTTACATTGCATGACCACTTCGAATAAACATACTAAAGTACTAGCTAGACAAACCCATAACTTTATTGTAAGACGCCAACATAGTTAAATTCTATATAAAATAGCGGTATTTTTAAATTTTCTTACTTTCAGTTCAAATTTAAGTTTTGGTCAGCTATTGGTGCTTGGTCATCTAGTGGTGCGCTGACCCTATGAGTAAATCACAAGTTTACGTTTTGGTAGTACAGGAACACCCCTTATATGGAATCACACAGACAAACTGATGATGGCGCAAGATACCTTGCATAGAGATGCTTAGTCAAGCAAAGTTTCATAAAAATAATTTGAACCGTTTTTAAAAAAAAATTCAATTCTTCATTTTTGTTGAATGACAGCTACCCTCAAAATGAGAGCCAGCAAAAAACCATTCGGAAATAAAAGTCTTAAATTAAAAATATGGTGTTAATAGGACCATTCGTTTAGCCGCTAGGCCAAAGCGTGACGGACAGACCGACCAACCGACAGACGGACATTTTTAGGGGACTTGCTTAAGTGATATAGAACACATTTTTGAGAAAGTTTGTGCAACTTTTTTCACGAATACAATACCTTTCTCGCTCAGCTCGAAAGTAAAAATACTACTATCGATAAAAAATACATCACTCATAAACTCCAACATGATCCCACAAAAAACGATAAATTACAGTAAAATACGTAACAATTTCCATATTATCTGACTGTAGAAATGATAAGTTGACATTTTTTTATGCAATATTTGTGATAATAATCCACAAACATGAAAAATACTGAATAAAACTTACAGATGAAAAGACAAAATTTCTTTGCAATTTTCGTTTTGTTGTTTTGAAGATGTACAGCCATCAACTACACACGTTATTATTAAAAAGAACAATCACTAATATGGAGAGCAACTTAAGAATAAATTCACGATATTTTCAAGTTATTCACTACATGTTTTTTATAATTTACACAATGTTTACAACATATAATTTAGGAAATATTTTCAACCGTTAAAATCCCAACAAGTTACAATAATCCTATAAACTTTGTAAATGCAATGAACGCGTCGTTCATCTAATTTGGTAGGATGTGATCACTGATGACTTGACATGGCATGAGACATGGTAGCAGTTGTCATCCCATACTGAAAAAAAATAGCATGGTTTCTTCTCCGAGCGAAGCAAGGAGGTTTTTGTTCTGAGTAAATACATGTAGAAAAAGAGCTAAAACTTTATCTTACTTTTGTTAGAGTAAAACAGCAAAAGAGAAATAAAAAAGAGCGTTATATGGTTATTTAAAAACCTAAGTGAATCATAACGTTATAGTTCTTTTTCTACATCTAATAAAAGCTTGTTTTAATTTCTTTTTTACTTATATTTTAATGGACTTATGTTTCTTGGGGAAAGTTGTTCACTTTCATATACTTAAGTATACAACATTTCATAATCATGCTGTACAATAATACCAAACACTTTTAATCAAGAGCTAAAATAGCAATTAAAGTTCAGGAATAAAGATATTTCATATGAAATAGCTCTCTGCTATGAGCTAGAAAGATATACTTAGCCAGCTGGAAGGTTCTGCAGTAAGCACGGTGTCAATTTACTTCCGGTATCTGAAACCCCGCGATACGGTCTATACAGACCATTCCACGCCGATGAAGGTATCTGTGTAATTCAATATGCGTTTCTAATTTTAATCCAACTTAAAACCTTGGAGTATTGTAAACGCGATTCTGTGTTAGCGATTTCCAGTACGATTTTCTAAATTTTCGAAATAGTTTTGACGTAAAGAAGTATTTATTTTAGCCAGTTTTTAATTTATTTAGTCTGAAAGTAAGAAACGTTGATATCGCCCTGGGACCCAATTCTTGAATATCATCGTGTGATTTGCAAAAATATAATAAATAATAATCTTCGATAAACTTATAAAACCTAAATTAATTAACAAAAGAACACTATTTTACAATCACCATATATTATTCTCTACTGCTTATTTACATTTTTATAATCTCGAAACTGACCTAGTGACATTCAAAAAAACCTGCCAAGTGCGTTTCCGGCCAGGGTCCCGTAGTTGCTTCAGGATTTTTTTTTTGATTTTTCATAAACAATTTCTCTCCTACCAACCAGCGAGGTCGAGCACCTGCCGCGGTAGCACGAGCCCCTAGATAAACGCATTTTATTCACTCGCGCGAGAAAATTGACGTTTGCTACATATGTTATACGTCAAAAAGTGACATTTGGCCTTAGATATATTTTTATCTAGGGACTCGTGCTGAGCCGGCTAAATGCTATTGCTGTATCTATTATTTGGGCGGTTTTTTAATTTATTGTAACATGTAACCGACATTTGACGATTGAAAAATGTGACTTAATACAACATGCGAGGTAAAATTTCATCTTGATTTGAATCTACATAATATAAGCTTATTGATGAAAACAAAAAAATAATTTTAATTCTTATAATTTTTACAAAATACTAAATTCACCCTCCCTCTAAAATGCATGTAACCTTTCGAAGTACCATTTTAAACTTTCAAATTTCGCGCCATATGGGCAGTGTAATATTGTGTTGGTGTTTCCATTGAATGAAACTAATGTCATTTTATCATTATAGCTACAGTTTTTATAACATATACCTTAATTACCTCAAATTTAAGTTTTAAGTCGTCTAACTAAATATCATTATAAGTGGAATTCCACTTGAGTTACGGGCTTTAACAACTCTTCAGAATAGTTTTCTACCAAGATTCAAGTATTTTTTTAAATTAGAAACATTTTTCGGCGCCTGGCAACATTAAATAAGCACATGGTTTGATTCTTTTTCGAAGTATCGTCGCTTTGAACAGACGGGTCCTAGTGTAACTCTTAGCCCTTTCCATTGAATACTGGGATTTTAAAGGTGATTTTCTTATGTTGTGTTTTTGCTAAAGTTTCTATAATGTTCTTCATTTTATCGATATTTGATTAAAACAAAGTTTTGACAATGAAAAGATAAATTAGGCTAGAATTCGTTCTTCTACTTTTCAGGTTATAGGTAGTGTTACGAGTACATCCACTGAGTAACATTTTTCTCAAAGGAATGAAATCGTTACTCAGTGGAACGATAAGGGCGCGTGTCGATTGCTTTATTTTAGTTTTTAACCGGCTTAAAAAAAGAGGTTTTGACTATAGATTCAATTTGTGTATAAACATGTAATATTATTGGGATCGCACCGCACGATTTTCACAAATCGTTTAACAGCAATCTTAGCTTAATCTGAGTTTCTAAATATTTAACCAAAGAAAGGCTTGTTGTGAAGAACGACACTTTACCCATTCCATTTAGTGACAATTTATTCCACTGAGAAATTGTCTACCAATTTTCTGTTGTTAATTTTCAAAGTCTTTGATAAAATTATGAATAATATCATGAATAGGACATATGCCAAAAGACTGTTAATTTTTAAGTGTTAATTATGTTTGTGTTAAATATCACAGGTAAAAAATTTTACGAAGATGTTCATTTTTAACCACCTCGTCACTCACAGGAGGATTTAGTGCCTTAATTTTGGTATTTTGTTAGAAATAAATACCACAAACTTATTTAAAGATTTAGTGTCAAAAGAAAAAAATAATAAATAATGAAAAACACTTCGTTGTAGTTTAACTATAACGTAAAAATGTTTTAAATATTGTAACTCAATGAACCACTTAGGTCCTACTTTCTTTAAATTATAATTTTACAGAAATATATAATAATAACTTTAGACAATACTTTACATTAGCTGCAACATATAGGTATCAAGGATTAAAAAGACCTACACAGCAAGCATTTTTAGCTATATTTTATTTTGGTGTTGTGTTTCAACCAAGGTACAAAAAAATAAAAAACCGCCCCTTTTCAGTTTTTCGACTATTACTCGTAAACCTGTAAAGCCCTTTTAGCTGTAATAGTTTTTCTTTTCATTTCTTTTTATACAGCGTGATAATAAATGTCCGACTATAATTGAGTATGGTACGGTCAACCGCTTGTCGGTAGAAATTTATTCAACTCTATTACCACGCCATAATTTCCAAAAGTGTTTCTACCGATGTGCGGCCGTGTGTACTTAGGAAATGAAACTGAACAATTTTCCCAAAGAAACTGGTTGAACAATGAAAAAAATTTGGCTTCCCCATACAAAACTTGCACCGTTAATACTGAAAATTGTATAGGACGACCAAAAAATTTCATATTTTTTGATCTATGTTCCTTGGGAGAAATTGTTCAGTTTCATGTCCTGAGTACCTACCATGCTAAAGCGAAGTCAGATGTTTCATTAACACTACTGTGAAAGTTTTCACATTTCCAATAACAACCCTTTAACTGGCGGGGGGGAATTTATCCCCACGGGTAGAGGAAGTACCCAAAAGTGTTTTCGTCCACATCTTTTACAACTTTGTTGGTGTGACTAATATGTATAGACATACCAAATTACAGCTTTATAGTACAAAGGGTCTCTGAGCTAACGGACGGCGTGACGGGCATGACGAAACTATGAGGGTTCCTGGTTGACGACATAACCCTAAAAATCAGGCTTCTTAGTATCACTAACACTACATATTATAAAAGAAAGTCCTCCGAAACGTTTTTCTGTCGTCATCATGTCTGTCTGTGATCGATAAACTCAGGAATTACTGTATTGATTTTGATGCGGTTTCCATTAATAGATAGATTAATTCAATAGAAAGGTTTGTGGCTATAATTTATAAATATTTAGTGCAAATTAACTGAACTGTGATAATGTCTGTCGATTGAGTCGGAAAAAAACGTGCCTCTAGAGAGCTTTCTGGGCGAGCGCTGCGTAAATGGTTTCATTTATATGAAAGTCATGTATGAAAGAATTGTTACTCTCTAAGAGTTCTAAAGAAAAGTTCGTTGCGACTGGTTGTCCGAAGCCTGATTATTAATATTTTAGGTATATTCTTTTGTGGTTGTCGTCCGGAGGTACAACGAAATGTTCTAGAATGTTTTAAAAATTGTGTAGCAAGTTGAAGGCTACGTCATATATCGCAATAAAAGTCACCACTCTACTCGTAGGTCCGCTAGTATTAAAATAAAATAAAATAGGCACCCATCCAATAATAAATTCCTCGTTGCGCGAGTCCGCACTCATTTATTTGGATTTTTTCTGAATCAACTGTAAGTACAGTCCAGAGCACTTCGAGCTTGACACGTTGAACTTTGTATCATTCTTCCTTCAATAGCTTTAGGAGCTAAAGTCGCGCTGCGAGTTTCAAGCTTGACTTACTCTCAACTGTCAGTTTGGGCGTAAGCTCTACAAAAAGTTGAATTCTGAACTAACTTGTTCCAATTACTCAGTTCGATGAACTCAAATATTCATATACTACTTGTCACAAAAATGTGTCGTTGTCACCTTGGTGTTTGAAAAAACCTAGGATTCAAACGCTCTGTTATGCTATGCTTGCGACTCGAGGGCGTTTGTGGTTATACAAAGTGGCTGTACGGAGAACGGAAAACTTGTGAGTTATATCGTCGTTAACTAACGGTCACCCATTTTTTTTATTCATTTAACGTTTACAAAAAATATATAATAACTTAACACTAAACATATATATACATATATATACAAATATTGCTCGTTTATTAGTATAGGATTATCTGCAAATTTATCGTGAGTATAATGAACATATATTTGAAAGTTATACATAGACATTAATTTGCATTGATTATAGGGTCGATCATAATCAGAGTTACTTAACACTTCCAAGAATTCACGGTTGAAAGATACCTTGCATAAAAAACAAGTTTATTAAACGTAGGTAAAATACTTTGTTATTCACCAGAAATACTTGTTTGTCAGAGTCAATAATTTAAAAACGTTATAAGAATATCCTTATTGCTCTAGTTTCTCGGCTTCACGTGCGGACTTTCTGAAATTTTGCACTCAATTTGAACATGTTAAAACTGTACTAAACATAGGGTGAGATAATAAAATAAAATAAATAGCCTGTAGTTTCCCATATTAAAAAATAATAGAAAATGCATTCGAAATTAAATTTACAAAATTAAATTACAACATCAGCATAAAATATCATTCATAATAATTATTCATTGAATTCTTAAAGTATTTAGTTTAAGCAAATTAATAAAAATGTGTTATATCATGCACATTATAATAATTATTTCAAACATAAAATTATTTATTGGGCTCCCATTTCTGGATTAAGGTCTCCTCCATCTTTGACCACGACTACGAAATACGAAGAAACTTTTACTTCCTGCCCCGTGTGGTGCCGACAAAGAATAGTACCAACCCTTACATACCCGTGGGTGTCGTAAGAGGCGACTAAGGGTTATTAACTGGAGGATGGGCAGCAGCATCCTCCTTTGTATCTAACATCTTACTTACTGCGGTCACCTGCCACCGCGGTCCACGGTGCCAGCCGTAACGCTAACAAGCGAGGTGACTATGGTACTTCCCCTCTACATTTTTTCAGCAAAAGCTAGAATTCTAGAGGGAGCTCAAGTTTCAAGTTTCAAATCTCCCTGTCCTGTAGTGGACGCAGCGGCGGCTCTAGCCTATGAAGCGCCCGTGTGCAATCAATATCCCAGCGCCCTCTAGTAGGCGTTAGAATTCTTTCAGTTATATTTTTACCAGTGAACGAAAATTCGGGATTTTCGGGAAGCAAAAGGTACATTCAAGAGCTGATCATGCTTGATACTTGCAGCGCGACTCAAGCCAAAACGATGATTTCACTATAAACGGTACATAATCCAATGTGTCAATATGGACGTGCTCTTGCCTGTACACGAGCAAAAAGTATTTTTTGAAAGGAAGGGGGTTAAGGGCTCCTGCCCTTTTGGAGGCAACGGCATACAAAGCACTAATCACTTCACACCAGGCTCTTCTATGGCATATTGCGCACTAATCACTTTCCTGAAGAGTGGAAGGTCGGTTAAGTGATTACGTTGCCAAAACCCGGTAAAGACCGTCGCCAACCAGGAAGCTACCGCCCCATAACTCTCCTTCCCCACATTGCCAAGCTGTGTGAGCGTTTGCTCCTACGGAGAATTCGTCCCCACATCCAGCTGAGGGACAAACAGTTCGGTTTACGTGGGAGCCACTCCACCACGCTCCAGCTTGTGCGGGTGCTCCATTACCTCTCCGAGGAGAGAAGTCTGGATCGATAAAGAGAAAACCCTCGACCGTGTATGGCATAATCTATAAATTACGTACCCCCGACATGCCACCAGCCCTGATCAAACTGGTGGCTTCTTTTCACGAATGCCGCAACTTCCGAGTAGCCATCAAATAGAAGTACACAGACGAGAAGGCCATAGCCGCTGACGTGCTCCATGGCGGCTGCCTCTCCCTCACGCTATAAGCGCTACCAATGACATTCCCACCCTCCAGGGCAACCTGGAGGAGTGGGAGGAGGGCGGGTAAGTAGATGGCACTGTTTGCCGACAACAGTTCCTACTACTTCACGTCGTCACGTCGGGCTGTATTACCAGCAAACAAAATGCAGAGACTCCTGAATCTCCTACCGGACTGGCTCGACAGGTGGCGGATGGTTGGTGGCCAAGTTACCGCTTCGAACGAAGAGGATGATATATCTTACTTATATCAGATCGCAACTAACATACGCCACGTCGGCTTGGTACGCGCTAAGCTCGGCCAACCAGCGTAGGCGTATGGAGGTTGTTCAAAACATGTCGTTCCGTTTGCCCGCAACGACGACGAATTCGTCAGATCTCTGACGAGGAAACTCTTTGACCGTGCAGACAACGGTCCTCCCCTCCTCACCTCCACGGAATCGCGCCCCTTTACGCACGCCCACCGGAAGGAAGAAGGTCTCTTCCCAGAGACTTTCTCAGTTCTCCATCCACAACTTCGTCCCCCGCACAAGGGGACAATGCTCGGTCTCGCGACCCAATCGCCGCTCTACCTATCTATCAGAGTTCACGTCCGCGTAGTTGGTTCAGGAGGGAGAGATACGTTTCGTTCCCCGGCAACGCACACCCCGGCACCCCGATCTGACCGGTATACCATTTCATAGTGACCGTCGGCTAATATGCCCGACGAGAAGCTGCTAGGGCAACGAGACGTATAGTCGTTTGCACTAAACATAAGAATCGCCCAAGTTGTTAGGAGTGTCCTAAACAAGTTAGGGGCGATTCTTAAGTTTAGTGCAAATGGCCCGTAGTCTCTGACCCGCGACTGTGGAAGACCCACGTACGTTCGTTGAAACAAAAAATATTTTTAGAAGTAGTAAAGGAAGGCCCGTTTCCCCCCGCCTCGTGATAGTGGAGCGCCATCCTGGCTGTGCCAGTTGTCTTGGCGCCCTTTGGAGCGTGTCGCGAGCGGCGCTCGGCGCCCCCTAAGACCCAGCGCCCGTGTGCACTGCACACCCTGCACATAAGGTAAAGGCGCCCCTGAGTGGACGTTTCATGGGATGTTATGATGATGATGACTTCCTATAAAATATTGCATCAGCACATAGCCCGTGACTAAATGGTCGACCAATTTTCATTTAGGAGAGTGGTTCAGTTTCATGGTTTAAGTAATTTGCTAAAATTACATAAAATTTTCACTAGGACCCTATATAAAACCGTGCAAAAAATGGCGTTCGGATCGGAATGTTTAAACTTAAAATTATATGTCTGCTATTTTGCCATCTGCATAATGTATTGTGTATTATAAAATGTTGCTAGTAATGATGGGTTATTTTCAAATTATTATTTTCGTTACTATACTATATAATTGAAATTTAGAATAAATAACTTAACTTTAAAATTACCTAGATGATAATTTTCTTATTGCATAAAATTTACGTGTGTAACGGTTAAAGTAAAGACTTCAGTTTAAATATTTTATTTTTCGTTAAATTTCAGGTAGCCTGGCATTCCTGTGTCAGCCTCTGGGAAGTTTGTTTTCTGGCCCATTACTGGACTTCTTCGGGCGGAAGAAGGCCTTGTTCCTGGTGAACATTCCCCACCTGGTGGCCTGGCTGCTCATGTACTACGCTTGGAACGTGCCTTCGCTGTTCATAGCCAATGCCCTCCTTGGAATAGGCACGGGTATTATGGAAGCACCTTCCGTGACCTACGTTGGCGAAGTCAGGTAATAACTGTTTGAGCTCATTATTATTATGAGACTAGCTGTTGCCCTCGACTCCGTCCGCGTGGGGTTCAGAAAAAGTAGCTAATGACTTTTCCCATGGTTCAAACTATCTTCGTACCAAGTTTTTATCACAATCGGTTTATCGGATTAGTCATAAAAGCGTAACAGACAGACAGTGCAGTTCTCGCCTTTATATTATTAGGTATACAGAGTACCAATAAGGCTTCCCGCACACGACCGAGAATCGGTGACCGATTTTTTGTCGGCGTCTCGCTCTGACATGTTATCACCTGAATCTTCCGTCCTGGTCCTGGCCGATAATCGCCCACCGATTCTCGGTCGTGTGCGGGCAGCCTCATACGGATTTTTGTAAATTAAACACCTCTTGTTTACGTGTGGACTGTTAGGTCGCCCACTATCCTCGTAAGTGTAGCATCCTAGTCCAATTCAACGCGGAGTAACTATGATACGGGTTTCGTTATTTCTTATACAAAACAAAGCCGAACTAAATCTGAGGCTCAGTCAGTAGCTTCTGTGGGTACTGAAAAAAGAGCGGTACAAAGTCCAACGTGTCTAGCTTCACATGCTTTTAACTCTACATGTACCTACATACAAAACTCTTGGACTTCACTTCCGTACAATCTTTGTAACTTATCTCTCCCCTTAAAAGACAATTCCTAAGAAACAATGATTCACTTCTCTCTTTATTTTTTGAAGTATTTCGTTTATAAGTACCTACTTCCTAAGTTTTCAAAACTTTAGAACTTCCATAAAGTTCAAAAATTGCACGAAAGCAACCTAAATAAGTTATTGAAAACCCCGTGTAAGTCGTTCAAGTAGTTTGTGAAGTATTGGTGCGGCCGCTTAAAATTTTCCGAACCTTCTGTCTGAGTGAATCGTTTGCAATGAAATAAAGCTTATATGTTGCACAGAAAGAAGCCCGACGCGTCATTGAAAACCTCGTTTGACTTTGAACCAGTTCAGTAGGTGAGTTCTTGATTCTGCAGCTTGAAACTTTGCGTATCTTCTGTCAGAGTAAACCTACCTATACGAGTACCACAATGAAACTAAGCTTATTTATTGCACAGGAGTAAGCCAAACGCGTTATTGAAAGCCACGTTTGAATCTGCTCAAAAGTTTTTGAATTATTCGCGCCTTCGCTTGAAACTTTGCGTAACTTCTATCCTAGTGAACCGTTTTCAACTAACCTAAGCTTATATGTTGCACGGAAGTACCTAATCCAAGCACGTCATGGAAATTCCAGTTGGAGTCGGTACAGTAGTTTGTTCGCTATTGGCGCAGCCTATTGAAACTTCGGGCATTTTCTGTCTGAGTGAACTGTTTTCAATGAAAGTAAGCTAATACATTGCAAAAAATTAAGCTAAACAAGTTATTAAAAACCCCGTTTAAATCCGTTTAGTAGTTTGTGAGTTATTTGCGACGCGTCGCATGAAACTTAGCGTACCTTCTGCCTGAGTGAACCGTTTGCAATGAAACTAAACTTTTGTGTCGCACAAAAGTAAGCCAAACTCGTTATTGAAAACTCAGTTTGAATCGGTTTGTGAGTTATTATCGTACAGGCAATTTGATACTTTACATTAGTGTAGCTTCTGATTGAGTGAACCGATTTGAATGAAACATAGCCTATATGTTGCTCAGAGCTAAGCTTAATCTATCTGCGAAAACCGCAAGAAAATCCGTTCAGTAGTCTCAGAGTTTATCGAAAACATACAGACAGACAGACAAACAAAAAGTTCAGAAAACATATTTTTGAGTTCTATTAGTCGTTTCTTACCGCCCACACTAATTTTTTTATAAATTTATCAAAAGTACAGACACGCGGTTTCTATTCTTTTATTATATGTATAGATACCACTATTAGCCCGCTGCATGATAGGAGCTCCATCCAATCACAGATAATATAATACTATACTAGTACAGATCCTCACGTCATAGAACAAATTTGTGCCGAAAATTGTTCGGGCTATTTTTTCCATAAGGTATTTTCTTAGAATAAATTGATATCTGGATGTTAAAATTGAATTAATGTCATAGTTTACACCTTTACCTACCAACCTAGTAGTAACATTTAGTTTAATTATTAGAAACAAAAGGGCCAAATGAATTCGGGCTATTTACTCCGTCGAAAAAACCGTAGTACGGAATGAGACCCCATGATCCAGTTCACGTTTTGGACATATATAAACCGAATGATTATGTCAAAGAGTACAATAATAAGACAGATTATGTTATACGATTATACGTTAGTATTATATAGTCTAAGGCAAAGAGATTTGAACCTCGCTAAGCTCGGTCAAGCGTAGCGAGGTTCAAATCTCTTTGGTCTAAGGTTATACGCAACTCTCAGATATTCAAATGTGAAAATGTCAAATATATATCCCCAAAGAGGTTGAATTAGCAGCACTTTCTGCTAAAGAATCCATTTTTTGCAGGTGACCGCGAACCTAAAAACGTAAAATTGTTATCTTTCTCTCTGAGAAATATGTGACTTGAGTCTAATAAAAATTATTACCACAGTTTTTCTGTTAAAAATACTTACTTACCATTCAGGAAAAAAACAGTGTTAAAAATCACGCTTAATATGGCTATTACGGATCATTTACGCTTCCATTCATAATATTAATAACTAGCGGTTCGCCCCGGCTTCGCACGGGTAGATATAGGTTCTTGTTGCATCGGGGGTTACTAAAGAAACCAGCCAAGCGCAAGTTGGACTCCCACCGAGGGTTCCGTACCACTAAGGTAAAAATACTGTCCTAGTTATGGGTAGTCATACCATCTTAGTCACGCAGAAGTGTATTAAATTCGCTCGAGCCGACACGCACTTCATCAAAACCATCATAACATCCCATAATACGTCCACTACAGGACAGGGAGCTCCCTCCAGAATTCGAGCCCTTGCTAGAAGAATGTGGAGGGGAAGTATCTTAGTCACCACGCTTGTTAGCATTAAGGCTGGCACCATGGACCGCGGTTGTTAGTGACCGCAGTATGTAAGATGGTGCGATACACGGAAAGATGTCGCTGCCCATCTTCCGGTTTGTAAACCCTTAGTCGCCTCTTACGACACCTACAGGTTGAGATGGGTTGGCACTACTCTTTGCCGCTACCACACGGAACGACACGCACTTGACCAGTCAAATTTTTCGTGTCTATTCTCTGTTGTAGATAAAACCATTACAGTCACTCAGGGCGCTGTTTCTTTAATTTCAATTTTGATAACGATTACACTCATGATAACTTTTGAATGGTATGTCCGATTTAAATAATTCAAAAAGTTATTTACAGGTACTGATATAGCCTTGAATACGAAATCATTTATTTGGATAAGGATTAATAGGTACGAATAATGTGGCCTATATAGTTTGTACCAGCGTTACTATCACATATTTTAACATGAAAAAGTAGTTATTGTGACATAACTGTAATAGTTAGACATATGGTATCGCGGACTTTTTTGTAGATATTTGTGGCTTCTATAATTCTGTAGTACATTACTTTGCTCTATTGTTAATAGTTTCGGCAGCGTACTCGATATAAGGATGCTATTTAGTATTTTTTTCACACCTTGGGTTACATTATCGAAGTTTTCATACCGAACCCTAACTTTTTTTAAAATATTTTATAGCCTATGTTCATCCCGGATAATGCAGGTTTCCAATGGTGAAAGAATTTTTCAAATCGGTCCAGTAGTTTCGGAGCCTATTCATTACAAACATACAAACATACAAAAATAGGTACAAATCTTTCCTCTTTATAATATTAGTGTAGATAAATTCACAAGTAAAAAAAAAGATGTATTTTCTATTTCGCAAATAAAGTTTAGCTAAAACTTTAGATTTTTAAAGATTTCTTGATTTTTGTAAAACTTAACCGGGTTTTTTGATCGACTAGTAAAGACGACTAGGCGACGTTTTACACTTCACTGCCTCATACATGTATGTATATGACGGACTCTACTCTGTGTGAATCCCTATCAAATAAAAAAGTATCGTTGTTACACGTCATTGACACTCCATCTTTACGTAATTTGGCTGAAATCATATTTAGTGTAACGATTCACCTGCGGAAATTGCGCGTCGGAACGATCCGCAACGGACCTTACTTTCAAGCACACTAGAGTGGAATCCGCAACCACAAAGCTGCGGTATGTTCCGACGCGGAAATTCCGCTTTCGTATGTCACACTTGACGGAAAGATCCGTCGCGGATCGTATCGAGGCGGAATTTGGCAGTGTGTCGGTAAACTTAGTTCATTCTAACGCATATTATAGTGTGACTCAAGTTAACCATTTGTTTTTATTCTTGTTGTAAAACTATAAAAAGAAACGGATAGCTACCCATTGCGTGGGAGGTGCCAACCGTTACGCAACACGACCGTCAACATGGCAAATAAATCGAAATATAAATTGATCACGAATCTGAGCCGATCAATAAATAGGCCTCAATTGAAACATTATAAAGCAACATCAATTTTACTCATTGTCGATATACAGATCGCTAGTACTGTCATTTAATCTGTCTGTGCTTTTTTGGATGTTTATTTATATTAAAATTACAGTCAAAAACATGTCAATCTTGATACACTGGATTTTGAACCAGTCTTATTTGAAACTACTCTACGTGCTAGAGTCGCAATGCGAATACCAAGCTTGACCTGCTCCTGACTGTACTATTTACCGGTAAATAGTACCAATTATAATTTTTTAACACACGTAGGAAAATCGTAAAATAAACACTTACTAACGATTATTATACAAAACAAAGTTGTAAACTGAGTTGATTAATCTACACCATCGTAAATCTTTTTAACATTTATGCCATACTTTAAGTTAAGTATTAATCTAATTGAGGACCTTGACCATCAACCGAATTTTTTAGTCTAGCAGGAACTTGCATGCTTATTAATAATATAACTTACGTGTTCTACGACCAATAGCCAAATTAGTTCATGCTTTCAGAGATTTTTTTGTGTTTAGCTCATTAGCTTAGTTTTAGAACCGACCATAGAGTAATACAATTTTCGCGAAGCCTTCGACACAAAGAAGAAGTTAAGTAGGTCACTAGTTGGTCACTAGATATAGACAGCCTTCTCAAAACTAAGAGGGCATAATCAGTCAACGTAACTGAACATATTTATGCGCATACAACTTTCGGGAAACCACTTACCATACAATCTCTCCAAACAAGTTTGCAATTTTGTGTAGAGAGGACGATTTTATGATTTCATTTTCTGAAAGTTTTATTCACTGAAATATGTTCAGTTACGTTACGTTTACTGATAATGCCCTTTCAGTTTTCGGAAGACTGTCATACACCCTACTTATAGAATTGACCCTGGTTGAGTTATTTAAATACGCATTTATTTGTAAAATCAGGATCATGGAGGGCTTACGCGAAGTCATTAGAAATAATATGTATTTAATCACTTGAAAGACTGGCCTCAAACAAAAGCCTTGACATTATTATTTGTACACCTTTTTGTTTATGCTTGAATTAGTTACATTCCAGAGAACGCCAAAATATTGCTTATAATAGGATACTAGGTAACAACATCATTTAAATTATTCCACGTACGCTGTTAAAACTGTCCTGACAAAATATGAGTCTAAAGACTGTTGACGTATGTAGCATCCTACTAATATTATAAACTCGAAAGTTTGTAAGGATGTTTGTTACTCTTTCACGTAAAAACTAATGAATGGATTTTAATGAAACTTGGCACATATATAGGTTAGGTCCTGGAATAATATATAGGCTACTTTTTACCGCGGAAAACATTTAATTCCTACGGAAAAACGCATTTAATGCGGGTGAGACCGCAGATTCTGCGCAGACGAAGTCGCGGGCACCAGCTAGTTATTCATATGTATCGACACGTGTTAGTCGTCTATCCGTCTATAGTATTATAAAATCGTAAATTGATTTGGTCTGTACATTGAAGACATTTTTAAAAATTATTTCAGATTATGCTAATTTGTTGCCCTGAATCCAAATCACTAATTTCTTGACTTTATTTTTGTTTCATTGTTTTATTTGTTCGAGCATCACGATGTAAAAATGACTAAGGCCGCGTCAAACATAGCAATCGTAAAAGAATTATTTTGTCATATCCTACTTGCTCCATAAAATTGCATTTTATGGAATACTGGATTATTTCAGTCAATGTTTAAAATATTCTTTCTTTTGATCTAATATAAAGAGTGTAAAAAATGTAATTTAATTATATTTTTTTTGGTTTTTATATTTTTATTTAATTTATTTGTAAATTCCGAAAACTGAAAGGAGATGATCATTCAACATAAATGAACAACTTTCAGGAAATAAAAAGAAAATCGCCCTCTTGTAAACAGTTTCTATGAAGAGGCCGTCTTTTTGAAAGATTTATGTACTGAAAGTTGTTCAGTCACGTTGGTTGATATCATGCCCTTTCAGTTTTTGGAAATCTGTCTCTTACACTCTGTGTACTTTGCTTCCTTAGCGAAGGTCATGTAAATTACAATTATAAAACGATGACAAATATATTATAGATAGATAAGAATGAATGAATGAATAACTCTTTATTGCATACATTAAGGAATAAAAATTAAAAACTACGGTTTTACAATAAGTGAGCAAAATGCGGTCTTATCACTAAAAGTGATTTCTTCCAGACAACCTTTTGAGGAAATCAGCAGCGACGAAAGACTGTAGTGTAGTGCACTAATATACAGTTACACATATAAATATTTTGAAATAAATATGTGAAAAATATATACCTACATACATATACAAAATACAAAATACAAAATAATTTATTTAAAAAGTCCGGTTAACAAATAAAACAATTTTTCTCTGATAACCACACTAGGCTAGGCCTGTGTCGTGGTTATCACGACCAATTGAGGAACATCGGGACTAAACAGGGTAACATAATAAAATTACATAGTTATATTATAACTTAACTTTAAATACATTATACTACAAGAAAGATAAGTGCAGAAAAAAATTACAGAAACTAAAGCGACAATAATTAAGCTAACAGTAGACATTAGAAATTAGTGCAAGGGTTTTGTATGGATTTGTGGATGGGTTTGTGAGTGCGTGTGTGTGTATGGGTGTGTAAATGTATTATTTAGTTTCGAAAGCGTCTCGTCTCTATTTTAAAGGGGTTAGCAGTTTCTCAGTTTCATCGTAAGTCAAGTTTATTAAAACTCGTTTTACTTTATTTTTAAATTCGTGTACCGTCAAGTGTCTCATATCATGTAATTTTAACATTTTATTGTATAAAAAGGGTAACATAAAAGGGGGAAATCGGGAGGCGAAATTTGATTTTACTGTTTCCTGAGGTATTTTGAAAATTCGACGTTTTAACAAGGTATTATAGTTTTCCGAGTTCAGTACCGCTTTATGCGTACTAACGACAGCCCTTAATATATAAAGTTGTCTTACGCTTAACACCTGCGCTTGCTCATAGAGTTGACAAGTGGGATATCTATATGGCAAGTTAAGCATTACCTTCAAGATCGCCCTTTGTGCTCTTTCCAATGATATCATATAAGTTTTGGCTGCCGCTCCCCATACCTCCATACAGTATGTAAGTATAGGCTCACAAAGCGCTGTGTAAATTGATGTTAACAATTCGATGCTGGCTACATGTCTCAGCTGTTTAAAAACATGGATTAATTTTCTAGCCCTAGCTGCCGTAGCCTCGATGTGATTCCTGAAGGTAAGTCGGTCATCAATTACCACCCCCAAGTACTTAATTGTGTTTGATCTTGTGATGACATTGCAGTTACAAGAGTTTCGATTAATTATGTTAGTTTGACAAGTATGTATCATCATGTTAAGCAAGGGATCAGGAGCAGTAGCGGCAGTTTTGTGAAAACAGACAGATGATTTAATATAGTATATGATGATTGATTAAGATGAGATGATTTAATATAGTATATATACATACATATATTTATATAAATATAGATTTTTTTTTATTTGTTATTTATTTATTTAAAAATACAACAGATACATGTCTCTTAAAACCCTGCAGCCTGTGCTAGTAGAAAGAAACTGTGTTACAGGCTACAGTGTTCCCCTAAGGTTAACAATCAAGTATTTAAATAATCTAAAAAGTTAGAATCTAAGTTATTAACAAATTCAAGTCTACACAAATAGGTATGCATGCGGAGTTCATGTGAGCGTAAAAAATAGTTTATTAGTGAAAAAGATTACATCATATTTACATTGCAAGCTGACACGCACACTAGGATACCCTGTGTTGTGGGTTGCCAGCACTCTTCCGCTAAATACAATACAAGGTTTCTTGTTAAAAGAAAATAATATTTTTAAACAAAAAAAAAAGGGGATAACAATTACTGTGCAAGTAAAAAATTGCAGATGTATGCGTAAGTATTTGAATGTGTAGATGTGTGTTTGTGAATATGTGTACATGTGTGTCAGAAATGTGCGGATATATAAGTATATAAATGTTTATTATTTGTTTTCTTAGAAACTAGTGGTTGGGTACTGATCCCCACACTAGGATTCCCTGTGTTGTGGGACATCAGACTACTTCCCATATGATATATTACATACTAATATTGCTTTAAAAGCATTATCTAAACTAAAGAGAAACTATATTAGAAGACATAGGCAGTCATTTGCTTGTGCGTATATACTTGTGTGTGCGTGTGGGTGGATGTGTGTGATTGCTGTGTGTATGGATGTTCGTGAATGGCAGTGTACGCTTGAACCGAGCGTTTTTTGAAAAAAAAAATAGGTATTATGTTCATGTAAGGGTAAATAGGTATGTATTTTATTTAGTACACCAAGTTTATATACAATTTCTTTAAATCAAATCAAAAATCTGCAATACAAAAAAATATTTAATGTGTGTGTGGGATATCTTTATTTAATATTACACACTATAAGTTATCCATAAAATAAAATACATAAACATACAAAATATATCCACATAATACGGTTGCGAACTCATAACTTAGCAAAGAAATACTGACGAATTTTGGTTTTAAATATG
The DNA here is from genome assembly GCA_947532105.1 of Athrips mouffetella. Lineage (NCBI taxonomy): Eukaryota > Metazoa > Arthropoda > Insecta > Lepidoptera > Gelechiidae > Athrips > Athrips mouffetella. The sequence continues at coordinate 13,959,860 of OX383956.1, forward strand.
CCCATAGACTTAGAATGGCGCACCTCCGCCACCGACCGTAGGTCATTCCACATCGTGGTAGCCTTGGCAGTGAATGATTCCCAGAGCGAGTAAGAGGAATGTCTAACAAGTTATCATTCATGGACCTAAGGTCACGGCTGCGACCTGCAAATGGAAACGTTCCTTAAGGTAGGGAGGGGAGCACGGGTCATAGAGCACTTTGTGAACGAGCGTCAAAACGTGCTCATCACGCCGAAACCTGATTGGAAGCCGGACACATGGTCGAACTTGCGCAACCCGTAAATGAACCTGATGCATACGTTTTGGAGTATTTCAAGTTTATTCAACAGTTCCTCGTTTAGATCAATCATGCATACATTAGCGTAGTCTAGAATGGGCAAAACGAGCGATTGCGCAAGTTCAACCTTTGTCCTCACAGGAATAAAATTCCGTCCTATGAAGATAGTTATTTTTACAGCTATTTGCAGCACACTCCAAGTGTACTTTACTGTACTTTTTGTGTATTTGTATGAGGAGGCTCAGCCATCCCGACTATGAGGTACACGGGGCAGAACAACCCGTCCAACATGCACTCAATTAGAAAGGAATTAAAGTATTAGGTTAGGTAGGGTTACTTGGCGCACCCAATCCCTCGCAGCTCGCATTTAGAAACAGTGCCCTGTTGATTTGACAATTTACTAGATCAAGTCAGAGCATTGCCTCATAAGGCTGTGCGAAGTAGCTAAGCTGTGAGTTGAAAAATTCCAACCAATAAGATTGCTACATTTGACAGCGCATTGGACGAGCCAGGAAATTATTGGCTGGATTTTTCCAGCTTACAGGTTAGCTTTATAGCTCTTGTAGAAAGGCAGCCGCATCTAGTTGGTACCACTTTGCTGGCTCTCGATATTGTTACACTCGGCATTTCAACACTGGGTTGCTCTTTCCTGGACTCTTGGTTGCCTATCTCCAATACGCTGGGGGCGTACTCCGGTATAGAAGGTTCGGGGCGTGGGGTTTTAATGTACCCGAGTAAAATGCAATCGAGAGGCGAATCAAATATATATTATACGAGTATGTATCAAAAAACACAAAAGAGAGGAGTAAATCATTAACAAATAAGCTAATAGTATCAGATACTCGTATTCACTTCGATAGAAACAATAAATCGCAGATGAATCCCACAATAATAAAAAATCTATACTCATTTCAATATCTTAGCTTGTTTAAAAAGAAATAATATTTCGATCGCCGTTAATTTTTAAGAGCGTTCAAACAAATTCATTTTCGAAGTAAAAAGCGGTGACGAAAATATAGCGCAGAAGGTAGTCATGCCACCTTTACCTTACCTACATAGTAATGTAAAGAACACCGTGTTAAAAATATAATATTATATTTCAAACATTGCCTGAGAACTTTCAGGCTACTAGTCAAAATCAACATGTTTTTTATGTCATGGATTATACCTATCGTACTCGACTTTTATTTAAAAGCTTAGTGAGCGCGGTTGTTTATCTTGTATAACTTGGAAGTTGTTTTTACAATCGCCTTTTATTTAAGAATACGAGTTCTGTTACGCTGCGGAGACAACAGCGCACAAAATCAATTTTGGGAGCTAACAATAAACATGTGTTGTGGATTTAATCGATTACGATCTAAAAAAAAATACTTGCATCTTGAATCTTGCACGCGATATTAAAAGCTCATCTATACTAACATTCGAATCTAATGTTATTCGAATCTACAAATTGGTTAATATAATAAATGAAATCAATGATTGCTTTTCTTCAAAAATATTTCCACCAAAGACAGGTTTTCACTTAAAACGTGGGTTGTTTAACTTTTATCATATCTAGTATCTACTTGTAATCCATGTGGATACATTTAAAGAGTTACATCTAAACAAAACGTTTTTGAGTGGAATTCACTCTAATTCTCATTCTCAACCATCTAGCTTAACACGTGTTTCCCTGATTGTTTCAGTGAGCCGTCGATCCGCGGCATCCTGACGACGCTCACCAACAGCTTCACTTCCACGGGCATGTTCCTCGCATATCTACTGGGCACCGTGTTGCCATGGCGACAAGCTGCTCTAGTCTCTCTCATAGTGCCTATCGTCACAATGGTGCTCGTACTCTTCGTACGTATACTTCAATTTTCAATACACTCTGTTTCTACGACAATGTCCATGTCTTAAAAAATTGGGTGATCGTGATAATATTGTAGATTTAATTTTCATAATAATTTCAAAAATGATAACCTCATAAAAATTGCAGTGCTTGTTGTATCACACCATCAAAATTGAGTATTATGAATAAAAAATTTAACTGTCTGAAATATATGATGGAGGTTACACAATTAATTTGAAAACTCGCTGACCAACAAAAACAAGTTGTTCACGATCTTGAGTGGAATACATAACACTAAAACGATTATTTAGATAACAAAGGTAGCGTGACTTTGACTCACATTTAAAGAAACCGGTGCCACATATTCGGCTAGTATCAGAAAGTCATATTTAAATTAGAAGATTTCGACTGCCACTGACCAATGTCAAGTAATAAATTAAATTAATGCCTTTTTAATACTCCTCAATAAAGATAGCAGGGAATTACAACTGAGCATACTAACAGGGTGTGAGGGACGGTGTACCGAACACTGATAGGGCGTGCTCAGTCAACGAAACTCAACAAGTTTCCCAAAGAAAAATTTTTGGAAAATAAAAATAAAATTGTCCTTTCTGTACAAACTGTTCGACCAGAGCGAGCAATTTGTATAGAGAGGTCAAATTTTTATTGTCATTTCCCAGAAATGTTTCTTTAAGAAAGTGGTTCAGTTTGTTGACTGAACAAGCCCTTTCAGTTTTCGGTACACCGTTCCTGACTAACTTTATTTCATTGGTATGTTTTCAGGTTCCCGAAACACCAATATGGCTTTTATCGAAAGGAAGACAAAAAGAAGCTTTACAATCGTTGCGTCAACTTCGCGGATGGGCTGAGCCCGAAGCAGTCAAGGACGAATTTGATAAGCTCGTAGAATACAATGACGCCATCTCTCAATGTGTAATATGTGCTAAGGAAGGAATCACCTCCAATCCATGCGAACACAGCAAAGCTAACTTTATAAAGAAAATAATTATGAAAATTAAGCACGTTCTGCTAGTAAAAGAAACAATGCGGCCTTTCACTTTAGTTATGGCATATTTCTTGTTTCATACAATGAGTGGTCTGCATGCTGTCAGACCAAACATGATCAACGTCTGCAAGGCTTTAGGGATGAAATATGATTCAAAAAAGATAGTGGTAAGCAAAAACGTTACATAGAATTATAACTTTGCGTAGCGCCTATAAACATCTGACTCCTTGCCAATGTGAACTTAAAGCCCCTGTGAATTTTGTGTTTGCAAACTCTGCTTCTGCGATTGCTTTATTTTTGCAAGCGTGATAAAGCGACTGTTATTGTTTTTTCGTGATCTGGTTTGATTACTTTTTTATACTTTAATTCTATTTTCTAAAAGCGCTTTTTCTTTTCAGGTATCCATCGGGATAATGTTTATAATTATGAACCTTTTCTCTACAGTCTTAGTCAAACTGTACGGCAAGAGGAAGTTAGTCATTGGGTCTCTACTGGCTACTGCTTTCTGCAGTTTAGCCGTCTCCTTGTATGCTCGAGTGAATTTACCTCCTGAAGTGTTCTCATATGAACCTTATACTTTCACTGAGAAAAAGGAAATACTACCAGTCATTCTGTTTTTGCTATTAGTTTGTTTTACAAGTCTGGGTATACCATGGATCTTACTATCTGAGGTGTTTCCTTTTAGGTAAAAATATTTATGCTGATACATTTCTTTTAAATATTTTATCATTTGTGCCATCAAAGTAACAAGATCTATATCTTCCACAGGAGTCGAGGAATCGCCACAGGGTTATCAGCTGCATTAAGTTACGCCATATTCTTCCTTGCTAGCAAGTCTAACTACAATCTAGAAGCAACATTCCACCTCGATGGGACTTTTGCAGTTTATGCCACGTTTGGGTTCGTAGGTACACTGTACCTATATTTTTTCCTACCTGAAACCGAGTGCAAGAGCCTAGTCGAAATTGAGGCTTTCTACAAAGGCAATCAGAAGATTTTCGCTGATGACTTTATAATAAACACGTTTCGCAAGAAGAAAAACATTAGTAATGAAGCAAATAAACCTATGCTAGTCACATAAAATAAATAAAATAGTAGAAGTTAATCAAATGGCTACATTATTACTACTTTCACACCATTTTGTACATAATACCCCAAATACATTTGTATCATCTGACGGTGCTCATTCATATTACTTACACTCAGGATACAAACAACCGCTTTTGTGTCTGCGCTTTTGAATAAAAATAACATTAATTTGTTCTATATCTACTAACCGTGTGGTGCCGCCAAAGAATAGTACCAACCCATCTCTACCCGTGGGTGTCGTAAGAGGCGACTAAGGGATTATGAACCAGAGGATGGGCTGCAGCATCTTTAGATACTATTTACATACTGCGGTCACCAACAACAGCGGCCGCCAGCCGCAACGCTTACAAACGTGGTGACTATGGTAAATCCCCTAATAATTACCAAACGTTTTTGCTGGAGTTCTGGAGGGAGCTCCCTGTCGTACAGTGGACGTTTAATGGATGTTATGATAAAGATTATGATGACACCGAGCCCTTTTATCACGAACTATCAATCGCTGTTATTTGCTTCAAAACTATTTATAACTCGAAGAAAATCTCTGGTTTCTTCCTTTTTAGTAGTAATTACATGATAAATAAAGCGGCATTGTGGACAGTTGGGATTCAGTGTTGTGCCCGTATTGCCTTCAGAGCGAGGCAATATCTCTGTAGTTTGACTTGTCACTTTTGTTGGACCATAAGTTTTTGTTAACCGCATATTTTGAATCGATATATCTTCTTCTTTAAGTGTTATTATGTCTTCCTCCTCCTGACTACTTGAAGCGTAGCAACTTATTTCTTCGAATCCTGCAAAGAGGCGCTTCATTCGTCAGAAAATCAAAAATATGATCTTACGGCTTACTTTATTCTTAAATAATTGCGAAGGGATCAGGGTTAGCTTGTATCAGTGTATTCAAAGCTTTTTTGGAAAATTACTTTATATATTTTAGAATAGTACATCAAGCAAATCATTACAGAAAAAATTAAATTACGACTTTCATATAATGGCTTCTTTCAGTATATTATTAAGACTATTTTCTTTTAAAACATCCCATATTCTCCGTAGTTTAAGAACAGTCGTTGACTTTGTGGCTTTAGTGGTGACCCATGTTAGAGGCCTTTGACATTTTGTTAATAAAAGAGAACCGGGATCTGATATTTTTTGTAATATTGCATGAATTTGGTTGTTTTGTGCATGAATGTCCGCCTTGGCTTCGGTTTCCTCGATTAGTATTGAAATCTTTCCTTTAATTTCTCCTTGTGTGCTTGCAGTTTCTTCTGATAGTTCCTCGTTTTTTTCTGTATGATATTTTCCAGTAATTTCTTTCATTAATTTTTGGATTTCGTTTCTTTTTTGCTTATTTTTGGCTTGAGTTTTTAATTTTTTTTCTTGGCGTCCATTTTTTTGATCATATTTATCAATTTTATCAAATTTTGTTGTATTTGGTTGTCTTTCGTTTAGCGTGGAGCTTTCCCCTTTCTTAGTTTCGCCATCAACGCAGCCTTGTTCGGCGCTCTCTATCTGAAATTCTGGAAAACGTAGGTATTACTTGTATAAGTATTGTTAACTTGTGAAGAAACTTGTTCGCTGCCACATAAAACGCTAAGTCACTTTCTTTTTGAATAATTGTAGTTGTTTGGTTAAAAACTTACAATTTAAAAGAACAATAGTAAATTTAAATAAAGTAGGGTTTACTTTAATAAGGAGTGTGGTATTACAAATAAAACATACAATGAATAATGAGTCTTTAGGTCTCAATTAAATTTGTAGTAATATATCTTTTAAACTTTTTAATTTAATCGTAGGAATTGTGGGCGTTGTAGTCACCCAGGTGATAGGCCTTTGACATAAGCTGGATCCGCAATCAGCTGGATACCACCATATACGTTCAATCTTACTTTTCATTGTTGATTCAGTGTCTAAATGATTTTTCTGGGTTGCCACAGGTATTTTGATAAACTTTTCGTTTTTCAATTTGGTAATACGATAGCTTTCCTGGTCATTGTATCCATTGTCTTTACTCGTCTGATTATTTCCAGTTTCAGAAATATAATTCGGAGTAGAAATTGCCTTTTTTAGCAGCTTTCTATGATGAGGGTTATATTTTGAATAAGGGTTATGTATGTAATTTACGTATGTAAAGTAGGCAGGCAGCCAGTTTGTTGAACCTTGCATTTCACATACCGTGCATATTGTTGTCGTCGTTACGAAACTGTTCTGCCCCGTAGTTGAAAACCAATGTTTTGTCGGCGTGAAATGTTTCGTGATTATCTTAGATACAATAATTATTTCATTGCTTTTTTCTTCAGTTTCCTCAGTTATTTTTTTTACAGTTTTTGTGTTCTCTTTCATAGTTTTAGTTGTATCTAGAGTTAATTTTGTTTTTACCAGAATATTCTCTTCTGAGGCAATTGTTGTCTGCCAGGATTTTGGCCTGTCACAACAAATTGACGATTCTTTTGGTTTTGTTTCACAGTGCTTAATGTTTGACGAATGGGCAGGACTGTTTAAACAGCAGTCTAATTCTATTTCTTGATATTCTGAAAAATAATTGGCGTAAGAAAGTAGGTAATAAATTATGTGTTAAGATTCAAAGCTTGCAAAACGTTGGTACTTTTTATTTCGAGTTAAAAGATAAATCATTGCTGCTCCCTATATTATTTTGACACCGGAGATATCATAACTATTTTTAAAATAAATAAAATGTTTTTGATGGCATCATGACTATTTTTAAAATAAATAAAATTAATTGGTTCATGAAATAAAACACAATATTATTTTTTATTTTTTTATGGTATTTTATTATAATTTCTTCCATCTAATCTCATCCTGTCTGGTCTTGTTTTATACCACTGAATAGGGTTCTCACATTTGCCTCGACCACAATAAGTAGGATACCACCATGTAGTTGGTGTTTTATATTTATTGTAAGTCAATTTTAGATGTTCTGTTTGTACAGTTTTGGTTTTAGTAACATGTTTAGTCTCTTGTGTCGTTAATTCTACTTTCGTTTTACTTCTTGTTTTCGTAAATGTTACAAGCGTGATCTCTTCTAATTTTGATGTGGAAGCAGAAACAGATGACTTTTTCATTAAAGTTTTCGTATCCGTTGTAAAGGTCGAAACTGTAGTCGGCGGCGTTTTAGTTTCAGTAGTTATATTTATTTTTGAGTGTAAAGTAGTAGTAGGTGATTGTTTGTAATAGGTCGTAAAGGTGTTTTTTACCGTGGTTGTAGTGGGTATCGTTGGCTCATTGCTCGTATATGTAATTGTAAAAGCTGTTGTTGATACAGGACTTGTTGTGAATGGTTGACTCTTTGCGGTTGTGGTGTTTTTATATGGTATCGTCGATAACTGTGTGGTTGTTGTTAGCTCGAATATACTTTCTATTTTAGGCGTTGTTATAGTTGTTTGTGTTGTCATTGTACCACGTGAATGCTTTGTTGTAGGAAGTGCGCTAGTTGTAGTTTCGATAATCTTAGGCGAAGTTTCCCAAAGTGAGGAAGATGGCGTCTTATCCCAATATTTCGGACGGTCGCAACATACCGTATTATCTTCTATCGATGGGAAGTTCGAATTTATAGTCTTAGAAGTGGACATGGAAGTGGATTTTGCTGTAGTTGGACTACGTGGCTGTGTTGTCGTTGGACGGGTAGTTGCAGTTGTATTCATCCCATACAAAGTTTCCCACAGAGCAGAAAATTTTGTCTTCTCCCAATGTTGCGGACGATCGCAACACACCGTATTATCTTCTATTGATGGCCAATTTGTGACAGAAGTTTGTTTGCTATGTTTGTTTGTATTTATAGTCTTAGAAGAAGACTTGGGAGTGGATTTTGATGTAGTTATGGTTTCAAGTGTTATAGTTCTTGCTGTAGCTGGTTCCTTCGTTGATAACTTTCTTGTTGTCAGTTTTGTCGTAAAATCAGAAAGTAAAGTAGTTTCCCATAACTTCGGTCTATCACAACATACGGTTGGAGTTTGCATTATTTCTGTTTTAGGTTTATTTGACGTGGTTTTTCTAGTTGATGATGAAAATATTATACTTTTGGTCGAGGGTACTTTAGTCATGGTAGAAAGCATTGTTGACCTATACGTTGTTGTAAAGAGTGATATTGACTTTGTAATTGTCGTTTTATTGTTTATTTCTTGGTCAGAGGTCGATATTTTACTATAGGGTATATCTACTGATATTGTCGTGTCCCACGTAAATGGCCTATCACAACATTTAGTGGTAGTTTTGTCAGTCGTTGTCTGTGCAGTGATTGAGGTAGTTGCGTCTGAAGTAGTTACCTTGTTTTGGGAAATAGTATACGGAACTTCCTTTGTCGTAGTAGTATCCCATTTTGTAGGATTATCACAGCATGGATTTGTATCTGCTATTGGAGGTGGTGATTTTACTGATGACTGTTTAGTTGTCTTCGGGACTGAAGTTGTATTGTGTACCATTATTGGCATCACCGGTGGAATCAATGAACCATTACAGAGAAGCGTATAAGTCTGTACGTATCCTGAAAAAGCATTAAAAGTATCATAGGGTCGTAAAAACATTGCAACAATAATAAATATGCATACTTATCTTTGAAATTCGTCTGTTGAAGCACCGTTAAAAGGTTTGGTTGGAGTAAAACTACATTTTAGGTAGGTGTTTAAAAATTTTAGTCAATATAACTTATTATGGTAGTTATCATAGTAATTTTAACCACAAGAATGACAACCAAGTGGATTTTGGATACTGGATGGACCACACACAGCGTATTCTGAAAGATAACAGACAAAACGTTAATTTTGATCGGTTTTATCCGCTTCATATTCTTAGTTTTACTCCAACCTTAAAATAATTATTTACCTACATGGCCTAATGGCCTGAATAAACGGTTTGATAATTTTGACTATACGGGCAAACTGAATAATTCCGTTGACAATCGTAATGTCTTTTTTTGGGGGGGTTCCGTATCTGAAGCGTTCAAACGGATTCCTATTTGTTAAGTCTACGTCGTCGCGTTGTCTTCCTATCTGTCTGTCCTAAGGCTGTATCTTTTGAACCGTAGTAGCTATATGGTTGAAATTTTCGAAAAATGTGTGTCATTATGACGGATTAAAAAATAAGGGGGTGCCCATACAGGAAACGTGTTGCTTTTGTTTTTTATTCTGTTTTAGCCGTATTTAAATAAAATGGGATACATGCGTGATAATTGTTATGTTTATAAATTATAGTGTATAAGCTATGTAACAATAAATAATAATAAAAAAACCTGGTCAAGTACGAGTCAGACTCGCGCGCCGAGGGTTCCGATATACCTATAGTATTGGAAGCAATAAAGTCTATTTATAGGACCGCAAAACTAAGTTTGTTTGCAAAAGTTTTTTGCAGATATCTGAAAAACTGTGCTACTTAGAGACATTGTTTTATTTTTGCTGTAATGTTTACATTCAGCTATCTACTTTATTTCATTCAGATTTTTCGCTTGGCAAACTTCAGAGATAAGGGGGGGGGGAATGGTATTTTTCGTCATAGCTCGAGAACTAAGATTCAGAATATACAAATTACTTTTTAAAATCTTTCGTTTGCAATGTAGTTGGGAAAGCATATTCTAAAACTATTTCAAATTACAAGTTGATAGCATGGTGTGGTTGCTGTGATAAACAGGTGTGACAGACAGACCGAAAGACAGACATGCAGATGAAGTCGCACCATAAGGGTTCCGTTTTTACCATTTTAGTTCGGATCTCTAAAAACTGTTCAAGTGCGATTCGAACTCGCGCGCACTCAATACACTTCTGCGCGACTGCGCAATACTGCGCATCCCTGACTACCAAACGATTTTTTTTTACCTTCGTACTACGGAGCTCTCGGTGAGCGACTCTGACTTACCCTTTTTTTTATAAATAGCTACAAAAACAGATAGAGCTCTTTACTAGTAAAACAGAGAGATTGTATACCTAATTGTCGCAGGATTGCGATAAAATTAGGAAGATGATATAATGGGGCCTCGATTTTATCATAATTCTGATTATATCACAGCCTTGGCACATATTATTATGACTACTTAGGTACCTATATGTCCCTTAAGTCCACGCTCAAATCTGTCCCTTTTTTTCACATGGTTTGAACACTATTCTACAGATGTAGGTATCGAAGGAGGCACATTTCTTCATCTGAGATAGACATTGTAAATGATAGCAGCGACTATATAATCACATATTTTTTCAGCCGAGACAGTGTAAATAGGTAATAGAGACCATGTAAATAAAATTCCTCTAGACGGTAATCTAACCTTGGGTTAATCGTACACGACTTAAAGTAGAACTATTGTCGGAATGACTAAAATCAGTTCAGACTAGGGTAGAGGATTTTTACGAGAGAAAATTAACTTTCTCCTGTCAGAATGGAAACAGCCTACTCGATAATTTTTATTCAGTTTTGATCTAATCTGATGGTTAGGCAATATAGGCTATACTAAGAGACAATAATAATACATAAATGCAATGAGATCAAAAAAATGAGTGATAATTTTCCCGTTCTGTCTGAACTAACCCTTAGAATATGAAAATCTGTAAACAAGAACCTCAACAACATCTTATTCTTTAACCAATCTATTGCAGTTTATGATAAAATCTAATATAAAGGCCTTATACGAGTCGGAATCGCGCACTGAGGCGAGGGCTCTATGTTTTTTTCTGAAAACGATCAAAACACGATTTAGACATAACCCCTAAACCTTCTTAACTAACCAAGAAGAGAAAGTAGATCTTTAAAGACTTGGACGGATACGTCGTCGGAGACCTGCATTTGAAATTTTAATTCTAGACTAGACATCGTCCCATCTGACGAAAGCAAACCTCATGAAATGTATGGGATTTGACATGGTTATTTGCTACGTGATCGCGACCTACAAACACAAACAGCAGAAAGAATTAACTCTGGTTTACTAGTCTGACAATAGAGGGTTAAAATTTACAAGTAAAAGTACCCAACTGTCCGGCTCCGAGTAGCTTAAAATAACAGACACGTATTTTTAGCTGCATTTTAACCTATTGGAAGGAATTGTTCACCAATGTCACAAAATATATAATAGCAAAAAAGTTTAAAAAAGTAACTAAACCTAGTATAAAAAAGTGACTAAGCAAAATATAAAAAAGTGACTAAAACTCTAACAAGGGTATGAGTTAGAGCCGCTATAAAAAACAAGAGTTTATAATTTTTTCATGTTCGAAACCAGCATATAAATTTCATAATAGTAGTTGTAGTACTTTGGAGGTCAAGTTCTCCCTTTATACGCATAATTTGGGCAGACTGAATTGGGCAGCTAAAAAAACATATCTGTAAACATTTGAGAGCTGGAATGTTGGGTAGGTTCCTTAGTCTAATTTTCGAAACCTTTTAGGAGCAGGGCAGGGCAGAACACGTCTTCCCTCTCGCTTTATTACAAAAAAAACTGAAATATAGAAATACTGTTCTGTGCTGCTCTGCGTCCCACTCCAGTGGGGGCGATTCTAGCGTGGCCGCTAAATTCAATTCAAATCATCATCATCATATCAGCCAAAAGACGTCCACTGCTGGACATAGGCCTCCCCTAAATATCTCCATGACGACCTGTCAAATAATAGCCTTAAATTTAGCGGCCACGCTAGAATCGCCCGAATTGCCAAACTAAACAGCAGAAGTTTCGTCTCGGTCATCTTTCATTTTCATTCATCGTTCATGGTCTTGTCACACTTTGTACATTAAGGTGCGAAAAGATTACTGTAATGGCAAAACTTTGGCGCCTCGGAGGGATTCAGCTAAAGGAAATAAAGAGATGAGAGTTCAGTTCTACCGTATGTTTCCTTTCTATAGCTTCGCCCTCAGAGGTCCATTAAGAGGCTACCTCCCGTCCACTAGCGCCCTCATCAGTTAAAAAAATATTACTCACTAAATACAAAACTTATCGAAAATCCGGAAAGACAGATTAAAGTAAAGGTACCCTAGTTTATTTAGAACCTATTAATTCTGAAAAATATAGTTCAATGTAGTTACAGATACAAAAAGTGCGAAAAACGACCACTTTTAGCATTTTTTGTATCTGTAACTACAATTAACTTTATTTTATATAATAAATAGTTTCTAAATTAACAAAGGTACCTTTACTTCAATCTGTTTTTCCGGATTTTCGATAAGTTTTGTATTTAGTGAGCAATATTTATTATACTGATGGCGGCGCTAGTGGACTGGAGGGTAGCTCCTTAAGGAATTGCCATGTAATTCAAGTATGGGCGCATATTCCAATGCTAATGGTTATTTGCTACGCTTCGATAGGTATACACCCATCGAAATCGAGTGATTGAAATATATCCTCCCGATTCCTCCATCGCAATAAATTTTTTAGTTCTGCGCGTCAGGGCACTACAGACGCACATTTTACTTTTTCTTTAGTAAAAATTGTATTTATATTCTCCCAAAAAACTCAATTAACAATTTGCTCTCAATCTAGATGACGCAGCGAAAGGCAGATTAGATCTTTGTCATGCATGAACGTACCGAGAGCGGCGTACATGTGTACTACTGCGCCTCGTTGCCGACACAACTTAAGAGTGACGAAGTGTTAAAGCGTCATTAACAATAGTCAATAGAATCAGACATTATTTTGCGGAGATCCAATTCAAAAAGTTATGGAAAGCAAAATATATATAGCCACCTCCACAACAATGATGGATGCTATGTTCGCACTGTGCACCGCCCGACCGCCCGCAAATAAATGCCCGTGCGCAGGCAACCGCAACACAGCAGAGAGAGTAGAGAGTGGTTTGGGTGGTTGCTATGTTGCGGATTCTTGCGGATGCGCATTTATTAGCGGGCGGGTGGACGGTGCACAGTGAGTACGTAGCATCCATCATTGTTGCGTAGGTGGCTATATATTTGTTTTCCATAACTTTTTGTTAATAACAATGTTTTTCCACATTTTCGCAGGGTCAGATCATTTTAATTGAATAATTTTGTTGTGAACCATGTCAAAACTTGAAAACGTTAATTTTTATGTAAGCTAGGATGCGAATGTGTTTGGCAGCTGCGTAGCACGCAACATGCACTCGCAGCCTATGTCTGCCTCAACTGCCCTGCCTAATATCTACTGTGCTGCTCTTCACACCTGCGTAAATTCCGCGTCGGAAAGATCCACAAACACAAAACAAATGTCAAGTTCTACTTCCGCAAGTGTGTCGCTACAGACAGCTTACGCCGACCCTTAACGATCAGCATCGAGCTATGGGCCCATACTGTTTACATGTTGATGATACATACGTGTGCCGAAGTCGCAGTTGTATTCGTACATATCGCATTGGTCAAGGAACACGCGATGTTCGCAGCAGGTCGGCGCAGTCGCACACACCTGCACTCCGTCGTGCACACACGCGCCCGACAACCGACAATAATCCACTGGCTGCACACAACATAAGCACAGAAAAAGTTAATAGTTAAGGACTCTGGGCGGAGTGAGGGGGTATGCGCAGTTGCAATATTTGCAAGAAAAATACTACTACACATACCCCCTCCACTCCCGCCCAGAGGCCTTAACTCGTCGCGCGGGCTGTACTGTCATATAGAACGGACACTCTCCGCCCCCTTGCAAGCCACCCCGCACCCCCGTGGAAACCTGCCCGCGCGATTCGCGTGGTGATCCTGAGCGTTATTGTACTGACTTCAAACTTCAAATTTTTTATTCGCGCTCGTTGTACATACAAGTAACACACATGTGTCCGGGGTGTTACTTAGGGTGTGCGTAAATAAAGACGCAGATGACGCAAGACAGGGCATAACGCGTCTTCCCTCTCGCTTTATTACTAAGAAAACTGAAAGACAGAAAATACTGTTCTGTGCTGCACTGCGCTGTCTGCGTATCAGCTTACGTCTATACTAACAAACAAAAATTTTATATTGCTTATTCCGCATCTTCGAGGTGACTATGGTACTTCCCCTCCACATTTTTCTAGCAAAAGCTAGAATTCTGGAGGGAGCTCCCTGTCCTGTAGTGGACGTTCATGGGATGTTATGATGATTCCGCATCTTTCATCATCACGAATTCTTGATTAACGCCTGGTTATTTTCGAGAATGTAAAAATTTAAATAAGATCTAATAAATCTGATTTCTGAGAAGTTTATAATAAAATATTGTTCGGTTGTTAATTTACTTAAAATCATAATTACGTATCATGAGTTTATCAGGGCTCATTTTCATTTTTAAAATCTCGTAATTCACCCGATAATATTGAGAGGAGCCCAATTCTTGAATATCACCTAGTGATAAAATATCATTTTAAAGATACATTCACATTTTAGACATGAAAGTTAAGGATCAAAGAGTCATCATGACATCCCATGAAACGTCCACTACAGGACAGGAGACTTCCTCCAAAATTCCAGCTTTTGCTGAAACAATGTGGAGGGGAAGTACCATATACATAGTTACCTCGCTTGTCAGCGTTACGGCTGGCAGCGCAGTGACCGCGATTGTAGGTGACCGCAGTATGTAAGATGGTATGATAGAAAGGAGGATGCTGAAGCCCATCCTCCAGTTTATAACACTTAGTCGCCTCTTACGACACCCACGGGTATGTATGAGATGGTACTATTCTTTGCCGGTACCACACGGGACGATACGGGATCACGGGACACGCGGGGATCAAAGAGTACTTTATATAATTTAAATAGATATAAATTTTCAGTTTTGAAAAGAAATATTTCTAACATTTTTTGGGGTGATATTTTATTCATTACTCTGGATGGCTCTAACGATTTCAATGGGGGGACGGGGTTTTTGGTGGCGAAAAATCGATCTAGCTAGGTCTCATGTCTGGGAAATTTAGTTTTCCCCGTGTTTTTGAGCATTTTGTAAATTCCGCGTTTTAGACAGAAACTTACAGCGCCATCTGTTGGCGAGTAGCATAGCTTGCACACCTGATGATATTTTAATGTTGAGGCGGCTATTATAGAGCGAAGCTCGGTCGCCCAGGTACTTTGATAATTATAAACTTTTAGTTACTTTTTAACGCCGATAATCAGTTGGTTTGGTTCGAAGACGAACAATCTATAAATCAAGATAACGCTTTTCATATTTCGGCCCATGTTCCTTGGGAAAAGTTGTTCAGTTTCATGGCAGATTCACACCTTTCCGTTACACGTTGTATATTATTACGAATTTAAACCATTACGTACGTATAATAAATGTTGCTGCGTCCAAGGTAAACTCAAACCTGAAAAAATCAAGATCTTATTATTATTATTATCGAAGGTAATTCGAATCTCGACCAAAGGTCGGTTGTTTTCAACCAGGTACGGGCTCATGCCAAGTACACTGATTGGGGTGTGTTGTGTGTGTGTGTATTATGTTGTGTGTAGGTATTAACTGCATCTGTAGCTTAAAGTGTCAGGGTGGTTGGGTTTAGGAAACGGCGGACTATAGAGCAGGTATCGATAACTATTGATTTTTGTAGGGGAATATAAGTGTTTTTATAGAGTTCGAGTTGTTTCAAAGCTGTAAATAGTGTCTTCGGTACGACACCAGAGTAGACGAGATAATGATTGGAATGATCCTGACTGTTTGTTGATGCCACATTTGTTTTATTTCGTCTGCTAGGGGGATGTATTTTTGTATTTTTTTGTGTGTGTTTTTGTTTTAGGTTGTGCGTGTTAGGCACTGCAACGTCTATGAGGAGTGTGGTTTTGGGTGCTTTCAAGGTACGAGTGATTGCTAAGTATGGTTTGGTCGGTGAATTATTATTATTATTATTAGGAGCCTGTAGATTATTAGATCTTATAGGTATAGAAATACTTTTCAATTAGTAATTATTATAAATTTGCTTTTCTAAATAAACAAGTTATTCTTACCCCATAAAAATAGTACATATAACATTTTAACGATCTTTGTCCCTACATATCGTTTTGGTTCGGTCATGAAAATCCGTACAGTCTAAAACTACGTGCTGGTCCCATATCTTATCGTTTATTGTGCAACACAACTGCGGTGCTTCTCATACTTCACGTTTTTATACCTATGGAAAAATTTTGTGATATTGTAGGCATGAAATGGATTAAACTAATCTCAATTTCAATAAAATTTGTTTTATAGTACTTTGGCGAACTACAGTACCTAAGAACAATGCTGTTGTTGTCCGACTGTGTACAGTGTGTAGTGTGTTAAGTACAACCTTCAACTTATTGTATAAAACACAAGTGTGTATAAAATCTGTCTGGTGACCAACTGTACAAACTTAAACGGTAGATTCTGAACATTAAACTGAACAACTTTTCCCAAGAATCATAAGGTCGAAATACCTAATAAATAATATGAAAGTTGTTCATGCAGTTGGTCACCAGACACATTTTATACATACTTGTGGTATGGTAAGGTTTTACTTATACAACTATGAATGTATCGACTCCCCACAAATCTGCTCCGTTGTCTACACATGATCTAACCACATATGTTTATTTGCCCTAGAACCATGTAAAAGTCAATTTATCCATCAAGCGATTTTATCCAGATCCAGCCAATTTGTGCTTTCTTTATTACCTAGGTCTATATCTGAATTAATGTTTATGTGTGTTTCCACCTTATTGTACGTGTAGTTTGTGTCAATTTCGCAAGCAAATTGTAAACGGCCGACATATTGTAAAACGGCAGACGGCAAACGCAGATTGTACAACACTTAGCGAAATTGCGGATTTCACAATTTGTCGCTGTTATTCGGATGACTAGGCATTATATGAAGTGGCGAAGTTCACAATTTACCTGCAATATCAACATAAACTCTTGAATCTTATACTTGTATGAAAATATAAAATATTGGTGGTTCAATAAGAACGAGCATCGTAATTGATGTAATTGAACCTTTTCAGCTGTCTGACACACTCCTTCGCTTCAGCAGAAACGTGCACCCTTATCTCGCGAAATATGAGTATGTATGTCGTAAGCACAATTTAGTACTTACCTACCTGCTTGTACCAGAATTTCAGTGCGTATGACAAATTTTGTATTGCAGGCTACAGCATATCAATACAAATGTAAATACCAATAAATGCTAGTTTCGTCTATAAACCTTCATTGGCTGTTCAAATCCTGTGACTTATGCTTGGTAAACATGGTTTTAATAAAATACACCATGAAATTATTCTAAGAATCCTGTACGAGCGATGTTCAATAAGTAGTGAGAATGAACAACATTTTGATAATAAAGTCATTTGATGTTTTGATTTATGTCAGTAAAAAGATGGTAATAATCTGCTCTAAGACATAATATTAAATAACGCATAAATAATAAGGTAAAGTTCAACACAACAGAACCCAACCAACAACTTGAAATTCTAATAAAATAGCTGAGTTTGAACAAGTTGACCGGGGATTTGACTGACGGTCATCTAGTCATATTAACTTCTATCTGTTCCCCAAATTAAAATAACACCTAAGGAGAAATAGATACGGAAGCAAAATCGAAAGTCATGGATCCCATATACAGGGTGTTAATTTGATTGCTTGCCATAGCTCAGGGGCGGGATCAGTATCGGTAACTGAACAACTTTTCCCAAGGAACATAGGTCGAAATACGAAAATCAATTTTTAACCTCCCATAGAAACTGCATCAGCTGATAGCGCATTTTGTATGGAAGGTCAAATTAGATTTTTCGTATTTCGACCTATGTTCCTTGGGAAAAGTTGCTCAGTAACTGATACTGACCCCGCCCCTGAGCTATGGCACACAATCAAATTAACACCTTGTATAGCATACGGAGAGCTGTGGCATAACTAAATGAAAGGTAATTTTTCAAAACTGCTGGATTCAGGGTCCAAAGAGATGTTGAAGCTAGGGTAGACAATTGCATTAATAATTGGTCGTTCATATTCTTTGTCATTTTCCCTACTTATTCAGTACACACGACTTCTGATGTGAAAATCTAGAGTTTTTTGCCTGGAATCGTTTGCCTAACATTAAATTACATAAATAATCTCGATAATCTTATTAATATTTGATAATGATGCTTTCTATGTTGTACCAGGTTTTATAAAATTCTCCTCCTACTTATAACCGCTTGAGGGTATATTCTGGACTGGAGGATAATAACCTTCCCTCAACGACTTTATATAATAAAAGCCAAGGAACAAAAGCGAAAGATTTGTTAACTTAACACTTTATTTGACACGTATTCAAAAGATGAGATGTGCCATAGATAGAGTCCAAAATATGTTAGTGAATCTCCAAAAGTCATAGAATCAATCCTCCTAAATAAGTCATTGCATTACAGTCGAAATAATTCAGAATGACAGAGCTATGTGTGAGGGCATATTCTATGTGTGAGGGCATATTCTATGTGTGAGGGCATGACGGAGCGATACTTGCCTATCTCATGCATCGCCACAAATGTGCATCGCTCTATCCTGTAGCGCCAACACGAAGCAAGGAGGTCCAAAATCTTTGGCCATCAAGATCCCCTAGATAAATATTATATCCAAGACGTAAATGTAATTCTTAACTTTTAATGTTTGGAGCAAATGTCAAAAACTCAGCGACAAAAACTAGGATTAAACCTCAGACATAATTTTTAGGCTGCTGACACGCTACTGTCATCCAAGTCAAGCTACATTATTTCATCTGTAGTCAGAATTTTAAAGTCTTGTGTAGTTCATTTTGTATCTAACAGTGGCATTGTGCACTCAACAGCACATCAGTAGAAACACTTTTGGACCTTATGGCGTGGTAATAGAGTTGAAAAAGTTTCTACCGACAAGCGGTTGACCGTACTAGCAACAAGGTATCTGACTACGACTGTGCAACAAGATACCAAGTAGCCGGCTCATTTCATTCATAAACATTACGAGTTACGGTCGCGACGTTTCTATTCATACTTCAGGCGTTTCGTGTAGCTCTTAATCTGCAATGAAATAATTTATTCAAAATTAATTTAATTTTTTAATTATATTTGAAACATCCTGGTATATTTCATCGAACGGAAGAATAAAGATGGTGCAGAAATTAAAAATTGAGTCGGGATCTCCTGGTGTAACTCAATTTAGAAGCACAGTGGCACAGGTTAGTAAATTATCATTTAAAGTTAATAAAGATCGGAGTATTTTAATATTTTCAAGTAAATATCCCATGATTTCCATAGACGAGAAAAAATCTCAAGCTGTTTTTGTCTGGTTGAAGTCATAACAACCATTTTTTTTTGCTGATATTCTCTTTCAAACTTTATTACATACTCGTAGGTTACTCGTATTACTTATTGCAAATATCGATGGGTGTTAAAAAATACAAATAAATAACCGATATCCTAGCTTGTGCCGATTTAAACACCTACATATAAAGTTATATAAAATAGAGAATTTTTACTTTAATCGGTTAGTTAATTCATAGGCAAAAGCGAGTAATTTATTAACATAAGTCAGCAAATAAATTTTATTTAGAATTTTATTTTAGATACATTTGAACCACGATCGGCCTCATCTACTTTCAACCATTTGTACAGTTAAGCAATGTGCGAATTAAGAATAGCATCGTCTTAACTAACGTGTAGATGAACAAAGAGCCTGCGTGACCAATTTTTATTTGTCGATGTGGGCGTTTGTTTGAGTCAAGTCATAGAAAATAGCCTTAGAAAAATGTGTCCGCCAAAATTTTGCAAACTATCAACAATTGAACTGTTTTCAATGCAAGATGTAAAAATTTACAGAGCGTAAGATTATTATGCCATACCTCGTAAAACAAATATCAGCTATTCTAACAAAAAAAAAACGTTTTTTTATACAGATCACCCATGAAAGAATAATTTGTATAATTTTTATGTGGCTGACGATGATAGCCTTACCATAAGAGATTGTTCGTAATACAGATAATAGCATGCATGTCAGCGAACCTCCTTCTTCTGGACCTTGGGATGGCCATCAGCTTCGCCACCATCGCCGTGCCAGAACTCCTCCATGCTAAAGAAGGCCTCTCCCTCGATGACAGTCAGGCTTCTTGGTTCGGTAACTGATCTTACTTCTTAGTTTCTGTAAAGTTCTAAGTTTAGTACTCACTTATTAAAGCCACGATCACACCTAGCTGAATTCAAAGACTAATTCGGCATACATTGCTCGTTGAAGTAAGGATATTGCAATTAACATAACCAAGCCTCCCAGCAATGTATGCCGAATTAGTCTTTGAATTCAGCTAGGTGTGATCGTGGCTTTACCTACTTAAAGTTTACTGTAGTGTAAGGTGCAGGCCTCATAGGGGTAGAGTGAGCGCTCCAGTGAGTGAACAGCTTCAGATAAATGTATAAAATTCCCTTTATCTAAAATTTTAAGAAATTTTGGCCTTTCTACCACTTGAATTCAATGAAAATTTTATGCTGACATCTCAATATTAATAAGAGGGCTCGTAAAAGTATACTTGTTTCAGGAATTTTGATTTTGGGTCATGTCTCAGTTACAGTAACTTTTTAGTTGTTGATTGAAGGTTAAGTTGTCAAGTTTTCAGTTTGTTGTTAGTACGAGTATAAGTATATCGGTGAGTTGATAATTTGATTTCTGCTATAAAACTGTATAAAATTGAGAGTTCCAGTAATGGTTCATAAAATCGACAAATATCGGAATAGAAATGTTTTTAACAAGCTAATATAAAGTCCTAATGAAATAGTGAACATAATTTTAGCATGCTACTTAGACCATGAAACTGAACAACTTTCTCGAAGGAACATAGGTCGAAATACGAAAAAACAAATTTGACCTCCCTTACAAATTGCTCTATCAGCTGATGCAGTTTTTATGGAAGGTCAAAATTTCTTTTTGAATGTGACCTAATTTTCCTTGAAGAAAGTTGTTCAGTTTAATGGTCTGCGTAACAAGCTTAAATTATGTTCACTATTTCAAAAAAAATCTAAATCTATGGAATTGAGCTAAAGTTTTGCTAAAATGTTCATTCATGCATTATTCATGTTGTACCAGCAGTGTTGGAAAAGATTTTTCATTAAATACTTTTACATTATTTTATTTGGTAGTTTTTTCGTTCATTCATTAGGTTATGAGACCTAGTAAATAAACATAATGTTATATTTTCGAGTTCGTTAATTTAATAAAGGGTATCATATACTCGTACCTATATCATATATGAAAACATGCCTCCTTACTTTTATATATATATTCTTTATTGCACATTTAACATACAGAGTAAACAAACGAAAGGATATTTACAAAAGCGGGCTTATCTCTACACGAGATTTATTCCAGCCAACCCATGGTTGTGAGAGAGAATGTTCATAGCGGGACACAATCGTGCATTGTAAATGGAATTAAATGAATATAAATAAATGTTTTACTACCGTTAGATAGACAATCATTTTCTTGTTTATAAGCCAATTTGGTAATATTTCTTATTTATTTTGTTGTTTCTGCATACACGTCCCTAGCTATTTTTAATTCATTAGCGATTCTTTTAAATTCTATTTTGTGTTCTTTAACTGGGTTTTATTCCGTTCTACAGTAGACAACTTCATCCGTACACTGGTGAATTGGTTTTCTCTGTTTTATAAAATTCTGACCAGGAATATGAAAAAACTTGTTGATAATATGATACCAGTTATCACCATCCTATTAAAATATCACAAGATATATAAAAAGAAAACAAAAATGAAAATTTCCTTGGGTGTTCATTCACTGAAGTAACTGCTTTAATCCCAAATCCCTGCTGGAATCAACCTTTGGGAAGCTCCTAATTCCCAAAGGTTAATTCCAAAAACCTCGAGTTACTACCAAACCAGTGGGTAGTTTTTCCCTTGAGCCTGTTGTGGTTCATCTGCGCGGTTCATGACCTTCTAAATGTGACAGGCAATATGATTTGGATTGTCTACAAAAATGGCATTAGCTTCATTTTATGAACAAGCCGGCCTTTTCAAGGAGTCTTGGCTGTGTCTGACCTATCTGTACAAGTTCTAAACTCAATACGCAGCTATTACGGCGCCAGTAATTATGACCTAAAGAAAGAAGTTAAGAATAAAGACATAGAAATCACAGAACTAGGCTTTCGTTATAAAAATACGGATAAAATTCATCAACAAAACTCTCTGCGAAATTATCTTGAAATATGTGCTTTTCCAGTAATGAAAATTTTTGTCAAATAGTAATTTTCCCCCTTCCTTTCCTTACTTTCGTTCCCATTTTCTGCTGCTTCCTCCTCCCGCTTGCCCTTTTTTTTACACGGGGAAATCCGTCATGGATACACTGCCGTCCGGGGGAACGACAGTGTTATGTCAGAGTCTTACTGAGTAAAACCACGTGGTGGCCAACTCTGGCACGTTTGAAGAGGTCCCGGGAATCGCCACAGGCCTAAGGCCGGTACTCTTCGTGCCTTGTCGCTGCTAAAGCAGAGACCCACCTCAGGGAAGTTTTGGCTTCCCCCTAGCACCGTCTGGGTGCCACGATAGCACACGGCCACTGTGCTCCGCGCTCCTTGGTTATTCTGAGCCCCCGCTCTGAATAAACACGTCTCCAAGGTTTCCTTTTAGTCGCCTCTTACGACAGGCAGGAAATACCGTAGCCCTATTCTAAGCCCGGGTCTACAGGGCACCCTCCTAGCTCAGCTAGGTGGTAAAGTACGAGCGTACGCACGTCTTCGACGCCCGTTACGTCTGCGGCGGTTCGGGTCGGAAGCTTCCGCTTCTCTTATTCGCTCTGCCGCTTCCTTCTGGAGAAGAACTTCCTCACAGAAGGCAGAAACTGCTCGCCAAGCGGTCTCGTCGCCAACCATAGAGATGACTACAGCAGGCAACGAGAGGTCATGACCAATTGTGGTACAGAGAATTCTGCGCTCTTCTGCCCAAGCTGGGCACTCATCCAGCGTATGCTGGGCTGTGTCCGTTGGGCAGCTATCACAGTGATGACATGCTGCAGATCGTTCTCTTCCAATCCGATGAAGGAAGCTTCCGAAACACCCATGCCCCATCTGCGTCAGTTGGAATGTCAGCACACCATGTCGACTCTCCAGCCATTCAACGAAAACCGGACGTATTGCTTCTATTGTGCGTTTGCCAGCACTCGAATGATCTAGCCTCTGCCACCACAGCATCACCATTTCCTGACGTAACTCATCCCTTCGTGCCTCAACTTCCCTAGGGGAAGGCACTTGCCCATTCATTATCCCCTCCTCGCGCCACCGGTGCACATTTGCCAGGGCGCTGGCGTCGAGGTCCCAAGGAGGAGACCGTGCCAAAAGACACGCCGCCTCATAGGAAACTGTTGAGTAACCTCTGATCACCCTAATCGCCATCACTCTATGAACAGACCGCAAGAGGGTAATCGTCTGCTTTTTTAAGGCTTCTGCCCACACGGGTGCTCCGTACAGGGCCATTGACCTCACGACTCGGTATCGCGCAACCGGTCGCCTCTTAGCACCCAGTCATAACCGATGTTCCACAAGAGTGGCCCTAAGACTGACCCCTGAGGAACACCGCATGACACCACGTGCGTTTGAGCTCCCTCTCGACCAGGGTATGATACGCATCTATCCGACAAGTAATCTGCAATCAAATGACGGAGGTAACGGGGCAACCCATGGTATCGAAGAGCCTCCCTGATGCAGCTCCAGGGAAGTGTGTTGAAAGCGTTGGCAATATCTAAGGACACCGCCAAGAACACTTTTCCCTAGGAAACCGCGTTTTCCGCCAGTTCCTTCACCCGCAAGATAGCATGCACTGTTGATCGCCCTCCTCGGAAACCATACTGATTGTCGGACAAATCTGGACCCGTCGTGGCAAGGTGGCCAATAATGCGAGCAGCTATTATACGCTCCAAAAGCTTGCTTATCTCGTCTAACAACACAATAGGGCGGTACGCAGATGAGTTGTGGGTGAGTTAACTGGGCGCCCTGCTTTTCTCAGGAGAACTAGGTGACCCGTCTTCCACAGTTTTGGGAACCGGCCCTGTTGAAAACATTCCTCCCGCTTGGCCTAGGCGCCCTTGCATCACATAGAAGTTTGAGGTGCCTAGGAGCAATACTCAATTCTTGAAAATCACCGAGTGATAAAATATCACTTAAAAATTTCAAAATCACTGACTTTTTATATAAGTGAAGATTGACATTCGATAACTATAAAGTTGTGTTTGATTGATTTTAATTTATCTTTTAAAGGTTTATCAGGAGGAATTTAAATTTTAAAATTCTCTGAAGTGATATTTTATTTAATTCCTAAAAAGTAAAGTTAATTTACTGCATCATTGCTCTAGCCTTGCTCCGTTTTTGCCGGTGGTTTTTACGGACTCGGCTCCCTAGTTATGACCTAGGAGATTTGTCGATGGCACTGTTATGTTATAATTTATAAATATTCATTTACTTGCTATGAGTTCGTAAGGGCTTATTCATTTCATAATCACTCGGTAATAGGAAGAGAGGACAACAGAGAACAGGAGTTTGAGGAACTTTATATGGATTTTTTAATGCATTCAATACATTTTTATTTAATTTATAATTTTGTACCTGGGCGACCGAGCTTCGCTCTGTATAATCTTAACCAAAGCCCAATATTTATAAGAAAAAAAGGAGAAAACTAATTTTCCCAGACATGATAACTAGCTAGATCGAGTTTTCGCCCCCGAAAACCCCCGTTTAGTAAATTTCACCAAAATCGTTAGAGAAACCGATTACAAATATACAATATATTGTTTAATAGTATAGGATTTAAACGCCATCATATTATCACTTCATAGGATTTTAAACAGTACCAAACCGTCATAACAAGCGACTTACGAAACTGACACCAGCAAATGGTTGGCAACGTGCCTGTATCTGCATGTCACGCGCACCAAAACACGGGGAAAACAATTTTTTCCAGACATGAGACCTAGCTAGATCAATTTTTCGCCCTCGAAAACCTCTGTATAGTGAATTACATCGAAATCGTTTGAACCGTTCTCGAGAAACCAATTACAAATATACATACAAATATTTAATAGTATAAGATTACAAATTTTCGCCTGTTTTGGAGTAACTGCCATTTACTCCAATGTAATACTTGAACTGTGGTGGCGTGCACTGAGTGTAGTTCCTCCTGATATATCGTGGTAATTTGAACGGTATAACCAAAACAAAACGTTTGCATTAAACGTTATGTTAAACCTTAAGGAAACATTTTAGGCCACCGCCTTTGTTTTGGTAATACCGTTCAAATTACCATGATCATCCCAGGGGTTTTATTAAATAGTACCAAACCGTCATAACAAGCGACTTACGAAACTGTCACCAGCAAATGGTCGGCAACGTGCCTGTATCTGCAATGCACGCGCACCATAACACCTGTCTTCTACTTTGTGATCAAACTGCACTTGTGTAAACTCTTGAGGACGCAATAAGATATATTGATAAGCCCTTGAGCAGTATACATTTTTTGACTGTCATGACATGGTCAGGACCTTGACAGTTATGATAACTCAGCAATCATTATTCATCTTCTAGGAAGTATATCATTTTTGACGCAGCCCCTGGGCGGTATTATATCGGGCCCCATAGTGGATTATTGTGGAAGAAAAAAAGCAAATTTCCTATCGAATATACCACATCTAGTAGCGTGGACCCTCATGTATTTTGCTTGGAACGTTCCATCTCTTTTCATCGCGAATGCACTGCTTGGGTTCGGTACTGGGATCATGGAAGCACCCATTAACTCCTATGTAGGAGAGATAAGGTGAGGAAAAAATACATAATTATACATAATGTAAGGGACGGTATAAATACATAATGTAAGGGACGGTATACCGAAAACTGAAAAGGCGTGCTTAGTCAACGAAACTTAGCAACTTTCCCAAAGAAAAAATTTCGACCTCTCCATACA
The DNA here is from genome assembly GCA_947532105.1 of Athrips mouffetella. Lineage (NCBI taxonomy): Eukaryota > Metazoa > Arthropoda > Insecta > Lepidoptera > Gelechiidae > Athrips > Athrips mouffetella. The sequence continues at coordinate 13,985,873 of OX383956.1, forward strand.
AACTGTCCGATCCGAGTGAGCAATTTGTATGGAGAAGTTTTTTTTCACTACCCGAAAATGTTTCTTTAGAAAGTTGTTCAGTTTCATTGACTGGACACGCCCTTTCAGTTTTCGGTACACCGTCCCTTACACCCTTTATAGTTAAGTAAATCTTTGAAAATGTCTTGTAATTTGAAAACAAAACAGTTGTTTTGTTTAACCTTCGCTGCGACTTTTTTACATACATCCATAATGTCTCTGTTATTCTTCAATGGTTAGTCAGTCCGTACACGGCGGCGAGGCCAAATACCCATGCCACGACGTTTACACGCTCAGTGTACAAACCTCATAAGAATGCTACAGCATTGACGCATTACTCGTACAAGATTGCTGCGTTTGGGTTCGCCACCGCTACATTGTTATTTACCATTTGCTCTGTGGTTATTTACTATGAAACATCGACCATAAAATTTGATGACAACTTATCTGACAAAGGAAACTACATAAATGCTTGCTTTACATTTCTATGTATTTTTTAATCAATTAGATAGAAGTTTTGTTAAAGATTTCACACCAATCTGATAGAGGCACCTTTTAACTGATAATTATATGTTTTACGAAATAAATCCATTTAAAACAATTAGATGCAAGCAATTTCAACTGCACCATTTTTCTTGTTTTGGGGTGATTTTGTGATTCCCATAGCTAAAACTGTAGCCTTTTACAAAACGAAGAAGAAACCTCTCGTTCCAAATGTTGGAAAATCGAAACACTAAAATCATGGTTAGTCATCCCCTTGTACCTAACATGTTTGTAAATATCGTTATGTTTATATGCTCAATAGTAACTATCAGATTGAATTATAAGTCAATGACATCATTATATGTTGGGCATTGTTCGTCCTATATAGCCTGAATTCATAGATAGAACAGATAGCATAGCTAGGCGATTAACAGGAGAATAGGGAGTTTTCCTTGACGTTTGTCAAATACGATTTTTAAGTGTCGATGGATGGTACGCTGATCACTGTTGGTAATTTATTTTAGGCATTTGACAGCAGCAATCAAACTGACTTAATCATTTTATACATTATGTGATGTCACCATGATAGATTTTCCTTATGCTGTCCTGCAGAACCATCCAGTTGAACTTTCAAAAGTTGATTGAAATCACCCTTTTGTCGTCTAACCGGTCTAACCCACGGACTGATGAAGGACTGTTGGTCCAGATAAAAAAAAAATTTGCCAGTACGATGTAATTTTTTAAATAGGTTAGTTCGTGCTAAAATCTCGCCCATCTCGGTATGCCTCCGACCGTTTTTCACCCAATTCTGTTTAAAACACTTAATTATTTTTACAGATGTAACTTCTCTTTTTAGATAACATTAGTTCTCCTTTTCAGTCATCCATCAATACGTGGGTCCCTCTGCACCCTAACTCAGGTGTTCACATCCGTAGGAGTATTTGCAATGTATTACTTGGGTACAGTTGTAAACTTTCGTATGGCTGCCATTATCAGCCTTGTAGCACCTTTAGCATCTATGCTGTTTGCACTTTTAGTAAGTACACATTAGTCACACACTTATTCATTAGTATAAATATTTTTAGATGTTTGAGTTTTAAACAAAGGACGTTTACTAACAAGTTGCAAATAAAGCCTGGGCATACCGAGATACCTAAGTGGCTTTCTACAATCGTAAACGCTAGTAGAATGTGAATGAATGAAAATGTATGGGATTTACATTAGCTGTCATGCAACATTTCGATAGTTTATGTCAATTACATAGATTTTTGATCTATTCTACTGGCGTTTATAGTTATAGAAAGCCACGTGTCTCCGGCCCTTGGCTTCTCTTGATTTTTTGTTGCAAAAGAATTGGCGGTGGCAGAGTTTCATTAAAAAAAACTAACATGAAAGCTTGGATGTGCTTGAAAAGTTTATCTACAAAACCATATATTTTTCTAACTGCAGGTGCCAGAAACGCCAGTATGGCTGCTAGCCCGCGGCAAAGAGAAGGATGCTCTTCGGTCGCTTTGCTACCTGCGAGGATGGACGACCGCTGACCAAGTGAAGGAAGAGTTCGACCAGCTGAGCATGTACGCTAAAGACTTGCATCGCTGCGTTATATGCTGGACCGAGAGCCCAGAGAACAAACTCTGCCCGCACCAAGACATGAATCCAGTTAAAAGGTTACACATCTGTTTAATGGATTATGTATGCTTATAATGTACACTAGCACCAAGAAGGTTGCTTTATTAAGGTTTCGACAAAAAAGCGTCCATAGGATGCCATGCCACCATTTACTTATATATCAGTACTGGCCCATCGGCACGTTACACTGTCTCCAATTCGTTGGTCCACAATCTGACATTGTGGACCAACAAATGTCATTCACAAATTGTCAACTTTAGGAGCGGACTACGCGAAATGCGCAACTACCATACAAAAATGAAACGATGATTCATTTTCTTAGTTAAAAAATTACTTACTCTTATTGTTTTTTGCTATAATCTAATGAATAACACTGAAAAACCAGGCCTAAGTCACGTATATAACAGTAAAAACTTTGTTTTGTTTTTCCCGCTATATTATTTCCATTCCGTGTATTTATAGACCTCCTTGAAGTACTACACAACGTAGTTCACGCGATCTTTCACAGATGGCGCTTTTTTTTCATGTGTGGGGAAATTTTGAACCGCTTGTTTCCAAGACCCTATCTTATGCATGCCACCGCAAAATCCCATGACTGTAGTTGGTTGACAAAAATTCAGACAAACGTCGTTCGTTACGTTCCTTTTCGTCAAATGGCACATTTTTTTATGTATTTGGCTTTCACATCTCATATGGATGTTCTACGAGTATACCTGCCAGAAAAGACGTTTTCTAAATCACTGGTCTAGATATACCCCTTTCAATGGCAAAAATCCACACTACAGCTCATAATCCAAAGATTACACTAGCAATATTTGTAATCGGTTTCTCGAAAACGGCTCTAATTATTTTGATTAGATATACTACATAGGGGTTTTGGTTCTGAAAATTTGATCTGGCTAGGTCTCATGTTTGAGAATATTTAGAGTCACATTTTTTATAATAATTTCAATGTGCGTTTTAATGCGTTTAAGAAACTTACAGCGCCATCTGTTGTTGAGTAGCATAGCTTGCTAACGCGATGATATTTTAATTATGCAGAGCATAGCTCGGTCGCCCTATAACTATAACATTATACAGGGTGTAAGGGACAGCCCTCCGAATACTGAAAGGGCGTGATCAGTCAACGTAACTGAACATAATATCTTTCAGTGAATAAAACTTTCAGGAAATAAAATAAAAAATCGGCCTCTCCATACAAAATTGCAAACTTGATTAGACAGTTTGTATGGAGAGGCCGATTTTTTTTTCGTTTCCTGAAAGTTTTTTCGCTGAAAGTTGTTCAGTTACGTTGACTGATCATGCCCTCTCAGTATTCAGAGGGCTGACCCTTACACCCGGTATAGGATAAACATCTTTATGCTGATTTACAAAAGTCGTTAAAAATAATACTCTCAAATTAAATAATGAAGAAATAGGTACCTGAGCGACCGATCTTTGCTCTGTGTAATCTACCAAACGCGCTTTTTTCGAGAAATGCTCGAAATCGTTGAAGCGGTTTTCGAGAAATTAATATTGAGATATATCTCATTGGTATACAATGAGATATACAAATATTGCTCGTATAATACGAGTAGCTTACCAATGCTTACTTACCTTACTTACCAATTGCAGATGGGTTTTGAAGGTCCGGTACGTTATGCTCTGTAAGGAAAACTTACGGCCTTTGACCTTGGTCATGATGTACTTCCTCTTCTATGCGATATGCAGCACCACACCCATACGGCCTAACCTAGTAAATTTTTGTAGAGCATTCGGCATGGCAGACGATGCAAAGAATATTGTGGTATGAAAATTGTGATATTTTATTAATCTATGTAAAGTTGTCGGTAAACTTGAGCAGTCAAGGTCCAAGATGTTTAATACATGTCGCAGCCATATCGTATAAGTAGCTGGTGCCCGCGACTTCGTCTGCGCAAGTTTATAAATTGTAGCCTATGTGTTATTGTAAAGTTTCATTAAAATCCATTCAGTAGCTTTTACGTGAAAGAGTAACAAACATACATCCATACATGTTTACAAACTTTTGCATTTATAATATTAGTAGGATTCGCCATTTTACAGGCGGCCGTATTATACAAAAAGGCGCGTAATTCGTTTCTATATCTCAACCAAACTTAACCAATCCCGAGTAGATATCGGTTAGATTGGGTTAAAATGCACCCAAATAAGGCCACGGCGTGTTATAAAATATGGCGTTCCAGAAACAGATTACCTCCATTTTGTACCTCTAAAATAGTTTTACAAAACGGCGGATTACAGGATATGACTGCGACATAAACAACATTAACAATTAAGTCTTGACCATGAAGTATTTACCTGACCAGGAAAATTATGAGCAAGGTAACTTAAAGTCTTCATGTTATTTGTTTTCAGATGATTACCGGATTGATAACATTTCTCACGGCCATTGCAACTGTTATAATGATCAGAATTCTGGGGAAACGAAAGCTCGCTATATCCGCAATGTTCGGTACTGCCCTTTGCTTCATAGCTCTCAGTATATATGCAAAAAAACACCTGGACAACTCTGTATACTCTTATGACGTTAGTACATTCCCGAAAGAGACAAGTTACACACCACTTGTCTTCTTATATCTGTTAACATTGTTCACTGGATTTGGGATACCTTGGGTATTGCTCGGTGAAGTGTTTCCGTTTCGGTAAGCTATCTTTTTATTTGTAAACAAAATTTCTAGGTTGTTAGTGTAGTGACACACCAGCCGTTTTTAAGTTACCTAAAACACATCTGGCGGAATTTTCGCTGGTGTCATACTTGACAAAAACATTCGGTCGCAGAACTTTCCGCGTTGGAATAGCTGCAGGCGTGTTGCTATACTAAGGTATGTTAACTTACGAAACGAACGTAAACTTACTTGTAAGTCAAAGAAACAAAACAACTTTCGATAAGCCATTGACAACGATAACAGCCTCCGTGGTCTATAAGAGTGCTCGATCCGGGGGTTCTGGGTTTAGCGGCTCAACAACTGACACCAGTGTGTGAGGTCGAACATCGACCTTGCAACCGACACAACAAGATGATGAAGACATTTTAATTAATGTAGATACAGTTTTAGACCAAGCCAGACAAGCTGCCACGGTGTTAAATTCCAAGTTCAACAGTTTCGTTGACTAGCTTATTATTTTGGGTTTCGGTAAGCCGTTCTCTTACACCTCAATCCATATAAAAGGAGTTTTAAAAATATTGCAGAAGTCGTGCTTCATCACAGGGGTTGGCTGCAGCGAGCAACTACATCATAATATTTATCGGTTCTAAAACATTCATCAACTTGGAACTTGGAATCCACCTCTGGGGATCGTGCTTAGTGTATGCCTTGTTCGGTATCGTCGGCACCATCTACTTATATCTCTTTTTACCGGAGACTGAGGGAAAGACTCTCGAAGAAATTGAATCATTCTATAGCGGTGAATTCAGGACTTTCGTCGACGACCCAATGGCAAATTACTTCAAAAGATTAAAAAGAAAAATGTAAGGTTACCTATTTATATGAGTAATTTATCAAATAAACAGTTTTGTATAATAGACTATGCTCTTTTCTTAAGAAACCTTAACAATGAGTATTATGTATAAAAAGTTTAATCTAGACGGTTGGATCATGAATTCTCGACATAAATAGAGGCAAAGCCGATTCGTTATCCCAAAGAATTGCTAGGAACGGTCTATTGGCCTTAATAGCCACCGAGGGATCGTCGTACGAGAGAGCTACAGCTGCAAATGATGTAGCAGCAGCTGCTGATCCTCCTTCTTCATCGATAGAAAGTACAGCCGTGTGGAGGGCTGATGATATTTGTGGAGAATACGCCCGATATGTCCCCAGGCCAGACAGCTCAGACATCTGACCGAAAACATTCGACACGCCCATCTGAAAAACATATTTTTAGTTAAAATAATGCCAATTTTTATGTTTATTTTTACATACTAATTTCGTTGCTCATACCTTTCTCAAAACTGGATTGAGATCAGTGTCAGCTCGTGCCGTAAACTTAGGTATTTCCAAATCAACCTCTTTAGGCGTTAAGGTGAAGTAAGAGGCTAACTGGTCTGAGCTGATGGTAGAGACGACAGCATCAAGGGTTGATACTGGAGATGGTACTATCACCATCAGAGAATATTGTTCATTCTGTAAAGAAAGGAAAAGAAAGGCTTTATTACTTGTTTAGGTTTATTCGGTTATGGCGTATCAGCTAGGACTAGGGCCTATCCAAAAAGAAATAAAAATCTTATCGTTTTTGTTCCACCAATCCGAAAACTGGCCAACTGGCCAAACTGGCACTGGTCTCGTGTACCGAGGGTTAGCGATTAATTATGTGTGTGTTAGGTGTTATGTAATATTATAAGTATAGAAATTATGTTGTTTTTTTTATTTAATATAAAAACAATAATTACGAATTAGAAATTGCTAAAATCGCGAGGATCGCCCATGCAGACTCGGTTCAGTTGCAAATGTCAAAGAATATACTACTGCACGAGTGAAAGTTCACACGCCAGGGGTAGTAGACAAGAGCTGTGGACAAGAGGCTTTCTAAGCGCCAGAAGAATAGAATAAAAATGTATGATATTGACATAAACTAACGAAATGTTGCGCGACAGCTATTATCAATCCCTTACATTTAGCTGTTCTATGGTTCTATTAGTGTTTTAGATTATAGAAAGCAGGTACATTCTAGAGTTAGTCAAGCTTGACACTCGCAGTGTAACTCTAGCCCTTAAGTCTTTTGAAACAAGAACAGTACTTAGTGCAACGAGTTGTTCAATGAGCTCTTGTCTGCACCCAATTTCTTGACAGTGAATGAAGCGAAAATGATACATTCAAACATGGAAACAACAACTCACCTCAAAAGGCAGAATGATTACTTGAGCATTGTTACTGCTGTCGACGCCCGCTCGAAAGATTTTTCTTATTCGCATGAATGGAATGCGCTTCGGAGTAACGTCATTAACGTAAAAATCACGAGGAAGGGTTGATTCTGGCTTGAACTTGATCTCCCAGAGGCCTTTGAAGAAGACTGCGTTCACCATGACTACTTGTGTATTCTCAGTTACAACATCTGGAATTATAAAACATAAAATTGTCTAAAATCGTTTACTTGTAGAGTCCGGGAGCCGACAAGATTTTTCCTTCGTTTTTCATGTGATATTTATTCAGAGCAAAGAAATGGGGGACAATGAGAGGATTAAGAAAAACCATGTGATCAGCCTCCTGAACAGAGCCTCCTGAAGCCTCCTGAACAGAGGCCTTTTTCAGATTTTAAGGCTGGGACTCAATTCTTGAATATCCCCGGGTGATAAAATATCATTCAAGAAATTCAAAATCACAGATTTTTGTTTTCGAAAGTGAAGATTGATATTCGTTAGATATAAAGCAGTCCTTGATTATCAATTTTCATATATTATGATTTACCTTTCAACAGTTTATCAGGGTAGGTATGAATTTTTAAAGTCACAAAAGTGTTTTTTTTTTATTATCACCCGGTGATATCAAGTATTAAATCCCAGGTCTGTTTTAGCTAAAGCTCCAACTTTCTTGTCCGGCAATGTTTTTTCAGTATCAGTATAAGCTACTCTATTATCACTTCACTTTTGTTTGCTCTAAATATCACCATGATATCCAATCAGACAAGCCTGAAAATCTGAAATAGACAATTTCTTTGTGATATCATAATGATATTCAAGGCGATCAAAAGTGATAGCCAGTGATAGAGTAGGTTATGGTGATATAAAAACATATGCCGGAAATCAGACCAGCTTGAAAAGGTGAAAAAGGCCTCCTTACACTCCGGTCGAGAACATCTTACAAGATTTTTGTGATCCTCGTATCATCCCCCATTTACTAAAACATCTAGTTTTTGCCCTAAATATCTCGTGAAAAAAAACCTTTCGGCCTCCGGTCCATGATTTATTAGACAATTCGCTTTCGTTTATGGCACGGGAGAGTATGTTTTTCATGAAATGAAGATTTGCGATAAGAGGATTTTAAGAAGTTTATTCCCTAAGGGGGTGAAATGGGGGAAAAGGATTTGTATGAAAGTCCTTTAGTTCTGAAATAAGATATATACATATTTTTTTCGCTCAATCACGTGTTCCTTGAAAACTTTTATCCAAGGGGGTGAAAAAGGGTACGAAATTTTGTCGGTTTCTTGTTCTCTACTCCGTGGTCCAGAGGAAGTTAGCTAGTTAGTTAGTTGAGGTCTTCGTAAACAATAAAAAAGTAAGTGTGTAAGCTTTTTTTTTTAATTAATCCCTTATGGGGATGAAATGAAGGTTGAAGGTTTGTATGGATCTCTGAAGCTGATCTCTCTCTCTCTTTATAATTTTTATTAAGGTTCGCGACAAATACCGATTACAAGAATTTCATCCACCGAGGGGGTGGTAAAATTCATACACATCTGAATTTAAGCTTTTGATAAAAATAAAAAATATATATGTTTAAGCGTACTCGTATCTTGAAAATCACGCTCCAAGGAGGTGTAATAGGGGATGAATTTTTGTCGTTTCATTGGTCTATGAGTCCTTCATTTTGAAGCTATAGACCCGTTTCGTGGGGAATATTGTTCAGTTTCATGTGCTGATCACCATGCTATAGCTAGATGTTTTTGGTGCTTTGAGTCCACAAACCAGTGATGCAACTCACGGACATCTAGGTACTCAATCTTAGTAAATTATTATAAATGTCTGTTTTTAACAGAGTCAAGTCGATATCAGATTCAAGAAGATAACGACTCATACCCTTCAATAGCATATTATATTTGGTGATATAATTGAGGTGTTCGGTTTGTGACACATTTTCTAGATTACCAAGTATGCTGTGTCAGATACCGCAAGAAAACAGTACTAACGAGCAGTCAGCCACAAGAAACAGTTAATCGCTAGTTTAGCGACATACATGGTGCAGTCTACCGCAAATGTAATTTTTTTTGTTACTTGATTATTTAGCCTATAAAACTGAACATTTACAACAAAACATTTTTACCGGGTAACAGAAGAATAGAATACCCAATGGCTTTGCAAATAACCAAGTGGGATCCTGAGGGCTTCACAAGGCTGAGAGGACGTCCTAGATAGAGATTGCATGGCGGAAATGACACATTTTCGAAGAGATGGTAAGAGCGGGCTCAGAATAGAGAAGAGTGGAAGAAGGAAATGGAAGCCTTTGCCCTGCAGTAGGACGGTATAGGCTTGATATTGTATTTTATCCGTTTTGTTGTTCATACTTATTCAACAACCATTTTCGGATAGATGAGAAGAAAGTGTTACATACCTGTAGTTAGAAGTTCAGTTATTTTATTGTTAGTTTTCTGAGCGATGAAATTGTTTATCGTTTGTACAGCTTCCTGGTTTTTAGAAAACTTCATGGGAGTCACTTCACTGCCGAAAGATCGCATAGCTACCCTCTTGAAAGCAGGACTCAGATCGAAGGCATCGGCTACAAACAATCCATTGGCAACCTTCAAAATATTTCGTGAGCTTCGTTTCTAAAATAAAAATTTGTAACGTGAAAATCCAGGTTATTCATTGCAACTTGATTGCAACAGCTAAAAGTACCTACATCTACTTATTGACGCAAGCGCAAGTGCCCATTTAATCAGGACAAAACAACTTAAAATTAAATTCGCTAAGTGTATCTTCGCACGGGCCGCAGACGAAATAATAGTAAACGGGTTTTAAAATTACCAGGTTTAAAAAATATGCGAAATGTCAGATGATAAAATTTACAAAAAAAAATGTTTTTGTTGATGTGTCAAATGATGTGGGTTTTTCAAAACACAATCGCGTGTGCGCTGAGAAGCTATCTAAATAGATTTATTTTGTATTTGGCATGAAAAATTAAGTACTTATATGTGCTCTTATTACCTGAATCCTTTCATTAATTGTTCTGAATGCCTCAACAGATATTTGAGGCGTCATCTGCAAAGCTTCAGATATCTGACGTTGTGTATCTCCCAATGCTCCCTGTTGTAAGAGCGCCAGCAATTCTGCGATTGAAAATGGAGAAACTACCAAATTTCTTCCTTGATTGTTTATATTCTGTAAAGATAATATAACCATAATTGTGATGGTGTTTATTTACACCAAGCACATTAAAGATGAACGGATTTCTTGCCTTTAATAAATTGAGACCAAAATTTGAAACAGCCTGGAAAATGTTGCTGTTATTTGTTAGTGCAGTTGTTTTTATACTCTCTGCATTATCTCCGACATTTCTGATTACATCATCGTTTGCAGTGTATGCACTGTAGTCACTCTGGTCGAACCTATCATATTTTGGAGGCAGAATATTTTGACTCGGAAGTTGATCTTGCCCAGCGTTTAGTTTTTGATTTCCCTTCTCAATGTTGTACAGTCCAGAGTTTTGAATATCTAGTGCAGCTTGTGAGTAGCTATCTTGTGATAAGTTTTGAGGCTCAACACTTTTTTGTATTTCAACTGTGGTTTCACCACGTAATCCAGGTCTATTGTCTGCAAAATATATCTGATCCCGATTTACTGACGAAGTCTGTGGATTATTGGGACTCTGTGGCTGTGATACAGCACATAGCATACAACCACTTACAACTAGTGTCACTGAAACGTAAAATAATGATATTACATAAAGGTACTCGTTTATAAATAAGAAACTTTTCTTGTTAAAGTCATTTTATAAGATTTTTAAACAATTCCACTTGTAATCGTAGTCATGGCTGTAGATACAATAACAAATAGACGTAATAAAAAAAACGATGAAATGAACTATATTTTTTACAATAAAACGACGATGATGACGATGTTTACCACGGCATAAGATTGTTTTCGTACTTACAATGATGCAGCTCCATTTTGAACTTTTATGGAAACAATGATGATATTTTATCCGTTTCGATCTTTACTTGTAAAATAAGAGATCAGGATAGCTATCACCGCTTCATATCGACTAAAGTAATTTTCTTAGCGATGCGCACACGTATAACGATCAAGAGCCACTGTACTGAGACGCCAGTAAACAAAATCATCTTATGGTCAAATGTAATAATAGCATACCCATCCAAACGATTGTAGCATTTGCGTGGTTATAGTTAAGGTACTTAATGCTGTGGTACAGACTATAAGTATCTAAGTTACCGGTTTCTGTAAGTAGTCTGGTTTTATACTCTTTAGGTTTTCCCAACGGAGCTGGTTTCCTTGAGTCTATATTTTAATTTGTGTTTAGTTAATTTTATAAGATATGAATGACGTCTTTGCTTTGCATTAATAACTGAATCCATACAGATATTTTGTATGCAGTCCAGGCAATTCGAAATTAAGTAAGTAAAACGTGAAAGGATTTACTGTTTGAGCTTTATTAAACAACTAGCGGTTCGCCCCGGCTTCGCACGGGTAGATATAGGTTCTTGTTGCATCGGGGGTTACTAAAGAAACCAGCCAAGCGCAAGTTGGACTCCCACCGAGGGTTCCGTACCACTAAGGTAAAAATACTGTCCTAGTTATGGGCAGTCATACCATCTTATCACGCAGAAGTGCATTAAATTCGCTCGAGCCGACACGCACTTCATCAAAACCATCATAACATCCCATAATACGTCCACTAAAGGACAAGGAGCTCCCTCCAGAATTCGAGCCCTTGCTAGAAGAATGTGGAGGGGAAGTATCTTAGTCACCACGCTTGTTAGCATTAAGGCTGGCACCATGGACCGCGGTTGTTGGTGACCGCAGTATGTAAGATGGTGCGATACACGGAAAGATGTCGCTGCCCATCTTCCGGTTTGTAAACCCTTAGTCGCCTCTTACGACACCTACAGGTTGAGATGGGTTGGCACTATTCTTTGCCGCTACCACACGGAACGACACGCACTTGACCAGTCAAATTTTTCGTGTCTATTCTCTGTTGTAGATAAAACCATTACAGTCACTTAGGGCGCTGTTTCTTTAATTTCAATTTTGATAACGATTACACTCATGATAACTTTTGAATGGTATGTCCGATTTTAATAATTCAAAAAGTTATTTACAGGTACTGATATAGCCTTGAATACGAAATCATTTATTTGGATAAGGATTAATAGGTACGAATAATGTGGCCTATATAGTTTGTACCGGCGTTACTATTACATATTTTAACATGAAAAAGTAGTTATTGTGACATAACTGTAATAGTTAGACATATGGTATCACGGACTTTTTTGTAGATATGGCTTCTATAATTCTGTAGTACATTACTTTGCTCTATTGTTAATAGTTTCGGCAGCGTACTCGATATCAGGATGCTATTTAGTATTTTTTTCACACCTTGGGTTACATTATCGAAGTTTTCATACGGAACACTAACTTTTTTTAAAATATTTTATAGCCTATGTTCATCCCGGATAATGCAGGTTTCTGGTGAAAGAATTTTTCAAATCGGTCCAGTAGTTTCGGAGCCTATTCATTACAAACATACAAACATACAAAAATAGGTACAAATCTTTCCTCTTTATAATATTAGTGAAGAAGTGTAGATAAGTCCTCGTTGACTATGGAAACTTCTAGATCCTATACTATTAAACGAGCGATATTTGTATATGGTCCTAATGAAATAGTGAACAAAATTTTAGCAGGTTGCTTAGACCATGAAACTGAACAACTTTCCCAAAAAACCAAATTTGACCTCCCATATAAAATGCGCTATCAGCTGATGCAGTTTCTATGAGAGATCTTGTATAGATTTTCGTATTTCGACCTATGTTCCATGGGCCAATTACTATGTTCACTATTTTATTAGGAAATGAAATAAATATAAGTATAGTTGTTTATTTTTTGTATGACATTTTTTGACATGAATAAAATTTATTTGAGTATAATATAATTCATCCCCCATTTCTTCCCCTACAATAATAATTTTTCAAGAAACGCTCAATTACGTGTTTCTTTATTTTTTACCAAAAGCTTAAACCCCCCTTTAAGCTTTTATTAGGAAATGAAATAAATATAAGTATAGTTGTTTATTTTTTGTATGAAATTTTTTGACATGAATAAAATTTATTTGAGTATAATATAATTCATCCCCCATTTCTTCCCCTACAATAATAATTTTTCAAGAAACGCTCAATTACGTGTTTCTTTATTTTTTACCAAAAGCTTAAAGGGGGGGAGAATGGTATTTTTCTGATATTTTTCATCATAACTTGGAAACTGAGTCGTAAAAAAATACAAAAATATATTTTATATGATAGCCTTTTTATATGATACCCCATTCGACCTAGTAGCGATTATTTCAAATTTGCCCCCCCCCCCTATTTGGGCCTCCTTTACTTTAATCATCATATTTTTTTTAAATTCTTTCATGTGCAATTAAGTTGGGCAACCATATTCTAAAACTATTCAAAATATCAAGTCGATAGCATGAGTGGTTACCGAGATATACAGGTGTGACAGACAGACGGACAGACAAAGTCGCACCATAAGGATTCATTTTTTACCATTTACCATTTTGGTATCGGAACCCTAAAAACCTCAAGCTAGACCATCAAATAGTCAAAAATTTATTTCCTACTTGATAATGATTTTCAAGAAACGCTCAAGAAAACACGCGTTTCTTTGCTTTTTACCAAAAGCTGAAATGCAAATTTGTATGAATCTTATTCAGAAACAAAGTATTTTCATACATTTTCCCCTATTTCATCCCCTAGAATTTCTTAAAATCGTTTCTCATCGCAAACCTACATAAATAAAACGAAAAACATCCTCCAAATTTCGTGGTTCTTTAATAACTGATTAAATAAAATCAATTAAATAAAAAACTGCTGATAGTATATTATCAGCAGTTGCAGAGTCCCATACAAATTTTTATCCTTTTCATCCCTTTAAGGGGTAAATATCAAAAAAGCTTAACGTACTTTTAAATTTTTTATGTGCCATTATGTAACATTTCGCGAACGTGATATTATTCGACGAGACGGTGTGGGGGAGCAATGAACAATTGCCCCACTCGACTAAAAAGTGAAGAAATTCCAAAAACTAAAGAATGTTCTAGAACACGACACTGGCAGAAATATCTCCAAACATGGGTTGACTATTGCCAAATAAAAAAAAATTATAGTGGGCAATCAAATGATATCCCAAATGTGTTAAAATAAAGGATGATGAAAAGGTTTACCTATGGCAGTTATACAATATGGGTGTTTGAACTTCTTTCTATTTAAAAAAACAAGTTAATCAGTTAGTAACAGCGTTTTCGGAAACGTGATGGGCACTTTATTTCCGCTGTAGAGGGTATACAGGAAACAAGTCATAAGCGAAACGAGTCATAGGGAAACGAGTCCCCCCTATTTCAATTCATCTTCACATATAGTCTGCCATAGTTTTAGTAACAGTAAATAAAAACTAAATTTTTTAAATAATAATTTAATCTTACACATATCACAACGTGGTTGTATACAGATAAATAAATAAATAAATTTTTAACTTATCCTTAAACTAACTTAAAACTAGGCTGTGTACTTTCTCATTATCAAATGCTTCTGGTTTGTTAAAATAAAATTAAAATAAGACTGCTAGCTGGCGTGACCACCATCAAGTCATGATCAAGTAAAAAGTTAAGTGGCAACTGATGGTGGCGACCAAAGAGATTCCAAGTATAATAAAGTACGCGACATCTCGGAAGTGCGGTTGAAATGGTTGGCGCGCCATAAGTATCGCCCGCACTCCCGTGCTGTCGCGTACTGTACTTATAAAATCAGAGAGCGCACACCAAGCCAAAGACAAAAACTTCCCTGAGGTTTCCTTAGAACTTTCACGCTAAATAGGCCTCCATCTCTTTCTAGCTAGCATGCCAATCCTTCAGATTTTTTTACAGGGTCGGAAATGTTCTTTCACGAGAGCCCTCTAGTTATTAAAATTTATCGACTATGTACGGATAAATCAGTACGAATTAATTTTAAATATCGAATGGCGTAGGCTGTTGCGGGTCAACGACCTTGCCAGCCACGATGACGAGGTTGTCCAGGCGATCCACTATGAAGAACAGGAAGGGATGTTCAACAACAAACTTGCGAGGGGCCTTCGGTGTTGGTACCGGTAGATTTTTCAGGGACTCGGAGGGATTTCCAGCTGAAAGAAATAAAAGGCAATAAGTATATTTTAAGTAAGTGAAATGGAATGGTTCTGTAGCTAGCCCCACAGCAAAATAATATTTTAAAAGATGTTTTCGTGTGATACAGTTACATACACCACGCATCACGCTTCTTTCCCGTCCTTTAGACGCTAATACCATATACGCAAAACACCAACTTAAGGACCCTGTGTAAGGACCCTTCCAACGTTTCCATTCACTCTCGTCGAGTAGATCTCTTTCGTCTATCTTCATTTCAACCAGACCATCTGAGCACTTGTAGCATCTTTTACGCCACAACGTTCTCTTATCATACTTTCACAACAATCGGGTCTACTGCAGTAGTGCTTCTTCTGCCTTCTCCATCTTTCGCTGCCATAGATCTGTGTCGGTACCAAAACGCCTGTATGTATGCACAGCCAGACGAGCCTTAAGAGATACTGGTTATCTGGCGGAACTCCTTATATAAGCGCATTGGCGTAGCTAGGGAAAATGTCCAGGGTGGGCAACTAGCCGGCTGTAGTTTACCTTTTTTATGTTACAAATGAGCTAACGGACACGTGGGCTAAGATGAAAAAACCGGCCAAGTGCGAGTCGGACTCGCGCACCGAGGAATCCGTACCACCACATAATCACAATTGTATTAGTTGAAATTTCAGTAAGTTAATGTGCTAGATTTTTTGAGTCCGACATGCGCTTGACCAAATTTTATTATTTTTTGTTATTTTATAGCTTATGCACTATAAACATACCAATTTTCAAGTTTGTAAGTGTTCCCGTTTTTAAATAGAACTAAAAAAAAATCGCCTCAGCGACCATCCAACTTGACTCCTCTCTAATGTTCTTAAAACGGGAGGTCACCACAATAATAATTGGTTACCATTAGTTGTGAGAAAAGTTGTAATATTTAATGATTTCAGACTTTTCCCATTATTTGTTCTGTGAGACTTAGCTTCTTGCCAAATTTCATAATTTTAGGTCAACGGGAAGTACCCTGTAGGTTTTGCATTTTTGAATAAGGACATAAATTTGAATGAGGACATAAAAATTGCGTCATTGTAAAAAAATTAAATTTTCAGATCTTGTGTGGTTTATGGATCCTAATATATGGGATTAATTTCAACCTGATACCTTTACCCGTTCGTGAGATAAAGGGTCTTGACAGACAGACAGACAGACAGACGGACAACAAAGTGATCCTATAAGGGTTCCGTTTTTTTCTTTTGAGGTACGGAACCCTAAAAACAAAATTTTTAACTTTACTTAGGTTTCGTACGCATCTGTCAAAATCTATCAAGGACTGGGTGAGGTGTAGTGTAAGTGACAACATGAACGTTTTCGCAAACGACTGGATTTAATTATCTTGTAAACGGGTATGATGAAATAATTTTACGAAGAGTTGTACTTAAGTCTTAATTTTATGCTGATATAAAAATTATAAAATTATAGGTTTCGGTATCTGATGTCGATATTTCTAGGGTGGGCAATGACTTTTCTAGGATGGGCACAGCCCACCCTTGCCACCCCCTAGCTACGCCCCTGTATAAGCGTTCAGAACACTTTATTTTCTAAATCCCTTAAAATATCACTGTCGTTTCCATCTCTCGTGAACTTTGAAAGCGTAGAGAAGACATTTGACGAGAAATTCTCATTAATTTTTAGTTCACACATACTTTCTTTCACATCTTGCAATTGTGTTGGTGGCGGTATACCGGCTGGCAACTTTCAGCTATGTAGTAATGGGAAGTGTGAGCCTTAACGATTACAGCTGCATGAAAATTTTCTTAAAAGACTATCCATAATTTTTCGTAAAATTTTGATCCGTATTCACAGATTTTCAGTAAAATGTACAGTTATCGAGAAAACGGCCATCCTACGATAAAACAAAATTTTTGATGCCTGTCGATCGTGTTTCTTATACGGATCAAAAACTTCTATGGGTCCATCTGTTTCATGTATTCTATGGGTCCAACACAGGTTGGAGTACTAAAAAACTACAAGTTCAAAATCATGCTTTTGGTCAGAACCTTGGTGTTGCTTTAAAACTGCCAAAACTTGTACAAGTTTTGCTTTGAAATAGTTTGTCTATTCCAAAACTTTAAAACCTACATTAAGAAGACATTAATTCCATATTGGACACGGTGAAATCAAAAGCTGACCTCGTCTTCGTGTCATTTAACGATTCTATTAGGTTTGACAAATGTAGATTTTTTTTTATCTATTTGCTGACGATACTAAGTAGGCTAATCCCGCGGTAGTTTTTGCAGCCCTGTTGTGACCTTTTTGCTTTGTACAATGACACAATCACAGTCTTGCACCAATCTCTTGGTACTTGGCTGCCCATCCAACACAAGTTGAAAAGGCGGTACAGTACAGCTAAAAAAATTAGCCCCTTCACCTCGCCAGCCTTCAACCTCTCCACCGATACCCTATCATAGTTGCTTTACCTGATTTCATACTTTTCATTGCTTTCACTGTAACTGTACTCAAGTGATTTTCATCAGACCTGTAAGTTCGGAAGCCGAAGCATCAGCGTTGTCTACGCGAACCGCCACGTGCTGCACCAGCTCTTGCACGAACAGACCCTCCGCGGAGGATACTCCTGACAGCTCCGCGTCTCGGCTGAAGATACTGCTGACGCCGAACTGTAAAATAAATCAGTCCTTTAAAAAGATTCTTGGACGTCTAATGGATTAAAGTTGGCACGGTTAAATTAAGACAGTGAAATTAGAATCGATTCCAACTGACGACCCAGCAAGCAAGGAAACGCTCTCCGGACCAAGACGGAGCTCTGTCTCCTCCAAGATGATGTTACACAAAGTTACATAGCTTCCATGATCGGAACAAATAAAAATTTACACAAGTGATTTTTGAAGGAATTAAGAGATGTTCCGTAATCAAATTTTAATTTGTTTGATGGAAAAATATAATCTTTAAAAAATAAACTTCTGGTCCATGCACTAGCATTACTCCTGATTTCATAAAATGTATTCCCATCACACAAACCTTGGCCAGTGCTTGCAAGGGTTTAGTGGTCGTCTCCACGTAGAAGGTTGGCAGGCAAACACACAGCTCTTCCTCCGTCATACTGTCCTGGATATCGGACAGTGGAGCGGCAGGTAAATCAGCTGTGAGCCGAGTGAGGCCATCCCGCGAATCCGGTACCACCAGCAGCAGTGCGTAACGGCCACCCTGGAATATGTTTATAAAAGTTTACTTACACAGGCTATCAAAAAGATAGTCTGCAGTCTAAACTGATTTTGAGACATCAAAGTGGATATGACATTATTGGCCATTGCGAGTATAAAATCAACACCATAAATCTACTCATGATACTGAATTAACTGGAAGAATTTCCTTACATCATAGGGCAGCTCAATAGCCGTGCTGTCTAGTCCAGGCAGAGAACCAGTCTTGAACACACCCTTAGTCTTCATCATTGGAACCTGTTTCTTCTCGGTGTTAGACTTGTAGAAAGTACCAGACTCTATAAGCTCGAACGGCTGCTTCCACGAACCGCGGAAATACATTCCGTTGAAAATTATCATTAACGAATTTGACGCTGATGTTGCTGCAAGTAAAATTATAAGAGTTTATTTTGTGTCGTTGTCTGTCTTTAAAAATGAATAAAGCTTATTTTATATTAAAACTTAAACATATTTACCTGTGTTTGATTTCTTTCCGACGCTATTAACAGAGATGCTTGACGAAATGTCATTCTTATCTTCCAAAACTTTAAGACTTCTTCCGTGATTTCTCGCTTCGACGGCCACCATAGTCTCCTCTTCCTCACCTGACTCATCCTTTTTAACTGTTTCTTTGTTTACAAGCTTTATCTTTTCTTTAATATTTTTCGCTGGCTTATAATCCAGATCCACCTTTTCAGGTTTATCTTCAACAGCAAATGATATGAGTTTTTCTTCGTTTTCTTTGGGAGGCTTTATTTGCGAAGTGACTTTTTCTTGGCCTTCCGTCTTAATTTCCGATGATTTTGTTGAGGCATCCTTTTTTTCATCATCATTATCGTCATCGTCATCTGGTTTCAAAGTATGTTCTGCGTTATATTTCTCAACAGAACGCACTTCAGTGAGATAATAATCTTCTAAGATCTTCTTGTAGTCGTCATTGATCGTATAATTCTTGTAAATATAGAAAAAGTTTTTCAGTTCAGGTTGGTTGTATTTGTATTCGTGTGTATTTTTCAATCTTTCCATGATGTAGCGATATGTCTTTCTTGTAAGATTCGGGTCTTCTGGCAGGTGTAAAGCCGTGACCAGCTGATCTCTGGTTTCCCCGCGAGCACCTTCAGCAAGGATGGCCAAGATAGCTGAGTAACCAAGTGGAGAGAAGGCAATATTTCTATCATCGTCGATATAACCCTAGAAAACAAAGAAAAGTTGATATCTTTAGTGACACATTGAACTAAAAGCGGATTGTTTTTTATTTGTGGACCCTGTTCTATAACACTATTAGTCAGTTGCACAAAGTTTATTCTAAGTTAAAACTGCTTTAAATCTATTGCTGCTACTTTCAATACCTTAAAACTGAGTGTGAGCAATAGAATAAATAAAAGTAGGTTTAAGTTTAAAACCGCTTTGTGCAAGTGACGCTGAACGTATTAGTTTATCAAGTAAAAAAATAATACTTGAGAATACTTCTCTCTTCTTAATTTAGAAAGTCATAAAACAAATAAGTACATCTATAAACGGCCCGTTAAGTCCGTCTCGTGTCGTCGAGTTTATCTTCTGTTTATTCATTGTAAGATTTCATTTTTTTTTTATCCAGTTTTATAACTTGATTACAAAGCAGTAGGAAAAACTACGCATGAGAGCAGGTCGGATCGATATTTATCTACGTGTGTCTCTATCGCTCCAATGTGTAGCCCATCGATCCGTCCTGCTCTCGCGCTGCTGTCATTCTAATCAAGCTACATTATTACGACTGTAAATACCTGGAATATGGCAGTGGAGAGTTCGTTGGTGGCCTCCCCGACAAAGCTCGTGGCCCTGGGCGGGCCGCTGCGCGCACGCCGCACCCACCTCGCGTTGGCCAGGCTTGCCGCCAACAATACAACTGCAATAAACAATAGTTATATATGTATGTATAGGTTCATTCACATAAGTCCAATTCTTGAGTATCACCGGTACATAAAATGTCACTCAAAAGATTCGAAATATTAGATTTAACTTTTCTATAAGTAGGTAGTCCTGTACGCCCTCCTCCACGCTCCTGTACGCCCTGTCACAATTAAACACCTACCGGCTCCTTGGCTGACTGATGACATGAAGGTTCTGATGGAAAGGAAGATTCGAGCAAAATCAAAGTTCAAGGTCGACTCCTGTGACAAAAACAAACGTAAATATAATGCTGTACGAAATCACTGCAACATGGTGATACGGGACGCTCAAAGACGCAATATTCATAAAGCTGTAGAAAACGGAGACCCCGCCAAAGTCTGGCGGTTCCTCTATACTTTAGGAATTGGCAAGTCACGAAATGGTAATATACCAAAGGATACAAATCTCGACACACTAAATGACCACTTTTCCTCTTCTTCTCATATTGCTGCTGGTATTAAAAACAGTACACTTAGTTCACTACTCTCAAAGCCAATTCCTACGTTTCCCTCTTTCAATTTTCGTCAGTTCTCCGATTGTGATGTTAAGAAGAGTATTCTCTCCATCACCTCGAATGCTGTTGGCAGTGACAGCATTAGCCGTAATATGATCATACCCCTTATTGACATCCTTACTCCAATCCTTACCAAAATCCTTAACAACTCCATTACCTCCGGCGTATTTCCAACAGCGTGGAAAGAAGCTCAAATTACGCCTATTCCCAAAAAATGTAACCCTGCATCTTTCTCCGATTATCGTCCTATATCCATTCTCCCATTCCTTTCTAAGGTACTGGAACGGTTGGTCTATAACCAGCTGAGCCAATTCCTAAATCGCAATAACCTACTCAATCCACTCCAATCCGGTTTTCGTCCTGGTCATAGTACGACTACTGCCCTTGTCAAGATCTCTGATGATATTCGCATGGGGATGGAGCGACAGCAGCTGACAGTACTGACCCTACTTGACTTTAGTAACGCCTTTAACACCGTTGACTTTGACATCCTACTGGGCCAGCTGCACTCTCTTAACATATCTCCAACGGCAATTGACTGGTTTCGTAGTTACCTTTTTGGTCGCCGGCAACGCATCCGGGTTGAAGAATCCTTCTCCTCGTGGTGTGAAACTTCCGCCGGTGTACCTCAGGGTGGCGTCTTGTCCCCACTCCTGTTTTCAATCTTCATCAACTCGATTACCCTCCCTATTCAATCTTCGTATCACCTGTACGCAGACGACCTTCAGATCTACTCTCAAGCGGGAATCAATGAGCTTAACGACGCTATATCTGTCATAAATTCTGACCTAGCTCACATTTCCGCTTGGAGTCACTCTCACGGATTACGAGTGAATCCTAATAAGACGCAAGTCACAGTTATTGGCAGTCGATGGTTTGTCACAAGAGTCGACTTTGGGCTACTCCCTCCCGTTGTATTTGAAGGTGTCTGTGTCCCATATAGCCAAACTGTCAAAAACCTTGGGATCACTTTTGACAATACTCTTTCATGGAGGCCACAAGTATCAGATGTCAGTCGGAAAATTTTTGCGGCATACGGGTCACTAAAAAGGTTACGAAATTTCTTACCGACCAGTACGAAAATTGCTCTGGCGCAATCCTTACTGCTGCCTATCCTAGATTACGCTGACACTTCCTACCCCGACCTCACGGAAGAGTTGCTCAATAAACTAGATCGTCTTCAGAACCTTTGCATCAGGTTTATCTTTGGGCTGCGGAAATATGACCATGTGTCATCTTTTAGAGCGCAGTTAAAATGGCTGCCCATTCGCCATCGAAGAGATTGTCATATCCTTTCCCTTCTGTATTCTGTCTTATTCATACCCACTACCCCCTCCTATCTCAAAGAAAGATTTCAGTTCCATCCCTCTCACGTCGACCGTACACTCCGTTCCTCTCTTGACCTATCCCTCTCTTTACCTTCCCATTCCACAAACTTCTATCACGACTCTTTCACAGTAAGAGCTATAAGACTCTGGAACGCACTTCCCACCACGTTGAGGCAAGCTCCCTCACTCGACACATTCAAAAACAATGTTAAAGCTCACTTCCTCTCACTCTCTGGCTAACCTTATTTTATTTTCTTATTTTTTTCTCTCTTTCACGTCCCGTGATCTGATATTGGTTGTTGTTCTTTGTTTCCACTTGCTTGTTTATGTGTTTTATTTTTTATGCATGTATATTGTATGTAGTATATATGTATGTAGTATATTAATATTAGGTATATGTATGTATGTCTATTATAATACTATGTATGTACCCAATATTTATTCAGTTTATGGTTTCTTTGTGCACCGTCCCCGTATTACAATTATTTTGTTTCCTGCACCCAAAGGTTGCCTGGAAGAAATTGCTTTTTAGCAATAAGGCCGCCTATTGTGCTCCGTATTTCATTTTGTATTTTTTTTCTTTTGTAAATTTTGTATTTCTGTGTGCAATAAAGAGTATTGTATTGTATTGTATTGTATTGTAGTCTGAAAAGTGTTTATCACCCGGTGATAAAATATCACTCTTGATATTCGTTAAATATTCAGTAGTGTATACTTATTAATTTTCATAATTTTAAGGTTCCGTACCCCAAAAGGAAGAGACGAAACCCTTATACGATAAGTTTTTTGTCCATCTGTCTGTCAAGAGCATGCTCTCGAGAATTCCTGGTACCGAAAATACCAGGATTTCCCGGGATTTTTTTAAACAATCCATTACCGGTTCTTCGGCAAAAGAATCCCGGTTTTTTCGATATTTTCGGTACTGACTTCGCACATTCATTTTGGTCTATATTTTCTCACTGTTCACGGTTTTCAAGAAATTGACGAGCATTTTACTATCTGAAAATTAATTCAACCTATAACTTTTTAATAATTCAATAAAAATTCATAAATAAATAAACTGTTATTGATCTTAACAATACCTTTTTAATTTTTTTTCTGTTTAATATTGTGAATTCACACAGTGTTCATAACACATAACTTTTATAATTCCTTCAATTTTACATAATAATATATATCTATTTTTATTAAATTTCATCCCTTCAACGTGTATCGGAAAGGTATGATAATACTGTAACGTGTGAATCTGTCTATGAAACTGAACATTTTCTCCCGAAGGTTAGGTCGAATAACGAAAAAAAATATTGACCTCATAACAAAATACGCTATCAGCTGATGCAGTTTCTATGGGAAGTGGATTTTTTTTTCTCGTATTTTGACCTATATAACGTAGGAAAAGTTATTCAGTTTCATGGACAGATACGCATCTTTCAGTATCATCACACCTTTCCTTTACACGTTGTATTTAAATAATCGCATTAAATTTTGTTTTTATTTCTAGTTTGATATCTACAATCAAAGTTCCTAAAATAGTTAATCTTAGATGTTATTTCATTTTTGATAAGTAACATTTCGATAATTGAGTTAAAGCTGCTATTAGCATAATGTTATCTCATTCATACTTTTGAATGTTTTAATATTTGGATTAACGATTCCAAATTCTAAATTCAGAGTTGTTCTGAATTGAGTCTTTAAATACTTAATATAAAACAGTTTCTAGATAGATATACCCCTAATTGTATTGTTCAGTATGGTGATAATAAAATAATCAAATACTTTGTTTACACACACGAGAAACTACTACGATTTTCTTAAGACAGTTAAAAATATTGCTATGAAAAGAAGCAACTTGGTTTGAAATATATTCAAAATCGAAAGCAAGATTAATTAATAAAAACGTGTATCATGTGAATAAGTGTACATGGTATTATTCGAAAACGGACGTTTTAATGGGTGCTATATTTCACTAGCTTACGACACGACTGTCGGCAAACTACTCCATAGATACCAGAGCGAGTCTTCTAGTCAGATATGTAACAAGTTCAAACGTCGTTAAGTCACCAAAACGTAAATGATATAAGTTTTACTCGACCTCATTACTGGGAGAAAAAGCTTTTAATTTTTTTATGGAAAATATTTAATTTCTATTTGTTTCAGTCATTTAAATTTTTGAATGTTGTTTACTTACTTCTGACATCTACGCGTTATTTGCTTTTTTTTTTATTATCTTTCCGATACCATGATAGTCATTCCACACACAAAACTGAAATAATTTGTATAAATTAAGTATCGTATTGATGAAACACTGCTGCTTAAGATACAAGAGATAATTTTAGTTTAAGGACTTCCAAATGTAAACCTTACACAAAAGCAAATTGTAACCTATGTTATCTCTAACTTTATTGTGATTGATAAATTTTTTTGTTATTATTTTGATCTTTAAAACTATAAAAGTTTGGTTTTAAAAAAATATAATAAATATAAGGACTTTTAAAAGTTTAAGTTAAAAAAAACAATTGTGTTTAGCTGATAAGCGTCAGTTTCAAACTTCATGTATTAAGGATCTACAGTTCCATTAAGTGAACCATTTTATTGACCCCATTTTTTAAATACCCAGATATTTTCATTAAATCAAGTGAAACGTTTTATTCTACAACTTTATAGCTAATTTTCTATGTAAGTACCGAAAGTACCAAAATTCCCGGGAAATCCCGGTTCCGAGTCCAGTACCGAAAATCTAGTCCCGGTTCTTAGGAGGGCACCGTTTCTGCACCCCCGACCCTTTTTCTCACGAACGGGTAAAGGTATCAGGTTAAAATTAATATAAAAAAACCGGTCAAGTGCAAGTCGGACTAGTATATTTATAAGCAATAAAGTCCATTTTAAGACCGCAAAACAACATTTATTCGGCAAGGTTTTTCGCATATTTCTAAGGGAATTAAGGGAATGATATATTAAAATCGATTTTTTTGAAATATACAAGTAAAGCCCATTTATGTCATACTAGCTGTGCCCGCGGCTTCGCCCGCTTGGAATTCAGACAATATGCAGTATTGTGCAGTCCTCCCTCTCCCCCTTCCCCCCCTTCACTCCCTCCCCCTCTCCCTCGGGAGGGATTTCCCTCTCTTGGGGGATGATTTTTCAAACACACTGAAACACAGGTTTATTTCTTTCTTTTTATTAGTCTAAATCCTCATTTTTAATAGAATTTTTATACGTACTTTAATTCCTTTTTTCACCCCTTTGGGGGATTATATTAAAAATGCTAAAAAACTCATATTCGTATTAATAATTAAAATCCAAATTTTCAAATATCGCATGTCAAAACTGTAGGATTTTCATACAAACTTTCATCCCTTATTTCTCCCCTGACGGGATGAATTTTTAAAAATTCTAGAAAACCCCCCTTTTTTATTTTTTACCAAGAGCTCGGAACCAAATTTCTATAATTCTACATTTAAAAATGAAAGACTTATAGACCAACATACAGAAAAAAAGCATCCCCTTTTTCACCCCCTTGAAGGGTGATTTTTAAGAAATGTTAAAACACGTGTTTCTTCATTTTTTATCAGAAGCTTAAATTCAAATTTGGGTGAATCTAGCTCAAGAAACAAAGGACTTTCATACAAACTTTCATCCCTTATTTCACCCCCTTGGGAGACGAATTTTACAAAATCCTTTCTTAGTGGGAAGTTTTGACGTGCATAGAACCTGTGTACAAAATTTCAGATCTGTATCTATAGCGGTTACGGCTCGGCGTTGATGAATCATTCAGTCAGTCAGGACAAGCTCTTTTATACAACGTGATTTTTTTATTCACCAACAAAAATTTAAGGGATGATTTTGCCCATGAAACTGAACAACTTTTCCCAAGGAACATAGGTCGATATACGAAAATCAATTTTTGATCTCCCATAGAAACTGCATCAGCTGATAGCGCATTTTGTATGGGAGGTCAAATTTGGTTTTTCGTATTTTGACCTATGTTCCTTGGGAAAAGTTGTTCAGTTTTATGGGCCGAATCATCCCTTAATTTTTTTCTGATGAATGAAAAGTCACGCTGTATATTTAGAAGATGATATCCCATTCGATGACATTCGAAGTAACGACAGTTTCAATCCCCCCCCTTCCCCCTTGCCCCCCCATCTAAAATAAAAGCAATGATATTTTTTTAATTGTTTCGTTTGCAATAAAACTGGTCAATCATATTCTGAAACTATTCCTCAAGTCGATAGCATGAGTGGTTGCTGAGATATACAGCTGTGACAGACAGACAGACATGCGAAGTCGCACTATAAGGGTTCCGTTTTTTTCATTTCGGTTCGGAACCCTAAAAAGGTCCACGGAACCTTGTAGATGACAAAATTTAATCCTTCTACAATAGCTCGATCAAAAGATATGGCCATTTATGTTCTCATCTCCATACATTTAAAACCAAACCAAAACTACTTCCCGTTGACCATTAATAATGAAATTTGTCTAGAAGCTACGTTTTACAAGCAAAGAAAAAAGTTTAAACACATAAAATATTACGTCTTTCCCTACAACCAATCATAACCAATTAAGTTGAGCTCCCGTTTTAAGTACATTAATTAATTAGAGGGTCAAGTTCGAATGAACGCTAAGTTTTTTAAAATCAAAGGGCAAAAGCTTGTTGTATGGTAGACAGGTACGGAACTCTTAGCACGCACTTGCCCGGTTTGTTTATTTACTTTTCAACGGTTAAACAGAGTGAATTAAAAAATTTAAAGTCTCAAAAGTGATATATTATTGCCCATTCAAGAATTGGCTCCATGCCCATGGGACACAAGGCACGGAGAATACCACAACAGAGACCAGAGCAAACAAAATTAGAAAATCGCCGTCCATAGTCGCTGACGTCTGAACTCAATGGCTGGCGTCTCTCAACTGAGCCTTGTTATTCCGAACGGAATTAAACGTACGTTTGTGTTAAACATAATATTCCGACTGTATGTGGCCGACCAAATAGTGCATGCAAAGTGTATAGATTTTCCGTACTCATTTAGTCATGGCATCTCGCATCGATTTCTATCTATAATTAACATGTACCTATTTCTATCCATAATTAACTTAACATGTATTTTGCATCAAGAAATCAAGCCGTTCCGATTTGAAAAACATTCGGAACGCCGCATATCTGCAAAATAAAAAAACTGCGAACAAAGTCGCGTGCAACCAACAGCTAAATAAAATAAACAACAGCGAAATAGAATAGTTAGTTTACTTGCAGTTTTATAACCTCTTCCTTCACGAGGTTGAGGTTTTCAAAAATTTATGAGATTATTGCTATGATCCACTGCTGCTGATGCGCGCGGATATAGTATTGACTGGAGTCATTATTTGTAGAAGTCACATCGATATCACGTTTCAAAATGTTTGTGGCGCCATCTACGTTTCCCTTGAGAAAAGAGTCGATAGGTGGCATGGCGTACTGATCGTTATCGATTGACATATTTTTACTACATTAAATAAATAAAAAGTTTTTATTACAGATTTCTCCATTTTAATAATTTGTCAAAATACATTTATTTTGTCATGTCCTAGGTCAATATAAATTGTTTACATCTAAGAATTAAATCTTTAAGAATAATTAAAACCGATAAAAATACAACAAATTTAAATCTTATCTCGAGAAATTTCAACAAAAATATTTGGTATAAAAAAAGAGATAAGTTTTTACTTGTAGTTATTCGAGATAAACAAACTGCAATATGTATATTAATATAAAACATACATTTAAAAATGGTCCGAATTCAGTGTAAAGAAGTTCAAATGACAGTGAAATTACGACGACACAGGTCACGAACGTTGACGAACTGTTATGAAGATATAATTTTATAATAATTTAAAAATATTTCCTAACAGATGGCGCTGTATAGTTTCTAAATTTCGATAACGACTTGTTTTGTTGATTTTTTTCTTAAGATTTGTAATATTTGATTCAGCGTTTCGTGCAGGCGGTGCTTCAACAAATGTGTTAATTTTTGTATCTTTCGTTTTTGGTGAAAGTCATAATGACATCAACAATCAAGAATACTAACTAATACTTCTGTGTCAACATTATCGCTGCGTTGCATTGCTTGCAGCATGCCGATAAGTCAAACTTGTTATTTACAAAATGTGGGCACACGTTTTGAATATCTGGAAACAATAATATTTTTAAGGTTCCGAACCAAAATGGTAATAGTTATTTATGCAACTGTTGCGTAATGAGAGTAATTTTAACACGAGATCTGGTTTTTGATACGAGGCGCAGCCGAGTATCAAAATAGTATAGATCGAGTGTTAAAATGACTAATTACGTATAGTTGCATACAAAACTTTATCTACGACCGACAAAATAAAATAAAATTTTAAAGAGTAGTGATCAATTTATTGAACTAAGAGGACAGTTAGTTAGTACAGTTATCAAAAGTTATTCCCGAAGTTATTCCAGATCCAGAGCTTGTGAATGGAGTTGCTTTAACATTAATTTCATGTATATGGTTACTGACAGCCTCTTGTAGACTCATGTTCTCCTGGTACATACTTTCCATTTTGTTCAAATCACTTCTTTTGTTGCTACGGTCACTTTATATAGAAGCGAGCCAACTGTTAGCCTCTTGTCGATTTATGTACTCCTGGTACTCTCCGTTTTCTTTTAAATATAGGTAGGCAGTCGTCACCCCAGTAAAAAGTATTTTTACAAAATAACTTTAAAGTAGGCTGTATGTAGTACTGTGGTAGTATTGCCTTAGCCTATGCAGATTGAAAATTATGTATTATAACAGTTGCGGAATGAAAATCCATACTCCATTTCCGTACTGCTCGTAGTATGGAACAGTGTGGAAATGAAAATGATAGCGGAAAATGACCTCAATTTCGAATCTGTCATTGGTTTCGAATTTGGAATATTCCGGTACGGGAGTAGATAAAAACACTTATGGTGCGACTTCGTCTGTCTGTCACACCTCAAGGTAAGTCTCAACAACCACTCATGATATATGGAATAGTTTTAAAATAGGGTTGTACAACTTTTTTGCAAATGAAGAAATTATAATATTACTATTGTTGTAAAAGGGCCCAAATGGCCCCAATGGAAAATTTGAAATTGTCGTTACTAGGTCGAGTGGGGTATCATCGTACTTATCTTGTCCCTGGGTATCATACAAAAGGGCTTTACCTGTGCATTCCAAAATATACTTTTCATTTTTAGATAACTTTTTTTAATGTATGATGAAAAATCTTAATTATAGTCGATAGACGTTTATGTAAATATTACAGGAAAAATAAAACGATCTCTCTAAATAGCACCGTTTTTTAGAAACCCGCAAAAAAACTTTACAAACAACATTAGTTTTGCGGTTCTAAAAATGGAATTTATTGCTTCTTAAAATAGTGTAGATATCGGAACCATCGGCGCGCTAGTCCGATTTGCATTTGACCGGTTTTTTGTACACGCAGCCGCTCGTCAGCGCGTACCGCTAGTCGTATACTGGTCTTGTAACCACCTACGTACAGTACGTACTTGCTGCCGTGCCGAATTTTTATACAATTTGGAAAAATATTGTCCCAGTGAGTGATAGAGTAGATATAGCTTTATTTCACTTCATGTTTATTACGTATGTTCTTATGAAATCACATCACTCATCATCGTACAATCAAAAGCACATCAAGCTTGACACATTATACTTTGTACCGATCTCTTTTCATTAGACGTAAGGGCTAGAGTTGCACTGCGAGTGTCAAGCTTGGCCTGTCGTTGATTGTACCCGCTGTTGCCTTGCCCGGGACTTTATACGCGTGGAATTTGTACAAAAGTAGCCTATCGGATAGGCTTTTTTTGGATAGGCCCTATCCTTCCCCGTAGTTCAAACTATCTATTTACCATTTACCGGCTTAGAGGGCGATTCGACCACTCGGTTTCGCCCGCTGCGTCCGAAACCGGTAAGTACATACATTCAATTTTTGGAGTGGGTGTTGCAGCTACTTCCTCTTTTATGCCTTTTTTTGGAAAAGTATCATCAGCAACAAAATAATAATATTTTGCTTCATTGCATGCGGGAAAATATTTTAATATTAAAATTTGTTGACTGTTGGTTAATTAGTTAAAGGACTGATTGTATTTAATTATTGATGTTGATTAATCTAAAAATATGGCTTTTTATTAAGCATAGTACTTAGTGTAATATTTGTTGTGATTTCTTCTCTATTATTTGTTTTGGGTTTGGAAAACTTCAAATTAATAATAAATTATAATTTAAAAAAAATATACATAAAACTGTTTTAAATATCGAATTTGGGAACTTAAAATACTACCAAAAAGCTAAAAAAATCATCTCATATTTTAACTATTGATTTTTGTTATTTTTTACATCGTAATTATTGCATTTTATCTCGATCTGGTCTTTTATTTTATATTATCTGTTGAATAATTTAATTATTTATTAATTAAACAGTACATTTTATTGAGTATTTCATTATTTTTATTTAAATTATATTGACCCTACCGAAAGTTTGCGATGCTGTCTGTACAAAATATGCTAAAAAACGACCGTTCGATACGCCTATTCACAAAAATGTATTTTTTTGATTCGGGCGTGATGGACGAACTCGAGCGGTCGAATCACCCACTAATCCTATTTACCAAATTTTATCAAAATCGTTTCTGCAGATTGGTCGTGAGACCCTAACCGACAGAAAGAGTAAAGTTTTTGGATAGTTTGGTATATTTTTGATGATCATAACAAGGCAACTTGTGTGCCCTATTTCCTCAGTATTATAGAACCAGTGGATTTTAAATCCTTGTAGAATAACTGTTCGAACTGGTTTTGCATTGATAAGTCGATAGCTTTTGTAGGTCAGCAGTCGGCAGACTGTGAGAATAGCGGAACGTAGGTATCATTGAAGTTTACTGTAAAGTCAGTTACTCATGTGTTTCTTCTATCAATATTTAGAAACTAGTCAAGAAATTAAACTAATACGATTATTATAGATAGATCCACCCAAACTCCGAACTAATCTAAATATATACTACTCGGCGAACGTACCAGGACCAAATTCAGGACGTTCTGAACAAAGGCCTGGTTAAAAGTACCCTAAACCGACGAGCATGTATGAAAGGATTGATGAAAGTACAGGAAGCGAGGGAAGTATGTCAGGATCGTAGCAGGTGGAGAACTGTGGTCTCTGCCTACCCCGAGGGGAACAAGGCGTGATATTATGTATGTATGTATACTACTCAATCCGCGAATTTGACAGTTAATCTGCGAATTGGCTAACCCAAACTGTAAAGGAATTAATGACTACTAATATAATAAATAATTTTGAATAAGACATTGAATTTTTAATATGTTGGTTCCATTTTTATTATATCATTTTTTATAATTTTGTGACGTGTAAAATGTAATATTTTATCAATAAATTAAATCAATGAAATATAATTAAGAGCGTGAACAGATTTATTAACGCCGAGTCGTAACCTGTAGGTACGAGTATATGTGAAATTTTGTACAGAGGTTTTGATGTACCTACGTCAAAAAAAACACATAAGTACTAAGAAGGGATTTTCCGAAATTGATAAAAGAGACGGATGATAAAAGGGACGGAAGTTTATATAAAAGTCCTATAGTTTTGACACGAGATGCATAAAAATTATGATTCGAGTTATAGAAAGAAAAGAAGAAATAGGAGTTGCAGCAATTTCGAGAAATCGTCAATAATGGGATGATTGAGGGACTCTGGACGTCATCTAGGACCATTGTCCTTGTCAAGAGAGAGAGATGATGACGAGAGATGGGGTTGCGCAGTTTTTTTATAGAGTTCCCATGGGCACCTTTTGGCTCCATCATGAGACCCTGGTTATCATCTAACTAAGACCATAGTTCTTGTCAAGACGAATCAGACAAGTAAGTAGTAAGTAGAGTTCCCATGACCAGCTTGCGACTCCATCATGAGATCAGCTCCATGTCACAATGATATTGCATTGTCATCCGACTTACATACAATTTCAGCTCAATCGAAAACCGGGAAGTGTGTCAAATTTAACTTGCAAGATTTGGTTACAGACAGACACACAGACACCGCGACAGGTGAAACTAGTTATCTACGAATTATCCTTCGGGAAAAAAGTAAGCAAATTGTATTTGTTTTTAGTCGCAAATGTGTTGGAAAACGTTGTAAGAGGCGCAAGCGCTTTGGTCATTACACTCTCGGCTCCACTGCGCCCTAGCCGGGCTCGGGCTGCAACCTCGAGCCTCGGGTGTAATCACCAAAATAGCGCACTTGCATCTTAATGTACTATTTTCTAATTCATTTGTTGAAAATAAAGTTAAGTAAGCATATTCTAAACAAACAAGTCGATAGCGCGGGTAGGTGCTGAGGTAAACAGGTAACGTGTGACAGACAGACAGACGAAATGGCAACATAATGTTTCCGTTTTTACTTAGAGTATATAATTACCAGTAGTTACAATTCCGGTTCGGACCCTAAAAAGGAATTAAAGGATTATTTTTTTATTATTACTATTTTGTAAAATGCGTTAAATGGTTCACAGTGTTACATTTTTATGGTTCCCTTCGGACCATATGGTAAAAAGGAACCCTTATAGCGTTTTCCACCGTCCGTCTGTCTGTCAAACTTGTATATCTCAGCAAATACTTATGCAATCGGCTTGAAAATTGGATTTTTGAACCATGTTTACCCATAAAATAAATAAAAAATATTTTATTACAATTTAATGGGACCGATATGAGGGGCTTTAAATGTAGTTATGTATCGGGTATCATATGAAAGAGCTTCACGTGTACGTTTCAAGAATTTTAATTTTAGTAAGTTAGTATCTTAATTACGCCATCTAAAAAAACTTTGTGATATGCAAACCTAATATTTAATACCTTAATTAATACATCGGAACCCACGGTGCGCGAGTGCGACTCGCCCTTAATTGTTTTTTCCGTTTTACAAAGTGTTTTGTCTCAGCTGTCGCCCAGAGCAGGCACGCAAGGTAAAGTACGGAGCGGTGAATGCACTTTGCTGACCCTACGCTATTGTTGTGCTGCATCCACGGGCTTGTACTAGCAGCAAAACAGTCAGCGCTACACATTTTCTATTTACTCACTCGCATTTTTTGGTGTGCAAATAAAGAATATGTGAGTAAGTAAGTACAGTCAAGAGCATATCAAGCTTGACACATTGGACTTTGTACCTTTCTTATTTCAATGGACTTACGGGCTAGAGTCGCACTGCGAGTGTCAGGCTTGACCTGTCGTGGACTGTACAAAGCAGACGATTACGAAATAACACGTATTAAACTTGTGTATAATTTTATTTATTTGTAAAAATATGAATTTGTAATCGGTTTCTCGAAGACGACTCTGAGGATTTCGATTGAATTTAAAATTTAATTTGGGGTTTTTAGAGGCGAAAATTACTAGCTAAAATATGGCTTGGCTGAAATTCCAGTAGTAACGTCGCATGGTTTGTATGGAGAAGCCGGAATTTTTCTTGGGCAAAAGTTGTTCAGTTTCTTGTCCTTGTTTAATGCTATCTTGGTCGTGGTGCCATCACAGAATATACAACGTGTAACGGAAGGGTGTGATAATTAGTACTGAAGGGTGAGTATCTGCCCATAAAACTGAACAACTTTTTCCAAGGAACATAGCTCGAAATAAGAAAAACCAAATTTGAACTCTCATACAAAATGCGCTATCAGCTGATACAGTTTCTATGGGAGGTCAAAAATTGATTTTGTTCTATGACCCATGTTTCTTGGAAAAAGTTGTTCAGTTTCATGGGCAGATTCACACCCTTTAGTATTATCACACCTTTCCGTTACACGCTGTATAGTGCCATAGCGGGTGGATCGATTTTATTGCAATGCTTTTTTTATTTAATTTTGAGATATTTCTTTGGATAAGAAGTTCACTTCCGTTCTTGTACTTTAGTTGACTGAGCATTTTCCCTAATATTATTTTCAATTTGTTTTTAAACAAACAACAGCTGCCGTAATCCGAAGTGAAACTACGATAATATCGCGCCGATAATTAGTCTATGGTTCGGCCTTTGACAAAGAAATTCCCATACAAAGTAAATTTCCGAACGTAATTGTTGTTGTCAATCTGATAATATCGGAGCTCCGATAAAACTTCGGAGTACTCACCCAGTAATAAATTAGTAAAGTGGAAGGAAAACGGAATGTTGTTTATGAACTAAAGCAAAATGTTAATGACAAAATGTGTTGGTCTGACCGTCCGTTAGTCAGCTAGCTCTCTAGGCATACCACCTGGGAAAGTGGCCGAGTACCGTCACCCGCACGTCAGTGGAAACATTTGCAACTCTATTAACATGCCATAAAGTCCAACGTGTTTCTAGCGACATGCTGTAGAGTGTACCAGTCTACCGGAGAATACGACAAAATAACATTCAACGGACAACTAAAGTACATGTACAACTTTACTATGTAGAAATTTCAATACGAAAAATAACCAAAAACCCCAATAAACTCATTTATTATTTAATAAGCAAAAAATTTTGTAAAAAGCAAATATAATTCTTAAGTTTTTAAGACTGAATAGAGGAAATGTTTTATTTCAAATTCTATTAAATCACTCGGTGATATTCAAGAAATCGACACCTCTATCTTTTCTCATTCTTGCTTCTTAGCTGATGGTCCCATCAGTTAGTAGTTGCTAGACTTGCTAGACAATTATATCGGCTTGAATACTCTTGAAACTCGATAACTTAAGCCTTTTTGGTATTAAGTAGGTATATCTTCTATCTTAAAGACACTAAACCTCTGTCAAACTAGTCAAAGACCGCCCAAGATTGTTGGTCGTTTATTTCTGGAGGACCATGTTGACGGTTTAAATTAAAGCCTTCATGTACTATTATTTTACATTTTATTTTACATTTAAACAAAAAATAATGTAGGTACAGTAGAAATGGATTATGGCTAGAGCAATGTACCGGAAATGTTTATTGTTTATATTTGTTTTGTGTTTTTAAAATAGCTTTTGCTATCATCTTTTTTTCCATTATGTGTATCTCATTATGTTCAAAACGGCGAGTTTATTTATTTTCTATTCTATATTATATACAGGGTGTTAAAGAAAAGACGGTGTACCGAAAATTCAACGGGCGTGCTCAGTCAACGAAACTGAACAACTTACCCATAGAAACATTTTTGGGAAATGAAATTATTTTTGACCAAATTGCTCATTGTAATCTAACAGTTTGTATGGAGAGGTCAAAATTGACTGAGCACGCCTTTTCAGTTTTCGGTACACCGTCCCTTACAGCCTGTATGTGAAATAAAATGAACGTATAGAAAAAAAGACGACGTAAAACATATTACAAAACAAGTTTATTATTTTGTCATGTAAATTCAAGATGAGGTTAATATATTCTTTTAATAATATTTGATGACAGAGTGAGCCTGCGCACACAACATAAAAATCCTTCAATTGATGAGATCACTTAGCTTAGGTAACATACGCAAATAGAACTCAAGAGGACAGTGGTTTGAAATCACTGCCTTATAAAAAGAGAAATAAATCCTGTCCCAAGCCGGACGGGCTACCTGAACTACCGGCAAGGAAAATTACTTTAAAAAATAAGTCCAGTCAAAAATTCTTTATTCACTATACGATAGATAGATAGATAGATAGATAAACACTTTATTGTCACACACAGAACACATTAACAATTACAAAGGAGAGCCTTAAGGAGTTTCTTAGGATAGTATAGATGACGTCAGTTAAATAACACTGTTTCAACAACAAATTGGCGTCATATGGGAAAAAAATCGGCAAGAAAAAGCCCCTTTATACTGTCAATTTCACAAAATAATTGTCAGACCAATAATATAATTCATCAGTAACAAAGTTTTAATTTAGCCTGTTTCGAAGTAGTATATCACATCGATGTCGTTTTTGTCGTCGATAGTTTGTAATAGACTACCAGGAGTGCTATTCCCAATTTATCAAATGTCGCCCATAACCTCCCGAACGAATACGCCCTCACTTCCCGAACGCATCAGATCACGCACGCAAAATTTTTGGTATTCTGTCGCATTAGCACAAGCGGGTCGAGATGACATAGGGATGATCACCCATTTGCGTACATAAGAATCGAGAAATCGATTGAACATTATCAGCGTAATAATAAGTTTTTAACTATGTTATTGTTAGTATTGCACTAATTAATATAAGAGTCGAATCTTTTGCGTAATCATTACTTGAAAAATCCTTCGTTTTCAAAAAAGAGTACAAATAATAAAGTGGCATTGATGTTTTAAAAAAGCACCGCTTCGGCGTTTTTATTGTGATTGAACTCTGCCAAAAGTAATGCGAGCCGAGTAGGATGTGAAATGGGATGTAGGAAATTTTTCTAATAGGGTGACCACAATATTATGTTTGTTGAGTGGGACAAGTATTGTGACGATTTGTTTAAAAACAGAAATAAGGGAAACTATCTGTAAAGAAAGCTTCATACAACGCGTTTTTATAAGTTTGTGAGACACCAGAGCAACATTCAATCGCTTTTGTTTATTTTTTTCGTTCTTCTGAAAACTGTTACCTAAATGAATATTACTATGTTAGAATTAAGCATTTATTAGAACATTACAATTTGCAGACTTAACAAATGAAATCCGATTGCACTGGAAACCTTTCAAAATGAACCGTCATTCCAAATGCACAATCTTTCATTTTATAACCACTTTCACTTTAAACGAGTTTTCAATAACACATTTGGCTTATTGTCATGCAACATATTAACTTTGTTTTATTGCAATTAGTTTACTCAAACAACAGCAAAGCCGCTTGAAATTTTGACTACTTTTGTGTAAAATATAACGAGTTCTGAAAAAAACTGGCGCTGCCAGGGCGGCGTGGGGAGGTACAAAAACTACAGCTGTGGTTTTAGTACTATTTTATGATTCGATTTTTTACCTACAGCTTTGAAATATTGTGCGATGCCTAGGACATTGAAGAATGTATTACTCAGTGAATAACATATATCTTCGGATGCAGCGTCAAATATAGTTATGGTCAAAAATCAATTTTTACGGCAAACATGCAGATAAATGAACGAAGAAGAACAACCTTCATGTTAAATAATCTTTCAAAGTGAAAAAGATTTATACAGGGTTTAAAGAAAAGTACCGATTTCCTTTTAACCACTTGTTCAATAAGTAGAATATAGAACAATAAGCATGTTTAAACAACAAAAAACCGGCCAAGTGCAAGTCGGACTCGCGCACCGAGGGTTCCGTACCACCACTTAATCATAATTGTATTACTTGGAATTTCAGTAAGTTAATATGCTAGATTTTTTTAGTCAGACACGCGCTTGACCAAATTCTATTATTTGTTGTTATTTTATAGCTTATGCACTATAAACATACCAATTTTCAAGTTTGTAAGTGTTCCCGTTTTAAAAATTAAACTAAAAGAAAAATAGCCTCCGCGACCATCCAACTTGACCCCTCTCTTATATGAATGTTCTTGAAACGGGAGCTCACCACAATTGGTTACCATTAGTTGAGAGAAAAGTTGTAATATTTAATGATTTCAGACTTTTCCCATTATTTGTACTGTGAGACCTAGCTTCTTGCCAAATTTCATAATTTTAGGTCAACGGTAACTACCCTGTAGGTTTTACTTTTTTGCATAAATGTATGGAGATGAGGACATAAAATGCCATATCTTTTGATTGCGTCGTTGTAAAAATTGAAATTTTCAGATCTTGTGTGGTTCATAGATCCTAACATATGATATTAATTTCAACCTGATACCTTTACCCGTTCGTGAGATAAAGGGTCTTGACAGACAGACAGACGGACAACAAAGTGATCTTTTAAGGGTTCTGTTTTTTTCTTTTGAGGTACGGAACCCTAAAAAAGAATAAAAAAACAGAAATAAAAAACTTATATTAAAATTTAATTGTGTCAACCCTCGCCAGAGTCGCAGCGCGCATGAAGGTAACTAATAGGTCTTTACCTATGAAATTGCCGTTTTCTATGGCGAATTTTAGGTAAACAAAATTTTCAGTACTAACATTTTTGAATTTTTCTTAGGAATTGTAAATACAATTTATTTTATTTTTTTAAGCATTATTGATTAAGGTAACAGAAGCTTAAACTTAATTCTCGAAAAATATTATCTGTAAAAAAATATAACAAATCTAATGATGAAATCGGACGACATTTAA
Organism: Athrips mouffetella; assembly: GCA_947532105.1. NCBI lineage: Eukaryota > Metazoa > Arthropoda > Insecta > Lepidoptera > Gelechiidae > Athrips > Athrips mouffetella. The sequence goes on from OX383956.1 coordinate 14,024,256, forward strand.
GACGAACAATTTTCGAACCTTTAATTTTATATATCAAACTAAAAATAAAAACTTTATTTTATGCGTAAATTCAACTACCTACCTTTTAACTTGAAGTCAACTTTCAAATATAAGACAAATGAAAAAAATTGCATGAGAATTATAGGAATTATGATCTCATTAATCTGTAAGAAAATTTCGGCAATTTCATAGGTAAAGACCTATTATTTTTCTCGTTTACAATAGGTGCGCCGAGTGCGCGTTGCGATTTTTAGAGCAGGGTCGGCGATTTGAACTTTTTAAGGTAGGTAGGTATTTTATTTAATTTTATTATAGCTAGTAATTGTTACAGTTTATTTTTTACTAAGATGAGTATGTATTTACGTTTCTTTCATTCATATAAATTAGTCTTATTTTCTTTCATGGTTTTCTCTGTTTGCACGCTTGCATCCTGCATCATTATACTTTATCCTTTAGTCACTCTAAGATTGACTGGTAGAGATCTTACGTAGGGATGAGTCCGCCTTTGCATGTCGTCTTGCCGAGAATAGTATTTTTGTAATTTTCGTGCAATAAAGATTAAACAACAACAACAAAGAATGGTCTAGATCACACGTGTATTCTAGCATTCTTTCATCTGACCATTCTTTTCAGTATGCGAGTTTTCGTCTGCGGAGAGGAAAGGGAACCTTTGTCCCCGAAGGCACTAAAACATTATTTTCACGACACGGCGCCGTTACTTTCAAACCCGCTAGGTGGTAGTTGTTCTAGTTCTGTTCCGATAAATAATAAATACATGGTGATGGCTGCGCCGCAAGTAATTTGTTTCTACAGATGTAATGGCATGGTCACCCTTGTTCATATGCAACACTTTTTTGTGTTTAATGTTTAACCTGTGAATGTTTATGCCGCAACCACCAAATAATCCACTTTTCCTAAAACAGGCACAACATTATACTAACATAAATACAAAATTAAAATAAAACATCCACAAGATCTCAAGATTAAGAAACGAAGTTGTGATGACAAGTGACATCAGCAACATGGCATGCAAAGGGATACCAGAAAATTATTTTAGCAAATGTTTTAGATATAGAATAAACTAAATAAAAAAGTCTTCCGCAGCTACTTAACTTGTTTAAGAAAAAGACTGCTTTTAATTTAAAAATCAATAACTTTTTATTTTGCGGGCTTAATAATGCACAACTTATTTTAAAATAAAGTATAAATAAAAACACGTGGATGCAGAACTTAACTTTTTGCACGGAAATTGTGCAAAATTTGATAGTAGGTATGGCAAGAATTAGAAAGGGATAAACCGCTCTGATCTTGCTCTACTCGTTTTGCCTTTGTAAGTTTAGGTTGCAGTCTACAATCACGATGCTTGTTATAACATCATTGTAAAGTGGTTGGTTATTGTGGCAAAACATTTTTTATGGCCATCAGGCCATCACATCAGGAGTTTTTTGCCAGTTCAAATCCTACAGTTTTGACACGAGGTACTTGAAATTTGGATTTTAGCTAATAATAACAAGTAAAGAAACACGTGGTTTTTCACTGGTAGAATGCTACATTATTCCTGAGTAACATATGCTATATTTATTACTAGAAACATAATATTTAAACTTCAATAATGTAACCCAAGGCGAAAAAAACCGGCCAAGTGCGAGTCGGACTCGCGCCCTAAGGGTTCCGTACCTATCTACCATATGATATATATATTTTTTACTATTATCAATGGGCTTACTCTTGACCTCGATCTAGTCTTGAAGACAGAAATGAGGTCGACGATGGAACGAGCTTGCCCAGAAGAAGCCTAAAAGCCACATACTAAAAGCTTTTGCTCTTTGACTTTAAAAACTCCGCGATCGTCCAACTTGACCCCTCTTTTATAGAAAAGTTCTTGAAACGGGAGCTCACCTTAATTGGTTACTATCAGTTGCGAGAAAAATTGTAATATTTAATGATTTTAGACTTTTCCCTTTATTTGTACTGTGAGACCTAGCTTCTTGCCTAATTTCATAAGTTTAGGTCAACGGGAAGTACCCTCTAGGTTTTGCTTTAGTGCATAAATGTATGGAGGACATAAAGCCATATCTTTTTATTGCGTCGTTGTAAAAATAATTAATTTTCAGATCTTGTGTGGTTTACGGACCTTAATATTCGTAATCAATTCCGACCTTATACCTTTACCCGTTCGTAATAAAAATGGTCTTGACAGACAGACGTACAACAAAGTGATCCTTAAAGGGTTCTGTTTTTATTTTGAGGTACGGAACCCTAAAAATTTGCCGTACTATGTCTTTCAATGCATGCGCTACAGAAACTATTGATGATAGAACAAAATAATGTTGTAAGAACCTATCTGAAAAAATTGGAGATTGTAGACTACTTTTTAATTTATTACTTTAGATATTTACTTTACTTTATTACTATAGACTTTTAAAGGTATTACTTTTAACAACAACAGACCCTACTCTACAAAATTACTATAAAAAATATGAAAAACTATTAAAAAGAGCAGTCAATACATCAAAACGTTTGCTAAATATCAATAGAATAAATAAATCTAAAAATAAAATAAAAACAACCTGGAACATTATAAACGAAAGAACGAATAAAACTAAAAAAAGAGAGGGGAAAAACATTTCCCTGCAAATAAACAATGCTGCTATATCTGACCCAAAAGGTGTTGCGAACACTTTCAACAACTTCTTTATTTCTATAAGCGAAAAATGTAACAGCCAAACTGGCCGGCCTGTGATGTACCCAACATTGAATACCATGTTTCTTCAACCTGTAACCTTACCAGAAGTACATAAAATCATAACTTCCTTAAAGAACAAAGTCAGTCACGGATTCGATGAACTTCCACCAAAACTAATCAGACAGTGTGCTGATGAGTTGTCCCTGCCATTTTGCTTACTGATAAACCAATCCTTTGAACAAGGAATTTTCCCAGATTTGCTGAAACAAGCTGTAGTAAAACCCGTATATAAGAAAAATGAAAAAATAACCCCAACAACTACCGACCCATAGCTTTACTTCCTACTTCATCAAAAATTTTTGAACAAGCTATGTGCAACAGAGTATATAAATTTTGTGAGAAATTTAAAGTCTTTGACGAAAACCAACACGGTTTTAGGAAAAAACGGTCGACAATATTAGCTATATACAAATATATTCAAGAAACACTAAATATTATACAAAATAAGAAATATGCAATTGGACTTCTATTAGATATGTCGAAAGCATACGACAAAGTTCAGTATCCAATATTATTATCTAAATTATATGACATTGGAATCCGTGGAGTGGCTCAAAACTGGTTTGCTTCTTATTTAAAAGATAGGACTCAATTTGTAGAAGTAGAGTATTACAACAAAAAGATAAATGAAATTGAAAAAATCAGATCAAATACTAGGGCGGTAAACTCTTCTATACCCCAAGGAAGTGTGATTGGATGCTTTTTGTTCTTGGTTTATATTAATGATCTCCCCAAAGTAATTAATGATCATTGTGTTTTATTTGCTGACGACGTGTCCATACTTACTTCAAGCCTAGACAATATAAATATTAATGATAAACTTATGAACATACTGGACAAAACAACGGAATGGCTGAAAGATCACAATTTAGAAATAAATTATGAAAAATTAAAAATTATAACTTTTCACCCGCATCAGAAAGCCCCTTTAGATATAAACTTTACATATAATAAAATCAAAATTGAAGTTACTAAATCTTTTAATTTGCTTGGAATAAATATAGATACATTCGTAAATTGAAAATCTCATATTCAAAAACTGCGAACCAAACTTAGCTCCTTTTCATATGCGCTCCGTGAGATAAAAAAGACTACAGACCTGAAAACAGCTATAACAACTTATTATGCGTACGCTTACGCTTGGCTCAGCTACGGTGTCATACTGTGGGGAAATAGCACAGATGCAACTGCTCTGTTCACGGTACAAAAAAAGCTTTTACGAATTCTTGTTAATATAAAACAAACGTGCAGCTGTAAGCCTCACTTTCAGGAACATAACATTCTTACCCTGCCATGTATTTACATTTTGGAAATTAGCAAGTTTGTCCGAAAATACCCGGAATTTTACACAAAACGCTCAGATATACCAACGAATTACTCCTTACGACATCAGAACAGATTAATCTTACCCAGCTCACGACTACAACTACATGCAGACAGCCCTCATGTAATGTCCATTAAAGTATATAATAAACTCCCTGAGTCTATCAAAAACTCTGCAAATGATAAACAATTTATTCAAAACTTAAAACGATTTCTTATAAAAAAATGTTATTATACAATAAATGAATATTTAAATGATAAAAATTAATAAATTAATTAGTTTAACTTAAATAAATAATCAAAATCATAAACTACAGGTATAAAATAAATATTTTTTTAATAATTATGATCAAATCACTATGTAAAAATCAAATATTAAAATAATTTTAACTTAATTTATAGAAATAATATTTTTATTTTATATTTAAAACGAATTATTTTTTTAATTTTTAATATAATAATAATAAAGTCAATTTTAATGTAGTGTCAAATATTTAATATAATAAACTGTCTTCCTCTCTCCTACATTGCTGTGCCCGACAGGGTCCATGTTTTGTACTTATTTATTGTTTAAGAACTTGTAAACACACATGGAATGCAATAAATAATTTGAATTTGAATTAATATTCAAATCGGATATTCCATTCAAAAGATATTACGAATTCAAAAATGTCAATCTATACAAAATACTTATAGAAAAATATATTTAAGCATATCTACAGGTTGAAATGGAAATCATTCGATAAATTTTGAGATTGATTTCAGACTGCGAAACTGAACAATTTTCGCCTAGGAACATAGGTCATCGGACGAAAAAAAATGTTTACAATTTCATAGTAAATTTAGTCAGCTGACCATATATTTTGTATGGGATATCGAATTTTTTTTTACGTCTGACGAGCTATGTTCCTTGGGGAAAGTTGTTCAGTTTCGTGGTCTGAACTCAATCTATAAATTTGTCGAATGTTTTCAAATTCACCCTGTAGAATTACTAGAAATAATAAAAACTTTTTATAACATCGATTTTATAGTACTAAATAATTCACAGTAAAATAAAAATACAATTTATTCCAAAAAAAAGATACAGTATTTTAGAGTATGAATGATTTCACATGCTATGTCCAAAAAGAAAAAATAATGTCTTACATTTTCGCTTAAAATGACACGGTTAATATCCCGTACATTTACTGAAAATGTCACTTTTGATTGTAGTTTTTTTGAATGATTTTTTACCTAAATAGAGTTTTTTTTAAAACGAAAAACTAAACAATATCCTGAATTTTTGAATGGTAATTTTTTTTTTCTAGAATTTGATCCTTCATAAATCTCGCATCTGCGTAGACGGTCAAGCGCTAAGTTAAAAACGGACTTGTTAAAAAACTGTTCTATTTGGAAAAATATCCCAATATTTTGAGATGTTTTTAAATCAAAAATCAGATCCAGAAAGTATATCTAATATGATATTAATGTCTTCTTTGAAAACTGAGAACTACATTGTTTTATCCTTCGGCGAAAATCGTAAATTTTGACTCCAGCGCGATTTTAACGGATGAACGCTCTTAAAACTAATACAAGCTGTTTTTCTCTTTCATGTTTAGACTCAGATATCTTCATCATAATGTTATTTCATCATAATGTTCTTTGGGACAAGTTGTTCAGTTTTATGGGCTGATTCTGCAGATTCACATCCCACAATACTGATGTGGTTGTACCTTTTTAGTTTCCTTTGTGTTCAAATATCGTTCATTACAGCCACCCTACTTCATACGTAAAACAGTTCGGCTTTTTCATAGAAAAAGTAAAGGAATAATGGGTAACCATCACTGACCTCTATATATTGTATTTAAAGAGGACAGTGGTACCCATAGAAGAATATTCCGCAAATAGCATAACTATCAATTTTGCAGCCATTTACTCTACAATATTTCACTGTTTTTGCAGAAAATATACGCGATTTTAAACAACATTTAGCATGACATAAAAATGTGTCAAAGACGGGGATACCAGTAATGTATTAAAAAATATTACCAAAAAGGTTGATGACCAATGAAGAAGTACATAACCTGCTTGACCTTAAACAACACAATTAGATCAAAAATGTTTATATATATACAGGTGTTAATTTGATTGCGTGCCATAGCTCAGGGGCGGGATCAGTATCAGAAACTGAACAACTTTTCCCAAGGAACATAGATCGAAAATCAATTTTCGACCTTCCTTAGAAACTGCATCAGCTGATAGCGAATTTTGTATGGAGGGTCAAATTAGATTTTTCGCATTTCGACCTATGTTCCTTGGGAAAAGTTGTTCAGTTACTGATACTGATCCCGCCCCTGATCTATGGCACGCAATCAAATTAACACCCTGTATATATAGGGTGACTTTTAATTAGTTCTTGATAGCAAAAGATATGCATGTACTCATGATACTGAACAACTTTTCCCAAGGAACATAGGTCGAAATACGAAAAACCAAGTTTGACCTCCCATACATAATGCGCTATCAGCTGATGCAGTTTTTTTGGGAGGTCAAAACTAGATTTTCGTATTTCGACCTATGTTCCTTTGGGAAAGTTGTTCAGTACATTAATACCTTTTTCTATCAAGAACTAATTAGTCACCCTATATATTTATATAATAATAGTATAGGGTTAGTATTGTATTGAAGAATGCACCGGAGAGAAAATCTGAAATCTACGATTACTTGTACATAGTGACTCAATAAGCCACTATGTACAAGTAATCGTAGATTTCAGAAGCACATCACATCACATCACAACAGCCGAAAGACGTCCACTGCTGGACATAGGCCTTCCCTAAGGAACTCCATGACGACCGGTCCTGCGCTGCTCGCATCCAGCGGCTTCCCGCGACCTTGACCAGATCGTTTGTCCAATAAGCCGTATACGATTTTTTTTGTCTCGATTTTGCAAAAAAATATCCAAAAAAGACCAAATCGACCGATGCTGGCTGCTGGTCTATCTCGATTTACAATCCCGCAGACACGCTCCACTTATAGCTTTGACAGAATTTTTTTTGGTATTCTGTAAATTTTTACACCACAAGCGCAGTGGAGTGAACTTGGGATGGGCAACAAATCGCTTATATGAAAATCGACAAATCGACTGTACATTATCAGCTCATTTCGACGTTAATTAATTATTCATTTAGTGTTTCTAAAAACAAAACGTAATAGTCAATCCTTTTACTTAATTTGAAGTTTAAAATATTAGTTATGTACAAAATTTTATAATAGATTCAGAGCGCAATGCCTTTGCGCGCGAGCTATACATAAAAAAAAATATGAACCATATCAACATCTGTCAAACAAGTCACAAATCACAACAACAACTATGAACAACAACAAAATTAATAATTTTGCTAGATTTTCAACTAAATTTAAATTCGCTTCATAATACCACAAAGTAGAAGTGCATTTGATGCCACAAGTTGTTATATAACTACAAAATACAAGGTAATTGACTATGAAATCTGTCACCAAAGCCTTTGCACAAATAAGCACATAACTTACTAACAATTTTTTTATAATTTCAGATAAAAGTGGCGGTATCTTCCATGTCTCGCTTCTTGAGCTATATCTTGGGACCGCAAACCAAAAAAAAGGTCGCTCACGCGTCGGATTCATGGAAATTTGCCTGGTAGAGCCTGCATTCAGATAACTCTAAGTCCGCCTTTGCTTGTAATCTTTCAGACAATAGCCACTTTGTAATAAAGAATAAGCAATAAAGATTTTACAACAACAACAACAACAACAACTATTTTGAATGCTATGGATGACTTCTTTCCAGCAGATTACCGCACAATAATATTGCATTTGCATCAAGATGTGTACGAACATCTGATTTTTCATTTTACAGTGGCTTTGATTGTGTTTTAAATGTTATTTTAAAGTGACTATTTCTATAAATAATGTGTTTATTGTTTATAAAAGTTTATTTACTTAAGTACGTACGGTCAACCGCTTGGTAGAAACTTTTTCAACTCTATTACCACGCCATAAGGTCCAAAAGTGTTTCTACTAATGTGTGGTCGTGTGTACCTAAATATTTTATTAACATTCAATACTGTGTATTAGATAAAATAGATGTAGCGTGCTTATAAATTATAACAGTATCAAAGTAAGGTAGGCTAAAAATATCTCTGGTGGAGACCTTTTAGATTTTGTTTATAAAATCCTGTACCATTAAACAAGCAATATTTGTTTGTGTATATATTTCTACAAGCGAGGTGACTATGGTACTTCCCCTCCACATTTTCCAGCAAAAGCTAGAATTCTGGAGGGAGCTCCCTGTCCTGTAGTGGACGTTTTATGGGATGTTATGATGATGATGATATATATATTTCTAATCGGTTTCTCGAAAACCACATATACTATTTTCTTATGTCTCTAAAAAATTAAATTAACCAATTTTAGAAAGCTTCTTTGAACAGAGAAGATAATTATGTTATTACAACGGGAAAAACATTAAACCCTAGAGCTATCCCTTATTAATGGAAGCAGGTTATTCCCGTGGGAAAGCCACTTACTTATTCCTACGAAAAAACCGTTCAATTCTTGAACTAATGAACCAATTCTAAAGGTTTTTCTGTTGCGGTAAGATACGTTAACGGGAAAGCTTCTCATTCCCTCAGTAAAAATGTCCTACAGATTTTCTTCTGTGGAATGCTACAGTATCCCTGATTGACGTAAGTTACATGTAACCGCGGGAAAAACGAACCAGTGCTATTTATTTTTGTCATATGTACAGCTAAATGTAAACGTATTCAGAAGTTTCTTTTCTTGTGGAATGCTACATTGTGCTAATTTTAGCTACTTATTACCGCGGGAAAACGTCCATTTAACACGGGAAAGACGTTTGACTTTTGAACTAGATATATTCTTTATTGCACACATATTGAAAAAAACAGAATTTAAGGACATATACAAGGGCGGGCTTATCTCTAAAAGATATTTCTTCCAGCCAACCTATGGCAGTTAGATAAATTCTTTAAAAGTTTTCACTAATAGGAAATTGCATAATCTCTGACTTACAAAAGCTCCTTTTACCGTAGTTTTATATACAAAAAATCTCAAAAATTTACTCCTCACTTACAGATCCGCAGGTAGGTTGTAACTTTTGTGTTGTTCGAGGTTTGCCTTCTTAGTGAGCGCCGGAGTGAACGCGGGCTATGCACCGGAATACCAATTCAAATGTAAAACCATACAATAATGTCAAATTTTCATTTAAGGTAGTTCTCTTCACCACCAACTTTACCCAGTAGTGGCGCTAGCATCTTCATGCTCGTTTAAGTCATCCCAATTTTGTGTTTTATCTGCAAATGTACGCATGTTCTGCGGGTTTGTCATCATAAAGTAGCATTTAAAATATTTCACAACTCAAAATATAGTAAAAAACACAAAAATAGTAATCGTAAAGGTTAACATCAAAATTCGAGAGTGAGCGCGGAATGCGTTACGGAATACCAATTTAAACGTCAACCCATACAAAAATGTCAAAAAGTCCGCTCAGCGGTTCACGCAGTGATCTCACCGTCGTGATAACTTGGTTGCAGAATACCAATTTGACACACACCTGCGGATCACCTGCGGATCCGTGTGCGGACGTCAAAATTGTTGTTTTGGGAATAGCACTCCTGGAGGTCTACACATAGCTACTGGCTGTTTTAACTTAATGTACCTACAAAGAATATTGTGTGATCATTAAATCAATTATCATTTTACAATCATTATGTGTTTTTAATTGTCCTCCTTGCTATTTTCAGTGTACGAAGTTTTGAATTTTCCTATTCGAAGAGGTATTGTATATCGATGAAATTTCCGTTGACGTAAGTTAAGAGTAGACCTCCACAAAAATACACCACCGCCAACATAGCAATATTCTACAGGGTGTACCAAAAAGGGTTATACGAGTAACAACCCTGAAGGATGTGAATCAGCCCATGAAATTGAACAACTTTCCCCAAGGAACATAGGTAGAAATACGGAAAAATATTTGACCTCACATACAAAATGCGCTATGGGACGTCAAAATGTTTTTTTCGTATTTCTACCTATGTTCCTTATAGTACTGTAGCCCGTGGACATTCAAATTACGAAAAAGGTTACCGTTTGTCTTTGTGAAATTGTTATAGATTTCGCCATTTCACATACTAAAAGCGAAGTCTTAGAGATCGTAACCCGCCGTAACCATATACATGCATAAGTGACGAGTATGGTGACGAGTCTAATATTTGCATACATGTAAGTTATTTAAATTTCTAGGTTACCGCATTGCTTCGCTATTGTCATGTTGTACAGCTTTGTTCAATCACCATACGTAATATTGAGACGATGGAAAGTTGCCAATAAGACTAGGTAAAGTCCGGCCATTTTGACAATAATTTACATCTTTGAGTTACCGTTTCAAATTTATACATCTGTTAAGAACAAGGCCTCTATTTTAAGACTGTTTCTGTGGCCGGTTTAGATTTTACGACTCATTTGGTAATAACTAACATATATGGAGATTTTAGATTCATCACTATATATGGTTACTGCGGGTTACGATCTCTAAGACTTCGCTTTTAGTATGTGAATTGGCCACTGACCTCTATATTGTATATATAGACGTCAGTGGAATTGGCGAAATCTATAACAATTTCGCTAAGACGAACGGTAACCTTTTTCGTGATTTGAATGTCCACGGGCTACAGTACTATTAGGGAAAGTTATTCAGTATCATAGGCAGAATCACATCCTTTAAGGTTGATACCCTTTCCGTTACACCTTGTATAATATTTGTATGCAATCGTATTTATCATCGTAAACGGCTGTTAATATTTCGATGTCCTTAAAACACACAAATAAAACAAGAACTTGAAGCTCCAGTGTTATCTTAAGTAAAGTAAGTCAACAACAAGCAGGGAAATCAGACTTTCTCTCGAATGCATATTCAGTGTCTTATTCATAAAGCTTGGGGTGAGCGCGATTGTATCTTACAAGATCACGTTGTTTCAGCGTCAGCATGAATACCAATTCGAAGGTTGCCTGCCACGTGTATGCTAAACGGAAAGATCCTGAATTTTATTTTCATACATTAAGATGCCGTATCACAAAATTGTACATGATATAAGCAACTTAGGTACTTGTTCTCTGCCTGTAGGTATCGTAAGAGGCGACTAAGGGTCAATAAACTGGAGGATGGACAGCAGCGTCCTTCTATGTTTACATACTGCGGTCTATGGTGGCGCAATTCCAACAAGCGTGGTGACTATGGTACTTTCCCCCAAGATGCGTTTTTGCTAGAATTTTGGAGAGAGCTCCCTGTGTCCTGCAGTGGACGTTTCACAGGATGTTATGATTGTAATGAGTTTGTTTTTAATAGTTTATGAAATTTTCATAACTCACAATTTTTTCTGTAGAAGAACCTTTAAAAGTTCGGTTTAAGTAAGAGACATGAAAAAAAACTTACCTGCAATAATATAGCGCATGTTCTCAATTTATCTTGCCCCTCTGACTGAAACAGAAATATTGTATTTTAAAGTAGATTTTTCAGTGAAGGTTCCATTAGGGTTTGGGGATCAATTCTTGAATATCATTGGGTGAATAAATGTTTAGATAAAGATTTTTCTTACAAATATTTAGATAATTATTTGTAAAATTATACCCAACTTTTCGTTGTTTGCATGGGAGGACTATTTTATTTTTGTGTTTTCACCTATTTTCCTAAGAAAAAATTATTGGGACACATCCTTCAGGATTGTTTTATTACACCGTGTATACCTTGATTTTTTATATCTCGTGTATCACACTTTGAATCGATCAAATTTAAGTTTATACTAAGGGCCTAGTTTTCTTAGCCATTTAGGGTGCTGGCTGCAATTTGGGTATATGATTTGCTCATGATTCATATTAATAGGGATGATAGATCAGCTCAATACGAATCGATTTGGTCCTTACAATTTTTTCTGTGCGTCGCTGCGTTTTTGAGTTAAAGCAAAAAAAATACCAGCCAAGTGCGAGTCCGACTCGCGCACAGAGGGTTCCGTACTACCACATAATCATATTTGTATTAGTTGAAATTTCAGTAAGTTTTTTTTAGTCCGACACGCGCTTGACCAAATATTATTATTTGTTGTTATTTTATAGCTTATGCACTACAAACATACCAATTTTCAAGTTTTATGTGTTCACGTTTTTAAAAATAGAATTAAAACAAAAATTGCCTCCGCGACCATTCAACTTGACCCCTCTCTTATATGAATGTTCTTGAAACGGGAGCTCACCTCAATTGGTTACCATTAGTTGTGAAAAAAGTTGTAATATTTAATGATTACAGACTTTTCCCTTTATTTGTACTGTGAGCCCTAGCTTCTTGCCAAATTTCATAATTTTAGGTCAACGGGAAATACCCTATAGGTTTTGCTTTAGTGCATAAATGTATGGAGATGAGGACATAAAATGCCATATCTTTTGATTGCGTCGTTATAAAAATTGAAATTTTCAGATCTTGTGTGGTTCATGGATTCTAATATATGGTACCAATTTCAATCTGATACCTGTACCCATTCTCGAGATAAAGGGTCTTGACAGACAGACAGACGGACAACAAAGTGATCCTATAAGGGTTCCGTTTTTTTCTTTTGGGATACGGAACCCTAAAAATAATATACTAAATAATGTTTTTTTGGTCTGCCTTTGTGGCTCCTGTTTAAAATACTTCTTAAGATGTAGAAAATCGAAGAGGCAGACATGCAGGGCTCTGCATTATCACGGGGCGCTTTTGAAGAGCTCTAACTTTACGACGCAGGGCTATTATGGTGGCAGACTATTTTTCTGGGGTCTTATACATTGTGTTTAATCAGATAGCCATTGTCTGCCAGGTGTACGTTTCATTGTCAAATTTCAAAATAGTTAAAACTTAATTCCTCAAAAACGCAGGGGTGTGGATGTCCGCCAATATTTTTCGTATCTTCTGCTCCTTATCATCAGTCAAAGAGGCAGACATGAGCAAATCATATAGAAATTTGTCCTTCATCACCCTTATACTGTATAGGTAGTAGAATCATGCCAATTTCACAATTAAATCCTTCGTTATAACAAAAAGTTTTCCATTAAAAACTAATGAAAATGGTGGAGCAAGAAGGTCCGAAATCTTTGTGAAACAGCGCCTTTAGGCTCCACGTGACACTATTCAACAAACAACTAAAGATAATTAACCCTTACAAAATTATTTGTAAACAAGCTACTATACTCGTACACGTTATGTAATAAATAAGGTACATGGGACAAGGCAAACAACAAAGCTGTTTGTTTGTAAATATTTTTAATTATAAGTATGTAGTTAATTATAATTATAAGTAAGAAATCTCCTTTTTATCATGGAGAATTTTTAAGAAAACGCTATGTACAGAACAAACATGCATTTTTGTTTTGGAATTACTAATCCAAATTTCATAGAATTTTTAATTAGACGACACTTAGCTTACGGAAGCTTTAATTTATTTTTCATAAAGTGTCAACTGTATTAAAATTATAAGAATGTAATTTTGAAAATGGCCGACTCCTAAGACGAACTACACTAAAGAGCAAAAAAAACGGTAGTTTTTCCGTCGTACATTTCATACAATGATGGGCTCAAAGTAATCGTCAAAATCTTATCCAAATCGAAAAAAAAAATTCGAATAACATAACCCTGTCAACAAATTTCTAAAACATTGTACAAATAAAAAAATATATATTAAAAATATATGGGAAATTTGACGAACAATCCCGGTTTTTTCTTCTAAGTGATGTACCTACTGACTTTCCTGGATACTGTAGACAGGAGTGAACTTCGAGAGATGTGTTGAAAGTAAAGATCTGACCAATCATAATTGTATTTTTATTCGGTTTAGATAAGATATTGTCGATTACTTTGAGCCCATCATTGTATGAAAATTTAAACTTAAAACTTGGTTATTTTTAGAAAAGTCCAATATAAGGTCAGAACTTTATAGGGCCGCGAAAGCCATGTTTGCAACAACGGTTGTTTTTTAACTCTGCTAAGATGCAGCCGCAAGCAACCACTTTTGTTATTTAAAATTCCTCTATAAACCGGTTGGGAAGGACACACATTTTATTTATTTTTGTCCCCAAATATGCTGGTGTCGTCACTATATAATCACCTCACAAAAAAGACTAAAACGAGGTAAGTGGACAGCAAATTATATTATATTGCTTTCGCGGAGAGCATATAGAATTAAACAATTGTACAGAATAATGACTTTCGCTAGCGCCTTACTTGTTATATATGGGGACGAGGGACTCTATTCTTGAAAATCACCGGGTGATAAAATATTACTTTTAAATCTTTAAAAATCCAAATGTATCCTAGTAAATAATAAGGAAATCAACAATCAAATACTACTTTAGGTCCTATACTTATCGATTATCAATCTTCACTTTTGAAAACAAAAATTTTAAAAAATTTCGAGTGACATTGTATCACTCGGTGATATTCAAGAATTGAGTCCCTAGCCTTTTAATTTAAAACTGAATAACTTTTCCTGAGGAACGTATGTAGAATTTTTTTTTATATAAGCCTCGCGCCGCCGCCAAGTAAAGATGGTTTCGAACGAACAAAAACTTCAAAATTTTCAACTCATGTTACTTTGAGACAGTTGTTCAGTTTTATGTTCCAAGTGGCATACTCAAACGATTACGGTAAAAGCACAACCATAAACCAAGGTAACCCGTTAATGCTCACAGTAAAGGCAAGTTGACCTACTTACTTAAGCTGGAGGTAAGTGACCGGTTCAAAGTACTTACGATATGGGTCTGGCTGGCTTCTTGCACAGCCTCGGCCTGCACTTATTTAAAAACTGAGGCACTTTTTGTTATTTTAATGTGAATGGCGCGGGAAGAACGCCTGCGCATGCGCTCTGCTCGATCGAGAGTGACGTGCGCGGAAGCTGGCCCGCTGCGTTTTATATCTAGCTAGACATTTAACAGTTACATTTGAAGATACAGCAGGAGACGTAGAATTGACCACAACAATGCAGTCTTTAAGTTGGATATTATTGAATAGTATAGGAATTTTTAGTATTGAGTTTGTTAACCTACTAAGAAGAGGCACAATGAAATATAAAGCACAAGTAGCCACTTCGTTGGAAAATTACATACCTACGTATAGGTTAGGTTAAGGTCAAAGGTGACGAAAAATAAAAATAATGGTTTTTATTTACTTATTTAAAATCTCATAATTCTAGTAGGTTGTACAAATATTTTCCATTTTCTTTCCGATCACTAAAGTTAACAGCAGCCGTGGTCTGACCCTGGACGGGCTACATTACAACTAATGGTAAAAATAATTGACCATTTTCCGTGCTTCGAAAGACACGGTTAGCCGTTGTTCCCGGTTTCTGTTACCGACAGTAGTCATCAGGCGAAGTCAGTGGCCATTTCGCGGCTGAAACCCTTGACAACCAGGGTCACCAATATCCAGACAGAGCCTATGCCTTAGGTTAAATAGCCGAATATGTTAAACGGAAACCCTCCAAAGGCGAGGGTGATTAGGATAATGAAGAATTGTTTGTAATAAGATTTATAGCAGCTACTTGCTGAATCACTTCTACATGTTCTTAAGCCTAACGCGTTGATCATATTGAGCACGCGAAATCGAAAGAAATGCAAAAGAAAACGATATAAACACGCTACTCCTATCAATGGAGCCGTAAGCCTGACAATAATATAATTCTGGCAGCCGGATATTTTACACAAATAAAAGGTCAACGGCAATCGCAAAAGGAAATCACAGGAAAGAACAACGGGCAAGTACGGAAGCATCTGTCATATCTGAGAAACTCTGTCATTGCAGTAACGATATATAAAATCGATAAGTAAATGATTTATAACGAACAAATAATCATCTAAAAGCCTTTTTGTGAAGTACCTATTTCATTACTGAAATGAATTTAAATTGTAAATTAGAAAATGTAACTGTCTTAGTGTAGCAACAATTAACAAGAAATTACTGACAGGGTCTCAGTACTAGAAGTCTTCGTTGACTCGGGTACGCGCAAAGGTCTACCCCACTAGTAAATAATACTTATAATACTATAATTATATAGGGTTGTTGTGGACGGGTTATCTCTTTGGTGATAAATTAGGTCGTATAATGTGCGGAAAGCAATAAATACACTACAACGGTAAACGGCAGAGAAATGTTCGCGTGTGTATACAATTTTCGCTTGGATTTGCAAGGTAACTTTGAGGGTTCCTACCTAACAAAAAATTACAAGAAATTGACGAGTTTTTATGTCTGTTTAAAATACATAACATAATACGTTATTTAGGCCGAGTGCCAAAACGCGTATTAATTACCCTTTGACAGCACAAATTAACGTCTTATACAGCTATCTTGCTGTCTGGGTAATTTCTCTTAAACTAGCCCATAAATAAAAATCAACTTTCTACAGAAACTGCATCAGCGGATAGTTATATATTTTTTTCGTATTTTGACCTGTTTTCCTTGGGAAAAGTTCAGTTCAGTTCAGTTTACTGGGCAGATTCACCTTTCTTTTCCGGGGTTTGTAAGATAGTAAATAGTAACTGTAAGATAGTAAATAAAATTATAACAATTGTAAGTTAATCAATGCCTAGTAAGTTGATCAACTTTCGAAAAATCATATGGTACTCGTAGGAAATTCGTAGATCCATAGGTCCGTTAGGCAAGGCAAACACAACTTAACCGATCCCGGAAGGGATCGGTTAGGTTATGTTAGGTTCTCTTTCGACCAAAATCAAGAGATGCATGCCATGTAGCTGTACTGAATGTATGGAAGCATGGAAACATTGAATTTCCGGATAGATCCAGTTTATTCTGTGACATATTAATTATTAATATCGTTTGATAGAGCTCGTGAAGCACTTTCAGGATCAGTAACCAGTTTTTAATCAGCTTGTAATCGAGATCACTTGTCGTTTCCGCTCTGTATATATAAGCAATTGCTTAGATGAAATTTGAAATTTTTTGAAATAATGTCTGCCCAACTTAATTGCTTTAACAAAAACTGTTTTTCTTATTGCAAATTGAGCCGAAGCGTGAGGAGGCAAAAGTATTAAGTGTCGTTACTAGGTCAAATGGCATGGTCATAGTCATAATATATAGACTTTAGATATAATGGTTCACTTGTTGTACATTCCAAACAGGCTTTTCAAATATTCCCGTCCATCATCTCAGAAGTTTTGCTCAGAAAATCTGAATCAATTTGAGCCAGTAAAAACTTCTTAACGCATTAAAGGGAAAATATAGAAAATGTCATGTATACCGCTAATTTAAAATAGCAGTATTTAGGGGTACTTATTCAGACTTTGCTTTAACTTATACTCGAGCTTAATTAATTGTTTCATAATTATTCTCGGCCCCGAATCGAGTGTGATTGAAATAAGGTATGGAAATAGCATCATTTTTCAAAATCATGAAAAAATTTGAGGACAAAAAGTGCAAGAGGATTTAAAATAAAATACTTAAATCACTCCACGCAAACGAAGCTGCGGATAACAGCTATAGTACATTATAATATGAAAAAAATATCTCCGATCCGCCGCCCCACTAATCTTCGTATAATAAATGAAATTATCCTCGCTTAACCCACCTTAAGCAAACGAGTTAAAATTTATTGGACCAGAAGACAACATTTAAAAGATCCAATGACCAAAATCTGGGACAATCTGCGACTTCATTTTAATAAAAAGTGGAAATATTTTAAAGCACCGGTGGCAGTCCCAATCAGAAAGATGTTATATTTTTAATGACCGATTTTATCCTTCAGCTCGATTTTGGATATTGAACTGCTATAATAGTAAAAAATCTTTAAAAAGTTATTCAAAGACGAGATCCTAGGCGCCTGAAGGCCGAAATGATTTGAGTTAGCTATTCTTCATTTACACTTTTATAACCGACACAAAATTTGTAAAAGTTGCTTATTTGTTTTGCCTAATGTAAAGCCAACTGCTACAAGCCTATTAGTGAAAAACGATAAATTGAGTCTTGTGGAATCAGCTGTGTTCCTAGGTATTACCTTAGACAACAAATTACAATGGGGACCGCATATTAATAAATTGTCGAACAGACTTAGTTCTGCAGCATACGCAGTGAAAAGAATAAGAGCTCTGACGGATGTAGACACCGCGAGGTTAGTCTACTTCAGTTATTTCCATAGTCTCATGTCATATGGCCTTTTGTTATGGGGTCATGCTGCGGATGCAAACAGCATTTTTTTTACTACAAAAGCGAGCTGTTCGTGCAATTTATAAAATGAAGCCTAGAGAACCTCTTCGAAATAAATTTAAAGAAATCAACATTTTGACTTTTGTGTCGCAATACATTTATGAGAATTTAATATATGCTAAACGGAATATACATATTTTTGATAAAAATTGTGACAGGCACAGTGTCAACATAAGAAACAAGAATCAACTTGCTTCTCATGTCAGCCGTATTCACAAAATTAGTAAAACATATAAAGGTCAATGTATACGCTTCTATAATAAGGTACCCACTGATATTGAAAGTTTACCGTTAGATAAATTCAAAACTGTAATCAAGCAGAAATTATGTAAGAAGGGTTATTATAAAATATCAGATTATCTAGAAGAGAAAAATCCATGGGATTAGACTACGGTTCTAACAGGCTAATTCAAAATTAAAACTGACCTATGTATGTTGTATATCAACCTTGTACATTCAAACATATTTAAAAGAGCGCGTGGGTTTTTATTGTCGCTTCTTTTTTTTCCCACAATTGGCGCCACATTGTTTGTGAAGCGATGTAGTTTAGCTGACGTCATTAAGAGATTTTAATATCTAACAATGAATAAACGATTTTGATTTGATTTGATTATAAACTGTCCACAGTTGAACCGTTTAAGTCGAAATCGAGTCTACTTCTAGTACGCACTACGCACGTCTGCAAACAAATAGAAACAAAACCAGTATAAGCTGAACCAGCGCTACGCTTCAAGCGACCGAAACCAGAGTTCCGCTCAAGGACAAAGTGTTTCTATCGGCGTGCGGCAGAGTGTACCTGGTTCAAATATTAGAACATCTGTGAAAACATAACCCAAATAGTAATTTTATTTACTCGTGCAACTATCAATAAGTAGGGTAAATGAAATGAATACTTAGAAATGAATAGAATAATGTGACGATACGACTGTTTCCCGACTGATATAGTACCAATTTAAAGGGAAGGAGGCAAAGCATGACCTAAGAGAATTAAATTTGCTTTGTAGAAAACCGACGTCAGTGCCAGATCAAGCAAAAGGAAATTTAATAAATGAAATAGTAAAACTTTGTCTTTGTTGCGAGCGACACACCTGCTAATCCGAGGCGTAAAGTTCCGCTCATTACGCTCACAATGCTTTTTAAATGAGTGTTCTATTTATACAAGGTTATTTTTTTATGCTCACTGAGGTCAAAACCAACAACTTTTGTTCTACGACTTTGCTAACAACGAACGAAAAATTTTCAACTTTCTACACAAAATGGGTCGGTCACATGACCACTAGTATAGTATTATATTATCTGTGGTATGGGGAGTCGAAAAATTTTTGTGCGTTGTTAGCAAAGTCGTAGTTGGTTTTGACCTCTGTAATAAAGTAGGCATACGCATATCAGGTCCAAAAAAATAACCTTGTATATTATTACCATGGGCTATGTCACATCACATCTGATCTGACGGAATTTCCTCTGTTGTCATACTTGACAATTTTTTCTGTCGCGCATCTTTATGCGGCGGAATTTCCGCAGGTGTGTCACTACACTAGGATTTAATAATAAGTGTAGCGACACACCTGCGAAGATTCCGACGCTGAAGGTTCCGCGACCAAAAAAATCTGGCAAGTTTCTCAGGGCTAGCTTGTAGCGATAATTCAACACTGCGACATGCATGCGTGTATGTGTTGAACAAAAAAACGGTCAAGCAGGCAACACTGCGAACTGCGCCCGCGCGGTTGCTTTTATGCCTGTCAGGCAAGCCTTTTATTTCTGTTGAAATAAAGTCAATTTTGAAATGTTATCAAAAACTGCTCTGCTCTCCGATTGGTGTGCGCTGGCCCAAAAGGGTTGCGAGCGTAACAAGCGAAACTCTCCGCGTCGGAAAGATCCGATGGTGTGTCGCTTTGAGTGACGAAGTTTTTTAGGGCACTCGATTCGCACATGATTCAAACATAAAAATATTCACTGGCTCTATATATACTTGCAACAAAAACTTACTTTGCTCTCATGTTGAAGAAATAAGTTTTAAGATATTTCATATTTTTTGGATAATAGAGGACGTATGTATAGCCCTCATACAATAAACAAAAGAAGCAATGAGACCTTTTTTTATTGAATCTTAAAGATATAATCACTACAAGTATAACAAAATATCACAAACATCAATTTAACAAATATAAACCTAAGTAGTAGATAACTTGATTAATTGTAGTATTTACTTGCAACTGAACTACGGCTACAGAGATTCTATAATTTCTAAAACCTATACTTTAACCACGAAAAAGGTACTGCAACAGTATCCCGAAATTGATATAGGGGCCTACTTACTTTACAAATTATATGTGACTGAAATAAGCTTATCATTCTAATTTACAAAAGCCAAATACCAGATAAGCATAAAACTAGGTGAAAATACATAGCATACTAGGTTTATTTCTACAGATTTAACACTTTATTTTTTTTTTATTGCTCACGAAAAGAAGATAAGCAGGATGTCCTTAATTATCCATAAGATCTCTTGATAGAGCCAGCACGATTCTTCTTTGTCGGTTGACCTGTGAAAAGAAGGAACTTTGTAGTGAGTAGATTCTACACAACTCGACCATAGGTTTTCACCTGCGGCGAATAGCTGCCTGCCGTACTAGTAAAATTGCTTAGAGAATATAATAGTAACGTAACACTACATACACAAGATGGGTCTGTCAGATACAACCACGTGGTGAGGAAAGCGGAAGCATGCATCACTCTTTGTGTACATACAACGCAATGGCTAACAATCGAATGCAGATTCTGGGTAAGGCTCACCTGACCCTAGATGACTACAGACTACAGGCTCCTTTCTGCTGATATTTGTAGGCGCATAAAGGCAGCGGAAGCACACGAGATCCCATAGAGTCGAACGCTGGAGTGCTATTCCCAATTTATCAAATGTCGCCCATAACCTCCCGAACGAATCAGCCCTCACTTCCCGTACGCATCTGATCACGCACGCAAAATTTTTGGTATTCTGTCGCATTAGCACAAGCGGGTCGAGATGACATAGGGATGACCACCCATTTGCGTACATAAGAATCGAGAAATCGATTGAACATTATCAGCGTAATAATAAGATTTTAACTATGTTATTGTTAGTATTTCACTAATTAATATAAGAGTCGAATCTTTTGCGTAATCATTGCTTGAAAGATCCTTCGTTTTCAAAAAAGAGTACAAATAATAAAGTGGCATTGATGTTTTAAAAAAGCACCGCTTCGGCGTTTTTATCGTGATTGAACTCTGCCAAAAGTAATGCGAGCCGAGTAGGATGTGAAATGGGATGTAGGAAATTTTCTAATAGGGTGACCACAATATTATGTTTGTTGAGTGGGACAAGTATTGTGACGATTTGTTTAAAAACAGAAATAAGGGAAACTACTCGTACCTGTAAAGAAAGCTTCATACAATGCGTTTTTATAAGTTTGTGAGACACCAGAGCAACATTCAATCGCTTTTGTTTATTTTTTTCGTTCTTCTGAAAACTGTTACCTACATGAATATTACTATGTTAGAATTAAGCATTTATTAGAACATTACAATTTGCAGACTTAACAAATGAAAAACCGATTGCACTGGAAAACCTTTCAAAATGAACAGTCATTCCAAATGCACAATCTTTCATTTTATAATCACTTTAAACGCGTTTTCAATAACACATTTGGCATATTGCCATGCAACATATTAACTTTGTTTTATTGCAATTGGTTTACTCAAACAACAGCAAAGCCGCTTAAAATTTTGACTACTTTTTTGAAAAATATAACGAGTTCTGAAAAAGACTGGCGCTGCCAGGGTGGCCTGGGGAGGTACAAAAACTACAGCTGTGGTTTTAGAACTTTTTTATGATTAAATTTTTTACCTACAGCTTTGAAATATTGTGCGATGCCTAGGAAATTGAAGAATGTATTACACAGTGAATAACATATATCTTCGGATGCAGCGTCAAATATAGTTATGGTCAAAATTCAATTTTTACGGCAAAAATGCAGATAAATGAACGAAAAAGAACAACTTTCATGTTAAATAATCTTTCAAAGTGAAAAAGATTTATACAGGGTTTAAAGAAAAGTACCGATTTCCTTTTAACCACATGTTCAATAAGTAGAATATAGAACAACTAGCGGCCCGCCCCGGCTTCGCACGGGAAGCTGGAGTTCATAAAAAGATCCTATAGATAAAGCGATTTTGAAACGTGTTTCTTTTTTGTTTTAGATGTATCGTAAAAGTAAATTATAGAATAACAACAAATTATTAAAACTGGTCAAATGCGAGTCGGACTCGCGCGCATTAAATACAATTATCAGCTGGCGGATCGCACTTAACCCGTCTTTTGGTCTGTAGGAATTTCATATTAACTTTTATACTTAATTTTCATTCCCTGGGGGATGATTTTTCAAAAACGCTGATACACATGTTTATTTCTTTTTTAGCCTAATTCCTAATTTTTTCTAGGATTTTCATACGAACTTTCATCCCTTATTTCACCCTCTTGGGGGATGATATCTCAAAATTGCTGGAACAGTGTTTCTTTATTATTACTCGTATTAGCTAAAATCCGAATTTCAAGTACGTTATGTCAAAACTGTATGATTTTCATCTCTTATTTAACCCCCTTGGGTTTCCCCCCTTTGGGGTATGATATCTCAAAGTTTCTGAAACACGTGTTTCTTTATTTCTTATAGCGGTTCGCCCCGGCTTCGCACGGGTAGATATAGGTTCTTGTTGCATCGGGGGTTACTAAAGAAACCAGCCAAGCGCAAGTTGGACTCCCACCGAGGGTTCCGTACCACTAAGGTAAAAATACTGTCCTAGTTATGGGCAGTCATACCATCTTAGTCACGCAGAAGTGCATTAAATTCGCTCGAGCCGACACGCACTTCATCAAAACCATCATAACATCCCATAATACGTCCACTACAGGACAGGGAGCTCCCTCCAGAATTCGAGCCCTTGCTAGAAGAATGTGGAGGGGAAGTATCTTAGTCACCACGCTTGTTAGCATTAAGGCTGGCACCATGGACCGCGGTTGTTGGTGACCGCAGTATGTAAGATGGTGCGATACACGGAAAGATGTTGCTGCCCATCTTCTGGTTTGTAAAACCTTAGTCGCCTCTTACGACACCTAAAGGTTGAGATGGGTTGGCACTATTCTTTGCCGCTACCACACGGAACGACACGCACTTGACCAGTCAAATTTTTCGTGTCTATTCTCTGTTGTAGATAAAACCATTACAGTCACTTAGGGCGCTGTTTCTTTAATTTCAATTTTGATAACGATTACACTCATGATAACTTTTGAATGGTATGTCCGATTTGAATAATTCAAAAAGTTATTTACAGGTACTGATATAGCCTTGAATACGAAATCATTTATTTGGATAAGAATTAATAGGTACGAATAATGTGGCCTATAAAGTTTGTACCGGCGTAACTATTACATATTTTAACATGAAAAAGTAGTTATTGTGACATAACTGTAATAGTTAGACATATGGTATTGCGAACTTTTTTGTAGATATTGATGGCTTCTATAATTCTGTAGTATATTCCTTTGCTCTATTGTTAATAGTTTCGGCAGCGTACTCGATATAAGGATGCTATTTAGTATTTTTTTCACACCTTGGGTTACATTATCGAAGTTTTCATACGGAACCCTAACTTTTTTTTAAATATTTTATAGCCTATGTTCATCCCGGATAATGCAGATTTCTAATGGTGAAAGAATTTTTCAAATCGGTCCAGTATTTTCGGAGCCTATTCATTACAAACATACAAAAATAGGTACAAATCTTTCCTCTTTATAATATTAGTATTAGTAGAACAATAAGCATGTTGAAACAACAAAAAACCGGCCAAGTGCGAGTCGGACTCGGGCACCGAGGGTTCCGTACCACCACATAATCATAATTGTATTAGTTGAAATTTCAGTAAGTTAATGTGCTAGATTTTTTTAGTCCGACAGGCGCTTGACCAAATTTTATTATTTGTTGTTATTTTATACCTTATGCACTATAAACATAATAATTTTCAAGTTTGTAAGTGTTCCCGTTTTAAAAATAGAACTAAAACAAAAATCGCCTCCGCGACCATCCAACTTGACCCCTCTCTTATATGAATGTTCTTGAAACGGGAGCTCACCTCAATTGGTGACCATTAGTTGTGAGAAAAGTTGTAATATTTAATAATTTCAGACTTTTCCCATTATTTGTACTGTGAGACCTAGCTTCTTGCCAAATTTCATAATTTTAGGTCAACGGGAAGTATCCTGTAGGTTTTGCTTTTTTGCATAAATGTATGGAGATGAGGACATAAAATGCCATATCTTTTGATTGCGTCGTTGTAAAAATTGAAATTTTCAGATCTTGTGTGGTTCATAGATCCTAACATATGGTATTAATTTCAACCTGATACCTTTACCCGTTCGTGAGATAAAGGGTCTTGACAGACAGACGGACAACAAAGTGATCCTATAAGGGTTCCGTTTTTTCTTTTGAGGTACGGAACCCTAAAAAAGAATAAAAAAACAGAAATTAAAAACTTATATTAAAATTTCATTGTGTCAACCCTCGCCAGAGTCGCAGCGCGCATGAAGGTAACTAATAGGTCTTTACCTATGAAATTGCCGTTTTGTATGGCGGATTTGAACTTTTTAAGGAAGGTAGGTATTTTATTTAATTTTATTATAGCTAGTAATTGTTACAGTTTATTTTTTACTAAGATGAGTATGTATTTACGTTTCTTTCTTTCATATAAATTAGTCTTATTTTCTTTCATGGTTTTCTCTGTTTGCACGCTTGCATCCTGCATCATTATACTTTATTCTTTAGTCACTCTAAGATTGACTGGTAGAGATCTCACGTAGGGATGAGTCCGCCTTTGCATGTCGTCTTTCCGAGAATAGTATTTTTGTAATTTTCGTGCAATAAAGATTAAACAACAACAACAAAGAATGGTCATCACACGTGTATTCTAGCATTCTTTCATCTGACCATTCTTTATTTTCTCCCGTGGTCAGTATGCGAGTTTTCGTCTGCGGAGAGGAAAGGGAACCTTTGTCCCCGTAGGCACGAAAACATTATTTTCACGACACGGCGCCGTTACTCTCACTCATATATTCAAACCCGCTAGGTGGTAGTTGTTCTAGTTTTGTTCCGATAAATAATAAATACATGGTGATGGCTGCGACGCAAGTAATTTGTTTCTACATATGTAATGGCATGGTCACCCTTGTTCATATGCAACACTTTTTTATGTTTAATGGTTAACCTGTGAATGTTTATGCCGCAACCACCAAATAATCCACTTTTCCTAAAACAGGCACAACATTTTATACTAACATAAATACAAAATTAAAATTAAACATCCACAAGATCTCAAGATTAAGAAACGAAGTTGTGATGACAAGTGACATCAACAACATGGCATGCAAAGGGATACCAGAAAATTATTTTAGCAAATGTTTTAGATATAGATAAAACTAAATAAAAAAGTATTCCGCAGCTACTAAACTTGTATTAGAAAAAGACTGCTTTTAATTTAAAAATCAATAACTTTTTATTTTGCGGGCTTAATAATGCACAACTTATTTTAAAATAAAGTATAAATAAAAACACGTGGATGCCAAACTTAACTTATTGCACGGAAATTGTGCAAAATTTGTTAGTAGGTATGGCAAGAATTAGAAAGGGATAAACCGCTCCGATCTTGCTCTACTCGTTTTGCCTTTGTAAGTTTAGGTTGCAGTCTACAATCACGATACTTGTTATAACATCATTGTAAAGTGGTTGGTTGTTGTGGCAAAACATTTTTTATGGCCATCAGGCCATCACATCAGGAGTTTTTTGCCAATTTCAGAGTTATGTTTATGCTTGGAGGAACTACTGTTTATGGATAAATGGATGGATTTCCATGTACCTACAGGATGGATTTTTGAGATGGGACAGCAAGGGCAGGTAGGCACGACAGCAAGCACGTAGAAACAAAGCAGTAAAAGCAACGCGTCGTGCGTGCGTGACGCTACAACCAGAGACCTGCTCTACTAGCGTTTGTACCAACGAGCGGCCGTGTGTACCATAACCGTTACAGCTTCACGAATATGGTCTTAGGAGACTATCCATAATTTATTGTGAAATTTTGATTCCCATTCATAGATAAAAAAAATACAAAAATTGCTATTCTACGCAAAAAAAATATTCCACTCATCAAAAACTTCAATGAGAAGTAGGCTACGAATAGGCCTTGGGTCTTAGGTTGTAGTAGGTACTAATAAAAAAGTCGGAAATTGTAAAAAAAACTTTCACTAATGTCTTTGAAATATGATTCTTGAATCATTCACTCATATCAGCAGATGAAGGGGCGGGCTTACACGGGCAGAGCTTTTTGTCCTGATAGCCAATTTTGATGTCCCTCAACACAGAATCCTCAGAGAAAAAAACTGCATAAAAACTTGTTTTGACGATGCCAAAAAATAGTCATGAAATAGTCATAAATAGTCACCATAAGGAAAAAAATAGTCGCGTTACAATTCTAGAGTTATAGCTATGGTTTGCTGAGGATTATGGGCATAGGCTATATACAGAATCCTCAGTTCTGATGCAAGCAAACCGTGGGGACTATCGACTTGGTTTTTATTTTAAAAAATAGTCATGAAATAGTCGTCTTGACTTCCAAATTCTCAAAAATAGTCATTCAAGGATTTCAGAGTTACAGGGGTAGCTTGCTGAGGATTCTGTGCATAGCATTTCACGGACGCAGATTCCAGCAGAACGTTTAGGTTTTTCTGTTTGATACTGATGTCAAAAAATAGTCAACAAATAGTCGTCTCAAACCATAATCACTTTGGTCTGGTTTACCTTGTAGAAGTATGTTAAAAATGCATGTTAACTTCGCCATACATTTTTCAACTCAAGTACAGTCGTGTTCAAAATGCATATCATCTTTGATGGTAACTATTTAGTTACTTTTTTTAATGTATTTGGAACCCAATATAATTAATTCTGTAATAAAAAGCAAATTTTATTTGTTTTCATGTTAAATAATATAGCTTAATAAACTACAATAATTGGTTTTAAACTAAATTAATAAAAAAATCTTCTTTATGAATATATTCAGTACCTACAGATTATTTTTAAGTTAGTTTTTTGTATAAATCACAGTCTTCGTACTTATGTCCGTTAAATGGTTAAATGAGTAATACAGGGTGATAATTTTATTGCGTGCCATAGCTTAGGGGGTGTTTCAGTAACGATAAAGGAACACAAAAAAAAATCTACTTTTAAAAAATTCTGAAAATTTTAAAATTTGCCCTACGCATAGGGCAATAACCCGCAGCGCAATGACCCGACCGAGGCTGCGCTTTTAACGAGCTGCTGTTAGTTTTAGAATTTGCATTCAATTTTTAAGTAGGATTATTGAAAAAATGGAAACCCTAATTTGGAATAACGCGTTGTGTATTTACTGCTTCCATAGGCTGTAGTGTAAGTTAACTTTACATTTCATATAATTACCGTAGAACACGGCAATTGTCGTTGTAATAGCAACACTGTAGGGCACTTCAATACGCGCCGGCGGCGGCGGCGAGCGCTTGCTCGGTCACACAATTCAGTCGAGCCGAACGCCGCCATACTATTGGTTAAACATATCTCGTCTCAGAATATTGGTGCTTTTTCTATTATACGACCCACGTTAAACATTTCCAACTCTGTTACTATGCCATTAAGTCATTGATTTGTATTATTCTACTGATGTGCTATTGGGTAAAAGAAGCACATATGCAGCGACGTTTTAATTTTTAATGAATAGTTAAATGCGTAGGCAAACAACATTGATCAATCAAGAAATTAGTAAAGTTAGTATAGTTAATTTAGTAATATTTGCGAACCTACCAATTATTATTAAAGTATTTTTATTTACTGAATGCATCTGGGTTTAAGCCCGATATTCTAGTTTTACCTTTCCTTAAACGTGGAACCTACATTATAAATTTTTAGATCAAAAGGTTGGGTCTGTGCACTGATATATCAGTCGGTTTATCCTCTTATTTACCTAATAAAAATAGATAACACAAAAATAGGCTCTTCAACAATATATAAAAATAAAAGCCTCTAACAATATCAAAATCCATTTTTTTTTGATAACTTGAAATCAATATCAAATAATTTTGTGTACGCGACTGTACAAAGGAAAAATGTATGGCGAAGTTAACATGCATTTTTAACATACTTCTACAAGGTAAATCAGACCAAAGTGATTATGGTTTGAGACGACTATTTGTTGACTATTTTTTGACATCAGTATCAAATAGAAAAACCTAACCGTTCTGCAGGAATCTGCGTCCGTGAAATACTATGCACAGAATCCTCAGCAAGCTACCCCTGTAACTCTGAAATCCTTGAACGACTATTTTGGAGAATTTGGAAGTCAAGACGACTATTTCATGACTATTTTTTAAAATAAAAACCAAGTCGATAGTCCCCACGGTTTTCTTGCATCAGAACTGAGGATTCTGTATATAGCCTATGCCCATAATACTCAGCAAATCATAGCTATAACTCTAGAATTGTAACGCGACTATTTTTTTCCTTATGGTGACTATTTATGACTATATCATGACTATTTTTTGGCATCGTCAAAACAAGTTTTTATGCAGTTTTTTTCTCTGAGGATTCTGTGTTGAGGGACATCAATTTTGCAATTACTTTCGTATTATTATAGTCATTGACATGGGATAAACGCTCCGTTTCTATGCGCGTATTTTCCAAAATCTTTGGTTTTGAAGGAAAACGCTTGAATAGTTGTTGAATTCAAAGTTATTCTGTAGAAAAGATTGTTCAGATTAATTTTTATTTTGTTTAAAACGTAGAGCAATTTAGAAAAATTATAAGTTTGAATTTTAATCAGATAAAAACTATAATTTTCGCATACGGGCCACACAGGAGGACAATGTCCGTGACTGCCCGCGTCTGCACGCCCCTTCATCTGCTGAGCGCTATAAAGTTGAATATTATGCAGAGTAGGTATCTATAAAAAATACCAGGATATATTTATTTTAAGTAAGTATCTATCTAAGTAAGTAGCTTTTCTGAACAGTTCTTTTTGTCCATTTTTTTTCAGCAAAGATTTTGTTTTTCTTACGTCAATGTCTGGCAGTCATATAACAAAAAAAAACAAAGAGATTTGAGGCGCTCGCCCATTGGGAGGAGCCAAATATTTTGAAAACTACGCGAGTGCAGCGTTTTTATTATCTCGATGGGAGGAGCGCATGCATCGCGCGCATTTTGGTTATTAGGTGCCGACACCCTCGCACACCCATCCCCGCCGCATCGGTCAGTGTGACTAGTTTCTACCAATTTGGCTATTTAATATTTATTTTGGAACATTTTGTTTACGAAACACACATACAAAATATACCTATGTCGATACTGGGTGTCTACTCTCAAAGTCCGATGTATCGAAACGATACTATTCGAAACATGCAAAATCAAAACTTCGTCCCTTGACAATACAGTAGAATATTGGTTGGATGCTAACTACTGGCAGTTTGAAAATTCATCCAACCAATATTCTACTGTATTGTCAAGGGACGAAGTTTTGCATTTGCATGTTTCGAGTAGTATCGTTTCGATATATCGGACTTTGAGAGTAGACACCCAGGAAAGGAAATATCGCTTAAACGCCATTTTGAAGACGAGACGAGGACAGGTTGGTAGTTAGCATCATTGTGGTACCTAGTTTAGTGTCTCAATGGTTAGTCGGTCAAATCTAACGTCAGATCAATGACATCTGGGAGATAAACAAGGTTGTCACTAGCTTCAATCAGTAAAACAGCGATGTTCCTTGGGGAAAGTTGTTCAGTTTCGTGGTCTGAACTCAATCTATAGATTTGTCGAAAGTTTTCAAATTCACCCTAGATAAACATCCCCTAAAACTGAGTACTACCCATGCAAAATCGGGGCGGGCCACTAGTCTGGTATAAAATTTTCTTTGTCGGTTGTGACTGTCTGCCAGTGTGGCCGGTACTGCAACTTTTTCAAAGATTTTGGAAACTACGCGCGAGCGTTTTTCTTACGTCAATGAACTTTATTCGAAAAATAAACGCTGCGCTTCTTTGCGCGTAGTTTTGGTTTGGAAGGAAAACATATTTAATATAGACTTTAAGGGCACTGCATGTTATCCTACGTCATCTAGTACACGAAATTTGCAACTTTGTGGCGATAGTAGTGGCCTACTAAGTCCACAAAACGTTGGTCTGCCAATCCGAAACCTGGCAGATTTTGTACAGTCGGAGCGCAAAGTGGTTAAGTGACAGATTACACGAATGAAATCTATTCGTGGAAATAGAAGTTACCTATATAAGTAAAAAACAGCAGGTCTGCCTTGCATCCTATTGGCAGTTTCACTAGGCCCTTACGGTCTAGGTCTAATAGTTGTTCAAGAAAGAGTACAATTCAAGGAGGTTTTAACCCACGCTACGCTCTAGGAAGGAGAGATGAATGGCCAAAAAAAGCGTGACGACGAGTATATCCAATAGTCGCGGCAGCATCTCTTTCACACAGTAGGATGACCTTACTATTTTACGCTTGGGGATGTTATATTATTAAAGCCCTCTGGAACAGCAGCTTCATTTTCAATATTTTATTTGGCAGGATATTATCCTTTAGTTTCTGCCTGATAAGTTGTGCTTCTCTCGGCAACAAAGTGTTTCGTGTCTTAAAATCCTCGCAACGCTGAGGATTCTTCTTTAGAACCACTCGCTTGGCTCGTGGCTCAATTATAGAGTCAAAGAGGTAAATGAAGTCGAGTCCGTTTGGTGCCGGCAAAGTATAGTACCAACCCATCTCCACCCGTGGGTATCGTAATGTACGTACAGTGTACGTTTCATGGGATGCCATGTACAACATGAGAATATTATTCAAGCATGGTATGTGCATGTCATGTATATTATTCAAGTATGTCATGAGTACCTTGGGCTCAATTCTTGAATAACACCGGGTGATAAACAATTAACACCAGAAAAATTCAAAATTAATTTTTTTTCTTTACAAAAGTGCAGAATGATATTCGTTAAATATAGGTATAAAGTAGTGATTGATTGTTACTTTTTATGTATTATGGTTTACATTTTTAACAGATTATCAGGGTACATTTGATATTTTTTTATGTTAAAAGTGAGCAAACGAGCAGGTGGGCCACCTGATGGTTAGTGGTCACCACCACCGCCCATAGCACCCACTGTCTTATTTGATGTCTCAAAAATTATATTTTATCACTCGGTAATATTCATCAATCGGGTCAGAGTTTTTTCAGCAGCAGCATTCTTTTTGTTTGTTTCCAAAATAACCTTTTTTCATTTCTTTCTTCTTGCTTTCCAGAAAAGCTCAGGGAATTCTTGAAAATCACCGGGTGATAAAATATTACTTTTGAGACTTAAAGAATTCACATTTGCGCTGATAAACTGTTGAAAGGTAAATCAGAATACATGGAAATTAACAATCAAGGACTGCTTTATATTTTAAGAAAATCAATCTCAACTTTTGAAAACAAAAATCTATGATTTTGAATTTTTTGATTATTTTATGATTATTAAGATTTTATTTCTTATTTCATCGATTCAGTTCTGACTTTACATTTTTTTCACTCACATGGAATAACAATAATTTAAAAATATGGACTGGCTGTTGAACTTAGCCTCATTTATACGTTTCTAAATATTATGGCCCAAGTTTATGTCAATATCTTTTTACTGAAATAAACTATCAATACTCATACTCATAAAACCAATATGTTGTTCATTCTCACTACTTATTGAAAAGACCTCGTACATCGGCTGTCTCTCTGTCCATCTATATTTGCGATCCGTCTGGCTGTCCAGGAACAACAGGTCGATATAGGTTTTTGTTGGTATTCTTCTAAAAACTCATCATCAATCAGCTTCATTTGGGCCTAATTGCGAGCCACCTACTTTTTAACCGACTTAAAAAAGGAGGAGGTTCTCTATTCGATCCTTTTTTTTTTTCAATGAATGAATCATTCTTGCCTACCAAGTGACATCTGAAACTTTTTTAAACAAATTCCAACCCAAGGGCATCAGATAAAATCTCTCAATAATGCCCGGCACAAAACTTTGATGCTGACTGAATTATTGGCTTCCCGCATGTCGTCAATAAGAACGCAGCAAATAACCGGCAGCATCAGATGTACTATTTTCCTATTATTGTACAACAGTACAGGTTCCGTTGTTTAGTTTGATTTTCTTTTAAGAGCATGCGTCGCCACAACAAGGACTCGGCCACGACTAAGCGCTGGCGCTTTCTCGCATCGGTTTTATAGGAGTACTAAATAATTCACAGTAAAATATAAATACAATATATTCCAAAAAAAAAGATACAGTATTTTAGAGTATGAATGATTTCACATGCTATGTCCAAAAAGAAAAAATAATGTCTTACATTTTCACCTAAAATGACAGGGTTAATATCCCGTACATTTACTGAAAATGTCACTTTTGATTGTAGTTTTTTTGAATGATTTTTTGCCTAAATAGAGTTTTTTTGTTAAACCAAAAACTAAACAATATCCTGAATTTTGGAATGGTAATTTTTATTTTTATTTTGTAGCATTTGATCCTACATAAATCTCGCATTTGCGTAGACGGCCAAGCGCTAAGTTAAAAACGGACGTGTTAAAAAACTGTTCTATTTGGAAAAATATCCCAATATTTTGAGATGTTTTTAAACCAAAAAGCAGATCAATAATATATATCTAATATGATATTAATGTCTTCTTCGAAAACTGAGAACTGCATTGTTTTATCCTTCGGCGAAAATCGTAAATTTTGACTCCAGTGCGATTTTAACGGATGAACGCTCTTAAAACTAATGCAAGCTGTTTTTCTCTTTCATGTTTAGATTCAGATATCTTCATCATAATGTTATTTCATTATAATGTTCTTTGGGACAAGTTGTTCAGTTTTATGGGCTGATTCTGCAGATTCACATCCCACAATACTGATGTGGTTATACCTTTTTAGTTTCCTTTGTGTTCAAATATCTTACATTACAGCCACCCTACTTCATACGTAAAACAATTCGGCTTTTTCATAGAAAAAGTAAAGGAATAATGGGTACCCATAGAAGAATATTCCGCAAATAGCATAACTATCAATTTTGCAGCCATTTACTCTACAATATTTCACTGTTTTTGCAGAAAATATACGCGATTTTAAAAAACATTTAGCATGACATAAAAATGTGTCAAAGACGGGGATACCAGTAATGTATTAAAAAATATTACCAAAAAGGTTGATGACCAATGAAGAAGTACATAACATGCTTGACCTTAAACAACACAATTAGATCAAAAATATTTATATTTATAAATATAATTCTAAATATTTATATTTATATTTATAATGCTATCAAGAACTAATTAAAAGTCACCCTATATATTTATATATTAATATAGGTTTAGTATTGTATTGAAGAATGCACCGGAGAGAAAATCTGAAATCTACGATTACTTGTACATAGTGACTCAATAAGCCGTATACGATTTTTTTGTCTCGATTTTGCAAAAAAATATCCAAAAAAGACCAAATCGACCGATGCTGGCTGCTGGTCTATCTCGATTTACAAGCCCGCAGACACGCTCCACTTATAGCTTTGACAGAATTTTTTGAGATGTTTTTAAACTAAAAAGCAGATCGTGAAAGTATATCTAATATGATATTAATGTCTTCTTTGAAAACTGAGAACTGCATTGTTTTATCCTTCGGCGAAAATCGTAAATTTTGACTCCAGCGCGATTTTAACGGATGAACGCTCTTAAAACTAATGCAAGCTGTTTTTCTCTTTCATGTTTAGATTCAGATATCTTCATCGTAATGTTATTTCATCATAATGTTCTTTGGGACAAGTTGTTCAGTTTTATGGGCTGATTCTGCAGATTCACATCCCACAATACTGATGTGGTTGTACCTTTTTAGTTTCCTTTGTGTTCAAATATCGTACATTACAGCCACCCTACTTCTACCACTTATCAGCGGATGCAGTTTTTATGGTAAGTCAAATTTATGTTCCTTGGGAAACGTTGTCAGTTACATGGGTAGGCTACCACCCGAGAGGTTTTGCGTATTTGAAATTACACGTTGTATTTTATCTCGGGTGTCGTGCTGAGGGGGCGGTAGCTCTGAACATGAAACTGAAAAACTTTTGTACTGCAACTTTTGTAACACTGCAAAAAAAATTGCTTTTTCATACAAATTGGCTTGGTCTTGTTCAGTTTTATGTTCAGTGCTACCACCCGAGAGATTTTTCGTTATTTACTCAATACGTTGTCTACGCCTAGAGACCATACAAGTATATATCGAATTTCATACATTGCACAAAACGCCTGCAATAGATTGCCGTTGACATTTAAATGAATTTGGCATACCGCCGCTCACCAATAAAATCCAGCAGCCAGCTAGGCATTTTACAAAAAAATGCGTTAGCGTACGCATGTATTTTATTGCAAAATGTTCACTACTTAATTTACTTTAAGTATCGTACACTTTTTTTCTGTTAAATTGTTTATAAAATAATTCAAATTTGTACCAAAAATTTAATAATCAGAAAAAGTATGAACGGCAACACCGCTTTTTTGACCACTTATTTTGCGTACGAAGTATATCGACCTTCGAATAACTTGGCGGAAAAAGTAAATTTGTACGTTCAGGGGCTCGCTCCACTTACAGCTTTGACAGAATTTTTTTTGGTATTCTGTAAATTTTTACAACACAAGCGCAGTGGAGTGAACTAGGGATGGGCAACAAATCGCTTATATGAAAATCGACAAATCGACTGTACATTATCAGCTCATTTCGACGTTAATTAATTATTCATTTAGTGTTTCTAAAAACAAAACGTAATAGTCAATCCTTTTACTTAATTTGAAGTTTAAAATATTAGTTCTGTACAAAATTTTATAATAGATTCAGAGCGCAATGCCTTTGCGGGCGAGCTATACATAAAAAAAATATGAACCATATCAACATCTGTCAAACAAGTCACAAATCACAACAACAACAAATTTAATTATTTTGCTACATTTTCAACTAAATTTAAATTCGCTTCATAATAGCACAAAGTAGAAGAGCATTTGATGCCACAAGTTGTTATATAATTACAAAATACAAGGTAATTGACTATGAAATCTGTCACCAAAGCCTTTGCACAAATAAGCACATAACTTACTAACAATTTTTTTATAATTTCAGATAAAAGTGGCGGTATCTTCCATGTCTCGCTTCTTGAGCTATATCTTGGGACCGCAAACTAAAGAAAAGGTCGCTCACGCGTCGGATTCATGGAAATTTGCCTGGTAGAGCCTGCATTTAGATAACTATTTTGAATGCTATGGATGACTTCTTTCCAGCAGATTACCGAACAATAATATTGTATTTTCATCAGATGTGTACGAACATCTGATATCTTGGGACCGCAAACCAACGAAAAGGTCTCTCACGCGTCGGATTAATAGAAATTTGCCTGGTGGAGCCTGCATTCAGATAACTATTTTGAATGCTATGGATGACTTCTTTACAGCAGATTACCGCACAATAATATTGCATTTGCATCAAGATGTGTACGAACATCTGATTTTTCATTTTACAGTGGCTTTGATTGTTTTAAATGTTATTTTAAAGTGACTATTTCTATAAATAATGTGTCTATTGTTTATAAACGTTTATGTACTTAAGTACGTACGGTCAACCGCTTGTCGGTAGAAACTTTTTCAACTCTATTACCACGCCATAAGGTCCAAAAGTGTTTCTACTAATGTGCGGCCGTGTGTACCTAAATATTTTATTAACATTCAATACTGTGTATTAGATAAAATAGATGTAGCGTGCTTATAAATTATAACAGTATCAAAGTAAGGTAGGCTAAAAATATCTCTGGTGGAGACCTTTTATATTTTGTTTATAAAATCCTGTACTTTTAAACAAGCAATATTTGTTTGTGTATATATTTCTACAAGCGAAGTGACTATGGTACTTTCTCTCCACATTTTTCCAGAAAAAGCTAGAATTCTGGAGGGAGCTCCCTGTCCTGTAGTGGACGTTTTATGGGATGTTATGATGATGATGATGTATATATTTCTAATCGGTTTCTCGAAAACCACATACACTATTTTCTTATGTCTCTAAAAATTAAAATTAACCAATTGAACTAATGAACTGAATTTTACTTTTTAGAAAGCTTCTTTGAACAGAGAAGATAATTATGTTATTACAACGGGAAAAACATTAAACCCCAGAGCTATTCCTTATTAATGGAAACGGGTTATTCCCACGGGAAAGCCACTTACTTATTCCTACGAAAAAACCGTTCAATTCTTGAACTAATGAACCAATTCTAAAGGTTTTTCTGTTGCGGTAAGATACGTTAACGGGAAAACTTCTCATTCCTTCAGCAAAAATGTCCTACAGATTTTCTTCTGTGGAATGCTACAGTATCCCTGAATGACGTAAGTTACATATAACCGCGGGAAAAACGAACCAGTGCTATTTATTTTTGTCATATGTGCAGCTAAATGTAAACGTATTCAGAAGTTTCTTTTCTTGTGGAATGCTACATTGTGCTAATTTTAGCTACTTATTACCGCGGAAAAACGTCCATTTAACACGGGAAAAACGTTTGACTTTTGAACTATATATATTCTTTATTGCACACATATTGAAAAAAAAAGCAGAATAAAAGGACATATACAAGGGCGGGCTTATCTCTAAAAGATATTTCTTCCAGCCAACCTATGGCAGTTAGATAAATTCTTTTAAAGTTTTCACTAATAGGAAATTGCATAATTTCTGACTTACAAAAGCTCCTTTTACCGTAGTTTTATATCAAAAAAATCTCAAAAATTAACTGCTCACTTACAGATCCGCAGGTAGGTTGTAACTTTTGTGTTGTTCGAGGTTTGCCTTCTTAGTGAGCGCCGGAGTGAACGCGGGCTATGCACCGGAATACCAATTCAAATGTCAAACCATACAATAATGTCAAATGTTCATTTAAGGTAGTTCTCTTCACCACCAACTTTACCCAGTAGTGGCGCTAGCATCTTCATGCTGGTTTAAGTCATCCCAATTTTGTATTTTATCTGCAAATTTACGCATGTTCTGAGGGTTTGTCATCATATAGTAGCATTTAAAATATTTCACAACTCAAAATATAGTAAAAAACACAAAAATAGTAATCGTAAAGGTTAACATCAAAATTCGAAAGTGAGCGCGGAATGCGTTACGGGATACCAATTTAAACGTCAACCCATACAAAAATGTCAAAAAGTCCGCTCAGCGGTTCACGCAGTGATCTCACCGTCGTGATAACTTGGTTGCAGAATACCAATTTGACACACACCTGCGGATCACCTGCGGATCCGTGTGCGGACGTCAAAATTGTTGTTTTGGGAATAGCACTCCTGCTAATTATTAACTCAGGATTACAACACACTAAAGAGATAGTGACAAGTGCGTTTATTGTTAGACTTCTGTCTAGATCGATATCTGTATATAGTTGTTTGTACAGGGCCAGGTTAGCAGAAACTGAAAGGGCATGATCATTCGATAAAACTGAACAACTTTTACCAAGAAACATATAACCAGAAACGTAAAAAAACTTGGCCTATTTATTCACTGTTCAATTTTTTTTTTGTATGTAGCGGCCGATTCGTGAAAAAAAAAGTTTTTCTAATTTTCATGGTCGGTCGGTCGGTCTGTCCGTCACGCTTTGGACTAGCGGCTAAACCAGTGGTTCTCAACCGGTGGTCCGCGGACCACTGGTGGTCCCTGGAAGCATCCCAAGTGGTCCGCGGAGCCACGCAAGAATCTTGCGGCAAGATTAGCAAGGTCCATAGAAAAAACTTTTCTACATTTGATACGCTCAATATAATTATTGACGGGCAGAATGCTGTTTTAAAGGAGAAATGCAGACAAACATGATACTCCATTTGAAAAACTTAAAAAGTAAATTCAATCGCTCTTTTCCTGACTTTTTCAGGAATTAATCTTGAAGATTTTTAGAGCCAAAAAGCAATCGCTTTACTAGTTCCTTTCCGAGGGCCGTGGCACGACGGAAATTTTGTCAAATGTTCCTTCATGTCTAAAAGGTTAAGAACCAATGGGCTAAACGAATAGTCCGATTGACACCATATTTTAAATTTAAGATTTTTAGCTAAATTCATTGAAGGATTTTGAATGGTCTCCTGCTGGCTCTCATTTTGAGGGTAGCTGTCATACAACGAAAATGAAAAATTGTAATTTGTGCAAAAACGGCTCAAAAGATCTGGATGAAACTTAGCATGACCAAGAATCTCCATGCAAGATATCTTGCAGCAGTATCCATTGGTCTGTTGAAGTTTATATAAGGGGTGTTCCCTTCCTACCTGCCTACCTGTAAAACTGTGATATCTGAATTGGTTAGTTCTTTTCAAAAATCTAGTATACAGGGTGTACCAAAAACTGAAAGGGCTTGCTCAGTAAACTAAACTGAACAACTTTCCTTAACAAATGTGTGTTGAAAAATTAAAAAAAATCCATGCATGTATCTTGCGGTAGTATCCATTAATCTGTGAAAATTAATAAAAACGGTGTTGTAGTACTGCCAAAATTAAACATGTGAAAGACTCGAAATCGTTCACGGTTGGTTTGTTTTATGTTTAACAATTTGAATTCTGAATTGATATGCATATTTCCTAAGAGCAATTTTTTGAAAAACCTAAATTTAATTTTGTATTTCCATACTATATGTATAGCATTACAAATTTAAGTTTGCAGTTGATACTTTTTACTGGCCTATCGCGAGAAAGTAAGTGCAGTGCTGCTGCACTATTTCTTTTTCCGATGACATGTTTCTTGGAGAAAGTTGTTTAATTTCATCGACTGATCATGCCTTTTCAGTTTTTGCTTACCTGTCCCTTACAGCCTGTATTCGATTTGAACACCTGTATATCTCAGCAACCTTTTTTTTTTTCGTCTGACCGGTCAGACGAAATAAAAACATCTGCTGGCCCATTGTGGGTAAGATTGGCAAAGGACAGAGACCGCTGGAAAAAGCTGGAGGAGGCCTTTGTGTCAAAAGGACACGCCGATCAGGAGAAAGGTGCAACTTAGTCAGTAAGAATTATTATGTATTATTAACCATTCTTTATACTGTTTTTGGCAATAAAGGCTTTGAAATTGAAATTGAAATATCTCAGCAACCACTCATGCTATCGACTTGAATTTGAAATATTTTTAGAATATGATTGCCAAACTTTATTGCAAATAAAAGAATCATGAAAATATTATTATTATAAAGGGGGCCTAAATGGGGGGGGGCAAAATTTTAAATTGTCTTTACTAGGTCGAGTATCATATGAAAGGACTTTACTTGAAATCTGCCTAAAACCTCAATAATCAAATCTTTCACAATCAGGGTCGTATTGATTTAAAAACACCTTAAAAATAACAGAAAGTCGTTTTGCTTCTACAGTAGTTTTAATTCAATACCTAGTCTAGTCTAACAGTTAGTTACTTGTTGTAACCAGTCCGGTAGTTGGTGTCAGGGGGGTGATCGTGGTAATCTGAACGATATTACCAAAACAAAAACGTTTGCCTAAAACACTTAGTTGAGACTTAACATAACCTTTGAGGCAAACGTTTTTGTTTTGGTAATGTCGTTGAAATTACCACGATCACCCCCCAGTTGTAGTATTGGCGTCGTCTCCATTATAGTTGGCCTGAACAGAAAAGTCGGTGGATCTGTTGTAACTTTTTAGCTTTCTTTTATTATCTTTTATGATTTTTATCGAAAATTAGGGAACTATAAAAAAATCTATTCTTTTTAAATAGCACTGGGTAGGACAATACTATGCATTCTATGATTTCCATACATCCAACAATACTCACTAAAATCTCATCGCTATCGTATGAAAGGTTAAACCACATGACCACATACGGGACTTAGTATTCTTTGTACGTACGGAACAAACATTGAAAGAAACATTGCAGAAACCCACATTTTATTTTGTATCAGGTCTTACTTGTTATGGATTTTAGCTTTTTTATTTATGAAACATCTAATCACCATTTAGTTAAGAAGAAATAAATAACACATTGTTGACTTACTGATATTTATTTTTGTCTCTATCTGGCGACTATTTTGGGTCGTGATTTCTTCAACCCAAATACGATAGATTAAGCTCCGAAGGTTATCACATTCAGGTTCATCCGAACCAAAATAAAAAAAAATTGTTTTAGTCCGGT
Organism: Athrips mouffetella; assembly: GCA_947532105.1. Classification (NCBI taxonomy): domain Eukaryota; kingdom Metazoa; phylum Arthropoda; class Insecta; order Lepidoptera; family Gelechiidae; genus Athrips; species Athrips mouffetella. Next base: position 14,064,903 of record OX383956.1, read on the forward strand.
CCCTTATAGTCTCACGAGGGCCAAACCGAAAAGATCGGGAATAGAATACTCAGGAATAAATTAGATTAAAACCTTTTTGGTTTATGACATGTAGTATTATTTCAAACACAATTCCATTTTTGAATTTTAAAAAAAAGTAAAAAAGAAAAGAGTAGTAGCCATTTGAATTTGACAAGTCAGTGGGGAAAATGGAGCTTACGCGGGAACATTTCCATGCCATAATTTTTCACAACTTTCGTCGAGGTTTATCTCAAGAACAATGTCTCGCCGAGCTTGTTTCTGTTTATGAACTTAAAGCACCCAGTAAAACGGCTATATATCGCTGGTATTCTGAGTTTCGTCGTGGACGTTCCTCTCTCACGACAGTTCCTTCTACTGGTCGACCAAAAACAGCGGTAACACAAGATAACATCGATGCTGTGCGCCAATTAATAAAAGAAGATAGACATGTGACATACGAGCAGATTCGCCAAATTCACCAAATTGCACCAATTTTTTTCCAGGTACTAGTTAGGTACATAGCTCTCAATTTTTGATAGGAGCCAATTCTTGAATTTTGTATGGAAATTTTTGGAAATTCAAGATATGGCTCCTATCAAAAATTGAGAGCTATGTACCTAACTAGTACCTGGAAAAAATTTGGTGAAATTGTAAATCGTGTCTACGTGAAACAGCTAACTGACCGCACTATTTCGTTTGCGAAAGTCACTGGGCTTCAGGAACAATACCAATGAAAATTCATGCTCAATAAGGTCTTACTAAGGTTACTCCAAATATTGAAACCGAGTCGAATTAAAATCTGAGTGTTTTACTTATTATGATCACAATTCATGGTCATGGCTTTTAGTAATTCCTCTTCCAAAAAACCATGGCACTTGATTGAGCCTATCGGATTTAACTGTCGCACTGGTATGAAACAGCTGATATTTTTAGGGTTCCTAACCAAAATATTAAAAATGAACCCGTATGGTGCGACTTCGTCTGTCTGTAACACTAGTTTATCTCAGCAGCTGCTATCGCGATCGACTTGAAATTCGGATTACTTTTAAATACGAGTATATATGCTTGCCCAACTTTATTTCAAACGGAGGCATTTAAAAAAATATGTTATTGTAAATGGGGCACCCTATTTGTTATTTTATTATTATGTTATTTTTTAATAGTTCATGGCTATTTTAGTAGTGTGGGTAAGCAATAAGAAATTATTTTGGCAAATTCGTATTGTTACAATGTGCTACAGAATATTTAACACATTTTTGAAAATCGACCGTTTTTCGGAGCTCATAGCTAGGCAACGATTGGAGATAGATTAAATGTGTGAAAGCTAAAGTTGTAGAAAATTTTATGAGATTTGCGTGAAACGCACCGTTTTCGAGATGTAAGAAAAAAACAAAAATAATGGGATCTTCTTTGTGCCCCTTTCTCGAGCGGACTTCGGAGGGGCATAGACTTTTATTTATTTACAGTTTATTGTACACAAGATAATACAAACATAAAACTAAAATTAAGAAAAAAGACACAACAGGTGCTGCTTATTTCTACACGGAAATTTCTTCCAGCAGACCTACGGAAGCGTGATTGGACTGGAAGAGGCAGATAGAACGTGCACACATAAACTACAAAATATAAACCTAAATATAACACTTATACTATACAAATACATACATAAACTATACATATATACACACATATATATAAATATATACTTATCTCCTAGTAGTCTCCTAGTATCTATCTTAGTAGGTTTATCTCCTAACTAGCCCCAAAAAAGTTCCTAAGTCAAACTTTCTGCTTTCGACTTTTCCATCCACATACTATACTCATTGGCCAAGCTATTACTATCAGTTTTCAAGTTATGATTGAAAATGTTTAAAAAAATACCATTTCCACTTTAACTCATCTCTGAAGTTAGCGAAACTAAAAATCTGAATAATTACTATAAAGTCGATAGAGGTTTTTAATGGAAAATATAACGATCTCTCTATTTCGCACATTTTTTTTAATCTGGTCTTTCAATGAGTTGAAGATGCGTTATTTTCTTCTATTCTAGTCAGCCCACCTACCATTTAGTCCATTCTTGTCGATGAAAGCTGTTGGTTCCTCAATCTTGCCCTCGAATAGGACAAGCCCTGGGCGGTTGTCTCTGATGAAGAAGACGAAAGGGCGGTCAACGCGAAGTTGCACGCCGTTCTGTATGAGCGGTATCACCATGCCGGACGTAGCTGCCGCCGCAACTGTACCAGTCTCATCAACAGATAAGAAAACCTGCGTAATTTTAAATTAATTGGGTAACTCTCTCATATTTCAAAAACTTTTCAGTTCTACAAGGTCGACAACCAACTGAACACAGTTTCTGAAAGTAAGTTTTTTTGAAACTCACTACATAAATTTTGGCCAAAACTTTCCCGAAAGAAACAAGTTAAAAGCAAATAAAAATCTGGTTGCCTATACATAGCCAGCGCAAGGTTAATAAGGGGAGCCAAAAAAAACTTGTTTTTCGACCAATGTTTCTTTAGGAACGTTTTGTGTTCTGAATATCGTAATAAAATTTGGCCGGGTGTGCAAATAATTACACAGTGTACTGTTGCATAGATAGTATGCAACAGCTCAGGAGTGCAGGCGGAATGTATGGCGCACCTTACATTTCGCCAGCACTCCCTGAGTTGTCGCGTGAAAATTTCACAATAAGGTCAAACCTTTTCTTAAATGCTAGTTGAAGAGACTAAATTTAATAAAATTAGAGTAGCTTCTAGAGTTAAAAAAAGATTTGCATTAAATACCTACCTAAAGTAGAGCCAACGTAAGAAGTCTGTTTTGACGTTTCCATAACACCAACACATAGAGTTAATTTTTCTTTGCAGGTCGTAATTTTTCATACGTTTCAAAGCTGTCACAACGGACCTATTCGATAGCCTTACTTTAATAAGCAAATGTGTTACGTATAAAGGTACCTTATGGAATATATTGCTGATTTGTGCGGAAGTCTCGCCGTCAAAAATTCCTGAGAGGTTGGACTTAGATGAAAACAGAGAAGATATTTGCATCTGCAAACAAAAAATAAATAAAACTAAACTAAACATATTCTAGAATTTTTTATATGCATTTTATTGTTTACTGGCATTATATTTTTTTGGGATATTGACTAAAAGTACCCTTAAAGTGCGACTTTGTCCGTCTGTCTATCACAATTTAATGTACCTTAACACGCATGGACTTTTATAATAAGGTATGCCCGAAATACAAAATGTTAAATGTAAAATACCGGCTATTGTACCAACAGCATTCTGCGATAAGTGCGAGTGTCCTATACAGAGTCACTGGATTGGGACTCTTATAGGGTAATTCATTATGAATTGATTTTTTATTGTTGACATGATTTATTGATACTGGACTTTTTGACATTTTATGATAAAACTAACATAAGTGGTACTAACAAATTATATGGATTCTTATTATTTGAATTTGAATTAGGACGCGGAATTTTTAAGAAAGCATAACTAAGCTTGTTTGTCAAGCATATTTTCTACAAAAACCTGCGTTATTTAGACGTAGCAAAAGTATACTTACACTCTTTAAAGGACCAACCATATCCTCGCTGTAATCTATAGTAAACTGCGGCATAGTTAGCGTGACGTCGGTAAGCTCGAACAAGTTGGAGATTTGTGGAAGGCTCATGTATGGCAGATCGCGGACTAAAGCTGTGAGACCTTCGCGCTCTTGAGGCACCAGCAAGATCATGGAGTATTGGCTACCCTGAAAACACGAAAGAGAAAATTGCTTAGTTAACCCCCGACATTACATACATCATCATCAGTACAAAAGACTCTCAGATATTTTATGCGTCAAACCGCGCAAGTTCGGGCTTTGCGCGCGAAAATCGTGTTACCTCCTCAGATAAAGCAAGGTTCAAATCTCTTTGGTTACCTCTATGCCTCAGAAGGACCACTAAATCTTGCGGGCGGGTGCACGCGGGGGTGCAAGGGGGCGGAGTGTACGTTCTGTATCATAGTACTATTACTTTATTCTGTGCTCTGGTTTAGCATTTTTGATAACTCGGACTTAAATCAATTTTAGAAAAGCTTCTTTTTCTCAAAACTTGTAAACCTGGAAGACGCTGATTTTACCAGGTAATTTAACATAACGCAACCTGGCAGTCTTTGACGCAACTAAACCCGTGCCCGTGTGGTTCTGAGAATAGAACCTCCTCCCTCATATCACGGATGTCGTAAAAAGCGGCTGCAGCATCCTTTTACATATCGTACTGTGTCTTTGATGAGGAGGTTCTTGTCTAACTGCGGAAGTTTTTGTGGGCTATGTTTATCGAAACAGCTGCGGATCTTTCCAACGCGGAGAGTTCCGTTCATTAAGCTCGCAACGCTTTTTAGGTTACCTATGACCGTGCCTATGACACATCTGGCGGAATTCCCGCTGGCTTTCTGGTCGTTTCTGGTCGCGGAACTTTCCGCTTACGTCGGCATGGCAGAAGTAAAAGGCTAAACTGAAATCTTACTTCATAGGGCAATTCAACGGCGTGTGCCCGCAGATTGTTCACATAGGCGTAGTTGAGTTCAGCATGGAGTTCCATCATGGCTACATTACGACACACCCCGAGGTTGTAGAAACAACTGCCACGTGTGCTTTGAACGTCAAATTTGTGTTTCCACATGCTTTTGAAGTATAGCGCGTTTGTAAGTAACAACTCCGTTGAAGGCGTAATTTGTGCTGTAATTTGAAAAGATTAAAATTTATATATATTTTTTTTACTAAGGTCACTTTTATATTCCAATTATGCCTAATGATGATGAATAACACCCAGGCCTTGAACAGCAACAACTTTTATCGTAGAAAGATTGACGACATCCACAGGGACAGGTTTTTTTTATACTCGCTAGGCTAGTAAAATTTAATTATTTTTAATTACTTTTAATCGGTCAAGTGCGAGTCAGACTCGCCCGCCCTAGTCGCAAAAAAAATACAAAAATATATTTTAAGTGTACACGTAGTCTTTTCATTTGATACCTCATTCGACCTAGTAACGACAATTTAAAATTTTGCGCCCCCCAAATATATCCCATTTTCAATAATAATTAAAAAAAACTTTCATTTTCATTATAGTTAGGCAAGCATATTCTACAACTATTCCAAATTTAAAGTCGATAGCATGAGTGAAAATAAACAGGTGTGGCAGACAGACGGACGAATTCGCACCATATAGGTTTCATTTTTAGCATTTTGGTTCGGAACCCTAAATATTACCTACACAGAATTGAGATTTACCGGGTTCAATAATAGAAGGTATCAGTCCTTTAGTACTGGTGGAGACCCAAGTGTTGATGGCTTCAGCCGCTAGAAGTGGATCTCGGAAGCTCATTTTGCTCACTTCAGTCAGATAGACCTTCCGGAGCATCATTTCATAATCCTTGTTCAGCTTTAACCTGTCCGAGACAAATACTGCGTTGGCATTATGTAGCACTGCGCCAGATGCGTTGCCCTGAAGGACGAAAAATTTATATAAATCACAAATTAAGCACTTCCTAAAATTAAAATTAAAATGTCGCCTATATTAACGTCAATGCAAAGAGCGATTTACTTGGCGTAACATAGCGACTCTTTCCAATCGGGGTAGGCAGAGACCACATAACAGCCCTCCGGCTGCTATGATTTTGATATCTACTTTCATTAACCCTTTCATACACGCTCGTTAGTTTGAACTCTTAATCTGGCCAGACTGGCCATATTAGTACGTCCTGAATTGACGTACTGTACCAATAAATTTACGCCCTAGGTATTTCCCCAAAGAAAAAAAAAAAAAGAACGAATGAATGAATGAAGGGCAAACGCAGACGGTGGGCATCTGTCCACGTTAAATTCCCTGAATAAAAGGCTGTATGGACCTATGATTCTTTTCCATACAGTATAAAAGAAACAATTTCCCTTAGTTTGTGGTAAGATCCCCGTTGACACTTATCTGACAGCTGGGCTGGAATATCCCCGGAGCGTCTCGTTTTGACGTAAATCAGCTGGTGATCAGCTGTTACTTTATCAATATGTCTATTCTTCCGTAGCGTAGAACAAAGTTGAATAGTTTGAGTTTTGCTTTTCGTAGTTCATGGAGATTTCGTGGTAACCTCTCGTTTTGAAAGCAACATTCTAGTTACTCTACAATAAATTCGACTGTTTATGAACAAAGCGGTGCTGTGACTGTGTTAACTTTGATATTTTATACACCAAAACAAACGAGAATCGAGTTCGAGTTGTTTATCAAACTGTGTTTAGGTATTTTTTTATCATATGTAACTACAGTTTTGTAATATGTTAGTTAGTGTTTTTTAAGAGACTATTTTTAGTACATCACTTCAACACTAACTTCGTTGGTTTTAATAAAACTACCTATTCCAACAAAGGCTAAGTACTTATTTATGAGTTTATTTCTTTTATATAATATGTAACTTTAATATTACTTCTTCAGGTCTTTAATTGAGAATGTTCCTGCTGCAGCATTAAGCTAAATCTTGCGCTTTACCTTCCGTCTATATTTTAAGCTACTACAGTTTCTAGACCAGTCTGCATCAATTATGCAGGTCTCATCCAGAAAAGAATACCTAGTCATAAACAAACAAAAAGTGTTCTCTCTTCAATGTCATAAGGCACAGGTTCATAACTTCTGAAATTTTATACCACAATACATGCTTTAAAATCCAACTAAATATTGGTGTCGATTCTGGCAGACCCAAACTAAGTACTTATAGACGATTGGATTGGACTGCTCCAAATTTTGCTCCGGACCACGATTTTGTCCACTAGCATTGCAGATTGTCCCAAACGACAACTTTGCTATTGGGCAAAATCATGGTACGGAGGTAAATTCAGAGCAGTCCGATCCGATCATCTATTAGTACTTTTAAATTGACATGTCTAAGTGTTGCCGTCTTTGTCAATCCCTATAGACTAATGAAAGACCATCATTTTCAGATCTGTCAAATTTATTTAGGTTTTAGTCCGCCAGAATCAACACCATTGTGTACTACCCCAACACCAGAATTTGGAGCATGACAGAAGTGATCCTTACCCTGCCTTCATCCTGCACATCCCCTAGTTACCAAGCAGTGACATGCCGTCGACCTCCTATCACCTATCGTTTCTATGCGATAGATTTCTATGTTAGGAAAAGACCTAAGAAACCACAAGTTCTAGCCATGGTCTGAATAACTTTACCACAGGAACATAACTGAATTATGAAAAAGATATTTCAACTTTCATAAAAAAAATAATTATAATAATTAAAAATAATAATTTATTATAGAAAGTTATTCAATTTCATGGGCAGATTATGAGGTTTTAGGATTACAGTGTTTTACTTACATGGCAACATAAATAAATTACACGAAATTGGTGTTAATATATCTTTAATTACCTGGGCAACCGAGCTTTGCTCTGTTTAATTTTAAAAAAAGCTTACACAAAAGCTTAAATAGATAACGCTGTAGCGTTTCAGAAGTGCACTATTTTCAAGAAATGCTCAAAAACTTGAGAAACTTTCGCTCCCCAAAAACCCCTGTTTTACAAATTTCATCACCATTGTGTATATATAAACAAATATAGGTCTATATCCAGCAGTGGACATCTTTCGGCTGATATGATCATGATGATATACAAATATTGCTTGTTTAATAGTAAATGATGAACTTGTTTATAATAGTTAAAGCCAGCCAATTTGATTTTGTTCTCCCGTCTAGTGGACTGTCTTACACAGGTATTTCGCATGAGGGATCAGATTAGGGAAATTTCTCTGTGTTGGGAGATCACCCAGGATTCTACTTCACTCATTATTTGGCTCTTCTTTATGTTTGAAGGTGTCAAAAATGCCTTTTTATAGATGGCTCTTATTGATTATCATAGCCCTTTGTCTAACTCTTCATAATGATGGAACCCCTTCCATCATCATGGCTGGTTGTTCTTCATGAAAGAAAGTGTTTAGTGCATCATCATAACTGATTTTTTTCATGATTAAAGCTTTGAGAGTGCCTCTACATGTTCTGCAATCTGCTCTACACTACAGGATCTGCAATAAAAAGAAATATAACAGATTCAAAAAGGGTAATAAAGTGTAACTGGAACAACTTTTCCGTGACTTTTCCTAAGGAACATATCCTATGAACATGTATTCCTAATACAAAATTTTTATGCTGTGATGCAGTTTCTAAAGAAAGTTGTTCTTTTTGTAATTTTACAAATTGGGAGTCCATATAGTTTCCACACATTCAAAGTGATCATACAACTGTGTGTAAATGTAAGTGTGTAAGTGTAATACACTGGGTGCTCACAACAATTTGAAAACTTTTGTTGTATAGATTATTTTTATGGTCACTTTGAATGTGTGCCACTATATGGACACCTATTTTTGATACAACTATACATTTAAATTAATTACTGTAATGTGGTTCAAAGAAAATCGAAATTTCATGAGATTAAAATACACTTGAATAAATATAATGAAAAAACAATTTTCACCGACTTCAAATAACTTACACCCTGTATGTTTATTCTATTAATTATGCAGAATAATTCTTAATTAATTGCCTTCTCTGTTGCGGAGTGAGCTAGTGACCCGTCTGGTTTCAGCAAGTGAGGTAATGTGGGACGGCAGAAGTTTGTTTTAACCAATTTAGATATGGACCAAAATTGTTTACTATGAGAGGGGTAGGATGCAAGTTTGGTCCCTACGCGACTGACATTGTCATAATGTGTCTTTCGGATCACCCTCTTGCAGAACTTTGCAGCAGACTTAAATGCATTTTTCTTCGTGCGAACCCGCCGAGCATAAATTTTATCATCACGGGCTTGAACCCAGGCTTGGTATGCAGACTGCTTTTGAGCTTCAGTGCAAGCAATGATCCAAGGTCGGGCTTTGAGACCAAGCGGTATGTCAGAGAATGGAGTATTCCATCCCCTGCCATATCACATCCGCAACCGCTTCAGCTAAACAATCGGGATCGCCCGAAGAAAAACACACTAATTGCTGTCATGAGTAGGACGCAAAGAAGTTCATCCCAGTCTGCTGGCTCGTATTGCCAAACTCGCCTTGCGTCTCTTGGGCTATCATCCAGAGGAGAGCTGATCGACACGGACTTCACCAGATAGTGGTCGGATGTTCTTAGTGGGGCTGATACCAACACTGTAGTCAGTCGTAAGGCCAACCAATTAAGAGTGTGTCCGTCAACATTGGGCACCGACGTAGCTACATTCACCAGGTGGCTGAGATCTAGCGACAATGCAAACCTGCATATGTCTCTTCCAGCATGTTTTGAGGGTAAAGGGGCCGGGCTCCTAATTCCCAACGGCCACTGCGACCTGTACAGATCTATTGTAGCCATGGTCATTTCTCTGGTATGGGACCACAAACTCGCTATGGTGGGCCTTAGTCCCTCATATAATGAGGCTACACTTGTTGGTACCGAAGTTGGGCACCTTCCGCCTTCTCCATTAGGTGTTCAAAGAGCCTGGTACAATATGTCTTATTGTTCTCACACTAACCTACTCCTAAAATAATATAAAGTGTGTTATTCTTATAATACAACTGTGATATGATTGATAACATTTAATCAACAAAGTTAATTTTGTAATACAACCTGTCATAGTGGAGACCCTGGGTAGTTATCCTGTTTCGAATGTGAATAATTCTACATGTTTTTAAAAATTTTGAATTCCATGTTTGATATTTACATCATCTAAGCCATCTGTGAAGAAAAATGTGAAGATTATTAATAAAAATGCACAAAAATTGAACCAAATAGCAAAAATATAAAACAAAATCAGGTATAGTATCAAAATGTTTTTAATAAGGTACCTGCTTTGAAAAGATTTCATCCAAAAGTCGACGTCTTTCCGCTATGTCTGGGGATTGCTGCAAAAATTACAAAGCTGCGAGTAAGGTTATTAACTCGCTCGCCGTGTTCCAAAATGAACAAACGCTGCTAAAAGCGTATACCTACGGTACTGACGGACGGTCCAAATCTCAAACTAAAAAAACTAAAGTCCGTCATATACATATTCTGTATTGCCGGCTCCAGACTCTCGCGACTCGCGAGGCGCCTCGCACGAGGCTCTCGCACGAGTCTTAGCGAGTAAAGGCTGCAGGAGTGCTAGCCATCCACACACTCGATTTATTCAGTTGCCCGCTTCGCCTACTAAAATATGGACGTAATTGAAGTTACTGCGTAAGTCACCATTAATGATATTTTTATATTTAATTCTTTGCTAATCCGATCCCATGCGTCGTTCATTTTATTTTATCCTTGTGATATAGTTTTTTTTATTTCAAATAATTGGTTCTATTTGATAAAATTCCACAAAAGTGGTACACAAGTCATTACTACACCCCGTAGTGATAAAAAATACGTGGATCCTTTTAACAACAAAGTGAGCGAGCACGAGAAAGTGGTCGATTCCCTCGCCTCACCCCCTCGCGTCCTTTGACTCGCGTCTGAAAAACTGACACTAAACGGAGCGCCAGCGAGGCGAGGCGAGGGATGACGAGGGGACACGAGTGCACCGTCCTCACTCTCGTGCTCCTGTTCCCTCGTGTTGCCTCGTGGAGAGTCTGGATGGGGCATATGAGCTAGTGAAGAAAGCTAGTCATGTACATGTTCTGTATGAGCTAGGAAATCATTAAAAATCTAATTTTTTTTTTCCTGAATGGTAAGTGTTTTCACCAGAAAAACTGTGGTAGTAACATTTATTAGTCCCATGTCACATATTTCTTAGTGTCGCGACCAGTAGTCGCGAACTGTATTTGTAAAAATGTAAATAATAAATTTTGCAACGGGTAACGCCTGAAGTACAGTCAACGTAATGATAAAGATAGTGATTTCCGCCCCGCTTCGAACATTCATTGTGAGAGCCCATTTCAAAGATGGCCACTCTCCCCGCCGCAAGCTAAAGAAGCAGTCCCTTAATACCAGTGCAAGGAAGAGATCCCGTTCCCGAGGACGGCTGAAGTAACAAAGTTAAGTGAAGTAACATCCCCATTTTTGTACATTGACATCCTGTCATTTCTCAATTTTGTCGCGTGTCCATTTTACCATGTGTCTCACTAATCTACCTACACCAGATATCATCATATCTTACTCTATTTAAACTATATTTAACAAATCTGGACCATTACATGAAGTTACGGAAATCACACCTTTGAAACAGCAAAGATATGTTAATATTCTGTTAAGCGTCTTTCAGGCCTGAGATGATAAGATCTGTGGAATTACCCACCTTTTTACTTATTACGAGCTCGAAACTCCCAGTGAGTTTGGTTTCATTCCTAGTGAAAGGAGAAGTGTCGCACAGCAGTGCGAAAATAAGTAAAAAGCAAAAATTGATGTTTCTGAAATTTTCGAGAAATGAGATTTTTCGTTTTTCTAAAAGTGCATATCTCCATAACTATCAGTTCTGGAAACAAAATTTAAATCGTGAATTATAGGAATTTTAATTCTCTACAAATCTGTGCAAAAAACATTCGAATTACAGTTTAATTCTCTACCACACTGTGCACAGCACATTTCTGGCTAAAATGCATGTAACCGAAGATATAAGCGAAAGATATGGCGGCGGGGGCGAAGGGGAAGGGGAAATTTTGAATTTTGCACTTAAACACTTACTAACCATCCTAGACAACATATCAAAAATTTGGAGTCGTTGCACCGTTTGTAAGGTAGCCCCCCCTCTATTCAGTGGATTATCCCTCAAAAATGTGCGCCAAATCTATTCTCATTTCCATTAATGACAAAGTCATTAAAAACAAGATTCAGATTCAGATAAGATTCAGATTCAGATTTCGCCACCAGTACATTTGGAGACTTCAAACAAGATGGATGACATAGACAATGAAGAATTGTTTGCAACTGCACTTTTACTGGTGCTCGAGAAGAGGGAACGTCGTTATTGGGTGCACCCGTGAATCCTCAGAGATTGGCAGAGAGCTAATTCTATCTCGAGCATTTCTTATTTCGTAGTCGAGAAAAAGCAGGTCGGACTTGCACTCGGCTTGTACTAGCGAGATTCTGAATGAACTGGCATACAGTGGTCACCCTAAGGAGCCCCACTATGGAAAAAGATAAATTAGCGGCTTCTGATCAAACTGGTGCCAATCGAAAGAATACTAAAATACAAACTAAAAATGTCATATGACCAATTGTCCTACCTGATATACTTTCGGAGATATCAAGGTATGAATTTTTTTATTATTATTATTTCTGATAAAACTCGTGCCAATCGAAAGAGTACTAACATACAAACAAAAATGTTCATGACAAATAGTCCTAAATGATTTTCGAAGATATATGAAGTTTCTTTTTTAAATTAATTTTTTTAGTTCCAAATAATCCAAATTTGTGTAAAAATTATTATTAAAAACCAAACACTGATGTCCAAGTCAGTCAGATTGGCCACAGCCTTAATTTTGGCAAAGGCGAGTGAAGAATTCCACGTTGCAGTGTAATCATCTCACAATAGGGCATTTTTCTTCTCTTTCTTGTTGTATACATTTTTCTCTGTCAGTGGCTACAAAGTTGTCCAGTTTTATCAGTTAAAAAAATATATGTTTTTTTAAACCTTGATATCTCTGAAAGTATATCAGGTAGGACGATTTATCATATGACATTTTTAATTTGTATTTTGGTATTCTTTCGATTGGCATCAGTGTCATCAGCGGCCGCAATTATTTCTTTTTTCCATATTAAGGCTCTTTAGGGTAACCACTAGTACGCCAGTCCCCATTCAAAAATGTTCGATGCTCTTTCTGGATGTGTGCGGCGGTCGGTACATTTTGTTCGCAAGCGCTGCTTTCTGAACTTCTTTTTCCGTTCTGAAGACCCGAACACCCAGAAAAATTCAGAACAAAATGTCAGGGCTTTTTCCGTTCTGAAACCGTTACAGAAAGTGTGCGCCAGGTAGAACATTTTGTATGAAAAGCAGTGCGTTCTGATTTCAGAATTTCCGGATGTTTGCGGCCGGCCTTAAGCAGTCTGTAAGCGCACTTTGGAACAGGTGGCCTGTGACAATCCGTTTGACAGATAAGTAATGTTGCCATCTAAAAATCTGTTGTGCCACCACTCACTGGCCAAAAAAATCATGGGCCATTGCGAAGAGGAGCCGTGATGCTTGAGTAAGGCTTTTCCTTATCGCTGGTGCCTAAGATTTTTGTACTCACGCCAAAACAGCGCATGTTCTTCTTACGTCAATAGTTCTTCTTTGTCTTTTTTTCACAATTTTGAATTTTTTTCTGCTCGTCGTCGTCGTCGCCGCGATGGGCCATGCATGTGTTGCTGATGACAGGGCCTAGCGATGGTATCCCAAATTTGACAAGTCACTGGAGGGTGGACCATTGCCAGGTCGTCTTAGAAAAGGACGATTTCCGTCCTTTTTCAACAAACCGGAAACTATAACATGAATAATCCTAGTCTGCGTGCGTCACCAGCTATCTTTATAGTTTTTACTTTTTCAGTAGTTTTTTGACGTGGATGCGCTGTGGTGCTTTCGTTTGGGAGGTCCTTTTGTCCGTACGGACCGTCAGTACCGGACATTGACGTAAGAAAAACGCTGCGCCCCCTGGCGTAGTTTCCAAAATCTTTGGTACCGGACGAGATCGTGTGTTGTTTTTTAGGGCTCCCGCCCACGACCGTATTTTTGTCGGCCGATTTCTTGTATGGTGATTAGGGAGGTGATCGATCAAAATAATATCGACACACGATGTCGATGATTTTATTTTTGTTAACAAGATTCCATGAATTATTAATTATATTTAATTTTTACTTTCGAGCGGAGCGAGAAAGGTATTGTATTCGTGAAAAAAAAAGCTTTTCTAATTTTCTCAAAAATGTGTTCTATATCACTTATACATCATAAAAAACAAGTCTCCCAAAAATGTCCGTCCGTCGGTCGGTCGGTCCGTCGGTCAGTCTGTCTGTCACGCTTTGGCCTAGCGGCTTTACGAATGGTCCGATTGACACCATATTTTGAATTTAGGAGTTTTATGCAAATCCATCGAAGGTGTTAAGTGGTTTCTTGCTGGCTCTCATTTTGAGGGTAACTGTCATACAACGAAAATGAAAAATTGAAATTTTCACAAAAAGGGCTCATAGAATCTTTATGAAACTTTGCATGACCAAGCATCTCCATGTAAGATATCTTGCGCCAGTATCGATCAATTGATCTATGTAATTTAATATAAGGGGTGTTCCTGTACCACCAAATCGTAAATATTTGATTTACCCAAAATTGGTTCCATTGAGTTTATTAAAATTTTCTATAATATTAATCCTGGATTGGTTGTCTACCTGACTGGAAATTCTTTATGATTTTTTTGAATAAAATTTAGTACCTATACAGGGTGTACCAAAAACTGAAAGGGCTTGCTCAGTAGACTAAACTGAACAATTATCCATAAGGAACATGTGTTGGGAAATTAAAAAATCTCCAAGCAAGCTCACTTCCTCTCACTCTCTGGCTAACCTTATTTTATTTTCTTATTTTTTTCTCTCTTTCACGTCCCGTGATCTGATATTGGTTGTTGTTCTTTGTTTCCACTTGCTTGTTTATGTGTTTTATTTTTTATGCATGTATATTGTATGTAGATATATGTATGTAGTATATTAATATTAGGTATATGTATGTATGTCTATTATAATACTATGTATGTACCCAATATTTATTCAGTTTATGGTTTCTTTGTGCACCGTCCCCGTATTACAATTATTTTGTTTCCTGCACCCAAAGGTTGCCTGGAAGAAATTGCTTTTTAGCAATAAGGCCGCCTATTGTGCTCCGTATTTCATTTTGTATTTTTTTTTCTTTTGTAAATCTTGTATTTCTGTGTGCAATAAAGAGTATTGTATTGTATCCTACGGTAGTATCCATTGATCTGTGAAAATTCATATAAAGGGTGTTCTAGTACTACCAAAAGTTAAACATGTGATTTACTCGAAATCGTTTGAGGTTTGTTTGTTTTATTGTTTGACAATTTAAATTCTGAAATGATCTGTATATTTCATTCGAACATTTTTTTGGAAAAACTTTAATAAAAGTTTGTAATTCCATACTATGTGTATGGCATTACAAATTTAAGTTTGCGGTTGACAGTTTTTCCTTGAGTATTGCAAGAAAGTAAGTGTAGTGCTGCTGTACCATTTATTTTATGTCTCGGTATTATCAAAAATGCTTTTAATGGTCATTATTTGTTAATATACAGGTTGGCTAGGATAACTATACAGCATGTTAGGGTAAGTATACAAGGTGTTAGGTTATGATGACTACTATATGTCACATCTTAAATTAATGTTATATATTAATAATTCCGATGGCACTTTTACGCTAGTAATACTTACTATAAAATACCTGGTTTTCTTAATTTATATATTTTTTATTTGTACTTTCCTTAGTACCTAGATTATTTTCTAAAACTGTTTTTGTACGTACGTGCGTTTAGGAGGAGCGGAGTCTCCTGGAACAGGCTATTAAGGCCTTTAAGGAGGCCCTAGCAACAAGTTTTGCTTAACTTTAAGTTTTTGATAATAAATATTTTACATTTTATTATATTTATATATGTACAGGGTGTTAGGGTAAGTAAACAGGGTGTTAGGCTAGGATTACTATACAGGATGTTAGAGTAAGTATACAGGGTGTTAGATTAGGATCACTATATGTACAGGGTCTTAAGGTAAGTGTACAGGATGTTACTACACAGGGTGTTAGGATAGGATAACTATACAGTGTGTAATGTTAGGTATATTTTGTGTATAGTGATCCTAACCTTACACCCTGTATATTTATCCAAACCCAACGCCCTGTGTAGTTATCCTAACCTAACACCCTGTATATTTACCCTAACACCCTGTATAATTATCCTATCCTAACACCCTGTATACTTACCCTAACACCCTGTACATTTAGTAGTCATCCTAACCTAACACCTTTTATACTGACTGTTACTTACTGCCAGCGGTCACTCAACGAATAGTTCTCTCGAAAGCCGCGGGGTGCGGTGCGGCGCGGTGGAGGGCTCGCGACACATTAGCAAATGCACAGACGAGATTTCGGCATTTGGATCTCGGTACTTTAATTTTCTTTAACCCTAACATCCTGTATAGTTATCCTAGCCTAAAAGCCTGTATATTAACAAATAATGGCCATTAGAAGCATTTTTGATAATACCGAGACTTATAAAAAAATATGTTCATGGAATCTTATCTTACTAACAAAAAATACTTAGAACTGATTGTAGGGTTAAGTGCAGCAGTGTTTATAAGAGAAAGTAATGATCACAATAATAAACAATATATTAGTACAAATTTACAGAAAAGTCCATTCACAAGTGACAATCAAAAATCTAACAAAGTACAGTTGCTTAGAAACCAACATGTGACATTGGTATCACATTGTCTTTGCTCTAACAAAAATAAAATCATCGACATCGTGTGTAGATATTATTTTGATAGATCACCTCCCTAAACGTCATACATGAAAATCGGTCACCGATTATCGGTCGTGTACGGAGCCCTAATCGTCTGAAACCCAAATTTTGGTACTGGCAGCACTCACGTGACGGGGACTGACAGGGTTCAAGTCAAGTTCGTTTGATTTCACACTACTTTTTTAGAAGATTGTTTTGCAGTATCTTGAGACGGCCGATTACCATTATATTGAAAGTTTAACTTGATTTGGACTTGGTGAGGGCCTTCAGTCATTGCTTCAGTCAGCAGGGACTTGCTTGGCATATCCGAGAAGGAATCGCGCACTCGTCTTCTGCACTGCTATATCTGGCCTATGTGGTGCTATCGACACATGCTGACTATAAGTTGGACACAGCGGATTACCAATGATGAAGTTCTATGGCGGGTTGACAGAAAACGCGAACTTTTGCAAACCGTCAAATGAAGAAAAGTTGCATACTTAGGGCATGTGTTAAGGCACGGAAGGTACGTGCTGGTGCAACTAATAACCTCTCATAACTTGTAGGAGCAGACTCATAATGATGGGCAAAGTTGCAGGAAAAAGAAGAGTAGGTCGGAGAAAGAAGTCTTGGTTGCGGAACATCAAGGAGTAGACTGGGATTGCGAGTGCTGACGAACTTTCTCGCCTCGCTGGAGACAAGAAGAAATATGCAGAGCTGACTGCCAACCTTCACAAGTTGGAGAGGCACTATTAGAAGAAGAAGAGAAGGAATACAATCAGGTCCCCTGTACAATGAAGTCGCCAAGGATTTAAACGAGCTTGGAGTGTTCAACTGGACGGAATTGGCACAGAACAGGGAAGCCCAAGAACTAATTTGACTCGCAGAGCCACATAGATGTAAACTCATCTTTTGGAATGACTCATTGAATCACCTAAACTGTTCTTAAAGATGATTAATAGAATTATAAAAATATTAATTAATTAAATTTACAATATAATCTTACTTTAAAGTTAATCATGTGATGTAGGTTGGTCTCAACTACTATTTACAGGACATATTAAATGAGCCATGCCAATGGCCTTGGGTCCCTCAACGACTCTGACTCCACAATATGATGATGAGTTTAGCCGGGGACCTATGACTAAATAAGTCAGGAAATGTAACTGCTCTCAAAAAATGACTGAACGAAAGACGTTCCATAAGAAGAAGTTGTTGCACGCGTCAATTACTCAACTACTACTAACTGACATAGCACGCGCGCGAACGAATCCCTGCTCTCTTTCTGAATTTGAACCAATTGATTCGTATTTTGAATATACGTCTTTATGGTTTCACGTAGGGCCACTTTTTGTGTGGAATTTGTTCTGAGTTAGAGTTCCTGACTTATTTTTATTCGTAGCCGGGTAGCCGTAGCCTATTTTTAAATGATTAAATTAGCAAGAATTATATTCATCTACTTATTCTGGACTTTTTTCTATTTCAGGAGTCAAGTGAAAAGACCAAACATAAAGAAATAAATAAAAGAAATACTGGGCACTGAAAAAGATCATGAAAAACAAAGACCTTAGAATGACTACAAAACGAAAAGCATAATATGGGCCCCAAATAAAGATTACGGGGACAAACAATCGAGGACCTAAGATGTAAAAAAAACCAGCCAATTGCGAAACTGGTTGATGTTGAAGAACTGAGTTGAAGTTCGCATGATTTGTAAAGTACTTTTGGTGTTGAATAAATTTTGGTTAAGAGTCTTATGATGTTGCAATAAATGATTGTAATTGTCTATCTGATAATGTGTTTTATTCAAATTGTGAGAAGGAAGAACAGACAGCTCACCTATAAATAAGTGTCTTTGCCGCCAGTATTAGTAGGTCATAGTAGTTTTGCTAAGCCCACTTTCAGTAAGCGCCCATATATCTACTGTGTGAATCATGTAAAAGATTACCAACACCTATACAGACCGGTACAGGTATTGGTAATCTTTCAAACCCTTGCACATAATTTTCAAATCAGGTGCTTTATTACCTAGTTTATGGGACATACAAGAAGAACAATGTCTTTTAATAAAAAGGCAGATGATTCTAAATCTTAGTGGTCCATAACGTGAGTCAATGGCCTGACTTCAACAATTTCCACTGTTTCAGTCCCGCGTAACCCTTCTCCAGAGAAGACCTGTTGTTAATTTAATTTCATACTCCCATCTAGTGGCCAGTCTTCCCCGCTTTCTTTTGCCAGATCTTGGACTAGTATATGGGACATGTAAACAATTTCTTTTAAAAACAAGACACATGATTCTAAATCTTAGTGGTCCATAACATGAGCTACTGGCCTGACCCTCATTATGGCTTGCAATTATTTCTATGCAATGGAGGAAATAGATAACAAAATCAGTCTTTTATTTAAGTAGGTACTATATTGTAGGCCCCATGTGGTGCCGGCAAAGAGTAGTACCAACCCAACTTTGCCCGTGGGTGTCGTAAGAGGCGACTAAGGTTTAATGTTTCGTATCATCTTACATTCTGTGGTCACCAGAGAACCACGGTCCATGGTGCCAGATGTAATGCTAACAAGCATGGTGACCATGGTACTTCCCCTCCACATTGTATTAGCAAAAGCTGGCATTTTAGAGGGAGTTCCCTGTACTGTAGTGGATGTTTCTGAGGTACCTATATTACTTCATCATAACATCCCATGAAACATCCACTACAGGACAGGGAGCTCCATAAGTACCATAGTCACCTCGCTTGTTAGCGTTACGGCTGGCACCGCGGTTTTAGGTGACCGCAGTAAGTAAGATGTAATACAAAGGAGGATGCTGCTGCCCATCCTCCAGTTAACCCTTAGTCGCCTCTTACGACACCCACGGCTATGTATGGGTTGGTACTATTCTTTGCTGGCACCCCACGGAACACTATATTACTTAGTTTCTTATAAATCTAAATACTTACATATGACTTGAAACAACTTTATGACATGGAGGAAATAAAATCAGCATTTTATCGAATAATAATCAGCCTTTTATTCTAAACTTCATGTTTTCCAAATGTTTTTCTTCAAAGTATGTCTCTCCGTTCAGTCTGCCTCTTGGCATAAGCCTTCTCCAATCAGATTTCTATGTTTCTGTCCTACAATAACCCTTCTCCAGAGAGGACCTGTTGTCAATTTAATTTCATACTCCCATCATTTCTTCGTCAACAAGTGCCTTAGGTCCATACTCCACATCTACTGGCCAGACACAATCAGTAACAAAGATTTGTAGGCCCGATGCCAGCAAAGGCCTATTCAACAAGAAATTGCGCAGCAAAGTGGCGGTAGATTGGGCATACCCTCCGGTGTAACGACGTAAACGCGGCTTCAATAGCATTTGAGTGGCAGACGTAGACCTGGGCGACCCGTTCACTCCTGATGATTTACCGTCGAAAGCGAGCTCAAGGCTACTGGACTGACATGGAAAGAAGGACGGCGCAAGACAGGGGGAAGTGGAGACAGCTCGTGAAGGCCCTATGCACCAGCGGGGTGTCCTAGGATAACAACAACGTCTAGTGGCCTGTCATCCCTGCTTTCTTTTGTCAGATCTTGGATAGGTACCAATTTGTTGATAACTTGCTCCACTCTCCTTATATATCGGGGATCATATGCCCTGTCCATCTCCACTGTCTTGGTCAATTCTGGTAAAATGTCTGTAAGCATTATTTTGGTAATATCCATCCAGCACTTCGCACATAACCATATTAGTTCACATCAGAGGATTACCAAGATTTATTCATACAAATTTACCCATAAAAGATAGTATTAACCTGAAAAATCACACTGCCTCATTAAGAATAAGATAATAAAGCAATACACCATGATAAATTTATTTAAAACGTAGAAGATCCACTCTAAACACAGATAAATGACCCAGTTGCAAAACTGCTCGATTAACAACTTTATTTTGCGGTCGAAATACCTGGCAGCTATACATTTCAACCGCAAATATAAAAAAGTTCCACGGGGAAACAGACTTCTGTTCAAAAAAGTCAGCTGTTTTATGTCAAATGTATCTGCCTCCGGTCGCCCCGGATTTCTACGGAAAACTTTCCAGCTGTCAAGCACAATACGACAAAATCAAATAGACACATAGTTGTGTCAGTTTTCATATAACCAATGGATTACATTGATTTGGTCGGATTGTCACCGGAAATTTTGACTTTTTCGTTAAAAAGCAGCAAAGGAATTAATTAATACAGCCTTACCTAATTAATAGTCACACAGATGAGACAAAACATACGACAGAAAGGAAAGAAATAGTATATTGTATAGTTTTGTCTCACTCACTTATTTGTGTAGGCCAAAATCCTTAAAAATCATAAAAAAGCTGCATAAAACTGCATTTCTGAACGAAAACCATAAACAATCCTTAGGATTACGCATACGAGGGGCAAAACGGCTCTACACACGCTATGCGGACTTCGTGTGCGTGGACCCTAAGCTTTTTCCTCCGTGTGCGTTGACCCTTCCACGTGAAAATAGACTCGGCCATAAATTTACAAGGTATCGTAATTCTGCCAGACTTGAGTGAGTGAGTAAAGACTGGCATGGCGGGATTTGGTCAATAAAGATCGCATGCACATGGTAAATTGAATTAAAGAAAATATGATATCATACCTATCAGAACAAAGACCTCCTTATGAGGTCAAATTTCTTTGATCATACCTGGTATATTTATTTAATGGCATCACATCTCATTACAAAACGTATTTCGCCAATGTCAAAGTAAAGGAATTGCTACAAAAATATGGCGACACCCCAATGTCCAGTGAAAGAAAGATTTACACAGGAATCCGCATCTCGAAGATCGACGACGAGGAAAGCCTGTGCACCACGATGACTCCGATAAGTTGATAGGGGATATTATTGAAGTCTCGAAGAAAGCCGCTTCTCACCATCCAAAAACTTTAGTAGAAGAATATATTTCATTTTCTATTAAATGTTCACTTTGTAAGACGTTTATTGGATAATATCCTATCAAAATTATACTTTAAACTCTCAAATCAACAAATAAAATCAAAATTGAAACAAATTCACGTCTGCCATCTTCAAATGCTGACAAACGACCCCGGACACAGGTACGTTATTCGATAGATAGAAATCTCACCTGTAACGCTGTCAAATACAAATTGAGTTGTTCTCTAAAGTCCTCCTTGTTTGGGGATAGTCTCAAGGCGCTTCTTATTTCAGTCGCAGTAGATCCCTTAGCGCCTTCTAAAATCATAGCCAGAGTCGACTTGATGCTAGCCGGAGAGACCACGACATTGCCTTTACGCTCTTCGGCGGCGTATTTCAGCAAGTCTATATCGAAGAAGTTTAGCCTTGAGGTCTCGGGCTGCTGGCCGTCTAGGCAGTGGAACAGTGTGAAGATTAACACTGCAAACATACATATTCACTATTTCTATATTTTTGTCCAACGAGTACGTAGGTATCATAAGAAACATTTGCATTTCACTATACAAAAACATTAGTTAGGTATGTGTTTCCAACTTCCAACGAAGAGATAATTCGTTAATTATTTTAATTCGTTCGTTAGCACAGTTTCATAAAATTTATTGGTACTTACCTAAGTGTAAATAGGAACCCATATTATGAGGAACTATTAAAACTAAGATAACAAATAAAGAATAGGTATACGGTTCAAATATTTTCAACTGTGCAGTTGAACTAAGGTGTTTGCTGCAGTCCGCACTTAGAAGGAAAACAAGCTGAGACTAAGAAATGAATGAAGAAACAAGAAACAGGTTGAATGACCAACGGAAGTAGCCAATGACGAACAAGTCGTTTACGTGTGGATCCAATCAAAGAGCTTCAACAATGCTTAATTGTATCTCATTTTCTCTGTTGGATATGAGCTTGGATATGAGTCATTCAATGACAAACTGTGGTAATTTGTGTGGTTTTTGATTTGATTACTGTAGGTACCTAGTTCCGTGATTACAATGCTCGCCGCCTCCGCGCTTTTACAGATAATAACAGTCGTTGACCATAAAATTGACGGTTAATCTGCAAAAACCCTTATTTAGCGGGATGTGGATCTCCAAAATTAAATGAAACTAAACAAAATTTCCTTTTCACACAAAATGCGCTGACATCCCTCAAAAATAGAAAACGTTGTGGATTCAGAGTTATTCCTCGTATCCGATCCAAACTACCTGTCCTGTTATCATACGAAGAATGCAGAGCTTTTTTCTTGTCGTTTTTAGGGTTCCGATACCAAAATGGTAAAAAAAAGGAACCCTTATGGTGCGACTTTGTCTGTCTGTCCGTCTGTCTGTCTGTCACACCTCTATATCTCAGCAACCACTTATGCTATTGACTTGAAATTTGGAATGATTTTAGAATATAGTTGCCTAACTTAATTGCACATGTAAGAATTTTGAAAAAAATATGATTATTAATGAAAAGGGGGCCAAAATAGGGGGGGCCAAATTTCAAATTGTCGCTACTAGGTCGAGTGGGGTATCACATGAAAGGGCTTTACTTGTACATTTTAAAATATATTTTAGTGTTGTTTTACGTTTCTTAGTTTTCAAGTTATGATGAAAAATTTAAAAAAAAATACCATTCGACCCCCCCTTCTCTCCGAAGTTTATGTAAGGCAATATCTGAATTAATTACAGTTGACGGAAGTTTATGTAAACTTTACAGCAAAAATAAAACAATCTTTCTAAAATGCACAGTTTTTCAGAAATCTGCAAAAAAACCTTTACAAACAAATTTAGTTTTGCGGTCCTGTAAATGGACTTTATTGCTTCCAAAAATACTATAGGTATATCGGAACCCTCGGCGCGCGAGTCCGACTTACACTTACCGGTTTTTTTTTTCACATGGGGCCAGGCCACTTTGTTTGTGAAGCGATGTACATAGTTTGACTGACGTCATAAAGTGATAAAAAGAGTATTCTGATATAAATAAACCAAAGAGATTTGCGTAGCGAGGTTCAAATCTCTTTGAAATAAACAATATTTGTTCGTAGTGTTCACCTTAATATAGGCCAAAGCGTGACGGACAGATCGACCAACCGATGACGGACAGACATTTTTAGGGGATTTGCTGTTTATGATGTATAAGTGATGTGAAACACATTTTTGAGAAAATTTGACTGTTTTTTCACGAATACGAGCCTTTTTTAGCTCCGCTCGAAAGTAAAAAAATATTTTCAAAGTAGATATTATGCATAAAAGTTTTAATAAATTAAGAAACTTAAACAAATATTAGTATATAATTTGGATAAAGTTTCATAAAATATATGTAATAATAACAATAATATAGCAATGTTGAAAAGATGAAATATTAGCAATTCTAGCCGTTTTATGCGAAGTTATTGGCTAGTTCTACTCACAAGAGAATAAAATGGGGTAATTTTTGGCCCTTCCTTTTTTTGGAAATTGGATATAACAAAGATATAAATAACTGAATATTATAGATTTTGAAGGGTCAGTTAAAATACTTTATATTTTTTAAGTTAGACATTTTATGGTATTCTGATGACAGGGAAGTGAGAGTCGATAGGATAAATGCCTGTTAAACAATTTTCTTTTACTTTAAAAATATATTTTCAATATACATTACAACCATGATCACATTACGTACTGTATTTATGTGATATATTCTTACAATATAATCTTGAATGAACAGTGATGCGTATCAGATATAAAGATATTGTTCGACTTTCGGTTGAAAGATGTATTGAAATATCTTGTGTAGAGCTAGACAAGCATGTTGTAGTATGCGTATCCCGACCTCCCACTTTTCAAAATTTTTCAATGTTCGAGTTAGTAATGGAAGATGTTTTAAAAATAGTGACAAAAGATAATAAGTTTTTGATAGTGTGTGGTGACTTTAGCGTCAATATCTTAGAAAATAATACCTATAGGAACAAACTTTTAAATCTTTTTAAATGTTTTAATTAAGAGCATGTATTTTTTGAACCTATAAGGGTGACGTCATCCTCGGCTACCTGTATTGATAACATCTTTTGTAATTGCGATTATTTTGAGAAAAGTATCATAAACTCGCTTCAGTCTGACCACTCTGGTCAAAGTGTTACTTTTATTTATTCTCGAGTAAACCAGAAAATAGATATAGAAACCAGGAGCCTTACGAACAGTAGGTTAGAAAAGTACAAAAACACGTTACTAGAAAAACTGCCCTATCACAATTATAATACTAATAACCCTGATAACTCATATGAAGATTTTTTCACATCGATTAATACTGAATTCAGTAAAATTTTCACCATTAGAAAGAAACAAATTATTGTAAAATTCAAATTCAGTGACTGGGCTACCACTGGTATTCGCAAAAGTAGAGGGGGACTTTTTGAATTATATGAACTAAGAAATTATTCAAATGACGACAGTTTCATTGAATATGTCAAAAATTATTCAAAATTGTTTAAGTTGGTTTGTTTAAAAGCAAAATCATTTTTCCTACGGAAAAAAATACAGTCTGCTGATAACAAAATTAAGGCTGTATGGAATGTTATAAACAGTGAAACTGGTAAAGTTAAACCGCGTGACAATCAAATCACACTTCATACAAATCGCGGAACCATTAGTTCGAACGTAGAAGTGGCTCAAGAATTCGAAACCTTTTTACTAATATTCCTTTGAAAACAACAGAGTCACTCAATTCATCATCTTCACTTGCTAGCGATTTACTTCAAAAGAATGTGGACGCCTGCAAAACTGAATTTGGGTTTAAACATGTCACCCCTAACGAAATTGTTAAAGCCTTTAAAGGTATTAAAATTAAAACTACTGAGGACCTGTGGGGAATGTCAGTCAAAGTCTGTAGTGCGATCATTGATACTATATCTCCATATTTAGCTGTTATATTTAATGATTGTGTCGATCATGGTACTTTCCCTGACTTAATGAAAAAAAGTGAAGTAGTTCCATTATTCAAAGCAGGTGACAGAAAGGATCCCAGTAATTTTAGACCTATATCAGTCTTGCCTGTACTTAGTAAAAATTTTGAGAAGGTCATACTCAATCAAATGCTTTCGCAATTCAAATAACTTACTACATGACCATCAGTTTGGTTTTACGAAAGGACGCAGTACAACGGATGCCGGTACTGCACTTTTAAAATACATCTTTTGCGCGTGGGAAAATCTGAAGATGCTTTTGGCATCTTTTGTGATCTATCCAAAGCATTTGATTGCGTAGATCATAGCACATTGTTGCTAAAACTTGAACATTATGGTGTTAAGAATAACTCACTTAAACTCCTTAAGTCATATTTGGAGAAAAGGATTCAAAAGGTACAAGTAAACGGAACGAAGTCACTGGGATCTGTAGTCAAAAGTGGTGTACCTCAAGGGTCAGGGCCATTTTTATTCCTTATTTATATTAATGACCTGCCTTTGGCAGTGAGGAATCTGTCAAAGATTGTGTTATTTGCTGATGATACTTCATTAATATTTAATGTAAGTAGGAAATCACACAATTATAACGCGGTTAATGATGCACTTGGGCAGATTCATGCATGGTTTACTGTCAACAACTTAGTCTTAAACGCCAAAAAAACTAAATGTATTAAATTTGCACTGCGAAATGTAAGGTCTGTTTCACATAACGTAATATTGAATAATGAAACATTAGATTTTGTTAATAGTACAGTTTTCTTAGGGTTAACACTAGATTCTAAACTTAAATGGGGCCCTCATATAACGGCTCTTTCTGGTCGATTGAGCTCGGCTGCATATGCTGTCAGAAAAATCAGACAACTTACTGATGTGGCTACCGCAAGGCTGGTTTACTTTAGCTACTTCCATAGCATTGTGTCTTATGGCATACTGCTTTGGGGCCGGGCAGCTGATATCCATTCAGTATTCGTTTTACAAAAGAGGGCTATAAGAGCAATTTATTGCCTGAAGACTCGTGATTCCCTGAGAGAACTGTTTAAGGAGATCAACATTATGACAGTGCCATGCCAATATATTTATGAAAACATTATGTACGCTAGAAAGAACATTCATCAATTACCTAAAAATTGTGACAGGCATAATTTTAATACTAGAAATAAGCACAAAATTGATCAGCCATATACTAGATTATCTAAAGTCAATACATCTTTCGTTGGCCTGTGTATACGATACTACAACAAAATACCTGACAATATAGTGCAATTACTAGAGAGAGAAAGTTTAAAGAATGTGTAAAGCAAACATTATGTAAAAAAGTTTACTATAGATTAGATGACTATATCAATGACAAGGAGGTATGGTGCTCTGATATTCCAGCGAAACACAAGAAACACATTGTAAAAAGCCGACTCTTAAAGTAGGCCGTGCTGCAGTGGTTTCTTGCCGTTTCTTTTACGCTGCCATAGCACGATCCGACACGGCGTAGACTCGCTCTATTTGCATTGTATTCTGCATGACATTCAATAAGTATTCTGTAAAGAATCTACATTGAATAAAATTATCTGAATCTGAATCTATCATGGAAGCAATAACTGAGACAGGGAAGTGAGGTCTCTGTAGAAAACAAAAGTTTTATAAAGTTTTTTTTCTGAGCTACTAGATACAAAAGTATTTCCAGTTCGAGTTCCAGCCATAGCAACTGCTACTTTATATCACTTCCCTGGAGAATTTTCATTTCCCTGTCTATGTATATCCACTAATATACAGGGAAGTGATAGACAAGGAAGTGATATTTTCGATGATTTTGTTGTAAATTCATAAGAATCTTTCGTTTTACAACTAACACTATTCACCAATGGTCCGTGTAATCAAGACTAATACGTATTATTAATTTAAATTAAAATAATATCTAATATTGATTATGAATTATCATACCATATGAGTGAGAATTCGACTGGCCTGGTCGCGAATTTCTTAATTCGAGGTGTAGTACAACGTCAATTGCTATTCAATTTCTAGGGTTTTTTAGCGAATTTTCAGCTGTCAGGGAAGTGATAAAATATTGGCATCCCCTTTGTTAAGTGAAGAAAATCTTCGTGAAAATATGGAGCTACAAAAACTTTATAGCCAACATGGCAAACTTACACTTATGGTTATTGTATTACAGTAATATTTTTTTAGAAAACTACTTAGTAAACGCCATTATATGCTTTTGAGTGTTGGATTCTGGAAAGAGTCGTTCGTCAACTCGCTTGTTTAAATCTCGCGTGGATCCCGCGAGTTGGTGAAACCAAAATTTGAATATTTTTCATGCGTCAACTCGCGTTAGTAATTTTTTTAGGTAATTAAGAGTGTCTTGGGTACAGTTGGAAAGAAAAATGAAAAATAAAGTTTGATTATTTTTTAAGAATAAATTTTCGTATAAAAAAATCACATGGGTAACGTACATTTATGTTATATTATTCAGTCTTAAAAGTTATTCTTAATGTTTACACTATATAACAACGGGTATTTTTGTTACACGTGTAACATTACAATACATTACAATACACCACAGGGAAGTGAGAGTTTTGGCTGTTTTAAGGAAGTTTTCTCATAAAAATAAATACTTGAGAAAGCTGATTTTCTGTGCCCAATTAGAAACCAACGTAAACCTTGATTCTAATTTATAATTAAGCACGTATTATTAAAAATACCGAGTCTACGACCTTGAACATCCAGAATTCCCTAGTTTGTAGAACCACCAGCCTATTATTACTTTCGAGCTGAGCGAGAAAGGTATTGTATTCGTGAAAAAAATGATTTTCTGAATTTATCAAGCATGTGTATCACTTAAACATCCTAAAAAGCAAGTCTCCTAAAAATGTTCGTCCGTCGGTCAGTCGCTCCGTCGGCCTAGCGGCTAAACGAATTTTAACATAACATATTTTAAATTTAAGATTTGGGTGTAAATTCATCGAAGGATTCTGAGTGGTTTCATTCAACAAAAATGAAGAATTGAAATATGCTGAAAAAAGGTCAAACTATTTTTATGAAACTTTCCATGACCGAGCATCTATCTCCATCACTGACCTCTATATACAGGGTGTTAATTTGATTGCGTGCCATAGCTTAAGGGGTGGTTCAGTAACGGTAAAGAAACTCAAAAAAATTATTAAAAAAAATCATACTAAAAAAAATTAAAACTTCATTGAAACTAAATTAACGCGGAAGGCAATGACCGCGCGAATGGGCGTGCTATCAAAAGCGCGCGAAAGAGTTTCAGTTATGTAGTCGTCATGGAGATCTTTAGGGGAGGCCTATGTCCAGCAGTGGACGTCTTCCGGTTGATATGATGATGATGTGCCTACCTTATTCACTGATACTCGCGCGCTAGCGACGTTACGTTGCTCCGCGTTAGTTAAGTTTCAATGCAGTTTTAGTTTTTTTTTCAGTAGGATTTTTTTTTCATATTTTTTTGTGTTCCTTTATCGTAACTGAAACACCCCTTAAGCTATGGCACGCAATTAAATTAACACCCTGTATACAGCGTACTTGTATATATATAGAGGTCAGTGATCTCCATGTAAAGTATCTTGAGGCAGTATCAATTATTCTGTGTAATTAAGGGGTGTTACATATTCTGTGAAAATTTCAACTGTCCACCGATTACGGTTCATGACAAGGAGGTTTCAGTAGCTGAACTTTCTGCTTTGGAGGGAGCCATAAGCGTATCACTTTCTTGCGAGGGACCTCCATACTAAAATTTATGGATTTTTCAAATCCTAAAAACGTAAAATTTTTATCATTCTCTTTAAGAAATATGTGACATGGGACTAATAAATGTTACTATAGTCGAAATAATATAGCTTGATTAGAATGACAGGTGGAAAAACTATGCGTGACAGCAGGTCGGATCGATACTTGTCTCTGTCGCTCCAATGTGTAGCACATCGCTGCGTCCTGCTCTAACACTTCTGTCATTCTAATCAATCTAAATTATTTCAACTATACCATAGATTTTCTGGTGAAAACACTTACCGTTCAGGAAAAAAACGGTGTTAAAAGTCACGCATAAAATGGCTATTACGGATTATTTACGCTTCCGTTCTTAGTATTAATCATCAATTCACAAGCAAAAAAAGATACATTTTCACTTTCGCAAACAGAGTTTATACTAAAACGTTAGATTTTTAAAGATTTCTTGATTTTTGTAAAATTTAATTGAGTTTATTGACCGTTTATTTTTTTTAGTACTTATAGGCGACTGGGTTACTGGGCTCTACGTTATAATTATCATCAGTACTTAGGCGACCGAGCTTCACTCTGTAAAAGCCGCCCCAACATTAAAATATCATCGGGTGAGCAAGCTATGCTACTCGACAACAGATGGCGCTGTAAGTTTCTTGAACGCACTAAAACGCGCTTAGAAATATTAAAATAGACGGTGAAAACGAATTTTCCCAGACATGCGACCTAGCTAGATCGATTTTTTGCCCCCAAAAATCCTTGTATACTAAATTTCATCGAAATCTTTAGAGCCGTTTTCGAGAAACCAATTACAAATATATATATATATATATACAAATATTGCTCGTTAAATAGTATAGGATTACATCCCATGAAACGTCCACAACAGAAAAGGAAGCTCCTTTCAGGATTCCAGTTTTTGCTGGAACAATGTGGAGGGGAAGTGTCAGCGCGCTTATTAGCCTTGTGGCTGCCATCATGGACCGCGGTTGTTGGTGACCGCAGTATGTACGATGGTACGATACACAGAAAGATGCTGCTGCCCATCCTCCGGTTCATAATCCCTTGGTCTCTTACAACACACACGGGTAGAGATGGGTTGGTAATATTCTTTTCATCACATTTGCTCGCAATGAGTCGCAATCTATACAGGTACTAGCTGTTGCCCGTGGCTTCGCTCGCGTGGATTTCGTATTTATGTTGTTACCGGTTTTCCGAAGCAATGAGATATTTTCCCGTCATTTCGGGGTAATTTTAAACTAAGGAAAAACAGGACTAACCCTGCGGAAATCAATGAGTATAATTCAAGATCCAGCTGAATTTTATATAATATACAGACGTTACTTATAAATTACTCAGAACAGAGGAACTTAGCAGCAGTATCCTAACAAATGTAAAGAGAGAGATGAGAGACACCTTTATGTAATATTTCAAAACTGAGCCAATTCGCAGAAGTAATTGAGAAAAACTGAAACCCTCTCCCTCTCTCTCCCACTCCCCCCTTTCTCTCCCCCTTCCCGTCCCTCTGTCTCTCCCCCTCTCCCCCTGCCCCTCCCTCTCCCCCTCCCTCTCCCTCTTTCCCTTCTTCTCCCTCTCCCTCTACCTCTCTACGTCTCTACCTCCCCCTCCCTCTCCCCCTTCCCCTCCTTCTCCCTCTCCCTCTCTACCTCTCTACGTCTCTACCTCTCTACCTCTACCTCCACCTCTCTACCTCTCTACCTCTCTGCCTCTACCTCTCCCTATCCCTGCCCCTATCCCTACCCCTAACGCCAATTTGACCGCTGTCCCTAACATAGAAACGACACCCATATTTATTTTTAGACATTTCAAACCTATCGCACCCCAACCCCATCCCCAGGGGATGATGGTATTTCACGTCCACCACGTTGGATTTCAAAGTTGTTGTAGATTTCGTAATCAGCGACCCGATAAACCATACAAACGACACCCATATTGATTTTTAGACATTTCAAACCTATCGCACTCCAAAATTGTTGTAGTTTTCGTAATCAGCAACCCGAT
The DNA here is from genome assembly GCA_947532105.1 of Athrips mouffetella. NCBI lineage: Eukaryota > Metazoa > Arthropoda > Insecta > Lepidoptera > Gelechiidae > Athrips > Athrips mouffetella. Next base: position 14,096,000 of record OX383956.1, read on the forward strand.
AAACCATACAAATGACACCCATATTCACATTTCAACCCTATCGCACCCCAACCCCATCCCAAGGGAATGATGGTATTTAACGTCCACCACGTTGGATTTCAAAATTGTTGTAGTTTTCGTAATCAGCGACCCGATAAATCATACAAACGATACCCATATTGGTTTTTAGACTTATTCACCCCATTTCCCTTTTTTAGGGGTTGAATTTGGGGTGGAATTTCAATAAGAGTGATGAACGTTGCATAGAATTACATCATTAATGCCTAAATAATACATTATGTGGATTTTACTTTAAAAATAAAGAATATTCTACTTCATCCCCCTTTTCACCCTTAAGGGTGTCGAATTTCCAAAAACCCTGAGACACGTAAATATTAATTTTTAGTCGTCAGCCTAAATACAAATTTTGAAGATCCTAACTTCAAAACTGACGGACTTTCATACAAACTTTCATCCCCTTATTACCCCTTTAGGGGTGGAATTTTGTAAAACCCTTTCTTAGTGCACCCCTAGGCCTCATAAGGAACCTACATGCCAAATTTGGAATCTCTGGACCCAGTGGTTTGGGCTGTGCGTTGATATGTCAGTCAATCAGTCAGTCAGTCAGTCAGTCAGTCACCTTCTTCTTTTATATATATAGATTTTATCTGTCATCTTGACTTTTCATTGACATTCTGTGACTGCTGGCTGTCAGAAGACGCTTCGTTCTGAAATGAGACTTTGATGCAAAGAGGTTCTAAGCTAAAGTTAAATTAGTTAAGTTAAATTTTAATAATATTTTGCCTTCAAGTTATCTTGTTTTTAAACTGTTCCTAAAACAAGAAATTATTTTAAATTAATTAACTACAATTATTTTTCTTATTTCACAATAGTTTCTATAAAAGTTTAAAATTTTTGCAATTTTGCTTAGGCTGTATGGGTTTTTTTTACTTTCCACAAAGTATAAGTTATGAAATAAAACATGCGTGTGATTAATAGCGCCACAGTATTGTATTCCTAGACGTGAACAGTTTCAGCGCAGCATAAATATTATAAAGAATTAAATTTCTGCGTAAATTACCTACTTGAATAAATATCCTAAGATTACTTGTTTTTTATATTCCTCGCAAATGTGATGAAAAACATTGTGTGTAGCACGGTCGGAAATTAAGCAATTTCGACGCTCGGGGGATTAAAGCACTCGCTGGCGCTCGTGCTTTGAATGTCCCCTCTGTCGAAATTGTTTACTTTCCGCCCTAGATACACAATAGACAGAAGATAGAGGTATTAAAAATACATGGCAAATTGCATTTAATGAAAATATATTTCACAAGTATAAAAACATTTTAGTAGGTAGTAATAAATGGCACGTTCTCGCCATCGTGGACGACTGCGACTGTCAGTAGTATAAAGGGTATAATATATATAAGGGACGGTGTACCGAAAACTCGCTGTGCTCGCTCAGTTAACGAAACTGAGCAACTTTCCCAAAGAAACATGTTTAAGAAATGAAAATAAAATGGCTTCTCCATAAGGTCCTAATGAAATAGTGAACATAAGTTTAGTAAGTTACTCAGATCATGAAACTGAACAACTTTCCCCAAAGAACATAGGTCAAAATGCGAAAATGTATTTTTGACCCCCAATAGAAACTGCATCAGCTGTTGGTGTTTCGACCAATGTTCCTAGGGGAAAGTTGTTCAGTTTCATGGTCTAAATAACATGCTAAAATTATGTTCACTATTTCATAAGGACCCTATATATAACTGTTCGATCAAAGTGAGCAATTTAAGAGATATTGTTTTTTCCTTTTCCAAAAATTTTGGGGAAGTTGTTCATTCGTTGACTGAGCACACCGTTTCGGTTCTCGGTACAACCTGTATATTTTAAAGATAGGTAACGATAGTCAATGTTAAATAGTATCGTATGTACGTCATTTCACCAACGATACTTCCATAATAATATGCTTCTTAGGAAATCATCATTACTTTGACCAAAAACTGATCAACTTACGATTCCGTATTATCTTCCGGTGACATTTACAAACGATTATTATATAGATGGAAATAATATTATTAAACTTCATTTTTGACCAAGCAAACTCATATAGGCTCTAAGTTGAGATCTAAAATGAAAATAAATGGGAAGGTAGGTCACGAAAAGCACAATGATAAAAGAAATGAGAAATCATCATCATCTAATAAGGAAGCCACTACTGGACACGCTCCCCTTTGTGGTATACAGGTGTAAAAAAAAATTAAGCACTAATTTTGCCCATTACTTTGATTCTGAAACTGAACAACTTTTCCGAAGAAACAAATTGAAACCTTAAAAAAAAATTTCAAAGAAACTAAAAAGATATAAGGGTAATTTTTTTCATATTTCGAACTATGTTCCTTAGGAAAAAAAATTTAGTTCCATGTTCTATAGTAGGAGATCCAACAAGGTGAACCTGCAAAACCTGCTGGGAAAAACCTGACACGATTCAAGTACATCTTTGGTTTTCATAGGTGCACAAAAAACTTTTATCCCCCATTTTCGGATATGGTGTTTGTGGTAAGCTTTAAATTTGCACTTAAAATTTCAAACGTGTAGCTAAAGCGGTTACGAGTTGACATCAGTCTGTAAGTCAATCAGTCAGGACGTTGTACGTATAGTACTCAAGGAGGTTTTACTACGCTTCGAGCGTGGGTTAAAACCTCTTTGATAGAACTTATCTAGTCTCTGGTCAGGACATGTCAATTTATTGACGTTTTAGTGAACTATATTTCCTTAAGGTGATCCGTTTTCTGCTGGGATGAAACTTGGCACAAGTCAAGTAAACACTTATATTACTTGACTTGTGCCAAGTTTCATCCCAGCAGTTTTTGTGCAAGGTACCCCATACAAGCTCGGCCTTGGATCTTCTACTACTAAGTAAAATGCTAAATTAGTATTTACAATTTTTATTACACAATTTATTTTTGGAGGAGATAATAAACAGTCTCAAAGAAAAATGTGACCAATTTTTGTAGGGCATAACTCTTTCCGTTACTATAATAAAATGTGAAGAGTATTTTGTATTTTCTTTTGTCAAATAATGTTTATTTATCTTCTGCGTCGTTCTAATATCACACCAAAGCCAAAGATTGTAATATCATTGACCAAAGCACGTTTCTTTGAAAATAAATAACTAATAAATAAATAAGTTCCCTTATCTTTTTGGCGGTTATCTGAAGTTTATTTCAATAAGCCCGTCCATGATTTGTTAAATTGTTACTAACTTCACTTAACTGCCGCAAAGATTTGCGCGAGGTATGTTATAAATGCAACGTGAATTTTCATTGCTTTTGTTCTCATTATAACAAGCAACTTTCCCAATTTTTACGACGTCTCATAAATGGGTTTTAGTATAAAGAGTCGACAAAATTTGGAAAGGTGCTTTTTATAATAAATAGAATCATTGAGCTTCGGGAGCAAAACCAATGAAGGTTCACGCTGTCAAGGACGATAATAAAACGTTGTATAAGGTCGTATTAAAGTTACTGCAAATATTAAAACCGTGCGATTTATTAATTATCACAAGCACTTTTAGTACCTACGAGTATGTACTACCTGTTCCTGAAGAATGTGTCATAAAAATCATTGTCACTTCAGGATATTTCTTGTTAAGGGTTTTGCGCATAACGTATTTTACAGGCGCACTGGCATGAAACATTTTTAGGGTAGGAACCGAACCAAAATTGTGGTAAAGGAATCTTATGGTGCGACGTCGCGTCGTCTATCTGTCTGTTTGTCACACCTGTTTATCTTATCTACTCACGCTATATCGGGTGTAAGGGACAGCCTTCCAAATACTGAAACAGCAAAAAAAACAGTCCCTCCATACAAAATCAAGTTTGCAATTTTGTATGGAGAGGCCGATTTTTTTTTCATTTCCTGAAACTTTTATTCGCTGGAAGTTGTTCAGTTACGTTGACTGATCATGCCCTTTCAGTATTCGGAAGGCTGTCCCTTACACCCTGTATATACCACCTACCCAACTTTATTGCAAACTTACAAAAGGTAGCACAGTTTTTTGAACTTTGTAAAAAACCTTTAGAAACAAACTTAGTTGATTCTAAAAATACTATAGGTATATCGGAACCCTCGGCGCGCGAGTCCGATTCACACTTGACCCGTTATTTTATTTACAATGGGCTTGCTGTTGACCTCTGTCTAGCCTTGAGGACAAAGATAAGGTACTATAATAATTTAATAGTAATAACACCAGTTTGTTTGCGAAGCGATGTAGTTTAGCTGACGTGAGATTTTTAATATACAAAAATGAATAAATGATTTTGTTTTGATTGAAAAAGTTGCTTGTAACTTGGTTTTAATATATACAGTAACTTTAAAACACCTTAAGAATAGGTATAAATTAAGATAGTTTAAAAGCGCCGTCGACGAGTGAAGGGTCAGAGACGCGACCAGTGAACAGAAGCTGCCTCGTGGCTTCGTCCTGGATGAAGAATAGGAACGGCTTGTTGGCAACCACCTCGCGAGACGCCTCGCTGTCTTCTCCGAACTTGTTTACCAACGATATTTCTGTAAGAGTTACAATAAACATGTTGTCATAAAACCCAAAAAAGCCATAGAGTTGAGGTGTAGAGGTGAAATGTTATGAAGGTGGTAGGGCTTTTGTGGAAAGTCCGTCTGGGGAAGTACCACCCCCTTGCTTTTTTCTGCCGAGAAGCAGCAGTGTTTGCACTGCTGTGTTTCGGTTTAAAGGGCAAGGGAGCCAGCGAAATTACTGGCACATGAGATATATCATCTTAGTTCTCAAAGTGAGCAACGCGCTTAGCTGTCTTATTAGTGTCAAAATATGCCATTAATAAGATATTTGGTGTTATGGGCGGTGGTGACCACTTACCATCAGGTGGCCCACCTGCTCGTTTGCTCACTTGTAACATAAAAAAAATGCAAAAACCAGAGAAAAATTAAGATATTTGGTGGGTATTGACAAAGTTGCTTAGTAGCGCTTGGCCATGACTTTGGGCTTGGCAACTTAGGCTGCTTTTCCATCAGTGCTGTGCGGGGAAGCTAAACTGTGAGCTAAAAAAAATCCAACCAATTGGATTGCTCTAATTATCTAGCTTGTCAAAAGCGCTGTCAAATGGAGCAATCACAAATTTGTCGGTTTGTATATTGTATTTCGTATTATCTGTTTTCGCTAATCTTCATCATCATATCAGCCGAAAGACGTCCACTACTGGACATAGGCCTTCCCCTAAAGATCTCCACGACTCGCGGTCCTGCGCTGCTCGCATCCAGCGGCTTCCCGCGACCGCCACCAGCTCGTCGGTCCACCTTGTGGGGGGCCTGCCAACGCTTCGTCTTCCGGTACGTGGTCGCCACTCTAGAACCCTCACGCCCCATCGGCCATCGATTCTTCTTGCGATGTGCCCTGCCCACTGCCACTTCAGTTTAGCGATTCTCAGGGCTATGTCAGTTACTTTAGTTCTTTTGCGGATCTCCTCATTTCTGATTCGATCGCGCAGAGAGACTCCGAGCATAGCCCTTTCCATAGCCCTGTGGGTGATTTTGAGCTTTCTGGTAAGGCCCAATGGTAAGGCCCATCGTGAGCGATCTTACTCGAACATTAATAATTTTGAATATTGCTTGTCCCATTAGTACCACCAGGGGTATAAGTGGGTCTGATTTGATCCAGTAGTGGTACAATTACTGTTTCTAAGTCATCAAAACTGAAAGTGACAGCAATAGATTTAACAGAGCTTTAAGTTTAAGGACGCTTTGCGCAACTATTGTCGTAAATATTTGTGAAATTACCAGTGGCGGAGTAGGCGGTGCTACCGAGTTCATTGACCTCAATCCCGGACCTCTGTACTACCTTGGAGATTCGCAACCTCTGAAGCAGACTCTGCCCACGAGCTATGCCGGGGAAAGAGGCTGTGTCTTCGAACGCCTGTCGGATGCCCAGCTAAAAAACGGGAAAAACATTAGATTTTACGAATTTTCTCAACGTGTAACAAAATGGGTATACGACCCGAGAATCATGAACCTAATAAACTTTTCCCACATCGAAATATGAAAACCCACACCAAGTAAGAATGATAACAAGTTGTGCTCTTAACTATACCTAGGACTCGATACAGATGGAATATTGTATTCAATAGCCATGTATTATTATTATTTAATAAATAATTGTAAATCATGTTGAAACAATAATTATAAATGAATGAGTATTTGAGTACTTCCGCTTGACAAATAGACATTACATACGATTACACGAAAAAAATTACTTAATTCTAAAAAATTAAACCGCATAAACATTTTTTTTAAGTGGGGTTGGATAAAGATATCACTTGACAACATGTAGTCACTTAAGTAGTTACTTAAGTATATTAAACAGTGTGCGAGAACCGATAATAACATCCTCATACATCAAAATGAAAATGAATAATCAAGATAGGATAGACAATGCTGTCGCTTAGAGCTAAACAATACAAAAAAATCCATACATGAATTTTTATTATTTCGTTGAATCCTCTTTATTGATAAATATACGTCAGAATACATATAAATCAACCGCAAAGCATATTAAGGAAACCATCACGAGGCATAAAAAGAATCTGTGAAATCTCGCATCGGCTTACGACTATGACGCAAAAGGAAAATGTAGTTTAATTATTTACTCGTATCGACCAAACCAACGGAATTCCCGATAGCAAATGGTTAGTGTGTCATTTGTAAATTGTTTAAGTAAGTAATTAAATTTAAAATAAAACACAAATCCATTCATGGCCACATTTAATAATTATTTTTAGATCGATTAAGTTGATTAATTCGTGCGTTCAAAATATGTCAGCTTGGTTTTCGATTAAAATTGTATGTCGCTTATAGTACACCTAGAATGTCTCCCATAATGTAAATATGTCTTACAAAAACCGGATGAAGAAGTTACAGTCAATAGCTGGTCAAGATGTAAGAAGTTACAGTCAATAGCTGGTCAAGATGTAAGAAGTTACAGTCAATAGCTGGTCAAGATGTAAAAAGTTACAGTCAATAGCTGGTCAAGCGTGACACTCGTAATGTGACTTGAGCTCGCTCCTACGGCGACGGAAAGAGAAAAATAAGTACGCACAGCAGCAAGCGAGTTAAAACAAAACCAGTATACAGGGTGTAAAAAAAGGATGTGAATCTGCCCAACAACTTTTTCTAAGGAATATAGGTCGAAATACGAAAACATATGTTGACCTCCAATAGAATCTGAATCAGCTGAATGCGCATTTTGTATGGGAGTCAATTTTTTTTTACGTATGTCGACCATGTTCCTTAGAGAAAGGTGTTCAGTTTCATAGGCAGAATCATATACTTCAGGGTTGATATACCCTTTCTGTCACACCTTGTATAAGTTGAATCCTACGTTACAAAAACGCGCGTAACTACCAAGTAGGATGTGTCAAGCTATACATAACAAAACACAGCTTTAGGAAAATCAGCTCTAGGTAAATCCAATATCGTCGGCTCCGCAATCCGATATCTGCACTGACCAGGAATGAACCCAGAACGTCCGGCCATATCCTTCAAAAACCTAATTACATAGACTATACAAGGTTTAACAGAAAGGGTTATAACAAACAATCCTGAGGAATGTAAATCTGCCCATAAACTGAATAACTTTTCCTTAGAAACACGACCAAATGTACTTTATTTCTAAGGAAGAATTTTTTTTTCTTTTAGAGTTCTTCCGATACGAAAATGGTAGAAAAAAGGAACCCTTATGGTGCGACTTTGTCTGTCTGTCTGTCACACCTGTATATCTTAGCAACCATTCATGCTATCTACTTGAAATTTGGAACAGTTTTAGAATGTGGTTGTCCAGCTTAATTGCACATAAAATAATTTAAAACAAATTATGATTATTAATGTAAAGGGGGTCCAAATAGGGGGGGGCAAAATTTTAAATTGTTATTGGGTCTCATATGAAAGGGCTTTACTTGTACATTCTATTTCCACCTATGTCCATATGGAAAAGGCATGCTCCGAGTAGCATACTGAAAGGAACGCAGTTGATTCGTTTGATGGTGATTGCAGAATTTAGGCACGTGTAAACAAATAACTAAAAAAAATATAAATATTGCTTCGCATTGCGGACATAAGAGATTGTATGCAAAATAAACAGTAATGTCAAGAGCACAAGAGCACATCAAGTTTGACACATTGGACTTTGTACCGGTCTTATTCCAATAGACATAAGGGCTAGTACCTGTTGTGCCTTGTCTCTTAATTGTAATTTTTGTTTTGTATTATTTTGCGTACAATGAACTGTAAATAAATAAGTAGGTACATATATTATGTAGATTTTTCCCATATGTGATGGTAGCACTCCTTATATGTTTAAGAATTAAACCAACCTCACGAACCGGTATTAGAGTTATTCAGCCGTCAATGGCTCATTCTATTCACACAACTACTTCTATAGGTAGTAGCCGAGACCAACAGCTTAACCTAGGTCAGCGTTTCTTAACCTTTTTAGTCCACGGACCCCTAGGAATTCAAACACAATTTCAGTGACCCCCTTAATTAAATCGGACCATTTATTTTAAGTTCTAAAAATACAACAAAAATTACGATAATGTGAAAGTTAGTGCTGCTTTTATGCAGCCATGTTAGTGATATATGGGTTGATGTTACTACTGTTGTATTTTAAATTGGATTCTACTTATAACTTCTTACATTTATTTATTATGGATTGTTCGCGGTCCACAGGTTAAGAAACACTGACCTAGGTGATTCTTCCTGCAATGATCTGCCTTTGCATACAATTCTTATATTTGTAATGTGTCTTTATTTTATTTATAGTGCAATATACATACATACTTACTAAAGGAAATTGAATCTGAGGCTGTTGAAGTTGTATAATCTAATACAATGTGTATCTAAAGCGTTTGCTATTAAACAATCGATCGCACGCAGCATTCGCTCAATTCACAAAATAAAATTTTGCCGATTAAGTAGCTTAAGCTCATAATAGCTGCTGTCGTTTCCAACTTTGTTTCCAACTACAGCCAAAAATTACTTAGTAAAAAAGAATCATGGATATAACTACCTGCAGAGCATGTGGTGAAGAAAGCGAACGCATGGAGCACCTTATGTGCACATGCGACGCTTTGGCTAACAAGCGAATGAGCATTCTGGGTCAGGCTTATCCGACACCAGAAGACTACAGGCTCCTTCCGCTGAAATCTACATCGAAGCTCATAACGAGCATATTCGGAGACAGCGGAAGATCACAGGAGCAATAAGGCAGGGGAAGCACAAAAGATCCCATAGGGTCGAAGTGCTCTGAGGTCCAACAAGGATCTCAGCCCCACGTAATAAGATAAGATAAGATCATAAGATACGAACCTCTTTGAGAATACCATTCAGCAACGAAGTATAGTCAAACTGGAACCTGGGTAGCGTGACATCAACCAGATGTTCTTGAAGGTAGTACAACTCCGAACGCAGATCGCTCAGACCTTCTAGGATCCTGGGCAGGCCGGTCAACGAATTGGGAACGATGATGTACATGGCAAATTGGTTACCCTAAAAAGTAATAGGGGTTGAAACTTGCGTTGTTGACTGTAATTATGAATTCTGTTCAAAGGATTTAAATTCTTTGGGAAGGTTTTTAAACGTGACGAAAGTCTACAAGGTATGACAAGGTGTAACAGGAAGGGTATATCAACCCTGAAGGATGTGATTCTGCACATGAAACTGAACAACTTTCTCTATGGAACATAGGTAGATATACGAAAAAAAATTTATCTCCCATACAAAATGTGCTTTCAGGTGATAAGTTACGATGGGAGGTAAATTTTTTTTTATATTTCGACCTATGTTCCTTAGGGAAAGTTGTTCAGTTTCATGGGCAGATTCACATTCTTCAGGGTTGGTATACCCTTTTTGTTACACGCTGTATATTAATTACCACATCCCAATAAATTACAATATCAATAACAACGCAGTTAATAACCTTCCACATCTGGTCAAATGATATTCGTTCATGATAGTATTGCCTTAGGCTAAGGATATGTTCACACTGCACGTGGATTGCTTGACCAGCGCCTAAAGCCTATTTTAATGAGAAACCTGGCTTCTCGCTGGGATAACACGATGATCGTAGCCTCCAGGCCAGGAAGCCAATTCTTGAATATCACCGGGTGATAAAATATAACTTTAGTCACTTTAAAAATTCAAATTCAACCAGATAAATTTTATAAATTACTAACAATTATACTCTATTGTATAATTTACGAAAACCATTCTTCAGTTTTGAAAAGGAAAATCTGTTAATGAATTTTTTGAATGTTATTTCATCACCTTATGATATTCAAGAATTGGCTCCCAATGCTTTAATACTACTGAAAAAAAAGGTGGTAAAATGTTACCCAAACTAGTTAATACTGTAATTTACTTTTTTATAAATATTTGAGGGCCATATTTAATTTTGAATGTCTCAAATATTACTCGGTGTTATTTACGAATTGAACTCCTAGAGCCTATTAAGGTAATTATTCAGCCAGGCTGGAAATAAACTCTCTCCTGGCTATGCCTAAATGCCTACTATCTAGTAACTCGCCTAGATATTGGTCTTTAAACTGACTGTAGCTAGGTTAGCAGGTAATTTGCTTAAATGGCTACAAATGTAGCATGCAACCCGTCTGTAGTACCATCACCGTGATATTCTAGCGAGTAACCAGGCGGTTCACATAGGGTCTAAGCGCTTAGCGAGCCACTTACAGTGTATTTTCAACCTGACTGTAAAAGTACCACAAATTAGCTTAGCCTCAAATGACTGCCACGTCGTTATCCTAGCAAGAAACCAGGCGGTTCCACCCACACGGTAAGTAAGTCTACAGTGTGAACTGAGCCTTGGCACCACCCCCCTGAGATCAACCGTAGCACAGATCATATAATACTAGTAAACTAGTTAAGCTTAGTTTACTTACCAAATAGGGCATCCTCAAAATTTTGGCATCGTATTTAGTAGAGTCCGTGCAATAGAACTGATCTCTAATTGACATAAAAGGTACTTGTTTTTGGACTTTTGGTGCTATGTAAAAAGGCCCAGGCTTAGTTGCATTAGGTGCGAACTGATGGCGCCACGTGCCTTTGAAATACAGGGTGTTTAATATTAGCACAACCACTCCTAATACGTCATCTGAAAACAATAACGAATTATTTATATATAGGTGATTTTTAATTATTTCTTGATAGCAAAAGATATGCATGTACTCATGATACTAAACCACTTTTCCCTTTTCCGAATTTGACGTCCCATACAAAATGTGCTATCAGCTGATGCAGTTTCTATGGGAGGTCAAAACTTAATTTTCGTATTTCGACCTATGTTCCTTGGGGAAAGTTGTTCAGTATCATGAGTACATTCACACTTTTTTCCATAATTAAAAGTCACCCTATATGTATACTATATTCTCAACTTACATACATACATTATAAGGGTCAGGTTAGAATCTAATCGTAGTCGATATAACTCAATCTAACCGTTAGATTGAGTTATATCGACTACAACAAAGTTATTTTTTCTAAAGCAGCAAAAAATGCACCCCTCAGTGCGGAGGTTTGTTTGAACCACGTCTGAATTGACCCTAACTACTACAGAGTACTACACCTATGCGAGCTTGCAAATAAGGAAAATAGCTTTAAGAGGCCGGCACATAACTCCAACGCTGATCGTTAAAAGGTAGAACTCTAAAAACGTGTCGTGTGCAAATAACTATCACTTTACGAGTGATGTGTAAATTTTTGCACGTAAAAAGCATCTTGGATCTTCGTGCTCATTGGCGGCGCTAGGCGACGGCGACGTCGGCAACAGCCGATGGCCTCGGGCCTCGAAAAAAAACAATCGTCTGTATGGGTGCAGAATAACAATATGAAATTTAGGCGAGATTCTATTTAACTCTATGGTTGCGATCTTTCCGACTCTATGCGTGGCTTTAATTTATTATTGTTGTTAGTAGCAATATTTTTAGCCACTCTTTCACTTAATATCTTCGTTCTTACGCTCATTGTGTGTAATGGATGAAGCGTTGGTAAGCGCAAATCCCGCTTTCTTGAAATTTCACAAGTTCTGCAATTTTTGAAATTTCAAGGCATGAAATTATGATGAAATTGCTTCGTGAGTAGAGCACAACCAGTGTCGATTCTGCAGATTGTCATAACTAATTGCGATGGTTATTTCATTAAATTGTCTTTAAATGAAATAAACTGTATATACTCGTAAACATCAACTTTACAAAAAAAAATTTGTTCATTCTCACTACTTTTTGATCACTCCCTCATATGAATGGACAGGGAAATGAAAAAGGCCTTGGAAAGCTGATATTGCCGACGTCTAAATTTGGTTTAGCGCCGCCACTGTTTCTGCTTCTCGTGCTTTAATGCTCCTGTAGTCTGCCGCTGTAACGTTACTTAGAAAAAAAATTAAAAGTACCCTCGTTCACGAGATTGAGAATATGGTTTCCAGTCTTGTTGGCGACCCAAGCGTTGATGTCCTGGACAGCTAGAGCCGGTTTGTCGAAATCGATCCTCCTCAGCTCTGTCTTGTAAAATTCCTGAGCAATAGCTGCAAATCTCTGGCGAGGTTCCGCGATGTTGTCTATGTAAATCCTATTGCCCAGATGCAAAATGGACTGGTTCGTGGAGGACTTGGTCTGCAAGGCAATTTTTTTAATGATAATCAATACGTGGACAGTAACGTAGTTAAAGAATATCCTAATATTACGACGTAGTTTTAAAGGCACAATCACACCTTCCTTAATACAAAGAATAATTCGGCATACATTGCTGGGAGGCTTGGTTTTGGTAATTCCAATATCCTTATTACAACCAGCAATGCATGCTGAATAATTTTCTGAATTGAGGAAGGTGTGACCGTGGCTTAAAGGTATAATACAAGGTAAAATTTTATTGGTTACGCTCTCAAAGGCTAGTAATTAACAAGTAATTTTTCTGTAGAATAGAAAATATTTAAGCAAATTTTTATTTTGAGATCTCATAATAAAACGTCACGTGATCGACACTTTTTGTGTGGGAAGACAATTTTTTTTTCTTCGGGAATGTTGCTTGGTTTCATATTGGAAAACAAAAAATAATTCATGTTTCAAGTGTCTGTTTTGGGAGTAATCTCTTCCTAATATTTTGAGAAAATAAGTGCTCAAATCTGTATTGAGAGGTTAGTTTTAGACTTCTAGCCAAATTTTTAAAGTTTAATAGTTGCTTAAGGTGTTGTGATGTTTAATTTAAAGACAGGCAGTAGCATAGATATTTCCACAAAGATTCTATCATAAAATCCCATGAAACGTGCACTGCAGGACAGGGCGCTCCCTCCAGAACTCCAGCAAAAACGCGTGATGCTTTGGAAGGGATTTACCATAGTTACCACGCTTGTAGGCGTTGCGGCTGGCGACCGTTGTTGTTGGTGACCGCAGTAAGATGGTACGATACACAGAAAGAAGCTGCTGTATATTCCGGTTCACAAGCCCTTACGACAGCCGCGGTTAGAGACGGGTTAGTACTATTCTTTGCCGGCACCACACGGATTCAAAGTTTCTATAAACCCCGATAAATCTTTATCTGTTAATTCATTTCAAAAAAGCTGTGTCTAGACGCATCTGGAACTTGGAAATTTACCTCCAGAGACTCGATGATAGAAGCAAATTTCCTTCTCACGGCAGTCCGATCCAGGTCAACTCCAAGAACGTTAGAGAGCTCCGCTTGAGTATTTCCCGTAGCTGCTTCAGTCAAGATTGCGAGCACTAACTTCAAACCCAATGGGGACAGCAAAAAGTTTTCGTTTGTCGATGAGGCTACGCGCTGCAAAAACACAATTTAGTCATTAAATCATCATCATTATATCAGCCGAAAGACGTCCACTGCTGGACATAGGCCTCCCCTAAAGATCTCCATGACGACCGGTCCTGTGCTGCTCGCATCCAGCGGCTTCCCGCGACCTTGACCAGATCGTCGGTCCACCTTGTGGGGGGCCTGCCAAAGCTTTGTCTTCCGTTACGTGGTCGCCACTCTAGAACCCTTACGCCATCGGCTCTTCTTGGCATTCGGCCATCAGTTCTTCTTGCGATGTGCCCTGCCCACTGCCACTTTAGTTTAGCAATTCAGTCATTAAATAGTTGGAGGGAACTGAGGCAGCAAAATATCTAATACGACTAACTGAAGCTCAGCTGATCCTTTATAAAAAAAAACTGGCCAAGTGCGGGTCGGGCCACGCGCTGTAAGGGGTTCCGTAGTTTTTAAGTATTTTGTATCGCAAAGCAGATTTTGTTTTAGTATTTCATAACATAAAACTTTTTTACCTCCTAATGCTCAGCGAGGTCCTAGCGCCTCATTGCTATTGCTATTTTTATTATTTCCAGTTTTTGGCTATAGCTCATTAGCCTGTGATGAATATTCTTATTACTAACGGTCTCTGAATTAAGCCGCGGGCGGACAAGCGGACATGACGAAACTTTATGGGTTCTCTCGGTCAATGTCTATTATTTTAGAGACCCTTACCCAAAGCATGTCTGAAGTAAGGCCATCGCAAATAGCCCGTTTTGACGTTTCATCAACATCAACACACAAGGTTCTGTGCAAAGAGATTTTAACCTCGCTAGACCGAGCGCAGCGAGGTTAAAATCTCTTTGGTTCTGTGCACGGTTCAGCTCTTGGTTCAGCTGTCAAATTTAGTATCCGCAAAATGTATCGAAATAATGTAGCTTGTATAAATTGATAGAATGACAGCGGGAAAATCTATGCATAAGAGCAGGTCGCTCCAATGTACATCGCTCCGTCCTGCTCACACACACACAACTGTCATTCTAATCAAACTACATTATTTAAACTATACAGGCGTAAGGGACAGGTTGGCAAAGACTGAAATTTGAAAAAAAAATCGACCTCTCCATACAAAACTGTAAACTTGATTGGACAGTTTGTATGGAGAGGCCGATTTTTTTTCATTTCCTGAAAGTTTAATTTACTGAAAGTTGTTCAGTTACGTTGATTGATCATGCCCTTTCAGTGTTTCGAAATCTGTCCCTTACACCCTGTATATCATTGCCGTAAGAAAAACGCTCGTCACTACACATAACATAACGGTGAATGTGCTATTGACAATAGATCAAAAACGACTCCATGTAACTTAAAATGAGCAACTGCTAAGTTAGTCACCATTTCTATAACAAACGAGCTAAATTAAAAATCTTGAAAAATACCTTTCTTGTGGTTTGTTTCATTCCCTATCTTTTACTTTGCAATTAATATTATTTGTTAGGAAATCCGCTTTAAAAAAATAACCTACCGATTACGGATCAAAAGATAGACCTTTATTGGTAGAACAGACGGGCAGAAAGACAGGGTAGGTTTAGTAATGGTTCCCGTTGGCAACATTTGACTACGGAACCCTAAAAAAGTATTCTTTTTTGCTTAATGGATATTCTGCACTATATTCATTCTCTTCGTATTTGCTTCTATTTAGTGCTTCGTTTACAGTAAGAACTACTAACATATTAAAATTGGTTATCGCTTAGTACCAAATCGAATCCGGGCAGGTGTAGGCAGATATAAGGAAAACCGGAAAAAATGGGCTTCTCGGATGACGCTAAGCGTAGTGCGGTGACATGCAGTCGATGGAGCATTTGCTCGCATGTCCCGACTGTCCTATTTCCTGTGTCGTGGAGGACCTAAACGTGGCGATTAAAAAGTCTGTTGATTAGGCAAATTACTGGGCTGGTCTGGTGGCATCATCATAATGACGGTAACATACAGTCGATGGAGCATTGCTCGCATGTCTCGACTGTCCTATTTCCTTTGTCGTGGAGAATCTGAACGTAGCGATTTAAAAGTCTGTTGATCAGGCAAATTACTGGGCTGGTCTGGTGGCATCATCATAATGACGGTAACGTACAGTCGACGGAGCATTTGCTCGCATGTCCCGACTGTCCTATTTCCTTTGTCGTGGAGAATCTGAACGTAGCGATTTAAAAGTCTGTTGATCAGGCAAATTACTGGGCTGGTCTGGTGGCATCATCATAATGACGGTAACATACAGTCGACGGAGCATTTGCTCGCATGTCCCGACTGTCCTATTTCCTTTGTCGTGGAGGACCTAAACGTGGCGAATTAAAAGACTGTCGATTTTGCAAATGACTGGGCTGGTCTGGCGTAATCGACGTGAAAAGAGGAAGAAGATCGCTTACTTTTGTAAGTGTCCAATCAAATTTGTCGTAGTCGGCAGCAGCAGGGGTGTAATCGTCGTAGGAATCCCAGTAATCGAGGTCGACGAGGGTGCCGTTTGCAGGCGTGACGACCACGGCCTGTGTGTTGGATGAGGCTCCCAGCGGTGAGTTGTGAGCGAGCGGGTATCCGAACACGTTGTGAAGGGTTTCCGGGTCTATGGATACCTTTCCGCTAAGGACTATGGGTGCTATAAAAAAGAAACAAATAATAGAAATAGCACATTACGCTAGAGGGAAGAAAGTGTCAGTTCCATACCGAGATCATGGCATTTGCGCCACGAGTTTCGAGCCATTCAGGTATGGAACTGTATTTTATCCCGAATGATGTTAGTGTAGTTTTTATTACACCTACGAGGAAAATAATAGGTGTAAATGTTTTATGTTTAAGACTTGCTAGGTCCATAGAATAGCACGTTCCTCCAGAGGGAAGAAATTGTCAGTTCCATACCGAGCACTTGCGCCACGAGCTTCGAGCCACAGCCAACTGTACTTTATCCCGAATGATGTATAGTGCTTTTTATTACACCTACGAAGAAAATAATAGATATAGATGCACAGAACTGTTAAGGAATGCGGTCAATTTCAGAATTGTGCTTCTTAACATAGAGGGCATAGCCGATATTCATGCTCGGCTTATATCGTTTTGCTTTATCACTTAAATATGAGAGTAATACATTTTCTTCTTTTCCTTTTGCCAACGTATGAAATTTTCATAAGTATTGTTGTGTCTGTATTTAGATATTTCGCCAACAGATTATTGACAACTTCTTGGGCCGCCTCTATAGTTCTGGCGGTGTGTGGGGTGCGATAGGGTTGAAATGTCTAAAAATCAATATGGGGGTTGGATTCTATGTTTATATGAGGATAGGGATAGTAAAGATGGCGTTAGGGGTAGGGATACGGGAAGGGATAGGGGTAGGGCGAGGGACATGGAGTGGGAGAGGGAAGGGGAGGAGGAGAGGGAAGGGGGGAGAGGGATGGCGATGGGAAGGGAGGGGGAGAGGGGCAGGGATGGTTGGACGGACGGTCGGACGACAGATAGACGGAAGGGTGGATAGATAGATAGATATAATGTCTCGCGGACAAAGTCGCGAGCTAGAGCAGAAACTAATTAATTTTCAAGTCAATGTATTTATTATAGGTAGGTAAACACTTCGTTTTTTAACAATCTATAAAGCCGGATTTACACGTCGACAAAAGATACACATGTACAAACTTATTTTATACCATTCCCTCTCTAAAAAGATTATTTTATTCACCGGAAACAGTGAATAAAAAGCCCTTTTAATCACGATTTTGGTGTTTGAATTTAGAACACATCAATATAATTCGACCTCCATTTCACAACCTTAAGAACAGCGGCTCAATACGATGTACCAGGAGAACATGAATATTCAAGAGAACGACTGGAGGCTTGGACGGGCATAAAATAAAAAGCACCTACCAGGAGAGCATAAAAATAAAAGAGGTGGTCAGCAAACAGGGTGGTCGGCAAACTAAGTTGTATTCGAGGAAATAGGATGAATGTATATTCATTTTATGATATTAAATTAACTAATCAACAATAAATTTGTTATTTAAGTAACAAGATATTAATTTCTGATGGCTGTTTGGAAGTTTAGTCTGTACCTCTCAAATACGCATATAATCTGTGCCCGCTAAAAAGAAAGAATACGATGCGCGCCTTATTTAACAAATATTTGTTACATGAATATATTCATTCAGTGTTACACAGAATGGTTTAGCATCGAAAAAGGTGTTAGGCAGGGATGTGTAGTGTCACCTTGGCTGTTTAACCTGTTCATGGATAATTGTTTGATTGATCTGAAAGAGAGTATGTGTGGACTGAGAATGAATGAGTTACTCATCAAATGTCTTCTCTACGCTGATGACCAAGTTGTACTTGCGTCATCTGCTGACGAGTTGCAGGAGATGGTAACAATGATGAATGTGGCTTTGGACAGGAAAGGAATGAAAGTAAATGTAAGCAAGACGAAAGTAATGGTACTTGAAAGAGAAGAATGTATGACAGAGTGTACTATATTAATAGGTGGTGAACAAGTCGAACAAGTGAAGGAGTTTGTGTATCTGGGCTCAAAGTTTACGAGAGATGGAAAGTGTGAAAGTGATATTGAAAGAAGAGTGAATGCTGGAAACATGGTGAATGGTGCCCTGCACGCCTTTATGAGGAGTCAGAAGGTGTCTCACAAGGCTCGTTTGGCTGTTCATAGGGGTGTTTTGGTACCAACACTGATGTATGGCAGTAACAGCTGGGTATGGCAGAGGAAGCATGAAAGTAGAATTAATGCAGTGGAAATGAGGAGTATGATTGGTATTAAATTGAGTGACAGGATTAGAAATAGTGTGATAAGAGAACGGTGTGGCGTAAAAGAAGACGTGGTGACCAAAATCGAGAAAGGGATGCTGAGATGGTTTGGTCATGTAGAGAGGATGAACGAACGAAGATTGACGAAAGAGATCTACCAGGCGAGAGTGAATGGAAACGTTGGAAGGGGAAGGCCTAGGCGAACGTACCAGGACCAAATCAGGACGTTCTGAATAAAGGCCAGGTTAAAAGTACCCTAAACCGACGAGCATGTATGAAAGGATTGATGAAAGTACAGGAAGCAAGGGAAGTATGTCAAGATCGTAGCAGGTGGAGGACTGTGGTCTCTGCCTACCCCAACGGGAAAGAGGCGTGATGTTATGTATGTATGTATGTATGTAATATATTCGACCTCCATCTCAATGCTATTATATACAACCTCCTTAAGTGTATATTTTCGCTTAAATCTTTCTTTTTCTCGTAGTCATGGTATAAAGTATAGTATGCAACTCCTGAATTAAAGGGATTTAAATCGCGGGCCATGAAACACTCGCGTCGCTCAGGATTCTAACACTTGAATCACTCGCTGCGCTCGAGATTCATCTTTGGCCCTCGCTTTAAATCCGTCTTTTATTCACTAATTGCATAATATACTATTATTTTATACTCGTATGTAAACTAAAAAGACGATGCTAAAAACACGATGATTTTAATATCAAATATGTGTTGATTTAATGGAAGGTTTTTCCTGGACATCGAATTTTATTTTTACTTTCGAGCGGAGCGAGAAAGGTATTGTATTCGTGAAAAAAAAAAGTTTTTCTAATTTTCTATATCACTTATACATCATAAAAAACAAGTCTCCCAAAAATGTCCGTCCGTCGGTCGGTCGGTCGGTCTGTCCGTCACGCTTTGGCCTAGCAGCTAAACGAATGGTCCGATTGACACCATATTTGGAATTTATGAGTTTTATTCAAATCCATCGAGGGGTTCCAAGTGGTTTCCTGCTGGCTCTCATTTTGAGGGTAGCTGTCATACAACAAAATGATAAATTGTAATTTTCTCAAAAACGGCTCATAGAATCTTGATGAAACTTTGCATGACCAAGCATCTCCATGTAAGATATCTTGCGCCAGTATCAAATGATCTGTGTAATTTCATATAAGGGCTGTTCCTGTACCACCAAATCGTAAATATGTGATTTACCCAAAATTGGTTCCATTGAGTTTATTAAAATTTTCTTTAATATTACTCCTGGATTGGTTGTCTACCTGACTGGATATTCTTTATGATTTTTTGAATAAAATTTAGTACACAGGGTGTACCAAAAACTGAAAGGGCTTGCTCAGTAGACTAAACTGAACAATAATCCATAAGGAACATGTGTTGGGAAATGAAAAAAATCTCCATGCAAGTATCCTACGGTAGTATCTATTGATCTTTGATAATTCATACAAAGGGTGTTCCAGTACTACCAAAAGTTAAACATGTGATTTACTCGAAATCGTTTGATGTTTGTTTGTTTTAATGTTTGACAATTTGAATTCTGAATTGATCTGTATATTTCATTCGAACATTTTTTTGGAAAAACGTTTGTATTTCCATACTATGTGTATGGCATTAAAAATTTAAGTTTGCGGTTGATAGTTTTTCCTTGAGTATTGCGAGAAAGTAAGTGCAGTGCTGCTGTACCATTTATTTCGTTTCACTGTGCCCCACCTTACCCTACATAAGATTAATCGTACTATTTTTAAAGATGGTGATGTTGAGACGAAATATTAAATAATCGAATTGTATAAAATGTCAAATAGGTAATGTAAAGTTCGAAAATGGGCTAGGTACTCTCGCACTTTAACGAATCAAATCAAGCACCTATTATCGTATTTCGCACTTTACCGATAACATATAAACCAATTATTCAAAAAACTGGCCAAGTGCGAGTCGGACTCGCGCATTTAGGGTCCCGTATCACTAAGGTAAAAATACCTTTTTAGTATATTAAATGCGCGCGAGTCCGACACGCACTTGACCAGTTTTTATTATTGTTATTTTATGGCTTATCTACATCTACTCGTACACTAATATTATAAAGAGGAAAGATTTTGATTATTTTTTTTGTTTGTTTGTTTGCATCGAATAGGCTCCGAAACTACTGGACCGATTTGAAAAATTCTTTCACCATTAGAAACCTGCATTATTTGTGATGAACATAGCCTATAAAGTATTTTCAGAAAAGTTAGGGTAGTTAAGGTGTGAAAAAAATACCAAATAGCATCCTTATATCGCGTACGCTGCCGTAACTATTAACAATAGAGCAAAGTGATGGTTTATAGAAGACATTAATATCTACAAAAAAGTCCGCGATATCATATGTCTAACTGTTACAGTTATGTCACAATAACTACTTTTTCATGTTAAAATATGCAATAGTAACGCCGCCGGTACAAACTATATAGGCCACATTATTCGTACGGTCAACCGCACGTCGGTAGAAACTTTTTCAACTCTATTACCACGCCATAAGGTTCAAAAATGTTTCTACTGACGTGCTGTTGAGTGTACCTATTAATCCTTATCCAAATAAATGATTTTGTATTCAAGGCTATATCAGTACCTGTAAATTACTTTTTGAATTATTCAAATCGGACATACCATTCAAAAGTTATCATGAGTGTAATCGTCATCAAAATTGAAATTAAAGAAACAGCGCTCTAAGTGACTGTAATGGTTTTATCTACAAGAGAGAATAGACACGAAAAATTTGGATTATGTTTCTTGTATGTGTAATTGAGTGTAATCTCACGCCTATATCCCTTCCTCACGGGGTAGGCAGGCAGGGCATCAAAGAGTGTATGTGATGATGAGAAATCTAGCTTTGTCTATTACTTAAGAACCTAAACATTTAATCCAAAATATTATCCAATTTTTTTTTAAATGTACTCTTTTTAGGGTTCCGTACCCAACGGGTGAAAAACGGGACCCTATTAATATGCCTCCGATGTCTGTCTGTCTGTCAGCGGGCTGTATCTCATGAACCGTAATAGGTAGACAGTTGAAATTTTCACAGATTATCTATTTCTGTTGCCGCTATAACAACAAATACTAAAAACAAAATATATATAATGGGGGGCTCCCCTACTAAAAACGATTTTTTCCACAGATTAAATAATAGTAAACTAACGTTTAGTTTTTCTGAGCGATATTTGCTCGAGTTTTGATGTAGCTCTATCGTAAAAATGGGGAACACTTACAAGCGTGAAAATTGGTATATTTATGGTGCATAAGCTATAGAATAAAAACAAATAACAAAAACTGGTCAAGTGCGTGTCGTTCCGTGTGGTAGCGGCAAAGAATAGTACCGACCAATCTCTACCTGTAGGTGTCGTAAGAGGCGACTAAGGGTTTACAAACTGGAAGATGGGCAGCAGCATCTTTCCGTGTATCGCACCATCTTACATACTGCGGTCACCAACAAACGCAGTCCATGATGCCAGCCGTAACGCTAACAAGCGTGGTGACTAAGGTACTTCCCCTCCACATTCTTCTAGCTAGAGCTGGAATCCTGGAGGGAGCTCCCTGTCCTGTAGTGGACGTATTATGGGATGTTATGATGGTTATGATGAAGTGCGTGTTGGCTAGAGCGAATTTAATGCACTTCTGCGTGACTAAGACGGTATGACTGCTCATAACTAGGACGGTATTTTTACCTTAGTTGTACGGAACTCTCGGTGCGAGTCCGACTTACTCTTGGCCGGTTTTTTTAGTAACCCTCGACGCAACCAGAACCTATATCTACCCGTGCGAAGCCGGGGCGGACCGCTAGTGCACTATAAACATGCCAATTTTCACGCTTGTAAGTAATAAGTGTTCCCGTTTTTACGATAAAGCTAAAACAAAAATCGAGGAAAAATCGCCTAAAAAACACGTTTTTAGTAGGGAAGACCCCTTTAATTTTATTTCATTTTTATTGATTTTTATAATAGCGGCAACAGAAATATATAATCATAGCCCGCTGACAGACATCAGAGGCACATATAAACAGGGTCCCGTTTTTCACCCTTTGGGTACGGAACCCTAAAAAAAGGAAAAAATGTGTGGGTGAAATTCTAATGAATTTATTTAGGAGTAAATAGGTACGAATACTTAAGTCGGGAATCCCATTTTTTAATTATTTCGCCTTATAAGTTGTAGCGTGATTCTGAATAAGGCCATTGTCCTCACTCAGGTCAGGACGAGCGCAGACCTTATAGGTATGACATTACGTTACGTCGTTATAAGGTATAATGAGTTTCCTACGTTATCTAGGAAAATCGCAGAATTTCACAAGCACGGGCAGGACAACAGGACTATTAAGTCACTACTTAAGTCTACTACTTATGGAAAATTAGGGTGATATTTAATTGGTTTCAATGGGATAAGCAGTCTAGGAGTTAGAGTCATTTATGAGACATTAAAAGCAAAGCGAAAATTAACATTCAAACAATATAATATATAACCGACTTCAAAAAGAAGGATGTTCTCTATTCGTTTCTATGTTTTTTTTTTGTTTCACATGTAAAAAGAAAACCTGTGATTTTGAGTTTTCTTTTGGGTGATATTTTATCACTTAGTGTAAAAGAATTGGACTCAAGAATCCTATTAACACCGCAACTAGAGGGTTATCTATAACTTATAAGCGCTTAACCTTCCGACCGACCTACAGAGATAATACTATTTACTTACTTACCAGGAGACTTAGTAAATAAATCAGCAATCAATAATAGGGTACGTATACGCGGCCGCACATCAGTAGAAACACTTTTGGACCTTATGGCGTGGTAATAGAGTTACTCCCACATAAAACATATATCACTTGTTATACCTAACTAAGCGATTCAAATCGAATTCTAAGAACTACTAACTTAGATTCCAAAAAAAACATATTTGAAGGGGGAGACCTTGGCTCATGGGTCGATGCATGGACGACAGAAATATCGATTAAGATCGATTATAGTACCTACCACAAACAATATTTTTAAGGATCAATTCCTTGTAGTTACACCCAATCGTTACACCAGTCTAACGACAAGGAAAAATCTATTGTCGTGACAGCGCAATAGAGGTAACCTATGTTCGAATAAATAGGCCGCTTCTCAAAGTCTGGTTCACCATGGGTTCACCAATCTCATCAATACGGATACTGTTGGTGAGACAAATTTCAAAAGGACGTATGAAAAAACTGATACGAAATAACAAAATTTTCATCTACTGATAGTTTTATTTCTTACCTCACAGATGAGGTGTACAAACACCTGATTTGAAGAGGTTCGTGCTTTTTAAGAAATTTCGGTCAAATTAAATTCTAATTACATTATTAACTTACCGATAGAGAGTATAAAATACAGGCTCAAAAACATCTTGGCTTGTAAAACAAGGAAAACCACTACACGAAAACTGAGTTCAAGGTAAAATGGATACCCGGAGGTGGTTAGACAGACTGATAGCTGACGAATTAGACGTTCTAACCATTTGCGTAATTACAGCTGATGACTAGTTAAATATTTTTATAAGTATTCCATATATTGTGTAATTTTAAAAACGTGTCGATGCCTCTGAGTGCGAATCACAACTGACCAAGACGAACGAGGTGGCAAGGGAATGCGACCGGTTCTGTTGACGACCAACAAGCAATTTTACGAACTTGTTTACTAATTTGTCTTCAGAAAAAAACTTGAGTAAATAAGGAAAACTCGTGTTCCTTTTTTTATTAGCTGAGATATATTATTGTGGTTGGCATGTCGACAAGTTGCTATCCCAAAGCGCTGGCTCTAGGCTATAAGGTGTAGGTTGTTAACGGCAAAGAATAATGACGTCATTTTAAGAACAGGTTCATTAAAATTGTATATTCTATAAGGTTGACTACTGAAGTTTATCATGCTCAACAAACAACCCTTGCCGAAAAAAAGCTTTCCTAAGAATTTACAAAATTACTCTTCCGATTTTTTTTTTATTTGAAACTTTAATATCGCAGAGTTTATAACTTATCTTACAACTAAAGACTACACAAGCCTGATGGGCTTATTGGCAGTCAGTGAGTTCAGTTTTAAGAGTTTTACAATAAAATTTCAGTAACTTGACTAATGCGACCCGAACGTTTAAAATGCACAAACATGCATTAAAAGGATGTTGGCATTTAAGTATCACAATTCTTTTAGAAATACATAATAGAAATACTATTTAAATAAATAATAAACAGAAAAAAAATAAACTGACATATGTAAAAGTCCAAGAAGTAGTTTCATAGGCATTGTATGAAAGGCCTAGTTCTGAATTATATGACATATTCCAAAAAAAATTTGATACGATAAAAATGATTTAAAAAAATAATAGCATCCGTGCATTCCAAGGCGCAAGATAACTGGCACAAGCCAGCACCACATGGATTGTCTACAAAATATAACGATATCGTTAAAAATGTATAGCACTAGGAATTATGCCTGGGTCGAAAACCAAATAAAACACTGATTCAATCTAAATAAATGGTACAGCAGCACTGCACTTACTTTCTCGCAATACTCAAGGAAAAACTATCAACCGCAAACTTAAATTTGTAATGCCATACACGTAGTATGGAAATACAAACTTTTATTTACGTTTTTCCAAAAATATGTTTGAATGAAATAAACAGATCAAGTCAGAATTCAAATTGTCAAACATTAAAACAAACAAACCTCAAACGATTTCGAGCAAATCACATGTTTAACTTTTGGTAGTACTGGAACACCCTTTATATAAATTTTCACAGATCAATGGATACTACCGTAGGATACTTGCATGGAGATTTTGTTAATTTCCCAACACATGTTCCTTATGGATAATTGTTCAGTTTAGTCTACTGAGCAAGCCCTTTCAGTTTTTGATACACCTGTGTACTAAATTTTATTCAAAAAAATCATAAAGAAGATCCAGTCAGGTAGACAACTAATCCAGGATTAATATTATAGAAATTTTTAATAAACTCAGTGGAACCAATTTTGGGTAAATCACATATTTACGATTTGGTGGTACAGGTGCACCCCTTATATGAAATTATACAGATCAATTGATATTGGCGCAAGATATCTTACATGGAGATGTTTGGTCATGCAAAGTTTCATCAAGATTCTATGAGCCGTTTTTGAGAAAATTTAAATTTTTCATTTTGTTGTATGACAGCTACCCTCATAATGAGAGCCAGCAGGAAACCACTTGGAACCCCTCGATGAATTTGCATAAAACTTTTTAATTCAAAATAAGGTGCCAATCGGACCATTCATTTAGCCGCTAGGCCAAAGCGTGACGGACAGACCGACCGACGGACTGACATTTTTGGGAGACTTGTTTTGTATGATGTATAAGTGATATAGAACACATTTTTGAAAAAATTAGAAAAACTTTTTTTTTCACGAATACAATACCTTTCTCGCTCCGCTCGAAAGTAAAAAGAGATAGTTCAGTTTAAAATTTGTCGTTTGAAGACGAAACTGAGCTTGTGACGTCATAGCTAAGTGATTTCATACAAAATAGTTCGAGGTACCGCAGCCTGGTCATCTTCCTCATAAGTTACATAAACAAAACCAAAATGTGCATACTCTTTGTTAGGGGCTCGAATTCCGTAAGCTGGAAGTCATAACATCCCATGAAACATCTACTGCTGGACAGGGAGCTCCCTGTAGAACTTCAACAAAACGCGTGGTAATTTGGAGGGAACTTACCATAGTCACCACGCTTGTAAGCATTGCGGCTGCCGACCGCTGTTGTTGGTGCCCGCAGTTTTGTACTCATCTTAACCATTTTTGTAGAGCATAACGCAAAGTTGGAGTCATCGTTGCGGCTGGCGACCGCTGTTGTTGGTGACCGCAGTATGTAAGATGGTTCGTTACAAAGAAAGACGCTGCTGCCCATCCTTGGGTTGATACTATTCTTTGCCGGCACCACACAGGCGAAAGTTGGACTAGGTATAGTAGGTATATTGCTTGATTTTTTTAGACTACGGTTCTAACCTCCCAAGGTTCTAACAGGCTAATTGAAATGCTTAGCATGTCAGTTTTATTTATTGCTTGAATTGAATGGTTTAGTGACAATTGCTCACAGTCTGCAAAATTGTTATCTAAGAAGAGGAATTAAACAATCCAGTCTACATGGGACCATTAGGTATACATGGTGAAAAGGACAGGTTTCCTAAAACAGAAAGTGCATGATTAGTCAACGTAACTGAACAATTTTCATTTTTACTTTCAGGAAATGAAAAACAAGTCTGCCTTCCCATACAAAGTGTCCAATAAAGTTTGCAATTGTGTATGGAGAAGGCGATTTTCTTTACATTTCCTGAAAGTTTTATTCGTTGAAAGTGGTTCTGTTACGGCGACAGATAATACCTTTTTTGTTTTCGGAAAGCTTTCCCTTTATAGCCCAAGTAACATGTCTAGAATTCACTGTCTTTGCAAAAAGGTTAAAGATAACTTTAAAATGAACAATAGTGAAGAATATAAAAGAAAGTCCCCCGAAACGTTTTTCTGTCGTCATGCATGCATGCGTCATGTCTGTCTGTGATCGCTAAACTCAGGAACTACTGTATGGATTTTGATCCGGTTTTCACTAATAGATAATTTCAATAGAAAGGTTTGGGGCTATAATTTATAAATATTTATTGCAAATTAACTGAACTATGATGATGTTTGTCGATCGAGTCGAAAAAAAACGTGCCTCTTGAGAGCTTTCTGGGCATACGCTGCGTAAAATGGTTTAATTTATATGAAAGTTATGTATGAAAGAATTGTTGCTTTCTAAGAGCTCTAAAGAAAAGTCCGCGATAGTATTTATCTATCTTTTAAGGATTACCCATAGTAACCAACTTTTTATGACAAAACAGTAGATTTTCAAAATAAGGCATTTTTGAACATATTTTTGCCAATAAGGTACGGATCCTTATCTAATTTAAAAGGTTAGTAATAATAACAATAAACATAGATCAGAATTGTCCTTGACACCATGTTATTAAAATGAATATCTTAGAATCACTCTAAAATCACTTGTACGATTTTTTTGATCAAGTGTACAACAGATGTCTAACTTTTTTGTAGTAAGACGGTAAATGTTCTTTTTGTATAAATGTTGTGTACAACGAAATATTTTAGAATGTTTTAAAATTGTGTAGCAAGTTGAAGACTACGTCATAATATCGTAATAAAAGGCACCACTCTACCCGTAGATTAGTACCCGTGAGAAGCCGGGGCGCGCCGCTAGTGATGAATAAAGTTGTTAAATGTGATTTCATACGGAAGTGATGTGAGTTGGTTTTTCTGAAATTAAAAAACCGACCAAGTGCAAGTCGGAATCGCGCTCTGAGGCCTCCAAGGCCGAGATTCAGAGACGAAACCTCACAAGTGTCTTTGCTATCGGACTTTGACATTTTGTAAGGCTGAGCTCACGCTTAGTTTCGTCTCTGCATCTTAGCATATACAGGGTGAATTTTTGAGACGGGTCAGTAAGGGCAGGTACCTTAACCGTTACAGTTACAGGAAAACGTTCTTGGAGACTATCCATAACTTTAAGAGATATTCTGAACTGCATTCACAGATTTTGGAAAAAAATTACAGTAACCAAAAAAAATGCTAAAGTACCAAAAAAAATTTTTGTGTCTATTGGAGATCTAAAGACTCTATGGGACCACTTTAGGTATGAGTAACGGAAATTGCCAAAAACTCTGTAATTTTTTTCCAAAATCTGTGAATGCAGTTCAGAATATCTCTAAATGTTGTGTATGGTCTCCTAGGAACGTTTTCCTGTAACTGTAACGGTTAATGTACCTGCCCTTACTGACCCGTCTCAAAAATTCACACTTGCCTATGTACTTAGTAAATATAAGCTATTTTTCTTTCATCGTAAATACTCCAAGATCATTCAAAACTGACCCCTCTTTAACATGAATGTACTTGAAAAGGAAGCTCTTTAACTTGGTTAAGGAAGTTGTTGAGAGAAAGAGGAGTGTAAGGATGAGTTTGACAGAAGGCTTACTGAAGATTTCCAGTCCAACCAAAAGTTTTTATGGAAATCCATACGGACAGCCCGAGGAAAGTTTGGAACGTCGGAGCTGAGTAAAATCAGAAGCCAGGATGGAAGTATTATAAAAGGTGAAGAATGTGTGCTGAGGAGATGGAAAAGATTTTTTGAAAGTCTGTTTGAGAGAGAAAAAGCAGAGGCCAGCGTACGGAGGTCTTCTGTGGAAATGAATGAGAATGAAGATGAGAATAAAGATGATAATTATGTAAGTGAGATAAGTATGGATGAGATTATGAAAGCAATGAATAGTATGAAATCAGGTAAAGCAGCTGGGTATGATAGAGTGTCGGTCGAGATGTTGAAGGCTGGGCGAGGCATTGTGGCTAGTCAGTTGAACCGCCTTTTCAACCTGTGTTGGACGAACAGCCAAGTACTAGGTGACTGGTGCAAGGCTGTGATTGTGCCGCTGTACAAGGGAAAAGGGTCACAACAGGACTTCAAAAATTACCGCGGGACAAGCCTTCTTAGTGTCGTCGGCAAACTGTATGCAAAGGTTTTGATTGAAAGAGTGATGAAAGATACTGACGAAAAAATATGGGATGTACAAGCGGGATTAAGAAAGGGAATGGGATGTACAGATCAGGTCTTTTCCTTGCGGAGCATAGCTGAAAAGTTTTTGACCAAAAACCAAAAAGTCTACTGCGCGTTCGTGGATTTGGAAAAGGCCTATGACCGAGTGGTGAGGAATGAATTGTGGTCAGCATTGTCTTTGTATGGGGTAAACGGGCATCTGATTCAAGCACTGAAATCTCTCTATGAGGATTCCAGTGCTTGTGTCAGAATAAACGGGGCGCACACTGAATGGTTTAGCATCGAAAAAGGTGTTAGGCAGGGATGTGTAGCGTCACCTTGGCTGTTTAACCTGTTCATGGATAATTGTTTGATTGATCTGAAAGAGAGTATGTGTGGACTGAGAATGAATGAGTTACTCATCAAATGCCTTCTCTACGCTGATGACCAAGTTGTACTTGCGTCATCTGCTGACGAGTTGCAGGAGATGGTAACAATGATGAATGTGTCTTTGGACAGGAAAGGAATGAAAGTAAATGTAAGCAAGACGAAAGTAATGGTACTTGAAAGAGAAGAATGTATGACAGAGTGTACTATATTAATAGGCGAACGTACCAGGACCAAATTCAGGTCGTTCTGAATAAAGGCCACGTTAAAAGTACCCTAAACCGACGAGCATGTATGAAAGGATTGATGAAAGTACAGGAAGCAAGGGAAGTATGTCGAGATCGTAGCAGGTGGAGGACTGTGGTATCTGCCTACCCCGACGGGAAAGAGGCGTGATGTTATGTATATATGTTTAACTTAATGACCCTATCTCTAAATAAGATCATTACGTTATTATAAAAAATAACACATTTTTTCGAATACAAATAACGCCGTTAAATTTTTTTTTTGTTTTCTATAAATATCGATTCTTAGGCAGAATGGAACATAGTCAAGCCGAGTAGTCAAGAATGAAAAATTAAAAAAAAACCGGTCAAGTGCGAGTCGGACTCGCGCGCCGAGGGTTCCGATATACCTATAGTATTTTTGGAAGCAATAAAGTCCATTTTCAGGACCGCAAAACTAAATTTGTTTGTAAAGGTTTTTTGCAGATTTCTGAAAAACTGTGCAACTTAGAAAGATCGTTTTATTTTTGCTGTAAAGTTTATATAAACTTCTGTCAACTGTAATTAATTCAGATTTTTCCTTACTCAAACTTCGGAGATAAGGGGGGGGGAATGGTATTTTTCTTGACATTTTTCATCATAACTTTAAAACTAAGAAATTTAAAAAAATACAAAAATATATTTTAAAATGTACAAGTAAAGCCCTTTCATATGATACCCCCCTCGACCTAGTAGCGACAATTTGAAATTTGGCCCCCCCTATTTTGGCCCCCTTTATATTAATAATCATACTTTTTTCAAAATTTTTTCTTGTGCAATTAAGTTGGGCAACTATATTCTAAAACTATTCCAAATTTCAGGTTGATAGCATAAGTGGTTGCTGAGATATAGAGGTGTGACAGACAGACGGACAGACAGACAGACAGAGCGGCACCATAAGGGTTCCTTTTTTTACCATTTTGGTATCGGAACCCTAAAAACGGTCAAGTGCGAGTCTGACTCCCGCGCCGACGGTTCCGATATAGCTTTAGTATTTTCGGAAGCAATGAAGACCATTTTTAGGACCGCAAAACTAAAGGCATGAAACAAAATCATAGGTATAAAGATTGAATTAAAATGTATTTTTCATTTTTTTTTATTTAATTCTTGCATTAAAAAATATTGGAAAAAGTGACGATATTTTTTTTTAGAATTCGCATAGATTCCACTTTGAAAAAAATCATGTAAACGGCTTACAATATTAGCTATTGTAACCCAAAAACTGTTGGATTATAATTAGTGGAACATACCACAGGAACATACTAAAAAAAAAACCGGCCAAGTGCGAGTCGGACTCGCGCACTGAGGGTTCCGTACCACCACATAAACATAATTGTATTAGTTGAAATTTCAGTAAGTTAATGTGCTAGATTTTTTGAGTCCGACACGCGCTTGACCAAATTTTATTATTTGTTGTTATTTTATAGCTTATGCACTATAAACATACCAATTTTCAAGTTTGTAAGTGTTCCCGTTTTTAAATAGAACTAAAACAAAAATCGCCTCAGCGACCATCCCACTTGACCCCTCTCTTATATGAATGTTGTTGAAACGGGAGCTCACCACAATTGGTTACCATTAGTTGTGCGAAAAGTTGTAATATTTAATAATTTCAGACTTTTCCCATTATTTGTACTGTGAGACCTAGCTTCTTGCCAAATTTCATAATTTTAGGTCAACGGGAAGTACCCTGTAGGTTTTTCATTTTTGAATAAATGTATGGAGATGAGGACATAAAATGCCATATCTTTTGATTGCGTCGTTGTAAAAAATTGACATTTTCAGATCTTGTGTGGTTCATAGATCCTAATATATGGTATTAATTTCAACCTGATACCTCAACCCGTTCGTGAGATAAAGGGTCTTGACAGACAGACAGACAGACAGACAGACGGACAACAAAGTGATCCTATAAGGGTTCCGTTTTTTTCTTTTGAGGTACGGAACCCTAAAAAACCGGTCAAGTGCGAGTCGGACTCGCGCGCCGAGGGTTCCGATATACCTATAGTATTTTTGGAAGCAATAAAGTCCATTTTCAGGACCGCAAAACTAAATTTGTTTGTAAAGGTTTTTTGCAGATTTCTGAAAAACTGTGCAACTTAGAAAGATCGTTTTATTTTTGCTGTAAAGTTTATATAAACTTCTGTCAACTGTAATTAATTCAGATTTTTCCTTACTCAAACTTCGGAGATAAGGGGGGGGGGAATGGTATTTTTCTTGACATTTTTCATCATAACTTTAAAACTAAGAAATTTAAAAAAATACAAAAATATATTTTAAAATGTACAAGTAAAGCCCTTTCATATGATACCCCACTCGACCTAGTAGCGACAATTTGAAATTTGGCCCCCCCTATTTTGGCCCCCTTTATATTAATAATCATACTTTTTTCAAAATTTTTTCTTGTGCAATTAAGTTGGGCAACTATATTCTAAAACTATTCCAAATTTCAGGTTGATAGCATAAGTGGTTGCTGAGATATAGAGGTGTGACAGACAGACGGACAGACAGACAGACAGACAGACAGAGCGGCACCATAAGGGTTCCTTTTTTTTACCATTTTGGTATCGTAACCCTAAAAAGGCTGTTGACTTGTTCCTTATAAATAAAGGGTAGGTTTTTGAGATGGGCCAGCAAGGGCAGGTACCTTATCCGTTACAACTACGCTAAAATGGTCTTAGGAGACTATCCATAATATGTCGTGAAATTTTGATTTTGAAGAAATTACAGTTAGCAAGAAAATAGACATTTTACAAAAAAATAATTATGCCAATCAATCCTGTTTCAATTACCGAACAAAAACTACAGCGCGTTCAGAACAAATCTGTCTATGACGGTTATTTTCCGCGCATGGGTGACAGGCGGAGAGCCAATGAACGATTCGCTCGCCCCCTGGGAGGAGCCGCGCTCACCCCCGCGACTCATTTTTAGACTACTGCCCATTAAAGGTCACAGACAAAGTTATTTTGTACGCAGTATAGAACCATCTTTTGAGTACTGTAGAAGTCAGAAATCGCAAAAAAATTATGTAAAAAGTATTTTGCAATTTCTGGCTTTTTAGTAGTACTCCAATCTGGGTTGGTCCCGTAAAAGATTTTGATCAGTATTAGTATGAAAAAAGCAATCAAGCCGACCTTGCTAACTACAGGCCTATTTCAGTCATGCTTATATATAGTTCTGTGCAGTCAACTCTATACTCTGCAAGATTATGAAGCGTGTACTCAATAACCGACTCCCGGCAAAACTTGAAGCAAATGACCTTCCGAGCGACCATCAATAAGGGAGATCTTTTTGTGTATGCCTCCCCTTCCATCTACGGAGTGAGGCTATCGAGAGACACGATGAGGCTCTTGCCGAGTCTCTCGATACCTCTAAAGCATTTGATAGGGTCCGGAACGCAAGCCTGGTTGAAGTACCACTAAAAAGCCAGAAAGTACAAAAAAAAATCCATACATTTTTTGCGATTTCTGCCTACTACAGTACTCAAAAGATGGTTGTAGTTTTTGATCGGTAATTGAAACAGGATTGATTGAAGGTACCTATCCTCGCTGGCCCATTTAAAAAATCTACCCTTTATTTATAAGGAACAAGTCACATAGAAAACGACAGTTGACGACCTTTTTTAATTTTTTTAGTATGTTCCACTAATTATAATCAAACAGTTTTTTGGGTAATAATAGCTAATATTGTAAGCCGTTTACAGGATTTTTTTTTTCAAAGTGGAACCTATGCGCATTCTTGTTCAAAATATATGTAAAAAAAACAAAATTAAAAATATATTTTAATTCAATCTTTTTTTACCTATGATTTTCTTTCGTGGCTTTAGCTCATATCGTTTCGGAGAAAAACGAGTTTAAAAAATTATGTCATCAAATTATATTTTTGACATTATCTCGAGAACGGTTCAAGGTAGGGGGTTGAAAATTTAACTTCTTTCTAATTAAAAGCTGGCAATTAATCGACATTTCGCCTTCCTTAGCCTTTACATTTTTATAATAACTTAATGTCCCTATCTCTACTTATAGGCCAAGTTTCAAGGTTCCTTGCCTTTTAGTTTCTGTTGCGAATTGATCGTACACTGGATAAGATTTGACTTTTTCCTATGACCCGTGCTACTTGCCCAATTTCATGATTTTAAAATGATTTTATTTTAACGCATCCTGTGTGCGGATTATTCTAAAAAGTAGAAAATAGCAATAATACATAACCACAGGCAGGATTCGAACCTGCGTCTTCGACAGACGGACTTTTTTTTTCCTATTGGCGTACGGTAAGAGCTATTATTGCGCTTTTCCTATCATTCGGATTTCTCACCGCGTCCGGACTAAGTACGTATCCTGACGGCAACTGGTTGCGGACCTTACTCAGAGCAACTAGTCGCTCCGCAGAACTTCTATCCGGATCGCCAGTGAGAAAAAAAAAGTAATTATAGCGTATCTTATTTTCAAGATAAATAATAATAAAAAGCGATTCTTGGTTGACCCTTATATTGACGGTCTGGACAAGCTAGTATAGCGTAAGCTTGTAACGACATAGCATGTACACACGCATGCGTGTAACCTGCGTTAGAGTAAAAAACAACACATGATTGTCCGGATGCAGACGGTTCGTACGGGTGCTGCTATTCCGCGTCACGCTTCCTGGAGGGAAATCCGGATGACAAGAAAAGGGCTATTAAACTTTTCAAGCAAACATGTACACACAACATTACACAACAACACTACACAACATTCAATTCACACTTATATTATTAAAATCAAAGTATCGAATGATTTTTATCAGTTTCTTATATTTGGCAAAAAAGTCAAATAAAGGAGTTTAATTAAAAATTCGGTTTTTGTATACTTTACATAAATAAATATTACGTCACGCGCATCTTTAAAATTTTCGACTCAAACAACACTTAAAATTTTAAAGTTTCGCTTAAAACTAAACATTGTTACGTTTAACATTTGAGGCCTGTAATATTATCTGTGGTATCTGGAGTACTGGCAAGTAATACTGTGAACACCCAAACGTGAAGGCACGCCTGAAAATAAATAAAATTAGATTATCTTAGATAGACTGGCAACTTAGTGCAAGTGACTTCGGTTGCATGCACGTACAGTCAAACAGAAAAACTATAAGTGACAGCAGGTGGGATCGATAGGTGTCTCTGTCGCTCTAATGTGCAGCGCATCGCTCCGCCCTGCTCTCACACTGCTGTCATTCTAATCTATGTACTTTATTCAAACTATAATTCCTCTCCCTGTTACATCTACATGGTCGCGCAACAAGTTTCATACTATAGCTTTAGGTTTGAAGAGTTATAACTAGGTACCTAATTGAAAAGAAATGGTCTTTTTCAGGGTTCAGCACCCAATCGGGGCCAACCGACCCTATTATCTAGAATGCGCTATTGGTGTGGCTATTGGTCTCGAAAGAGTTTGAAACTTCGCTCCTGTCTGTCTACCTAGGGGGCGCGTTTCGAATTGGGAATAAATTACCTTGTCAGCAGGATAGCTTTATATGTATAATATCCATTCCCTTATGACAGACTGGAATCGATGTTTTACGAAAATAAAAAAACCAGCCAAGTGCGTGTCGGGCCACGCACAGTATAGTGTTCCGTAGTTTTTATTTACGTTTATTATCGCAAAGTATTTTATAACGTTCAAAACCTATTTTCCTTACCTCTTATTGCTCAGCTAAGTCCTAGCGCCCGAGTGCTATTGTTATTTTTTCCAGTTTTTCTGCTATAGCTCATTAACCTGTAAAGCCTACTTAGCTGTAATAGTCTTCCTTTTAATTTCAATCAACTTTTTCTGGTACCAAATGTTAAAAAAGCAAAAAAAAAGTTTTTTATAAAATTTACACATTTTTTTATCACATATGAATGCAAAATTTATTAAATATTTTGATCATGTAATGTGCAGTTAAGTTAACCTTAAATAAACATTGTTTTCACTAAAAAGTTAGAGATGATCAACTAACTTTGTCTATTGGCTAACCAGTTTTAAAACGACTAGTTTCTCCTGTTCTAATGGAGATTTGTTAGATATTTTGACACGATCGGATCGGACTGCTCCGAATTTAGCTCCGGACTACGATTTTGTCCAATAGCGTTGCGG
This sequence comes from Athrips mouffetella, assembly GCA_947532105.1. Classification (NCBI taxonomy): domain Eukaryota; kingdom Metazoa; phylum Arthropoda; class Insecta; order Lepidoptera; family Gelechiidae; genus Athrips; species Athrips mouffetella. The sequence continues at coordinate 14,131,938 of OX383956.1, forward strand.
ATTGACCCTAACGACAATTTTGCTATTGGGCAAAATCGTGGTACGGAGCTAAATTCAGAGCAGTCCGATCCGATCGTCTATTAGTACTTTTAACCTTTACAAATGTTCAAACAAAAACAAAATGCTCTGAAAAGTAGAATTTCCAAAAAAATACAGTCACCGGCAAAAATAACCGGCCGGTCTATTTTCTGTCGTACATTTTCATACAAGTAAGCGATCAAACGAAGCGTCAATACGTTTCCTAAACGAAATAAATATCCATTAATAAACAGTGAGATCATTAAATAAGATATCTGACTTAAGATTCATGAAGATTAGACCTGTGCACGGTATCCAGTCACATTCGTCCCCTAACTAACCAATATATTTCAAAGAAAAGTATAGTATCTTGGGATTTATTCATACTTGTAAGTAATGCCAATTTATCATATAAACTGTAAATATGTTATTCGTTCTTAAGCCAACACTTGCATAATCGTGTTACTGGAACAAGAAAAAGTTGATAAAGTTTAGTACAACATTTTTGGAAAATCATCTGCCAAGGGGGTGAAATAGCAATGAAAATTTTTATGAAAATCCTACAGTTTTAACATGAGCTGCTCGAAAATTTTGGTTTAAAATTATAGTAAGGGTGATGAAGGACAAATTTCTATATGATTTGCTCATATCTGCCTCTTTGACTGATGATAAGGAGCATCCTCTAAAAGATACACAAAATATTGGCGGACATCCACAACCCTAAGTTTTTGAGAAATTAAATTTTTAATATTTTGAAATTTGACAATGAAACGTACACCTGGCAGACTACGACTATCTGATTAAATACATTGTGTAAAACCCCAGAAAAATGGTCTGCCACCATAATAGCCCTGCGTCGTAAAGTTACAGCGCTTCAAAATGCATAAATTCACTACTTCGTCCCATGATAATGCAGACCGCTGCATGTCTGCCTTTTTTTTTCTTTTTAAATCTACATGAAATAGGCTACATTGTGGTATTTTTTATTTATTGATAACAGCATACATTCAAAAGCAATAGCAGTTAAAATTTATTTGACAAGGCTACATTTTAACATTTCCGTTTTAAAATGAAAACCTCTAACTTTAAATGCAATTTACTTAACAAAAATGAATTCCTCGTCCTTAATTTACTCGAAAATGATACCAAACTCAACCTGATAGTTATATTCTAGCAAGTAAATTTTTTTTTAAGTTACCCCTACCTCCCCTTCCAGCCCAGGTCGGGGTGTTCCCCTGGGGTACCGACCTTAATCCGGCCTCTTTGACCTACTGAACAACTGAGAGAAGTTTCATAAACAAGTCAGCTGCTCTAAAGGTTTTTCCTTTAAACGACTCTACTACTATGGTAAATCCCCTCTTAAGTACGAAGCGTTTTTTGCTGGAGTTCTGGGGCTTCCTGTCCTGCAGTGAGCGTTTCATGGGATACTATGACTATTCTATGGAAAGCTCACCCAAAAAAAAAGATCTACGACTAAATGTGTGCAGATGCCGAAAGAACTCAAAATGTGATTTTGGCTTTTACCATATAAATAACCACGAACATCCTGAAAAGGGGATGAGACTGGAAAAAGATTCTGAACCAACGCGACATCTTGCCAGGGACTTGGTTACGGCTAGCGCGTACTCTTGGACTGCTGTCTTGAAACGCTACCACACTATGACTTTCCTGCGTACACGTTCCTTCGTTCTTGAATTTAGACTGAAAAGGATGAAACAAAAACTTTAATACAACTTTTTGTCCTCTGTCATTTCCCACTCAAGGGCAAACAAACCAAACAACTTTTCTCATAAAACATGTATGTCAAAATGACAAATATAAGTATATTCTTTAATATCACCCACGGAACTGTCCTTAATAGACTGGTCATATCTTCCAATAAATAAATGGTACAGCAACACTGCACTTACTTTCTCGCAATACTCAAGGAAAAACTATCAACCGCAAACTTAAATTTGTAATGGCATACATATAGTATGAAAATACAAACTTTTATTTACGTTTTTTTCAATTCAGAATTCAAATTGTCAAACAATAAACAAACAAACCTCAAACGATTTCGAGTAAATCACATGTTTAACTTTTAGTAGTACTGGAACACCCTTTATATTTTTTTTTCACGAATACAAAACCTTTCTCGCTCCGCTCGAAAGTAAAAATGCTGAAAATGCAATAATTGCGGTAAAGCTGCACTTTTGGTATGTTGTTTGGGTCTACCTAGTTAGTATTTATCCAGATTTGCAGCAGTCTTAAATGCACGGGCGCTGAGTTATTGCTGAAAAACAGTATTTTTTCAAAAAAAAAACGACGTAGGAAGGCTTTTACGAGAAAGGTCACTATCACTTTTTTACAAAATTACTGACAGTTTGAGTCCTGATCCAATTTTCTAGATCTAATAGCTCCCAAGATTCAGAGCTCTCAATGTTCTCCATTTTTTTTCCAAAAAGATGAAAAATGGGAAATGGCAAAGTTTTGACCAAAATATCAGGTATCATGAGGTATCTACGGGGAATTAATGGGAAATGAAGTTGCAGCAAATTTAATTACGTTTTTGAGGCTGTATATCTAAATATATAAAAGAGCTTTATATATATATACATACATGTTTTTGGGGGCAAAAAATGGATCTAGCCAGGTCCCATATCTAGGAAAATTCGTTTTCCCTGTGTTTTTGAGCATTTTGAAAATTCCGCGTTTTGGACAGAAACTTACAGCGCCATCTGTTGGCGAGTAGCATAGCTTGCTCACCCGATGATATTTTCAGGTTGAGGCGGCTATTATAGAGCGAAGCTCGGTCGCCCACGTACTATTAATAATACAAAAAAAAAAGATAATCATAAATTAATGAAAAAGATAATATTTTTGTAAAAAAAAGTTTTTCCCTGTTTGATGCTTAAATTTAGATGACACTTCTATTATTTCGAAACCTAATACATTTATGTGGTACGTACATACATACAAAACATCACGCCTCTTTCCCGTCGGGGTAGGCAGTGACCACAACCCTCCACCTGCTAAGATCTTGACATATTTTCCTCGCTTTCTCTACTTTCATCAACCCTTTTTTTCATACATGCTCTCGACGTATGTTACTTGAAAAAAGTTGTTCAGTATACCTAGGGACCTGGAGGGAGTCCCCTAAATATTAAAGGTCACAATTTGAATCGACAGAAGATATATTCTGAATAAAGAATAAAATAAATAGATCGCAAAGCACATTAACAAATTTTAACTTACTTCTAACTTCTCAAGTTGTATCCTTAGAATGTTATTGTCAGCCATCAGCATATCTATTTTCGCTTGTCTTTGAACCAGTTTATCACTAAGATAGTAAACTTTTTGACTGTCTTCAGTGTATTGGTTAGTGTTTAAATCGTAGTCGGCTACGTTAATGGCGCTGGATTCATAAGATTTCATGGAACAGGTGTCTGTACTGCTGCCCCGTAGTGCTGCTAACTCGTTCTCTTTGTCACGAATCGATGATCGCAAGTTCGCGATTGTCTGTGCTGATTCAATTTGAAGACTTTTCAGTTCCTGGGGAAAATTTAAATTATATAATTTGAATTATAGCACTTTTATCTTTACTTTAAGTCTAAAGATACGAATCTCATTTGGGCCGCCGCTAAGTATGGATTCGTATCGGAAGTCGTCAGATTCTAGCTGCGCAACATACAATTCCTATTAGTCTGAGGTCCCGCCGCAGATTTTTTTTAAACTGTGGTCTCTATAGAATTATACTGTAAAAGTCGGTTAGCTGTACAACTTAGGCCTTGACACCTGTGGTAAAGTCAATTAGCGGGGAAAAGGTATATGGCGTTTTGGCATGGTCTTTTAATATTTCATAGAATACCAGAAATATACGTATATCAAGTAAATATAGCAAAAGCTTAAAAAAATATCCAGGATAGCGTCCAATTTTATTTGACGTTCGTGCTCTCCGCCATATTCTCTACATTATTATGCCACTCATTATCCAAGCTCCCTGAATATGCCCCTCTAGGGGTTAGGTTGCTTTTTCACCAGCACTGTGCGACGTTGCTATAGCTGTGAGATGGAAAAAAACCGGCAATGTGCGAGTCGGACTCGCGCCCTAAGGGTTCCGTACCTATCTACCATATGATATACTAAAAGCTTTTGCTCTTTGATTTTAAAAACTCCGTGACCATCCAACTTGACCCCTCTGTTATAGAAAAGTTCTCGAAACGGTAGTTCACCTTAATTGGTTACCATTAGTTGTGACAGAAATTGAAATATTTAATGATTTTAGATTTTCCCCTTTATTTGTACTGTGAAACCTAGCTTCTTGCCAAATTTCATAATTTTAGGTCAACGGGAAGTACCCTGTAGGTTTTGCTTTTTTGCATAAATGTATGGAGATGAGGACATAAAAAGCCATATCTTTTGATTACGTAGTTGTAAAAAATTGAAATTTTCTGATCTTGTGTGGTTCATAGACCTTAATATTCGTTATCAATTTCAACCTGATACCTCTTCTCGTTCGTGAGAAAAAGGGTCTTGACAGACAGACAGACAGACAGATAGACGGACAACAAAGTGATCCTATAAGGGTTCCGTTTTTTTGAGGTACGGAACCCTAAAAAGCAATCCTACTAGTAGGAATTATTCTAGGTAATAAATTAACTACCTCGCACAGCACTGATGGAATCTTGATTGGGTTGTGATATTGAGGAGTAACAAGTTGTGATTCCGATTACCTTTGCGATGGAGTTGTAGGAGGCCTCTACTCTCGTCCTGGCTTCTCGCTCGTCTTTGAGTGTATTCCTGAGCGCGATCACAATGCGCTCGGTAGCATGATTGCGACTCTCCAGATTCTCCATACACACCTTCATGTCGCCACACTCGCCGCGAACCATGTTCACCGCTTTAGAAAGCAACGCACGTTCTTCTCTGAAACAATATTTAATCACTTACAGCTGCCAACTTTTACAAAATTTAAGCCACAAAGTTCTGTTACTCAGGGAGTACAAAATGGTCAATTAAACCAAACTGTTGGTGGCTCATGGGAGATAGATTTCCATATTATGTTCCAAAAATTATCTTATGTGATCCAACTAAAGTGGATAAAGATCGAAGACCATATATTGGGTGTAAGGGACGGTGAACCGATACCTAAAAGGGCGTGCGCAGTCAAAGAAACTGAATAATTTTCCCAAGGTCAACTTTTTTTACATTTCTCAAAAATTTTTCTTTGGGAAAGTTGTTGTTTCGTTAACTGATCACGCCCGTTCAGTTTTCGGTACACATGCCTTTACATCCTGTATTGAGCCCTGCGTCAATTAATCAAAATATATGTACGAGTATATCCAACAATGTATAAACGATTTTGACTTTGACATCTCACCAAACGAAAACAAAAAAACTCACTTCAGGCTCTCTATCTGCTCCACTAACACTTTGGTATCTTCTTCAAAGTTAGCTCCTTGCTTAAGCATTTTAATTTCTTTATCTTTAGTACTTAGCATAGTTTTGACTCTATTTTTGTAAGTTTCCCAATCCTTCTCCAATCGTTTGCACTCCTCTTGAGCCTTAATAAGATCGCCTTGCAACAAATTTATCGTAGACTGAGCGTGTCGTAAATCACTTTCTGTTTTAGTATGGTTTGTACTTCTTTCTTTTATTTGCACGTCGTATAATTTTAATCTGAAAATAAAAAAAAAATTGTGATCTACTAATCAAATATAATTTATACGCCCTTATTTTGAAACTGAACAAGTTTTCCCAGGGAACTAGCTCGAAATACGAAAAAGATTTTTCAACTTCCCATACAAACTGCATCAGCTGACAGAGGTCGAAAAATTTTTTCGTTTTTCGATCTTTGGGCAAAGTTGTTCAGTTTCATGGGCAGATTCACGCCTTTCAGTAGTATCACACCTTTACGTTACATGCTGTATATTTTACTAAATGGGGTATAATTTCAAGTCTCCATGATCGGAGACATAATACGTGATAAGCGAACGAGTATAGCCATGTAAAATAAATATAAGGTTGCGTCATAATGCGAACTCCAAAATTTTAGATAAATTTTACAAAATGTATAAATATTAGAAGGGCGCGTCGCATCAAATCAAATCAAATCAAAATCGTTTATTCATTGTTGGATATTAAAATCTCTTAATGACGTCAGCTAAACTACATCGCTTCGCATTGGAGAAGAAACATGGATAATACAATACAAAACAATATTAAACTAATAGAAATAACACACAATACAATATTTAAGTAATAACCCTAATAATGGCAAAAAATATGTAAATATTTTATTTGTTAAAAACTAAAACACGGCTGCCTACATAAAAATAGTAAATATACGGAAGAATGAGTCTACCAAAGACCAAGAATAACCCTACCAAACAATATTTTTTCGCAGTCAGGCCAATGAATAAGATACACTTAATTAAGATTTTAGCAATTTATATCCCCTTCAACCTTTTTCAAGATTGAACTATGTTATTCGGCCTTCGACTGCGACTAAAATATTGTTTGGTAGGGTCATTCTTCCGTTTATTTAGTACTTTTAAGTAGGCAGTCATGATTTAGTTTTTAACAAAAAATATTTTTTACATATGTTTTGCTTACACCCGAACAATAGAAGCTCTCTAGTCCTGCTTTTGAATTCATCCGTAAAATCACAGGTAAAATTGCTTGCTTTTTTAATACAAATCATTGATTCCGAAACACAAAGTGCACACAAGGCGAATTTCAGGCGAAACTTTAATCGGGGCGTGGCTATGCGCCTCCGCCACCGCATTCATGCGAAATAATATTCAAGTGATCTGGCGCGAAAGACCTCGATAGTACACCAGTGCGATAAATTTAAGAGGATATGGGAAAAGATAGATATTTGACAGGGCGCCCAATCTTTTCGCTTGAAAGAAAGGGATAAAGTACGCAATCCGCAAAGCATTCGATTGCGACAGATATACCTACTGTGCGTGTTACCAAAACTAAATGACGTAAGCGCCTGATATAAAATATCGACTTTTTGTAAATACTAAGTAATAAAATAAAAGTTTATGTTGGGCAAACCCTAGCAACTACAAATACCTTTCTGTATACTTAATTTCACTACTTAAAACACCTCAGATTCCACAAAAAGAGGAATAGATGAAAATTGAAGAGGCAACTTTGAATTTTTATTTTGTCGAGTCGATTTTCACTAATCATGTTTTGGTGTTGGTGATTCTCTCACTTTAATGGTCAAGAAACACATACCTGAAAGTCACGGCAAGGTACTGAGTAAACAAAAAGATATTTGTCTTCAGAATACCCAAAAAAAATTACATATCGCCTTAAATAAATTAAAACTCTGTAGATAGGTATCCTATACTATTAAACAAGTAATATTTGTATTTAAACACTTGTAATCGGTTTCTCGAAAACGGCTCTAACGATTTCGATGAAAGTCGAAAAAAAATGTGTGGGAAAATTCGTTTACTTCGTATTTTTTTAAATTATTTCTTCGTTAAGAGAAAATAGCGCGTTTCAGAAACCTACAGCGCCATCTATTTTCAATTGATATTATTATTGTTTTTATTAACGTTATAAGAGTTTATAATAAGAGCTTATTATTTTTTACAACCCTGAAAATCACCCTTAGATAAACTGTAGTTTTTCTACTCGATACTAGAAGGCACTGTTTGTCACACAAAATGGGAATTCAACTTAATGGTCCTGAAGGAAAAAAAAGCGCGTTTCACATGTTTCAGAAACCCTACAGTGCCATTTGTAAGTGCGCTACAGAGCAAAGCTCGGTCGCCTAGGTACTGGAAATCTACGCTGGAAATTGATACTTACAATTCCTCTAAATCCTTATTTCTATCTTTCAAAACTGTTACTTCCGTTTGTAGCTCACATTTCTGTTCCCTGTTCTTAGATAAGTCTATCAGTTGAGTTTTGAGCTGTTCCACTTGTTTTTCTAATATATCCTTTTCATAGCTTACTTTGTGATAGGCTGGCTGCAAATTCTCTAATTTAGCTTTGGTTTGTGTCAATTCTGATAAAAAAAAATTAATAGTAATTTATTTTTAAATCATACAAAATTACAAGAAAAGAATAGGCCAAGTTCGATTCGGACTCGCGCCCTCAGGATTCCATACCTATTCACCATTATCTTTAGTCTTTAAGCTTTTGCCCTATGATTTTTTAAAGCTCTGTGTCCACTCTAACCTGACCTCTCTTTTATATGAATGTACTGGAGCTCACCTTAATTGGTTATGATTACTTGTGAGAAAAGTTGTAACATTTAATAGTCTTAGACTTTTTCAACAAATTTCATTTTGGTTTGATTCATAGATCTCGGAGATGGATGTTGATGCACATTAATATATGATATTAAATTCAATCTGATACCTTTACCCATTCTGGAGAAAAAGAGTCTTGACAGACAAGTGGACAACAGTGATCCCATAAGGGTTCCTTTTGTTTTTTCCTTTTGAGGTACAGAACCCTATAAATTGTCTAATTATGACAAGAAAGATAATTTCTTTAAGAACCATTTTTATAACGATTCATATAAAAAAGAATTGAAAGGAAATCTTATTTCAGTAGTTTAAATGAGCAATAAATAACTCATAAAGTAGATATATTTACTTCGAAATGATTATTTATAATTAAACTGACACAAAACGTATTTTAAGTTAAAATTCCTTTAAGTCTAATGCTGACTCTTTCTGTTTTTTTGACAAAAAAGTGACAGCAATATATTTAAAGGAGATGTAACTATAAAGATGCTTTGTACAACTGGTTGTAATCAAGACATTAATTACCTTCCTCCGTCATATGCAGTCTTTCTACTACCTCTTTAATTTCTCTATTCGTCACATTTAACTCATTTTTTAGTAATGCGTTTTCTACATCCAAATTCTCAAGCTTGAGAGCCCAGCTCTGATTTGAAACTACTTCCAGATCGGCAGGCAGACTGAACCCTGCAGAAAACAATTTTTAAAAGAAGACGTAGTGACTAAAATTGAGAAAGGTATGCAGAGATGGTTTGGTCATGTAGAGAGGATGAATGAATGAAGATTGACGAAAGAGATCTACAAGGCGAGAGAGAAAGGAAACGTTGGAAGGGGAAGGCCTTGGCGAACGTACCAGGACCAAATTCAGAACGTTCTGAATAAAGGTAAGATTAAAAGTACTGTAAACTCAAAAGTCAAGGAGTAATTAGATGTCAGATGCACAGAAATTATGGTTTACACTGCCAATGTACACACTAAAACAAAATTAAGACAAATTTGTACATACGTCTTGGCCTATAACCATAGGATTCTGAATTATTCTCATCTTGGGGGCAACGCTGAGGGCTGAATCTTCTTATTGGGGGAAACTTAGGCTTTGGTGGTACTTTAGTACTTTTCACTGGAACATGGCTTACATCTTTGGGATGCATTGGCAATGATTGTGTTAAAAGTTTGGTGGCTGGTATTGTTTTGAGTGAACGTGGACTAAATCTCTTTTTTTGAGCAACTGAATAATCTTGGTGGTTAGTTTCTAAAGCTTTTTTTTTGTTTTGGTTACGCAGTGCTACTCCAGTTTGCTGATCCAAATTGGTAAGTAGGGTCTCAGCTTTACCGGCTAGATCCGCAAACCAAGACATAGTGGGTAGGTCCTGAAAATAAACATGTTTACATTAGGTAGTACAATTTGCGACCCGAAAGTATCCTACAAACATTAAAACTATTATTTACCAAACTACAAAATTTCCTGAGTTGTGAAAGTTGTCAGCTGTTTGTTGTTGTCAGCAACTGTCACTCTGCCTGCTGCGTTTTGCTTTGGCTTTGCCACGGCCACAGATTAGTATATATGTAGAGGGCTAGCCACGGCTTTGGTTTGGCTGCGTGGCTGGTGGATGGGTACATGAACCGGCTAAAACGCCCCATACAAAGCCCTGCCTGCAGGGCCCTGCTTGCAGTGCGCACTGCCAATCGTACCGTGTGTGGTGTTGCAGGGCCGATGTAACGGCCATTTTGTCGGCCCTGCATGCCCACACAAAGTACGATTGGCAGTGGCACTGCAAGCAGGGCCCTGCAGGCAGGGCTTTGTATGGGGCCCTTTAGCACAGTTGTCATATTTTTTTTTTAAAGGAATTTGTTAGTCTATGACCCGTGGAACCTCCTGTCGTCTGTCTACTGTTGTCAACCGTTTTGTGTGAATTTGAAGATGTGCGTAATATTTTAAATAATATAGCTATCGTCACTAATACGATGTTTTAATGCGTTGATACGATCCATAACGGCTTTTACAAATTGGTAGCAGAGCGTTAAAATTGCAGAAACATTTTCGCCAAAAATTGAAAGCTGAAAAATGACTTTGGTGTATTCGACGTAAGAAACAAAAGTGAAGTGAGGGATATAGGCGTGAGATTATAGTCAATTACACATACAGGAAACATCAGCCAAATTTTTCGTGTCTATTCTCTAAGAGTATATAATCACTACTCTATTCTCGTTGTAGAGAAAACCATTACAGACACTTAGAGCGCTGTTTCTTTTATTTCAATTTTGAAAACGATTACACTCATGATTCAAAAATGGTATATTCGATTTGGATAATTCAAAAAGTAATTTACATGTACTTATATAGCCTTGAATACGAAATCATTTTCTTGGATAAGGATTAATAGGTACTAATACTGTGGCCTATATAGTGTTTGTACCGGCGTTACTATTGCATATTTTAACATGAAAAAGTAGTGATTGTGACATAACTGTAATAGTTGGACATATGGTATCGCGGACTTTTTTGTAGATATTGATGTCTTCTATAAACCTGTTGTACATAACTTTGCTCTATTTTTAATAGTTTCGGCAGCGTACGCGATATAAGGATGCTATTTGGTATTTTTTTCACACCTTGGGTTACATTATCGAAGTTTTCATACGGAACCCTAACTTTTTGAAAATATTTTATAGCCTATGTACATCACGGATAATGCAGGTTTCTAATGGTGATAGAACTTTTAAATCGGTCCAGTAGTTTCGGAGCCTATTTGATGCAAACAAACAAACAAACAATCAAATCTTTCCTCTTTATAATATTAGTGTAGATAAAGCTATCTCTGTCAAAAATATCTAAAACGTAATTTGTGGATTTGCTAAACATTTTCCTCCACTGACATTTCTTAGATGACATAAGTCTTAAAATAAAGTGATATTTCTCCGAGATATATTTTATTTCAGGCAGCGTGCTAAGCCGGCAGATTAGCAATGCATGCATTGACACGTCACCTCCAAGCGCGAAGAAATGGTGTCCGTCTCCCCAGCAACCCGTGCGAGATATCGCCAAGTGGCATACACCAAAATTTAGTGGAAATTGGTTCATTCCATCAGTAAAGTGTCAGATTCAGTGCATCAAAACTGATGACACTACGAGGTGAAAACTTTGGGTGGCTGTAGAGACGTCTCGTCAGCCAGCCCATTCTTTACAGGGAAAACTACGAAGATTACATAAAAGCAAAATAGTTCCACATTTACTGCATGTCTAGTGCAATTGATTGTAAAAAAGCCGAATCGAAAATATCCATATGATAGGAGCACTTCATCAATAATTATGGGTGGCTGGAGAGACGTTTTCCCAGCCAGCCCATGTGATATCTCGGAACATATAGTAGGTAGGAAGATGAAACAAAGCTTAATATTTACTACCTACTCGGAACAGTAGGTAGCAAATATTTCAAAATCCTAGCTCCACTAACTTTTGAGATATTTGTATTTTTTCATGGGCTTGCTGGGGAGACGTCTCGCCAGCAAGCCCATGCTGTAACTCAAAAAGTACTGCACGTAGAATGCTGAACGATATACCAATAGAGAGTGCATATTTGATGCAATAAGCACCAAGAAAAGTGAGTCCCTAGGTCTTACGGTTTCCGTGCTATAAACAAATATCATTTTCCCGCTGAAAATTTTGAATGCATGATGTGAAGTGCGACGTTGCCGTTCTGTGCAACTCTACATGTTGCTGTTAGAGCATTCAAAAATCAATCTTGTATCCTTATAGTTAAAAGGTACTGTAGACGCACGTGTAGATTATTTGTAATTTGAGAATAGTTCGGGGGACGGTGTACTTAGTAAAAGACTGATTGGTTATCAAGAAGTTTTTATTTATTTGTGGACGACATGTTAAGAACGAAAGAGATAATATGTATTTTAGCTCACGTGAAGACTAACTGGTGCCTCAATCTCTTTTTAGCAACCGTGACAACTGTATTCTAGGAGGAGATGTAGGTTTAATGGTCTCAGTAACAAACTAAAATTTTTAAAGTATTCTTAAATTGTCCTGTAATTAATAAGTTAAGAAAACTGATTTATTAAATAAATACGTGAGCCAAAATACATATTATGTCTTTTGTTCTTCACATGTTGTCCACAAATAAATAAAAACTTTTTGTTAACCAATCAGCCTTTTAAGTACACCGTCTCCCGAACTATTCTCAAATTACAAATAATCTACACGTGCGTCTACAGGACCTCTTAACTATAAGGACACAAGATTGATTTTTGAATGCTCTAACAGCAACATGTAGAATTGCACAGAACGGCAACGTTGCACTTCACATCATGCATTCCAAATTTTCAGCGGGAAAATGATTTTTGTTTCTAGCATCGAAACCATAAGACCTAGGGACTCACTTTTCTTGGTGCTTATTGCATCAAATATGCACTCTCTATTGGTATATCGCTCAGCATTCTACGTGCATTACTTTTTGAGTTACAGCATGGGCTTGCTGGCGAGACGTCTCCCCAGCAAGCCCATGAAAAAATACAAATATCTCAAAAGTTAGTGGAGCTAGGATTTTGAAATATTTGCTACCTACTGTTCCGAGTAGGTAGTAAATATTAAGCTTTGTTTCATCTTCCTACCTACTATATGTTCCGAGATATCACATGGGCTGGCTGGGAAAACGTCTCTCCAGCCACCCATAATTATTGATGAAGTGCTCCTATCATATGGATATTTTCGATTCGGCTTTTTTACAATCAATTGCACTAGACATGCAGTAAATGTGGAACTATTTTGCTTTTATGTAATCTTCGTAGTTTTCCCTGTAAAGAATGGGCTGGCTGACGAGACGTCTCTACAGCCACCCAAAGTTTTCACCTCGTAGTGTCATCAGTTTTGATGCACTGAATCTGACACTTTACTGATGGAATGAACCAATTTCCACTAAATTTTGGTGTATGCCACTTGGCCATATCTCGCACGGGTTGCTGGGGAGACGGACACAAGAAATGTCAGTGGAGGAAAATGTTTAGTAAATACACAAATTACGTATTTGATACTTAAGACAGAGATAGCTTTATACACTAATATATGTAGCTGTCCTTGTCTTTCATAATGTGTCGCACTGCTTGGATGTCATTAAAACGTGACCATGCTTAAAATCTTAAGGGCCCCATACAAAGCCCTGCCTGCAGGGCCCTGCTTGCAGTGCCACTGCCAATCGTACTTTGTGTGGTCATGCAGGGCCGATTTTTTTAATTGTTCACCCTGCCGCAGGGCCGCAGTGGCATTCTGCAAGCCCGACCAGACGATTCTCCCCACTCCACACTGCAAGCAGTGCCATGTGTGGTTAGATCGGGCCGATTTGATCCGCCATTTTGTTTGGGTTGCGTTCCGAATCGGGTAGAAATTACCCTGACAGCAGGATAGCGTTATATGACGTCCATCAGTGTGGTCGAGACAGACTGCTGTCAAAGGGTAACTATTACCGTTTTGGAACTCACTCTTGTTTTCGTCATAAAAAGTTGAAAATCTCTTCTTTATGAGCCAACGGGAGAAAGATGTGTGGAGGGCTTGGAGGAGCTGTGGAGGGACATATTCGAACTATATCGAGATTTTCCGTGCCTCTGTAAGATTAACAACGAGCAATGCCATAACAAGGACATGCGGTCCCAAAAATATAAGACTTTTAATAATGATGCTACATTGTCGGCTTTCAAGATTTTTTAAAGCTATTTTGAAAAAAAAAATTTTGATAAAGCTTTTTTAAAATTTTAATTTTTAAAAAGATTTTTTTTTATCATCGGGGTCTAACTCTCTCAGTAAATAAGCGTGACCCAACGTCTCTCGCAGTAGTTAGGTACATACACCATTGTTTTCTTTTCGTGTTCTTTCTGCCACAAGTACAGCTAACGCAATTTTTGGTGTTTTGATAATGATGGAGCCATTTTAGTATAGGTAATTGTATGGGAAAGACAGCACTGGACACGTCTGAACGCAACAGCGCAACGCGCTCTTATGACTTGCAGGGCTTTGTTTGGCAACATCCTCTGCGGCAGTACTGCAAGCAGGGCCCTGCAGGCAGGGCTTTGTATGGGCCCTTTTAGCTAAAATAAAGGTTGCGTTCCGAATCGGGTAGAAATTACCCTGACAGCAGGATAGCTTTATATGACGTCCATCGGTGTGGTCGAGACAGACTGCTGTCAAATGTTAACTATTACCGTTTTGGAACTCACTCTAAAAGGGCCCATACAAAGCCCTGCCTGCAGGGCCCTGCTTGCAGTACTGCCGCAGAGGATGTTGCCACACAAAGCCCTGCAAGTCATAAGAGCGCGTTGCGCTGTTGCGTTCAGACGTGTCCAGTGCTGTCTTTCCCATACAATTACCTATACTAAAATGGCTCCATCATTATCAAAACACCAAAAATTGCGTTAGCTGTACTTGTGGCAGAAAGAACACCAAAAGAAAACAATGGTGTATGTACGTAACTACTGCGAGAGACGTTGGGTCACGCTTGTTTACTGAGAGAGTTAGACCCCGATGATAACAAAAAAAAAATCTTTTTAAAAATTAAAATTTTAAAATAGTTTTATCAAATTTTTTTTTAAAAATAGCTTTAAAAAATCTTGAAAGCCGACAATGTAGCATCATTATTAAAAGTCTTATATTTTTGGGACCGCATGTCCTTGTTATGGCATTGCTCGTTGTTAATCTTACAGAGGCACGGAAAATCTCGATATAGTTCGAATATGTCCCTCCACAGCTCCTCCAAGCCCTCCACACATCTTTCTCCCGTTGGCTCATAAAGAAGAGATTTTCAACTTTTTATGACGAAAACAAGAGTGAGTTCCAAAACGGTAATAGTTACTCTTTGACAGCAGTCTGTCTCGACCACACTGATGGACGTCATATAACGCTATCCTGCTGTCAGGGTAATTTCTACCCGATTCGGAACGCAACCCAAACAAAATGGCGGATCAAATCGGCTTAAAACGCCCCATACAAAGCCCTGCCTGCAGGGCCCTGCTTGCAGTGCCACTGCCAATCGTACTTTGTGTGGGCATGCAGGGCCGACAAAATCGCCGTTACATCGGCCCTGCAAGACCACACACGGTACGATTGGCAGTACGCAGTGCAAGCAGGGCCCTGCAGGCAGGGCTTTGTATGGGCCGTTTAACCACACATGACACTGCTTGCAGTGTGGAGTTGGGAGAATCGTCTGTTCGGGCTTGCAGAATGCCACTGCGGCCCTGCGGCAGGGTGAACAATAAAAAATCGGCCCTGCATGACCACACAAAGTACGATTGGCAGTGGTACTACAAGCAGGGCCCTGCAGGCAGGGCTTTGTATGGGGCCCTTAAGCCTATAATAAATGAAAAAAAAACTAAAATCTTTAATCTATGGGCCTAGATAAACTGACAGCTGCAGCGTGCTAAGCCGACTGTTGTCTGTCAGTCGGTCATCAGAGATAAACATAAAAAGAAAAAATTAAATTTTTGATTTGATTTTATGGAAATGGGCGTCTTTTAGTTGAAATTTTTGCTGTTTTATTACAGGCCCAGTGCAAGCTATTACATGTAAATTATGGATTTTGAAAGTCCAGATGTTGAAAAGGACTTTCCCGGATTATATGCTTCTGAAACTGGGCGAAAAAGTAACGAAAGCGACTGTAAGTGCTTTTTTTATATTTTTTAACTTCATGAACATTTTTTGTATGCCAGATTTAAGACTAAAGGGGCTCCTAAACGGACAATAGTTTTTCTGCAATATGTGGCTGCAATATGGCTCAATATTGCAACTACTTCGGCCATTACAAAAAAACATTATATTGCAGATTATTATTATTATTATTCGGCAATACTATGGCTCATATGTTTTTCTTGTACACGGGCTACAAAATTGGGCAACAATGGCCAACAAATACATCTGCGTCGCAGCGGCTTATGTTATTTTGGAAAATTAAAAACGAAAGAAAAAGAACTAGATTATGGATTCGATAGGCGTGATACTTTAAACACGCTTTGTCATGAAATAAGCCATATGTTTAAATTCTAAAAACTGAAGAAGTTCTATAAACTGAAGAATGTTCTAGAACACGGCAGAAATGTCCCCAAATATGGGTTGACGATTGCCAAAAAAAAACCAACCTTAATGTCATAAGAAAGGGACGCACATATGCAACTTAACGAAACAATAGAGCAGGCCCCGCAATATGACAGTATTTTCGATTACCATGCGAACATATCGGCCACACATAAAATTGCATTGGCCATACCAAAAATGTGTGGCTATATGGCCGGGCCATACTTAAATTATTGCCATATATTGCATTCTCTGGCTGACTTACCTGGCAATATTGCCGAAAATTGTATTGCAGCCACATATTGCAGTAAAAATGTTGCCCGTTTAGGAGCCCCTTTTCTATATGTGTCGCTGCAGTACTCCCCCCTCCACGGCAAAATTTTTTGCAAAAAAATTTTGAAACAAAATTATCTTAAGTAAACTAAATAGTAAGATATAAAACTTCCTTAAGACCCTGTATACAATTCAACTTTTGTAAGACCCTGTTTAAAATGTGAATTTATAAGACTATATGTATACAATTCAAATGTCTAGAATGATCTATGAAAACAAAATGGTAAGTACATTTCATTGTCGCAAGCGTTATATTTCTCTACAAGAATAATGTAACATGACACTATCAATAACATGGTGGTCAGCTGAGCCAGCTTCGCAAGTAAAAGGCAGTATATTATTTTACAATAATGCCATTGATGTCGATTCTGGCAGACCCAAACTAAAACTAAACTAAATTTTATAGGTCTAAAAGTGTTGCTGTCTGTGTTACTCCCTACAGACTAATAAAAGACAGCATCATGTTTAGACCTGTCAAATTTAGTTTAGTTTTAGTTTGGGTCTGCCAGAATCGACGGATTCCTGGGTGGCTGAAGTTATGAATTGAACGCGATTCTACGAAAAGTATCAGGTAAGTACGGTCTGATATTAACTGCAGATGCGTCACTAACTGATAACAAAAATTTTTGAATTTTAGATTGCTACCTACGCGATTCATCAATTCTTTCAGTTCCTGATCGTCTTTCTGAGCCTTCGAAAGTTCAGAATAATCTATGGAAGTTGGGCAAGCTATCGTCTCTATGCGTGATAAGGCGTCTGCTACAACGTTGCCTTCTCCGGTCACGTGTCGGATATCTGTAGTAAACTCGCTTATGTAGAGTAGTTGTCGTGCTCTACGTGGTACTTCTTTATCGGTCAATTGTTTATTGAATGCCAAAGTTAATGGTTTGTGGTCGGTAAAAACAGACGACCTTCTACCTGATTACGGAAATACTTAACCGATTCGTAAACAGCTAGAAGTTCGCGGTCATAAGTGCTATATGTCTCTTGAACTTGTGACAATTTTTTTGTAAAATATGCTAAGGGCTTCCAGTTACCATTTATTTCTTGCTGTAATACGGCCCCAATTTTTAAATTTGATGCGTCAGCAATAATTGCTAACGTTGCGTCAGGCGTTGGATACGACAAACAAGCAGCGTTCTGTAAGCTATTTTTGCATTGCAGAAACGCTGTTTCAGCGTCCTCATTCCAGTTAATCTTTGTTTTGTCTCTACGCTTGGCTTTGTTTAAATACTTATTGAGTTCGAGTTGATATTTTACTGCTTCTGGAATGTGGGGTCTATAAAAGTTAACCATGCCTAAAAATCTTCTAAGTTGTTCTACGTTTTCGGGTTTTGGATAGTCGCATATGGCTTGAACTTTTTCCTTAAGTGGGGAAATTCCCTCTGTTGTTACTTCAAAACCTAAAAATTCGATTTTTGATTTTCCGAAATCGCATTTTGATAAATTTATTGTTATGCCGAAATCATTAAAACTTCATTTAGGTGTTCACGATGTGTTTTTTTCGTCTTCGCTAGCTATTATGATGTCGTCGATATAACAGAATAGGTAATCTAATCCTTATAATACTGTATGATTCATGAACCGTTGGAAACTTTGTGCCGCGTTGCGTAAGCCAAAGCTTAGGCGCGTTAATTCAAAAAGACGAAAAGGCGCTACGCTTATGCAGTGATGAGCTCGGTTGATGTCTAATCGTGTGAAAAGTTTTTTTTCCTGTTAAAATGTAGGTAAAGTCATGTAAACGAGGAATTGGGTATCTATCTGGTTTTGTGATAGCATTTAATGCTTTATAGTCACCACATGGACGCAACTGTGCATTTGCTTTGGGTACAACGTGTAATGGGCTGGACCAAGGGCTTTTTGAGGGTCGACAAATCCCCATATCTTGCATGATATTAAACTCTTGCTTGACCTTTGCATACCTGTCAGGCGGTAAAGGACTCGCACGAGCATGTACTGGCGGTCCAGTTGTTTCTATGTGGTGTACCACTGAGTGTTTTGGTGTTTCTCTAAAAGATACTGGTTTAGTGATTTCTGGCTACTTTGAAATAATGTCAAGATATGGAAGATTTCAACAATCGTTTTGACAGTCGTATTACAATCATGATCTACAAGTGATGCAATAACATTTAAATTGGTGATACCATCTATGAGTCTACGTTTTGTAATTCAATTCAATTCAAATAATTTATTTCAGATAAGAATCCATATAATTTGTTAGTACCACTTAATCTATGTTAGTTTTATCATAAAATGTCAAAAAAAGTTAATGTGTAATATCAACAAGTAAATTATATTCATTAAGAAAATCTGCCCCTAAAATGGGTAGATTTACATCGGCAATTACAAAAGTCCAGGTAAATTTACGTCTTAAATTTAGGTCTAAATTAAGTGTTTTAGTACCGTAGGTTTTAATTATAGTTCCGTTTGCTGCGTATAGGGTATATTTTTGTTCACTGTTACGATTTTTTATTTTAGCACTATTGGGCAACACAGAAACATTTGCACCGGTATCGATAAGAAAACGAAAACCACTATTTATATTATTTAAATCACTTACGCACAGGCGGTAGTTGCTGGAACCTATGGAAACCTCCGCCACGGTTTCCACATCTTCTAGTTTTCCCGCTTTTCCCAGTTGCAGGGCTTGACGCATTTCTGTGCCCTCTCCTTGAAACGATAATGGTAAAAGCATAACCAGTCGTCACTATAAGGTGTGCGCTTACTCCCGCTTGTAGAGTTGTTCCTGTGAGTGGAGTTGCTCCTTTGTTGCCGGTTACGTGAACTGCTACGTGCTCTGTTTGTTGTTCTAGGGTTATGTTTCTTTTCCAGATTATTCATCCTAATACTCAGCTTTGATATTTCTTTCAGAATCTTGTCGACATCACTGGATTGCTTGCTCTTCGACTCTCCGTGCCCGTCTACTGCAGAAACGTATAACGGTTTGCTGTTCTCCATTACCTTATCTGCGATGATAGCCAACTTGTTAAGGTCGCCGATATCCGTCGATGCCAAAACTGTGCGAACAGGCTGCGGCAGGTGACCTTGCCACAATATTCCTAGGGCTTCATCTCCGATTTTCTTCCCTGCCAGGTCCTGCATACGTCTCAGCAGCTGTGACGGCTTCTTTTCGCCTAAGTCCATGTCGCTAATTAATTTTTGTATTTTGCGTACCTCTGTTTCCTCATAAAGTTGCAAAAGTCGTTGCTTAAGGGTGTTGTACTTAGCTGTGTTCGGCGGTGTTACTAAAAGATCTGTTACTTGCTGTACGACTTCTTTGCCCAATTTAGATACAAGGATATTAAATTTTTGTGAGTCGGACAGGTGAGATGGGTTTAGTAATGCCTCTGCTTGAATAAACCATGCACGCGGTTGGTCTGTCCAGAAGTCCGCGAGCCGTGTTGATAAAGAAATAGAAGCCATATCATACTTCCCTTCATTGCTGTTGTCACCACTTCCGTTGCCTCCCGTGCTGCCGGAACCACTACCGGAACCATCACCAGAGCCGTTTCCTTCATCACCGTTCACCATCACCGTAAGTACTAAAAGTCTATGGAATATGGTAAGTGTACGCCACTATCGAGTAACACTTCTTAAGTTTATTATAATCGCGCGGCGCGAGTTGTATATCGGTCACTACCGTCGATGTTTAACGTTCTAGAAATTTTACTGAAATAAAATGTCGGAAAAGTCACCACTGTTAAGGAGATCAGAAGGTTGCGTGTTCAAATCACGTCGGGGTGGGTCACCACTGTTAAGGTTTTATGTATATTGGCGGTACTATTAGATTTATGTATCAGAAGGTTGTAGTTAAATGAAACATTTAGTGAATTTACTAGATATATTGATTACGAAAATGGTTACATATTTGAAGTACAATAGACCGGACTCGCGCGCGGAAGGGGTGGGACTGCCGAGGCGCCGGCGTCGCGTCCAGAGCCCATGCAAAGGTGCTGATCTTGCATTCTGTTACTACATGTGTCGCTACAGGACTAATATATGTTACTACCACAGTTTTTCTGGTGAAAATACTTACCATTCAGGAAAAAAACGGTGTTAAAAATCACGCATAAAATGGCTATTACGGATTATGTACGCTTCCGTTCTAAGTATTAATCATCAATTCACAAGTAAAAAAAGATATATTTTCACTTTCGCAAACAAAGTTTATATTAAAACATTATATTTTTAAAGATTTCTTGATTTTTGTAAATAGTTAGGTAGCTGGCGGCCAAAAACTGAAAATCGACAGAAATCAACGTATTTTCGGCCTCTTGAGACTTGTTTACGAAATTCAAAAAAGAGCTTATATGTCTCTTAAGCCACAAAATGCACACCGATACAAAAAAATATCATTCGTTGTTGCCATCCGTCTATACGCCTGTCTGACTGTCCTGCCTTAAAATAGTTGTATCTTTTGATCCCTAATAGACAGCCGATAGAAATTTTCGTAAAATATGTATTACTGTAGTGAATATACCTATCAATAATAAAAAATAGTAAAAAGTAAGACACAAGCGTAACCCATTAAAAAAAACCGGTCAAGTGCGAGTCGGACTCGCGCGCCGAGGGTTCCGATATACCTATAGTATTTTTGGAAGCAATAAAGTCCATTTTCAGGACCGCAAAACTAAATTTGTTTGTAAAGGTTTTTTGCAGATTTCTGAAAAACTGTGCAACTTAGAAAGATCGTTTTATTTTTGCTGTAAAGTTTATATAAACTTCTGTCAACTGTAATTAATTCAGATTTTTCCTTACTCAAACTTCGGAGATAAGGGGGGGGGGAATGGTATTTTTCTTGACATTTTTCATCATAACTTTAAAACTAAGAAATTTAAAAAAATACAAAAATATATTTTAAAATGTACAAGTAAAGCCCTTTCATATGATACCCCACTCGACCTAGTAGCGACAATTTGAAATTTGGCCCCCCCTATTTTGGCCCCCTTTATATTAATAATCATACTTTTTTCAAAATTTTTTCTTGTGCAATTAAATTGGGCAACTATATTCTAAAACTATTCCAAATTTCAGGTTTATAGCATAAGTGGTTGCTGAGATATAGAGGTGTGACAGACAGACGGACAGACAGACAGACAGAGCGGCACCATAAGGGTTCCTTTTTTTTACCATTTTGGTATCGGAACCCTAAAAACAGGTTTATTTTACGTCTTTTTTTATTTGCTCTATCGCAAAAACGGAGATACGTGCAAGCGTCTGACTTGGTCAGTTCATAGTGCATAATCTTAAGTAAAAAAATAAATAAATAAAGTTTGGCCAAGTGTGAGTCGGAATCATGTTATGTGGTCCTTAAATGCGTAGGAACGTACGTACATGCCTATACCGGTTGGTATTTTAAATTTGTCATTATACTAGTACAGTAAAGAGGTAAGTCCTGATTGATTGATTGATTGAATGAATGACTGATTGATTGACTGACACATTAACGCACAGCCGAAACGACTGAAGCTAGAAGCACAAAATTTGCAGAGTATGCGTCTCATGTTATGCAGATTTGACATGAGAAATGATTTTGAGAAATTCATCCCCTAAGGGGTGAAATGGGGGAAAATGTTTTGTATGAAAATTCCTTGTTTCTGAAGTAAGATCTATACAAATTAGTGTATAAGGGGTTTCTAAAAAATCATTCTCTAGGGGGGCGAAAAAGGGGACGAATTATTTTTGTCGGGTTATTGGTCATTTTCATTTCCAAACATTTTCCCCGATTTCACCCCCTTTACGGGACGAATTTCTCAAAATATTTTTTTGTGTTAAACTTTCATGACATTAGACACATACTCTCCAAATTTTGTGCTTGTAGCTTCAATAGTTTCGACTGTGCGTTAATGTGTCAGTCAATCAATCAGTCATTCATTCAATCAATCAATCAGGACTTACCTCTTTACTGTACTGGTATGATGACGAATTTAAAATACCTACCGGTACAGGCACGTACGTACGTTCCTACGCATTTAAGGACCACATAACATGATTCCGACTTACACTTGGCCAATTTTTTATTTTATTTAAGATTATGCACTATGACCTCACCAAGTCAGATGCTTGCACGTATCTCCGTTTTTGCGATAGAGCAAAACAAATAAAACGTAAAATAAACCTGTTTTTAGGGTTCCGTACCTCAAAAAAAAAAACGGAACCCTTATAGGATCACTTTGTTGTCCGTTTGTCTGTCTGTCAAGACCCTTTATCTCACGAACGGGTAAAGGTATCAGGTTGAAATTAATACCATATATTAGGATCCATGAACCACACAAGATCTGAAAATTTCAATTTTTTACAACGACGCAATCAAAAGATATGATATGATCAAAAGATATAAAGGCATTCTATGTCCTCATCTCTATACATTTATTCAAAAATGCAAAACCTACAGGGTACTTCCCGTTGACCTAAAATTATGAAATTTGAAAAAAATTGGCTAGGTCTCACAGTACAAATAATGGGAAAAGTCTGAAATCATTAAATATTACAACTTTTCTCACAACAAATGGTAATCAATTGTGGTGAGCTCCCGTTTCAAGAACATTCATATAAGAGAGGGGTCAAGTTGGATGGTCGTTGAGGCGATTTTTGTTTTACTCGTAGTTCTATTTAAAAACGGGAACACTTACAAACTTGAAAATTGGTATGTTTATAGTACATAAGCTATGAAATAACAACAAATAATAAAATTTGTTCAAGTGCGTGTCGGACTCAAAAAATCTAGCACATTAACTTACTGAAATTTCAACTAATACAATTATGATTATGTGGTGGTGCGGAACCCTCGGTGCGCGAGTCCGACTCGCACTTGGCCGTCTTTTTTAATGGGCTACGCTTGTTTCTTACATTTTACTATTTTTTATTAATGATAGGTATATTCACTACAGTAATACATATTTTACGAAAATTTCTGTCGGCTGTCTATTAGGGACCAAAAGATACAGCCATTTTAAGGCAGGACAGTCAGACAGGCGTACAGACGGATGGCATAGACAATTGTTTGTCTTGGAGTTTGCATCGGAGTGTATTTTTTGCCCTCAAAGACATATTACCTCGTTTTTAAATCTCGTTAAAAAGTTACCTGAGGCCAAAAAAACCGGCCAAGTGCGAGTCGGACTCGCGCCTCAAGTGTTCCGTACCTATCTACCGTGAAAAGCTTTTGCTATTTGATTTTAAAAACTCCGCGACCATCCAACTTAACCCCTCTTTTATAGAAAAGTTCTTGGAACGGGAACTCACCTTAATTGGTTACTATTAATTGTGAGAAAAATTTAAATATTTAATTAATTTAGACTTTTCCCTTTATTTGTACTGTGAGACCTAGCTTCTTGCCAAATTTCATAATTTTAGGTCAACGGGAAGTACCCTGTAGGTTTTTCTTTTTTGCATAAATGTATGGAGACGAGGACATAAAAAGCCATATCTTTTGATTGCGTCGTTGTAAAAAATTTAAATTTTCAGATCTTGTGTGGTTTATAGACTTTAATATTCGTTATCAATTTCAACCTGATACCTTTGCTCGTTCGTGAGAAAAAGGGTCTTGACAGACAGACAGACGGACAACAAAATGATCCTATAAGGTTTCCGTTTTTTTTATTTTGAGGTACGGAACCCTAAAAAAAGCCGATTTTCTGTTTTTGGCTGCCGTCTTGAAGACTGTTAGTATGTTATTTATGTTACAAGCATATATGAATTCAGCAGGGTCGTATTGGTCTCAAAACACCTTAAAAATAAGAGATGTTTGTTTTGCTTCTATTCGAAAAACGGAAGCCTTTATCTCAAAAATTTCCTTTACTAAAAACTTTACTGAGTTTTTTGGCGACAGTGAGGCGCTTTACACTTCACTAGTTCATAAAGAATATGTATATGATGGACTCTATAGTTTTTTACTCTGAGAAACAGGATCTTAAGTAGGTTATTTTTAACCTAGATAACTCGCGGATTATGTAAAATGTATGTGGCAGATTTTAGGAACCATATTGAAAAAATAAAAATCCCTGAAACCTATAAAATGGGGTATCGAAATGGAGGACTAGTGGCGATTACAGTAATTGGTACAAAACAGAAAAGAGGAAAACTAGCTAGGATAGCTAGTAGTCTAGGCCACGAAGCGGATCGTTGTATGAAGACCCCCGCATTAAATCCTCAGTCGATGAAACTTTGCTGGGGTATTACACTACATGAGAGAAACCTTCTATAAAAAAATCCAAAAAAAAAACGGTACTTTTAATTTTTCCATACAATAATTACAAAAAATTTATGAAAAAATTATTTTATAAAATATTTTTTGGATATTTTGAATTTACATTTAATTCCTGATTCTTTATTATCCTGTCAAATAAAATCTGCCTGAGATATTTATGTTGGGGTCAACTGCTTCATTACCTACACTATAGGATTTGGTTAATCGCAGGCAGGGACGATCAAAATAATGTCATATAATCCCTTTCCTGTAGGGGTAGGCAGAGACCACAGCCCTCCACCTGCAACGATATTGACTGACTTTCCTCGCTTTCTCTACTCTTATCAACCCTTCTTATATTTATAAAATTCAAATTAACCAAATTCTATAGATCCTAGCTTTTTTTCACTTACGCAGTCGGGTTTTTTGTTGTTAGATAAATTTTTATTATTTGAACAGTTAGTGAGGGTGAACATGACAAGCCCAGTAAAAAAGATCTGCTAGGACGACGCAAGGACAAGAAAGAGAAAAAAGATAGAGGTTATGCTGCTTTGGAAGGAGAAAGCTCTCCCGAGGAAGACACGGACACTAAGTCAGTATCATTTACTTTATAAATTCCCAACATATGTAGTTCCTTTTTTCAAATGTGTTACAATAAATGTTTAACAATTGTAAGGATGTTAATTTTGCTGGATAAAATTTTGGCCCAGCTGTGGGACAAAACACAAGTAAAATCCGTAAGGATTTGGTTCTTTCGACGGCGTATGTGCTATGCGCTGTGTTTGACTTTGCGCTTGACTTTAGAATAAGACAGTCAAACCTACCTCATTTTGCGTGCCGTCCGCGCGTTAGCGTAGAAAATAAATATTTGATTTTCATAAAAATAATTTGTGTGTCGTCCGTGTGGTGCCGGCAAAGAATAGTACCAACCCATCTCTACCCGTGGGTGTCGTAAGAGGCGACCAAGGGCTTATGAACCGGAGGATGGGCAGCAGCATCTTTCTGTGTCGATACATCATCATCTTGCTTACTGCGGTCACCAACCACAGCGGTCGCCAGCCGCAACGCACAAGCAAGCGTGGTGACTTTGGTAAGTCCCCTCCATAGTATCATGCGTTGTTGCTGGAGTTTTGGAGGGAGCTTCCTGTGCTGCAGTGGATGTTTCTTGGGATGTTGTGATGTCATGGATAGAAAATAAGTCAAAGTCAAGTCAAAATCATTTATTCATTGTTGGATATTAAAATCTCTTAATGACGTTAGCTAAACTACATCGCTTCACAAACAATGGTTAAGCACGTTGGAGCTCAGGTTTAAAATAGCAAACTAGGTGCTGATAGATATTTGAAAGAAAAAAACAAGCTAAAACAGTTCTTAAATTTGTAAAGGAGTTCTTATAGCTCCTCATTCCCTAGCTGATATGTCAATAAAGTTGTGTGCGCTCCGGCGTAAGTACATTATTTCTTCATGTTTATTTATTTATCCTACAATTTGAGGCTTTGGATTACAGAACTATTTGTTCTATCTAGCAAACGTATCGGTATTACTTGTCTTCGCGTCGGTCGGTACAAATACAATTCGACTAAATACTGTTTGTAATACTATGAGTTGTTAACCTGCTTAACAAATAATTTCCTTGGCTGTACATGATAAGATTGGTCATACTTTACATTAATACTTTTTGCCAGAAGTCCATCAAAATCAAAGAAGACAAAGTCATTCAAGTTTCCTACAAAGAGTAAGGAGAAACGGGAGAAGTCTAGAGATAAAGAGAAAATTGAAGATGCAAGTAAACATAAAGACCTAAATGAAAAAGAGAAGAAGAAAGAAAAAGAGAAAAAGGAGAAAGAGAAAAAAGAAAAATTAAAAGACAAGGTTAGTATCAATGCAATTATTTTATTTCCCGATTAGCGCATTGGTAGTGAGTGAAGTGACGCGTTCTGCACTCTGACACGCAGGTTTGTTCGCCACTCAGGGCAAACTCTTGAATTATGGATAATCATTGATGTTTGTTATGTGGCCAAGTTTTATTAATAATTCTCGTAACTATTTACCAACTGATGCAGTTACAGAAAGGCATTGAAAATAGCCGCGATTCTTTTTGCCCTCGGGTACACAATGCAGGTGAAAAATACGCCTAAACAAGGGGGCGAATAGTTACCAATATTTATATTTTCTATTGAAGTTTTAGCGTGCTATAGTATAAATAACTGAAAATAATTAGGCGCAATGTATTATGAATAGTCGTAAGATATATTTATTGTTTTATAATACGTGTAGTGTACGTACCCATTTTTCGAAATCACTTCCATATTAACATTTTAAATCTAATCACAAATTACTGAAGAAAACTTGGTATGATACTTTTGCAAAAAGGTATATATCTGTATAATAATATGTAAATATTAAACAACACAGTGCTGCGATGATCGTCTTCAAAGTGCAAGCGACAATATGACTACGCGAGCAAGTTCAGTAGCGGCTTCTGTAGTGTAGTCCAATTTGCTGCAATTCTGATACAATTTGCTGTAGTTATTTTAGTACAGTAAGGATCATTTCCGCTCTTGATAGGCAATGAGATGTACGAGTACTATCGACCAAACTGAATCATGACCAGCCTTAAACTTATTTTCGTAGTGACATTCAAATATAATTAGGACCAGTTGTAGTGTGCATTTAACCACTACCTTGTAAAAACACTGGCTGGATATTGCCGACTAGTTTAGCATAACATTTCATATACCTTTTTATGTAATAATTAGTCTTAAATTTACAGTCCAACGTTGGTTCCAACGTGTGGAGCCGGCGTTAAGTCCATGGTTGTGAAATCTGAACTTGAAGGAAGAAAACCTTTGTTTTGACAACTTCTTCTTAATTCGTCCTGTGGGTCGGTCGAAAAGGGACATACATAGAGTCAAACAGTAAGACAGTAGGTACCGTTTTTAGGGTTCTGTACCCAAAGGATGAAAAACGGGACCCTATTAATATGTCTCCGATGTCTGTGTATTGTATCTCATGAACCGTAATAAGTAGACAGTTCAAATTTTCACAAATTATGACTGTATTTCTGTTGCCGCTATAACAACAAATAATAAAAATAAGGGGGGCGTCCCTACTAAAACATGTTGCTAGGCGATTTTTGCTCTATTGTTTGTTTTATATCTATCGTAAAAACTGGGACACTTAAAAGCGTGAAAATTGGTATGTTTTAAATAATACACTGACTAATATTAAATTAATTTAAATTTTAGTATTTTAATTTATTTTGAATTTTTTAATATTTTATTCCCACGATGTTATTAACTTTTAATTAAATGTATTGCTATACCCTAACGGGGCTCGTTTAATAAAGACAATTAATTAATGAATCAATAAAAACTGGTCAATTGCGTGTTTGACTCGCGCGCATTTAATACAATTCTGCGCGTCCATAACTTAGACGGTATTTTTACCTTATAGTCCTTGAGCCCGTGACAAAATCACTTACCTGTCATGAGAACATCTTAAGATGTATGGCAACAGATCGGCAAAGTGGTGCTGAGCAAGAATCAGTTACATTTGGCATCCGAAATTTGCCGGAAGTCCGAGAATTTCTTCCACTTCCGGTCAAAATTTGGGGGTGCAAGTTACGTGTCATGAGAACACTCTGAAACCCTCGGCAACATGTAGTCCTTCATTGACAGAGTAGAAAAATACAAGTCTGCCAGTTCCTAGTTTGCCGGAAGTACTTGGTAGACGGTCTCAAAGGATGGCCACCACCCAGTAAACAGATCTAAGTTTTTTACTATAAAATTAAATATGCATTAATAATCGTGCAAGTCTGCTACGGCTATGGTTTTTTAGTTTCACTAGTCATCGTAACTCCAAGGGTCTGATGATGACCAGCTATCAAGCAACTGGATCTGAGGGCCAACTACACCCAAAATCTCCAGATTTTAACTAAAATGCATTGTAGGTGGCTGCCGTTCCTAGACTTGCTGGCTCGAGAGTGATGATGACCAGCTGTCAAGCAACTGGATCTAAGGACCAACTACACCCAAGAGCTCCAGATTTCAACTCAAATACTTTGTAGGTGGCTGCCGTTCCTGGACCTGCTGGCTCAAGGGTCTGATGATGACCAGCTATCAAGCAACAGGATCTGAAGGCCAACTACACCCAAAAGCTCCAGATTTGGACTAAAATGCATTGTAGGTGGCTGCCATTCCTAGACTTGCTGGCTCGAGAGTCTGATGATGACCAGCTGTCAAGCAACTGGATCTAAAGACGACCTACACCCAAGAGCTCCAGATTTCGACTCAAATGCTTTGTAGGTGACTGCCGTTCCTGGACCTGCTGGCTCGAGGGTCTGATACTGACCAGCATCCAAGAAAATGGCTCTATTCGATTTTAAGGACTACTCAATTAAATTGTGAACTTAATTATAACTAAAACTAGTAAATCTAAATATATAAAATTGCTTGTCCTGACTGACTGATTCATCAACGCCGAGCCGTAACCGCTACAGCTACAGATCAGAAATTTTTTACACAGGTTTTTTGCACTTCAAAACCACCCACTAAGAAAGGATTTTGGAAAATTCGTCTTCCAAAGGGGTGAAATAAGGGATGAAAGTTTGTATGAAAGTCCTTTGTTTCTTGAGCTAGATTCACACAAATTTGAATTTAAGCTTTTGGTAAAAAATAAAGAAATAAGTGTTTAAGCATTTTTTTTAAATCACCCTTGAAGGGGGTGAAATAGGGGATGATTTTTTTCCGTATGTTGATCTATAAGTCTTTCATTTTTAGGGTTCCGTACCTCAAAATAAAAAACGGAACCCTTATAGGAACACTTTGTTGTCCGTCTGTCTGTCAAGACCCTTTTTCTCACGAACGAGAAGAGGTATCAGGTTGAAAGTGATAACAAATATCAAGGTCCATAAACCCCACAAGATCTGAAAATTTAAATTTTTCACAACGACGCAATCAAAAGATATGGCTTTTTATGTCCTCATCTCCATACATTTATGCAAAATAGTAAAACCTACAGGGTACTTCCCGTTGACCTAAAATTATGAAATTTGGCAAAAAGCTAGGTCTCACAGTAAAAATAAAGGGAAAAGTCTAAAATCATAAAATATTTCAATTTTTCTCACAACTAATAGTAACCAATTAAGGTGAGCTCCCGTTTCAAGAACTTTTCTATAAAAGAAGATAAAAGATAAAAAGATATTTATTTGCCATATAAAAGTACAATTAAGAAGGGGTCAAGTTGGATGGTCGAGGAGTTTTTAAAATCAAAGAGCAAAAGCTTTTAGTATATCATATGGTAGATAGGTATGGAACCCTAAGGGCGCGAGTCCGACTCGCACTTGGCCGGTTTTTAGGGTTCCGTACCTCAAAAGAAAAAAAAACGGAACCCTTATAGGATCACTTTGTTGTCCGTCTGTCTGTCTGTCTGTCTCTCAAGACCCTTTATCTCACGAACGGGTAGAGGTATCAGGTTGAAATTAATACTATATATTAGGATCCATGAACCACACAAGATCTGAAAATTTAAATTTTTTACAACGACGCAATCAAAAGATATGGCTTTTTATGTCCTCATCTCCATACATTTATGCAAAAATGCAAAACCTACAGGGTACTTCCCGTTGACCTAAAATTATGAAATTTGGCAAGAAGCTAGGTCTCACAGTACAAATAAAGGGAAAAGTCTAAAATCATTAAATATTTCAATTTTTCTTACAACTAATAAAACCAATTAAGGTGAGCTCCCGTTTCAAGAACTGTTCTATAAAAGAGGGGTCAAGTTGGATGGTCGCGGAGTTTTTAAAATCATAGAGTAAAACCTTTTAGTATATCATATGGTTGATAGGTACGGAACCCTTAGGGCGTGAGTCCGACTCGCACTTGGCCGGTTTTTTTATGTTAGAATTATAGATATTTGGGTCTGAGCTCTTCGTAAAGAATAAAAAAGTATGTGTTTTAGAATTCTTCAAAATTCATCCCCTAAGGGGGTGAAATAAGGGATGAAAGTTTGTATGAAAGTCCTTTGATTCTTGAGTAAGATTCACATAAAAGACATGTATACTAGTGGTTTTTTATTCCGAGATAAAACTAACAGACTTGAAATTTATATCATATAAAGGAGAATAAAAAGAAGAAAGAAGAACAACAAAAATTTTTTTTTTTGGGGCCGCCATTTTTTTATAATATTTTTTTTAAATATTGATAGTGGACTTTTTTTTAAGTACTGGCAACACCAAAGATTTGTGCGGCAAAATATTATCTTGACATTGACAGCAGGATAGCTGTATATGACGCCCGTGTGCGTGGTCAAGACAGACTGCTGTCAAAGGGTAATTTTTTTTTGTTTGTGGCAAAAGGGTAATGTTTATGAGTTTTTCAAAGTAATAATTTTTTGAAGCAGTGTGTTTCAGGGCTCCCGCTCACGACCGTATTTATAGTATTATTACAATCTAAGACCGTATTTTTGTCGGCCGATTTCTTGTATGATAATTAGAGAGGTGATCGATCAAAATAATATCGACACACGATGTCGATGATTTATTTTTTTTCTAGTAAGATACCATGAATATATTTTTTTATGTCTCGGTATTATCAAAAATGCTTCTTATGGTCATTATTTGTTAATATACAGGGTGTTAGGCTAGGATAACTATACAGGATGTTAGGGTAAGTATACAAGGTGTCAGGTTAGGATGACTACTATATGTACAGGGTTTTAGGGTAAGTATACAGGGTGTTAGGTTAGGATTGCTATACAGGATGTTAGGGTAAGTATACAGGGTATAAGGATAGGATAAATACACAGGGTTTCAAGGTAAGTATACAGGGTGTAAGATTATGATCACCACATGTACAGAGTCTTAGGGTAATTATACAGGGTCTTAGGATAGGATAACTATACAGGGTGTTAGTGTGTTAGTGTTAGTCCTAACACCCTGTGTAGTAACACCCTGTATACTTACCCTAAGACCCTGTACATATAGTGATCCTAATCTAAAATCCTGTACACACCCTAACACCCTGTATACTTACCCTAAGACCCTGTACATATAGTGATCCTAATCTAACAAACTGTATACGTACCTGAACATCCTGTATAGTAATCCTAACCTAACACCCTGTATACTTACCCTCAAACCCTGTAAATATAGTGATCTTAACCTAACACCCTGTATAGTTATCCTATCCTAACACCCTGTATACTTACCCTAAAACCCTGTACATAAAGTGATACTAACCTAACATCCTGTATAGGTATCCTATCCTAACACCCTGTATACTTACCCTATGACCCTGTACATATGGTGATCCTAATCTAACCCTGTATACTTATCCTTAAACCCTGTACATATACTGATCCTATTCTAAAACCCTGTATAGTTATCCTATCCTAACACCCTGTATACTTACCCTAAGACCCTGTACATATGGTGATCCTAATCTAACACCCTGTATACTTACTTACCCTAAAACCCTGTTGTAAGTAGGGTTGTCATAGTCTAATCAGTGTTGCCAAATTCCAATCAGTGATGCCGTATTTCAATAACTTTAAAAATCAATTGTAAAAAAATGGTGGCCTATAAAAATATTCTTTCTTCACCAAAATATTATCTACTATCCTATCCACCATATGAACTTGGTTTAAACCCTGTTAATCTTCCTTCGAAATAAAAATCCAACCTCCATAGTAAAATTTTACATCTCTTTTGACTTTAAGCTTTTTGTAGAAAATAAAGAAACATGTGTTTAAGCATTTCTGAAAAACCACCCTTCAAGAAGGTAAAAAAGGGGATGATTTGATGATGAGCCCTATTAAGGTTAAGAAAATTTTGACCGTTCGATTCCAATGGCTGGGCATATGAAGGTAAGCTAAGCTTGTTTATGATACCTAATTGTCAATAAAAATTAATCTTTTTTGATAGCTGGTCATCATCAGACCCTCGAGCCAGCAGGTCCAGGAACGGCAGCCACCTACAAAGCATTTGAGTTGAAATCTGGAGCTCTTGGGTGTAGTTGGTCCTTAGATCCAGTTGCTTGACAGCTGGTCATCATCAGACTCTCGAGCCAGCAAGTCTAGGAACGGCAGCCACCTACAATGCATTTTAGTTAAAATCTGGAGATTTTGGGTGTAGTTGGCCCTCAGATCCAGTTGCTTGATAGCTATGGTCATCATCAGACCCTTGGAGTTACGATGACTAGTGAAACTAAAAAACCAT
The DNA here is from genome assembly GCA_947532105.1 of Athrips mouffetella. Lineage (NCBI taxonomy): Eukaryota > Metazoa > Arthropoda > Insecta > Lepidoptera > Gelechiidae > Athrips > Athrips mouffetella. The sequence goes on from OX383956.1 coordinate 14,165,015, forward strand.
AGCCGTAGCAGACTTGCACGATTATTAACGCGTTTTTAATTTTATAGTAAAAAACTTAGATCTGTTTACTGGGTGGTGGCCATCCTTTGAGACCGTCTACCAAGTACTTCCGGCAAACTAGGAACTGGCAGACTTGTATTTTTCTACTCTGTCAATGAAGGACTACATGTTGCCGAGGGTTTCAGAGTGTTCTCATGACACGTAACTTGCACCCCCAAATTTTGACCGGAAGTGGAAGAAATTCTCGGACTTCCGGCAAATTTCGGATGCCAAATGTAACTGATTCTTGCTCAGCACCACTTTGCCGATCTGTTGCCATACATCTTAAGATGTTCTCATGACAGGTAAGTGATTTTGTCACGGGCTCAAGGACTATTAGTGGTACAGAATCCACGGTGCGCGATTCCGATTCGCACTTTGCCGGTATTTTTTTAAATGGTGTCTCCGCATTGGTAGAATGGCAAGTCAGTGTGTGCGTGCAATGCTTGCATGCAATTTAGGTCTTTTATGCCTGTTGTTAAAGTAGCAACTTTTAAGTTAGTGTAAATAAGTATACTTATCGATTTTATATTAGTTTCATGGTTTGATTTGTGCGTGATTATGTGTCGAAAATCGAAAATAAAGGTATTTAAATAAGATTATTTAGTTGATTCGTTTCACGTTACGAACATGCATGAGAAATGAAAAAAGCAACTTGCTCATTTTGTCATACATAGCACAATAAGTTACATACAACCCTCTTATACGAGGTGTAAAAAAAGTACGGTCAACTGCTTGTCGGTAGAAACTTTTTCAACTCTATTACCACGCCATAAGGTCCAAAAGTGTTTCTACTGATGTGCGGCCGTGTGTACGATGATTCTTATAAGGGTGTTCTACATCACTAATAGATTGTATAAAAATATATAAAAATACTTTTTCCTAAAAAAAAACCGGCCAAGTGCGAGTCGGACTCGCGCAAAGTTAATGTGCTAGATTTTTTGAGTCCGACACGCGCGTGACCAAATTTTATTGTTTGTTGTTATTTTATAGCTTATGCACTATAAACATACCAATTTTCAAGTTTGTAAGTGTTCCCGTTTTTAAAATAGAACTAAAACAAAAATGCCTCAGGACCATATAACTTGACCCCTCTCTTATATCAATGTTGTTGAAACGGGAGCTCACCACAATTGGTTACCATTAGTTGTGAGAAAAGTTGTAATATTTAATGATTTCAGACTTTTCCCATTATTTGTACTGTGAGACCTAGCTTCTTGCCAAATTTCATAATTTTAGGTCAACGGGAAGTACCCTGTAGGTTTTGCTTTTTTGCATAAATGTATGGAGATGAGGATATAAAATGCCATATCTTTTGATTGCGTCGTTGTAAAAAATTGAATTTTTCAGATCTTGTGTGGTTCATAGATCCTAATATATGGTATTAATTTCAACCTGATACATCTACCCGTTCGTGAGATAAAGGGTCTTGACAGACAGACAGACAGATAGACAGACCTATAATGGTTCAGTTTTTTTTCTTTTGAGGTACGGAACCCTAAAAAGTAGTTTTAGCTCAAGAAGAAGTGAAGCGCGTGGAGAATTAAATGAACTTAATGATCAGCTGATGATGCAGACAAAGATTTTTTTCGTTATAATATCCAGCTACTAATAGCAATTACCTATTCATTTCAATAAATTACTGTAATGTAATTCAAAGAAAAATTAAATTTCATGATCCCCCTAAATTAAAAAAAAATTATAAATTTTTTTCTATCTTTTATATATATTTTTCTAGCTTTTTTTATATATATTTTTTCTATCTATAGTGATGTACAGCGCGCTCAGGATAAGTCGGGCTATGACGGTTATTTTCTGCGCATGGGTGACGATTGGCTCACCACATGCCGCGCTCATCCCCGCGCGCGACTCATTTTTCGACTTCTGCGCAGAATCACCCCTTAGAAGGATCATCGTACTTTTTCTTACACCCTGTATAAATGCCTATCCTAAGACTATAGTCGCGCCGTAAACTCGGAAGTTTGGGTCATATGTCATTATTGTTATTGAGTTCTCTCAGCTTCACAAAAGGCCATATGATCGTCAACTATGTATTTTTAGTATGTCATGCCTAAAACATGTTATTCTCTACACAAGACCGTCTGAATCCGAAGATATGACGTCATCTTCTCTTTTGTTTGGAATTTTTTTGTTTTTTTTGTAGCTATGAAACGAAATGTCCTAAGAATATTCTGCTCACACCATGCATTGCATGGCATTCAGAACATACCAAGTTTGATCTTATATAGTTACGAAACGGCTGAATTATTTTTTGACAAATCATAGGTAAACATACGCCAAATAACTCCAAATACCCTCGTATGAAGCGTCAGGAATGCACCGCTGCTGCTTTCATGAAAGCAACTTTCACAGTATAAAACTAGATGGCGTTTACTTACAGTCTGAAAACTTATTATGGGATTTCGAGTATCCTGTTGAAGTGCATACCAAACATCAACACCAGCATTATTTTTAATTAAACTTTGTTGAAATTTTGTACGCTTTCAGCAGGAAAATTCGTCAGACATTCCGAAAAAACTAGCGCCATCTAGTTTTAGTGAGTTTTAGCGCTTTTCAAGGTTACGATTTGTAGTAGGGTTTGTCGACCCTTTCTTATATTTTGTCCATGGGTATGACTTTATTTTCCCAGTTTAAATTGAATATTGTACACGATTATATAAATTAAATACTTAAATATTTTTCACCTCAATAAGGAACGGCATGCGTAAACACGTTTCCATGATTATTTTTCACTGTTTAGTGCGGCCTTGATGAGTAAACAGAATATAAAACGACGGATCACTCAGTCTGGTTTCGAAACCGCGCCATGCATCGCCTGCGCAGCGTTTTCGCAAAGGTGTTATATTCGAAACTTTTATTTCACTGAATAATGTATATTCTATTCAATATTATGTAGATTACTCGTACAGAATAAGTATAATAACACACACATACACTGTTTCTGTTGTTATTTAAATATGAAATACTAATAAGTACTTAGATAACTTAAAACTTTAACAAAATGTGTTCTTTTTGTTTAGGACAAAGAGGAAAAGACGAAATTCAAATTAGAATCGAAGGAAAAACTTAAAGACGAAAAGAAAGAGAAGGTCAAAGACAAAGATAAAGAAAAAGTTAAGGACAAGGATAAAGAGAAAATAAAAGAAAAGGATAAAGAGAAAGTCAAGGAGAAGGATAAAGACAGGAAGGACAAAAAGTTGACTAAAGTGCCGTCAACAGTGACCTCCGGCGTGCCGTTTGAAGAAATATTTACATTGGGAGGTGAGTCAAAATGTTCCTATTTTATTTAACAATTTTTGATTTAACATTCTTCGATTTTTTTTTATCAAAAAACCAACTCCTCTGTTTCACAAATGGAATACAAACAAACGATTAGAATGTTCCCAATGCAAGATGCCCTGAAAAATGTGAATCTACCTCCACAGTCGAAGTATTGTAGCAGTGTGTGTCGTCCGTGTGGTGCCGGCAAAGAATAGTACCAACCCATCTTTACCCGTCGGTTTCGTAAGAGGCGACTAAGGGCTTATGAACCGGAGGATGGGCAGCAGCATCTTTCTGTGTATCGTACCATTTTACATACTGCGGTCACCAACAACAACGGTCGCCAGCCGCAACGCTTAAAAGCATGATGACTATGGCAGATCCCCTCCAAAGCACCAAACGTTTTTTCTGGAGTTCTGGAGAGAGCTCCCTGCCCAAATTGGAGCGACAACTACACGTATCGCTCCGTCCTGCTCTCACGCATAGCTCTGACCTGCTCTAACGCATAGCTCTCAAGCTGCATTAGTTCGACAGTACATTCGTTACTCAGGTCGTAATCGTTCGCCTGCCTTTATCCCAAATTATTAGGGTTCGGCGTAACATGTTATACGGCGTACAAAATAACTCGGGCTGTGACCGTTAATGCAGAGAAGTCGAAAAATAAGTCGCGAGGGTGAGCGCGGCAGGAGGCGAGCGAATCGTTCATTGGCTCTCCGCATGACACCCATGCGCAGAAAATAACCGTACCTGACTTATCCTGAACGCGCCATAATATTTCTCCATGACAGTCATATCAAAATTCACTTCTTCTTTTCTGATATCATGTTTCACACAGTCCATCCATCTTTTCTTCGACCTGCCTCGCGCTCTCATTTCGTTCTCAGGTAAAGTAGTGCCTTTACTTGAGAACGAAATGAGAGCGATATGTATGATAAGACAGCTAATTATGTGTGCCAATTTGAAACACCCCCAATAAGTGTCCAGTGTATTAATTTTGACGTGTATCTATAGTATCACAGAGGACGACATTTATATTCTGTGGTTTTATTTCCATGGACGCTATTTCGATACTAAATTTGTATTACAGGATGGCATATACTACACCCTGAGGATGCCCGAACTCTCAATCCTAGACAGACCGCCAGCTTCTTTAAGGCTGTCGGTGTGGCCCAGGATATGTAGCAAAGGATTGGTTACAATAGATCTATGCAGGTGGCATTGGCCGTTGGGAACAAGGAGCCCGGCCCCTTTATCCTCAAAACAAAACAAAATAAACATACACTGTACTGCAAATAGTTCATGTTAATGGGTAAAGTAGTCTTAATTGACTTGGTTCACCTGTGTTTTTCAGTGGCACTTCCAATCTTCGGGGTTCCCTTGCAGCAGTCAGTGGAAAGGTCTCGATGCCACGATGATACTCGCCTGCCCCTTGTGGTCAGAGACAGCATCGACTACTTACAGGTATAAATCTGGACTAGCAAACGACTTAACCTTACCTGAGCAAAGCCAACTTTACCTATATACAATACAGGGTGCAAAAGACAGCTTTCCGAAACCTGAAAGGGAATGAATGATCAGTTTCGTAGAATGATCATGCCCTTTCTGTGTTTTTGGAACGCATATCTCTTACACCTCGTATTCTCCGTTATCTCCGTATGCCGTAAGCCAGTGCCTTGCACGCCTTCATATATTTTTTTCGTAACCAATGAGATATTTTCCTGCTCGCAGCTTAAAATTTTTACCTCTTTGTAATATTAGCGGTCCGTGTGGAGCCGACTAAGAATAATACCAACCCACTTTTACCCGTGATTGTCATAAAAGGCAACTAGGAAGTTCAAACCGAAGGATGGGCAGCAGCGTCCTTCTGCGTATCGTACCATCGTACGTATTGCGATTAACAACAACCCCAGTCCATGGTGCCAGCCGCAACGCTAACACGCGTGGTGACATGGTATACGCTGCGCAAACTAACTCTAGCCCTTACTGTTATTTTCTGCTTATGGGTGACAGGCGGTGAGCCAATGAAAGATTCCCTCGCCTCCCTCCACCGGCCGCTCTCATCCCCGCGATTATTATTTGAGTTCTGCGCATCAACGGACAGTTCTAGAGTTATATTGCGCGGCATATACTTCCCCTGAAAAATGTACGACGCATTTTTGCAGCGAAATTCTGAAGGGAGCTCCCTGCAGGGGATATTATGATGTGATCTAAGATGTGATGATGATCAATAATAGTGTAGATTGGCATGAGATTCAGGCATATCTATTATAATACGTATTTTTAGAGAACCTACTCTAAAATCAGTTTAAATTATACAACACCGTGACAATAATGCCAAGGTCAGCGCAATGAAATAAAAATTATAATAAATTCGCTTTACTATGTATGTATTTTTTTAAATCTAAGGACAAAGTAGATTTTAATTTTGTATGCTTTGTACGAAATATTTAACACTTTTTTGTATGCACTTTACCATTGAAATAATTTACTAGTGTCCTCGCTCAATGAATCTCTAGAAGTATTAGTCATCATTGAAACCTATATTTATGTTTTTGAATGTGTATATGAAAGACCTTTTCTTGCGAACTATATACAGAAGGTTCTTGTTTTGTTGGTGTTTGTAAAGGAGGTCATTTGATTTGTTAAAAACTAACCTATTGTTGATGTCACGGGCTTGTGACTTTGGTTTAGTGTTCATAGCAAAATGGGTATTATACCATGGAAATAAAGCATAAATCACTAATCTTGGTAGATTTATAACAACTTTTTTTGGCATACTTGTAGTTAATCAGTAAGTATTGTTTTAAGCAGACGCTCATTTCTTACAAGGTCATGCACACATTATCATCGTTTCTAAAGTACACTCATGTTCTTGTACGTTTTAGCGAGTTCAAATAAAACTTATATTTTATAAATAGTTGTAGTTACCGTGTAAATACGAATAAAAAGGTCAGGTTTGTATGGGCAATCGATTTCTTTTTTCATATTCTTGGAGAAAGTTGTTCAGATGAATGGATAAATTAACACAACTTAGGCTTTACGGTTTCTTACCTTCTTTTTATTATCAATAGGCTTGCTTTAGATCTCGATCTAAAGACCTTAGAGGTGAGTGAGGTCGATGTCAGAACGAAAGCCCAGAAGAAGCCTGTTCACGCGCGACTTAAGGGGCTACCTCCGGTCCACTAGCGCCCCCATCAGTTAAAAATATATTATTCGCTAAATACGAAACTTAACAAAAATCCGGAAAGACAGATTGAAGTAAAGGTACATTTGTTTATTTAGAAACTATTTACTCTGTAAAATAAAGTTCACTGTAGTTACAGATACAAAAACTGCTAAAAGTGGCCGTTTTTCGCACTTTTTGTATCTAACTACAGCGTATTATATTTTTCAGAATTAATAGATTCTGAATAAACTAGGATAAGTTTACTTCAATCAGTTTTTCCGGATTTTCGATAAGTTTTGTATTTAGTGAGTAATTTATTTTTAAACTGATGGGGGCGCTAGTGGACGGGAGGTAGCCTCGTAAAGAGATTCGGTTTATATGTTAGGTTATTACGAGTATCAACCCTCGCTCTCTGCCAATCTATTCCTCGTACATTATAATCTGGATCTTTTCGAGGTAAGAGTGAACAGGCATTATCTCTGGTGAGCATACTATATCTTCTACCCCATCGTCACTTGCCACCAGGTGAGATCGGGGTCAAATGCTACTAGATTGGGCAATATTAGACATACTAAAACATATATAGTTGGTTTTTTCAGCGTTCAGCGAAATAATATTATTCATTAACCACTTATTTATTTGCCTGAGACCAGACTCAGCAATGCACTTGACGCTATCCCACTGGGGACTCGTTGGCTTTCGGTGCATTACCTGTATCTTTGTATTAATCAGCGAAAAATGTAACTAAAAATAGCAGTATACACTCGTTTTTCAACGGCATTTTATGTCCCGCATAAGAATGCGAGTCTTTGAATTTAGTATGGAAAACGGATCACATTATTGGAGGAGGAATGATGTTCCAGCATATACTGGCCGCGTATTTGAAAGACCTTTTGCTTGACCGAAATCCTTTATTCAGATAGGGTTAGGGAGTGTCCAAGAGCAGTGCGACTTACGTCTCTAAACCGACGACAAGTACGAAATAAAGTCTAACCTTTACGTGTTCTTGACTTTACCTTTTGCAATACAACTGACTTGCTTCCACCCACGTGGTTCGCATTAAAATTACCTACACGTGTCTATAATGTGGGTCATTGTAGGCGTAGTTCTGTATTCAGCTGCTGTTTCTAAAATGTGCTCATCTATGGTACTTACATCTATACAACTATCAATTTACACATAATATGGCTCAGAATAAGGGGTTATAGTAGTAGGATAAAAGAAATAATTCGTTAATGCAATGAAGGCATCATTCTATTAATTTGGTAGGGTTATTTTGAATATTTCATAACGGAGATGCGACATGCTGGCTGCATTTTATGTCCTGAATAAGAATGCGAGTCATTTGAATTTAGTATGGAAAACGGATCACCTTAATGGAGGAGGAATGTTGTTCCAGCAATCACTTCCCTATTCAAAGTAAAATATAAAAAGTTGCTCCTAGATATTCAAAAACAATACGAGAACGTAAATTGTTCTACCGCTGTTATTTGCGAGTATACTACTTTATTAGTCAAAAATCGTATGAGTCCTCACAGTTTGAGTCACAGTTGAAGTCTAGGTCTTAGTTTTTATTTTAAGTGTTTTGTACATTCCAAATATGCTCTGTTTTATTCTGTTTTCTTGCTCTGTTTAATTTTTTGCTAACTACTATTTTATAACTAACCTCCAGTGACCAGGGATGGGCTTAAAATCAGCATATTGCTGTGCCCATACGTATTTACAATAATGCTTTAATATGCTCTGCTTTATTTTTTATTCATATTATGTAATTAATTTGTAATTTTTAGAATTGGAAATAAACATATTTGTATTTGTATTTTTTTTGTATGTTATTGTCGTTATAATATTTGTGTGCGATTGATGTTTTTACAATGATTATATACATGTAACACATTGCCTGAGCTGTTTATAATGAAATTATTACAATGCGATGCTCTTCTTTTGGCTAAAGTAACCTTTATTTTGTAAAGACTAAAGAATGAAAAGCCAAGCGAAAATGTTTCTGTTTTAGTTGTATCGTGTACCTGTTTTTATGAAGACTTGTAAATTGTTATTATAGGGTGTAGAAACAAAATATTTTGTAATTAAAAATATCATGTTCTCACGAGGAGTAGAAAAAAAACTTCCTTTTCAACATTCAATATATCTATCTATACCAATATAACATTAAACCAGTGCGTCAGATGATTGATCTCGATATGGTATAAATGCTCTTAAATCCACATCACAGACTTTTGGACTTCGTCTGTTTGTTTGTTTACAGGTTTGTGCAGGCATCACACAAAAACTGCTAAACAGATTTTTGCACTTTTTTGTTTAAAAGCTTTTAATTAATAGTAACGGTTAAAACTGGCAAATTGCTCGAAAAACCAATGGCCGCTGGTGAACTGACGATCTAGTCTCATTCGCGGGTAGCCGCTAGTTTGGGTAGCGCAGGACCGATCGTAAAGATCTTTTTGGAGATGGCTTATGTCCATCAGAACGTCTTCGGAGTTAATTATGATAGCATATATTATCTCGCTGAAATTACGTCACCGGAGATATACGATTAATTATTATTTCAAAAAGCTCATAAGAAACCTGACAATAATCTTTACAAAATAAGCTTCGCGAACGTGTTCAAGCAATGCGAATGTATGTTATGACAAACCGTGATCTTATCAAGGAAACGTCATTTCCCCATGCGAATCTTCTCTTTTCCTACTGTAAACTTTATTGCATTGGCATTGCATTCATTTATTCCATCAGCATTATATTTGTGCTCTGCGTGAACGTATCTCTACTAAAACTCATTTGCTCACAATAAAAAGTTTGGCACATTGGTCAAAATCTCCTAATATTTATTTATTGTTGTAAATACCTGCATGTTAAATTCGTGAGTGTTCTCAAAAAAGTCACAAAAGCCAGTTATATGGTCCGAGTAACATTAACAACAGAGGAAGTAGGTAATTAAAGAACATGATTCAAGTAATTTTCTTAAAAAACTAATGGTAACATGCCTGAATACGCATTTTATTATCTCAAACATTTTCTAGGCAATCTGATTCAGTTGTAAAATAATCAATAAAACTAATTACATGTTGCGCCAATACACACACAGCTCACACTCAGCCAGATACACTCTAGCCATTTTGGTTGTAGCTATTCGGCGCAGAATTATCATCAATGCATTGTAACAAAATTAATTTCTGAACCCTAGATGCACGGACTCAAGTCTAACCAGATATACAGAGTGGAAGCGGATAAGATAAAGCTACAGCAGCTGCGGAAACTCTACACTGACCGTGGCGCCACCTTCCCTTATCACTGGGACGTTCCTGTGGCTTGTGCTATACTTAAAAGCTATATCAGGTAAGACTTCATTTTGAAGATAAATGGTTTCTACTTTTCGTACATGCTATTCTGCGGTAGAAAACTTGGTGCTAGACAATTAGCCAGGAGAAAATATTCTTATATCAACCATTATAAAGGAAAGGCCAGAAGAAACTGCACTTTTAATCAGTGATAATTTTTAATTTGAAAAAAAGGCGCGAAAGTAGTGTGTAGCTATATTCATAATTTTTGGCTCAACCCGTATTTTGTTTCACGTTGCGTTTTTTCTGTTTATAATTTACTGTGATCATCAAACACCTTGGTCATCAACTACTACGTTTCCAATAGAAAATACTACAGAAACAAGTTACGAAGATGCTAAGTTATGTCTTTTGTGCCGGAAACACTGGTTTTCTAACATTTCTAAACGAAACACCTCTGCTGAATAATCTCCTCAAATACACTTTATTATTGCTAGTTGAGGGCCTTTATTCCTGTAAACTAAATAAAGAAAGAAAAGAGAAAGTTTCCTGTAAACTAAGTAAAGTTGCAAAAAGAAAAGAGAGAGAGAGTTAGTGTAAAAATGTGTAAAGCAAACATTATGTAAAAAGCTTATTATAAATTGCAAGACTGTACGAGTATTAATGACAAAGAGCTCTGGTATTCCAGTGTGGTTTCTAGGATTTCTTGCCGTTTCTTTTACGCTGCCATATTTGCATTGTATTCTGCATGTTATGTTGTGATATGACGTTCAATAAATATTCTATAAAAAAAAAATTACACAGGATAAATTAACTCGGAAATCTTTACTGAGTTACACCATCTAACATTGACAATAAAAAAATATGCGAGTTCCAGTATCGCAAATAGGATGGACAGAGTGAGACTTGTATAAATGCTTATCGAAGTCCGGTGGTGCATCTCAGCCTAAATCTCAGTGTGCCCCTCTACTTGCTCGCACGAAGACCTTTACAATGCCACCGATAATGCTGTCTGTGTGGCGGAGTTTTGGTCCAATACAATATAAATCACGCCAGAATCGACTAGAAAGAAGAAGAAGCCTAAATCTGATGAATGTAATATGTTTTTGAACTTCTCCCAGTGAACTGCCAGAATCCATCCTGACTCAAGAGTTGCACGGGCAGTTCGAGCAAGCGACGGCAATCGCCGAGCCTCAGCGTGAAGCCACTATGCTCTCCCTCATCGGCAAACTTCCTCAGAGCAACTACAGTCTTGTCAGCTGGCTCATGAAACACTTCGAAAGCGTCGTAGCTAATGAACAGGTACCTGAGGTTACTATGCGTTTTCCCATTCTGTACAAGGCCAGACCACAGCCATAGGAAACTGCTCGCGTATAGATTGGAAATAACTTTTTTATTAAGTTCTTCCAATCCATACAATACTCCAGTAAAAATACGGTTTTGCAAAACATTAAATGCTAATAGCTACTTTTTTGTGTATATCGTATTTAAATATGATGTTAAGACGCAATATTTACGAATCCACCTAAAATTTAAAGCGGAATATTTTTTTCGAATAACAGCTAAGGGTAAAATAGTAATAGACAATTATATACTTTATATCATAGATAAACGTATACTTTACATATAGGCATCAAAATCCACCATAAATATATTTAAAAATATCAATTTATTTCAAAATGTAAAATCTCCACTTATTTTTACATATAAGGGCCAATAAAGTCGAGGTAAAATAATAGCAATAAACTGAGCTAAACTCAACCTTTTTAAATGTAAGTGATTCTTATATATATTCACAAAAATGCCATACTAAATAAAAAAAAAGTTTTTTGTAATCGCTGGTTTACAATGATTTTGTAAACATTTATGTTGGATTTGCCAAAAATTTAATTATATAGCACTATTTAAATTATTAGAAAGCAAAACGGATCTATTACTATTTTTGGTTGCGAAGATAAGCTGTATTTAAATTTCGTGCTATAAAAGTTAAACAATACAAAAAAGCTAATATTTTTAGGTGGATTCATGTATAATATGAAATTCTTGTATATAGCAAGCCGTAAATAAAAAAAATAATCTATTAACATTTTTTCCGAAATTCCATATTTTTTTAATGTTTGGACGGCAAAATAAATAAATAAATGAAGTAAATTTAGGTGGATTCCATTAAAAAGCTTTACACAGAAATATAATCTATCGATCTGAAAAAGAATCACGGCTATTATCAATTATTTCCGTTTCGCCATACAATCTCTCGTAATTTTACTGGAGTACAAGAGCAGTACGCAAATTGTCGCGTATATTTCGTAAAAACGTATAAGTATAATATCCTGTTGAACGTAGAAGTATACAAACTTTGTATGCTAGCTAGCTAGCTGCGACCTAGCTGCGATTGACAAAGACTACAGTCCAGTCTAGATTAGATTCGATTTTATTATCACACATTATCAATTTAAAATTTACATAAATTGTCAAGATATAATTTGATTGTTAAGAATACATAAAATAAAATTAAAGTAAAGTCAATATTTAAATCATAATTCTACAAAGAATATTAATGCTATCAAGATAAAATAATATACATGTCCATACCAAAAATTTGTACAATACTAAAAAGTACTGAAAATCTCAAATAAAAATCTGTAAAAACATATGTCAACTGACACTAAAAACTAATAATTATCCAAATATTCAATGTAAAAAAAAAATCAAAATGTCAAATCAATTAAATATGTCACTATTAATAAAATCATTTAATCATTTAGTTCTATGTGAACTAAGTCGCAGGCAAAAAACGGTCGTCATACGCAGCGCGTTATCTCTACTAAAGATATATATATTAAAATATATAAAATTTTGCTACTTAGATACCCCTAAATCCAAATCACAGATGTTTGGACTTTGGTCTGTTTGTTTATTTGTTTGAGCATCACGCAAAAACTACCCGACCGATTATAATGTTTTTTTTTTGTTTGATAGCTAATAGTTTGACTTATAATGTGAAGCTAGTATCTTTTAAATAAACAAATCATAAATAGATGAATTATTTTCAGTCGAATCACGTTAACATCCAGACGATATCGATAGCGATGGGCTCAACACTCAACATGTCGCTAAATCTACTCACCTACCTCATCACGAAGGCTGACAAACTCTTCCCGGACGTCGTACTTACCAAGTAAGTCGCTTTTGAAAACTCGTCATGTAATTATTGGATTATGCCAGCTCACTAAGTACCAGGATGGGGCAAGCCAGGCAACCCTGTTGATTTTGATACGTCTTCATGAAAGTATGTAGTAGTTATGTACTGATGACGTATAAAGAAATGACAGTTTTTTCCTACTGACTGTAAAAACTTATGGTTACGCCCAGGCATCCCTGTTTTATTTTGAACATTTCTTTTTAAAACGTTAATTACAAAAAAATATATAAAAAGAGAGTTCTTTTTTACTATATGGGGTGGAACATTTGAACCATATTTGTAGGGAAAGTAAGTTAACGTAAGTTTTACATTGTACTCAACGGAAACATATCTTAATTTTTTAAAACATCTAAAGCTGCTTTCAAGGATTTTTGACTATACGCTTGCCACACCGGGGCAAAAAACCGATACTAAAGCATAAAACAGGTGTTCCGTACTTGTCCACCAATGATATACTACAAGCTTTTACCTTTTGATTTTAAATTACACGTCCACTCGCACCTCACCCCTTTTTAATATGAATAAACTCGAAACGGGAGCTCACCTTAATAGTTTGTTAAAAAGTTGTAATATGTTATGATATTAGACCTTTCCTTTCACTTACTTTTCCTTTCACTACTTTTCCTTTCACTACTTTCATAAATTTCATGATTCTAGATCAGCGGGAAGTGCCCTATAGGTTTAGGTTTGGTTCATAAATGTAGGTAGATAGGGACAATAACAGCCGTATCTTTGATTGTGTTGTTTCAAATGTACACACCTTCAAGGATGCATGAACTATTTTATTTTAATCTATTTAAAGTTAACTACTAAAAGTTTATGTTAGAGGCTAGGGTCTATACTAGGAGGCCTGTATGATATACACCAGCCTCTCCTTCACTGGACCAGGAGAAAATACAATTGTAGTAAGTATTTACAAGCAGTAGTTATTTACATAAAAGTGCTGATTTAAGGTTTTCGTTTTTTATTTTGAGTTACAGAACCCTAAAAATTACTTTCTATACTTTTATAGCACCAATGGATAGGGCCAATCATAATAATTAGATGTTTTGATCAAAACTCACAAATACGGTATCTTACTTTTTTTATTGTTACAAGTGAGCTAACGACAAGGTACATTAAATGCAGCTTTATATCTCTTGTAGTCTCCTTTGAGTAAAATTTGGTACTTTAGAGTACTTTCCCTCCAGGTAGGTTTGATTAATTCCACACTGTATGCTTTATATATAGGCAAGCGAGTCTACTACACCTTTAGATCATGCTGCAGTAAAGTAAAAGATTCGCAATTATACCACTGCAAAAAAAACTATAATATACATATTTTATCTTTAAAAACCCTTAACTGTCCCACTGCTGGGCAAAAGCCTTCCTTCCTCCGTTCTCTCCACGACGTCGTATCCTGTGTATCCTCCTATAGCCTGAGAGCCAAACTATTTCACTGTATGAAGATTTAACAAAAATTCGTATCAGCATTTTTTTTTCGTCAAAAATTTGATTATCTGAAAAAAATATAGTAATCCACCCAAATTTACTTTAATAAAAATAAAGTTATTTACTTTAATTTACTTATTACCATTAAATGTTGAAAGACGCTGAAACCAGATGAAAATTTAATTCTATGGTAGCTATAAGTATCTTGTTTATCATCCCTATTGGATAGTATTTAATAGTTTGTTTTAAAATACTTAGTATAAATAAATTTGCGTTAAAAAATGTATCATAAACGCTTGTTGCCTCGAAAAATTAAAGCTCTTCACCACCTTTACAACTGAAAACAACAACAACAAAAAGTCCTCGCTTGGACAATTTAAGAGAATTTGTGCCTTTACATTGATGTTATTAGGGCGGTTTTTGATAGAAATGTAAAAGGAAAATTCCTTCGCTAGCGACACGAGGCATCAAGTATATACCTTGACGTAGGTGTACGTCTAAGTATAGAAGCAGCTGGTCTGAGCAACTCGGAAGGAACCGATCAATAATCACGCACATCACGTAGAACCAGTTGAGCTGCGCGGAAAACGTCACAGTTCTTTCGCGTGCAAGCCAACAAGTAGCCTTTGGTGCTTGCAAGAAAACTGGTAAGTATATTTTTATTTTTCAAAGAAGGATAGCTAAATCTAATGATTTAGTTTTTTGGAGCAATAAAATTTGACTGCCTAACCATAAATATTACTTCTTCGAGCAATTCACCTTACAATATGTATATAATTCAGCTGATATAATAATTATTTTTCAAACCTGTTGTAAATTCATTGACGTATTTAATATTTTCAGGATTGTGTCAAGATGAGGCGATGCAGAGATCATAGTCTATATGATAAAATATTATTCATTCTTCTCATCATGCCGAATGGAATGTGCGATATGTCGTTACGAGCTCATATTCTCGATGCGCGTTCGAGAAATAGACTTGGTGAATGTAATTCGTGCAAGGTGTTCGTTGGTTCATTATTTACGAACATACAACGACTTGCTAATTCAAAGACCCCAGGCTCGACAGCTTTGATTTTTCAACAAGGAAAACTGAATAAAACTTATATACGCAGTCAATTGACCCTGGACCACATAGAACCCCATGTATGCATGGAGCAATTGACGTTTAGAGACGACTGCCAGTATATGGCCATTAAAAGTCACAAATATATTCACTACTGGTGGATGGACAATACTGTTGAACCCGATCTACATAAATTTCTATGCATAGAGACATTACAAGTATGCTGCCCGAAATATCACTATGGACCATATTGCAAACCCTGTCCTGGAGCACCGCATAACACTTGCAGTGGGAATGGCAAGTGTCACGGCAGTGGAATGAGGAAGGGCAACGGCACATGCACCTGCTTGGCTGGGTTTACTGGAGGGAACTGTCAGTGGTGTACCACCGGATACTACGTATCGCACAACGATGACCATAAATTACAATGTTTCCCATGCCATGAATCGTGCTTAAACTGCATCAAAAGCACAAACAAAGGCTGCGTCACCTGCAAAACTGGCTTCTACCTTGACTCTGACAAAGCCTGTGTAGACATAGACGAATGTGACATCTACAACAGATGCCCGAGAGATCAGTTCTGTGTCAATACTATTGGGTCTTTTAGATGTGACAACTGTGATCATGCATGTGAAGGATGCTATGGACATGGTTATGACATGTGTATAAGATGCGCTAAAGGATATAAAGCCATAGGAAAATTTTGCGTTTCCAAAAAGACAGTGGAGCTTGTGCAAACAGAATTATTGATGGATAATAGGTAATGTCAGAATGTATTACAGATTATTTTGATGATTTATTTTAAAACTGTTATCAATAGCGATGAACTGATTTGTTGCAGGTACATGCTCTACTTAGGAATGCTCTTCGCAACTGGAATCATAGTGCCAATGTCCCCATTTTTTGGAAGCCTGGCTGCAGCTTTTGTGTTTGCATATATATTTTTAGTTGAATCTGCTGGGTTGTTTAGATTGATTTGGTGGTAATTGTTGCCAAAATATTATATGTATTAAGATTGTTAGTTAAGACGATATCAGTGATGTAAAACTGACTGATTTTAGTAATAAGAGGGAACAATTGTAATATAGAAACTCATCTGAGGACTCTTGAGGAGCCTTGGTTTCTGAAGTGGGCGTTTCATGACAAAATTAATGCACTTTATTCCACCAGTTGCATGTATAACAAGTGTTCAAGAAATATTTGTGTGTTATCGCCACTCGATTATAAAGGCATGCATTTTTCGATGTAGGTACTGGCTTGTTGAAATGTTTGATTAAACATCGGCACGTTTAACTTACTTAATAAATCATTTTGAATGTATATTTGTTTTATTTTGTTCTTTCAATATATCGTGCTAAGTAATTAGGGTTTTACCCTAACTGAACGATCTTGTAGGTAGGTGTTGTTACTATGCATTTAGAATCAGAGTTTTAGTTTCTTAACAACTATCAAATACTAGCTGTTGCCAGCGACTTCGTCCGCGCGGGATAATATCTACCCGTCCGTCCCTCCGTCCGTCTTTCCGTCCATCCCTTTCTATCCCTATCTAACCCTATCCTTCCCTAACTATCCTTTTCTATACCTATCTATCTCTAACCATCATTTTATATCCTTATCCATCCCTATCTTTCCCTTTCTCATCATATCAGCCGAAAGACGTCCACTGCTGGACATAGGCCTTCCCTAAAGATCTCCATGACGACCGGTCCTGCGCTGCTCGCATCCAGCGGCTTCCCGCAACCTTGATCAGATCATCGGTCCACCTTGTGGGGGGCCTGCCAACGCTTCGTCTTCCGGTACGTGGTCGCCACTCTAGAACCGTTAATCAGCTATCGGTTCTTCTTGCGATGTGCCCTGCCCACTGCCACTTTAGTTTAGCGATTGTCAGGGCTATGTCAGTTACTTTATTTCTTCTGCGGATCAACTCATTTCTGATTCGATCGTGCAGAGACTCCGAGGTCCCTTTCCGTAGCCCTTTCCATAGCCCTTTGGGTGACTTCGAGTTTCCTGATAAGGCCCATCGTGAGCGGCCACGTCTCGGTGCCATATGTCATCACTGGCAACACACACTTGTCAAAGGCTCTTGTCTTGAGACTCTGCGGTATTTTGGAAATGAAGATATTGCGGAGCTTCCCGAATGCTGCCATCCGAATATTTTGAAACTAAGTGGGAAAATTCTGGAAATGGGTTTAAGATACGTAAAATGTCTGCTTTCATTTGATACCCTACAAGCCCTAATCAGTAGAAAAAAATAAATTTGATGTCCTCTTTTTGGTCCCTCTTCCGAAGAGGGTTCACTTTATGATGACGTCACCTATTCAGTACGAATCCCCGGGTCGGTACGAATCTTCTGACACCTCATTTGTTCAGATCGGTTGAGGCATTGTAACTAGGTCAAGTGGAGTATCTTATCATATGAAAGGGCTTTATAGTATGCTGCAAATACCCCAAAAAAGGGCCTAACCTCAACATCCAAAGTAAAAGTATCATTCCAGCTCCAAATTTTTCTGTACAATCCACATACTGTTTGGTCAAAGGTTACACCATTTTTAGCTTCGGGTTTGGGGGGGGGGGGGTAGTAGTTGGGTTTTATCAGTTTTTCTTAAATATTTAGAAAACTATGCGGTTTAGCTTCAAAGTGATCGGTTCCAGAGTTACGGGGGGTGTAAAGTAGCAATGGTTCGCTTTTTTAGATTTTTGGAAAAATATGACATTATCATAAGGAAACTATTTTTTTCATACAGAATTGTGTTATGTTAAAACAAATTGTGATTTTATTGGCTGGTGGATGTTAGTGATAAGCCCTTGAAGGAACTACAACCTCACCACCCTCTCAAGGGGCGCTACTTTTTAAAGGAAAAGAGGCTTCCACAGGCCTAGGAGGCCAGATAAACCTGTGGTAAGGAGAAACCCACTCTGAACTAATAAAAATACATACATAACATCACGCCTCTTTCCCGTTGGGGTAGGCAGAGACCACAGTCCTCCACCTACTACGATCTTGACATACTTCCCTTGCTTCCTGTACTTTCATCAATCCTTTCATACATGCTCGTCGGTTTAGGGTACTTTTAACCTGGCCTTTATTCAGAACGTCCTGAATTTGGTCCTGGTACGTTCGCCTAGGCTTTCCCCTTCCAACGTTTCCATTCACTCTCGCCTGGTAGATCTCTTTCGTCAATCTTCGTTCATTCACCCTCTCTACATGACCAAACCATCTCAGCATCCCTTTCTCGATTTTGGTCACTACGTCTTCTCTTACGCCACACCGTTCTCTTATCACACTATTTCTAAAAAATATTAATAAAAATGTCAAATGATTAATGCGACCTTATTTTAATGTAAATCATCATCAATCGTCTACAAACATAGCACCCTCTTCTTAATCTTCGTCTATGATGTTCGTGTCCCTGTTATCACACCCTAGGCCTAAGCAATTACCGCATATGTTTAAGCAGTTTAGACCACTCTTTCTGCACTCGCAGTTACGCAATATTCTTTGTCTAAAAAAAATACCATTCCCCCCCCCCCCCCTTATCTCCGTAAGTATAATATTTATTAAAATATATAAATAATTATACCCATATGCATTAGGTGACTGTGTGTTTTTGAGTGTGTAAGTATAAGAGTGTGTGCTAGTGTGAGTGTGTTTGTGTGTAGACGTGTGTGTTTATTAGTATGTAAGTGAATATAGACCGCCAGTAAACTTTTTTATTTTATAAATGTAAGCAGTTCTTCTGTTTTATTATAGTCCTGCTCTAGTAGCCAAACTGATAATTTCTTTTTAAGATCATGCTGGTTTAGCTGTGATAGATTGAGAAGATTGTTTAATTTTGAGTAAATGTGGGGGCTCAGCACAAAGAATTGGTGTTCGGCAAAAGTGGTTCTGTGCGGAACTTTTACATTCCTCAGTCTGCGTTTGTTTGTGGTGGGGACTGGGACCAAACGATGTTGTCTTAAAGTCGATTGTAGCACAAAGAGCTGTCTGATTGTAAGTACATTGGAGTCAACATATAATTGTGTCGTAGGGTACCGAAAGGGCTTTTTGATCATTACTTTTAAGACAGCTTTTTGTGCTCGGTCAAGTTTGATAAACGCTGTTTTGTATGTGCCACCCCATACGCATATGCAGTAAGTCGTGATTGACTGACATAGCGCAAGATAAAAATACCTAATTATTTTAAAAAATCTCGATATTGTCGAAAGTGAACCAGATCTCACTAGTTCGTCTGGCGAGATCTAGAATTGTCAATCTCAACTCGAGTAACTCGAGATTCATCATCATCATAACATCCCACGATGGAATTCTGGAGTTACCTTCAGAATCACAACAAGGACGGGTGCTAAAATTTGGATGAAAAGTACCATAGTTTAGCACGCTTGATAGCGTTGTGGCTGGCACCACGGACCGCGGTCCGATACACAGGACGCTGCCGCCTATCCTTCGGTTTATAGTCCCTACGACATCCAGAAATGGGTTGGTGCTATTCTTTGCCGGCACCACACGGACAGATTGCATTCCTTAAATGTGATTTTAATACTCTACAGATATGTCCCCCCGCTGCAGTCGCTGCCAGCGGAGTTCCCGGACTCTGCGCAAGAGATCAGCGCGGAGCTCCGCAAGCAAGAGTCTTTGCTGAGCCAGGTTCACGCCGAGATGCATGCCGGCTTCATCACGCAGTCGCGAGACCAGCAGTTATGGGAGGCACAGCGGATCGTCACACAACTAAAGGTAGAGTGGAAGTACCACACCCATTGCCTATTACTGCCACTAATAAGGCAGTAGGTGATACCATCAGGTGGTCCACCTATTTCTTGCCGTTTCTTTTTGGCTAAGTTTGCAATAAAGGTGGTTTGCTTAGTGCCTAGTGAGTCGACTGACTGCTCGATAGGATGATACGGTGGACACACTGAAGTCGAGTCTCTTAGAGCCCACAATCATTTGTGGTCTTATGTTAACCTAGCTACTAGCCAAGCGACAAGCCAGGCGCCAAGCCTACAGAGCAGACAGGTCCAAGAATCCTAAATGTTTTAGGCGCTAAACGGGCCACCCCGCAGTGCGTTTCTAGCCTTCCACTGCAATAGAACGCATCTTTGATGACATTCATAAGTTAATCTAAAAAATAAATTTTAAGCTTTACTTTTAAAAAATATGTATTTACAAATGCATTTTATTGATTACAGAGAAAACTTCGTTCGGTTCAAAAATCTGTAGAGCCCAATGTTAATGCGTCTATTCCTCAACAAACTTCTGTGGATGAGAAACCATCGCTTGAAGAAGAGCTATCGAACAATGGAACTGAAACCGCGGTCTCCTTACAAGAACCAATCGCCGCGCAACCAGAGGAACCGGTGACAAGTGCAGTAGAAACTGCGGCTTCCGACCCGCAGGAACCGGATATCGCGTCGCCTCACTCAAACCCGCCTTCTAACTCTATTGACGTTTTCCCCGAATCGAAGGGATCTCCAGACACAGGCACGGGCACCGAACCCATCTTCGAAGCAGAATTCGAAGACAACTTTGACTTAAAATCAGAGAACAAAGAAACCCCAACTGACGCGGATCTTCCTCTCGACACAACTAATGAAAACCCTAAATTTACAGAAAAGGAATTAAAAATACTAAGGTTACAGCTAAAAAACGCAGAATATCTGCAACTAAAATCATTGCTTCAAGCAAAAATTAATTCTGAACAATTTGAAATTGTGAAGCTGAGAAGTCATGTTGCCTTAAAAAACAAACAGGAGGGAAATTCTCAAAAAAATAAAGAAATCAAAGAGTACACTCCAGAAGAACAAGAACTGAGGCAAAGACTGATGAAGGAAAACGCTCAGTTAGAGCAGAAACGACTGGCTTTAATCAACCAGATTTTCCAAGAGAGAGTCGCATGTACCCAGTTTAAAATTGAACTGGCAATGAAAGAAATTCTTTCTAAATCCTAATTATGTTTGTGGTTACGAATGTTTGTGATTAACATTAGATCTAGTGACAATTTGAACTATGATTTACTTATTTATTAATGATTAATGTATATTAATAATGGACTTAATTCCCAATGGTAGAAAATTTTAAGGAATGCCTAGTACAGGGCGTAAGGGACAGTTTACAAACAAATTGTGAAAAAATCGGCGTTTCAGTTTCTGTCAACCTGACCCTTCCACCCTGTATATAAGATATTTATTGAAAAAGGTACGGTACATACTGATTGTAAATGGACCAGGCAAGAGCCGTTAAGATCTGCAATATGCGCAGGACGAAAAACCTAAAGCATATACGTTTCTTAAACGCGTTTGTATCGTCTTCAACGCGCGTTCGAAACGCGATGGATTTCGTATGAATCGTATGAATGAAGTGGAAGGAACATGCCTAACCCCAGCAGCCCCGTTCTGCACCTATCTGATTTTTTGTCGATATTTGATTTGATATGTTAGTGTACACATGGGCTCATGCATGGTTGCCGAGTTGCCTAAAATAGGTATGTACAAGTAAAGTTTTTGTTACAATAAATTAATCCATTTGTTATCACGTGAATGAAGTGCCATCGAAAATAGACCGTGTAAAGAACTAAAAGCAGGCTACGTTTTGCCTGCCTCTCCTCAGCCTGCCACAACTCTGGCTTGTCAAGTGCAAATAGTCCACCTCTAAAATCTTTAAATCACATATCGATAGTAAAACAAAAATAGCTGCGGAATTTTGCTTTACAATCTATCTGTAATCTGAACATGTAAACATGATCCCACCAAAAACATTCTGTAAAAAACTAGCCAAGTCACGATGGAGCTGCTTGTTTATCTCTAAAAAATAAAGTAATCTAGACAAAGTCGTACCAAGTCTAAGGTTCCTTACTGCGATTTCTTTATTATTATAGTTACAAAACCAGGTGCTCCATGACACCATTGCACCAATCTGTCGGCAGAACCGCAACCCATTGACGATCAACAACAGCCTAAAATGAGACACTAGCGTCCAATTAACAATACCAGTATGGGCTATTATCTCGCTTTACAAACATAGGTAGTTACAACAGATATGACATTACGTGTAAACAAAATTGACTTGTACCCACTAACGTATACAGAATCCCAACAAAAACATAAATGTAAAAAAGTGGAAGCCAAGTTAATTATAAAGAATATGCGTGGTTGTTGACTTCACCGACAAAAGAAGTGATATCTAAATGGGTGCCAAGTTATGTTAATAATTTTAAAATTGGTTTATAAGAACGTACAATATTCTAAAATAAATTTACAACACAATTTCTTACTTTTTCTGCTATAACAATTTTTGTTATGTAGAAAATATAACATTTGAAATTTTAAAAGTCTAATCATTAACACAGGCAGATAAATTAGGATAAAATTGAAGTTTAAGATTTGGCTTGGCTAGTTTTAACAACCACGCATATTCTTTATAATGAACTTGGCTTCCATTTTTTTACATTTATGTTTTTGTTGGGATTCTTTATACGTTAGTGGGTACAAGTCAATTTTGTTTACATGTAATGTCATATCTGTTGTAACTACCTATGTTTGTTAAGCGAGATAATAGCCCTTACTGGTATTGTTAATTGGACGCTAGTGTCTCATTTTAGGCTGTTGTTGATCGTCAATGGGTTGCGGTTCTGGCGACAGATTGGTGCAATGGTGTCATGGAGCACCTGGTTTTGTACCCTTCAACGGCCAAGTCACACAACATATACTATTATAATAAAGAAATCGCAGTAAGGAACCTTAGACTTGGTACGACTTTGTCTAGATTTCATTACTTTTTAGCGATAAACAAGCAGCTCCATCGAGACTTGGCTAGTTTTTTACAGAATGTTTTTGGTGGGATTTCACTTCTTTTTGTAGAAACGTGATTTATTTTACTTATTTTTTTTTTGTTTTTTTTTCGGGTATCACCGCCACTCTTAATCCAATGCATTATATTTTGACCAAATTTTGAGCGAAATTAATATTTTAGTGTAATTTGTTTATTTAATCTTGTGTTTTCTAATGAGGGTCACCAGGTACTCCAGATCTTCGATTATCCTAGTTTTTATAGTTTTCCCTTTATGTGGCCATTAAACGTTTATGGAAAGTACTAGTTCTATTTTGATGATCATGAGTGATCTCTGCCTACCCCGACGGGAACAAGGCGTGATGTTATGTATGTATGTATGAGTGAGTGTCATAAATGCGAAACTTTGCTTTCGCTTAACTTCGGAACTAAATGACCTACAGACTTGAAATTTTGGATTTTAAGTATGTGATTACAGCTTGCTGGATGACGAAAATTTCTGCGTTCTGGTCTTATCCAGAGGTTCTCAAATATGGGCCTGAAACTGCGGCGAAATGGTTCCAGTAAAGGATGGTACGGCAGTGTTTGCTTCGCGCTTGACTTGGCGGGGGCACTATCGTGCCCCCAGATGTGGTGCACTCTTCTGGCTCCCGGTTCGACAGATTTAAAGGCCGGTTTTCAGTATCTGTTTTGTAGAGCCTCAAGAACAGTGCTTTAGAGAAAAGACGTAAGCGTTGGCTGTTAGTGATCAGTAATATCCGACTTGCCTCTTAAATCAAATAAAATTGCAAATATTTAGGTACTTGAAAGGCACAAAATCTACTAAATCACTCGCATTCAAGTCATTCTCCTAAAGCACTAAGACAATAATGCAGAGAATCGAAAAATTTCACAACCACCAATTCGAACCTGCGTCCATTTGTTTTATTTTTACTAATGTAAACCGTTCATAAAGAACGGTAAGAAATGTTATTTGAATATTAATGTAATTTTTGTATAATTTTGAATCATAGATCCAGTAATTGTGCTTTTGTTCTTAATGATCGTTTTTACCGTAGGAAAAAAGAAAGATTGTAAGAATATTAGACTGGACCATAACCACAAGCATAAGGTTTAAATAAATAACAAAGCAAGCGACGCGATACAGCACCGGTACGATATTTGTTGGCTTGCAATGATATCGCCATGCTCACGCGCTTGTCGCGTCGACCAGCGCTTACTCGGTGAACTTGAGATATCGCCCGTGTGCTGAACTGCAAGCCAACAATATCATACCGCTGCTACATCGCGTCGCGCCATAGAAATAACGCACGTAGGATAGTATTGATAAATCCCTCTCAATTTTGAGATTGCTCTCAAGATATATAATAAATAATGTGTATCTTGAGAGCAATCTCTCACTTAAGAGCAATTTTCTGAAAACCCGTGCGCGAGCTTCTTGCGGTGTGTCAGCGGATGAGGGCAGGGTAGAAGCAAACAATAATATAACTGACGTCACTTCGCCATATATCACCTCATCTCCCCCAACGTCTGTCACCTCAGAAGGGTCGCGCATGAACTAACTATAATACTTACGCGTGCTTTAGTTTTTTGTAACATAAAACTGCTTGCAGTGCACTCAAACAAAACTACAGTAGTATAGCATTTGTTGTAGGTTTGCCATCAGCCGGCGCACAGCGACTTGCGCCTCGTCAGTTATGTGGACACGAGAAGCCATAACCGGTTTTGGGTGCGTTTCCACCAGTGCTGTGCTGTGCGAGGGAGCTAAGCTGGAAGCTGGAAAGTCCCACCCAATAGGATTGTTCCATTTGACAGCGCATTTGACAAGCTAGGAAAATGGCGCAATGCTATTGCTTGGAATTTTCCCAGCTCACTGCTTACTTCGTCCGATCTGCTTAGCCCCCTAGCAACGCCCTGGGGGCAAAATAGCGTTAGTCTATGAAGTCTAGCCAAGTGGTGGTGCCCCTTCTAAGATATTAGGTTAAATTTGTTTGTGGAACTGTACCGCACAGATTGCAGCCATTCTGCTACCATATGACGGCTTAAAAGCCATCTAAGATGGTTCAAACGAGTAGGTAGTTCCTATTGATGGAAAACTCGATGGTTTATGGCTAAACTTAATATTTTAATCCTAAGATGAACTAAAACAGTTACTTACTTTGTACTTTGCTTCATAATTTGTAACTATGACTAGAAATACTAGACAGTGAATTGTAAGTCATAATAATAATAATAGTACCAATTTGTTTAATTTTAAGTTGATATTTTATAAAAATGACGATTATAAAAAAAATTATTACTTTATAACAATGACGAGTATAAAAAAATATTACAATAAACTAACTAATGAAATTAAGTCTGTTTTAATTTTACTCATATTTCCATTTTATTCATTTTTTGTTAAAGTGTCGTGATTTCTTTGTATATTATATCGTTCAGGGGCTTAATGACCAAGATACCATGTCTATTGTGCCAAAATGACCATAGTCCCAAAAAGGAACATGGTGCTAAAATGACCATAGTCCCAAAAAGGAACATTGTGCTAAAATGACAATGATGCTAAAATGGCCATAGTGCACAATCAGAACATAATCTATTACACATATAAACCCAAACGAATGGCCTCGGTAAGACGGAGCATCATTTGAGTGAGATCGGCTCGACCGATTTGCCTGATTCTTTTTTGTTCGTAATTTAA
Organism: Athrips mouffetella; assembly: GCA_947532105.1. Lineage (NCBI taxonomy): Eukaryota > Metazoa > Arthropoda > Insecta > Lepidoptera > Gelechiidae > Athrips > Athrips mouffetella. The sequence goes on from OX383956.1 coordinate 14,190,975, forward strand.
GGAGAATATTTGTAAGGAAACAAAAATTGGAAAAGTTGTCAAAATCGGGAAAAACTGAAACTTAGCTTCCCGGCTAGTTTACATATCAAACGAGCATTACATATTAAACGAGCAATATTTGTAAAAATGGGTTTCGAGAAAACGGCTCTAAGGATTACGGTCAAATTTACCATCGGTTTTCGGAGGCGAAAAATCGATCTAGCTAGGTCTCATGTCTGGGAAAATTCGTTTTCCCCGTACTTTTAAGCATTTTTTTAAATAGCGCGTTTTAGACAAACCCCAAAGCGCCATCTAATATTTGAATATTAAGGCAGCTATTGTAGATCGAAACTTGGTCGCCCTCTATATGAGGTTTCTTCTAGCCAACCCGTGGTCGTGTATTATTGCAGTTATGTTCATAAAATTATTATTTTATGCGACAAGCAACAGGTTATTGCATAACATAGAGTGACACTTATCACTGGCTATCTTACAATTAATCATTATGATAATTCGATTAGGCGAAGGTGTAGTTACCTTCAATTCACTTCTGATAATTTAATCATGATTCATATGAAATGCTTCGCCTCATGCCTTCTAAAATCAAATAAATTATTTCTGGTTTTATGATCGAATTTGTTTAAATACCTATCGTATCAACTCTCAACTCCTACACGAAACGTTAAACTATGATGTCAATTCTTGCAAATCAGATGAAGTCATCGGATGTCTGGTATATTTCGACCTCCACATTGTATTATAATACAAGGGGTGTTCAATATGGAGTGATAATGAACAACATTTTGAAAGTAAAATTGTTGATGTTTATGAGTATTGATTGATAGTTTATTTCACTAAAAGATGGTATCAAATACGTAAGCCTTAATATTTAAAAACGTATACTCGTAATAGGTCTTTACCTATGAAATTGCCGAAATTTTCTTACAGATTAATGAGATCATAATTCCAATAATTCAAATGCTATTTTTTTCATTTGTCTTATATTTGAAAGTTGACTTCAAGGTTATCGATTTACAAATAAAATAAAGTTTTTATTTTTAGTTTGATATATAAAATTAAAGGTTCGAAAATTGTTCGTCTTAAATGTCGTCCGATTTCATCATTAGATTTGTTATATTTTTTTACAGATAGTATTTTTCGAATATTAAATTTAAGCTTCTATTAGCTTAATGTCTTCCCAATAATGCTTAAAAAAAATTAAAAAATTCAATTTATAATTCCTGATAAAAATGCAAAAATGTTAGTACTGGAAATTGAGTTTACCTAAAATTGAGTTTACGTAAAGTTAATCAGCCAGTCAGCAAATCCAGCTAGCATTTTCAGTAAAAAAAGATTTCTGTCCGATAGGGCAGAAAACACCTTTTGAAAGTTAGCTGGATGGCGCTGCAGGTCAGCATAAGGAAAATCTATCATGGTGCCACCATTATACTCGTAGTTATTATGAAAATGATTAGTTCAGTTTGATTACTACTGTCTATAATGTTAATATATTTTATCTACTCCTGTACCGGAATATTCCGAATTCGAAACCAATGACAGATTCGAAATTGAGGTCATTCATTGTCCGCTATCATTTTCATTTCCACACTGTTCCATACTACGAGCAGTACGGAAATGGAGTATGGATTTTCATTCCGCAACTGTTATAATACATAATTTTCAATCTGCATAGGCTAAGGCAATACTACCACAGTACTACATACAGCCTATTTTAAAGTAATTTTGTAAAAATACTTTTTACTGGGGTGACGACTGCCTACCTATATTTAAAAGAAAACGGAGAGTACCAGGCGTGACTAGGAGTACCTAAATCGACAAGAAGCTGACAGTTGGCTCGCTTCTATATAAAGTGACATTGGCAACAAAAGAAGTGATTTGAACAAAATGGAAAGTATGTACCAGGAGAACATGATTCTACAAGAGGCTGTCAGTAACCATATACATGAAATTAATCTTAAAGCAACGCCATTCACAAGCTCTGGATCTGGAATAACTTCGGGAATAACTTTAATTAACTGTACTAACTGTCCTCTTAGTTCAATAAATTGATCACTACTCTTTAAAAAAAAAAAAAATTCGTCGGTCGTAGATAAAGTTTTGTATGCAACTCTATACGTAATTAGTCATTTTAACACTCGATCTATACTATTTTGAAAAACCAGATCTCGTGTTAAAATTACTCTCATTACGCAACAGTTGCATAAATAACTATTATATGAATTTTCACAGATCAATGGATAATACCGTAGGAGATTTTTTTAATTTCCCAACACATGTTCCTTATGGATAATTTTAGTTTAGTCTACTGAGCAAGCCCTTTTAGTTTTTGGTACACCCTGTGTACTAAATTTTATTCTAAAAAAATCATAAAGAATATCCAGTAAGGTAGACAACCAAATTGTAATTAAGTCAATGGAACCAATTTTGGGTAAATCTCATATTTACAATTTGGTACAGGAACACCCCTTATATGGAATTACACAGATCAATTGATACTGGCGCAAGATATCTTACATGGAGATGCTTGGTCATGCAAAGTTTCATCAAGATTCTATGAGCCGTTTTTGAGAAAATTTCAATTTTTCATTTTCGTTGTATGACAGCTACCCTCAAAATGAGAGCCAGCAAGAAACCACTTAGAACCCTTCGATGGATTTGCATAAAACTTTTTAATTCAAAATATGGTGTCAATCGGACCATTCGTTTAGCCGCTAGGCCAAAGCGTGACGGACAGACCGACCGACTGACGGACGGTCATTTTTGGGAGACTTGTTTTTTATGATGTATAAGTGATATAGAACACATTTTTGAGAAAATTAGAAAATCTTTTTTTTTTCACGAATACAATACCTTTCTCGCTCCGCTCGAAAGTAAAAACGTAAGTAAGTAGTTGAAAATCGTCAAGGAAAATTCCCTATTGAACAAAACTAAGGGTTTGATAGATGCAACTCAACAAGTTGAGTTTGAGCAAGTTACCACCCTCCCCACTGCCAGTCCTCTACTCGTAGTACCTACATCGACGGAGGAACAGATACCGAAGCAAAATCGAAGATGGATCCCATACTGAGAGTTTTGGGAGGACCAAAAAGCTTTATTTTTCAAATGGATCGAAGCTCCGGAAAACTGCAGGGTTCAGGGTCCAAAGATATGTTTAAACTACGTTGAAAAGTGCATTGTTCGTTTGTCTGTAGTTGTTCATTTTCTTGGTCATCCTCACTACTTATTGAAAGCCGAAGTATAGGGTGGTTTACAATAGCATGGGCAACCGAGCCTTGCTTTGTATAATCTTAACCAAATCCCACTAACAGATTGCGCTGTAGGGTTTCCGAAACGCGCTATATTCATGAAATGTTGATAAAACGGAGAAAACGAATATTCCCAGATATTGGATTGATTTTTCGCCCAGAAAAAACCCGTACATACACAAAATTTTATCAAAATCACTAGAGCCGTTTACGAGAAATCGATTACGAATATATATACTTACAGATATATTTAACAAATATTGCTCGTTTAAGTATGGGCAAGAACGATAATGGTATGGGATAAGTAACCAACAAATTTTAAAGTTGTGTAAGTATTTTCCATCATTATATCAGCCAAAATTTATCTAGCCCTTGTGGTAGAGATAAGGTCGATGTTGAAACGCCCTTACTTACCCAGAAGAAGTCTATTCAACCGCGACTTGAAAGTCACATAATCTTTAGAATACAATACTTAGAACCGCAAGCCGGAGTTTGATGCAGAGTGATCCCGTTCGGGATCGGTTAGGTTCCCCTGCATACGAGTAAGCAAGCGTTTTGCGGCATCCGCCAACGGGTGTGGAATTAACCAAACTCACGATTTGCCAGTCAGTTTCTTTATGATTGTAGGTACTACATTGATTTTATCATAAACCTAAACGAGTTCAGGTTTTTGATTAAAAAAAATCTGGACTTGTTTAGGTTTTACGATAAAATGAAGTCATCATTTTGTCTTATTCCGGTTAAACCTGATTTCATCATCATATCAGCCGAAAGACGTCTACTGCTGGACATATACTGCCTCCCCTAAAGATCCCCATAACGACCGGTCCTGCGCTGCTCGCATCCAGCGGTTTCCCGCGCCCTTGACCAGATCGTCGGTCCACCTTGTGGGGGGCCTGCCATCGCTTCGTCTTCGGGTAGGTACGTGGTCGGCACTCTAGAACCCTTACGCCCCATCGGCGATCGGTTCTTCTTGCGATGTGCTTTGCCCACCGCCTCTTTAGTTTAGCGATTCTCAGGGCTATGTCAGTTACTTTAGTTCTTCTGCGGATCTCCTCATTTTTGATTCGATCGCGCAGACTCCGAGCATAGCCCTTTGGGTGACTTTGAGCTTCCTGATAAGGCCCATCGTGAGCGGCCACGTCTCGGTGCCACTGGCAACACACACACTGGTCAAAGACTTTCGTCTTGAGACACTGCGGTATTTTGGAGGTGAAGATATTGCGGAGCTTCCCGAACGCTGCCCATCCGAGTTGGATTCGACGAGTAACCTCTATTCTCTAAGTTAGATTTACCCAGCTGGACTGTTTGTCCCAGGTATACGTATTCATCGACAACTTCGAGCGTAGAGTCTCCAACTTTGAGTGCAGTGGGTACAACAAGGGTTTTAGACATAATTTTCGTCTTATCCATGTTAATTTTAAGACCCAATTGTTGTGAAACTCTACTGAGGTTATTGGGCATCGTGCCGAGATCTTTCAGGGTCTCATCTCTTCAAGTACTCGCCATTGATGTTGATGCCAAGTCCTTTCCTGTCCAGGAGTTTGAAGATGTCTTCCAATGCAGCGGTGTACAGTTTAGGAGATATGACGTCTCCCTGTCTCACTCTTCGCTGCACTCGGATAGGTTTCGAGTCCTGGTCCTGAAGACGAACTGATATAATGGCGTTTTTGTACAGATCCTTCAACACTTCAATGTACCGATAGTCGACTTGGCACCTCAGGAGAGATCGTGGCACGGCCCCCGTCTCGATCGAATCGAAGGCCTTCTCGTAGTCCACAAACTAGGCAAAGTGGCTGGTTATACTCTTCGGTCTTCTGTATAACTTTCCGTAGCGTATGTATGTGGTCTATGGTACTGAAGCCTTTACGGAAACTGGCTTATTCGGGAGGCTGGAAGTCGTCGAGCCTACGCGAGAGACGGTTCCTTATGACTCTCGAGAACAGCTTATAGACATGGCTCAGAAGTGAGATGGGTCTGTAATTCTTCAGCAGGGTCTTATCTCCCTTTTTGAAGAAGAGCACCACCACACTTCTGTGCCATGCCTGTGGCGTTTTCTCTTCGAGTATGTATGATTATGATTTCATCATATTCTTACAATATAGGTACTTAATACATTTCTGTATAAAGTACACAATTTGGACCCTGTATAATATGACGATAACTTTTCTCATTGACATTAAATGTTGATGGATGAAGCTAAGCTTAATCTGTGAAAAACGCTAGAAAATCCGTTAAGTAGTTACGGATTATTAGCGTATAGTACAGAAAGGCGGATAAAAAAATACTTTTAAAAATATTGTTTTGGGTTTTGTTATTTTATTTTTTAATTTAGGTTTTTCATTTTTTTTTACTAGCTTAAACTGTCCCACTGCTGGACAAAGTTTTTTCATATAATTTTTTTATTTAATTTTTTTAATTCAACCATCAAAGAAAATTTTACCACCCTAATTTTTGGATTGGTACAGATACACGGGTTCTACTGACGGGCTACTACGGCACTACACATTATTTTGGCTTCATGGATACAAACCTACAACAGTCGACATTGCATTTTTCCGTTACAGACCCATTTTTCTTTGGAAAAGTTGTTTAGTTTCGTGTTCTGAGCACACCCTTGAGCTGTCGCACGCTTTTGCATTTACACCCTGTATGTATAGATAGCATAGCATTACAAATAACTTTGAAAAAAAGAGCATCTATCAGCCTTTCCATACATTTTAACCCGAGATTTTTACACAGGGCTCACAAAGCAATCATTAATTGTCTAGGTACAGGTCTAATATAATATATATATTGCGCTTGTACAGGCAAGAGCTTTTCAAGCTTGATACATTGGACCATGTTTGAGGTGGTGCTTCTTCGTTGCTAATGAGCACAGTTAAGGATCCTCCGTGCCGACCCTTTCCCCGAACAATATAATCTGGATATTTTCAAGGCTAGAGTGAACAGGCATTATCTAGGTAAGTCGCTACATCTTCGATACCATCGTCACTTTTCACCAGGTGAGATCGGGGTCAAATGCTCACCCATCACCTTTAAAAAAGAACTGAATCTGCAATACGCTACAAACCCGTCGCCCGAAACCAGAACCCGCTCGAGGACAGTGTTTCCACCGACGAGCGGCCGTGTGTACCACTCCTTTGCATATTTCTGTGCTCCGGTTCGAAGGGCAAGGGAGCCAGTGCAATTACAGGCACAAGACATACCATCTTAGTTTTCGGGGTGGACAATGCTCTATGCTGTCTTATATTATTAGTGCTGAATTATGCCAGCTGGCTGGCCTACTTGCTCGTTTGATCACTTGTGCGCTATAAAAAAAATACTATTCTTTTTTCACAGGACCCAACTGTCAAGCTTGACATGCTCTTAAAAGTACTTACTTAAATTAATATAAACTGAAATAAAGGTAGTGCGGATATTTGCGAGGTCTTTTGAGATCTTTGATAAAGCCATGCTAAGTATGTAAATATTTAATTTCTATTTATCACCGCTTACTTCTTCTACTTATGGTTGAAGGTCATTCATTGGCAACAGGTGCATTTTCGCTTAGCAAATGAATGTTTAAGGGGATATCCGTTCTTCCGGCATCCCCACCAGTAAAAAAAAAACCGGCCAAGTGCGAGTCGGACTCGCGCACTGAGGGTTCCGTACCACCACATAAACATAATTGTATTAGTTGAAATTTCAGTAAGTTAATGTGCTAGATTTTTTGAGTCCGACACGCGCTTGACCAAATTTTATTATTTGTTGTTATTTTATAGCCTATGCCCTATAAACATATCAATTTTCAAGTTTGTAAGTGTTCCCGTTTTTAAATAGAACTAAAACAAAAATCGCCTCAGCAACCATCCAACTTGACCCCTCTCTTATATGAATGTTCTTGAAACGGGAGCTCACCACAATTGGTTACCATTAGTTGTGAGAAAAGTTGTAATATTTAATGATTTCAGACATTTTCCATTATTTGTACTGTGAGACCTAGCTTCTTGCCAAATTTCATAATTTTAGGTCAACGGGAAGTACCCTGTAGGTTTTTCATTTTTGAATAAGTGTATGGAGATGAGGACATAAAATGCCATATCTTTTGATTGCGTCGTTGTAAAAAATTTAAATTTTCAGATCTTGTGTGGTTCATGGATCCTAATATATGGTATTAATTTCAACCTGATACCTTTACCCGTTCGTGAGATAAAGGGTCTTGACAGACAGACAGACAGACAGACAGACGGACAACAAAGTGATCCTATAAGGGTTCCGTTTTTTTCTTTTGAGGTACGGAACCCTAAAACACCCATTTAATTTAATAGTAGATTAGTAGCCAAGGGCTACAAAGCCATCAATTGCAGCCCGAGATATTTAGGCGCACGAGCGCAGTGAGGGCGCCTATAGTTCGAGGATGCAATTGATGCTTACACCCGAGCTAACTACTCTGCTTTACATCTCGATTGTGAGGTAAGTAGGTCCTTATTACCACCAAATTGTAGGTGACCAATTAGCGCTATAGGGTAATAATGTAGCTAGAAAAGCCCTAGGGCGGTAAGCAATTAAAACGCCCGCCGCGCCGCCCCGCTGCTGGAGGCGGCCATCAAGACGGAGCCGCGCATGGAGGTGGAGGTGCTTACAATTACTTACCGCCCTAGGGCTTTTCTAGCTACATTATTACCCTAGAGCGCTAATTGGTCACCTACAAGCCCCATTTGGGGGTAATAAGGACCTACTTACCGAATATGAGAGATAAAAGTTTTTTTCAATACATTTGCTCGAAAAACGTACTTACAAGGACGTAAACATTGCTCGTGTAGTTACTTACCGAACTAGTGCGGTAAGTAAAAAAACCGGTCAAGTGCGAGTCGGACTCGCGCGCCGAGGGTTCCGATATACCTATAGTATTTTTGGAAGCAATAAAGTCCATTTTCAGGACCGCAAAATTAAATTTGTTTGTAAAGGTTTTTTGCAGATTTCTGAAAAACTGTGCAACTTAGAAAGATCGTTTTATTTTTGCTGTAAATTTTATATAAACTTCTGTCAACTGTAATTAATTCAGATTTTTCCTTACTCAAACTTCGGAGATAAGGGGGGGGGATTGGTATTTTTCTTGACATTTTTCATCATAACTTTAAAACTAAGAAATTTAAAAAATACAAAAATATATTTTTTAAAATGTACAAGTAAAGCCCTTTCATATGATACCCCACTCGACCTAGTAGCGACAATTTGAAATTTGGCCCCCCCTATTTTGGCCCCCTTTATATTAATAATCATACTTTTTTCAAAATTTTTTCTTGTGCAATTAAGTTGGGCAACTATATTCTAAAACTATTCCAAATTTCAGGTTGATAGCATAAGTGGTTGCTGAGATATAGAGGTGTGACAGACAGACGGACAGACAGACAGACAGACAGAGCGGCACCATAAGGGTTCCTTTTTTTTACCATTTTGGTATCGGAACCCTAAAAAAGTATAATACCAAGGAGTTTTTACACTCTGATCTTAAAATTTAAAAATACTACAGTGGTGACTTTTTACTTGGGTGACGACTGCCTACCTATAATTAAAATAAAATGGAGAGTACCAGGAGAACATAAATCGACAAGAGGCTGACAGTACCCATGGTTGGTTCCTTTACCAAGTATTACTTATACCTGTTTCCTCACAAATGTATTGAAAAACGTCGTAAGATACACGTCCGTAAGGGTTATGACAAACTCGTGCCGATGGTAAACCCTCGACTTCGTCTCGGGCTTACAAATCGTCAACTCGTTTGTAATAACACTACTTACGGAACTTGTATCTTAAACTACTATTAAACACAGCTACTCGCTGACCTCATAGATGACTTCAATCTTACTCTCCGGAGTTTTTATGTAACTATTACTCGTACCGCAATAAAAATTTTTTTTTGCTGGTGGGGGATATCCTGTCACAAATTGGTGGGAAGCCCTTCACTTTCATTATTTTAGTACTAGTCTAGGCAACGAAGCGGATCGTTGTATGAAGACCCCCGCATTAAATCCTCAGTCGATGAAACTTTGATGGGGTAGAACACTATATCAGACAAACCTTCTATAAAAAAATCCAAAAAAGAAATCGGTACTTTTAATTTTTCCATACAAAAATTACAAAAAATGTACGAAAAAAAAATTTGTTATTTTTTTTTTAATATTTTGAATTCACATTTAATTCATGATACTTTATCATCCTGTCAAATAAAATCTGCCTGAGAGAATTATGTTGGGGTCAACTGCTTCGTTGCCTACACTATACATCTCGTAAATACTTACATCTAGCCATCTCCCCATGACCACAGCCGTAGCAAATTTTTTCTTGCACTCAAAAACTAAAAGCGCACAGCGCATCTCCCGCTTTGATAACCTTACAAACAAAAAGTTCGCAAACAATAACAATAGAAGAAAAACAGAAGTAACCTATTTGCATTTTCTCTTTCCTTATAATGCAAAAGACGTTTCAATGCCTTACGCAAGATGCACACGAAACAAATTTATCTGTTTGGTCAGGACGAAAAGTCCGCGATAGTACACACGGCCGCACATCAGTAGAAACACTTTTGGACCTTATGGCGTGGTAATAGAGTTAAAAAAGTTTCTACCGACAAGCGGTTGACCGTACCTAATTAATTCCTGATGTTAACGTAAGTATGTATGTATGTATATCTCGTGAAGTGGTTCAATAGGTACCTATTTAATTATAAATAAACTCATTTAATAATTACTTCCTCGTTCATTCGCTTCAGCAATTAGATAACTAGGTAACAAATACAAACAAGCATTGGACAAATAAGTGATTTAGAACAACAGAATTTCGCAGAATTGATCTGTATAAATACAAAAGCAAGAGCAAAAAAACAATTACTTTGAGCGATTAACATTTCCAGCGCTAAGTAGGTTTAGAGTAAGTATTTGGGACATTTGTTTTAATATTCATTACATAATGAGTGGCGCACTCTGCGATGGTTCGCGGTGGCTCCTCGTCGGCGGCACCGCTCGCTTTCACTCAGTTCGCGATTAATTACGAACGCGATTGTGTTCATTCGCTTCTATTTGATCAACTGTTGCGACTGCTAAAAGATAAAGAAACACGTAAACTACAGGTTTGCGCGACGCTCATATCTTATCGCAGCCGTTCTATTGATCACTCACCATATATCGCGAACACCTAGCCTTATACGGACGACCGGACTGCCTTTATTCTCCAATTTAGCGTGCAGACGTGTACTCTTTTTGTAAGTGCGATGTTACCGGTGAAATCATAATGTGTTGAATTCAAAAATAGAAACAGTGTATACAGGAAAATAATATCAAATACAAAAGTGTTGCGGTTTGTAACTGAACGGAAATGACGACAAAATCGCCTACAACCAGTGTAAGGTCGCGGGAAATCATCGGAGTGGATCAGTTCAGTCAGCGACGCGAAGTGTTCGACAAGTACGACACAGTCTTCCTTCCGCCGGCGTCGCCCACCACCGCCATGGCATACAGCGCGGTGCAGCCCATCGTCACTTCAAATCATGGCAAGACCACGACCAACTTTAAACGCAACAACCCCACCTACTCGAGCATGCGAGAGTCTCGAACCGAAAACTTTGACATTGAGTTTAGACCCAGAAAATATTCAGACAACTTTACTTCGGAACTAAATCAAAGCGACGATGTCGACTACAGGTACAGTATGACCGAACGAACTCGACGATTGTCAAAACTGAGAAGAGATTTCCTGAAATCCAACTTGCATGATTCTAACCACGAGAGTCCTTTCGCGCGCACAGGCATACGCGCCTCGATGCCAGCATCAAGTGCAATTGTAACCAAGTACAAGATTGAAAGCCCCAACTTGTATAAATTTCCGTTTGCTGAACCATATGCAAGCCCGCCACCAGTACGGAGAGTAGTTCTCGACCTTGGCCCCACTGGGGTAGAAGGAGAAAAAGAAAACGAGGCACCCGAAGTAAAGTCCAGACACAAGAGCTTGCCTTCCCAACAGGACTCGCCAAAAGTTAACCACCAGAAGTTATTTGAAGATTTAGTAAAACGTTATTCACCAGAGCGCAAACCCATTGATTGGAAATTGCCCCCCACCAGACCAAGAGTCGTTGGATCTGTGCCTAAATCTGTATCGAGTAATGCAGACAGTATTGATGGTATAGACAGAAAAAAAAACGAAGGATCCTTCAACAAGTATGAAGATGACGACGTATTTGTAAAACGAGAAATAATTCGCAGAGAATCTGCTAAAATTGAAATAATAAAGGATGAAATCAATGAGGAAAATATGCCAGCGAATAAGCAAAATTCCACAATGATGACCAACGGCCCTACTAAAGATCAAGCCGAAAATAAGGAAAGAGAGTCTAAAACTTCTTTAGCGGAACTAGAAGAAAAAAATGACAAAGTACCAGAGCTTGGTTCTAATTTAACAAAGCAGAATAAAGAATCGCCTAATCAATCACATTTCACCGACTTGTCTATTCCAGCACTGATAGAAAGGATGACAGAAGAAGGTGACGAGTTGGAGTCTCATAAGAACGACAAGAAGAAAGTAAAAAGGAAGAGGAGTTTCTTGGATAAGCTCTTGGGTCGCAAAAAGGAGAAGTAGCACATTATCTCGCACAGAACTGATAGATAACATTTGCATTAACTCTGCAAGAACCAAAGATAACCGTGGTTGTACTGACATCATCAATAAAGATTAGGAGGCCAATTCTTAAAAATCACTGGGTGATCAAATATCACCCAAAATAAATATTATAATTTGTTAAATTGAGAGTAGTGTGTGATTGTTAATTTCCATGATTATTATTTACCTACCTAACTTTTATGCGTTTTTCTGGGCATTGTTTATTTTTTTAATTTATAAAACCACTCGGTGATATTCAAAAATTGGCCTCCAGATACATGAATAACACTTTTAAAAGGTGTTGTGTTTTGATTGAAAATTATTTATTAACATTATGGGATCAAATTAACCCTTCAGTTTTAGTGATTGGAACAAAACACCTTGTAAAAGACTCCTTTATATTTTTATACCTATACTAACGTAAAATTTTAAACATATTTTGTAGTATTATTTAAATGCTTGTAATTAAGTTTTGTTGCATACTATATTTTATCTAAATGTAATGGTTTGGGTTATCAGTACCTAGTTGATAAAGCGTAAGTGCCATGTGACACTCCCTATCAACCAAATTCTAAGTGTACTCAATTATGTGGAGTTGATAGCTAAGCTACACTAAGTTAAAGAACAAAGTATTTTTCTTTAAGTGTAATTATTTATTAGAATAAAATCGCCGTATATCTAATCAGCCTTCTAGTTGTCTAAGTCTGGACAAAAGCAAACTAGTGAATACTTTTTAGTATTCTTTGGTCTGGACTTAAAAAATGTTTCAGAAGTATATGAATATGGTATAATTTTATTTATTATCGATGCTAGATAATTTTGCGGTTTTATAGTACCTACCTTTTGTTATTTATTTGTGCCTACATTTATGAAATTGTTTCTTGTCTCGCACATTCGCTCTCATGGCTGATTTACACGGAGCAAAATTTTGTCGAATAGCTTTCTCCGTCTTTCGTAGCTGCATCCCTCAGAAGTGCCTAAATTTTGCCGTCGTGTAAATCCGGCTTTAGCGCTATGTCTTTACCACTGTTGACTCCAACTCATTGATTGAATTGGCTTATGTTATGATGATAAGAGTAACTAACGGTCCGTCACAGATTCACACAGGTTGCTAAGTAAGCGCCCAAAAAGCGTCTTTTTACGACTTGATTAAAAAAAAATGAACCTTTTTTGATTGATTTTTTTTTATTAACAAAATTAATTTGCTTATGCTAAAGCTTATGTAAATTTATTATAGAATCGGTAGTATGGAATGGATAGCAAAATTACTATTACAGTGATCAAAAATTGCGTTTCTAAGGAAATGTGCAAGATAAAGTGGGTCAGAAATAGCCCTCTGCAGTCAATTAGCGCCCCAATCAGTTAAAAAAATATTACGCGCTAAATACAAAACTTATCGAAAACCTGTCTTACCAGATTGAAGTAAATGTACCCTAGTCTGTTTAGAACCTATCAGTTCTGAAAAATATAGTTCACTTTAGTTACAGATACAAAAACTGCTAAAAGTGGCCGTTTTTCGCACTTTTTGTATCTATAACTACAGTAAACTATATTTTTCAGGATTGATAGGATCAAAATAAACTACTTCAATTTACGAGTAGTAAGACAGATTTTCGATAAGTTTCGTATTTAGCGAGTAATATTTATTTTAACTGATAGGGGTGCTAGTTGACTGCAGGAAAGCCCATAACTGCTGGATTTGGTCAAAGATTAGATAGAATATGTCCTATACAATTCGGTCAGCCAGCAATGTACCTTTTTCTTCTTAGAATAAGTAATTCCAATTCTAATTATATGATTAAAATACGTGATGAATAATAATAAATAAATTTAATTTGTTAGCTGTCTATGTTTTTTAATGAGTGCAATCTTTCGGTAGATAGTATTTAATAGTAGGTACTGGTATACACGGCAGCTCGTTGGTGGTTACACTTAAACCTCGAGCGGGTCTCTAGTTTCGAGAGCTTTTGTTTCCACTTGCTTGTTGTCGTGCATAGGGCAAAAAACTAGAAAAATAATTGCGTGGTGGGGGAATCTTTGCGCACGTCAATTTGTATGTAAAATCGACTCTGCGCAGCCAAGGTCATTGTTCATGTAGTTTGCCCACACCTATACTAGACGGCAGATAAACTAGTCGACTCATTTCGAATCCTGATTTTGAGTATACCCATAATAAATGAAACATGATAAAAAATAACGTGATAAAAATATATTTTTTCAGTTTCAGTTTTCTATTATGATTTCATTTAACAAAATAATTATGTACTTAGCTTTAAAACTTTTTACAAATTGATTAATGAAATGCTAACTACGAATTTAAAGTGCCAAATTCTCATCTATTTTGGTACCTTCAATCCCATCTCCAGCTTCTTTAAAGCTGCTTCTAGTTGGTAGAGGTGGTCATCAGACACATCAGGAGCTATTTTCCTCATAGCTTCAGCTAAATTATACACATACTCTTTGTTTGGGCCACTTGGGCCTTGGCTACTAATTATTTGTTTAGCGATGTCTTCTATACTAGCAGGACCTGAAAAAAACATTAATAAACCATTCTGATAACACAAAATACAGCATTCAGCGTTAACAATAACCAAATAAACAGGGTAAGGGACGGTGTACCGAAAACTGAAAGGGCGTGCTCAGTCAAAGAAACTGAACATTTATGAGAAACGAAAAAATATTTTGATCTTTCCATACAAACTGTTCGATCAGAGTGAGCAATTCGAATGGCAGTAATTTTTTTTTAATTATCTAAAATGTTTCTTTGGGAAAGTTGTTCAAATTCGTTGACTGAGCACGCCCTTTCAGCTTTTGGTATGTTTCGGTACACCGTCTCTATTTTAAAAAAAATGCATGCTATTAGTACCATGTGAAAACAACATCTCCTGAAAACAGAAACCTTGGATTTAGACTAAAAACAACTTTTCCGAAAGAACATTGGTCAACAATACAAAAAAGAAACCACTTCTTATAGAGACTGCATCAGCTGTGGCACATTTTGTATGAGAAGGGTAATTAACTTTTTCATATTTTAGTATGTTTCTTGGGAAAAGTTGTTCAGTTCCATGGTGAAAGTAACATGCTAAAATTGTGCTAATAGGTACAAATACATAATTCAAAAACCTACATAATTCAAGTTTTATTTAGACTATGGTCTCTGTTTTCATATTATCTATTAGATTTTCTAATTAATCCATTCAATTTATTCTCAGAAAGGGGCTGTAGAGTGTATGGAGGGGGCAGAATGTTTGTCTTTTGGATGGGTGTATAGGAGATAAACATTCTAAAACTACCCAACCCTGAAAGGTACAGTGTGGGGGGATATCATATTTTTGGTTTATCAAATGAAAGGGCTTTAAGAGCTGATTCTTAAATATACTGATTATCACATTCTGAGCTCCTTACTTATTACCTGAAATATTTTCAAAACCTACTAAGGTGTGGCTTCTCCAGGAAAGAAATGGCTAAATGATATTTTGCATATATTGTTTATATGTGCAAAGACTCCTCATATTATCATATTAAACCGTAGGACCATTTATTTCTGAAAACTCATTCTATTTACGGTTAGTATAGGTTTCCTCAAAAATCGTTCAAAGTTTTCATACAATTTTATTTTTCTAAATCGCTTTAATATTAAAAACGTTTGATATGAGGATAACAAGACAAAAAAATCATCTGTTTCTTACCTGGAGGAGCCAAAACTAGTATGTTTTGAAAATATTTCTTAAAGGTAACAAACAAGGAGCTCAAAATTTTATTAAAAAAATATTTTTAAAATCAGCTCTCAAAGCCCATTCATTTACACAATAGAATTCAGAAAACAATATTAGAAAATCCTATACACAAAAATGATGGCATTCACATTCTCAGGGTTGGGTTCTTCTAGGATGTTTATCTTTAGGATGTTTATCTGTAGGATCTCCTAAGGACCCCAAACCCATCCCCGAAGCCAAACATTCTGCTCTCCTCTTGGCACTCTATAACAATTCAATAAATTAACTAAATAGTGACAGACTGACAAAACCGTTGGGCTTAGAAGTACGAGATTGTGCACAGGGGATCTCCATGTGACTGACATGAGCACTAAGAAAGGGTCTTCGTAAATTCATCTCCTAAAGGGACCAAAAAGAGGGTGAAAGTATCTATGGAATTTCGTCATTTTTGGAGTATTAGAAGCTTCCTAACTGTGACTAATTATTTAAGAAATTCGAATGTTTTTTGAAAGATGCTGATAAGAAATTGAGCACATGACTAGTGTCTAGTGAAGACATGACGTTCAAATATCACAAGGTTATATGATAGTAACCTTAACCCTGTAAATGTGAATTTTCTTTATTGCATTAAGTAGATGTCCTCCTAGACTAGAAGCAAGGGAAGTAAATGGCCAACTTGGAAGTATACAACTTTTTTTGCCGCCATTTTGTTTTGGCGGTAAATATGACAGTTGTTGCATACGGCAAATTTATTATGGAGCGTTTACGACGGAACAACATGTCACACGGCACAGGCTACAATAGAAATATTAAAAAAAAACGTTTCCCGGTCGATTACTCGTAATTTCGAGAAACGGTGACATTGATTGGCCCCCTAAGATCGCCTGATTTAACAGCTCCTGACTTTTTTCTGTGGGGCTATCTAAAGGGACGTGTCTATAATAAATAACAGACCAATGAACCTTCAGCAATTAAAACAAAATATTCGAGACACAGTCACTGAGATAACACAGATAATGTGTGAAAATGTGATGAAAAACGCAATGAAAAGGGTTCACATCTACAATGCTGCTAGAGGTGGACATTTGTCTGTAATTATTTTACATGTTTAACTGCCGGCCCTAAATACTATATTTAACAAGGAATACTTGATATATTTTATATTTCATAAAATAAAATTACAAAACTAAAGTGTATACCTGTTTTTTGGCCACCCTGTATATATGTCAAAGTTATAGCTGGTTGTGTTCCTGTGTTTTATAATAGTAAGTAGTAGGTAGAGGTCCATTCCGTGAGGAAAAAACATGATGTTTATGTATGCCCTATAGTCACTATAAACTAATAAGTAAATAGTAAATTTTTGTTTACCAGCGTAAGATGCATTATCTTCAGTGGCAACATAAAGTGTCAAATAAAAAGGCTCCATGGTCTTATTGCTAGGGTAGAATAGGACTGTTTTCTTTATATAACCATTTTTTTCCCGATGGTCCAGTTGTTTGGTTACATCATCTATATCTTCTGATCTTATTTTGTATGCAATACCCCAAACAGAACAGTTTTTATCTTCAGTTGAAATCAAAGTCACTACTCGACCTGGCTGAAACAGGAAAATAGAGCCATTTAATACACTGCTTAACTGGCCAGATGATGCCTATACAATAACTATAACTACTTATGTAAAAGAAACTAGTTATGAGTAGCTAAAAAGTTGTTCACTGATGGTCCATCCATGGCCCATCGACAAAGCAACCAGTTATTTTTTTGTAAGGTAACTTTACTTACAAACGAAGGAAGTACCTACCAGTCAATAACTAGTTTGTTTTAGGAAGAATTGTGGTCAAAAAATATAATTATTAGTAATTGCAAGAAACATTAAAGTTTGAGAATTTATAAATAGTTTTCCAATAATGCTATACATTTTTGCAGGATTACAAAAATTAAGAATGATTACCAAACCAATTGATATTTTTACCCTGGATATTAGTGAAGATGAATAATTTGAAAGTACCTAATAAATATTGACGAATTTCTTGAATTATTTTAAATTAAATGAGTTTGGAATTTATCAATTCACTACATAGACAATATATACATTACACACCTAGGCTGCAAAAGTAAAGAAAGTAACTTGGTTTTACTTCAGTTGACAATACATGGGTCTAAGGGCAACAACTTAGCACCTTGACTTTAATAAGTTGCCTTGATATAGGTTCAACATACAAATAGGCAGGCTTGGCCTTGACTTGGCTCTAGGCACTGAGCAAGCTACCTGCAGAGCAGACTCAGCATAACTTATATGAATGTTAGATAAAAATAAATTTTACTTTTTCGGGAACTCCTCTGTGGTCGATACTATGTTGGTAAAATCTTCTGAGGTATCCTTTGATATGTCCCACCACTTGGCATTCATATTTAAAATCAACTTTCCATATCAGTGATCCATAGCCAAAGACCCACATGATTGATGAGCATAAGTAAAGGTATGTTGGTAAGTTTTAAATAATAAGAGGAGTTAGGACTTTGAAGAGATATTATCACATTTCTAATCACATTTTCTGAAAGGTCTGGTTATATTTTTCTTTACCTAGGTACATATTACCCCCAATGATCACGAATACTCCTCTGATCACCCCTGTCTTAATGGAGACATCAAAAAGCGCGGTTATTGTAAAGTTCCAAGCAGTTTCATTTCCGTTTGTTAAAAGCAGGTAGTAGGTACCTACTTCTTTCTTGGCTAAGGTACCTTACCTTAGGTACCTGCCATAAGCACCTAGAACCTACCCTACCAGACCTTTGGCCACTATTGGCCAGACCCCAGATCAAAGAGTACTATAATAAGGGGGGGGCCCAGATAGTAAGTATAGTTGGGCCAGACACACAGACAGACCCCCAGATTAGTAATGGACAGACCAGACCTAAGAGGATATAATTACTGGACCAGACAAATCAAATCGAAAATTTGTAATATGGCTTCTGTCAACATGGACAATTTTGCCACCCAACCGGCTTAGAACGCTGCAGTTGTCAATTTATCTAGGCCCATAGATTAAAGACTTTAATAAAAAAATATCAATTTATTACGGCATTGGTAAAGGGCCCCATACAAAGCCCTGCCTGCAGGGCCCTGCTTGCAGTGCGCACTGCCAATCGTACCGTGTGTGGTGTTGCAGGGCCGATGTAACGGCGATTTTGTCGGCCCTGCATGCCCACACAAAGTACGATTGGCAGTGGCACTGCAAGCAGGGCCCTGCAGGCAGGGCTTTGTATGGGCCGTTTAACTAGCACTACGGATTGTTTCTTGAATTCAACGCACACATCACATTCACTGAATATAGTCGGTTTATTTCTATATGCGTGCATTCGTCGAATACGATCGAATCACAGTATCATCTAAGTAGTCTGTGGATCGAATACAGTTTTAAACCAGACTAGAGCGCGCTTATGTCAACGTCACTGAGAAAAATTAAAATTTTGATTTTGTTTTGCGTTTTAAGAAATTATTGAGAGATAATGATTATACGATAAGATAATTAAATCTAAAAAACCCAAAAAAGTTGAAAAAAATCTCTCGAAAACGAGATTGATGACAAATGTCTTATGAATTTGACGTTTCGCACACGCTGCACTACCTCATTTTCGTATGCAATGATAGCGCGCTAAAGTGACGTCACTGATGACGTCACGTCGCTTAAACGCTTAGACTATAAACGAGTGAATACGAGCAAGTTTTGAACCAACTATTAGCGCGCTAAAACCGCACACAAAGCTCATGAGCAGGTTTTAATCCGTAATGTAGGCCATCTGCCGAAAATTAAACCAATAACAAAACATCTTATTTTAACTTCAAATTAATTCTAAATTAGAGAAAGTAAAAGAACTTAAAAACACAACTTAAGTAATATAACATATTAGCAAAAAGAGAGTCCAACTTTAATCAAACATAAAAAAAAATATATTTTTACAATACGTATCTTTAAAATATTCATAAATTAAACTGTAAATATCTCTATGTTGTAACAAATTCTGCATATTATTGGGAATACATACTTATGCAGAATTTGTTACAACATAGAGAAATGCTGCTTTTAATGGTCACGTTTTTTTGACATCCGACCAATGCGACACATTTTGAAAGACAAGGACGACTACATGTATTAGTGTATAAAGCTATATCTGTCTAAAATATTATAAACGTAATTTGTGGATTTGCTAAAAAATTTCCTCCACTGACATTTCTTCGCGCTTGGAGGTGATAGATTAGACGACATAATTCCTCAAATAAAGTGACATTTCTCCGAGATATATTTTCTCTCAGGCAGCGTGCTAAGCGAGCTAGGTTTCCAACAAAAAAAAGGTGCCGTAAACGCCGAACGATCTTTATAAAGAACAAAATAAATGTCATCAGTGCGTCCTGAACATTCAACTTAAATTTAAAGTGCACAGTTTGTTTCCCGAAACAAATGTTGCTTATAATCATGAAGTGTTGCCATTTAACTAGTTCAAAATAACCAAATATTTGTTCTTAATAAAGAACATTCGGTCTTAATCGGTAGAAAATTGTAAGATAAAAATTAAAATAAAAAGCCGTTTTCGTATAAAATTCTTAATTAATTTAGTTGTTATCTGATAAAAAATTATAGATTTACTTACAATTATTATACTTTAACCTCTTTTTCTTAAAAAGACAATGCAACTTTGGGGCCCTAAATTTTTAAAGGTATTGCGCAAGAGTGAGACCTATGTCAAATGATAGACTTCATCATCACTAACAACTTTTACTATGGCACCAGCAAAATCGGTCCCGGTGAAAAAAAGTTATGATGTGACAAATGTCAGGAATTATGTAATTTAATATTATACTTATTGAATTATTTGACATATAAGACTTGATTTAATCGCCTATGCCTAGTTAATAAGAGCTAAATATAATTATATACATCATGACTAAGCGTGTATTATATATAAGGAGTTCAAAAAAATATTTATTATGTTTCGTCAGAAACTGATGTTGCAGATTACGAAGATTACGAAGGTGATTTCAAAGTTTGGCACCAAAAAGCTCTACCCCAGTTTAAAAAAGTTATGATATGGAATGGAAAATGTCAGGAAAAAATATGTTATTCGATAAGATAATTATACATACATACATACAACGTATGTGCCTAAAAAAATGCAAAATATGTTAATATAATACCATCACCCAACGTACATAATATACAGCGTGTTAAATAATATACAGGATGTAAAGAACAAATAAAATCGGTTAACTAAAGCCGACGCATATCTCACAGGAACTAAAAGTCAGATAGAAATAATTATTTTTAGTTGAACTCAAGAATCGGCCTCGGTGAAAAAAAGTTATGATGTGGCAAATATCAGGAATTATGTGATTTAATATACAGGGTGTAAGGGACAGGTAGGCAAATACTGAAAGGGCATGATCAGTCAACGTAACTGAACAACTTTCAGCGAACAAAACTTTCAGGAAATGAAAAAAAAAATCGGCTTCTCCATACAAACTGTCCAATCAATTTTGCAATTTTGTATGGAGAGGCCGATTCTTTTTTTCATTTCCTGAAAGTTTCGTTCGCTGAAAGTTGTTCAGTTACGTTGATTGATCATGCCCTTTCAGTATTTGCCAACCTGTCCCTTACACCCTGTATAGTATTATTGAATGACTATACATATTAAACTTGATTTAAACGCCTGTGCCTAGTTAATAAGAGCTAACGATAATAATATATATCATGACTTAGCGTGTATTATACAGGGTGTTAATTTAATTGCGTGCCATAGCTTAGGGGGTAGTTCAGTGAAGATAAAGGAACACAAAAAAAATATAAAAATTAATCCTACTTAAAAAGAAATTTTGTTTTGTTTTCAAAGGTCTTTATTTGATCATAATACTATAACTAACAGAATATAATAGGTTAAAACACAACTATATCTACAAATAAAATAAGGTACTTACAGGCTAGGAATTGCCTCTTAAAGTTATCAGCATCAAAGTCGGTATTTTATGACATAACACATATTTAAGCACTACACTTTAACCAAAATTAATTTATACGTAAAAACAATAGTTTAGTTTTACTTTTTGCTGATGCTTATATCTATCACTAAGAAGAACACACAGGAATAAATTACAAAACAAGAATTGAACTTGTTAAAAGAAGGTATACTTAGATAACTAGTAGTTACTTTGTATTGAACCGACCAAAATAGGTGCGCGTGGAGCGCCGCCTCGCCCCCCGCATGCACTGGGCGCACGGCGAGCGAGGGGACGCACTACCGGTTCTCGACGATCACGCGTTTGGTCATCGCGCTGCTCGGGTACGTCGTCCGGTGGGAACAAAACATAGTGATGTGGAAGTTTGTAAGTGCCATATCTATCGATATAAGGTAAGTCATCTACTTTGGTTAATGCGATTGATGATATTAATGTATTGCAGTGATATTTATTTTTGGTAAAGAATCTAAGTGTTTGTTTTAAAATGAAATCGCGAATGGTTGGAAATTTAATTTCAAAGTGGAGTTTCTTAAGGTTTGTTAGAAAAGGCGTGTTGAAGGCTATTTTTATGGCTTTGTTTTGAATCACTTGCAAGTGTTGATAGTTCGTGTCGCACGTGCTACTCCAAACAGGACACGCATGTGTATTGCACGGTCGTACTAGAGTGGCATATATTCTTAGCTTTGTAGACGGGCTAAGATTACTCCGCCTATTTAAGATAGGATATAAGGATCCCATAGCTTGGGCACCTTTGACCCGTAAATGTCCTACATGTTTGGACCAGTTTAATTTGCTGTCCATGGTTACACCTAAGTATTTAACCGATGTGCTCCATGGTATAGCATGGCCAGAGATGTACAGAACCCTTTTAGGTATTTTCCGTTGACGAGTGAACAAAATCGCTTCAGTTTTTGTAGCATTAAGCTTTAATTTCCAACTGGAGAAGAAACTATAAAGAGCTTCAAGTGACCATTGGAGCCGACTTATTATGATGTCAATATCTTTTTCAGAAGTAAATGAAGCGGTATCGTCAGCAAAACAAGCAAGGCTTGTTCTGTTTTGAATAGGAATATCGTTTACAAATAGTAGGAATAGGTATGGGCCGAGAATCGATCCTTGTGGGACACCCGCAGGTACCAATTGCAAGGAAGATTTCGTGGTACCAATGTGAACTGCTATCTTACGATCCAGAAGATAAGATTTCAGGAGTTTGACAAGGTTTAGTGGTACTCCACATTTGAGAAGTTTATGTATGAGACCTTTATGCCATACGGTGTCAAACGCTTTTTCTATGTCAAGCAAGAACATACCAGTCGACTCATAAAGGTTGAGGTGATGACTTATATGTTCAGATACTCTAGCAAGTTGCTGCGCTGTAGAGTGAGCAGTTCGAAAACCAAATTGTTCTTGGAGTAAAAGATTTTCAGTGGCTACTTTTAACCGCGCTAGGATGATTTTTTCAAATAGTTTTCCCAATGTTGGTAGCAAGCTAATCGGCCGATAGCTGGATGGTAAGCTTTCGTCTTTACCAGGTTTTTTTAAAGCTATTACCTTTGCAATTTTCCAAACATTGGGAAAATAGCCTAGGTACAAGCAACCATTGAAAATTTTTGTTAAAAATACTACAGCTTTTTGGGATAGGTTCTTCAGTAACAAGTTGTGGATACCATCCTCCCCGGGTGATTTTCGAAATTTGAGTAATCTGAGATATTTCCAGATTTCTTTTGGTCGTGTTGGATGGCGAAGCTCAGTTATTATAAAATTATCAACTTCAGAATTAGAAGAATTAACTGCTTCTTCAATATCGGGACTAGAAGGCCAATCTAACGTAAGCATCATGTTATCACGAAATGCTTTAACAAAAGCTTCACATTGATCTGCTGTGGTGGTAGACATTGACCCATCTGCCAGCTTTAAGGAAGGAATACTGCAAGATTTGGTTTTCAGTGATTTTGCAACTCGCCAAATATCAGTACCAGGATTGTCAACTTTCGATAACTTAGTATCCCAGGTCTTGTCATTATGAGCTTTGATGTTAAGTTCGATCTTATATTGAAGCATTCGTATGACAGACCGAATATATGTTTTTTCAGCACCCCTTGTTAAGCCTATATCATAACGACGGAGCTGGTTTTTGTAGCGAATCAATCTCTTAATATGCCTGGGAAATTTTGTTACATTTGTATTTTCCTTATAGCGGGGGATGTAAAGGTCACGAGCGGTTAGAACATGCATTTGAAATTGTTCAATTGATTCATCTACTTGATCCATTGTCGTGAAAGTACGAGACGTAAGTGTGATGTTAGCATCAATATAGGATCTAAAGCCTACCCAATTGGCTTTTTTATAATTGTAAAATTGAGTGACAGGCTTACGAGAAAGACTAGCCCCTATAGTAAAATAGATAGGTAAATGATTTGAAGACAACGCCGGAATGGCCTTAACATTGTCGATACTACTTACATTTTGAGCCAAAATTAAGTCAGGGTTTGTAGCGGCAAGGTTTGCTCGGTAGTTAATTTGGCTTAGCAATTCAGATGAGTAAATCACGTAATCGTGATCTAACATGTGTGAGAACAGTGTTCTACCACGTGTGTTTCGCGAATTGCTGTGCCAATGTTCATGATTTGCGTTTAAATCTCCCATTATGATCACACGATTGCCAAGAGTCAGTAACAAGTCTAGGTCACTACGTAGGAGTGGGAGATTTGGGGACTGATATACTGACAGCATATAGTGATCATAACCCGATATTTTAGTTTTGATCCCTATTATTTCCATATGTTTTGTTTTTGGTGCTGGAATAGGCGAATGCTCGACATTATTCTTGACAAGAATGGCCACTCCCTGACCCCTGCCTGAAACATGCTTATCCTGTCGGTAGCATGTGTAACCAGGTGTGTCCAACTCAGCTTTACTAGAGAGTCTCGTCTCGCAAATACCAATAATATCGATAGATAAGTCACTTACCAACTCTAGGAGTTCATGGATCTTGGTGCGTACGCCATCCGCGTTCCACATCATTATATGCGATAATCTATCCTTACACATATTGACCCAAATGCGCAATGACCAACATAACTTTTTCTACAATTGACGAACAATCTAGAAATTGACTCTTTAGATCCTTAATTACAGACAAGATCTGCAGTATTTCTCTGGATGTTTCATCAAGGTGAAATGCGTCCGCGGAGATTCTATTGCTTTGCTGCTGCGACTTTGCACCAGGTAAGTTACTTGAAGTTCTATGACCGTCTCTTGATATTTCAGGTGTCTGCGGATTAATTTGCTGAAATGATGGCTTGTCAGTCGTGACACGTTTGGCGAACCAGGAAAATTTAGGTTGAGGAGTTGGTGGTGCACGACGTTCAGTCACCTTCTTTTGTTGTGTTTTTAGCAAATATTTTATTCGGACGTCACATTTGCTGTAATTTGCTGGATGTTCTTGTTCACAATTGCAGCATTTAGCAGGTTCATTGCGGTCTTTCTTAGGGCATTCAGCTGTAGCGTGTGCACCAGTGCATTTCACACATCGTGGTGGCATGTTGCAGTTACGAGATGTATGTCCAAATTCTTGACACCTAAAGCACTGTGTGCCCAATGTACGTTTAGGTTTATATTTCTCAATGCTTATCACGCAGTGACACAAAAACTTAATCTTGCGGAACTTCATAATATCAGTCCCAGGTGGCAGTTGCACCAAGAATGAATTTGTAGGTGTTGAATTTTTAGACTTGAGCATAGTGACCGTTGCTCCAGTGAAACCAAGCTTTTCAAGTTCAGAGGGTATCTCCTTTTCGACTTGTGCTGGAAGGCCTTTGATGACTACCTTGGGCATTTTTTCGTCCTTTCTTGTGTAAGTTAGAAACGGAGCATTAACTGATAGTAGCCCTTGTTTCGCCGCCTTGTGGGCCTCACTCGAGTAGCACACAATCGCGACCCTGTTGTTGGATCGATATTGTAGATGAAAACGGTTTGTATGTTTAGCAACCATTTCTTTTATAATTCCATGGGTCCACTCCGGCTTGATGTTTAGGATTATAGGTGAATTCCATTAAAAAAGAAATTAAATTCCATCGAAACTAAACTAACGCGGAGGGCCACCGCGCTATCACCGAGCCAGCGTTTTTGTGTGTGACTCCAATTGTCCCTTCATACTTTAACGGGCTTAGGACCTTCAAAATGTATACCTAATAAATTATAAAAAAAAATATCATTGATGATAAAAAAATATTTAAATAGGATTTTTTTATATTTTTTTTTATGTTCCTTTATCATTACTGAAACACCCCTTAAGCTATGGCACGCAATTAAATTAACACCCTGTATGCAGAATGTTCAATAAAACATATATTTTTCGTCAAAAATATGGCACCGAAAAAATATACCTACACCAGTAAAAAAAATATTATATGGAAAATGTCAGGAAGTATGTTATACGATAAGATAATTATACATACATACTTATTTGACATAATAAGTCATAATTTCAACGCCTGTGCCTAAAAAGTACAAAATATTCTATTATAATACACTCATAAAACATATGTAATAGCGTGTTACAAGGTGAAAGGGACTAGATGGTTGGGAGTGTGACTAGGTGGGACTAACTCGGATTAATCCAATCACGGGTTAGTCTCCCAAAAAAACAACTTGTGAAACAAAGCCTAAGACAACATTAACCACGGATACGCGCAACTGCAAAGACGCTTAACTAAGAGATCACAGGCAAAAAAGAACGGAAAACATGGCAACGATCCTGTTTGCATCATATTTCATAACACTCACACTTGAGAAAAATAATTGCCCACATTACGTGTCAGTAAAAGAGGAAGAATGACTAGAAGACCTTCGCTGCTAGCGGAATTCTGCTTCAGAGGGAAGTCAGTTTCACCCTTTTGGAGCTACTTTTTAGTCCAAGCTACAAAAACTCATAAGGTAATGCTAGTACCTATGACTGTGGTATCACGCGCACAAAGCATGCGCGTGCGATCAGCAAGTGCATTAATGGATTAAAAGTATCTATTCACCAATTTATACCAATTATTACTCTCAGTTAGATGTTTTTGAAATATAAATATATTTGAACATCCTGTATATTTTACTCGTTTTGTTATCGCATATATCATTTATATTATTTTTTTCATTATATATTATAGACGCAGGAGTTGAAATCATGTCTTATATATCAAGTAATTCTATAATTATTTTAATCACACATTTCCTGACATTTGCGACGTCATAACTTTTTTTCACCGGGACCGATTTTTTGGTGCCATAGTAAATGTTGTTAGTGATGATAAGGTCTATCATTTGACATAGGTCTCATTATTGCGCAATACCTTTCAAAATTTTGGGCCAGCGTTCTATGGAAGAGTTGCATTGTCTTTTCTCATAAAATTGCAATATTTGTTAAATTAGGCTATTATGTATAGAAACAATTAACAAGTATTTCAACTAAATTCAACAATTTTTTAATTGAGCTGCGACCCCAAAAACCAAAAATCCCTCATGAGTTCTCTCCCGTTTGCTGGACAGATTTCACCCTCAGAGGAAGAAGACTTTTCAACAATCCTCTCATCTTGAACATCTATATTGACAAGGAATCGATATATAATTTCAGTATCTATCTCATCTTCTGAATATTCTATTTTAGACACGTTAGGAAGTTGATCGACGTCGTTGTCTTGTGAATATTAAATAAAATAAAGGGTATTATAAAATAAAAGCTTAAACCAGCATCGTTATCAAACTACCCTCCTTTCGACCTACTTTTGAATGAAATATCTGCACACATAGTGAAGATTCTGATTGTAACTGAAAACACCCCTTTTTATGTTGGTTAAAAAGCAGACTTGCATGATATTTTTTTTTTATTTGCAACATTAATTAAACCTATCTCAACTATTTTCTATAGATTAGTAACGGTATCAAAAGAGTTAAGTTAACACCGAACATACTTTACAAAGGACAATAACAATGACGCCCATAATTCAGTTTTTCTACATTAGGCTTCGCGAAAATTTTATGCCACTAGCGTAAATTACATATTTGACAACAGAAATAAACAATATAACTTCTTTCAACAGTTGTTATTTCAATAAGATACAGATTTTTCTATACCACGATACAGAACACACCATCCCCTTGCGGCCTTGCCAGAATGTGTACAACTTACAATACCTTAAACACTAAAGAATTAAAGTCAGACATATTTTCTGATTCGCAAAAAGTTTTCAAAAACAAATTGCTGAAATCACTTGATTAAAATTCTTAATTGATTAAAGATTAATGCTTAAAATGATTATTTCTTAAAGATCAAATTCGTTTTTGTCTCGTAAATCAAATTATATTTAGTTTAATAGAAAAGGAAAGTGATATTTCGATCAAGTAAATATCGATTCTTATCGCACAGCTCTAAAGAGTTGCTAAAAAGCTGTCATTATTTTTTTTATGTGACAAGTGTGCAAACGCAAAAAGATTTTAACCTTAGCAAGGTTCAAATCTCTTTGTGTAAACTCTTTGTGTAAACGAGCAGGTTGGACACCTGCTGGCTTAGCACGCTGCAGTTGTCAGTTTATCTATAGATTTATCCATAGATTAAAGACTTTAAGCATGGTCACGTTTTTTTGACATCCGAGCAGTGCGACACATTTTGAAAGACAAGGACGGCTACATGTATTAGTCTATAAAGCTATCTCAGTTTAAAATATCAAAAACGTAATTTGTGGATTTGCTAAACATTTTTCTCCACTGGCATTTCTTAAAGGGCCCCATACAAAGCCCTGCCTGCAGGGCCCTGCTTGCAGTGCGCACTGCCAATCGTACCGTGTGTGGTGTTGCAGGGCCGATGTAACGGCGATTTTGTCGGCCCTGCATGCCCACACAAAGTACGATTGGCAGTGGCACTGCAAGCAGGGCCCTGCAGGCAGGGCTTTGTATGGGCCGTTTAAGTAGTCTGTGTTCTTCGCGCTTGGAGGTGATAGATTAGATGACATAATTCCTCAAATAAAGTGCCATTCCTCCATATTAATTTTTTTTGATTTGAGATATATTTTCTCTCGGGCAGCTTGCAGTGCGCACTGCCAATCGTACTGTGTGTGTTCTTGCAGGGCCGATGTATTGTAACGGCGTTTTTGTATAGTAGCATTTATTAGTCCCATGCACAGACTACTTAGATGGTCCCATGTCAGATTTTTCTTAGAGGGAAAAATAAAAAAAATACGTTTTTAGGATTCGATAAAGGTGGTTGTAAACGTTTAAACATGTTTGTCAAACTTTACGTTCTGTTTGTACGTGCTCATCAAACATCAGCGCACACATACCAACAAGTTTGTTAAACAAGACTTCAATTTCAAAGCAGTTTTCACCTCGAAAAGACGCTCCGATGGTCAGATAAATAATGCACTATAATTATTAAATAATATACGTTCAGATAAACTTCGATAATTTGTGGTTATCGCGCGAAAAAAGCGAGTTTGTTTGTCAAACATGACTGTACACCTTCAAACATTATGACAAGCACGCCGTCAACCAAATCTTTCAAACAAACAGCCAAACACGTAGTTTGCTTGACAAACACGTCAAACATGACCGCAAACGGTCAAATAATTTGACAAACACGTAAAATTTTACAAATAATTTGAGCGTTTACAGCCTACTTTGCAGGAAGTGCTGCTACTCAAACATCCTTGGGTATTGCCGCTGCTGTTGTGCTGTTTGTATGTACATGTACAATACGTTGTACGTATAGTACTTACGTAGTTACATTAAGAGATTTTAATATCCAACAATGAATAAACGATTTTGATTTGATTTGATTTTGATTTGAGTCCCTAGCTAGTATGTACAATAAAGGCTGTTCATCGTAGAGCCGTGTATTCTTCAACTCCAACCTCGACACTGGCAAAATTGTCCCTGTTGACAGAAGCCATATTATAAATTTTTTATTTGATAGGAACCGCATATATACTTCCAGCGCCAATTTAAAAATGTAGCTATTTATAATAACTGTGTTAATTTTGAAATTGATGCCGAAAATGCAGTAGGTAGATATGTCTTCAAGGTAGCATGTGAAGCCTTGAAACAAAATGTAGAAACCCGCATGGTCTCAGCTAGACAACAATTTTAAAACCTAGTTACCAATGTCCTCTGTAGCTCAACAACTGTGTGATGAGATTGAGGAGGCTGTTCAGCATTCTGTAGAAGATATCTTTAAGAAATCGTCACATCATAAGCCACAAGAAAGTATTCGAAACAAGAAAAAGAACCCTGAAGTTTCACTTCACCCAAAGTCAGTTTTTATTGAAAAGAAGAAAGCTATCAATAAGATCATACCAAATGAAAATGCAGTAATTCATCAATTTAGATCCAAAGAGATCATCACCAAAAAATGCCTGACTGTTAGAGATAGTGGGATAAACACACTTATGTCGGGGTCCATAACAAAATGTGACACACATTGCAATACTAAAGTCCGAGCAAGGGACAAAGAAAAAAAACCATGCAAATGCAGCACTAAAACTAAAAAAAGCTATAACCAAGAAACGCAAACTGCATTGTTTAGCTTTGTTAGTAAAGCTTGTAGTGGAAATATAGAAACACGTAATGAAGGTACTCAGTATGAAGAGTTTGGAAGTACAGATGAAAAGCTTAATTCAAAATTAGATTTTTCATCAATCCAGGGTTTAAAGGAAATAAGCAAATTAAATCAGGAATTCAATAACCAATTATACGTACGTTTACCAGAATATATAAATAAATTGAGTAGGGCTTATCCAGACTACATTAATAAAATAAATGAGTCCATAGGACATCTTCAAAATGCAAATGAATTTAGGCAGATTCCAGTAAGAGGTTATGAAAAGGGTGTTCATAAATTGCCTTTTAATAAAAATAATCAGCAACAAACCCAAAATCAAGAATCAAATACCAGTACTCTTAAAATGGGAACATCGGCCACCAAGAATTTAATGGGTGCCAAAAAATGGGCCATTTCAAAATATGTTACCAGAGGGCCAGATTTTTAAACCAAAACAATTGCATTAAATATTAAGTGAGATGTTTATAAAATAAAAGTCTGCAAATTATAATAATGTATGTTTCTGGAGTTCTTGTTCATTCAAATATGTGGGTATTTAGTAAAATACAAATTGCGCCCTATGTAATGTTTTCAGTTTATACTTAATTCTAAACACAAATAATATAAAATCCATTTTTTTCGTTTATTCCAACGCTTACTGACCCAATCAACGAAAAAGTATAGAGGGAAATGCTTGGAACACAATTTTTGACTTCGTAACTTTGTTTGGACTAGTTAGGAGGTAAAGATATCAAAAGTCACCGCCCGTACCCCTAACTCCGGGCGGGAGGGGTCCCATTTTTCGGTTTTTAAGGTTCCGTACCTCAAAAGAAAAAAAAACGGAACCCTTATAGGATCACTTTGTTGTCCGTCTGTCTGTCTGTATGTCAAGACCCTTTATCTCACGAACGGGTAGAGGTATCAGGTATCAGGGTCCATGAACCACACAAGATCTGAAAGTTTAAATTTTTTACAACGAGACGCAATCAAAAGATATGGCATTTTATGTCCTCATCTCCATACATTTATGCAAAAAAGCAAAACCTACAGGGTACTTCCCGTTGACCTAAAATTATGAAATTTGGCAAGAAGCTAGGTCTCACAGTACAAATAATAGTCTATAGAAAAATATTTAATATTTCGTCTCCTTCACGATGTTCGTAGTCCTCTCCTCTATATACCTAAGACTGGTATGTATGTGTTTCTTGCGCTCTATAAACTTCGAAACTGACGGTCTTAAGAGGAGAAGGTGGGAACACGCATAGCTGTGACGTCACAAAGATGGCGGCCGACCGTACCAAGTTTTTCTTTATTTCTCGTGTTCTATTGCATCAATTTCGTTGCTTGATGTGTCATTTGAAAGATTATATAATTGTCTATGATTGGTTTTTTGAAACCTACTAATTTTGTTTTGCTGTTTTTAAAATATCAACAAAAACATGATTTATTTTTTAATTTTTTGCACAATGATTCAAATAAAAACCAAAGACACTGACAGCTGAGATTATTTAGAGTAATATTTTAGTGTTAACATTAAAGCTCGTTTCATTAGCTTCTCAAAAAGTTAAATATCGTCTCTTTACGATAATAAATAAATAAATTGTGGCCATTACCGTAAAGCAAGTAACCGCCCCGCGCGATCGCAACAACGTTGGGACATTTGGGGTAAATGACTTCACGAGCGAATAACTCTCGCCCGACGTCACTCACGCGCTAGTTGCGATTCAATGCGGACGTGGATTGTTACTTTCTTCGTGGAGACGAAAATTTTTGCAAGTATTGTTGTATTTAATTGCAGTAATATTAATACGAGTTACTAGGGACGACCGTGAATTATGGAGCTGCAACTCGTTGCAGTTTTACAACCAACAAGTTCAAATCGTACCACAACTAGATGGGACATGTGTTATATCCCAAGGTGGCAGCAAAGACCTGCGTGAGGCCACAGAAATAAGTATCGAAAAGTTTAAAGAATCGTTTGGGACTTGCAAGAAGTTGTTAGATTCTTATGCAACAAATTTGTTTGATCGACTGTGTGGTAAGTGATTTCCTACGTTAAGATATATTTTCCTACATTTAAAAGTATTCCTAATCATACTACAGATTACCCGCTTGCCTAATTGCCCACTTATGTCAACCTTATGTTTAGTTTATATCTATACAAGCAGTAAAATTATAACTGGTTGATGCCGAATAGGTATAATAAATATAATTAAGAAGGTAATAGGTATTTATGGATGCCGTGACCTTTGCTAGTTATAAGTAGATAGAAGCAGGCCTGTCTCACTTCACTCCCCGTATATTGAAAACATATCTACACGCGGCGGCCGCGGCAGCGGTCCGTGTTTTTCGCTCAAGATCACGCGTTATTAGCCTACCTACCACTTCGCGTAGGTATCAGTCAAGATACAAACCGACAGAGGGCCGCAGCCGCAAGCCCGCCTCAGTGCAACACCCGCGATTTTTATTTATCAAACTTTATCGCTTCGTACTCAAGCCCACGTCCATCATTTTACTCTTTCGACTATCAGCAAATTATCTATTCTAGACCGCTTGGAGTAGTCGGGATTTTTCAAAATCGATTTACTTTACTATCAGCAAATTCCATGTCTACATCGATTAGAGGTCTTAAACTGATGACTAACCATTCTATTGCTTTTTGCATTCTATTGCTGTAGGTATATTACTTTGCGGCATAGTACTGCCAGAGTTACACTCTTTTGTCTTATTCAATAGTTTAAAGAACTTGGAACAGATTCTAATGGCCACACTACCTTAATTTTCTTCACAGATTAGAATATATGTATTTTCTTTGCCCGATCAATAGAAACGGACGTATGGTTAGCCAATGGATTGGCTGAATTCATAATAAAATGTGATAGCACATAGTACGCTATTCGTCTAGTATACAATTTCGATGAGTAATACTTATCTAAACTCAGATGTTAATAATTATCAATAAGTTTTACTGTCAATTAAATAAAATAAGGTGAAATAACGACATGTCAGATTAAATAATGGCATGTTTAAACTTTCTCTTAACTTATTTTCTGCCTCCAAACACAGGCGCTTAGCTTACTTGGAGACACCTGCGTAATAGATTCAGAGAAGAAATAAAGAAAATTGTATTTTTATTTTTTTATTTATTTTCTTGTAAGTCAAGAGACTGTGGCTGAAGGGAAAACCAAGTAGTATTACTCTGTGTATGTTAGGCAAGGAATTTAATTTATAAAAATATCTGGTAACATCTTTCTGTGTCACGTTTCCCCTTCTACCAACAAAAAATAATGAGAGTTGAGTAATAATGAGAGAGTAACTCTTAAATGACTCGATAGTATTTTATATACCACTAGCGGTGGTGTCCTTTATTCCGATATATGACGTAGCCTTCAACTTGCTACACAATTTATAAAACATTCTATAATATTTCGTTGTACCTCAGGACGACAAACACAAAAGAATATACCTAAAATTTAAAAAATCAGGCTTCGGACGATCAGTCGCAACGACGTGTGCCCTCTGTGCGGGCCCCGTCGTCGGGTTCCTGGCTCGCTGATATTAACTTCGGAAGCTCTAGGCTAAGTTCGGCTATCAAAGAATATACGCATCGAGTTTGAAGCTCATTCTTGGACTTTAATTAGAGTAATTTTAATATTGTGATATCTTCCAAGATATTCATTTAAATAACATGGTGTAAAGGACAATTTTGATCTATGTTCATATTGTTCATTTATTATTATTACTAACCTTTTAAATTAGATAAGGATCCATAACTTGAGGGCAAAAATACGTTCTTAAATACCTTATTTTGAAAATCTACTTTTCTGCTATAAGGAGCTGGTTAGTGTGGGTTTTTCTTAAAAGATAGACAAATAGAACTCTTAAAGAGCAACAATTCTTTCATACATAACTTTCATATAAATGAAAAATGAAACCATTTACGCAACGCACGCCCAGAAAGCTCTCTAGAGGCACGGACTCGATCGACAAACATCTTCACAGTTCAGATAATTTGCACTCAATATTTATAAATTATAGCTTTAAACCTTCCTATTGAATTAATCTATCTATTAGTGAAAACCGGATCGAAATCGATACAGTACTTCCTGAGTTTAGCGCTCACAGAAAGACATGATGGATGACGACAGAAAAACGTTTCGGGGGACTTTCTTTTATAATACGAGTATGTAGTGATTTCTGAGAAGGTGGAGCCAGGCATATAATTGTTTATAACTGACTGGCTCATATTTTGGTTAAGTTGTAAACCTATGCTTAACCAATTTTATCACTGTACATAATTTTCTTGATTTTTTGAACTTTTGACTTTGAGATAGAATTGAATTCTATAATTCAATTGTGTCTACGTAATAATATAATATCATTACTATTTAATTTGTACAATGTGATTTAGGTAATTTACTTGACGTGTGATATTATAATATAAAAGTAAACAAATATTATACTTATACTTTTATTTGTAATGGACAGGTATTTCTCTTAAATAATTTTAAACTCAATAGTGAAAACGGCGGTAAAAATCAGATAGTAAGCACTTTTTTTACAGAATTGGTCACAACTTGTTTGTTTTATTATTGCACTACAATGATGTTTATATTTTTTAGAAGGAAATAAAAAGAACTTTATTTTTTTTTTATAAAACTTAGGTACACCTGTAATGGTAATGTTTCTCTTTATAAAGTTATACCGGTAAATAAAAGTATATGAAAAAGCATCATATTTATGTTAATATTTTAAAAACAACAAAACCAAATTAGTAGGGGTAATAACAACACAAAGTATATCATACAAATTAGTAGGCTTCAACGACATAATCAAAGACAATTATATAACCTTTCAAATGACATATCAAACACCGAAATTGATGCCGTAGGACTCGAATAATGAAGAAAAACTTGGTACGGTCGGCCGCCATCTTTGTGACGTCACAGTTATGCGTGTCCCCACCTTCTCCTCTTAAGACCGTCAGTTTCGAAGTTTATAGAGCACAAGGAACACGTACATACCAGTCTTAGGTATTTAGAGGAGAGGACTACGAACAATCTCAAATTGCTTCATCGCCTACAAACTATAATGGGAAAAGTCTGAAATCATTAAATATTACAATTTTTCTCACAACTAATGGTAACCAATTGTGGTGAGCTCCCGTTTCAAGAACATTCATATAAGTGAGTGGTCAAGTGGTCGAGGCGATTTTTGTTTTAGTTCTATTTTAAAAGCGGGAACACTTACAAACTTGAAAATTGGTATGTTTATAGTGCATAAGCTATAAAATAACAAATCATAATAAGGCGTGATGTTATGTATGTATGTAATAATAAAATTTGGTCAAGCGCGTGTCGGACTCAAAAAATCTAGCACATTAACTTACTGAAATTTCAACAAATACAGTTATGATTATGTGGTGGTACGGAACCCTTAGTGCGCGAGTCCGACTCGCACTTGGCCGGTTTTTTTTGCATATATCCGGTCCGCGCCATAGAATACATGAAACAGGTCCGCGCAGACCGACCGGCAAAATGTTCGCGCATGCTCGAGCATGCGCGAGCAGTCCAGAGCAGTTTTTTAGGGTTGCCAAGCCATGTTAACTGGGACGTGCATGCGTGTCCGTCTCCCCAGCAACCCATGCGAGATATGGCCAAGTGGCATACACCAAAATTTAGTGGAAATTGGTTCATTCCATCAGTAAAGTGTCAGATTCAGTGCATCAAAACTGATGACACTACGAGCTGAAAACTTTGGGTGGCTGTAGAGACGTCTCGTCAGCCAGCCCATTCTATACAGGGAAAACTACGAAGATTACATAAAAGCAAAATAGTTCCACATTTACTGCATGTCTAGTGCAATTGATTGTAAAAAAGCCGAATCGAAAATGTCCATATGGTAGGAGCACTTCATCAATAATTATGGGTGGCTGGAGAGACGTTTTCCCAGCCAGCCCATGTGATATCTCGGAACATATAGTAGGTAGGAAGATGAAACAAAGCTTAATATTTACTACCTACTCGGAACAGTAGGTAGCAAATATTTCAAAATCCTAGCTCCACTAACTTTTGAGATATTTGTATTTTTTCATGGGCTTGCTGGGGAGACGTCTCGCCAGCAAGCCCATGCTGTAACTCAAAAAGTACTGCACGTAGAATGATGAGCGATATACCAATAGAGAGTGCATATTTGATGCAATAAGCACCAAGAAAAGTGAGTCCCAAGGTCTTACGGTTTCGGTGCTAGAAACAAATATCATTTTCCCGCCGAAAATTTTGAATGCATGATGTGAAGTGCGACGTTGCCGTTCTGTGCAACTCTACATGTTGCTGTTAGAGCACTCAAAAATCAATCTTGTATCCCTATAGTTAAAAGGTACTGTAGACGCACGTGTAGATTATTTGTAATTTGAGAATAGTTCGGGAGACGGTGTACTTAGTAAAAGACTGATTGGTTATCAAGAAGTTTTTATTTATTTGTGGACGACACGTTAAGAACGAAAGAGATAATATGTATTTTAGCTAACGTGAAGACTAACTGGTGCCTCAATCTCTTTTTAGCAACCGTGACAACTGTATTCTAGGAGGAGATGTAGGTTTAATGGTCTCAGTAACAAACTAAAATTTTTAAAGTATTCTTAAATTGTTCTGTAATTAATAAGTTAAGAAAACTGATTTATTAAATAAATACGTGAGCCAAAATACATATTATGTCTTTTGTTCTTCACATATTGTCCACAAATAAATAAAAACTTCTTGTTAACCAATCAGCCTTTTAAGTACACCGTCTCCCGAACTATTCTCAAATTACAAATAATCTACACGTGCGTCTACAGGACCTCTTAACTATTAGGACACAAGATTGATTTTTGAATGCTCTAACAGCAACATGTAGAATTGCACAGAATGGCAACGTTGCACTTCACATCATGCATTCCAAATTTTCAGCGGGAAAATGATTTTTGTTTCTAGCACCGAAACCATAAGACCTAGGGACTCACTTTTCTTGGTGCTTATTGCATCAAATATGCACTCTCTATTGGTATATCGCTCAGCATTCTACGTGCAGTACTTTTTGAGTTACAGCATGGGCTTGCTGGCGAGACGTCTCCCCAGCAAGCCCATGAAAAAATACAAATATCTCAAAAGTTAGTGGAGCTAGGATTTTGAAATATTTGCTACCTACTGTTCCGAGTAGGTAGTAAATATTAAGCTTTGTTTCATCTTCCTACCTACTATATGTTCCGAGATATCACATGGGCTGGCTGGGAAAACGTCTCTCCAGCCACCCATAATTATTGATGAAGTGCTCCTACCATATGGACATTTTCGATTCGGCTTTTTTACAATCAATTGCACTAGACATGCAGTAAATGTGGAACTATTTTGCTTTTATGTAATCTTCGTAGTTTTCCCTGTATAGAATGGGCTGGCTGACGAGACGTCTCTACAGCCACCCAAAGTTTTCAGCTCGTAGTGTCATCAGTTTTGATGCACTGAATCTGACACTTTACTGATGGAATGAACCAATTTCCACTAAATTTTGGTGTATGCCACTTGGCCATATCTCGCATGGGTTGCTGGGGAGACG
This sequence comes from Athrips mouffetella, assembly GCA_947532105.1. Taxonomy (NCBI): domain Eukaryota; kingdom Metazoa; phylum Arthropoda; class Insecta; order Lepidoptera; family Gelechiidae; genus Athrips; species Athrips mouffetella. The sequence goes on from OX383956.1 coordinate 14,228,754, forward strand.
GACACCGTGCATGCAGGGGTACGAGCGGTGACTTTTGGTATGTTTACTTCCTAACTAGTCCAAACAAAGTTACGAAGTCAAAAATTGTGTTCCAAGCATTTCCGTCTATACCTTTTTTTGAGAATTCGTTGACTGAATTATACCAACAATTTTGCAGCCATAACATTAAAACCTATATTTGACGAAATGAATAACATTGTTTTACAAACTAGTTTTTTCTGAGAGCTTTAGCCGATTGCTTTTTGACATAGGTGCAAAATGTGTTGGTAAGCATTGGAATAAACGAAAAAAAAAACCGGATAAGTGCGAGTCGGACTCGCGCACCGAGGGTTCCGTACGAACCTGTAGGTATATAAGTAAAAGTTATGGTATTTTTATTGCTAAACAGTTTTATTGTGATGTAACTAAAAATTTAAGGTTTTCGGAATTTTGCCTTTATGTGTGCTATAAAACGTTGCTTCATGCCAAATTTCAAGATTCTAAGTCGACTGGAAATATCCTTTAGGTTTTGTTTGTTACAGCTTAAAGGTATTATAGACTTGAGTATTTGATATGAATTTCAATTTAATTCCTCTATACGTTCATGATCATGAGGAAAAGGGGAGTAAGTTTAATTTTCTTTTAATATTTTTATTATATTATGTAAGTAAAATTTTACGCTTTTCGTAACTTTTTCTTTCTCTGTGCTATAAGACGTTGCTTCGTACCAAAATTCAAGATTCTGAGTTCACGGGAAGTACCTTTTGATGCCCTGGCGAGTGTCGAAAATTTGCGGCATAAACGGCTGTATCTTTTTATTACGTCCGTCCCCTTAGAAATTTGATTTTTTCACAGCTCCAAGGGACGGGGAGTATTTGATTTGAATTTCAGCTTGATACCTCCACGCGTTCCTAAGAAAAAGGGTCGTAACAGACAGACGGACAACAAAGTGATCCTATAAGGGTTTCGTATTTTCCTTTTGAGATACGGAACCCTAATAAAAATGGATCAAACTCCAGTTGCATAATAAGCTTCTTAAAGCTTTTGCTCTTTGACTTAAAAAATCCGCGACCATCAACTTGACTCCTATTTTATGGAGAAGTTCTTGAAACGGGAGCTCACCTTAATTGGTTATCTACTAATAGTTGGAAGAAAAATTGAAATATTTAATGATTTTAGACTTTTCCCTTTATTTGTATTGTGAGACCTAGCTTCTTGCAAAATTTCATAATTTTACGTACGAACGTAAATCTAGAGCAAAACAATTTGAGTAAGTTTCCGTGCCATTACTAATAGACCACTTTGCACAAAGATCAGCTTGTTCATTACCAGAGATGCCAGAATGTCCAGGAATCCATGCAAGGATAATCTCAATCCCAGCAGAGTGACACTTGAATAGAATTTCTCTGGTTTTAAGGGTGATAGGATGAACATCTTTACACCGAAATGGAAACTTTAAAATATCTTCGAGACAACTGCGAGAGTCTGTAAAAATGATTGATTTATTAAGTTTATGAAATTCAACTAAAGAAACAGCTTCAAAAATGGCAATGGCTTCACCCGAAAAAACCGAGATATTTGGGGGACATTTAAAACTTAGAGTGACATTCAGTCGAGGAACCCAGACTGCAGAACCTACAGCTTGGTCAACTGAAATCTTTGAGGCATCGGTAAAAAGAGTAATCCAACCAGGAAACTTTTCATTAATGATTTTATTAAAATTAGAATTAGCACCAGGATCATCTTTTTCAACACCGAAATACGTAATAATATTGGGTTTGAATACAAGAGCATGAAAAGGAATAGAGAACAAAGGATTGCCAGGGAATTGAAAAACTGGAGGACCATTAATGAATTTTTGATAACTTTTATATAAGCAAGGAGATTACTTATGAATCCAATACTTAGAAGAAGGAATTAAATTAGATAGGTAGCTGAGAAAGTGAAGTGAGAAGAGGGTGCGAAGAATTTTGAGCAATCTTAAAGAAAAACCTATCACATAAGTATTGTCTACGCATAAATAAAGGAGGGTCCAGGCACTCTACCTGAAGGGCTTTTATGGGGGATAATTTCATAGCACCACAAATTATACGAAGACACTTGGACTGAATCCTATCCCAAAGGACCAATGCAGTTTTATTAGATGGTTCGAGTAAAAATGAACCATAGTCAAAGTGACTGCGGATAATTGCATTGTATAAGAGTTTTTGGCAATATGGATGGGAACCCCACCAAACACCTGAAAGAGCTCTCAAAATGTTAATACCACGTTCACACTTATTTTTAATATAATTTAAATGTAAAGTTCCCGATAAGCGAGTATCAAAATAAACCCCTAAGAATTTTACGTGATCATTAACTTCCATACAAACATTGTCCAGAACAATGTTAATATCCGGAGTTACTTTTTTTCTAGAAAAAACAACGACAGTGCTCTTGGGGATCGATAATGATAATCCATGATCAGAAAGCCAGATGCTCAAATTTTCCATAGCGCTATTTAAACGAATTGAGCACTCCGAAATGGATTCTGAGGCATAATACAATGCAATATCGTCGGCATACTGTAATATATTGCAGTCAAAGGAACAAGAGGAATCAAGATCTGAAGTATAGAGATTATAGAGTAACGGGCTAAGAACAGAGCCTTGAGGTAAACCTTTCCAAATAGTTCTTGAAGGCAACAATAATCCTTGGGAACGGACAGAAATTGTACGAGCCATGAAGAGGTTAAAAATCACATTGATCATTCTTCCAGGAAGATTCAGCTGAAGCATTTTATGCCTGAGTAGCGGAAGTAGAACATTGTCATAGGCAGAAGTAATGTCAAGGAAGACCCCTACTAGATGCTGGCCTCTTGAAAAAGCTAGTCGAATTTCTGAAGAGAAAATGCTTAATCTGTCCATTGTGCCCATACCTTTTCTGAAGCCAAATTGAGAATTAGACAGGACTTTCCTACCTTCAAGAATCCATTCCAACCTATTTTTAATAAGGTGCTCCATGATTTTTGCTAAGACAGAAGATAAAGCAATAGGTCTGTAAGAAGCGGGGTCGTTAGGGTCTTTACGAGGTTTAAGAATGGGAATTATAATTTGATTTTTCCAAGAGTCTGGGACAAGACCTGTTTCATAGATTTTATTCATTATGGAAAGAAGAATTAATTTAGAAGAGTCTGAGCATTTTTTAATAAAAGAATAAGGGATGCCATCAATACCTGGTGTAGAGTCACGTAAGTGGATCAGAACTGAGGAAAGTTCAAAAAAAGAGAAGGGAACGTCCATACGATCGTAGGAAAAAGGGGGAGGAGTAAAGGAAGGAAAGCAATTTTCAGAAGGGACAAAAGGAGGAGCCAGTTTATCTAAGAAGTAATCAAGCCACACAGAGGGATCGTTAGATAAAGGGTTATTATCAGTATAAGAGCCACGAAATTTGCTTATGTTTTTCCAAACAATAGAAGGGGGTATACAGGGGGAAAGGCTTTCACAGAAAAGAGACCATCCATCTTTTTCTTTTTAGACAGTACCCTTTTGGATTTAGCATTAATTTTCTGAAAATTAAGATATGTATCAATAGAAGGATTATCCAGAAAAATATCCTCCTCTTCATCGCGCTTGCGAATATACTCAGTACATTCGGAATCCCACCAAGGGGGAGAAGGAATATTATCTCTAGGTGACTTCTTGATAGGAATAAAACTATTAGCAGACCAAATCATAGCGGCCACGAAATCATCATAAACTTGAAGAAAGTTTTCCGTTGTAATAGTAGGAAATAAATCTGTTTGACTAGATACAGACAAACTAAATTCAGCCCAATTGGCTTTGGAAAGGCGATATTTAAAAAGAGGAGGGATAGAAGGAGGGGTAACAGGGAAATGCCGGGAGAATGAAATAAGAATAGGTAGGTGATCACTACCATGTGAGTGTGATAGAACTTTCCAAAAGCTTTGCGAAACTAAATTGGGGGAACTTAGGGAGAGATCGACACAGCTAGGGTTCTGAGTAGGAGATGTTCTTCTAGTTGGGCAACCATCTTTCAAAAGGCACAAATTATTATTGTCCAAGAGATCCAAAAGGGCAGAAGAAGAGGAATCACAGAAATGAGAGCCCCACATGATGTGATGGCAATTAAAATCACCAACAACAACCAGAGGAGTAGGAAGGGAGATAAGTATAGAATCCAGTTCAGAGATTAAAGAAGAGTTGGGGGAGGGAATATAAATAGAAACAAAAGTGATATCTAAGGCCCTAAGGGCAACAATGTTGAAATTCGGCGAATGGGGAGGGAGAGGAATAAGAGAGTAAATAAGAGAACGCTTGATAAGCAGGGCGCAAAGGGTCTTGACAGACAGACAGACAGACTGACAACAAAGTGATCCTATAAGGGTACCGTTTTTTTCTTTTGAGGTACGGAACCCTAAAAATTATTAAATAACAAAAAACCCAACTGCTTAGCACAAGAGAGGAAAACAAACATAAATCCTATTGGATTTGGTAACTTGAATTATTATTTATTTAATTAATGGCGTCACATCTCATTACAAGTCGTATTTTGCCAATGTCAAAGTAAAGAAATTATTACAAAATTATGGCGAGTTCGCCAATGTCCAGTGGAAGATTTACACAGGAATCCACATCACGAAGACGAGGGCCTGTGTACTATGATGACTCCGATAAGTTGATAGGGAAAATTATTGAAGTCTAGATGTCAGCCGCTTCTCTCCATCCAAAGATTTCGGTAAAAGCATGTATTCCAATCTTCTAATAGATGTTCACTTTAAAAGTAGTTTACTGCATAAAACCCAATCAAAATTATTCATTAAACTCTTCCATAAACATGTAAAACAAATATTGAAATAAATACACGTCCGTCATCTTCAAATGTTGACAGACGAAGGTAACTTGAATTGTACAATAAAAGTGGCACAGCCTTAGACTATATAATACTAGGCACAGCAGACGACAGACTTTTTGTTCTGACAGTCCGCCAGTGTGGCCGGTTCTGCAATTATTTTCGTATTACTATAGTCACTGACATGAAAAAAACGCTCCGTTTCTATGCGCGTATTTTCCAAAATCTTTAGTTTCGAAAGAAAAACAGCTTGAATTCAAAGAATTAATCACTCGAAAAGGTTGTTCAGATTGATTTTCATTTAGTTTAAAACATAGAGAAACTTTTAAACTTGTTATATTTTAATTTTATTCTGATAAAAACTTTAAAAAAAGCGGGATTTAGAAAGGGAATGGGATGTACAGATCAGGTCTTTTCCTTGCGGTGCATAGCTGAAAAGTTTTTGGCTAAAAACCAAAAAGTCTACTGCGCGTTCGTGGATTTGGAAAAGGCCTATGACCGAGTGGTGAGGAATGAATTGTGGTCAGCATTGTCTATGTATGGGGTAAACGGTCATCTGATTCAAGCACTGAAATCTCTCTATGAGGATTCCAGTGCTTGTGTCAGAATAAACGGGGCGTACACTGAATGGTTTAGCATCGAAAAAGGTGTTAGGCAGGGATGTGTAGCGTCACCTTGGCTGTTTAACCTGTTCATGGATAATTGTTTGATTGATCTGAAAGAGAGTATGTGTGGACTGAGAATGAATGAGTTACTCATCAAATGTCTTCTCTACGCTGATGACCAAGTTGTACTTGCGTCATCTGCTGACGAGTTGCAGGAGATGGTAACAATGATGAATGTGGCTTTGGAAAGGAAAGGAATGAAAGTAAATGTAAGCAAGACTAAAGTAATGGTACTTGAAAGAGAAGAATGTATGACAGTGTGTACTATATTAATAGATGGTGAACAAGTCGAACAAGTGAAGGAGTTTGTGTATCTGGGCTCAAAGTTTACGAGAGATGGAAAGTGTGAAAGTGATATTGAAAGAAGAGTGAATGCTGGAAACATGGTGAATGGTGCCCTGCACGCCTTTATGAGGAGTCAAAAGGTGTCTCACAAGGCTCGTTTGGCTGTTCATGGGGGAGTTTTGGTACCAACACTGATGTATGGCAGTGAAAGCTGGGTATGGCAGAAGAAGCATGAAAGTAGAATTAATGCAGTGGAAATGAGAGCGCTAAGGAGTATGATTGGTGTTAAATTGAGTGACAGGATTAGAAATAGTGTGATAAGAGAACGGTGTGGCGTAAAAGAGGACGTAGTGACCAAAATCGAGAAAGGGATGCTGAGATGGTTTGGTCATGTAGAGAGGATGAATGAACGAAGATTGACGAAAGAGATCTACCAGGCGAGAGTGAATGGAAACGTTGGAAGGGGAAGGCCTAGGCGAACGTACCAAATTCAGGACGTTCTGAATAAAGGCCAGGTTAAAAGTACCCTAAACCGACGAGCATGTATGAAAGGATTGATGAAAGTACAGGAAGCAAGGGAAGTATGTCAAGATCGTAGCAGGTGGAGGACTGTGGTCTCTGCCTACCCCAACGGGAAAGAGGCGTGATGTTATGTATGTATGTAAAAACTATAATTTTCGCAATACCGGCCACACTGGCGACAATGTCCGTGACTGCCCGCGTATGTCCGCCCCCCAGATTAGTAAGTTAATGTACAGGTCCGCCCCTTCATCTGCTGAGCGCCTAAGATACTGCAGGCGGGGACGAACAAAAATAAGTCGTAAACATCCACAAAACGTTTTTTCGTCCCCGCCTGCAGTATCTATCTTATACAATTCAAGTTACAAAATCCAATAGGATTTGTGTTTGTTTTCCTCTCTTGTGCTAAGCAGTTGGGTTTTTTGTTATTTAATATTTTTTTACTAACCCATCTAAAAAAGTGCCACGCGCCGCTACAGAAGTTTTCACTTCAAAACGACATACAGTGGAACATAGATCCTCCTCCTCCTTTTTTGAAGTCGGTTAAAAATATAACGTACCGGAAGACGAAGCGTTGACATATCAGCTGAAAGACGTCCACCGCTGGACATAGGTCTCCCATAAAGATCTCCATGACGACCGATGCTGCGCTGCTCGCATCCAGCGGCTTCCCACAATCTTGACCAGATCATCCGTCCACCTTGTGGGGGGCCAGCCAACAACGCTAACTCGCGTCTCAGAAGATATACGAGTACGAAATTTCAAGCAGCGTGAAGCCGATTTAAACGGGGTTTCAATGATGGGTTGGTCTTATTTAGCTATAACATACAGGCGTTGTTTCATTGCAACCGGTTCACTAAAAATACGAGATATTTTAAAGCAAAGATTCATACTGATGTCCACACATCACTCAGAAACTACTGAACTGACTAAAACGGGGTTTCCAATAATCTATTTGGCATACTTTCGTGCAACATAAAACCTTTGTTTCGTTGCTGCAATCAATTCACTCAAACAGAAGATATGCGAAGTTTGAATCGGCGGCTCCAATAACTCACAAACTACTGAACCGATGCAAACGAAGTTTTTATTACGTATTTGGCGCACTTTTTTGTAACATACATGTTTTAGATCATTGCAATCGGTTCACTCAAGCAGAAGCTACACGAATGAAAATCATTAAGCAGCGTGTGCACCAATAACTCACTAAGTACTAAACCGATTCTAATGGGGGTTCTTAATAATGTATTTAGCTTATTTTCGTGCAACATATAAAGCTATGTTTCATTGCAATCGGTTCACTCAAACAGAAGATGTGCGATATTTCAAGCGGTGGCGCCAATAACTGACAAAACACGAAACCGATTCAAACAAAAGTTGCAATAATGTATCCAACTTACTTTTATGCAACATGAACAGTTTTCGCAAAGGGTCCACTCAAACAGAAGATATGCGAAATTTAAATAGGTATTGCCAATAACTCACACTATTCATTCGTGTAGCTTCTGTTTAAGTGAGCTGATTGCAATGAAACAAAACTTATATTTTGAACGAAACTAAAAAGCCCCTATCTATGCTATAATTAAGGATAATATGTTAAAAAAAATAAAAACTATTTTATTTTATTTATTTTGTGAACACTGTTAAAGACTAAACGCCACGCGAACAAAGTTGTGGGTGGGCACAGCTAGTTATGATTAAACTGAATCAGCATTTAGTATTTCTATCTTAATAGGTGATCCGTCATCAGATATTGGACTAATATTAATCTTCAACTGACCAGATCCTTGCATATCATTGAGATCTATATCCTCCTCTGGTTTCAGTAGTGGGCCACCAGACGTCTTTTGCAAATGATGAAGGGTCTGTATCCACTTCTTATTTGTTATTTTAACATCTTCAATAACTGGTTTTACATCTGCCTCTTCATCTAAATTATTTAGTTCCTCAGTCATATTCTTGATGTCTTTGACATGTTCTAGCTCTTTCTCTTCCTCTGTAAGTTCTTTAATTTTTATGGGCTTTTGTGCCTTTTCTTCAATTTTTGAATCTTTAGAGATAGAATTAGAGCAAGCAGCTTCTAAATCAGCCAGCCGCCCATCTGTAACCGGTATAAACAGCATGTCTTCGTAGCCAAATGGAAATTCACAAATGATGTTAAGGCACATTAGGAACTTTTCATGGAAGTTCATGTAAACAAGACGAATTGTCTGTTTGCATAGTGGGCATATCTGGAAACATGAAAAACAAATTCTGAGCAGTAGGTTAAGGTCAAACTAAAATATTGTTGAATGTTGTATGAAAAATCAAAAATGATGGCCCTACTAAGCAGTAGTATTTAGGAATAAAAAAACCGGCCAAGTGCGAGTCGAACTCGCGCACTGAGGGTATACGAGTAAGTAAAAGTTATGGTATTTTTGTAGCTAAAAAACTTTATTATGTGATGTAAGTAACTAAAATTTATATTTGAGTTGATTGAGTGAAAGGTAAATTGCGGTTTACGATTTATGACGTATTAAAAAACCGGCAAAGTGCGAGTCGGACTCGCGCACTGAGGGTTCCGTACCACCACATAAACATAATTGTATTAGTTGAAATTTCAGTAAGTTAATGTGCTAGATTTTTTGAGTCCGACACGCGCTTAGCTAAATTTTATTATTAGTTGTTATTTTATAGCTTATGCACTATAAACATACCAATTTTCAAGTTTGTAAGTGTTCCCGTTTTTAAATAGAACAAACAAAAATCGCCTCAGCAACCATCCAACTTGACCCCTCTCTTATATGAATGTTTTTGAAACGGGAGCTCACCACTATTGGTTACTATTAGTTGTGAGAAAAGTTGTAATATTTAATGATTTCAGACTTTTCCCATTATTTGTACTGTGAGACCTAGTTTCTTGCCAAATTTCATAATTTTAGGTTAACGGGAAGTACCCTGTAGGTTTTGCATTTTTGAATAAATGTATGGAAATGAGGACATAAAATGCCGTATCTTTTGATTGCGTCGTTGTAAAAAATTTTAATTTTCAGATCTTGTGTGGTTCATGGATCCTAATATATGGTATTAATTTCAACCTGATACCTTTACCCGTTCGTGAGATAAAGGGTCTTGACAGACAGACAGACAGACGGACAACAAAGTGATCCTATAAGGGTTCCTTTCTTTTCTTTTGAGGTACGGAACCCTAAAAAACTACTTACTAGATCTCGTTCAAACCTATTTTTGGTGGAAGTTTGCATGGTAATGTACTGGGGGTGTACTTAGACCACAGATATATGGAACAAACATATAGACCAAGTAACAAAAAAGGCCAAGACAGCACTTAGCATCTGTAATAGGTTTGCCGGCTCCAGATGGGGCCTGAAGCCTAAGCATTCACTCTGGCTATACACAGCAATAGTGACACCTATTGTTACCTACGGCTGTATAGCCTGGCACAAAAAGGTAAAACAGGTGACAACCATCAAGCCCCTAAACAGCCTACAAAGACTAGCTTGTCTTATGATCACTGGTGACCGCTACACTTACATGTCCAAAAAGAAGCACAAACATTGATGCTACGGGCCATAGAACCTGGCAAGATGAATTGGACATCAAAAACCTTGGGAAATCTGTCCAACAGCCTCATCAAACTCCCTATCATGGCAATGCCTTCAGATGTCATGATACAAACTTATAACTTTGATAAACTATACGAAGTTATAATACCCCCAAGGGATGAATGGCAAAATTCTGTACCCGAACATTTTAAAACGGCAGAGCTAGTCTGGTTCACCAACGGCTCGAAACGTGACGGCCTTGCTGGAGCAGGCGTGTTTGGCAAGCGGCCCATTTATTTTTACTAAAAAGCATTGTATTTTATATTTTGAAATTAATGATGAGTGTGTCTTAATGAGCCCATTCTTATTTTCTCATAGAGAGAGATGAAAATTAAAGTGTATCACGCAGCTGCAAAATATTTTTTGCATTGGGTGACTTACTGAAACCTTCATTATGTTCAGGTTTCTACTTTAAAATTCTCCACCCAGGATTCAAAATAGCGCCCTCGCCTTCTAATATTATTTTACTACCTTTTCATACAATCTACTATTTAGCTCTTTCAACCAAGTAACTGGAATTCTTACCCCATTTCTCATAGCTGCTTGCAGCTCAGCTAGACTACACTGGTCTACGGGCACAAGCGGTACAGGCTCCTGCAACAGAATATATAATACTACTTAGGTACTTTATAGTCATCATCATCATATTAAATGGGTTGCAAGGTCGATGACCGACGTCACAAACCCTGCTGTCAGAGTTGTTGAGCCGCTAAAGGTGTCTGACATAGCTCATTAACGACTGCATCAGGTGGACAATCAGGAGTAATTCATCCTGCAATGTCCTAACCAAACTGGAGAGGTCACAAAAAGGGATTTTTGTTTGACAGTGTTCCCACCAGAAATTGGAGCCAATCCCTCTGGATTAATAGCCAACCGCTTTAACCACTAGACTATGGAGGCTGTTCATAGTAATAATATGATACTTTAGTAATAGCCTAGGTACATCAATTACATGGCAATCTTTCAGAAATATAAAGAAATGGATTTATGCACATGTGGCATGAATTGTTAGAAATTCCTAATTGATACCTGCTTATTCAAAGAATTTAGGTAACAGCAGTAGTTATTAAGGCTACAGCCTTTTTCTAATTCTCTTTTCTGGTGAATTAGGGCTTTATGAACAGGTCTAGTCAAGGCCACGCCATGAGTAAATTAAAAAATATTGATCAAACATAGATTTTAAATAGTAACCATGCTTTCTAATTCTTCCTCGTCGAATCGGGGTGTAGACATATCGGCTTCCAAGTGAATCTTGAGAATATACCAATAGCAAAGAAGAACACAAGCAAGAGAACTTGAACTTGAAAACAAGCAAGGAAGGAATGTAGCGTGGGGTGCGTTCCAAAACGAGAATTTATTCACTCAGATCTTTAAAAACAGATGGCATGCAGGAGGAAGAAAGAAAGAAAAAATGATTTTGAGGAAAAGCGTTTGACTTTGGTTATAGTACTGGCGGTGCGAAAAAAACCACTGCAATTTTTGAAAAAAGCAAGCCGTTTGGCATAGTTGTCGTCACAAACTACAACAACGGGAATCTCCTTTATGTCAAAACTCGCTTTAAGAATACCCTCCAAGGAGGTTTGATGCCCTCATCAAATCGTTTTGACAACTCGTCTTTTTATATTTCTACTGATTTGGAATCTTGCTTCCCTAGTTTGACTACATTTATTTTTTGAATATGATACTAGTCTTTTAGGTACCTATTTATTTTTCTTTTACTTTTCTTAGTTTTAAAGGAACAACAGTAGGTAATAAAAACACCAAATATAGATTTAATTTTATTTATCTTATATAAATTCTATACATAACATTTATTGAAAGTGGGTTGCTACACACAAGCGGGCCGGCATGTTCGGCTCGGCTTTTTTCATACAACAGACAACTCAAGTTCTAAGAAAAAGACTAACCGAACATGCCGAATCGAACATGTGTGTAGCAACCCTCATAGCATGCGGAATACAATGCAAGTAAAAAATGCAAGAGATAATCGAAAGCATAGTAAACAAACATTTACAACAAACCAAACAAACACCTCGATAAGATTTTTCTTCAATCTCATGATGCATAATTACGTAACAACAATATTTTCACCGGAATCTCTTTAGACGGTCGCTTGATATACAACTAGGCAGAAATATCCACAATTTCACCACTTTATAATATTTTGTTGCATGTTCTAACTTCTTGACAATATATGCGTGATTCCTTCTTCTTGCTTCTTCACAACGAAAAACTTGGAGCACACTATGCCGTTGAGAGATTTTATATTTTAAAATGCAGATATTTGGTTTTGAACTCGTTTCATAATTTAAATTCACAACTAAATGCATTTTTACGCAGCGATAAAAGCAGACATTTTTTCAACTCTACAGGATTCTTTCACAGGCTTCTTACATTTTTACTTTTTAAAATAACGAGGGAAAGTACTATCAATTTGAGTAATAAAGGGTCTTTTGTCTATTCCTCTAATTTCAATCCATAGACTATATGGCGAGTTTTTCATGTATGAAGATTATCGCCCGTGGTTGTCGTAAAGACCTGTTGAAGTAGAGATGGGCGTTAAAGTAGAATTGGTCAATTCAGATGCGCAAACAAAGAAAAGTAAATAACACAACAAAAATATTCACTAGTCATATAAGAAATAAAAATGATTTATTCAAAATACCAATAATATCGGATAAAATAACTAAAATAACGAAAAGCCCCGTTTACCGCGATAACTCAATAATACCAATAACACACAATAACGTAACCGCTTCTTAAATCTCCATACCATCCAATACATAGTTATTGAAATAAATAGTTTCAAAACTCGTTATCGGGTACTGATAACTAGTTACGTTTCGGTATTGGAAAATCGCGTACCGACCCACCTCTATGTTGAAGTATCGTAGGCCCGGGACATATTAATATGGCGTCGGTCGAGGGCGAGGCGAGGGTATGGCACGGTCGCGCTGCCCGTCACTTCGTGTTTCATACAAAATATATAGAAGTGATATGGCGCCCGTGCATATTCACATATTACTTAGTGCATATTGAGGTGGCGTGGCGAGGGTGGGGTGAGGGCGAGGCGCAGGCGTCGCTTCCCGCCCGCACCGCGCGTCAGTTTAAGGTGGCACGCCATACAAATACACACAGATCCGTCCGCAGTATTATCAAAATTCGTGACGATATGCAATTTAATATCGCGTTTTGCGAATTAATGCCCCATAAATATACGATTACAATCGATCAGGTTATAGTAACAGATGTGAGCTGAATCAAGCATGGGAACATATAGCAAATAATTATTTAGTTACTAGGTCGGATTTCGATTAACTTGTATAATTAAATTTTATTGAATAAATTTAACTATTAACTTGTATAAAATATTTACTAATTACTATAAAAATCGAAATTTAGAATGCCCTAAATACGTCCACTGCCGCCGCCATCTTCAGGCACCGCACCCGCGCCATAAGCACGCCATATCCTCACCTCACCCACGACCAACGCCTCATTGATATGTCCCGCCACGTAGGTAATTTCGACCTCCGTGGTATTTGTAAAGTTTTTACTTGTTTATACTTTTCATACGATGTCAATCTGTCATGTCTTCGATTGTCTCCTGCTTGTCCATTTTATCAACATCACAAATATATATTATTTAAATGCTAAACAAACCTTTTAGTCATTATAGTTTGTGATTATGTACTCTGCAGTGGTGGTTAAGTGAATCCCCACCAAAAGAAACGGTATAAAGCCCGCTTAGTTGCACGCGGTTTCAGTCAAAGATGGGGCGTTGATTACAACGAAACTTTCTTACCTGTAATACGCCACAGCTCGTTGCAAATGTTACTGGCTTTAGCTGCCAGGACTGGTCTAAACTTTGACCAAATGGACGTCAAGACAGCTTTTCTTAATGGAGATGTATCTGAAGAGATATACATGAAGCAACCGGAAGGCTTTGAGGAGAAAGGCAAAGAGAATTTTGTTTGTCGTCTAAACAAATCGCTATATGGACTTGAACAAGCTCCTCGAGCATGGAATCTAAAACTTGATCATGAACTTAGGCAGTTAGGATTCAAGAGGTCTTTGAATGAACCTTGCATCTATACAAGATCAAAGGATAGTAAGATAATTATTCTAGCCGTCTACGTGGACGATATGTTGTTTTTCTGGAATGATGTCGAGCAACTACAGAAAGTCAAAAAGGATCTAATGACAAAGTTTGAGATGAAGGACTTGGGTCAAGCAGAGCTCATTCTGGGAATGAACATTACTCAAGATATGGATGCGATCAAGGTAGATCAAGAGAAATATATTGGTAAAATTCTCAAAACATTTAATATGGAAGACTGCAAGGGGTCAGCCACACCATCATGTCCGGGAGATTGGCACAAACTGGATAAAACAGAACAGGGTTTCAAACCAGATTCCAATATACCATATCAGAGTTTGATAGGTTCGCTGATGTATCAAGCAGTTTGTACCAGGTCGGATATAGCTAACATAGTAAGCGTCCTTAGCCAATTTAATATTTGCTATAGTGAAGTGCATTGGACAATGGCAAAACGTGTGCTTCGTTACTACTTAAAGGGCACTAGGAGTTTCGGACTAAAGTACCTAAAGGGTAAACGCACACAAGCAGTCGTAGAAGGCTATGCCGATGCAAGCCATGCTGGAGCCTATGATAGGAAATCGTATAGTGGTTACGTATTCTTATCTCAAGGAGGAGCTATAAGTTGGGAATGTAAGAAACAAAGAACCATAGCTCTCTCTACAGCTGAGGCGGAGTTGCACTTTCGGAAGCTGCTAAGGAAGCAATCTTTTTACGCAGGCTTATTGCTGAACTTACAAATGGACAGGCAGGAGGAGTGTATCACAGTATCCAGTGATAGCCAGTCTGCTATAGACATTGCAGAGAATCCCGTCCATCACCAACATACAAAGCATATTGACGTACGTTACCATTTCATAAGAGAGACTGTTGAAAATGGTGCAATATCACTTCAATATGTAGAGATAGAGACATCTCAAATGATTGCGGATAGTCTGACAAAGCCACTACTGAAAGGGAAGTTTGAGTGGTGCGCAAGTCAGATGGGAGTTAGAGGATGAAAGAGTGTTAAGAATGACGTTGGGTATGGAATTAAGGAGGAGTGTTGAAGTATCGTAGGTAATTTCGACCTCCGTGGTATTTGTAAAGTTTTTACTTGTTTATACTTTACATACGATGTCAATCTGTCATATCTTCGATTGTCTCCTGCTTTGTCCATTTTATCAACATCACAAATATATTATTTAAATGCTAAACAAATCTTTTAGTCATTATAGTTTGTGATTATGTACTCTGCAGTGGTGGTTAAGTGAATCCCCACCATTTTGGATGTTTGGGAGCGTAAGGTTGGTTTTTGGACCAAAATTACGAAAAAATGAAATGGTTATACAGTAGCAAAATTAAATTAAATTTCTGTAAATTCGGCGTTGAATGGAAATATGTCATCAGAAATACATTTCTGAAAAAATATCGGGGTAAACTACCCTTTAAAAAATGTGTTTGTTTGGTATTTATAAATACAGTATGACGGGTTCTTGCCATGATGTGGTCATCCGTGGTCACATGATTCACCAGCACCATTGCTTGCAACAAATCGTGGTAACAACCCGTCAGACCGTTATCATAATACTCTTAGTCACCGCGAAACTCTCAAACAATGTGTTTGACATCGTTTCAGATTGATTTCGTGCTACTTAGCAAGAGTAAAAGGTTATTTTTAATATTAGCTGCAAACTGACTCTGGTCTGTCGTATTAAAAATGCTAGTGATTGTATTAATTTAAAATTATTTATTTTATCGCTCTTTCATATTCGATGAGTGAGTTACGTTGCCAACTGCCCGCTTTTAGGGTCGTGTTGATATATAATTTGTACGTGTAAAGTACATCTTGAGAGCAATTTCCAACCTGAGAGGGATTTATTTATACCAACCTTAGTCTATGAGAGTAACTGTAAGTACAATTTCTCTGAAGAAAATTAATGTTTTAACTACTAAATTAAAAACGTACTGAGATAAAATTACAATAAATTTACTGATTTTATTTTTACTTAAAATCTACTTTATACAAATTAATTAATATAGATTTAAAATATACAAAAATTATGTCATCATTAGAGTTTATAATTACAAAAAGTAGGTAAGTATTACAGAATACAAATTTTAGATTTGTGCAAAATGATAAAACATGCAAATTATTTATTGTTAATAATATTTCATCAATTTAATAAAATTAATTTTAAAAAAATCAGTAAACTTATAGTAATTTTGTCTTAAAAACGGATGGGTGTATAAAAAAAAAAATTAAAAATTTCGCAATTCACAGTTGAATTTTAACTGCTCTACATTGAAAATGACTGAGTTGATTTTTACAAAATACATACAATACAAGACAAGTCTAACCAATATTTAGCGGAAAGCTATAGATTCTAGACTAGAAATTGAGTTAACCAGCCCGACCTTTACCTATAATCTTCGATTTTTAAAAAGAAATATATTTTTTTAAAAAGGTTCACTTTCTGTGTAAAAATACACCAAAAAATTCCATGACCCGGCAAGATGGGCTCTGGCAGCCCTTTTCTTTAAGTGTTTTAAAAGAAAAGGTCTGCCAGTGGTTAACGATCTAGAGATAGCCTATTGGGGTTCTCGATGAGGAAGGTATTTTTGCAGCCGGCTCTCCCACTATATTTCTTGGTAGATTTAGTAAGCAGTAACCCGTTTTAGCCTTTTTATTTGTCGCAGGGTAATTGTTGTAAAAGAATTAAATGATACTGTTATTAAAATTGTTGTAGTTCTCTTATTTTTTGATATAACTGGTTAAATTATTTTTGGACACTATAAAAAAATATTCAGGGTCACTTGGTATATATTTTGTAAAAGTCCATTCAGTAATTTTCAATGTAGTGCACTTAAAATTCAACTCTGAATTGTGAAAATTTTTGACGTTTTCTAATAAATTGTTAGACCAAGTAGCAAAAATGTTGTAGTGTGTTATATATTTGTAATCTACTCGTAAAGCCCTTTCATTAGATACCCCACGGTATGTTTAAGAGACTTTTGTTTTTTTTTGTATGACCGTCTTTATGACGTCTCAGTTTCCACCTTCACCACATGCGAGCTTGTCATCTCATATACATCAATTCAGGACATGATACTGAATGCATTGATACCATATATGTCCATTTCCGAGATGACTTGAACGGAGACTAACCTATAAACCTCAATCTACAATACATTCTACTAAAATGGCTTGCTTTTTTCATCAGCTTCTACACATATAATAGACTATAAGGGCACTGCATGTTATCCTACGTCATCTAGTACACGAAATTTGCAACTTTGTAGCGATAGTAGTGGCCTAGTAGGTCCACAAAACGTTGGTCTGCCAATCCGAAACCTGGCAGGTTTTGTACAGTTGGAGAGAAAAGTGGTTAAATGACAGATTACACGAATGAAATCTATTCATAGAAATAGAAGGTACCTATATCAGTAAAAACCAACAGGTCTGTCTTGCATCCTCTTGGCAGTTTCGCCAGTCCGACCAAATTTGTGGTCCAATCACATCCGACCACATTTGTGGTCCGACTAGCGAAACTGCCAGGAGGATGCAAGGCAGACCTGTTGTTTTTTACTTGTATAGGTACCTTCTATTTCTACGAATAGATTTCATTCGTGTAATCTGTCATTTAACCACTTTTCTCTCCCACTGTACAAAACCTGCCAGGTTTCGGATTGGCAGACCAACGTTTTGTGGACCTACTAGGCCACTACTATCGCTACAAAGTTGCAAATTTCGTGTACTAGATGACGTAGGATAACATACAGTGCCCTTACGGTCTATAAGGGATGTACCGCCAGTACTATCTAAGAGTACTATTAATCTTTGTTTTGGAACGCCCTCGAGTGAGTGAAGTGCCGCCGGCCGGCCGAGCCGTTTTTTTTTTTTGTTAATTTGGCAATCGTCAACCCATATTTGGGGATATTTCTGTCAGTGTCGTGTTCTAGAACATTCTTCAGTTTTCGGAATTATTAACTTTTTAGAAGATGAAATTATGGTGAACCGCTAGTGTCGTGCTCCCCCCGTGAAGCGATAGTGGACTTTACGAAGGAAACGTCCATGACTTTTTGAGGCAACACAAACTGGGTTTAAACACGAGATCGCTTGAAATCTTCATCAACTGCGCACTCCGTAGTTAATTTACTGCATAAAACACTATCTTTATTATCCACTAAATCACTAAGTTTACTATTATTTAATCTGTGTCACTACATACACACAAAACAAGAATTTCAACCGAGCAGGCAAGAGCCCACGCCGAGTTCCCGCCAAAAAGTCCCCGAGCCGAGTTACCAAGGAGTTACTATTTTTTCTTTTCAAGCATTTATTTTCTTTTTGACAGCTGTCAAGTCCATACATTCTGTTCAATCTATCTCTTTCCCTCTGACTTTTAGCGTATCTTTCTTACTCACTGTCATTCAGTAAGAAGCACTTTCAGGATCTAAGGCTGAGATTCAGAGACATTTCGTTGAGACGCTCTAAGAGAGCACGCTAAGCCAAGACAGCCTTGAGTCCACTCAAAGGATACTCAACTTTTTCGTATTCAAGAGTCGAGTTCGAACATTCTTCTTTGAGATCTATCGCACCATAGACATTTTTTCCAGGCCATAAACTCATTGACGTAAGAAAAACGCTGCGCTTCTATGGCGTAGTTTACAAAATCTTTGCTTAAACTAGATGTTTTTTGTTCATAAACCCAGGTAACTAAATGTCAGAAACGTATCCGATTTTTACAAACGATATTACTAATCTGGGACGTCGGCCGTCCGCTACACTCGCGCCTAGAGCTTGACAAACTTAGGGATCCCGCACAAGACCGAGAATCGGTGACCGATTTTTTGTCGGCATCCCGCTCTGACGTGTTATCACCTGGATCTTCCCTCCTTGTCCTGGCCGATAATCGCCCACCGATTTTTTGTCGGCATCCCGCTCTGACGTGTTATCACCTGGATCTTCCGTCCTTGTCCTGGCCGATAATCGCCCACCGATTCTCGGTCGTGTGCGGGAGCCCTTAAAGGGCCCCATACAAAGCCGTGCCTGCAGGGCCCTGCTTGCAGTGCGCACTGCCAATCGTACCGTGTGTGGTGTTGCAGGGCCGATGTAACGGCCATTTTGTCGGCCCTGCATGACCACACACGGTACGATTGGCAGTGCGCACTGCAAGCAGGGCCCTGCAGGCAGGGCTTTGTATGGGCCGTTTTATCTGGAGAATTTTGTGATGGCGCCGAAAAGGGTTGCCACCTATTACAAAAATAAACAAATTCAGCCTTTTTTAATATTCTTAACTACATGATGAAATGTGACATGACTTTTTACTGTTTGCCTCCTTGCTCGCTATCACATCTAAAAGATACCTATACAGGGTGTAAAAAAAAGTACGATGATCCTTCTTAGGGGTGATTCTACATCACTAATAATTTAAAAACTCTCCGGGCGCTTCACTTCTACTTGAGCTAAAACTACTTTTTTTAAGGAAACGTATTTTTAATATTTTTTGTACAATCTATTAATGATGTAGAATCACGCCTTAGAAGAATCATCATACTTTTTAGTGTTCCGTACCTCAAAATAAAAAAACGGAACCCTTATTATAGGATCACTTTGTAGTCCGTCTGTTTGTCTGTCTATCAAGACCCTTTTTCTCACGAAAGAGAAGAGTTATCAGGTTGAAATTGATGAAGAATATTAAGGTTCATAAACCTCACAAGATCTGAAAATTTCAATTTTTTACAACGACGCAATCAAAAGATATGGCTCTTTATGTCCTCATCTCCATACATTTATGCAAAAAAGCAAAACCTACAGGGTCCCGTTGACCTAAAATTATCAAATTTGACAAGAAGCTAGGTCTCACAGTACAAATAAAGGAAAAAGTCTAAAATCATTGAATATTTCAACTTTTCTCACAACTAATAGTAACCAATTAAGGTGAGCTCCCGTTTCAAGAACTCTTCTATAAAGGAGGGGTCAAGTTGGATGGTCGCGGAGGTTTTTCAAATCAAAGAGCAAAACCTTTTAGTATATCATATGGTAGATAGGTACGGAACCCTTAGGGCGCGAGTCCGACTCGCACTTGGCCAGTTTTTCACACCCTGTATAAGTAAATACAAAGATCGATGATAAAGACAACGGCCCTGACTAAAAGGTAAGGGTTTTAAGGCAAATTGGCCTCGGAATCATTAAAGCATACAAGTAATATATTAAATGTTTAAAATTGCTTGACAAGTACGTTAAACGAGCTTGAATTCATTGAATAATAATCTGGGTAACACTAACCTGTAGCGGCAGCAATGCGTTTGTATACCTACATGAACAAATGGTGCTATTGGAGATTCTTGCTCCTTTTCTTTTCTGCATCAAAGAATGATTTCATTATGAGAATCTTTTCTCGCACACCACTTTCCATCGCTTTTGAAAAGATTTTCTCATAAAATACTTGGAAATATGCAGAAAAACAAGAAAAGCACAGACAACACTGACTGATACAAGGAGGTTTAAGTAGCAGCTCTTTCGGCTAAAGGGCCCCATACAAAGCCCTGCCTGCAGGGCCCTGCTTGCAGTGCCACTGCCAATCGTACTTTGTGTGGTCATGCAGGGCCGACAAAATGGCCGTTACATCGGCCCTGCAACACCACACACGGTACGATTGGCAGTGCGCACTGCAAGCAGGGCCCTGCAGGCAGGGCTTTGTATGGGCCGTTTAAGGAGGGAGCCATAACCGTATCTATTTCTTGCGAGGGACCTCCATACTAAAATGTATGTACACTTGTTCACGTATGGACTGTTAGGTCGCCCACTATCCTCGTAAGTGTAAAATGCGGACGAAGTGTCATAAGGGTTTCTTTATTTCATATACAAAACAAAACCTGTAACTAAATCTGAGGCTCAGTTACTTTAGCTTCTGTAGCTACTGAAAAAAGAGCGGTACAAAGTCCACCGTGTCAAGATACACAGGCTTTTGACTGTAGGTACATGTACCTGAACACAAAACTTTAGTATTTCTATAAAACTTTGTTTGAACACTTATTTCCCCCTTTAAAAGATGATTTCTAAAACATGATTCACATCTCTCTTTATTTCTTAAAGTATTTTATTTATCTATTTTACCTAAGTTTTCAAAACTCTAGAAGTTTCATACGTATATTTTTTTATGAGTTGCGTATCTTCTGTTCGTGTGAGCCGATTACAATGATACACCGCTTTTATATTGCAAGAAAGAGCGCCAAACACATTATTGAAAACCCCGTTTGTATCAGTTAAAGAGCCCCACACAAAGCCCTGCCTGCAGGGCCCTGCTTGCAGTGCCACTGCCAATCGTACTTTGTGTGGGCATGCAGGGCCGACAAAATAGCCGTTACATCGGCCCTGCAAGACCACACACGGTACGATTGGCAGGGCGCACTGCAAGCAGGGCCCTGCAGGCAGGGCTTTGTATGGGCCGTTTAAGTTGTTTATTAGTTATTGGTGCACAGGCCGTGATAATTTGCATTCTAGTGGCTTCTGTTGCAATGATCTAAAGCTTAAATATTGTCAAAAATAACTCAATGAGTTCAGTGGTTTTCCAGTCACTGGCGCCACCGCTTGAAACTTCACGTATCCTCTGTTTCAGTGAACCGTTCGCAATGAAACAAATCTGAGCAATGAAACAAAATTAAGCCTAATGTGTTATTGTTTACCTTATTTCAAGCGGTTGAGTGATCTGTGAGTTATTGGCGCCGCCGCTTGAAACTTCGATTGTATTCTGTTTGAGTGAACCGATTGCAATGAAACTAAGCTTAAATATGTTGCACGGAAGTATTACCTATCGAAAATCCGGTTCCAATCGGTTCAGTGGTTCGCGAGTTTATCGCGAATACACAACCAGACCAACAAACAAAAATTCTAAAAATGAACCGAATGGTTTCTATACCTTTTTTGTGACCCCCCAGATCAATTTTTCCCTATAATTTTCAATGAACAGAATCGGCGAGTTATTATATGTATAGAATACTCGTAGATGATCAATTCACAAGTAAAAATGATATATTTTCACTTTCGCATATAAAGTTTGGATGAAACATTAGATTTTTTGTATATTTGTAAAACGTAACCTAGACTATGTAGTACTATTATGAATTCTGTGCCTAGACCCTAGTTTTTTGACCGACTTGTCATAGTCGAGTAGGAGACGCTTTACACGACTATGTTTAGGACGGACGCTATAGTTTTTACTCTGAGGACTGTCAACAACAAAATGACGTACATAAGTACCTAGTTCCGCTTTTCGCCATCCTACAGAAATGAGATGTGATGCCATTAAATAAATATACAATACAATACAAGTTGGTCAAGCTGTAGATTATTATAATACTTAAGAACAACGATAGGGCCACTCCGCCTGCGCGCGCACCGACCCATAGAAGCGAAGATAGTAAAAAAAATTCGTAGCTGGGACCAATGAGTTCTAACCTGTGGTTCCACGACCAAAGTAGCTTGTGATTGGAAAAAAGAGCAAGAAAGAAAGAGCAAGCGTAAAAGGCTAAAATATGCCAGAAGCAATTGCCACATCAAAATTTGATTGGGACGCTTATGTATATAGCAGTCGCCACACGGCCAGACACAAAGAGGATGTAAGCGGCGGGACCACTGACCTCTATATATATATTTATATATAGAGGTCAGTGGGCGGGACGTAATATCAATGAGGCGTCGGTCGTGCGTGGGTGACGTGAGGGCAAGGAGGTTTTAATCCACGCTACGCTCTAGGACGTAGCGTGGATTAAAACCTCCTTGCGTGAGGGTATGGTACATGTATGGTATTATGGCGCGGGTGCGGTGCCTCAAGATGGCGGCGGCAGTGGACGTATTCAGGGCATTCTCAATTTCGATTTTTGTAGTAATTAGAAAATGTAAATTTATACAAGTTAATCGAAATCGTAAAATTTATTGAATACAATTTAATTAACTCCATTCCTCAATGGGGCAAATATCCTAAGAATGGAAGGGCGTATAAAACTACATTTGGCCTCCTTGCTATTCGATGTAATTTCGACTAAGCAACCGGAGTATTTATATCGCAAACTCACCTGGCGTTATTCGAATCATCGTTATGTGGCGCGTTTCTTGTCTATTGCGCTGGAAATTCCGAAACATAGAACTGCGCTTTTACGGGGTAGTTTTAGGTACGCGGCAACAAAAATCTGGAACGATATACCGCCACCTATTCGTTCTCTCACCTCCAAAGTCACTTTTAAAACGCATTACCGTAAGTGGCTCATGGAAGATGGAAGCACAAATGTTACAAACGACGCGTACCTAAAATAAACTACAATAACATTATGTATTATTAATGATCGTTGTTTGTTCAGCCCTGAAGTGACAGCCCTGAACATAAATTAGAAGATTTCAACAATTGACGTCAATACGTATATGCCGCAGCATCATTAGGGCTCCCGCACACGACCGAGAATCGGTGGCCGATTATCGCCCAGGACAAGGACGGAAGATCCAGGTGATAACACGTAAGAGCGGGATGCCGACAAAAAATCGGTCACCGATTCTCGGTCGTGTGCGGGAGCCCTTACTCAGCATCACAAAAACCTGGTAAGAAATAAACTATACAACGTTGCACTTTACACCGACGACACACTAAGATAATTTACATCTGTGATAATAGAGTTAACTCTGTATAAAAAGCATTGAAATATGGAAATAAATCAGATTTGTCAACACTACCACCGTGTTCACTCTTCTCCTCCCGCTTCACTCAACACCTCGGGAACGTCGGGAGTATCTTCATGTGCTGCTGTAACCGCTGGCAGCTCGCACATTTTGGTCCTTCGAGCCGGATTGACAACGACCTTATCGACGTGATCATCTCACCAGCGGTCCGGGTCGGACAGACCACCTGATTCGGGAGAAACTACAAAAGGACAATGGAGGGTCCCATTTCTTCAAATTCACGGGA
The DNA here is from genome assembly GCA_947532105.1 of Athrips mouffetella. Lineage (NCBI taxonomy): Eukaryota > Metazoa > Arthropoda > Insecta > Lepidoptera > Gelechiidae > Athrips > Athrips mouffetella. The sequence continues at coordinate 14,252,695 of OX383956.1, forward strand.
CACCGCCAGAGGGTCCGATTTCTACAAATACACGGGACGCCGCCAGAGGGCCCGTTTTCTACAAATCCACGGGACTCCGCCAGAGGCTCCGATTTCTACAAATCCACGGGACGCCACCAGAGGTTCCGATTTCTACAAATACATGGGACGCCGCCAGAGGGTCCGTTTTCTACAAATCCACAGGACGCCGCCAGAGGGTCCAATTTCTACAAATTCACGGGGCGCCGCCAGAGGGTCCGTTTTCTACAAATCCACGGGACGCCGCCAGAGGGTCCGTTTTCTACAAATCCACGGGACGCCGCCAGAAAGGTCCAATTTCTACAAATACATAGGACGCCGCCAGAGGGTCCGTTTTCTACAAATCCACGGGACGCCGCCAGAGGCAGAGGCGGCTCGTGACATTTTTTAATGGGTGTGCACAAAAAAATTAAATACTTAAATAAATTTACTTACCTACCATTTTTTGATGAAATATTTTTTATGGCTTTATTGTTACCTACTTACCTATTATGCGCGCCAGCGCCAGCTCCAAATACCAGACACGGGAAACAAAGCAATTTATTTATAACCGCACATCCAAGGTGTTTTTAAATATTGTTCTGGTTTGAAAACTCGATTAAAAGTGAATTTTTGTACTACATTTTTAAACTAGTGCGATTTCAGGTCGTGGCGGCCTCTTTTCATTGAGTTCAAGTCGTATTTGTAAAGTCTTTTTCGCATTTTTTAATGTCTGTATTCGTCCATTTTTACAGTAATTAAGCACGTACACTTTTAAAAACAATTATTTCTAAATTTTCAAGCAAAATTGCGAACAGTAACTGAAAGCTGTATACGAAAAGTTTGTTTACGTATGATAGGCAACAACGCCTTGTCCCCGAACTGCATGCGCATCGCGAGCTGGCAACGTAGCACTAAGCAGCGCTCCTGATTAGGCTAATTTCTCATAGAAAATCTTTTGTTTCACGCGCTCGAGCGTGTTGATGTTTCTCATTCACACTCATTGAATTCTGTATAAGGAATTGTACTGAAGATTTCTTCATAGGAGCGCAATAGCTGGCGATCCACTTGGTACAACTTGACTACGTATTTGTTGCGTAATTATTTCTTAGGCTATTATAAATGTATACAACGTATAGGGTTATGAAAATAGGTATGTAATCGTATGTAACTTAACTAGGTAGGTAATACATCCTAAGTTTGAGTTTTGTGAAAGAGGGAGTGCACTGCACCAGTGCTCTTTAGGACGAGCCGCCTCTGGCCAGAGGGTCCAATTGCTACAAATACATGGGACGCCGCCAGAGGGTCCAATTTCTTCAAATTCACGGGACACCGCCAAAGGGTCCGTCTTCTACAAATCCACGTGACGCAGCCAGAGGGTCCAATTTCTTCAAATTCACGGGACACCGCCAGAGGGTCCTGCTACTACTAAAAATTACATGGGATGCCGCCAGAGGGTCCTGCTACTACTACAACTACACGGGATGCCGTCGGAGGTTCCTGCTATTACTACAATACAAAGGCTCCATTAGAGGGTCCAGCTAATCCTACTACATAAAGGCTCTACCAGAAGGTCTACTTTGCCGCCTATTACTATATATTTTTACAAAAATCTGTACAAAAGAATTAACAAAAACAACACGATGAGAAATGTAGAACAAGAGAAATGTAAAAAGTACTACGTCGTCGAATTGAAAACTGCAACCAATACAAAATTACACCAAGTAGCCATGCAAAGGAGGTCAAGACCAGCCAACGCAAAAACGCCGACTCAGCATATAGAACATCAACAACACAGCTACACCGATTAGGCCGTTTCCTGTTTTACTTCTAGAGGCGCCAGAATGTTCAGCCCTGAACATAAATTAGAAGATTTCAACAATTGACGTCAATACGTATCTGCCGCAGCATCACACAAACCTAGTAAGAAATAAACTATACAACGTTGCACTTTACACCGACGACACACTAAGATAATTTACATCTGTGATAATAGAGTTAACTCTGTGTAATTACCTATCTGTTATGTATGTTAATACTTGTAAACTTATGTGATTTGTTTTGTGTGTTACGTTTATTGAGTAAAGGTTTTATCTATCTATCTAATTATACAAGTTAATCGAAACCCGACCTAGTAACTAAATAATTATTTGCTATATGTTCCCATGCTTGATCCAGCACACATCTGTTACTATAACCTGATCGATTGTAATCGTATATTACGGGACATTTTTCTATTAACTCGCAAAACGCGATATTAAATTGCATATCGTTACGAATTTTGATAATACTGCGGACGGATCTGTGTGCATTCGTATGGCGTGCCACCTCAAACTGCAACGCGGGCGGGAAGCGACGCCTGCGCTGCGCCCTCACCCCACCACCTCAATATGCACGGGCGCCATATCACTTCTATACATTTTGTATAAAACACGAAGTGACGGGCGGCGCGACCGTGCCATACCCTCGCCTCACCCTCGACCGACGCCACATTGATATGTCCCGGGCCTAATAAAACTGACGTTTTTGAACAATTTGATTTTTTATTGTTAGGGCTCCCGCACACGACCGAGAATCGGTGGGCGATTATCGGTACAGCAGTTGCGGCCCGTTCTTTGCTGCTCTGCGCCGTCTGCGTCTCAGTTTGCGCCGACCCATAGTAGGCAAAGTAAAATCTTTGAATACATTTCAGGAATTTATTTAAATTGAACTTTGTACACATAAAACTTTACTACAAGTGAAGATTATTCAAATAATAAAATATTTTACAATTATTTCATTACATTTTCAGAATCAACCCTTTACTTTTTTACACCCTAATAATAACATGCTGCTCGGTAAACAACTTAAACAATATTCGCATAGTGAGGGAAGGTTTGCACACGTTATATACCTACCTTCTCTGAGGGCACCGCAAGTTATCCTACGTCATCGAGTACAAGTTTGCAACGTTGTAGTGAGAATAGTGGCCTATTAGATCCACATTTCGTTTGTCTGCAAATGTGCAACCTGGCAGTTCGGTACAAACGGAAAGAAAATTGATTAAGTCAGAGAAATGAATAAAACCTGAGGCCCTACCACCGATTCTCTCTTTTTTTCTGTACAAGAAGAAAAAAGAGATTCGATAACGATTGAGTTCAGCGGTAGCGCCTCTGTTCGTGGAAATAGAAGGAACCTATATAAGTAAAAATCAACAGCGGCGCTACCGCCGAACTCAATCTTTATCAAATCTCTCTTTTATTCCTGTATAGAAAAAAAGAGCGAATCGAGAACAATTGAGTTCGGCGGTAGGGCCTCAGGTCCGCCTTATATTATCTTGACAGTTTCGCTAGTCCGACCACATTTGTGGTTCGACTATTTCTTTCTCACTGTGCCAAACCTGCCTGCTTGCGCAGTGGCAGATGACCATAATGTGGATCTAAAGTATTCTAAGGGCCACTATACGAACTCTGGCTGTGACCGTTAATGCGCAGAAGTCAAAAGAATTGTCGCGGGGGTGCGCGGCAGGTGGGGGGAGACGTGCAAATTGTTCATTAGCTTTAGCCTGTCACTCAAGCTGCACAAGCTGTACTCTCACTAAAATGTTGAAAATAACTTTGTCCGTGACCGTTAATACGCAGAAGTCAAAAAATTTGTCGCGGGGGTGAGCGCGGCTACCCCCCCAGGGAGCGAGCGAATCGTTCATTGGCTCTCCGCCTGTCACACATGCGCGGAAAATAACCGTCATGGACAAACTTGTTCTGAAGGCGCATACTTGATGTCGTAGGATAACTTGCAGTGCCTTAAAAGTATCAACATCAACTCGGCACAGTTTGAACCGATCTATACAACTAGACAACCAACTAATCCCCAAATATCAATTTGAGTAGGTAACTGTGGTGAGACTGATATTTAAGTTTTTCTTTAGCATTACAAATTGTAAGTTCATGACTATAATATCTACATTGTACCCTATTTAGTTGAGTTACGTATCACCTACTTACATTATGTACCTACTTGAAAAATAAATTATATGAAATTAAATATCACAAAAGTGAATTTCTATACGTTTATAGGTATGCATGCAGTCATAGCACATACATAGGGTTAGCATCGTTTTACCACAGTTTAGTTTTGACGCGATCTTTAAATGCCTACCAAATGGATCATTTTGCCACGAATCTGTTTTGCAGATTATCAGAAAGAAAAGTGTTACGTTTTCAATATATTTTTACTTACTAATAAAATCATATCAGAATATCCAAAGTATCAGTCAAAACCTTTTGCTCATCAATCCTGAAAATCAAAAGAAAAAAATTCAGAAATGTGATTAATGCGTCGTCAAATGTCAGGCTGCATCGTTTGTCCAGTGGCGCCTTCATCTCAATTTATTTAAACGAATATATATAAACCAAAAATAGTCTAAAATGCAGCAAAGTTTTACGTTAAAGAAATATGTGTTTACACTATCAAAATATTATTGATATTGTGTAAAGTCATAACTTCTAAACAATTAATTTGCCAGCATTCTTAGATTTTGGCCTTAAATTTGAAGAAATAAATTAAGTTGCGATAAATCGGGTTGCCGCTGTTATTATTATTTTCCGGATTTGATTATTTGTTTTTTTTTTTATGGACATTCGATTATTATTTACATTATTGTTGATTATTTATTTTCGATTTATAATTTAAAAATGTTTAAGTGTTTGTGAAATCAATAAGACTGAACATTATAAATAATGATTATTTTACGAAAATTTTCTTTTCCTCTCACATCGGTAGACATATGAAATAATACAATATTTTAAAAGTAAACACTTTTCTTTGCTACTGTACTTTCCATTGTTTACAAAGAACTTAGGAATTAGTGGAAAAGCGATACTTTTTTGTAGGTTTTTTACGATCGTGTCAATACGAAACTGCGGTAAAACGATACTAACCCCATACATACAACCACAGGCTAGATTCAAAGCGAGTCTTCTTCATCAATACTGGAGATGCTTTAATACTAGGCAAGCATGATTCTGCCTGATGTTGTGAAATATGTTGTGCTAGTGCTACCCCTAAAAAGCTTTGGGTTATAATATACAGGAAGTGTTAAAATAATAGTACATCACTCATTGAGCAGAGAAAGTGACAGAATCATACTTTCTTTCTTTCACATAGTGCTTTATACTACACCTCAACAGGCAAAAACAACACAAATTTAAAACATAAACTTTATATTCTTTACTATTCCTTCCCAGGTATATTATCTACAATTTCTATGTCTTTCAAAACCTGAGAAAACAATTTCAAAGAACTTTTACCTACAACAATGACAAGATGATCAAACATTCCCCAGGAACTGTTTGTCTGTAAATGTTGTGATCCTAAAGATTTAATTTGAAAAATATATTTGAAAAAATAAGTTGTTAAAATCAGTAGCATTATCCTATATTAAAAACATGATATTATAAAAAAAATATATAAATAAGTAAATAAAAAAAAAACTTATTAAAGCAAGCTTTTATTAGATGTCTCAAGTTTTCAAATGAAAGTGGACTGTAACATGCTTTTGAAACCTTAAGACATGGAATAAAGGCTTGTATTAAATCTTTTTTTTATGTTTACATTTATTTTTTACTTTTTAGTATTTATGACGTAAAATACTAAAAAACAATTAACTATAGACCCTAGAACCAGAGTACTTGTTGAGACTAACTCACTCACTCTTAGCAAACATCAATATTTACTTAGGTTGTGTTCCAAATCGGGTAGATATTAACCTGACAGCAGGATAGCTTTATACTCGTATGACGTCCATTGGTGTGGTTGAGACAGACTGCTGTCAAATGTTAACTATTACCGTTTTGGAACTCACTCTTACTAACATTAACTAACTAACATTCAGCATTATTTGCCAGCATAAACATTGTTTTATTTATTGATGAACAAATTGAATAAGTTGGTGAATTTAGTGTTAATAAAGGCTAATGTTAGTTGGTTCACTGACACTACTGGCTCAGTTTGTGACACTGTAAGTATTACGTTTCCCTGAATTTTTCTGTAAAAAATATATTTCAGACCTAAAATATCAAAATTCTATTACAGTCTATTTCATTCTTACACTTATGACAAATACTTTACATACCTGTAGATGCTTACTTTCAAAATGTTGCATGCTTTGTGTATGACTGAATTTTTATTTTCTTTTTAGATACTTCTGTAGTGTGCCTTGTATTCCATATTTATGAAATTTCACATATTCTGCTGAGCAGGACTTGCTGGTGGGGGTTGTGCTTCCAAGTTTTTGATGAGCTGTGCCAACCAATGCTTAGTTGAGTTGTCCTCTTGAAGACATGCAGTAAATGTTGCATCACGTAGTTGATCAGGCAGGCATTGCCTTAAAGCCTCTCGTGCTCTTGGATTATCAGACAAGCGTAAATAGCATCTTACTACGTGTTTAAGCAAACGAGCTGATGGATCCTTTGCCAGAGACAGCACCATTTTTCCTAATATCATTGCTACATGTGAGAATCTATCATACGTTTGACAAATATAGCATAAACCGCTGTCATCTAGTAGTATTTTTTGCAGTATAAAAGTAGCCACTGTTTTGGAAAGTTCAGATCCATTTTCCATAATACGGAGGCATAATGGTATTATTTCAGTAGTCAAAAGAAATGTAATTACCTCTTGTTCATCAGTCTTCACTAAAGCCCCGATTACTCCTAGACTGGTTAGTCTTAAGTACTCAAAGGGTCTTGTTTTGGATACAGTGTGTAAAAACGGGTATAGAAATAAAGGCACGTGTGCCTGCAGAAAGGCAGATCTGGTTTCGGGATGCGAGGCTACGCACTGCATTAGTGCCAGTGCGTTGCATACGCGGTTGCTCTGATGAGCAGTGAGAGTCGGAGGAATCATTGCCACATATATATTGGTGATTTCTTGGAGCAAAGCGGCTATCGTTCCAAAACTATGCCAAAGCATAGGAGCCAAATCAGGTACTACCTCACGTTTCTTACTCAGCTCCAGCAGCGCATTTTCTCGAGTCTCTGGATTGCATAGTTCCAATATCCACGTGTATATTTTCTCCCTGTCAACGGCCGCTTGCATGTTAGCCGGGCTCTGCTGGGCACTCATGGTATTATTCATTGATTTGCTGGATGAATATGGCTGGATTAGGCTGGATTGGCTGGTTGTTTAGATTTTAACAGAAAGTATGAGTTGGCACACAAGGAGTAATTTGCTAAATTCGTAGAAAAATTTACAATTGCTGCATTTCTTTAGCAAATACTTCTAATGCATCTTCTTGCTTGCATCCACAAATATTTTCTTTACGGAATATTTTGAAGAATACTTTCGCCAGGGTAGGCGTATAAACGGTAGTGTTTATATCCTCTTTGGGTAGGCGGACACACATAGGGTTGCCAGATCCAAATTTTCCTTAACCTTACTTCAATTCAATCCAAAAAGGAAAAACACGGAACCCTTATTCCTATGGGTTCCATGTTTTTCCTTTTTCACTTTGTTTGTCTGTCTCTCAGTCAAGATTTATTTTCTCTGGAATGCGTTAAGGTATAAGGTTGAAATTCACATCCAATATTAAGGTCAATGATCCCTTGAAGCTGTAAAAATTTCAAGATGCTACGACGAAACAATCAAAAGATACGGCAATTTAAGTACCACCCTTCCTTAGTACTGTACTGATCTGAGAATCCTACCTTTAGAATCCTCAAGCAGTGCTGCCACAACTGAGTTCGCAAAAAGTACATATCCAGCGCTGAAAAGGTACATTTTGGGGTAAAAAGGTACATGAGCATTTTTTTACTCAACTCACTCATAGCTTCTATGGCTCTTTCGCAATGAACGTGAGTGAGAGAATTCCTGCTCGATCATAGTACTTGAATCGTAATTGTGGTTGAAATAACATCCATAATCTGAAATTTAGCAGGTGGTAGGGTATATGGTCCACAAGTCTCTCGTGAACAACGTGGTCATGATCGAGAGTGTGTCGTCGCGGGTAGCGTACCCTATACTCAGAATCACTAAAAGGTATTCGCTGAAGGGCATACAGGTATACGCCCCCACATCGACACACTCTGATGATGAAGTCGAGGCTATGTATGAGGATATATCTAAAGCCATACATACGCCTAAGACCCACTATACCGTTGTCATGGGGGACTTAAACGCGAAATTAGGCAAGCGAGGCGATGGTGAGCTGAGGGGTGGGGCAATTTGGTGTTGGATATCGGAATTCCAGAGGCCACATGTTAGCCGACTTTTTGGAGAAAGAAGGACTTTTTCTTCAAAATTCCTTCTTCAAAAAGTCGGAAAACCGAAAATGGACCTGGATCAGTTCCGATGGTGCTAAAAAAAATGAAATTGACTTTATCATGTCAACGAAGAAGCAAATATTCAATGATGTCTCTGTGATCATTGCGGTTAAAACCGGAAGCGATCACCGGTTGGTAAGAGGCACATTGAATATCAACGTAAAGCTGGAAAGAACTCGACTGATGAAGTCTACGCTCCGACCAGCACCCACCAATATCCAAAACCCGGTTTTCAGCTCGAACTGCAAAATCGCTTTGAATGCCTTGGTGAATGCGTAGATGTGGACGACTACAATAACGGGTTCGTGGAAACTGTCCATACAATTGGGTCAAAGTACTTTGGACCCCAACGGTTGCTGCTGGTGAGTAGTGATTTCGGCGGTTCGTATTAAAGATGAGGCATTTTACGCGCGAGTTGACTCGTGCGTAGGCACTCGCGCGTTGCCGAGATACTAGAGCTACATATATTCCATCCAGATGATAACGCATGTAGCTCTAGTATCTCGGCAACGCGCGAGTGCCTCTACGCGCTAGTTGACTCGCGCTTAAAACGCCTCATCTGGACACGGTCTTATCGAATCTTCGATACTTTGTTTGGTCATCATGAGAGCCGCTATAGTGTCTGTGTTTAATCTTTTACGATTTCAGCTGGCTAAATATTCGTTCGACCGAAGCGTTTGAACAGGAAAGGATTAGAAGTACTAGGCAAATAATTTTCTTTAAGTTGAGAAACAGAAGGTCTTGGTTCATGTTTCGTAACTTGAAAACTATACCTATTCCAGCAGTTGGTGGCCGTTAATCTTTGTTCTAGTTTCAATGTTTCAAGATCCAGCAGACCATGCTCTCGCCATTATTTTGGCTCGTCTATAACAGTTTTCAAAGCTGGATATCCCTTTAATACTTCATTTAAATCTTTTCGTTCGAAAGATTGTGCCACTATTGGGTCCAGTATAGATATGGTTTCAAGTAAAGGATCACTAAAATAGATCTGTCTTTAATTTGTTTGATCAATTCTATGTAGAATGCATGCTGCATGGTTAATGGTTGTTGTACGTTCTGATACGTGCAGCTTTCATTAATATCCTTTTTTTGGCGGCGTTTTATAAAATAATACACATTATTTTGGTTGAGAACAAAAGGTACGTAAACTGGACCCCATTACACATAACACATTGGAGGCTAAAAAGGGTGTCCGTCTCCCCAGCAACCCGTGCGAGATATGGCCAAGTGGCATACACCAAAATTTAGTGGAAATTGGTTCATTCCATCAGTAAAGTGTCAGATTCAGTGCATCAAAACTGACGACACTACGAGCTGAAAACTTTGGGTGGCTGTAGAGACGTCTCGTCAGCCAGCCCATTCTATACAGGGAAAACTACGAAGATTACATAAAAGCAAAATAGTTCCACATTTACTGCATGTCTAGTGCAATTGATTGTAAAAAAGCCGAATCGAAAATGTCCATATGGAAGGAGCACTTCATCAATAATTATGGGTGGCTGGAGAGACGTTTTCCCAGCCAGCCCATGTGATATCTCGGAACATATAGTAGGTAGGAAGATAAAACAAAGCTTAATATTTACTACCTACTTGGAACAGTAGGTAGCAAATATTTCAAAATCCTAGCTCCACTAACTTTTGAGATATTTGTATTTTTTCATGGGCTTGCTGGGGAGACGTCTCGCCAGCAAGCCCATGCTGTAACTCAAAAAGTACTGCACGTAGAATGCTGAACGATATACCAATAGAGAGTGCATATTTGATGCAATAAGCACCAAGAAAAGTGAGTCCCTAGGTCTTATGGTTTCGATGCTAGAAACAAAAATCGTTTTCCCGCTGAAACTTTGGAATGCATGATGTGAAGTGCAACGTTGCCGTTCTGTGCAATTCTACATGTTGCTGTTAGAGCATTCAAAAATCAATCTTGTGTCCTTATAGTTAAGAGGTCCTGTAGACGCAAGTGTAGATTATTTGTAATTTGAGAATAGTTCGGGAGACGGTGTACTTAAAAGGCTGATTGTTTAACAAGAAGTTTTTATTTATTTGTAGACAATATGTGAAGAACAAAAGACATAATATGTATTTTGGCTCACGTATTTATTCAATAAATCAGTTTTCTTAACTTATTAATTACAGGACAATTTAAGAATACTTTAAAAATTTTAGTTTGTTACTGAGACCATTAAACCTACATCTCCTCCTAGAATACAGTTGTCACGGTTGCTAAAAAGAGATTGAGGCACCAGTTAGTCTTCACGTGAGCTAAAATACATATTATCTCTTTCGTTCTTAACATGTCGTCCACAAATAAATAAAAACTTCTTGATAACCAATCAGTCTTTTACTAAGTACACCGTCTCCCGAATTATTCTCAAATTACAAATAATCTACACGTGCGTCTACAGTACCTTTTAACTATAAGGATACAAGATTGATTTTTGAATGCTCTAACAGCAACATGTAGAGTTGCACAGAACGGCAACGTCGCACTTCACATCATGCATTCAAAATTTTCGGCGGGAAAATGATATTTGTTTCTAGCATCGAAACCATAAGACCTAGGGACTCACTTTTCTTGGTGCTTATTGCATCAAATATGCACTCTCTATTGGTATATCGTTCAGCATTCTACGTGCAGTACTTTTTGAGTTACAGCATGGGCTTGCTGGCGAGACGTCTCCCCAGCAAGCCCATGAAAAAATACAAATATCTCAAAAGTTAGTGGAGCTAGGATTTTGAAATATTTGCTACCTACTGTTCCGAGTAGGTAGTAAATATTAAGCTTTGTTTCATCTTCCTACCTACTATATGTTCCGAGATATCACATGGGCTGGCTGGGAAAACGTCTCTCCAGCCACCCATAATTATTGATGAAGTGCTCCTACCATATGGACATTTTCGATTCGGCTTTATTACAATCAATTGCACTAGACATGCAGTAAATGTGGAACTATTTTGCTTTTATGTAATCTTCGTAGTTTTCCCTGTATAGAATGGGCTGGCTGACGAGACGTCTCTACAGCCACCCAAAGTTTTCACCTCGTAGTGTCATCAGTTTTGATGCACTGAATCTGACACTTTACTGATGGAATGAACCAATTTCCACTAAATTTTGGTGTATGCCACTTGGCCATATCTCGCACGGGTTGCTGGGGAGACGGACACCTAAAAAGGTACGTCAAATGTGTAAAATGTATGCTAACGGCAACACTGTCCTCAAGTCAGATAATTTTAAGATTTGGCCAATTATTTCGTCTAGCAACATAACTCTAATAAAATTATGTTAATTTTAACCCATTTGTTGTTTTTATTTAATAATATAATATTAAATTGTAGTCTCAGGTCCTACTTGGTGGAAAGGTCGACTAATGAATGAAAAACATTTTAAGGTAGATTTATTGTTTATTCTTATAAATATTATTTTTACAAAGTCTAATAATTTGGTTTTATTTATTAGTTTAAAATCTTGAAAAACTTTTATTGTAGATCTTGATTTTGATTATGTTTCCATTCTATCCAGTTGTTTAACAATTTATTTTTACTATAGTTTCAAGTTTTGATTTACGTAATAACCATTGAATTTTCTGAAAACAGACCCTTGTTAGAAGAATGAAACAATAAAAAAAATGTGGGGACAATCCCCAAGTTTGGAGCCCCACCAACACTCCAAACAGCTCGTCCTAGGCTCCTCTACCCTGAGTCCTAGGTCCGAGGCATAACACCACCCAGAGCACGGTGATATGACGCTAACTACCCTAACAATCCAACTGGATCGTCAGGATTCTGATCATCCTCGCGAAGCAGGATATCCCATCGAACTAATTAAACTACAGTAAAGACTAGGGTTAGTGTATGTGGAGAGTGGAACTAACTAACCACAGTACAACCCAGACGGTGATGATATCTCCCCCCCGGTATGTTCATGCCCCGCGTTAAACCCGACTCCCGCGTGGCCCACCTTGAAGGGACATCACTGACTCGTCCAGGGTTTACAGGGTATTGGACTATTTCTTATAGCCACCCATACCAGAGTTGGTCGCCGACCCCGCCAGGCACACGAGCATACGGTCTTCCTTTGGGAAAACAAGGCACTCCTACAAAATGAGCTCTTCCTGTAATCCCTCCGGGCAGACAGTGTTCGACATCATCAAATCCCTAAGTTTGTTTTGATACAAGTTAAACTGAAAATAATTAGCCAGCCCCACACGTCCAGGTGTGGAGTCTGTATTAGATACGGGTATAGTATTAATGCTTGCATGGCCAGCCTAGATCAATAACGGTTTTATAACGAGAGATATAAAGAGTTTGAAGGGCAATTTCCCTCCCCCCAGTCACTGAGTGACTTTATTGCACCAAAAAGGTCTCCGTATATCCTTCATAGCTCGGACTTGTGATGTGTAGCTAAATCTCTTTTCCGTTACCAACCCACGCGAGACAAGGATTATGTAGAGTAACCCCAGTCTAAACACTCATTTAAAAATGAATTTAATCTAAACTATAATGGGATTACCCAGCATATTTCGAAGAAGAACACAAAGTAAGTATGACAAAAAGATTATTGAAGATAATCCTTAAATAAAAGTGAAGGATGATGACCAAAATCGAGAAGATACGGGATATTTGTATCTAAGCTAGTTTGGACCAAATATTTATGATTTAAAATCTTAAGGGAAAACAAAATCATCGAGTATTCAAAACCAAGAAAGCTGGGAGAATTTAGCGTAAACAACACTAGCCAAAACCCGATGTTCATTTAAAAGAGGACTCAAAAGAAGTATAAAAAAGGGATTATTGTATATACTTAAATATTCAGAACATACAATGAAAGGAAACTAAACTTTATAATTTCCGTTCCATTTTGTTTCAAAGAATCCACTTTAGTAAAATTAAAGGTGTTTTCACACTGAGTCAAAGTATAATTTTAAGTATGATAAATTATGATATGTGTTATCAAGGAAATTAAAATAGAATTTTATAAGGTTTAGGTTCCTATATAATTCAATGAAGATTATTTAAATTATCTAACTACTTTAGGATAACACACATAAAGTTCAGAGGTCCCCCAAGGTTGGAATGTCGTACAGCCGTCGCAGCCTTGCGGGCGAACGTTAACAACACACCTTACAAGAAGCAACCCACAAACGAATGTAATGTCTCCATTCTGAATATTCTTCCTATTGATTCAGGACATTTCTAATTTATTCCTTATAAACAATTTAATGTCACTAGATTAAACTAGAATGTCCCTACACAAAAGGAATGAAGTTTATTGTAGTAAATGGTATGACTGCACCCTTTTTAAGAATATTTATTAGAATAAGTTGGATTCAGAAATTGTATCAGAGAAAATATAATATTAGTACAATTGAAACTAAATTAAACTGAAAGGAGCTATTTTCTAGCAAAGTTATTTTAATACTTGCCTTAGCCAAAAAATAGAAATATGAAGGGATCTTTCAGCTCTACATAGTTTAAGACGAAAAACTTTCTTTAACATATTTAAATCTTGGAATATAAGAAAAGTGAGATAACAGAATTCCAAATAAACCAACAAACACAGATATAGTTTAAATTTCTTAGAGAAATGGTTTAATAATTATTCTTACCACTTTTTCCACTTTGAATCACAATCGAAATTTTATACTGATGTCCGGTTTGGCATAACAGTCTTTGTCGTTAGTTCAAAGATTCTAAATTTCAAATAATTTTGACATAAAATTGTTTTATTAGAAAACACTAGAATTTTATTTTTAGGGCCAAACTTTTATTATTTTCTAAAAAAAATATCTTTTATTTATTTAAATATTTATTTCCATTTAGATTTTGGTTTTGATTAATTTTTTATTAAATGTTTCAAAAAAATTGTACAAAATTCAAAATAGCATCTAGCTGTGTATAAATTTATTTGCAAAATGATTTGTCTGTTGATTATTTGACTATAATGACAAATGTCATTTAGTTTTGTTCTTTTCTCACACTTGATTGATGAAAGAAGATTTCATTTCTCTAATAAAATTTCGGAAAACAAACTTTCTTTTACAAATCTAAATCATTTAAAATCCATGAACATAAACCACTAGTTTTTGTAGAACATATTGAAAGGAGGCTATGCAAATATCGGAAATAAAGAAAAAACGTTATGAATTCATTTGATGACATATGGGTTTTAGTCATTCACAAATGAATCGAAAGTGAATCAGATATAAAGCCTTTATGATTTAACCCAAAATTATAATACTCATTTTTGCTGAAAAAGAAAACAAAGTAAAATAAATTTGTGTTACTATAATATTCCTCTGTTACTGCACTCCATTTTGAACATAAATTGCATTTGAGTTCAAATTTTTCATTATACAATATTCAATAGTTGTAATGGATTCCATAAGTTTTGATTTCCTGTTTTAAAATATACATGTCCCTGCTTAGCTACACGCGAATAAGCTAAACAAAATTTAAATAAATCTGGATAATCTTAATCTATGTGATAGGATGTTCATTTATTATTATCTACAAATAATAACACAAAATATCAAACCCAATAAGTCATAATTATCGCAGAGTTATAAATGTTTACAATTTTTTTTATTAAGAATGAATATTAAATTTCTTAAAGTATCACAATATATAATTTTTCTTTTGATCTTGTTCGATGATTTGCGGAAAGTGTGAAAATTCCTCAATTAGCTTTCATATATCCGATAATGACGATATAACTTCTCCTATGTTCATTTAGAAATCACAATCTGAAAAATAATAAAATTTATTATTCTGCACTTCCCATTATTTAAAATAACGAAATAAATCCAAATCAATTATAAATATATTAAAGAATAAAAAAAACCATTCCAACTAAATACATATTCTAACAATTCCAAACTTAGTAAACTTCAAATACTTACAAATTGTTAGTCTGGAACTCCCCTAATTTATACACTGAAAATATTAACCAAAGAAGGCAATTTAGTTATAGTAGTAAACAAAACCTGCCTATATTATATCCTAAACGGAGCAGATTGTCCCTCCCAACTCAATTGAAAGAAACCACAGTCAATGACTATTGTCTCCTTCAACAGAATCAATACACAACTACTCGTACATAACAATTTCTATCGCGGATTTTGATATTATCATAAAAACTTACTGAGATCCAGCATTTATAGTCCAGTAGTAAGAGGACTCGTGTCTTGACTCAGAGTTCCTGGGTTCTATTCCCAATATGTTACATTTCCTTTTATTTTTTAAATATCCATATTCTATATAGCTTCCTGTGAATTTTGACATGAGTCCATCCAAGATAAGGATCTGAAAAGAAAATATTAAACTCCGCAGAGGAGACACCTACCCACCCCGTTTTTAGATACTGTTTTTATTTTTAATATCCAAACCACGCGAAACCCTTCGAAAATCCTAGCTTTCCCACAAAAAATTCACCAAAAGTTTTTGAAAAGCCCAACCATATTTTTTCTCCATTGAAAGCTAACTGAAAACTGTTGTAATTTTCTTCCTTTTTCCTATTTGGCTAAACTCGTTGACATTTCATAACCGCTCTCCAACCGCTATCTCCATATCAACAAAATAGGTTTTTATATCAAAAAAAATATTTTAGGGTTCCTCAAGTGCACAGTACCCTAAACCGACGAGCATGCATGAAAGGATTGATGAAAGTACAGGAAGCAAGGGAAGTATGTCAAGCTTGTAGCAGGTGGAGAATTGTGGTCTCTGCCTACCCCGACGGGAACAAGGCGTGATATTATGTATGTATGTATCCTTCCTTTTCCCCAAGGCACGATTTCTTTTTCACGGCTGCCGCGCCGCACTGTGGGCTGAAATTAGCGTTTTATAGACATTCAATAATTATTTTTTAGTGACGCTTTTTATGCTTGGAAACGATTGAGGATACCTACTTTATGTCTTATATAATGAACTTACAGGTATATAATTGTAAACAGCGCACTCAGAATTTTTTTCAAAAAAAATTGTATGGAGTAGGCGTAATAAATGATGATATCTCCATTATCGCACAATTGCGCCTAATATCCTCTTAGGTTAATAATCAGGGTGTCCACAGCTAATGCCCAAAAAATTTCCCTGACCTTTCCCTGACTTTCCCTGACCATTATCAAAAATTTCCCTGACCAATTTTATTCATTTTAAAGAATAATAAAGTATAAATGAATATATTTTCGAAAAAATGTTAAGACCAAAAACAATGTCATAATGTAGGTCTCTTTGGAGAAAAAAAAATGCCTGAAAAATAATGGTTCAACAGTCTGGATTAAGGGGCTGATAAGAGCTAAATACGCTTCACTAGAGCAGGTTTTTAACGAAAAGTGATGTATATACGGCCGTTGAAAAAAAAACTGGCCAAGTGCGAGTCGGACTCGCGCACCAAGGGTTTCGTACCACCACATAATCATAATTGTATTAGTTGAAATTTCAGTAAGTTAATGTGCTAGATTTTTTGAGTCCGACACGCGCTTGACCAATATTTATTATTTGTTGTTATTTTATAGCTTATGCACTATAAACGTACCAATTTTCAAGTTTGTAAGTGTTCCCATTTTTAAATAGAACTAAAACAAAAATCGCCTCAGCGACCATCCAACTTGACCCCTCTCTTATACTCGTATGAATGTTCTTGAAACGGGAGCTCACCACAATTGGTTACCATTAGTTGTGAGAAAAGTTGTAATATTTAATGATTTCAGACTTTTCCCATTAATTGTACTGTGAGACCTAGCTTCTTGCCAAATTTCATAATTTTAGGTCAACGGGAAGGAAGTACCCTGTAGGTTTTGCATTTTTGAATAAATGTATGGAGATGAAGACATAAAATGCCAAATCTTTTGATTGCGTCATTGTAAAAAATTTAAATTTTCAGATCTTGTGTGGTTCATGGATCCTAATATATGGTATTAATTTCAACCTGATACCTTTTTACCCGTTCGTGAGATAAAGGGTCTTGACAGACAGACAGACGGACAACAAAGTGATCCTATAAGGGTTCCGTTTTTTTCTTTTGAGGTACGGAACCCTAAAAATGTTTTAATTAAGCATCTTTCCAATAATATGGCCGAATCAGAAACGCGATTAAATATATTTTGTACGCCATAAAAAAAACAACTTCTACCCCTCTTTACCTCTGATTTTTGCTTTTAAACCGTTTTTCTTAAGTACCCATTAATCTATGATGCCAAAACTTTTACACATTATTCAATATATTATGCGTAATAATACAGCTGTTTGATAATTAATATTATGGGTACAGATTTTGAGAATAATGCAGAAATGAGCGAAAAACGTAAAACAGCGCGAATCAGCTCCGTTCTAGCACGCGCATTATGCCCTTTGTTAGAAAGGGAGGTAATTAAGCTCTTATCAGCCCCTTAAGAGTCCGACTAGAGCATGAATGAGTAAATAAAAGATTTCACTGAACTGAACCAAAACTATTGAAATTTATAAAAATAAAAAGGAGTAATCTAATTATTGTGACCACAAATTATGCCTTATTGTAGGTCACTCGGAACCTGGAAAAAAATGCTTCAATAGTCTAGATTAAGAGTCAGACTAGACTCTAGTCACTAGAGAATGATTTATCCCTTATTTTACAATCACTGTGACATTTTGGAAAGGACTGTAAATTCTTAATTTTTCCCTAACTTTCCAGGTGGCTCCTCGATTTCACTGACTTTCCCTGACCACCTTGAGCTTCCCTGACTTTTCCCTGACTTTCCCTGATTTTCAAGAATGTGGACACCCTGATAATATATGAATTATTTTGGATTTTTGACATACTACATGCTAAGGCAAAACTTGCGCCTTTTATTTTAACAAAACTTCTAAAAAATTACCAGTTTTTTTTTGTTGTTTATTATACAGCTAATGAGTTTTTAAGCAAATTTCACATTCTAATATTTTAGACAGTTAATTTGCGTAAATGTCCAGTCTATTGAAATCCATTTTAAACTTAATATTAGTTAAAAACGATAAAAATAACAAAATTAGATTTAAAAAAAGGGCGCAAGTTTGGCCTTAGCTTGGAGTATGTCGAAAAATCCAAAATAATTCATATATTAATAACCTAAGAGAATATTAGGCGCGATTGTGCGATAATGGAGATATAATCATTTACTACGCCGACTCCATACAATTTTTTTCGAAAAAAGTTCTGAGTGCGCTGTTTATAATTATAAACCTGAAAGTCCATTATATAAGGCATAAAGTAGGTATCCTTAATCGTTTCCAAGCAAAAAAAGCATCACTCAAAAAAAAATATTGAATGTCTATGAAACGCTAATTTCAGCACACTGTGCGCCGCAACGATTTCATTTTCCCGGAGAAAGATTTTTCCCAGAAAACGAAAAAAAAAACACATTCTGGCAGCCCTGTTCTTGACATTTATTAGTGTTGTCATAAATAATCCTAAATCCTACTAATTACTCTAAAGTAGATTTTTCACATATGCTGGCCACCCTTTATTATGATACTAAAAAAAGCAAACCGGCCAAGACGACCAAAAAAGAGATGAACTCACCTATTTCCCTAAGTAAGAGTGAGAAATAAGTAAGTAATTATGATTTTTGAAATTTGTTGTACATAATTTTATTTTCGATGATTGCGAAATGTCAAATGGATGGTGTCCGTCTCAGAACAAAAACCTCCTAGGTCAAATTTCTTTGCATTTATCAGAGTGCCGTGTATTCTCCAACTTCGACACTGGCAAAATTGTCCATGTTGACAGAAGCCATATTACAAATACAAAAAAAAAAAAAATTTGATTTGATTTTATGTTTTTTCTGACGAATAATAAAAAATTAATACTTACGGAATCAGAAGTAGGTCTTCGTTTGTTAGATTAGCCCTAGTCCAGTAGTATTTTCTTTACAATAGGATCTGAAATGAAGAAGTGATATTTTATATGCCTTTGATAAGTGCCAAGGAATTTGGAATTTGTTGTTGGGGTAAGTGTTAAGGAACCATGTTTCAAACTTTTATGTTTTGCGTAACTAACAACAAGCGACTCATATAACTAAAAAGCCGTCTTTCCATATAATTTACGTCCTACATCTAGCTGCCATGGTAGGAAAGGTGGACGATTTCTCTTGGGCAAAGTAGTTTGGCTACTACTATACGTACGTACGTACTATGTTCATATTATGTTCATGAAAAATTTACCAAAAGCGTGCTCTAAAGTACTCGCTCGTTCACTGCCTTACGTTATTGATGACGTCATCGTTTCTGCTATCAGTGCTTTAGTCAAATCGGTGGAGCAGTGAAAGCGCTAAGGTCAAATTTCATTTGACACATATAAAATCACACATATTTGCAGCCAGCTGAGATTTCTCATCTTTTGTTTTTAATGAGTTTGTCACAAACGGAAATGGGGTCGTTTGTCAACATTTGAAGATGACGGACGTGTATTTATTTCAATATTTGTTTTACATGTTTATTGAAGTTTAATGAATAATTTTGATTGGGTTTTATGCAGTAAACAACTTTAAAAGTGAACATCTATTAGAAGATTGGAATACATGCTTTTACCGAAATCTTTGGATGGAGAGAAGCGGCTGACATTGAGACTTCAATAATTTTCCCTATCAACTTACCGGAGTCATCATAGTACACAGGCCCTCGTCTCCGTGATGTGGATTCCTGTGTAAATCTTTCACTGGACATTGGCGAACTCGCCATAATTTTATAATAATTTCTTTACTTTGACATTGGCAAAATACGACTTGTAATGAGATGTGACGCCATTAAATAAATGTATCTATCTAAACGGAAATGGGCCAAACACAATGGTCCTTACAGGACAGTGCCAAAACCACACACTTAGAAAGGAAATGAGAGTGGATTTGGTGCACATTTCTGACTTTTTGACAGATGAACTCGTGAGCGCGCTCCAAATTGACTGGAGCCTCTAAAGCAATGATAGCTCTGTGAGAGTGCAAAATCAATTTGGACTGTCCGTCAATACCGTATAATTTTTTAGCAGCGTTTGTTCAAATTGGAAAACAGCGCAAATGAGCTGTTGTATGAAATGTACAATGGGCACTATCATGGGCGGATATAGGCTGTGGTTTCATGTTCCTTGCTGTCCAGTCAAAACCATTGTTAGAACATTCTCTAATCTACAATGTGTTGTTGACCTCAATCTACTTTTTGTTTTTTAAATGAGTGCTAAAAAATTTTTAACGGTCATCAAGTAAATACTACTGTCATAAGACTAAGGAACCATGCTCACTTGTTCTAATCAAAACGGTTTTAGAGACATCATATCCCAATATAGCAGCTGCTAAATTACAGCATTGCATGTATAGAAAGAAATATCTGGGTAATAAATAAAAATAAATAAAAAAATAAATATATTAAGAGCAATAAGTATTATTTTATAGAGTAGTTTTTGAGTTATTGTGCTTGGGATGCCTGCTGTGACAATGAAATAACTGTAATAAAAATTGTCAAACAAGCTTTAATTACTTACTTTAAGTACCTTCTTTATTTAGGTTTCAACTGCTATGTGCTAGATAATATTTCCAGCTTACATTAATAATTAATTCAAGTACTAATTCATTTTATGGAAAAAGGACACATTACTATAGCCTATATGATATGCATGCAAATAATGTAGGATCCGAAAACTTCAAAAAACTTGGATGCTTTTTTGGTTATTTATCCAACATCTAAGTTATTTGACACAAATGATGTATTGAAAAATTTTGCATATTTCTCAGATATCGTTAATTGGCAGGCAGAGGCCTGTCACCCATGCGCAGAAAATAACTGTCAGTGTCAAACTTATCCTGATCATGCTATACTGCATTTTCTTTTTAAACATACAATACAGATTAACATGTACTACTATATATTTTATTTTATATAAAAAAATTATATAATAATATTTATATTAATATATATAAATATTATATAAAATAAAATATATAATTTTATAAATTATATCATCCAAGTTCCCGAATATTGTAATACGCCCAAACTAGCGTATCTCAAATTTTCTGGTTGTTTGTTTGCTATATTTATAAAACACATGGACATTACTTGTACTTGATTATCTTTTTTAGGGTTCCGATACTAAAATTGTAAAAAAAAGGAACCCTTATGGTGCGACTTTGTCTGTCTGTCACACCTGTATATCTCAGCAACCACTCATGCTATCGACTTGATATTTGGAATGGTTTTAGAATATGGTTGCCCAACTTAATTGAAAAAAAAATATGATTATTAATGTAAAGGGGGCCCAAATAGGGACAAAATTTCAAATTGTCGTTACTAGGTCGAGTAGGGTATCATTTGAAAGGGCTTTACTTGTACATCCTAAATTATATTTTTGTATTTTTTTAGTGAAGTTTGTGAAAGGAAAATTCTGGATTAATTACAGTCGATAGAAGTTTACAAAAATATTACAGCAAAAATAAAACGATCTTTCTAAGTTGTACAGTTTTTTAGAAATATGCAACAAGTATTTACAAACAAATTTAGTTTTGCGGTCCTAAAAATGGACTTTGTTGCTTCCAAAAATACTACAGGTATATCGGAACCCTCGACGCGAGAGTCCGACTCGCACTTGACCGGATTTTTTGTTTTCAGAACCATGGAAAATTCACTTACATTAAATGAGACAGCTTTGCAGCAGTTGCCTGATGATAAAAAGCCACATTTTATATTTGAATGGCTTCGTTTTCTCGACAAGGTTCTTGTTGCTGCTCATAAGGTAAATATTACTTACGATTCTAGCTTCTTCATATCTACTGTAGGCATCATCAGGAAATTCTCTAACCTAGCTAACTCTAAAGTTACGAGTTTCTAAGCAGCCAAATATATTTGTAATCGATTTCTCGAAAAGGCTCTAATGATTTCGAAAAAATTTTCTTTACTTGTACATTCGAAAATATATTTTTGAATTTTTTATGGCTCTTAGTTCAAGTTATGATGAAAAATAACAAAAAAATACCAGTTCCCTCCCTTATATCTGAAGTTTGTATAAGGCAAAAATCTGAATTAATTACAGTCGATAAAAGTTTATGTAAACATTACAGAAAAAATCAAATGTTCTTTCTAAGTTGCACAGTTTTTTAAAAATTTCAAAAAAAACCCTTACAAACAAATTTTGTTTTGCGGTCCTAAAAATGGACTTTATTGCTTCCAAAAACACTAAATGTTAATCGTAACCCTCGGCGCGCGAGTCCGACTCCCACTTGACCGGTTTTTTTTAAAACCATTTATTTACACACACTTAGAACATAAAGCCAATAAAGTTAAATATTAGGCGAAAAAAAAAGAAATTTAGGATAAGTACTTACTCTGAATAATAGTAGTTTATGCCACTGTCAAGTAAAGATAGTCATTGTAACATGAGTGCTTGTTTGTGACAATAGACAGCACGAATGTTACAATGACTAGTTTGCAATCAGTGGCGTACATTACTTTTTCTTCGAGCATAAAAATCATTAATAAAATAACGTACTGACTTTGTTTACTATTGTTGTAGTAGTAAAGCACTAGAACACCTCCACTTTTTTAGCAATAATTTCCTCTTGAGTTTCGTACGCTGCCTTAAATATTTCGATCGGCGTGAATATTTTACTCATATTTACAAAATCAAGATGTTTATCGTTAAATTATAAATTAAAAGTTATTATTTTTGACAGATTAAATAAGCGTATTACAGTGTATATCTTTCTCTTTCTTTCACACTGCTGCATCCCTCTCGGCAGCCATCATATAATACTGTGCATAGGGGGGTTCAGTTCATAAGTGCATGAATTCTTTTTTGAAGTTGTCCTTAATGGCTTGGTAACTAGCATATTAGCCGATGGCATCCAATACAACATATTATTAACGTAATTTTGTTGCCAAACCCATCAAAACGGTGAAAAAATTATATTACCGTATTGTAGACAGTAGCATTTATAAATATTACGCAACTGTTGTCGGAATGGCAATGTTTGTGATACTGTTTCCGGTTTCGTATTTCGAACTTTAACAAATGGGAGTAGAAAAAGGAACATTTCCTTTCAATAAATATTCTATCTTTAATACCTACTTAGGGCACTTTCTCTTCAAGTTCTTTCTTTTAATTCTACCTTGTGTAACTTTTGTTTTCAGTCTGACATTAAGAATTGCCAACAAAAGCTAGTGGCTCAGTTGGTGGATCTTTTGAGAGAGTCCCTGGGTGCACCAGCAAGGAGACTCCTGGCGAGATGCTTGGCCACTCTGTTCTCCGTTGGTGATACATTTCTCCTATTCGATACAGTTAACAAATGTAATGACATAATTAAAGTGAAGGATGAGTCTCCATCATATCTGCCAACCAGACTGTAAGTATTTAGTAGAACGAACCTATAATAGTAGTTTATGCAACGGTACATAATAAGGGGTATAAAACTCGAGTGTCGGATTATGGGACGCAGGCGAGCGTAGCGAGCCAAGTTCCATAATAGAAGAAACGAGTGTTTTATACCTAATTATGTGGAGTTGCATACACAACTTTATCTACTCTCATATCGTGAATCCTAAAATAATGTGTTCAAAAACAAACCTTAATGATTTTCTCTTTTTCCGGTGATAACTGCTAAGCGAAGTTCCTATAGCTGCTTTAAAAACACTCGAAGGTAAATCGTAAACGATTTTATCACTTATTTCATTACAAAACTAATAAAAATATGTAAATACAACTTTTGTTTGCTGAGTTTTCCGTTATTGCAATGAAACCTCCTTGCAGCCACAGACTACAAACGCATCAAGCTGTCAATGGCGTGCCAATAAGAATTAAAAAATTGTTTAATAGGTCTCCCGCGATGACTGTTAGTAAATTCAATACTTCATAATACACTCCCACAGATAAAAAAATGCTCCTAAGAGTGTTTCTAAGCACAGATTGACATTATGAAGATGTTAACCTACAATTTTTGAACGCATTATTGAGGATTAACGATATGAGAGTAGATAAATGTACAAATAATTTCTTGATTTTGTTTAAGGAAGCTGACATCATTCATAACATATTAGTATGTTACCATAGGTTTTTAAAACTTAGGTGCTAAGAATAAATGGTATATAAATACCTTTTTGAACAAAATTCGTAATTTGTGCATTAAAATATTTCTAAATATTTATACTTTTCTTATACTTAAGAAGTAATTACTAGAAAGTCTTTTTTATGAAAAACTCTTTTTACCGTCTTGGATTTATCAAAGTTTTCTACATTTATGCTATGTGGTGGACATTTCATGGGATGTTATGATGATGATGATGCTATGCGGTGCTATTTATTGTGTGGTGTTGGCTAAAAATAGCATCACCCTAAGTCTTTCACTGGATGTCTGTGGATGAGGAATTAGAGGATGGGCAATGTACCGTGGGCAATGTACCGCCATACAGTTGTCACCATTTACCGCGGTCCATTGTGCCAGCCGTAACGCTTACGAGCGTGGTAAGAACAAAACCAGTATAAGCTGAGCAGGCCGACGCGACGCACCCCCAAAACCGAAGAACCGATCAAGATCAAAGTGTTACAACTGTCGTGCTGTTGACTGGCACATCCTCTTCGTATATAGCACACGTATCTGCCGTGCTCCCCGCCTAGCAGTGGACTTTTTAGGGGATGTTATGATGATGCTATGTGAATTATTCTGTTCAATAAATGAGACAATAAACGTACATATTTATTTATATATTTTTCAATACATTTGCTCGAAAAACGTACTTACAAGGACGTAAACATTGCTCGTAACTAGTTACTTACCGAACTAGTGCGGTAAGTAAAAAAAGTATAATTACACTCTCATCATAAAATTATTTTGTAAAAATAGTACAGTGGTGACTTTTTACTTGGGTGACGACTGCCTACATATATCTAAATATATAAAACAGCTTGTCCTGACTGACTGACTGACTGATTCATCAACGCCGAGCCCAAACCGCTATAGATACAGATCTGAAATGTTGTGCACAGGTTCTATGCACGTCAAAACTACCCACTAAGAAAGTATTTTGAAAAATTCATCTCCCAAGGGGGTGAAATAAGGGATGAAAGTTTGTATGAAAGTCCTTTGTTTCTTGAGCGAGATTCACACAAATTTGAAGTTAAGCCTCTGGTAAAAAATAAAGAAATACGTGTTTTAAGCATTTCTTAAAAATCACCCTTCAAGGGGGTGAAAAAGGGGATGATTTTTTTCCGTACGTTGGTCTATAAGTCTTTCATTTTTAAAGGTAGAATTATAGAAATTTGGTTCTAAGCTCATGGTAAAAAATAAAAAAGTACGTGTTTTAAAATTTTTCAAAATTCGTCCCCTAAGGGGGTGAAATAAGGGATGAAAGTTTGTATGAAATTCCTTTGTTTCTTGAGTTAGATTCACACAAATTTAACTTTTAGCTTTTGGTAAAAAACAAAAAAAAACACGTGTTTAAGCATTTCTTAAAAACCACCCTTCAAGAGGGTGAAAAATGGGATGATTTTTTTTCCATATGTTGGTCTATAAGTCATTAATTTTTAAAGGTAGAATTATAAAAATTTTGTTCTGAGGTCTTGGTAAAAAATAAAAAAGAACGTGTTTTAGAATTTTACAAAATTCATGGAAATAAGGGATGAAAGTTTGTATGAAAATCCTACAGTTTTGACATGCGGTGCTTAAAAATTTGGATTTTAGTTATTAATACAAAACAAGACACATGTGTTTTAGCAATTTTGAGATATCATCACCCAAGGAGTTGAAATAAGGGATGAAACTTCGTATGAAAATCTTACAGTTTTTACATGAGGTGTTTGAAATTTGGATTTTAGGTAATAATTAGAAGTAAAGAAACACGTGTTTCAGAAATTTTGAGATATCATTCCCAAGGAGGTGAAAAAAGGGATGAAAGTACGTATGAAAGGAGGGGGAGGGTGAGGGAGGGACTGCACAATACTGCACATTGTCTAAATTCCACGCGGGCGAAGCCGCGGGCACAGCTAGTTTAAAATAAAATGGAGAGTACCAGGAGAACATAAATCGACAAGAGGCTGACAGTACCCATGGTTGGTTCCTTTACCAAGTGTATTACTTATACCTGTTTTCTCAGAAATGTATTGAAAAACGTCGTAAGATACACGTCCGTAAGGGTATGACAAACTCGTGCCGATGGTAAACCCTCGACTTCGTCTCGGGCTTACAAAACGTCAACTCGTTTGTAATAACCCTACTTACGGAACTTGTATCTTAAACTACTATTGTGAACTGGCTTAACTAGTATAAACTCTTTTGTTTAGTTACTTCATTTTATACTGAGATGTTAAGCGTGCGATTGTGATAGATATTGATTGTTCAGATTTTTTCTTATGGCGTTTGCTTTGCGATTCAGCCCATGTGAAATTTTGCAAAAAATATCTGTCTAAATTACCTGTTCATTGAGTTAGTTTTTATGAACGTTGGTGCAAGTGGCGTTGACCAAACTGATTTAATAAAGATTTAATAAAGGTTTTAAAAACCGGCCAAGTGCGAGTTGGACTCGCGCGCCGAGGGTTCCGATGTACCTTTAGTGTTTTTGGAAGCAATAAAGTCCATTTTAGGACCGAAAAACTAAATTTGTTTGTAAAGGTTACTTGCAGATTTCTAAAAAACTGTGCTACTTAGAAAGATCGTTTTATTTTTCGTTTAATATTTAAGTAAACGTCTATCGACTATAATTCATTCAGATTTTTTGCATTGCAAACTTCGGTGATAAGATATCATTTTTCATCATAACTTGAAAACTGAGAGTCCGAAAAAATACAAAAATCTGGTTTGGAATGTACAAAATAAGCCCTTTCATGACTTAGTACGACAATTTACAATTGTGGCCCCCCTATTTGGGTCCCCTTTACAATAATAATAATATTTTTTTAATTCTTAATATGCTATTACGTTCGGCAATCATATTCTAAAACTACTCCAAATTTCAAGTCGATAGCGTAAGTAGTTGCTGAGATATACAGGTGTGACAGACGAAGGCGCACCGTAAGAGTTCCGTTTTGACCATTTGGTTCGGAACCCTAAAAACTTAGCACTTATAAAACTGGGCTTCCTGTCCAGCTGTAGTGTTTTTGTGGGATGTTCTATTCTATTTTTAGGGTTCCGATACCAAAATGGTAAAAAAAAGGATGGTGCGACTTTGTCTTTCTGTCACACCTGTATATCACGGCAACCACTCACGCTATCGACTTGAAATTTGGAAAAGTTGTAGAATATGGTTGCTCAACTAAATTGCACTTGAAAGAATATAAAAAAAGTTATGATTATTGATGTAAAGGGGGTCCAAATAGGGGGGCAAATTTCAAATTGTTGCTACTAGGTTGAGTGAGGTATCGTATGAAAGGGCTTTACTTGCACATTCTAAAATATATTTTTGTACCTTTTTACGACTTTTAGTTTTCAAGTTATGATGAAAAATGTCAAAAAAAATACCATTCTCCCCCTTATCTCCGAAGTTTGTGGTAGGAAAAATCTGAATTAATTACAGTCGATAGACATTTATGTAAATATTACAGCAAAAATAAAACGATCTTTCTAAGTTGCACAGTTTTTTAGAAATCTGCAAAAAACCTTTACAAACAAATTTAGTTTTGCGGTTCTAAAAATGGACTTTATTGCTTTCAAAAATACTAAAGGTATATCGGAACCCCAGGCGCGCGAGTCCGACTCGCACTTGACCGGTTTTTTTTATGTAACAAGTGAGCAAGCGAGCATAATGTTAATAATAATAAAAATTTTAACAACAGACAGACTGTTATGCAGAAGCATATTTTATGAAATAAATATACAGGCTGTAATCAACGTAACTGAACAACTTTCAAAGAATAATTTTTCACGAAATAAAAAAAATCGGCTTCGCCATACAAATGTTTCAATCAAGTTTGCAATTTTGTATGGAGAGACTGTTTTGTTTTTTCATTTTATGCTATTAGTTTTTGGTAGGCTGTCCCTTACAACAATCATTTTAAAATTGCTTTGTTTTAAATGTAGCTATGTAAGATTATTCAACTATATATGTGTTCTTTGTTTTTGCTGTGCGATCTATCTCGTTTAGACATCTATTACATTTATCCTATGCTATTAAACAATTTGTATATACACATATATATTTGCAATCGGTTTCTCGAAAACGGCTCTAACGATTTCAATGAAATTTACTATAGGGGGATTTTCGGGGGAAAAACTATCTAGCTAAGTTACATGTTTGGAAAAATTAGCTTTCTCCATTTTTTGAGCATTTAAAAAAAATAGCAGTTTTCTGAAACCCTACAGCGCCTTCTGTTAGCGATCTTTGGTTAAGTTTTTACAGAGTAGAGCTCGGTCGCCAAGGTGTTAGTAATTCAATGGCGAAGTTCAAGGAACCCCTTTTCTGTCCGTTCTTATATATACAGAACCCTTAAAAGTCAAGTCAAAGTATCATTTATTCATAGTAGGATAGTTTTATCACTTCTTGACGTCCGTTAAACTACATCGCTTCACAAACAAAGTTGCGCAATGGTGGGAAAAAAGAAACGACAAGAAATAACCCGCACTTTCTTTGATTGTTTATATTAAAGAAGCAAACCTTGAGAAATAATTATTTCTCTAAGTTTAAAATATAACTAAAAAAAAATGCACTTAGGGACTCCTAGAAATTTGCTATTCAATTGAGTCGTTTGAAGAGGAAAAAGGGTTAGTACACACGGCCGCACATCAGTAAAAGCACTTTTGGACTTTATGGCGTGGTAATAGAGTTGAAAAAGTTTCTACCGACAAGCGGTTGACCGTACAAATGTGTAAAACGAATATTCAAGTGTTGCTTATCTGCAAAGTGAACATAGGTAGATGCTCCTCACAGATTTTTGTTTGTTTGTATATAGGTTCGTTTTAGTATAACATAAAAACTAATGGACAGATTATGATATAATTTTTTTGTTAACAAACATTTAATTATAACTTC
Organism: Athrips mouffetella; assembly: GCA_947532105.1. Classification (NCBI taxonomy): domain Eukaryota; kingdom Metazoa; phylum Arthropoda; class Insecta; order Lepidoptera; family Gelechiidae; genus Athrips; species Athrips mouffetella. Next base: position 14,281,938 of record OX383956.1, read on the forward strand.
AAAATGTATTTAATCTCACTCCATTGAATAGAGATATAACAGTTACATATTTCAGGTCCAAGTACGAGTGTTTAAAAGTTAAAATCATTGCTTTTAGGATAATTCATGAATTTAATTGACGAATTGTAATGAAATTTTTGTTGATGGTTTGACAATTTTATTTTAAGCAAATGAATTATAAATTTTAGTTTCATTTTGTATTTTTTTTTGTGTCAGGATATTTTGTTACTAAGCTTGCTAATTTCAAAAACAATGTACATTGTTAAAATGATGATGATGATGAAGGCTCTAGTGTGAGAGTGTTGTTTGGATTCATGGTCTGGGTAACATCCTAAAAATTATGCACTGCAGGCGTGCAGCCTTTTTCGTTGATTTATCCTTATTGTTTCATTTAAAATTGTTATTATTTTCCGTCCCTTTTGCAGGGCTGCTATTTGCTGCCTTGGTAGCATGTACGAGAAGCTCGGCAGGATGATGGGTCGGTCGTATGAAGAGACGGTGACAACCCTGGTTAGGTCGCTCAAGAGCGCCGAGTCGCAAACCAGGCTCGAGATAATGAATACCCTCGAAAAGGTAAGATGATGTAATGTCTCGTTTATGACTCAGAGGTGATCAACCCTCGATCTATTGTTTCTTGTTTAATGGCATCAATCGATTTCGTAGGCCTTTGTGTCCTACATAATGTTTAACTAGTAGTTTAAGATACAAGTTTTCTAGGTAGGGTTATTACCTTGTTATTACAAACGAATTGATGTTTTGTATGCCTGGGACGAAGTCGAGGGTTAAACATCGTCACGAGCTTGTAGTAACTCCTACGGACGTGTATCTTACGATATTTTTCAGTGAGAGTAAAGTAATTATTACAAATTATTTTTGCATCGAAACTCATCCAAGTTGCAAGCTTTATCCAAAAAGGCGCGTTCTTGCCACTATATATACCCCAGATAAATGACTAAAGCGCAGCGAGGTTCAAATCTCTTTGACATATACCAACTTCGTTGACGTTCAGCCTTCACGAATTATTCAAATGAATAAAATGTTAATAGGCTTATAATGCTGGATTAGATACATTGGACATTATAATTTTAACTAATTTTGTAAATAAGTTGCTTAGTTTTATTTATTTTTCAAATAAAGTGAAACTAATTTTACTCTCAGGATGTAAAACTCCTTGCTAGTATCTTTTTTATTGGCCGTATGAAAATTAAATAAATGGTACAGCAGCACTGCACTTACTTTCTCGCGATATACGAGAGTCATCATTCAACAGTGTCCCCGCCGGGAGTCGAACCCAGAACCTCCGGATCAAGAGCCGAATGCTCTATCTACTATATTATAAAGGCTGCGGATAGTAATGAGTAAATAAGTACCAAATGCAAACTTAAGTTTGTAATTCCATACAAATAATATGAAAATGCAAACTTACCTATACCTACTAGATTTATGTAAAAATGATTGAATCAAATATGCAGTCAGGTATAAAACCAATTTAGATTCCAAATTGTAGAACATCAAAATAAGCTCAACGAAACCGATTTTGAGTAAATCACATTTTTAAATTTTAGTAGTAAGGGAACACCCCTTATACGAATTTCTACAGACCAATTGATACTGACGTAAGATACCTTAAATGGAGATGCTTGGTAATGCAAAGTTTCATCAAGATTTTATGAGCCGTTTTTGCGAAAATTACAATTTTTCATTTTCGTTGTATGACAGCTACCCTCCGACCGACGGACCGACCGACCGACCGACGGACGGACATTTTTGGGAGACTTGTTTTTTATGATGTATTAGTGATGTAGAACACATTTTTGAGAAAACTAGAAAAACTTTTTTTTTCACGAATACAATACCTTTCTTGCTCCGCTCGAAAGTAAAAAGAAAACGGTACGTAAATCGCACTAGTTCGTTAACTGACTATTTAAGAGCAATGTTTAGGTTCTAGTAAGTACATTTTGAAAGAGAATGTAATGAAAAAGATTTTATGTATATATTTATATAAAACCAGTTTTATTCATTCTCATAATTTTTAAATGAATGCAAGGAAACTCGAGTTGATTCACCTTTTAATTGGATATTTACCAAGTCTGCCCGTATTATGTTTTGCTTCACTGTTCACGATAATAAGCAGCATGCATTGTGTGGGTAGGTATATTTGAGGAGCTACTTAAAAACAAAGGGAGAAGAATTTTCAATAGTGCAACGAATAATAAAATTTCTTAAACTTCTGAAGCATTGCATCGATGGCATTCTTGTGTCGAACTTCAGTCCATATAGTAAAATTCTTGCAAAACCTCCTTCATAATTTATAATACAACTTACTTCTATATCTTGCGGACTCTAACAGCCGGTGGTGAAGCATATTATTTGTGAAATAATTTTATATTATTAGTGTGATGTTTCTAGTCTTCATAGTGTACACACGGCCGCTCTTTGGTGGAATCACTTTGACCGAAGGTCTCTGGTTCCGGGCGTTTCTAACGTAGCGCTAGTTCAGCTTATACTGGTTTTGTTTCCACGTGCAAACATCAAGACATTATGAGGCCAGTGCCTTATCTGTTGTTGGAGTATTTAAAGCGATAAAGAGCTTTTGAAGTTAGTTAATTACTTTTATCTACTATAAGCAGTAGGTGGGATCGTCGGCACAGAATAAAGTAATAGTACTATCATACAGAACGGATACGCTCCGCTCCCCTTGCAATCTACCCCGCACCCCCCCGCGCACCCGCCAGCGAGATTCTCGTGGTCCTTCTGAGGGTCTTTTGTACTGAATATGCGGGCCTACGCGACCTTCCAATTACAAATACAGAACGGATACTCTCCGCTCCCCCGCAATCTACCCCGCACACCCGCGCGCACCCGCCCGCGAGGTTCTCGTGGTCCTTCTGAGGGTCTTGTACTGAATATGCGGGCCTAAGCGACCTTCCAATTATAAATACAGAACGGATACTCTCCGCTTCCCCTGCAATCTACCCCGCACCCCCGCGCGCACCCGCCCGCGAGATTCTCGTGGTCCTTCTGAGGGTCTTGTACTGAATATGCGGGCCTACGCGACCTTCCAATTACAAATACAGAACGGATACTCTCCGCTCCCCCTGCAATCTACCCCGCACCCCCGCGCGCACCCGCCCGCGAGATTCTCGTGGTCCTTCTGAGGGTCTTTTTTACTGAATATGCGGGCCTACGCGACCTTCCAATTACAAATACAGAACGGATACTCTCCGCTCCCCCTGCAATCTACCCCGCACCCCCGCGCGCTCCCGCCCGCGAGATTCTCGTGGTCCTTATGAGAGTCTTTTTAACTGAATATGCGGGCCTACGCGACCATCCAATTACAAATACAGAACGGATACTATAGCTCCCCTTGCAATCTACCCCGCACCCCCGCGCTCTCCCGCCCGCGAGATTCTCGTGGTCCTTCTGAGGGTCTTTTGTATTGATTATGCGGGCCTACGCGACCTTCCAATTACAAATACAGAACGGATACTCTCCGCTCCCCCTGCAATCTACCCCGCGCGCACCCGCCCGCGAGATTCTCGTGGTCCTTCTGAGGGTCTTTTGTACTAAATATGCGGGCCTACGCGACCTTCCAATTACAAATACAGAACGGATACTATCCGCTCCCCCTGCAATCTACCCCGCATCCCCGCGCGCACCCGCCCTCGAGATTCTCGTGGTCCTTATGAGGGTCTTTTGTACTGAATATGCGAGCCTACGCGACCTTCCAATTACAAATTTCAAATTCGCGCTCGTTGTATCCCTTCCCAAGTACGAAAATCTCTAGTTGTTATGCCCTAGTTGTTGTTGTTGTTGTTATAGCGGTTTTCCATCCGCGTTCTGACTAATTCTGACCATGGAAAATTTCGACAACGGAGGTGGTCGGTCAGTCTGATGCTGGCAGGATTCTTTAAGTATACAGGGTGTGAAGGATATGATAGCAAAAACTGAAAGGGCATCTGTCGATGAAACTGAACAACTTTCTCTAAGAAATATCACCGCTTATGAAAAAAAGGTCAACTGCTCCATAAAAAATTACAATTTCTGGTTGTAGTTTATCAACTGATCATGCTCTTTCAATTTTTGCCGACCTGTCCCTTACACCCTGTATGTATTATGTATGTGTATTAGTCTCCTGGTAGCCACTATGCCTAGTTTGGGATGAGATGACTTATAGTCTAGGCAACGAAGCGGATCGTTGTATGAAGACCCCCGCGTTAAATCCTCAGTCGATGAAAATTTGCTGAGGTATAACATGATACGAGTATGAGACAAACCTTCTATAAAAAAATCCAAAAAAAAATCAGTACTTTTAATTTTTCCATACAAAAATTACAAAAAAATTATGAAAAAATTAAAAGTACCGATTTTTTTTTGGATTTTTTTATAGAAGGTTTGTCTCATATAGTGCAATACCCCAGCAAAGTTTCATCGACTGAGGAATTAATGCGGGGGTCAACTGCTTCGTTGCCTACACTATTATTTATGGCTATGAAATAGGGGATTTAATTATATCCTTAACCTTACCAAACTCAATCTATAACGAATAGAACTATCTAACTGAAACAGGCAGCGATCATACGTTTCGGTAGAAACACAGTCGCAGTCAAAATTTTAACTTAGTGTCCCTATTTTTTGTTGTAAGTTTGAAATTTCTAATTTTAAATTTCCTTAGCCTTAAAGTGACTGAGAACAAAAAGAGGCATCAGCCTTCGTTCATGCATCTATCGTTATTGGACCCACATACTATGAGAAACTGCCCGCTGATATAAGAAATGAATCTTCTGACGAAACGTTCAGGAGTCGGCTGAAGAACTTTTTATTGAATAAAGCATTATACTCTTTGAAAGAGTATAATGCTAATTGAATAAAGCATTATACTCTTTGAATATTTTTATACATTAAGTATTACTATTTGACATTTTAACTAATTATTACTCGTACTCAATGTGATTACTATTTTGACATTGAATTTTATATTGTTTATCATTTCATTATTTTTATATACAGACTGACGATCATATTGTGAAGGCATATAATTTGACATAATAGAATTTGTATAATTTTACAATATGAAAATAAATAAACTAAACTAAATTATCAAAATATATTATTGAAGGCAATATCGATATTATTGCGTACACACGGCCGCTCGTCGAGGGAAACACTCTGACTTTGAGCGGGTCTTTGGTTTCGGGCGTTGTAGCTTAGTGGTGATTCAGATAGATAGACAGAAGCTCTCTATTGCACACAAACTTACAATAATTACCTATTGCCCTTAAGAGGCCTATTACATTTTGAGCGTGTTTTTGCGCAAAATAGCAAATTTCGGCGTTCTTAATCTGAGAAACGGAAAGACTTTGACAACTTTAACTTATAAAATGTTGAAGAATAGTTATTATTTAAGTTCGTAGTGGCCTCGCTTTTTACAATTTTTTCTTATATTGGTAGATATAGCCAATATTCCGAAGCAAGTTTTCATTAAAATGCGCGAAGGCACTTTTTTGAGCTCGTGGATTGAAGTATTGGGCTAAGCAAACAAAATTAAAATAATACATTAAAATCTCTTATACTCGTATGATAGTGAAGTTCGTAGCGGCCTCGGAATTTTGAAAAATATATTGAAAAATCTAGAAAAAAAATCAATTCCGAACGAAAAAATCTACAAAAAACGCTCAGGTTTAACTGCAAAAGCTCTTTACTATATTAATATTATTTAGTATAAATTATACCATACTAAACTTTGGTATAAAGAAAATGAAAATCGCCTAGGTTTGTTTAAAAACAATTCGTTTTAATACCTTAATTGAACGTACTTAAAACTGCCAAATTTCTTCATAATCCGATGCGCTGGTCTTTCAAACGCAATAATAGTATCAAATAACTTGAAAATACAAAAAATATTTATATCGTTTAGTTTCAGCTACAAAACAGTGTCGAAAAATCTGGACGCCGAGTGAGACTTACCACTTTTCTTTTTTTTTTTTTTACGAAATTATGTAGTAGGCCTCTTAAGTACTCGTAATCGGCGTGAAATCGCAGATCTGTTGTTTTTACTCAAAATCACTTCAAATATTATTGGTTGTCCCGAGTTGCCATCATCTATAGGTCTCAGAGCTCCTAAGAGAAACTTAAGATCTCTCGATCTTGTGTCCCTTCCCTATGCGTCCTTAAATTATCGCCAAAATTCATTTATACTATAATAAGAGCGAGTAATAACTTTAACAAGTTGTCTAAGGTGCTTGATCTTGATTTGTTTAACACTAGTACGAGTATAGCGAGTGCTAGGCGCCTGTTGAGTGACAGGTTCTTTAATGTGTAATTGTTATTTGTATGTTTTTATTTGTGTGACCCGTGTGGTGCCGGCAAAGAATAGTACCAACCCATACATACCCGTGGGTGTCGTAAGAGGCGACTAAGGGTTAACTGGAGGATGGGCAGCAGCATCCTCCTTTATATCTTACATCTTACTAACTGCGGTCACCTACAACCGCGGTCCATAGTGCCAGCCGTAACGCTGACAAGCGAGGTGACTATGGTACTTCCCCTCCACATTTCTCCAGCAAAAGCTGGAATTCTGGAGGGAGCTCCCTGTCCTGTAGTGGACGTTTTATGGGATGTTATGATGATGTTTTTATTTAAACGTTGCGTTGCGTTGTGATTTATGTGAGCGTTTGATTGTATTTTTGACTTTTGCTTGTCAAATTTTGTCATTAGTTGTGAAAACCTTTAATTGGCGGTTTGTAGCTATAACTATTATTAGTATGTTTATTATTATTTATTTATTTTATTTTATTTTATTTGGAAAATTTACAGCCAATAATGTTTTATATAATAATTTTGAAAAGAACTACGCCAATTACAAATTTTCACCAGTATAAAATTCATTGAGTCATTAAGTTACTCAATCAATAAACTTAGAAAGTATCTAAAAGTTGGATTTAACAAAAAAAAAAAGCTGGATTCCACTAAAGTAAAATAACCTATTGGTAAATTTACAGGTTATCAATGAGTACCTTGGTAAGCTGTCGTTTGATACTTGAGTTGCTGGTTGTAAATATATCTATAGTTGCTGGTATATCTTTAATTTCCCTACAGACTCTTACAAAAAACGAGTTTGCTCTGTAATTCGTTCTAGCAAATGGTACGTCAAGGACTGAACGCTCTCTAAAATTTAACAAATTAGTACGCAGGTATACTTTAGATAATAATTCTGGGCTATCTATTAATCCCTTTACAATGCTAGAAAAGTAACATATGTCGCTTATATTACGCCTTATATTCAGTGGTAAAAAATGGTAACGTCTACATCTGTGGTTATAATCAACTGATCGTTGTTTAGCTTTAAAATCTAGAAAGCGGAGGAATTTCTTTTGAACACCCTCGATCCTAGAAATGTATTTCTGGTACAGGGGGTTCCACACAGGTGAAGCATACTCAAGATGGCTGCGTACATAGGCACAATATAGTATTTTCAAAGTTTTGACATTACGAAAGGGAGCCGAAAGTCGCATTAAGAATCCTAGCGCCTTGGAGGCTTTATTAACACTGTGCTCAATATGAGCGTCAAAAACAAGTTTATTGTCAAAAATGACTCCTAAGTCTTTAATCGAATCTACCTTAGAAATATATACATTATTCATTGAGTATTTGAAATTTATTGGGTTAGTTTTACGTGAGAACGAAATATAGAAACATTTCGATATATTTATGTCTAATTTATTTGATATACAATAGTTTTGAAAACGCAATAAGTCGTCCTGTAAAGCAATAGCATCTTCGATGCTATTAATAGCCTTTAAGATCTTCATATCATCCGCGAAAAGCAATATTTTAGAATTTAGAAAACAGTTTTGGATATCGTTGATGAAGATCGTAAATAAAAGAGGTCCCAAAAGAGATCCTTGAGGAACTCCTGATGGTATAGGTAACCAAGTAGACGTGTGGCCTCTTAGCACTACAGCCTGACTACGGTTAGAGATATAAGACGAAAACCATCGAAATAGATCCCCGTGGATCCCCGCTTGTAATAGTTTACTTAAGAGCACCGAGTGATCAATTCGATCAAAACATTTACTGTAGTCGGTGTAAATTGTGTCTACCTGTGATCCATCCTCCATATTTTTAGAGATGTAGTCGCTAGCCGAAAGCAGATTTGACGTAGTTGATCGCTTTCTAAGAAACCCATGCTGGTCTAGACTAAAGAAGCATTTAAGATCATTATAAACCTGACTGTAAACTATTCTTTCCAGGACTTTGGCAAAGAGACAAAGTTTCGAAATTGGCCTGTAATTTTCAACATTTGCTTTGTCGCCTTTTTTATGTACAGGGGTTATAAATGCAGATTTCCATATATTAGCTGTTGGTTCTCCAAAAAATAAATAAATAATAGCGTCCGAATAACTTATATCTAACTGCGCGCAAATACGGCCTTATTTCTCAAAGCAATCTCTTCTAGGCAACCTTAGTTTCAGCTTATACTAGTATTGTTTCGACGTGCTTGCTGCCGTGCATACGTACTGAAAGATTACCAACGCTCCATAGATCTGCGTGGGCATGGGCACAGCAGCCCCGGGCGCGCTGCGCGAGGTGTCGCGGGCGGCGCGCGCCGCCCTGCTGTCGGACCGCGCCCGGCCGGTGCGGGCCGCGGCGGCGCACGCGCTGCGCCACATGCTGTCGCTGATGCGCCTCACGCCCACCGACCTGGACACCAATGCGGCTGCGTGCCTGAGAGCCGCGCATCCGAGTGACTACGCGCTGAGGTATCCTATGACGTACTATAATGACCGCTATGGTTACGAGCATGTCAACTGAGTGGAGTCCGGCAAAAACGTCACAAAACGGAACTAACTATTTTTAACTCAAAAATACATTTCTAAACCTGGGAGGCGGCTTAGGGAAAAGACCAGCTATCCCCACCATGAGTTCTTCCTGGTTCTGAGGTTGGTCTTAGCCATTCAGCGGGGCTACGCCGCAAGTGTTATGCGCACCTTTACTCCAGGAGTGACACAGAATAATGTGATTGATTTTTAAGTTAGTGTTGTTTAATTATTGAAGTGTATCCTAATATATAAAAGGACAAACTGAATGACTGACTGACTGACTGATATATCAGCGCACAAACGGCTGGAACTAGAGACTTGAAATTTTGCACGTAGATACCTCATACAGTGTAGGCATCCACTAAGGAAGGATTGTGCGAAATTCCACCCCTAAGGGAGTAAAATAGGGGATGAAAGTTTGTATGGAAGTCCGTCAGTTTTGAAGTTAGGATCTTCAAATTTGGTTTTCAGGCTGACAATTAAAAATTAAGTTTCACGTGTCTCAGGGTTTTTGAAAATCTACACCCTTAGGGGTGAAAAGAGGGATGAAGTTGATAATCCTTCTTTTTTAAAGTAAAATCCACTAGTTTTATTATTTAGGCATAAGGGTTGTAATTCTGTGGAACGTACATCACTGTTATTGAAATTTCACCCCAAAATCAACCCCTAAAAGACGGAAATGGGGTGAAATATTCTAAAAACCAATATGGGTATCGTTTGTATGGTTTATCGGGTCGCTGATTACGAAAACTACAACAATTTTGAAATCCAACGTCGTGAAAGTGAAATACCAGCATCCCCTAGGGATGGGGTTGGGGTGCGATAGGGTTGAAATGTCTAAAAATCAATATGGGTGTCGTTTGTCTGGTTAATCGGGTCGCTGATTATAAAAACAACAACGATTTTGAAATCCAACGTGGTGGACGTAAAATACCATCATCCCGTGGGGATGGGGTTGGGGTGCGATAGGTTTGAAATGTCTAAAAATCAATATGAGTGTCGTTTCTATGTTTATATAAGGATAGGGATAGCGATTAAGATGGCGTTAGGGGTAGGGGTAAGTAGGGAGAGATAGAGGGTGAGCGGGAGATGAGTGTGAGGGGGTGGGGGGAAGAGGGACGGGGAGAGAGAGAGGAGGAGGCAGAGGTAGAGCTAGAGGTTGAACTAGAGGTAGAGGGAGAGGTACAGGTAGAGATAGAGCTAGAGGTAGAGCTCGAGCTAGAGGTAGAGCTAAAGGTAGAGGTAGAGCCAGAGGTAGAGCCAGAGGTAGAGCCAGAGGTAGAGCCAGAGGTAGAGCCAGAGGTAGAGCCAGAGGTAGAGCCAGATATAGAGCCAGAGGTAGAGGTAGAGCTAAAGGTAGAGCCAGAGGTAGAGGCAGAGCTAGAAGTAGAGCCAGAGGTAGGGGTTGAGCTAGAGGTAGAGCCAGAGGTAGAGGTTGAGCTAGAGGGAGAGGGAGAGATACAGGTAAAGGTACAGGTAGAGGTAGAAGGAAGAGGGAGAAAGAGAGGTAGAGAGGGAGAAGGAGGGGGAGGGGGAGAAGGAGGGGAGGGTGAGACGGAGATAGAGGAAGAAGGAGAGGGATATAAGGGAGAAGGAGGGAGAGGGAGAAAGAGAGGTAGAGGAGGAGGGGGAAGGGGGAGAGGGAGGTGGAAGGGGAGAAGGAGGGGTAGGGGAGGGGAGAGACAGGGAGGGGGAGGGGGAGAGGAGAGGGAGATAGAGGGAGAGGGTTTCAGTTTTTCTCAATTACTTCTGTGAATTGGTTCCGTTTTATACCGTTAATATAAGATAAAGGAGTCTCTCATTTCTCTTTAATTTATGAGTAACTTCATCTGGATCTTGAATTGTACTCATTGATTTAAGCAGGGTTAGTCCCGTTTTTCCTTAGTTACATTTAACCCGAAATGACGGGAAAATATCTCATTGCTTCGGAAATCCGGTAACAACATAAATACGAAATCCACGCGAGCGAAGCCGCGGGCAACAACTAGTTTTTTATAAGAATGTTTCTGATCTGATTATTATTTATTAAACTATTTGTATAGACAAAATTTAATTTCTCCATGCAAGAGTGATGGATCGTTGCCATATAAAATCTGTTTTAGAGTAGAAAGTGGCGTCCCGATTATTTTGACGACTTTTTTGCCAGACTGTATGTATACTTTATATTAGGAAAAATATAAGAGAGGTCGATTGAGAGGGATTCATCAATACGACCCTAAGAGCCGCATCATTCTTCTCTGTTGTGTGCAGCTGACTATTTGAAGCTCCAACAGGTCTTTCTCTACTTATTCAACTCAGCAGCGAGGCCCAGAACTAGAACACTCTAATTTTTGTACGCCTAATTGAAGCAGTCACTTAAGAAGAACAACCTACCGTTACTAAACCCAATTGATGAGGATTTTAGTGTAAACCCAAAGCCACCTAAACTAACGCTAACAAAACTCGACTGTATGTCGGCTATATCACGTTGACGTAATTCATTTTTTAGGAGACGTTGAATGGTCGATTGCGCTAAAATAGTCCCATCGTAATACCATCATATCCTGCAATGTGACTACTTCTGTTAACGCAAAAATAGACTAACTTAGAATTATTTTTATCCTTAGTTTGTAGAAGGAATCATAATACCTTCTGTTCAGATGTGCCGTGGCTGAGCTACTCGGAGCTTTGATCGCTGCCTCGCAAGCGGGAGAAGTCTCTAGTCTCAGTAACAAAAACAAAATTGGGCTTCAACCAGTTCAACAGAATAAGAAGGATCTGCCCAAAAATGTGGTTTCTCTTGAAGAGGCGTTGAATTTGTTGATGGGGGCCTTCCTGAGAGGAGGAACTTCGTTTTTGAAAGGAGAAATAATCAAATCTGGTTCCGGAATTAATAGGGAAGTTCGAGTTTGTGTAACTCATGTAAGTATACAGTTTCATAATGATCATTAATAAAACACATTAAAATTGATGCATGTTTATTTATTTCCACTACTTTATTTTTAAGGCTTACGTGATTTTTGTACAAAACATGGGTGGTGTGTGGTTGGAGCGCAACATGTCGACATTTTTAGTTCATGTCCTGGATCTGGTGGCTAACCCTAAAGCGGCCAGTTCGCACGTGGACGCTGTTTATTCCAGGTACGGTTAAACATGTTTTACTATTGTTTATATGATGCATTAGGGGAGGATAACATTACTTTCTCGATAAAAGCATTAAGCCAGTCGATCGATCAACAAAAGCTTGTGCGTACACAGTGATAAATTATTAGCCAACAGGAAATTTGTAACTAATAATGATATCACGACGCTTAATTTTGCCTGTATACGTTTGCCTGTTCGAAAATCCCGTGGTAAATGTAACAAACGAAAGTAGGTATACATACATAAAGGTTACATCAACCCTGAAGGGTGTGATTCTGCCGAACTTTTCCCATAGAACATACATACATAATATCACGCCTTGTTCCCGTCGGGGTAGGCAGAGACCAAAGTTCTCCACCTGAACATAGAACAGTGGTAGAAATACGAAAAAAAAATCAACGTCCCATAGAAACACCACATTTTTTATGGGAATTCAAAATATTTTCCCTTGAAAATGAGTTCCTTAAGGAAAGTTATTCAATTTCACGTCCTTCAGATATTACCTTTTGGTTACACCTGGTATACCAGCACAAAGCCTCCTTAAAGTTAATCCTCACCTAAATCTGTTTTTGTTTTCTTTGTCATATTGATGGTTTTTGTTGTAACAGATGGTAAGTGAATGAATCTGTTGTTTACATATAACACTACAACTAATAAGCGTGTGAAGATTCTGGGTCAGGCTCACCGGACACCAAAAAACTATAGACTCCTTTTCGCTGATATCTATATCAAAAATCTGCGAAAGATCACAAGGAAGCATACAAAATACTATAGGGCCGAAGTGCTCTGAAGTCCTCTAACTAAGTAACTCAGCCCCACGTATTAAGATACTTCGTCCGCATGTTAAATAATATATATACCAGTGTTTAAGTCAAACTATTAGATATCAAACAATTTTTTTTCATTAAAATTGGTTCAGTAGTTTTTGCGTGATGCTCGAACAAACAAACAAACAAAATAAACAAAGAATCAAACAATCAAAAGTGCAAAAATCATAGATTTGGATTCAGGGCCATCAAAATAGCATGTGATAATTTTTTTATAAATATCTTCAATGCACAGATGAAATCAATTTACGATTGTACAATAATATAATACTCGTAATGATATGATGATGATGATAAATATAAGTGAATGAATATTAACATTTTTACCTGTTTTTAGGAAGTGCATAAACTATATCCTTCGTAATACCCTGGGCAAGATGCTCGGTGAAAAAGCTCAGGCGTCTGCTTGTCGTGAGATCATACAAATAGTCGTGAAGCAGATGAACAACATCGATTTCAACCCGGAGAACGCTAAAGATTGTAATCAGGTAATCTAAAGTCCGTCCACGTTTTGCTGCCAATAAATAACCTTATCTTCTGTCCTTTAGGGTTGGTTTTCCACCAGAGCTGTGCGAGGTAGCGAAGCTGTGAGCTGGAAAATTCAAACCAATAAGATAGCGCGTTTGACAAGCTAGGAAAATGGAGCAATCCTATTGGTTGGAATTTTTCTAGCTCACAGCTTAACTCAGCACTGGTGGAAAACCACCCTTAAGGTGTTGTATAGGGCGACCTACCGCTTCAAAAGCGACTTTAAAGTTAAATCTCCTTTGAGTCTATTGCTGACACTTTCTGTTTTGTTGATTTTTCCCGTGGAAATGAGATTTAGATTATTGTCGAAAATATTTTTAGAATCGATACAGTGGCACCAGAATTAAACGGTTTTTCCGTGGAATTGTAATTTGTTGGATTGTTGATTGTGGGATTTTCAGATTTTTAAATGTAGCATTATGTCTGCACTAAAGTTCCATTTTAAATATCGGTGAAAGAATATTTTTTTTCGTAGTAGTGTTTTCACAGATTACCTCTTAAATCCAAAGGTACAAATTAGTGTAAATGTAGGCTCAAGATGTACCTAAGTATACAAAGGCAGCACACAGAAAGGGGAAAAATATTGCCAAGCTCCGTCTCTTTTTTCAGTTTTGTTGTTGTTGAACATTATTGTGTCAATGTTTTCTTTTTCCACGTGGGCAAAGTCACGGGAAACTGCTAGCTACAAATAATAATAAGGTCTCTGGTGCCAGCCGCAACGCTGATAAAAAACATCCCATATTTTTGCTGTGAAATTCTGGATAGCTCCATGTCCAGCTGTAGGCTTTTAATGAGATATAATGATGATCTTGATTGAATTATTTATTGTCTGGTGACAGGAAACTCTGTTTAGCCAGCATCTACTGGTCTGTGCGCTGACGGAAGCAGGAGAATTGGCCCTCCAGCTGGGTACTTCGGTACAGAATCTCGTGTCCGATACATCTTTGAACATGATCGACGCTATTTGCACGGTAAGTGTTAATCTTTATTGACGAATTGACATTTTATTATTGTAAACTAGTCATATGACATTTCGTTAGTTTATGACAATCCCGTAAATTTTCGTTCTATTCTACTAGCGTTTGCTATATTAGAAAGCCACTTGACTACGGCCCCAGTTCAGTAAAAAATTTTGTTCCTCACCTACGGCTCGGATATGTGAACGTTTAGGATAAAATGGCTTGTTTAAGGACCACGTTATAAAATCGACTATTTATTTTTCTCACTACATATTTCTACTAGCATAGAGTGCCACGTGTTACGGGGCTTGAATTGTAGAAACTGGCTGCCATTTTGAACATTTTAGTTAATGGATCGATTGACTCCAAAACCGATATCAGAGGGTGCGCGTTGTCATCTTCGACGTATCAGTTATCACTTATCAGAATTGAATAAAACGGTAGTCTTCCAGAAAGCATACTTCAAAGATAAGAGAAAAGTGGTCTGGAGAGATTAGTGATTCTTTTTGGCAAGAATTAGTTTTAAGCTGTCAAAGCAATGAGGTTTCTTCTTTGACATTTTGAATGCCTTTTTAAGCGAAACTCAACCTAAACCGTGCATACGATCAATCTAAATTGAATTTGAACGTATGCACTAAAATAAGCATAAGATTCAATTTGGTCGACTGTATTAGCGTTGCGATGTGCGGACCTCCCGGGTCCGCACATCGATGATAAAGTGAAACAACAAAAGTGAAACGCGTGATGCCAGTAAAAGGTTCTATATTGTACTGTCGATTCAATACATGCCACAATAATTATATAAGTGTGGGCAGGCCTGTGACACTCCGCACTTCAGGTATGAAAACGCGGCGCTAGAAGCTGGCTGGGTGAGCCAGTCGGTTGTCACGCGTGCAACTGAATGCCGGCTTTCGCGTACCTATATTTTTAAAAATTAGGAGGGATAAAAAGAAAAAGATATCGTTGCGTTTATGGGTGTTTAAACACCAGTGATACCCCGGATTTAGAACTTCTTACATTACCAACTAATGTCGAAAGGTAAGTTTACGATTAAAATTGTGAAATTTTGCGATTTTCTACTTTGTAGATTTAACCGAACACTGGAAGTGTTAAAATTAAATCATTTTCAATTATACGTAGTGTTACCAATTTTCGACTTGAATTCTATTTGCAATAATGGACTAGTTGGGCTAGTACAGTTCATGCTTACTAGGTGGCAGCACCAACATTAGTACAGCTAATGCTTACTAGGTGGCAGCACCAACATTAGTACAGCTAATGCTTACTAGGTTGCATGTTTGATTGAACAATATTACATACCTACTTGCATTTCGCTCAGTATCTCGTAAAGTGACAAACCTGACCCGCCATAGCCCACCTGTCCGCGATCACCCGCGATTTGAAAACGTGTCCTAAGCAGTACACTGCGATTGTCGACTTTATGCTTAGAGACATAAGGTTGAAATTTGTCGGCACCAGGCCTGGGAATGTCGGATCTGTAAACGTTAGTTTACTATTATTTAATCTGTGGTGTGGGCGTCCGCACACTACAGCGTTCTTTATTATAGAAAGCCACTTGTCTAGGTACCTGCTGTAATTATACTCGTAGTCAAACTACATGATTTGGATTGTAGGAAACATCGTGATTCCTTAGGTTCTAGAACACCCTTGCGTGGCGGCCCGCTTGGCGGCGGCGTGGTGCATGCGATGCGTGTGTGTGGCGCTCAACTCGCAGATCGCGCCGCTCGTCGACAGGTGTTGCGACGCTTTGGACGCGACCAGGCCCACGCCGCATCACATCTCCGGTATGCACTCAGGGTAGTTTTCCACTAGTGCTCTGCGAGGGAGCTAAGCTGTGAGCTGGGAAATTTCCAACCCATAGGATTGCTCCATTTTCCTAGCTTGTCGAATGCGTTGTCAAATAAAGCAATCTTATTGGTTTGAATTTTATAGCTCACAGCGTAGCTATCTCGCACAGTCCTGGTGGAAAACCACCCTTTCAGTCGACATAGTGGAGCTTGATTAGAGTGACAGCAGTGTGACAGCAGGACATAGCTTGCGTAAGATATTTGAGCGACAAAGACACGCTTAGTTCCGTCCCGCTCATTAGTAATTCTAATCAAGCTACATTACTTACATTAGTTTTCTTATGATATCGTTTGTCACAGTCACAAAACTTACAAATTGATTGCGTTAGTCATTATTAAATAACTGTATAACGAGTTCTTACCACGACCGTCTCTTGTCAAGTCTCTTGACCTAGTAAACTAAACTCTTGAATTTTACCCTCCTCATTTCTGCCACACTTGCATTGATATAAAAAACATTTTAAATTATTAGATTTTTTATAAAATCGAGCAAGTGTTATTTGAAAGATAAACTGTTGTGAAAGATAGACGAAGAAAATAAAACCCTTATGCGTTCCTTTATACGCGCCTGCGGCGAAGTTCAAAAGGAGAAAAAGAAACACTACAAAAATGGAGTGACCTATCCCTCGTACGTGATAATAATTAACTTAAGCATTTTTGTTCTCTGTCGAGTGTGCAACGTTTCTGGTATGCAGGCTATTCAGCGGCGCTGGCGGCCATATTGGGAGCGGTGCGCTTGTCTCCGTTGGGGATTCCTCACGGGAGGGGAAAAGTGGCGTTCAATGCGGCAGAACAGTTGTTGCGGTCCGCTGGGCAGAGCAGCAGGCTTACCGCAGCTAGAACCAATGCCGGCTGGCTCATCGTCGGCGCTATATGCACGCTGGGTAAGATGACGTCACAAAGAGCTCGATCCTGTCCAAACAGCGCCAGTTAAATTATCAGGCGCGGCTATCGCCATTGGGGATGGTTCTTCGCAGGCAAGGCAAGATGGGTTTTAACGGTCTGTTAGGCAGAGTAGCATTCTTACTGCAGCTAGAACAAACGCTGGCAGGCTCATCGTCGGCGCTATATGCACACTGGGTAAGATGACGTCACAAAGAGCTCGATCCTGTCCTAACAGCGCTAGCAAAATTATCAGGTGCGGCTATCGCCATTGGGGATTGTTCTGCACAAGCAAGGCAAGGTGGGTTTTAACGGTCTGTTAGGAAGAGTAGCAATTTCACCGCAGCTAGAACAAACGCTGGCAGGTTCATCGTCGGCGCTTTATGCACGCTAGGTAAGATGACGTCACAATGAGCTCAATCCTGTCCAAACAGCGCTAGCAAAATTATCAGGTGCGGCTATCGCCATTGGGGATTGTTCTGCACAAGCAAGGCAAGGTGGGTTTTAACGGTCTGTTAGGAAGAGTAGCAATTTCACCGCAGCTAAAACAAACGCTGGCAGGTTCATCGTCGGCGCTTTATGCACGCTAGGTAAGATGACGTCACAAAGAGCTCAATCCTGTCCAAACAGCGCTAGCAAAATTATCAGGTGCGGCTATCGCCATTGGGGATTGTTCTGCACAAGCAAGGCAAGGTGGGTTTTAACGGTCTGTTAGGAAGAGTAGCAATTTCACCGCAGCTAAAACAAACGCTGGCAGGTTCATCGTCGGCGCTTTATGCACGCTAGGTAAGATGACGTCACAAAGAGCTCAATCCTGTCCAAACATCGCTGCTATATTATCAGGTGCGGCTATCGCCGTTGGGGATTATTCTTCACAGGCAAGGCATGGTGACTTTAAACGGTCTGTTGGGAAGTTTTACCGCAGCTAGAATCAAAGCCGATTGGCTCATCGCCGGCGCTATATGAACGCTGCTGGGTAAGATGACGTCACTCACTGCTCGATCCTGATCATTAGGTGCGATTGTTTGTAGTAATTCTAAATAACCCATCATCATCAGCGCTATATGAATCTTATAAAATAGCGCTTGTGGCTATATCGCATTCAGAGCGATTTGCGCAATTTGTAACTAGGCACAGAACTAAATTCAAACTTCTGGAGAAGTAGGTAGTATTCTACAGCGATCTTGTCACAAACCGGTGAAATTGAAAGGAAATTTACTGCTTTAATTATGAGGGTATTTTCTAAATAGTAGCCTAGCCTATGTTAGTCCCTTATTCAAATCTCTGTATTGATTTTCGCTTGAAAATTTAACTTGAATTAATTTTTTCGTGTCAGGTGTACCAGTTGTTCGCGGATTACTGCCGAGAATGTTACTTCTGTGGAGAAACAGCTTCCCTAGATCAGCCAAGGAACTGGAATCAGAAAAATCCAGAGGCGATGCTTTCACGTGGCAGGTAATGGAAATCTTGGGGCAGTATCATTTACTTATATATAAGTACTAGCCCATCGGCACTTTACAATGTCCCCAATTCGTTGGTCCGAAATCTGACGTTTAGAACCAACAAATGTCAGTCGTTGTTAGTCATATTGTCAACATTAAACTTACCAACAAAATGGAATGTTCTTAGTTGAAGAAACAATATACTCTTATTATTGTTATTATTGTTTTTGACTATAATCCAAATAATGAAACTGAAAAACCCGGCCTAAATCACATATAAACAGTAAAAAGTTGGTTTTGTTTTTTCCCGCCATATTATTTCCGTTCCGTGTATTTAGCACCGACTGAAGTACTACACAACGTAGTTCACGCGATTTTTCACAGAAGCGCAATTTTTTTTGTATGGGGAAATTTTGAACCGCTTGTTCCCAAGACCCTATCCTGACTATATAAATCTATGGGCAGTATCAATTGGTGTGTGTAATTTGGAACATCGGAGCTGAGTAAAATCAGAAGCCAGGATGGAAGTATTATAAAAGGTGAAGAATGTGTGCTGAAGAGATGGAAGGAATATTTTGAGTCTGTATGAGAGAGAAGAAGCAGAGGCCAGCGTACCGAGGTCTTCTGTGGAAATGCATGAGAATGAATATGAGAGTAATGTAAGTGAGATAAGTATGGATGAGATCATGAAAGCAATGAAAAGTATGAAATCAGGTAAAGCAGGTGGGTATGATAGAGTGTCGGTCTAAATGTTGAAGGCTGGGCGAGGCATTGTGGCTAGTCAGCTGTACCGCCTTTTCAACCTGTGTTGGACGAACGGCCGAGTACCAGGTGACTGGTGCAAGGCTGTGATTGTGCCGCTGTACAAGGGAAAAGGGTCACAACAGGACTGCAAAAATTACCGCGGGATAAGTCTTCTCAGTGTCGTCGGCAAACTGTATGCAAAGGTTTTGATTGAAAGAGTGATGAAAGATACTGACGAAAAAATATGGGATGTACAAGCGGGATTTAGAAAGGGAATGGGATGTACAGATCAGGTCTTTTCGTTGCGGTGCATAGCTGAAAAGTTTTTGGCCAAAAACCAAAAAGTCTACTGCGCGTGGATTTGGAAAAGGCCTATGACCGAGTGGTGAGGAATGAATTGTGGTCGGCATTGTCTATGTATGAGGTGAACGGTCATCTGATTCAAGCACTGAAATCTCTCTATGAGGGTTCCAGTGCTTGCGTCAGAATAAACGGAACGTACACTGAATGGTTTAGCATCGAAAAGGGTGATAGGCAGGGATGTGTAGCGTCACCTTGGCTGTTTAACCTATTCATGGATAATTGTTTGACTGATCTGAAAGAGAGTATGTGTGGACTGAGAATGAATGAGTTACTCATCAAATGTCTTCTCTACGCTGATGACCAAGTTATACTTGCGTCATCTGCTGAAGAGTTACAGGAGATGGTAACAATGATGAATGTGGCTTTTGATAGGAAAGGAATGAAAGTAAATGTAAGCAAGACGAAAGTAATGGTACTTGAAAGAGAAGAGTGTCTGACAGAGTGTACTACTATATTAATAGGTGGTGAACAAGTCGAACAAGTGAAAGAGTTTGTGTATCTGGGCTCTAAGTTTACGAGAGATGGAAAGTGTGAAAGTGATATCGAAAGAAAAGTGAATGCTGGAAACATGGTGAATGGTGCTCTGCATGCTTTTATGAGGAGTCAGAAGGTGTCTCACAAGGCTCGTCTGGCTGTTCATAGAGGCGTTTTGGTACCAACACTGATGTACGGCAGTGAAAGCTGGGTATGGCAGAAAAAACATTAAAGTAGAAATAATGCAGTAGAAATGAGAGCGTTGAGGTGTGAAATTGAGTGACAGGATTAGAAATTGAGTGACAGGATTTAATGGCGTCACATCTCAGATGTATTTTGCACAATGTCAAGTTAACAAATTATTATAAAATTATGGCGAGTTCGCCAATGTCAAGTGAAAGATTTACACAGGAATCCACATCACGAGGACGAGGGCCTGTGTACTATGATGACTCCGATAAGTTGATGGGAAAAATTATTGAAGTCTCGATGGGCCGCTTCTCTCCATCCAAAAATCTTGATAAATGAATGTATTCCAATCTTCTAATAGATGTTCATTTTCAAAGACGTTTACTGCATAACACCCAATCAAATAATTCATTAAACTCTTCAATGAACAAATAAAACTAATATTGAAATAGAAACACGACCGCCATCTTCAAATGTTGAAAAACGAACCACCAGGATTAGAAATAGTGTGATAAGAGAATGTTGTGTCGTAAAAGAAGACGTAGTGACTAAAATTGAGAAAGGGATGCTGAGATGGTTTGGTCATGTAAAGAGGATGAATGAAGGGAGATTGACGATAGAGATCTACAAGGCGCGAGTGAATGGAAACGTTGGAAGGGGAAGGCCTCGGCGAACGTACCTGGAACAAATTCAGGACGTACTGAATAAAGGCCAGGTTAAAAGTACTGTAAACCGACGAGCATGTATGAAAGGATTGATGAAAGTACAGGAAGCAAGGGAAGTATGTCAAGATCGTAGCAGGTAGAGAACTGTGGTCTCTGCCTACCCCGACGGGAACAAGGCGTGATATTATGTATGTATGTATGTGTAATTTCATATAAGGGGTGTTCCAGTACTTCCAAAACGTAAACAGGTGATTTACTCATAATTGGTTCCATTGAGATTATTTTAATATTCTAGAATTTTATTTCTGGATTGGTTATCTACCTGACAATATTTGTTTGTTTTTTGCTAATATCTAGAATGCTGGGTCTAGTAAAAACATAAAGAGTTGCTCAGTAGACTAAGCTGAACAACTTCCTTAAGAAACGTGTTTTGAAATGAAAAAAGAAACTCCTTGCATCTTGCGGTTGTATCCATTGATCTGTGAAAATTCATATAAAGAGTTTCATATAAATTCATATACATATGTGTCCAGTACTATCAAAATTTAAACATGTGATTTACTCGAAATCTTTTAAGTTTTTTTTAATGTAAGACAATTTTAATTCGGAATTAATCTGTATATTTTAAAAACCTAAATATAGTACAAGTTTGTATTTCGTGTTTGATATGTGTTTGATACGTCATACTTGCATATCGCTAGAAAGTAGGTGCAGTGCTGCTGTGCCATTTATTTTTAAACGGACCTATGTTCTTTGAGAAAACTTCAGTTTTGTGACCTGAATCCACAGTTTAAATTTTATTTTATTTCATTGACGTACATAACAGTCAACAATCAAGAAAAAGTTCTAAAATGCTAAATGTTAAAGTATAGTTGTAGATTGCAAACCAAAAAAATGAACGAGACGCAGACCCATTTTTACACCCTGCTTGATAGTTGAAATGTATCTAGGTGACACTCGAAGGGCGTGCTGGGGCATTATCAGCGCTGCACAGTCTGCTCATTCACTGTCCATCACTGGTCAACAACGAAGACACGGCCAAGCGGCTCACTCAGCCCATCGACGGTGCTATAGCTGTGCTTACCAAGTAAGTCCTTTATAGGAGCTTGGACAAACAATCCTCTGCTACAAATCATAACCCGGAAAAGCAATAAACTCACTGTACTAGATGGCGCTGACAAATAATATGGAAAGTTATTACAGTCTACTGAATATCGGTCGTCGAACTCGCGCGTCGAGGGTTCCGATATACCTATAGAATTTTTGTAAGCAATAAAGTCCATTTTTAGGACCACAAAACAAAATTAGTTAGAAAGATGATTTTATTTTTTCCGTAATATTTACATAAACCTCTATCGACTATAATTAATTCAGATTTTTCCCTTTCGCAAGCTTCGGCGATAAGGACGGGGGAATGGTATTTTTTCACATTTTGAAAAATGTAAAAAAATACCCATATAATTTGAAAAATTGATAAAAATAAGACAAAAAAATAATGTTGTGTACGCGTCTCACGTAAATCGCGTAAATGCAAAAGATATAGAGATTATTTACATTATTAATAGTAGGTAAAATTATAAATACACCCGGTCGCACGCCGATAAGATTTAGGTAAGCATTTGCACTTTTGATTAAACAATGTTACATACCCAGCTACTTAGTTCTTTATAAATCTGCAAAATACCTTTACACACCTATTTACTTTTTTATACTTACATAGATACCTACGAATAAATAATAAGTCAGGAACTCTAATTCAGAACAAATTCCAAACTAAAAGTGGGCCTACGTGAAACCAAAAGGACGTATATTCAAAATACGAATCAGTTGGTTCAAATTCAGAACAAGAGCAGCGATTGGTTCGCGCGCGTGCTGCAATGTCAGCTAGTAGTAGTTGAGGACGTTCAGGACGTTCTGAATAAAGGCCAGGTTAAAAGTACCCTAAACCGACGAGCATGTATGAAAGGATTGATGAAGGTACAGGAAGCAAGGGAAGTATGTCAAGATCGTAGCAGGTGGAGAACTGTGGTCTCTGCCTACCCCGACGGGAACAAGGCGTGATGTTATGTATGTATGTATCTAGTAGTTAAGCCAATGACGCGGTGGAACGACTTCTGAAATACACGACTTTCGTTAGGTCATTTTTTGAGCGCAGTTACAATTCCTGACTTATTATTTATTCGTAGATAGATACATAACATCACGCCTCTTACCCGTCGAGGTAGGCAGAGACCACAGTCCTCCACCTGCTACGATCTTGACATACTTCCCTCGCTTCCTGTACTTCCATTAATCCTTTCATGTATGCTCGTCGGTTTAGGGTATTCTAATAGTTTTGCGGTTCTAAAATGGACTATAGCTTCTAAAAATACTATAGATATATCGGAATTTTCGGCGCGCGAGTTTGATTCGCATTTGACCGGTGTGTTTGTGTTAAATTAAGGCCATCGTAAGTAGGCCGTGACAGCTGTCAAACGTATGGAAAATTATGATCTGTAAAGAAAAATCAGCCGTGTACATGTGTATGTAAAGGAAATGTGGCGTTTCTTTAGTTTTTAAGAATTGTGTTTTTTCTTTACTAACAATTGTGTTTCTATTTACTAATCAATATTTAATAATAATAAAAGATAATTTAATATTATGATAAATGTTACGTTCTGAGATAAGTAATAAAATAAAACGAATATAAAATGTTTGTGATCAGTGTAAGTGGCGTGGTGCGTACGAGTACGTGCGGAGGAGCCCTAAAGGCGCCGTCCGCACTGCTGCGCCTGCGACTGTACCAAGCGTGCGCGGCTCTCGGCAGCGCGTACTCCGCGTCCGCGGCGCCTCTGCTCCGGCTGCTCTGCGCCGAGATGGCGGGCTCGGCTGACCCCGGCTCGGCTAATGTGGCGACAGGTAAGCTCTTCAAATTGCCCACTAGCTGTCGATTATAGCGCGATCGCAAACTTTCAAGCTAAAATTTTACAGCTGTAAAATTAGTGCTAATTTTTTCAGCTCAACAAAGACAGTAGCAACAGTCCTGTAAAATTTTAAGCTTATAAGTGGTAAAATCTACCTTATTCTAAGTTTAAAGCTTCGTCAAACCGTCTAACTAGGGAAGCATCGACGCAATAATGCATCTTAAGCGTATGTAGAGATACGGCGGTGCCTTTACTCCGACTGTTTTGAGCCGAGATGGCGGGCTCGGCTGACTATGGCTCCGCTTAAACGGCGACGGGTAAGCTCTTAGTTAAAATATGTATCAAACCATCTGTGGCAGCAACCATGTGCATTATAAAGTCGCAGCCTAAGGGTATGACGTCATTGAAGGTTACGGCGTTTTATACTCTGGCCCGGCCCGCCATTACTCGACTGGCCGACCCGGGCTAAGCCCTTTCAAGTGTCAATTCTACTTTTATATCTGCGTGACAAAACATCCAATATTCGTGCGCGGCTTCTGTGCACCATTACTAGTACATTTATTCCCGTGGATGTCGTGAAAGGCGACTTAGTGATAAGTAAACTGGTGGATAGGCAGCAAGTTATGTGGTTTTTCATTTATTTGTTAGGTATGCTGCGTCACGCGTTGCATCCTCGTGATACTATCACATTGGGTGAAGAAAGCTGGATCTATGACACTGATCACGCTGGAGTCGAAGATCAGGTATGTGGGATTTGAATTGCTAATAGCTTATGAAAAAAACAGAATTAGACATTTTCTCATCATTATTATAACGAAGTCAATGATGCACTTGGACAGATTCATGCATGGTTTACTGTTAACAATCTAGTCCTAAACGCTAAAAAAACTAAATGTATTAAATTTGCACTACCAAATGTAAGGTCTACTGCACATAACATAGTATTGAATAATGAACCATTAGAATTTGTAAATAGTACAGTTTTCTTAGGGTTAACACTAGACTCTAAACTTCAATGGGGGCCCTCATATAACGGCTCTTTCTGGTCGATTGAGCTCGGCTGCATATGCTGTTAGAAAAATCAGACAACTTACTGATGTAGCTACTGCAAGGCTGGTTTACTTTAGTTACTTCCATAGCATTATGTCTTATGGCATACTGCTTTGGGGCCGAGCAGCTGATATACATTCGATATTCGTTTTACAAAAGAGGGCTATAAGAGCAATTTATTGCCTGAAGACTCGTGATTCCCTGAGAGAACTGTTCAAGGAAATCAACATTATGACAGTGCCATGCCAGTATATCTATGAAAATATAATGTATGCTAGAAAGAACATTCATCAATTACCTAAAATTTGTGACAGGCATAATTTTAATACTAGAAATAAGCATAAAATTGATCAACCACATACTAGATTAACTAAAGTCAATACATCTTTCGTTGGTCTGTGTATACGATACTACAACAAAATACCTGACAATATAGTGCAATTACCTGAGAGAAAGTTTAAAGAATTTGTAAAGCAAACGTTATGTAAAAAAGCTTACTATAGATTGGATGACTATATGAATGACAAAGAGGTGTGGTGCTCTGATATTCCAGGGAAACACACGAAACACATTGTAAAAAGCCGACTCTTAAAGTAGGCCGTGCTGCAGTGGTTTCTTGCCGTTTCTTTTACGCTGCCATAGCATGATCCGAAACGGCGTAGACTCGCTCTATTTGCATTGTATTCTGCATGACATTCAATAAGTACGAGTATTCTGTAAAGAATCTACATTGAATAAAATTATCTGAATCTGAATCTCTCCCTTATCACGTGCCGCCTTTTTCAAATCTGCTAAATTTGCCACGAAAGTGACGAGGAGAAAAAGCCATAAAGTTTTAATCCTTAGCCCAAGGAATGCACTACAGTCAAAATAATTAAGCTTGCTTAGAATGACAGCACTGTGACAGCACCACAGAGACAAACATCGCTCCGTCCTGCTCTCACGCATATCTTTGTTCAGCAGCATTCTATTCTGTATTCTTTGGTTTAAGGATTGAAACTTTATGGCTAATTCTCATCGTTCACTTTCGTAGCAAATTTTATATATTGTATGACATAAAATCACCTTTGTGGATAAGTCGCCATGTAGGTTAAGCCACGAAGGTGACGAAAATATCCCTTTTTAGTGTTGGGTGAAAAACGAAACCCTATTGATATGCCTCCGATGACTGTCTGTCGATATGTCTGTCTGTCTGTCAGCGGGCTGTATCTCATGAACCGTAATAGGTACACCTATGAGTAAATATAAAAACCTAAATATTTTTTCTCACGTTACGATGAACCGTACGACTCGCGTCTGCGATGCTGGAATATGATGAGGTTCGACCTCATCAAACTCTGTTGGTTGGTTGCTGTTCAACAGCAATCCTTTATGCAGATTGCGCAAATTTAAAGTACCTAAAATCATGTGACCGACGAATATTGTGTATCCAAATTTTCCAATCCAAAATTATGGTGAAAAGATATTTTTTAAACTATTGTTTGTAAAGTGTATTTAAATACGATGACAATAGTGTAACATACAAATACACTACACTACGATGACTTTAGTGTAACATACAAATATACTTGATGAGATGAAGCAGTAACCAAATGTTTTACTGGAAGAGCAAGGGAGAATGCGAAAAAAGGCCCCGTTTTTGTCCTATCGTGTATTTTTTTTAGTATTATTGTTGTTTATTTGTAGCCTTATAATTGATTATCCTCCGATGAACAAGTTCTAACTTATACCGTTTAGGAAATATGACAGTGTGACCATCGAATTTGAGCTTCGATGAGAATTACCCTTATGTTTGCAGCTTACGTCACCGCTGAGTGCAAGCGGTTCAAGCGCTTTAGAGCACGATCCGTGCTGCCTTTACCGCAGTTTGTCCGGAGCGCAACCGCTTGGTGTCGCTGTTATCGACGCTGCGGTGCTTCTCTTCCCGCTGATATTCGCCCGAGCTGCTAACAAACACAGGTAGACCACAATGCAGAGATTTAAACATAAAGTAAAAATTATATAGAGTCTGCCTTAAGCCTGAGTCACACTAAGGCGGTAGCGGAAGCGTTCCGAGGGCGGTATTTTTTGTAACCTATAAGTTCTTATGCACCCTGTCACATTGAAAAATGGACGCGGCGCGGTATTTTCTTCCCGCAGGTCCGCCCCCGGACCGCTTTCGCAATCATACCGCCTCTGTGTGACTTGGGCAGTCACATTGAGGCGGTAGCGGAAGCGTTCCGGGGGCGGTATTTTTTGTAACCTATGAGTTCTTATGCTTCCCCGTCACATTGAAAAACGGTCGCAGCGCGGTATTTCCTTCCCGCGGGTCCGCCCCCGGACCGCTTTCGCAATCATACCACCGCCTCAGTGTGACTTGGGCAGTCACACTGAGGCGGTAGCGGAAGTGTTCCGGGGGCGGTATTTTTTGTAACCTATGAGTTCTTATGCTCCCCGTCACATTGAAAAACGATCGCGGTGCGGTATTTCTTTCCCGCAGATCCGCCCCCGGACCGCTTTCGCAATCATACCGCCTCTACGAGTATGTGACTTGGGCAGTCACACTGAGGCGGTAGCGGAAGCGTTCCGGGGGCGGTATTTTTTGTAACCTATGAGTTCTTATGCTCCCCGTCACATTGAAAAACGATCGCGGTGCGGTATTTCTTTCCCGCAGGTCCGCCCCCGGACCGCTTTCGCAATCATACCGCCTCTACGAGTATGTGACTTGGGCAGTCACACTGAGGCGGTAGCGGAAGCGTTCCGGGGCGGTATTTTTTGTAACCTATGAGTTCTTATGCTCCCCGTCACATTGAAAAACGATCGCGGTGCGGTATTTCTTTCCCGCAGGTCCGCCCCCGGACCGCTTTCGCAATCATACCGCCTCTACGAGTATGTGACTTGGGCAGTCACACTGAGGCGGTAGCGGAAGCGTTCCGGGGGCGGTATTTTTTGTAACCTATGAGTTCTTATGCTCCCCGTCACATTGAAAAACGATCGCGGTGCGGTATTTCTTTCCCGCAGGTCCGCCCCCGGACCGCTTTCGCAATCATACCGCCTCTACGAGTATGTGACTTGGGCAGTCACACTGAGGCGGTAGCGGAAGCGTTCCGGGGGCGGTATTTTTTGTAACCTATGAGTTCTTATGCTCCCCGTCACATTAAAAACCAACGCGGTGCGGTATTTCTTTCCCGCAGGTCCGCCCCCGGACCGCTTTCGCAATCATACCGCCTCTACGAGTATGTGACTTGGGCAGTCACACTGAGGCGGTAGCGGAAGCGTTCCGGGGGCGGTATTTTTTGTAACCTATGAGTTCTTATGCTCCCCGTCACATTGAAAAACGGTCGCGGCGCGGTATTTCCTTACCGCTGGTCCGCCCCCGGACCGCTTTCGCAATCATACCGCCTTTGTGTGACTTGGGCTTTACACATAGTAGCTTAATATTTTTATCCAAATGTTCTTTGACAACCCAGGACAAATTACGGCCGACAATTTTTTTTATGGAAGTGTTCCTTAGGTCCATCCAAACATATCTAGAATGTTCCCTGCCGATCCCATTTTCGCTCCCTCTCCCCCCCTCGAAAAGGTCCCTAATTTTAGATATTTCTATATATCTCTACGGTTGAAGTTAGGGGAAAGTCGTCAATCTAAGACTTGATTGTTATTAAATTACCAATCCATAGACACCTATTTTATTTCGATGTGACCTACAGTACCTGAAATATAGCTACAAACAGTTCACCAAAAATTAAAAATTATCTTCAAATCATTTTTTGTACTAACTTTTAACAAAATCTACTGGAGTTGTGGCAAAATTATGTAAGAACATGTGAATCTTGATACATTTAGGAATAAAGCGAGACATAATTCATCATTATTGCAGAACTGGTTCTCGATTTACAGCGAGTTACATCAAACACCCTAAGATAATTTTATAGGACGAAAGAAGTAGGAACAGTAAAACTCACGTTGTCTTCTAGGATTAAATTATGGCACTTCCAATTTAATTGAATGGAATATAAATAAACTATTTCGCCCAAAAACTACAAGATTTATGCTTTAAGTAACAAGATGGCGTCACTTGTATAAGAAATAAATTGTAATTACAAATGGGCTGCTTCGATTTTGAAATGTGAGATGTCAGACTATAAATCTTGTCATGTTCTATTAGAAAAATAAAAAATATTTTTTTCGAAAGTTATTTGTTCGTCAAAAAAATTAAAAAATTTGGCTTGACATTTTCGCTTTAACTATTTTTGTATATAAATTACATTCTAAGCTCTTGAGCAAATATGAGTTGAAAAGACTCGCATAAAATTCTTGGTAATTTTGCAAGCCTTTCATTAAGAAACTTCTATCGTTAACTTTGATGAGACGCATGGACAAAGAACGAAGACGGTTTACCTGTAAGAAAATAACTCAGGCAAATAATAAATTGGTAAGTACTTTAGTTATTATGCTACCAGGTCCCGAGCTTAAGCTATAGGCTGTGCAGCGACTCTTGAGGCGATCAACACACGCACAGGCTTTATGAAGTGAAATACATAAAAAAACTGGAATCTGTTGTATTTACGAGTATATGGATAGGTTCGACAGTTTTAAAGATAGACCTAGTTTTAGAGATAGAGTAAATAACTCCTCCCATGGCCTCTATGTTTCCTCATCCGCTTCCCAAAACATATTGCTCTACAGTGGCAGGTTACAGATGTCTTGTGTTGACTATGACAAGACTCACTGACAAAAGGAACGAGCACATTTAAATTAGGTGGTATGGGCATGTAATGAGAACGCCAGAAGAACTTATGACTAGACAAGTCCTTAACATGAAAACCGGCCCAAAGAAACGCTAATAAGGCTAGGCAGAGAGAGGGATACCCGTATTTAAAATAATATCAACTAATGTAATATTAATAATGTATGGCGGCCATCTTGTTTTTCGTCTTTTCGTCAATTTGACCAGGGTGTGGGTCGACTTTTGTTCGAGGTCGACCCACCAAACCCTTACAGTTTTTACTGGCCGTTGGGGTCTACCCTGATGCTGAAGACTTTTGCAAGGTTTAAGACTTTTCTGGACCTCATCAGACCTGGTTGTACAAGTCTTTCATACATGACTTTATGACGACGGAGAACAATAGGGAATATGCATAATTTTTTTAGTTGCATTTATTAACAAAATATGAAAAACCGTAGTAGAGATGACAAAAAGTGAAATTAAAATTTAAATCGGCTAAGAAAAACGGCTGATATAAGCATTTAAAACTTTTAATTACGCGCCGATTAGACAGAGAGATCCGACATGGCATGTGACGTCACATGCCACTACGGCCATTAAATTTCGTTTTGCTAGAAAGAGACAGAAACAAATCTTCGATGGCTTATATCTTTTTTAATTTTATTTTTATTCGAAAAATAGTTTTACTAAACTGGTTATTTCATGAATGAGAATAATTTTTTTAATTAAAAAAAATATATTCCCTATTGTGTCAATGAGTCAGTCAGTCAGTCAGTGGTAATTGAATTTAATATTATAATAGTATAGATAGATAGATGACGAGAACTATCATCTGACATCTCACATTTCAAAATCGAAGCAGCCCATTTGTAATTACAATTTATTTCTTATACAAGTGACGCCATCTTGTGACTTAAACTATAAATCTTGTAGTTTTTTGGGGGAAATAGTTTATTTTTATTCCATTTATTTAAATTAGAAGTACCACAATTTAATCCTGAAAGACAACGTCAGTTTTATTGTTCCTACTTCTTTAGTCCTATAAAATTATCTCAGGGTGTTTGCTGTAACTCGCTGTAAATCGAGAACCAGTGCTGCCATAATGACGAATTATGTCTCGTTTTATTCCTAAATGTATCAAGATTCACATGTTCTTACATAATTTTGCCGCAACTCCAGTAGTTTTTGTTAAAAGTTAGTACGAAAAATGATTTAAAGATAATTTTAAATTTTTGGTGAACTGTCTGTAGCTATATTTTAGGTAATACAAGTAAGGCCTGCACCAAACAGCTTGCAAAATTAAAAGGAATTTTATGAGTCTTTTCAATTCATTTTACTCCTGAGTCATAAGCTGCAAATGTGATTTATGGTGAAAAATAATTTAAGCGGAAACCTCGAGTGTAACTTTTTAATATTTTAACGAACAAATAACATTCGATTTTTTTTATATATATATTTTAATAGAACATGACAAGAGCTATCGTCTGACATCTCATGTTTCAAAATAGAAGCAACCCATTTGTTATTATATTTTATTTCTTATTTTATTATACAAGTGACGCCATCTAGTTACTTAAAGCTTGAATCTTTTAGATGTTCGGGGGAAATTGTTTATTTTTATTTAATGTATTTAAAATTTAAGTGCCATTATTTAATCCTGAAAGTAAACGTCAGTTTCACTGTTCCTACTTCTTTTGTCCTATAAAATTATCTCAGGGTGTTTGATGTAACTCGCTGTAAATCGAGAACCAGTGCTGCAATAATGATGAATTATGTCTCGTTTTATTCCTAAATGTATCAAGATTCACATGCTCTTAGATAATTTTGCCACAACTCCAGTAGTTTTTGTTAAAAGTTAGTACAAAAAATTATTTTAAGATAATTTTTAACTTTTGGTGAACTGTTTGTAGCTATATTTCAGGTACTGTAGGTCACATCGAAATAAAACAGGTGTCTATGGATTGGTAATTTTATAACCATCAAGTCTTAGATTGACGACTTTCCCCTGACTTCAACCGTTTTAGAGATATATAGAAAAAAAAATTAGGGACCTTTTTGAGGGGGGGGTGGGGAGGGGGGAGCGAAAATGGGTTCGGCAGGGAACTTTCTAGATATGTTTGGATGGACCTAAGGAACACTTCCATAAAAATTTGTCCTGGGTACCATTTCTGAAAATATTGAACTATAGTCTGTATAAGGTACTAAAGGTATCCAGTGGCCGACTGACTAGCCTTATCAAAGTGCGACGGTTGACTTGTTATATTCCATTCGCTATAATTTTAGTATGTTATTCGGACCATAAAACTAAACAACTTTCCTTGAGGAACATAGGTCGATAAACCAGAAAATTTTCACTTCGCCCCTAAGAGATGGATTCGTATGGACAAAAACTATTGTCATTTTTCGACCCGTGTTTCTTAGAGAAAATGGTTCAGTTTTAGGGTGGTTTTCCACCAGAGCTGTGCGAGTTAGCTAAGCTGTAAGCTGGAAAATTGAGACCACTAAGATTGCTCTATTTGACAAGCTAGGAAAATGGAGCAATCTTATTGGTTGGAATTTTCCCAGCTCCCAGCGTAACTCCCGCGCACAGCACTGCTGGGAAACCGCCCTTATAGTCCTAATAATATATTCAAATATTCGCAGTTAATATGGAAACAAGTTCATAATTATTGTCTTTTTTCAGGCAACAAATGCTGGAACACTTTTCCGAGTGCATCAAAATGTCGAAAGGTCAGCGGCAGGAGGCGATTCAAATCAACGTGTTTACGGCGATGCTGCTCGCCTTGCGAACGCTCGCCGAACAAAAAAGCTCGCTGGGTCAAGAGGCCGTGAAGAACGTTGCAACTGAACTTATTATCGTAAGTTGGAGAATTTTAGTTCCTTTTGAATGATCAAGTTCATGAAGTTCCTAAGTCTTTTACTATAGGTTAATTTTGAACCTTAAAATTATGTCTTTAAGGTTCTAAATAGAACGAAAAGAAAAAATAACTTAGGGACGGAGAATGAATGAACGGAGACTAACGAAAGAGATTTACAAGGCAATGGCGAATGGAAATATTGGAAGTGGAGAGCCTCGGAGAAAGTACCAAGTGTAAAGGCCAGGTCAAATGCACTCTAAAGTGAGGAGCGTGTAAAAAAGGTGCATTGAAAGTTGAAGCAGCGAGGGAAGTTTGTAAAGATCGTACCACATGGAAGGATATCTCTACTTATCCCGACGGGAATGAGGCGTGACGTTGATGTATGTCGACTAATTTGAATAATGACCCGGCTTATGCTTATTTTCGTGCAGACTGTCAAATGAAAATTGTTTTTAATTCGCTTAAACATGCATTCAAAATGACAGAAAAAATGATCAGTGCGACGCGGATGCGGAGCGGCTGCCCGCGACGCACCCTTAAATGTATGAAGCCTATCCTATACAGTCCGTTCAGTCTCGCTCGATGTATGCAGTGTCCGGGGTGTGACTCTACATAAAAATAATAGGTCTTTACCTATGAAATTGCCGTTTTGTATGGCGAATTTTAGGTAAACTCAATTTTCAGTACTAACATTTTTGCATTTTTCATAGGAATTATAAATCCAATTTGTTCTATTTTTTTAAGCATTATTGGGAAGATTTTAAGCTAACAGAAGCTTAAATTTAATTTTCGAAAAATATTAACTGTAAATAAATATAACAAACCTAATGATGAAATCGGACGACATTTAAGACGAACAAATTTCGAACCTTTAATTTTATATATCAAACTAAAAATAAAAACTTTATTTTATGCGTAAATTGATAACCTTGAAGTCAACTTTCAAATATAATACAAATAAAAAAAATAGCATTAGAATTATAGGAATTATGATCTCATTAATCTGTAAGAAAATTTCGGCAATTTCATAGGTAAAGACCTATTATATGAACGGTGATGAGACCGTACAGTTCGAATCCGCAGTATCATCAAAAGGAGTCTTTACGTGGTATTATTGTTTATAGGCGGGTCTTTCATCAAACAACATGGCGGTGCGAGCAGCCGCTGCTTCTTGCGCCGGTCGGCTCTGTGGATGTATAACGGAGGCTGAAAGTCAGGCGTTAAGCGAACGCGTCATCGGGTTAGTATTTTTTCATATTCGTATCATTAAAAATAGATAAACATTGAAGATATGGAAAGGGCTATTCTCGGAGTCTCTCTGCGGGATCGAATCAGGAATGAGGAGATCCGCAGAAGAACTAAAGTAACTGACATAGCCCTGAGAAACGCTAAACTAAAGTGGCAGTGGGCAGGGCACATCGCAAGAAGAACCGATAGCTGATTAAGGGTTCTAGAGTGGCGACCACGTACCGGAAGACGAAGCGTTGGCAGGTGGACCCCCCACAAGGTGGACCGACGATCTGGTGGCGGTCGCGGGAAGCCGCTGGATGCGAGCAGCGCAGGACCGCGACTCATGGAGATCTTATGTCCTATGTCCAGCTGTGGACATCTTTTGGTCGATATGGTGATGATGATGATACAAGTAAGGAGAAAACTTTATCCTGCAATTTACGTACTCCTCCGCAACTTTAAAGAGTCTTGTCTGACGGAATTCTTCAATAAGTGAAATCGGCTCACCATGCTGTTCATCAGTGGACGTTTACGAGATAATACGAGTATGGTGATACTATTGACACACGATACAAAGTAGACACATACTAGAACTGCCACAATAATGCTCATCACTACATATTATAAAAGAAAGTCCCCTGAAATGTTTTTCTGTCGTCATCATGTCTGTCTGTGATCGCTAAACTCAGGAACTACTTTATTGCGTTTTCACTAATAGATAGATTAATTCAATAGGAAGGTTTAAAGCTAAAATTTATAAATATTGAGTGCAAATTAACTGAACTGTGATGTTTGTCGATCGAGTCGGAAAAAAGCGTGCCTCTTGAGAGCTTGCTTTTTTTGAAAGTTATGTATGAAAGAATTGTTGCTCTCTAAAAGTTCTAAAGAAAAGTCCGTGACAGTATTTGTCTATCTTTTGAGGATAACCCACAGTAACCAACTTTTTATAGCAAAAAAGTAGATTTTCAAAATAAGGTATTTTTGAAGGTATTTTTACCCTAAAGGTACGGATCCTTATCTGATTTAAAATGTTAGTAATAATAAGCAATAAACATAAATCAAAATTTTCCTTTACACTATGTTATATAAATGAATATCTTAGAAGATATCACAATATTAAAATCACTCTAATTAAAGTCCTAGAATGAGCTTCACACTCGATGCGCATTACCGTTGATAGGCGACACGAACGGGGCACTCGGAGGGCACACGTCGTTGCGACTGGTCGTCAGAAGCCTGGGTGTCTACTCTCAAAGTGCGATATATCGAAACGATACAACTCGAAACATGCAAATGCAAAACTTCGTCCCTTGACAATAGAGTAGAATATTGATTGGATGCAGTTTGAAAATTCATCCAACCAATATTTTACTCTATTGTCAAGGGACGACGTTTTGCATTTGCATGTTTCGAGTAGTATCGTTTCGATATTTCGGACTTAGAGAGTAGACACCCTTATTTTTAAAATTTTTAGATATATTCAACCATTCTCGACTTTTAAAGATAGTTCAAAATGAGTGTCGTTTGAATCCAGAGCAATCGTATACGATTCGATAATAACATAGAAAAAATAATTTCCTTAGATGCTCCTGTCTTTCACAGGTATGTACCCCTGTAACGTTTGAGATCAAAACTCATTATGTTCATTTTTGCACCTAATCCTAAGGAAGTTATAAATGTGTACAACGAAATATTTTAGAATGTTTTAAAAATTGTGTAGCAAGTTGAACTACGTCATATTATATCGCAATAAAAGGCACAACTCTACCCGTGGATTAGTACCCGTGCGACGACGCCGGGGCGGGCCGATATGAAAATGAAGTAACTTGATTTGAATACCTGTTAGGAAAAAAAAATTCTTAATTGGTTCTAGATTTTATTCAATATTTAAAATAATATACTTTTAGCTATAAATCAGGATGACGGTAACTAATATTTTTCCTAATTTTCTTAATAGTCCCCTTTCAAATGTACAAAAGAATATTCCCGTGTGCTCCTTGATGATACAAGTGTGGAAGTAGTCTCAATCTCTTCGTTTGATCTTGAAGAAACATTATTTTCATGGTGGACGTCCCAAAAGTTGTACGTACTAATGCTGCGGACAAAAACAAAAATAAAAACAAAAAAATAACGGTAACCGTTGGGAGCACGTAAAGATGTTCAATGCAAAAAATGTAGCTACATAAATTTAGTACAGGAAAGGTTATTACAACTTTTTATGTATGATCAACCGTTTTCTCATAAAACGCACTTTTACCTTAGTAGGAAAAGAAGAAGGTGACTGACTGACTGACTGCCATATCAACGCACAGCCCAAACCGCTGGGTCTAGAGATTCCAAATTTGGCGTGTAGGTTCCTTATAAAATCTAGGGGTGCGCTACGAAAGAATTTATGGAAATTTCACCCCTAAGGGGGTAAAAAAGGGGGTGAAAATTTGTATTTAGGCTGAATACAAAAAAATAATTAACACGTGTCTCAGGGTTTTTTTAAATTTCACCTCTGAAGGGGTGAAAAGGGGGATGAAGTAGTAAAGCCTACTTTTTTAAAGTAAAACCACTGTTTATTATTTAGGCATTAGGGTGGTAATTTTACGCAACGAACATCGTTGTTATTAAAATTATACCCCTAAGGGGTGAAATGGGGGATGAAATTTTGTAAAAAAATCCGTCAGATTAAAAGTTATAATCTTCATATTTTGTTATTAGGTTAACGACTATAATTTAATTTATACGTGACCCGGGGTTTTTGAAATTTTCATCCCCGAAGGGGTAAAAAGGGGGGTGAAATAAAAAATCCTATTTCAAAATAAAAACCACTTTTTTATTATTTAGGTATTAGTGATGTGCTCTTACGCAACGTACTTTACTGTCATGTAAATTATCATAATTCTTGGTTTCAGAATATTTTTCACATTTATAAACAACTCTGTCAATTGTCAAATTTTTTCAACAGAGCTGTTTTTTAATCTTTTTTTCAACAGATGTAGGTAAAGAGTTTCTAATACAACACACTTCTGGTTCATTTAAAAAAGCTCTGCAGCTCAAGAAAACGCCAGTCTGGTCTTCATTTTGAAATCTATAACTTCTAATAAGGCATGGTCCCAGGGCCGAGTTGACCACGGGACGCCTTCTCAACATATCCTGGCTTTCCTTCAAGTTATTCAAGTCGAAATTCCAACAGCGCCGATATAAGTTGCGTTAACATCCAACCATACGCTAAATCAATGAATTTAGTGAATTGTACTGAAAAATTAAACAACTACGTATCATACAAAATTTCATCCCCCTTTTCACCCCAAGGGTTGAAATTACAATGACAGTAAAGTACGTTGCGTAAGAGCACATCACTAATACCTAAATAATAATAAAGTGCTTTTTATTTTGAAATCAAGGATTTTTTATTTCACCCCCCTTTTTACCCCTTCGGGGATGAAAATTTCAAAAACCCTGTGTCACGTATAAATTAAATTATAGTCGTTAACCTAACAACAAAATATGAAGATTATAACTTTTAATCTGACGGATTTTTTTACAAAATTTCATCCCCCATTTCACCCCTTAGGGGTAGAATTTCAATAGCAGTGATGTTCGTTGCGTAAAATTACAACCCTAATGCAGCTATGGGTTTAATTTTTTCTCGCGTGGACCTGTTTAAACAATACGAAATTTTTAAATAAATGAATAAAAAAGCTGGAATAATTCCTAAAATTCGTTATACTTACTACTTTCATGTTTACGATAAAGACAATATGCTTGCATTGGTAAAACTCCGTCAATTTGATCTATAGATTGATTTTGTTCGCTATGGCCATTACAGGGAGTGAAATAAGGGAAAATATCAGGATCTAATAACATTGGTTGAGGTAAAACATTTTGAATGTACCACAAACGTATAAAACTATGAAATTTTAATAAAATGAAGGACTTATCAAAACTTGCAATCTCATCCTGTGATAAAATTTGATCAAAAGTAAACATTTCGAAGTAATCTTGTATGCCTCGATAGCAAGCCCACAAATAAAGGAAGTTACAAAACTCTCTGCATTATAAACGTAAAATCAGACCCCACCACTAGAAACTATAAAACATGCTACAACAAGTCAAAATACTGTATACGATACTCACGTTTTAAAGTTATCCTTTTCAATTTTATCGCAGAGACTTAAAACAGCTTCCTCCTGAGACAATTGGCCCTCTTAAAACTTGATCGTCTGCTCCACTTCTTCACCAACGTCGTAAAGAGGCTGGTCTAAAGAAGCCTGCTAGTCCATGATGGAAAATGTGGTTTTTAGTAGCGCTGTAGCCTATTTATATACTCTCCCTCCAACAAACGAGTGCACTAAAAGGATTTCTTTCCTTTACACGAAAATAGAAATATCTAGAATACAATTACAAATGGCACAAATAAAAAAAATTAAGGACATTAACACTGGTCGTAAAAGTACACAAGCACTGTCTTATTGTTTCTTATCTCTCCCTATAAAATAATGCACACAGTCTGATTTCGCCGCAAGTTGTTTTGTAATATTGTATATTACACCTCGGGCACTTTGCATAATTTTGTCCTCTTCATTTGACGCGTAATACTTCACGCGAACGTCTGTCTGCATGTTTCCACTGTTCAGTTGGTGCTATGTCTTTGAATTTGTTCATGTTATAAACTTCAATTTTAATAAGATGTGAAGCATATGCACCGTCGTCCACGTTTGAAGTAATGTATGCGACACCTTCATTTGAAGCCTGTCCAACACTCGATGACTTTTTTGCAAACTTCATCTTTTTCTTAGGTTTCTCAAAGAAACCATCAATGTTGTGCTCTGATCTCTTCTTAAGTGTGATGGCGAGTTTCCCTTCATTATCACTGGGTTCGTCTGGGGTGTCAGGGAAATAATAACTCTTGTAAGTATTTTCATATGGCTGAACAAGAATATGAGAATATTTCAAAAGAGGGAAGGATATGACGTAGCTTCGTGGTTAATTACCTCAACACAGCATCGTTATAAGAAGTAACAATATACGTAAAAATAAATACAAATAAAAAAAGATTGTATACTCACATCCATCAGGCAGCCAGAAGAAACAATAACAGTAAATATAACACTGTAAACACTTTGAACCTCACTAGGTATCTATTGAACTCGTTGTTACACTGGAACCGGACACAGACACAATATGACGTTGAGTTTGCATCGTGGGCTTTTATACACCTTAACCAACTAGAAAAAACTAAGAAAGGGCATGTTAAAACATGATCCTTTCTTTCCAAAACGAAGGACAGGTAGCCAGACAAACCTTTAGCAACAAAAAACAACTGAACACGCCTTTGCAAGTTTGATTCCACCATTTTGATTTCTTGGATATTGTAAAGAATCAAGATAAAACTTGCATCGAAGGCACAAAAAACGGATCACACGCTATTGCTCAACCATTCAGATGGTATCTATGAAAATTAATAAATCTTCCCCAATAATGGGACAAAAGATTAAGATAAACTTGCATGGGAATCTCGAAAAAATAGGTAACCCAAAACCATTTCATAACAATGGAAACTATTAACCACCTGCGACTCCGATGTTATTTATAACAATGAATAATTCATTCCATAGTAATAAACTTTAAGAAACCCTCATCACAAAAACAAATCCGACAGGCTCCAACTTGTAGAGTTGGCCAGGTAGACATAGACATTTGCATCTGCCATTCATCGATGGTGATCTCGATACAAAAAATACTTTGCCAGTCAGAAGCTACCTGGTGATGTTAAAGGATAGGTGTAGCAAAAAACTGAAATTGAAAATTCCAAAAAAACGGGCAACCCTGCCGCCGTGAAAGTACAAAAGGACTTGACAAAGGAATTCATATCGCCGTGGGAAGCACCTGGCGATGGATAAGAGACGATGACCTAAGAGAGGGCCTTTTTTTGAGACGGCCACAAAAAATGCACCACTTCCCGCCATATATATACTACTACCTGAAAAGGACGATTTCACCTGAATTTTTATCGAATGTTTTTTTTCCGTCCCTTCGACCACAGATTTCATTGAATGAGCTTTTTTTTAGAGAGGGTCAGAAAAAATGAGCCAGAACCTGCAAATCTATACTACTACCTGAAAAGGACGATTTCACCTAAATTTGTGTCGAATGAGTTTTTTTTTCCTTCCCTTCGACCACAGATTTCATTGAATGAGCTTTTTAGGGTTCCGATACCAAAATGGTAAAAAAAAGGAACCCTTATGGTGCCGCTCTGTCTGTCCGTCTGTCTGTCACACCTCTATATCTCAGCAACCACTTATGCTATCAACCTGAAATTTGGAATAGTTTTAGAATATAGTTGCCCAACTTAATTGCACAAGAAAAAATTTTGAAAAAAGTATGATTATTAATATAAAGGGGGCCAAAATAGGGGGGGCCAAATTTCAAATTGTCGCTACTAGGTCGAGTGGGGTATCATATGAAAGGGCTTTACTTGTACATTTTAAAATATATTTTTGTATTTTTTTAAATTTCTTAGTTTTAAAGTTATGATGAAAAATGTCAAGAAAAATACCATTCCCCCCCCCTTATCTCCGAAGTTTGAGTAAGGAAAAATCTGAATTAATTACAGTTGACAGAAGTTTATATAAACTTTACAGCAAAAATAAAACGATCTTTCTAAGTTGCACAGTTTTTCAGAAATCTGCAAAAAACCTTTACAAACAAATTTAGTTTTGCGGTCCTGAAAATGGACTTTATTGCTTCCAAAAATACTATAGGTATATCGGAACCCTCGGCGCGCGAGTCTGACTCGCACTTGACCGGTTTTTTTAGAGAGGGTCAGAAAAAATGAGCCAGAACCCGTTAATCTATACTACTACCTGGAAAGGACGATTTCACCTGAATTGTTATCGAATAAGCTTTTTTTTTCCCGTCCCTTCGACCACAGATTTCATTGAATGAGCTTTTTTTTTTTTGAGAGGGCCACAAAAAATGAGCCAGAAACCGCCAATCTATACTACTATTAAAAAGTGCAAGTTTTCACTTATGCCGGTGTGCAACCCGTCCTTTTTTTATTTTTGTTATGCACTCCGGTCGCTCGACGCGAAGCAGCCAAACTGGCGGTCAGTTTGTCATACATATATTGTATTTTTGATCGTGGCCAGTCGGGCTGCTGCCCGTGATGTGGCTGGCCGCTCAGTGCGTATTTACTCTAATTGCTTATGGCACCTCCGGTAGACTGGCGCGGTCGTCGGTGAACCGGGCGGTGCGCGCGGCGGCGGCGGCGGCGGTTGGCGCGGTGGGGCGCGCGCGCGGGGCGGCTTCCAGTGCGGCCGCGCTGCCCGTGCTCCGGGCGCTGGCGCAGGACCGCGGCGCAGTCGAGGTGCAGGTGTGTACATGTCGCAGGCTTTTACTTTACTTTATTATTTAACAAAGGAAGAATAATACAATACAATAATACAACAATAAAAGCCTGAATAAAGAGACGCCTATGAATACACCGGTGTTCAGTAGCAGCCCCAATGGACCAGTCTGTGCCAGGACTGTTACATCTTATATATTTTGAACCATTTGAGAGCGGTGTCATCTACATTATCGGTTATACAGTTGTTTATGTAGGCTGATTGTATCATTCGCCGTTTCACATAATGCCTTTGCGAATATTTTTTTAATTCGTCATTTTACATAATGCCTCGGCATTTTACATAACGACGCGGAATTCGTTTCTGTTAGTCGCCAGCCGTTCCCGCGGCACGCTCGATTCGCTCGCTCGGCTCGTGTGTTATGGTCGTCAGATGAACTAATTAACTAACCTAAAATGCACCAGTCTTGATCTAACACCGTTTATAATCTGCCAACGCCGTTTTACAATTTGCTGAGCGTAGACAATTTACCACTGCTGAACATAGGCCTCCTCCTCTTTCGGCTGATATGATGATGATGAGACAATTTACCAGCGCGTATTTATTTATACGATTACGAGCGTCTTTATTAATATACAACTCGCTTGAGCAATTCTCTCCTCTATATTCTCCCTGCCAGTGTCAGTTTTCAAAACTGCTGACGTACTGAATTTAAAATTTAATTCTTTCTCTTAGCGTGTAAACAGTTCGCCTGGTGATATCAGCTCCAACTTTAATTATGTTATTAAACATCTTATTATGGAACAGCCGGGACACGAGCTGTCAAATGTCGAGATTCGCAGATCTGTATGACCACATAATTTATGTGTATGTTATTTTCAGAAACTTATCATGAAGTGTATCAAATAAACGGACTCTTTGAGCTGATAGTAAAAGTACCTAAAAAAATTAAAAGTGTTTTCAAGCCATGCTAAATTTGGGCTCTTCCTGGTTGAAAATGGCTGAACTAATCTTACAAAAGATCGTTCAGTCGTTTCTTATCAGGAAGAGTCCGTACTTGGTAGATTTTTTTTATTATTTTTAGGAAACCTAACTAAAATTAATGGCTACTACCGGACTAAAATTAATTTTAGAAATAGCTCAAGGAGCCCTTTCATTGGGTACCACACATGATAGTTTATGAAAAAATAAAAAGAATTTCGTACAAAAAATTATGACGTCATACCTGCTGATCCTGGCATTTGAGATCTTGTGTCCTGGTGATTCAATCCTGGAATCATTCGCTTGCTCAGGTTTCCATAAAAGACACACGCGCCAAATATCAATTTTGGTACCTTGCATAACAGATATTTACTCAAGCGATTGTCGTAGAAAGCACCGACACACGTCCACCGTCTAAAAGCACCGTCGCGTGTCTTAAAAGTACTAAGAAGTGACCATTACCGTTGCGAATTAATAAGAATGTGCTATTATAGTTCTTCGGGGGAGGTATGAACATTTGAATAGATGACGTTACTTTTCTGCAGGTTTGGTCGCTACATGCGTTGTCAGTGTTGGTGGACGCGTCAGGGCCGATGTTCCGCAGCCACGTGGAGTCCACGCTCAGTCTGGCTCTCAAGCTTCTCTTCAGCTCGCCGCCATTCCTGGAAGACCTGCACAGGAGTAATGGCAGACTGCTTTCCGCTTTGATAACAGTCGTCGGGCCCGAATTGCAAAGTACATATATTTAATTTCTTCGTGCCTTATTTCAGAAAGAATACGCAACTAAACAGTAAAAAGTTAAAAGCCACCCTGTTTTACACCTCTATTGTGTGCCGCCTGCGATCGGTTCCTTTTACGAGAAATCGCGCGCCAAGCCGCCGCAAAAAAAAAAATTGGCTTTTAAAATTGTGTTTTTAAATACTTCTTAGACTAAAATATTGAAGTGACGGTGTTATTAAGAAAAATATAGTGGTCAGTGGTATATGAGTGTTGTGTGGCAAGCGTTAAGTGGCATAAATATAATTTTAGCGGCTGAAAGTACCAATGTATCCATTTGCTCGTGAATTCGGTAAGATCTTTCTGATTATATTATCCATGCATGTCATCTGAAAAAAGAGTTTGATTTCAATGACGCACACGGTGGATGTACGAGCTATCGCATCGTACAGAATATGTTATAATTTAGGCAATTAGGGAACCCCCTACAGTGGACGATTGACTTGTAAGCTACATGTTTTTTAGTTTTAGGGGCACTGTGCAGTGATGAGTTTGCCGTACAAATATATTGTGTTTATATTGTTTTAAGTGTGTCTATTTGTAGGAAAAAAAAATGTTCTTTTGGGAAGGAGACATTCTGCAACTAAACGCAATTTTTTTGACGTTTACTTTCACATATGACGACATTTATCTGTCGTTTTAGTTCAATAGACACTATTTCGATACACTGATAGCGTACTTATCACCAAATTTAAGAGACGGAGAGAGATTTTTGAAAATGCCGTCAATCAAATAGGCACTCTCAGTGTATTAAGGAGTATAGTATATTTGACATCAGTGGGATATTCCGAAACAGAGTAGATAAACCAGCGAACTACAATAGTATAGAACGATAACTACGCTTCAAACTTGACCCCACGAAATAGTTGAAGTGGGTATTTATTTAGATAATAATAAATAATAATAAATAAATTTATTCATTCAAAAGTTTTTCTTACGGCTAGGTATCTAAAACTAGGTTCATTAAAGATAAAGCACATTGATTAAAATGATCTGCCAGTGTTTTAAAAGGTTAAATCCTGTGCTAAAACACCAGCATTCTTCCTAAAATGACGCTGAAATAACAATATAAAAGCATAGGTATCTGAACCTGCCAGTGTTTTAAAAGGTTAAATCCTGTGCTAAAACACCAGCATTCTTCCTAATATGACGCTGAAATAACAATATAAAAGCATAGTTACCTAATAGGCGGAGCTAAAATAGTTACCTCTCAACTACCCACTAGCTGACATTGCAAAACGCGAGCGGACCAATCCCTGCTCTCGTTCGGAATTTGAACCACTTGATTCGTATTTTGAATATACGTTCTTTTGGTTTCACGTAGGGCCACTTTTTTGTGGAATTTGTTCTGAGTTAGAGTTCCATAGTATTGTAGTTTGCTGAGATAAACGTTTAGTTGTTTGTAGCGATCGGCGGAGGCGTGGTGGCGCGGTTCTTGTGCGCATGCGCGGCGCTGTCGGAGTACGGCGGCGGCGCGCGCGCGGAGGCTATCGGCTGTCAGCAGCAGCTGCAGATGTTCGCGCCCCGGCACATCAACCTTGCTGTTCTTGTGCCGCAACTTTGCGTGAGTATAATGCTGATAGTTTTCAATCAAATTGTTTTGCATGTATATCAAGTACGTATGGTGATCCTTCTGCGAGGTGACAGAGGAATCGTGTGCTACTGCCGTCATACTCCAACGTCAGTTGTGTCACATGACGCACGCGCACGAATTGATCGTAATATAAACCAAAACCAGTCAAACGCACTCTTATTTTAAAGTCCTTTTACCTCATGTCTAAACTAGCTTTCATGTTTTAAGACCCTCATTACGCTAAAGTTGCATTGTTTATTATTTCTTGGACATGACACGACAAACACAGAATACATAATAGTTTTCCCCGTAGTGTGACCTGTCAAGCTCGGAGCTAGCGGTTCGCCGCGCGGCTCTGTGTTGCCTCCGACAGCTGTCGCAGAAGGAAGCCGCTGAAGTGTGTTGCCACGCCATGCTTGCCAGAGACCACGTTCCGGCTAAACCTTATTGCGGTAAGTTGGAAAAAAACTGACCCATCCGCTTATTGAAAATAAGTTACTCTTTATTGCACGTCAAAACGTAAATTTATTATGA
The DNA here is from genome assembly GCA_947532105.1 of Athrips mouffetella. Lineage (NCBI taxonomy): Eukaryota > Metazoa > Arthropoda > Insecta > Lepidoptera > Gelechiidae > Athrips > Athrips mouffetella. Next base: position 14,326,775 of record OX383956.1, read on the forward strand.
AATTTTAGGGACATGTTTATGTCACGTTTTGTGAAGTCAGCAGATTTACAGCTAGTAGTATAGATTGGCGGGTTCTGGCTCATTTTTTCTGACCCTCTCTAAAAAAAGCTCATTCAATGAAATCTGTGGTCGAAGGGACGAAAAAAAAAACATTCGATAAATGAGATTGACTTTATCATGTCGACGAAGAAGCAAATATTCAATGATGTCTCTGTGATCAATGCGGTTAAAACCGGAAGCGATCACCGGTTGGTAAGAGGCACATTGAATATCAACGTAAAGCTGGAAAGAACTCGACTGATGAAGTCTACGCTCCGACCAGTACCCACCAATATCCAAAACCCCGACGGCTTTCAGCTCGAACTGCAAAACCGCTTTGAATGCCTTGGTGAATGCGTAGATGTGGACGACTACAATAACGGGTTCGTGGAAACTGTCCATACAATTGGGTCAAAGTACTTTAGACCCCACCGTACTAAAAGAACCAAAAAGATCTCTGACCATACCCTCAAGCTAATGGAAGAAAGACGCGAAATGGTTCTGCAGTCTCCGGAAGATGCTTCTCAATATCGGCGGCTCAATAAACAGATCTCTAAGTCTCTGACTCGCGACCTTCGGCTATTTAATACTAACCATATTAAAGAAGCGATTGAGCGGAACAAAGGCTCCAAAGTGTTCGCAAGAGATCTGTCTATTGGACAGAGCCAGTTGACGAGGCTGAAGACCGAGGATGGCAGAACCGTATCGTCCAAGCCTGAGCTACTGAGGGAAGTCGAGAAGTTCTATGGGCAGTTATACACATCAACCGGCCCACCCGTTAGCAGTCTGGCCAACGATCCAAGAGCTAGACTTACCCGACACCATACCGAAGATATCCCGGACGTCAGCTTGTACGAGATTAGAATGGCTCTCAGACAGCTTAGAAACAACAAGGCACCCGGGCACGATGGAATTACGGCTGAGCTTCTGAAAGCAGGCGGAAGGCCAGTGCTTAAAGCTCTTCAGAAGCTGTTTAATTCTGTCATACTCGAAGGGAAAACGCCACAGGCATGGCACAGAAGTGTGGTGGTACTCTTCTTCAAAAAGGGTGATAAGACCCTGCTGAAGAATTACAGACCCATCTCACTTCTGAGCCATGTCTATAAGCTGTTCTCGAGAGTCATTACGAACCGTCTCGCGCGCAGGCTCGACGACTTCCAGCCTCCCGAACAAGCCGGTTTTCGTAAAGGCTTCAGTACCATAGACCACATACATACGCTACGGCAAGTTATACAGAAGACCGAAGAGTATAACCAGCCACTTTGCCTGGCGTTTGTGGACTATGAGAAGGCCTTCGATTCGATCGAGACGTGGGCCGTGCTACGATCTCTCCAGAGGTGCCAAGTCGACTATCGGTACATTGAAGTGTTGAAGGACCTGTACAAAAACGCCACTATGTCAGTTCGTCTTCAGGACCAGGACTCGAAACCTATCCAATTGCAGCGAGGAGTGAGACAGGGAGACGTCATATCTCCTAAACTGTTCACCGCTGCATTGGAAGATGTCTTCAAACTCCTGGACTGGAAAGGACTTGGCATCAACATCAATGGCGAGTACATGACCCACCTTCGATTTGCCGACGATATTGTCGTAATGGCTGAGACCCTGGAAGATCTCGGCACGATGCTCAATAACCTCAGTAGAGTTTCACAACAAGTGGGTCTTAAAATAAACATGGATAAGACGAAAATTATGTCTAACGCCCTTGTTGTACCCACTCCACTCAAAGTTGGAGACTCTACGCTCGAAGTTGTTGATGAGTACGTATACCTGGGACAAACAGTCCAGCTGGGTAAATCCAACTTAGAGAAAGAGGTTACTCGTCGAATCCGACTCGGATGGGCAGCGTTCGGGAAGCTCCGCAATATCTTCACGTCCAAAATACCGCAGTGTCTCAAGACGAAAGTCTTTGACCAGTGTGTGTTGCCAGTGATGACATATGGCACCGAGACGTGGCCGCTCACGATGGGCCTTATCAGAAAGCTCAAAGTCACCCAAAGGGCTATGGAAAGGGCTATGCTCGGAGTCTCTCTGCGCGATCGAATCAGAAATGAGGAGATCCGCAGAAGAACTAAAGTAACTGACATAGCCCTGAGAATCGCTAAACTGAAGTGGCAGTGGGCAGGGCACATCGCAAGAAGAACCGATGGCCGATGGGGCGTGAGGGTTCTAGAGTGGCGACCACGTACCGGAAGACGAAGCGTTGGCAGGCCCCCCACAAGGTGGACCGACGATCTGGTCAAGGTCGCGGGAAGCCGCTGGATGCGAGCAGCGCAGGACCGGTCGTCATGGAGTTCTTTAGGGGAGGCCTATGTCCAGCAGTGGACGTCTTTCGGCTGATATGATGATGATGATGAACAAAATGGAAAGTATGCACCAGGAGAACATGATTCTACAAGAGGCTGTCAGTAACCATATACATGAAATTAATCTTAAAGCAACGCCATCCACAAGCTCTGGATCTGGAATAACTTCGGGAATAACTTGAATTAACTGTACTAACTGTCCTCTTAGTTCAATAAATTGATCACTACTCTTTAAAAAAAAATTATTTCGTCGGTCGTAGATAAAGTTTTGTATGCAACTATACGTAATTAGTCATTTTAACACTCGATCTATACTATTTTGATACTCGGCTGCGCCTCGTATCAAAAACCAGGTCTCGTGTTAAAATTACTCTCATTACGCAACAGTTGCATAAATAACTATTATTATTTTACTTTCAACTGAGGAACCATTATGATTGTAAGTAAATCAATTTCTTTTATATTTACATTATCTGTCTTGCAGGGGTAGTAATCACGGAGACGGGTCTCCCTGGCGCTCTATTCGCATATCTGGACATGGAGCGAGACGAGATGGCGTTATCCTACGCGCGCGATACACTAACCTGTTGCTTGCTGGCCGCCGCCTCCGCAAACTCGCTGAGGGATTGGTTGGCTCTTATTAAGCGCGTATTGACTATTAGAATTGGTAAGTTTCCTTATAGGGGCTTCTCTAGTGCTCTATTTGTATATCTAGACATTGAGCGAAATTAAATAGCGTTATCCTCATAGAAATATAAGGGTAATAGAAGAAAGAATAATGAAAATATGTGTCACAAGGTATTCTGACATTCATTCAGTCATCGTAAATGCGGCATAGGCGTCGTTCTGTAAATTTTGTATGAGGATGTCAAATCACGTTTGATGATTTGACATTTCTACTTGGGACACATTGGCAGATGTCATCCCGTAGTAAAATAAATTAGTATTCTTTCTATAATCATGGTAAGCGACAACATGGTCTTAGTACAAATCCTACAAAATAGACATTCCATTATTTTGCAAACTCTAGAAACATTTGACAGGTATTAGGTAGAGATGTCGCGCGAGTTCTATGAAAGGACCGAGGTATAACGCTAACGCTCGGTAATCGCGTCTTGATTATTAAATTTAGTAAGTCACCCAACTGATTCCTTTCAAGAAAAACATAGGAATCGCCTTAATAAAAAATCAATCTCCCCAGGACATTGAAATACATTTTCATAGATCCAAATTATCAAGCAGCAATAAAACATACTTTTTAAAATTTTCAGAAGACAGCAACAACCCTGAAACAGATTTTGACGTCGAAGGCGATGATGATCAAGTGGAGTTCCACGCTGAGTCTGAACAGTCTACTCACCCAGTTGTTCAGTCGAGGTGGCCAACTAGAGTAAGTTTTTGTCTTGCCCCATTGCATTTTGACATAAAGTTTATGATCCAAACTATATCTATAGAAAAGTTATCTATGTATTGTGGTTGTTGTCGTTATTGCTATCCTAGGGCACCTCGCTGGCACATAGGGCCTTTATGTAGTGTGGTGCCAGCTAAGATAGTACATACCCATCTTGATTTTTTTATTGATAATAGGCTTACTTTGACCTCGATCTAGTTTTGAGGACAGTGATAAGGTCGACGATGGAACGAGTTTGCCCAGAAGAAGACTATTTACTCGCGACTTTAATAGATCCGGTTTATATTAACTCGGGAAGACAGACGCAGGCAGAGAATTCCACTCCTTAGCTGTGCGCATTACAAAGGATATTGCGAAGTGCTTTGTTCGAATGAACCAAATATCACCAAGTATAGGTGCGGTGCGTATTAACTTCGATGGTAGAAGGGGGATGGATAAGTTCCACCCGTGGGTGTCGTAAAACGTTCTCAACAATCCGTGAATCCATGATATACGTTGCTTTAAAGTTCTCCAGGGAAGCTCCGTATCTAGAAGTGGACGTTTTGCAAGATGTTATGATGTGTGGTCTATGATAATTTGTAAGTGACTTTTTTTTACAGGTATTTGCAATGGAATGTATTCAGAAGATTATGGGTGCGTGTGAAGCCACAGGCGATCCTGCGCATTTCGATCTCGTTAAAGCGAAAGAAAAGCTTCAGAAAGATCCTAATGGTATGTGTTATCATTGTTGGTTATAAGTATTCAAACTGTTTAATACTGGTCCTTAGTGTGTCAAATATCTATAACTATTTTGTTTTTTTAAACAGTGTATCTGAAAATTAATCGCGATATTGAATTTAGATGCCCCCGAATGTTGATTTGATCACTGAACTTTCCTCGTTTCTTCTTTTTCAAAACCAGTGGTTTTTATTTTTGAACTTCCTATTTAAGGATATATAGGGAACATGCACGATTTTTTTTTATTCAAAATATTTATTCTCATTCATGTAATAAACGTCTAGTAAAGCTATTTTTCCAATAACTATAATATATAAAAAGATATAAGCCATTGAAGATTTGTTTCTGTCTCTTTCTAGCAAAACGAAATTTAATATGGAGTTTATATGGCCGTAGTGCATTGTGACGTCAATATTCATGTCGGATCTCTCTGTCTACTCGGCGCGTAATTAGTAGTTTTAAATTCTTATATCGGCAGTATTTCCTACCCGATTTAAATTTTAATTTCACTTTTTGTCATCTCTACTACGGTATTTTCATATTATGTTAATAAATGCGACTAACAAAATGTATGCATGTTCCCTATTCCTAAAATACCGTTACAGGATGGGCAGCAGCGTCCATCTTAGTATAGTACCTTCTTACATAATGCGATCACCAGCCACCCCGGTCCAATGTGGTCCTACGCTAACGAGCATGGTATTTAACCTCCAAAATATACCATGCATTTTTGCTGTGGAATTCTATAGGGTGCTCAATGTCCAGCTGTGTACTTAGAAAGGGATGTTATTGGGATGATGACTGTATAATTTTATTACCGAGTATTGGCTAATCTCCCCTTCATTCTTTCTCGCGCTAGAGTGGGACGGAAATACCGCAGCACTCGGTCAATTCGGTAAATAAGGTGCAGCGCTGTTTTCAATAAATCACTCATCTAATAGTGACTTCATCATAAAGCTATATCAGCAAGCGTATCTTTCTCTTTTCGAGTAAATGGCAAAAAGTTACGGCATGCGTAGATAAAACTCAAAGAAGCAGACGGTCCGGACCGACCATACCCTTGGCCATACCCCTGGGAGTTGGGTGAAACGAAACCGCACCATAGAAATGTGACCTAAGGAGTTGAAATGAATTGTAAATGTATATTGAGTCATGCATTAGAAAACGTCTTCGTGTGTTTGTAACGGTTTGTTTGGCGCAGCGGTAAAACAACAACCTGCTGTCCCAAAGGTCCCAGGCAAGATTCCCGGCCGGGGCAAATATTTGAATGGTGAGTTTGGACACTGTTTGGGTGTAGGCTTGTTTGTGTTCGTTTTTGTGTGTGTCCATAGTATATTACGGTACTGCATAAACTTTGTAATTTATTTACAGTCAATTAAATAAAAGATCCGGAGCAAATTGAATAGTAATTTTCTGTTTATGATCTGAATACCAAAATTAAAGGTTGTGCGCTAGATTCTTAGCAAAATGGTGGACAATGAATGTTAGTAAGGGTGATGAAGGACAAATTTCTATATGATTTGCTCATGTCTGCCTCTTTGACTGATGATAAGGAGCATCTTCTAGAAGATTAAAAAAATATTGGCGGACATCCACACCCCTGCGTTTTTGAGGAATTAAGTTTTAACTGTTTTGAAATTTGACAATGAAACGTACACCTGGCAGACTATGACTATCTGATTAAATACAATGTATAATACCCCAGAAAAATGGTCTGCCACAATAATACTCGTAGCCCTGCGTCGTAAAGTTACAGCGCTTCAAAATGCAAAAATTCACTACTTCGTCCCGTGATAATGCAGAGCCCTGCATGTCTGGCTCTTCGATTTTCTACATCTTCAGAAGTATTTTAAACAGGAGCCACAAAGGCAGACAAAAACAACATTATTTAGTATCTTATTTTAATTTTTTTTGCTTTAACTCAAAAACGCAGCGACGCACAGAAAAACTTGTAAGGACCAAATCGATTCGTATTAAGCTGATCTATCATCCCTAATAATATGAATCATGAGCAAATCATATACCCAAATTGCAGCCAGCACCCTAACTATGTAGTAATATGATCGACAAATTGTTAGCTTTTTATTTTTTACCGCCAGGTTTTTCAGTGATGTCTGAAACCAAATTTAAACTTTGATAAGGTTTGAGTAATTTTAAAATACTTTAAGATTTCGCAACTAAAGGCGCATGTCCAAGGCGCAGCATTCAGAATTGTTGGGAAAATATTTTGTACGAGATGGGTAAATATACATAAATGTCACGCCTCTTTCCCGTCGGAGCAGATAGAGACAACATGCTTCCACGTCCTTCGATTTCGACATACGTCCATCGCTTCTTCTAGTCTCAACAACCCTTGATATACTCGTACATAAACGACACGCCTCTTTCCCGTAGGAGTAGATAGAGACCACATCTTTCTACATGTTACGATCTTGACATACTTCCATGGCTTCTTCTAGTCTCAACAACCCTTGACATACAAAAGCGTCACGCCTCTTTCTCGTAGGAGTAGATAGAGACCACATCCTTCTACGTCCTACGGTCTTGACGTACTCCCGTCGCTTCTAGTCTCAAAAACCCTTAATGTACAACTCTTTTAACCCATATATACCCCTTAGTTCGAAAACAAATAGGTACCCTACTTCCCAAAAGTATTTTGTAAATGAAGCATTGGTTATGTATGGTCCGAACGAAAAGTACAAGATAGTGAACTTTAGAGAAGGCTAGATATTTTATTACATTTTTAACTAACTGACGTCTAAGGAACCACTTTTGGGCAACATTCAGGGCATATTATAAGGGTTAATGAATGTTTGCAGGAGACTACTTATCTCTCCACCTGTCGGACCTGGTTCGAATGGCGTTCGTGGGTGCGACGGGAGAATCGGACGCTTTACGACTGTGCGGTCTTCGCACGCTGCAGATGATTATACAGCAGTATGCGCGCGCCCCTGAGCCCGACTTTCCGGGGCACTTGCTGCTCGAGCAGTATCAAGCGCAGGTGGGTGTTTTAATTAGGGTTCCGTATCAGATCCAAAGAGACCGTTTTTCTTAAGCTTTTTAGGAGCCGATTTATACGGGGCAAAATTTAGGCGCCTCCAGGGATGCAGCTATAGGAAAGAACGAAACAGTCGAAAAGCTTTCTATTTCTTTCAGTTGCATCCCTCAAAACTTTGCCTTCGTGTAAATCTGCCATAAGCAATCTCTTTGTCCTACCTTTAAATGGAAGTCCTCCCTTAAAATCATCTGTACTGTAATACCAAGTCATTTGAGATTCTATCAGATTACGTAATCAAACGCTAACAACCTACAACAACACAAGAAATATGGGCGAAGAGAAAAGTTAGTCGAAGTGGTCGAGAAAGGCCGGGAAGTCTTAGACACACGAACTCGATACGTTCGACAATGATTGGCCCGAAATCCCACTCGATCGCGAACAATGGAAAGAAGACGGAAGGCCTTTGCGCAACAGTACACGTCAAGGTTAATAATAAAAAGTATAAACGGTTTATTCTAGGTGTCATCATCATCTTATCGAAGATTGATGACGGATCTCACAAACCCTAGAGTCAAGAATTGTTGAGCAAAGACACGGCTCATTAATAACCCTAGTTATTAGCCATAACCAACGGATTAAAGTGCCTTGCAAAGCATAGAGTAGTTTTACTTTTTGGACAATCTGCAATGTCCTAACCAAACTGAGGCAGCCTCACAAAGTCATTTTTTGCATTTTTTTTGTTTGACAGCATCCCCAGCAAATGGCGTAACGAAAGTATAAAATGTTCAGATAGATTCAACTTTTGCTTGGCAGTAGAATTCCACTGAATTATGATTTATTTTTTGTTCAGGTGGGCGCAGCAGTGAGACCCGCGTTTTCAGGAGACACCGCTTCACACGTGACAGCCGCGGCTTGCGACGTGTGCTCGGCTTGGATAGCTCGTGGCGTCGCCAGGGATATAAATGACTTAAGGAGGTACGCAAGTAGAAAAAAAACACCATGGTACTGTACGAGTATATTGGGTGTAAAGAGGACCGACCGTATCCGGAACACGATTCTGTGGTCCAAAACCCGTAACGCTAACGTCTGCAAAATTAAAGTGATATTGGGCGGGTCACGATTGTCGGAGGCACCCAGATAGGTGGGCCGATTGCGCCACGTAATGGGTTCCACACGATGTACGCCGATACAGAAGGACGCCCAAGAAGACGTGGAGAGATGATCTGGTTGCTTTTTAAAGACCAGTGGCCCACAGTCGCAACAAATAGGGAGGAATGGAAACGTATGAGGAGGCCTTTGCCTAGCAGTGGGACAGTCAAAAAAATGTATGTGGCTAAAAACACTCACTTATTCGTGTCATTTTGAGAAGCTTACATGCATTTGTACAAAACTTTTTTTAAGTTTAAGCTTTGTTAAATCTATTGTCGTCACTTCCTGTTTTGATAGCTATTAATTATTAGCCACTATAGCTTCACTTTTAAAGACGCTTTGTGAAACTGACAATAAGTGGTTATAGAAGTTAACTATAGAAATGTATATTGTTTTTATCCTTTTGTTTCCTACAAAACGTCGCATAGTTTGTAAAGCAATGAAATTCAGTTTATTCACGAACTTTTTCAGGGTGCATCAGTTGCTTGTCTCTAGTTTGGACAAGTTAAACACAAAGGGTAACACCACTTTGATTTACAATGAGAGCATGGCAACACTGGAGAAACTATCTATCTTAAAGGCGTGGGCTGAGGTAAGTTCTAAGCAATTTCCTATGCCTATATAGGGCGTAAAAAAAGTCCTACAAAAAAACGTAAACCATTAGATTCAGACTATTAATTAAACTGTACGACAATCTTCAAAGAACTTAGATCAAAATAGCAAAAATTAAATTTACTCCCATACAGTGTAATACAGTTTCTTTGAATAAATAAACAATTTGTTTCGACCTATATTCATAGTTATTAGGGAAAGTGGTTTAGTTTAGTGGTCTGACTGAACACACAGTTTGAATTTTCGAAATATGTTTTTTTTTGTAATGCGGTTCGTCACTTTGTTTGATCACGTCACGTAAATTTATCCTATGCTATTAAACGAGCATATATGTATATATATATATTTAATCGGTTTCTAGAAAACGGCTCTAACGATTTCGATGAAATTTACCATACGGGGGTTTTCGGGGGCGAAAAATCAAGCTAGGTCATGTCTGGGAAAATTCGATATCCCCGAGTTTTTAAGCATTTGCGTTTTAGACAAAAACCTACAGCGCCATATTTTGGCTGGTAGCATACTCGTAGCTTGCTCACATGATGATAATAGGTCTTTACCTATGAAATTGCCGTTTTGTATGGCGAATTTTAGGTAAACTCAATTTTCAGTACTAACATTTTTGCATTTTTCTTAGGAATTATAAATCCAATTTTTTTCATTTTTTTATGCATTATTGGGAAGACATTAAGCTAACAGAAGCTTCAATTTAATTTTAGAAAAATATTATCTGTAAAAAAATATAACAAATCTAATGATGAAATCGGACGACATTTAAGACGATCAATTTTCGAACCTTTAATTTTATATATCAAACTAAAAATAAAAACTGTATTTTATGCGTAAATTGATGACCTTGAAGTAAACTTTTAAATATAAGACAAATGAAATAAATAGCACTAGAATTATAGGAATTATGATCTTATTAATCTGTAAGAAAATTTCGACAATTTCATAGGTAAAGACCTATTATTTTAATGTTGAGGCAGCTATTATAGAGCGAATCTCGGTCAACCAGGTAATTTTATATTTATGAGCATAGAAAGAGAAATATAGGGCTGACTTTAACGATATTAAGCTGAAGTACTCATACTATCTCGCCTGCGGCTTGGCTACGACCTTGCTGCTACGATATAGAGAAATACACTGCCATGGACGAATATAACAAGACTGGCAATCCCCATACTAGAAAACGTACCCCGAAAAAGCATAAAACTCATTAAAACTAGATGGCGCTTTCAAATAACCTGAAAAGTAATTATGAGCTACCGAGTTTTCTGCTAAAAAATCATTCAAAATTTCAACATAGTTTCAATATAAAGAAACGCTAACATTGAAATTTGGTATGTTTTTAAGCGGAATACTAAATAAATCGTAATAAGGCTGTTTATTAGCGCCATCTAGTTTTATGCCTTTCCGGAATACGATTTCTATAAGGGGATTGGCAGTCCTTCTTTATTTATTCGTCCATGACACTGCTTACATCAACACCGCTCCGTGCGTGCGAGCCAAATTGTACAAGCTCTGAACTAGGAATTTTGCTAAATTAGGAATGTTGTTTTTGCACAGCAGCTTTTAAAAAAATCTGTAATCGTTTTTAGGTATACATAGTAGCAATGGTGAGTAACAACAGCGCCCCTGGTAGCTACGCAAAGCAACTGGACAGCAAACCGTTCAACAACCGTGCAGAGCTCGCTAGATGGCGCAACGAGCTACAGAACAACAACATCACCAGTAGTGCGCAGGTATTTCACGCTTACATACATACATACATAACATCACGCCTCTTTCCCGTCGGGGTAGGCAGAGACCACAGTCCTCCATACACTTGAAATAATGTAGCTTGATTAGAATGACAGCAGGACAGAGTTATGCGCTAGAGCAGGATGGAGCGATACGTGTCTCCAAAGATTTCGGACCTCCTTGCTTCGCTCGGAATGGAAACCGTGCAAATTTATTTTGGGGATGACATCTGCCAGCATGTCACATCTCCTTTGCTATGCAATGTCACATCATCATCGATGATTATGAAATATTCAAAACAACCCTACCAAATTAATAGAACGACGCCTTCATTGCATTTACAAAGATAATAGGATTATGTAATTTGTTGTGACTTTACATCACACATCCCTAACTTGTGACGAATTATTTCTTTTATCTACACTTATGTCGTAATCTTTGAATTATGATTCAAAAAGTTGGTACATAAGGCTGAATATTACGCAGAGTATGCATAAAAAATTAAAAAGTTACCATTACGTAACGATTTTTGTATGAAAATTTTGCAAAGATGTTACGTAATTTAACTTTTTAATCATAACATAACACTTGGATAAAATTCTTCTTGAACCTAAACCTTTTTAAAAGACTGAATATAAGGTCTTTTAGAGAGCCGGTTATAAATGTAACACTTTTTCTTAGTAGCTGTCAAATATCAGTAGCATATTTGAAAAGTGTACCTTATAAACAAGCTATTATTTTGGAGCAGTTCCAGTAACAGTTACTATAGTTACAATTATTTTATCTGTAGTGGAAAATATGCGCGCGCAGCCTGAAATTAGAAGGACTTGGAAATTGATATTAGATTTGCCGCCATTTTCAAATATTTACCTTTTTCAAGTATTTTGTGCCCGTGAAAGTAATGTGAAAGTTTATTGAAAAAGTAGATAAAGTGGTGCAGTCAGGATACTGCAGTTACACCAGAAGATACTCAATAACTTATGATCTTCTCCCATATTAGTCTAAGACATTTTATGACATGACCTTCAATGAATTGGGAAAGAATGAAAATCGAAAAGAAAACCATGTCTTGTTAAGAAAATGTTCCACTTGTATATTTCAAAGAAGACCTAGCGGATATATTAAGGCGGCTTCTTCAGACTCATATCAGAACTGTAATATACATAATATAAGTTACCTTTGTTGTTTACTTACTTTTGTTTAATTTTTATAAGTAAGTACCTACCTATTGCATGAGTGAAGATAAAGTAGTATACGCAACTGCATATAATATGGTATTAAAACACTCGTTTGATGCTATTATCACACTCGGCTACGCCTCGTGTGATAAACCCAAACTCGTGTTTTAATAACCTGTTTTATATGACAGTTGCATAAACTACTATAATCCTAGTTCCATAACCCTTATTATTCTGAGCGTGTCTCTGTTGCTTCAATATCTTAAGTATCGCTCCATCCTGCTATAATATATGTAGTCATTCTAATTAAGCTACTTTATTTCGACTGTAGGGCTCTCAACTTTCCCCACGACACTAAATGAAACTGGCCCAATACAGGAGTGTCTTCTGATCATAGACAAATAATAAGAAAGGTCTTTACAATACAGGGTGTAAGGAAAAGTACCGGTTTCCTTGTAACCACATGTCGTGTAAGTAGAATAAAGTACATAGAACATATTAATTATAAAAAAATAACATAAAAATAAATACTTCCTATGAAAAAAAAGTTCAGGTTGTCAACCCTATTCTAAGAATCGCAACGCGCCCCGCCCCCCATTCAATAAAGAACTTCATTCACAAGGGTGCAACAGAGATAGGAGATAGAAAACTACGTAAGGACGACACTTGAGGCAAATACTCACGCTTATCGGTGCGATAGTATTGATTTTGGTGAGGGTTGACACAATTAAATTTTAATATGAATTTTTAAAATCTGTTGTTTTTATTCTTTTTTTATAGTTTAAACATGCTTATTGTTCTTTATTCTACTTATAGAACATGTGGTTAAAAGGAAATCGGTACTTTTCCTTACACCCTGTAGAAATAGTAACCCGGGAAAGTTTTGAACCAGTGAGCGCTGGCTAACTCATAATCTGGAAAGTTAATATGGTTCTAATAATATGACTAATTCTAATAATATGATTCTTGAAATTATGTTTAATCGAAGTTTAATTCCTTTCCTTTATTCCCATTCTTATTTTGCTCATCTTTGGCGCAGGAATTCAGGCAACAAGATGATGATGAATATGGAGAATTCGAGTCGAAGGGGGAGAGTCTGTTAAAGTTAGTGGAACCAGAGCTGGAGAGCTTGGGAGAAAACTGGATTGCCGCTTTGAAAGACCACGCGCTTCTGAGCTTGCCTCCAGGTACTGCACCCGGCAAGAAATGATGACGGTTATTTGTCGCGCATTGGTCCCGACCAGGAGCCAATCACGATTCGTACACCCTGACCTGCGCACCTCCGCGCCTCATTTTTGAGTTCTCTGCATTTATGGTCAGCATCAGAGTAGCATGCCAGTGGTTATAACGACATACATCTTTATGAGCGCACTTGGCCGGAGTCTTTTCTGAAGTTAAGCCACGATGGCCATGGTTAAAACCTGTATGAATAGCCGTTAAAGATTCATAACTTCGGTGTGACCCAATCAGGAGCTTATAGGTCCGATTCCCTTCCCCAGTTTAGTTACATTACAGAATTAATCAACTGATTGTTCGAAAAATAAGCTGATTCCGTACGTCCCGGCTACTATCTACGGAAGTAGTCTTTGATGAGATAGTCATATGCTTTTGGCGACTCAACAACTCTGACACTGGAATTTTTAAGATCGGTCTTACGACCCACACGATATTGTCGGTCTTACGACCCACACGGTATTGGACACCTTGGTCCTTATCGACAAAAATAACTGAAAATTGGTAAAAGCTCGAGAATATTTTGCTCTTGATTCTGAAGCATCTCTTCTCCGTTTTTACCACGAAAATTAATGTTAGACCCTGGTTAGACCTCTAGAAAAGACTATAGATCTTAGATCGCACGAAGCGCCATGCTTCTTCGTTCCGAATGCGCATAGCTAAAGAGTGAAACTCCCTTTCTGCCGATCTTTTCCCCGAACAATATAATCCCGATCTTTTCAAGGTTAGAGTGAACAGGCATTATTAAGGTAAGCATGCTACATCTTCGACCCCATCCTCACCCATAAAAAATAGAAAAAACCTAAAAAATTATGGTGATGTGATGACGTTCTTCTGTACGTTTGTTTAGAGTTCGCGTCGCAACTACCTCACGGTGGCGGTGCCTTCTACTCGGCGGACACGGCAGAAGCATCGCGTGCTCATTACGCGGAAGCGTGGCCCTCTTTACTCTACGCCGCGTGTCTGCGCTTCAACGCCAATATACATGCGGAACCAAAACAAACTGCTGGTAAGATATAGGCCTACATTAGCCTCGTGCTAAAATATATAGCTCAACATAGGCCTACATTCGCCCATAAACAACCAGATCTGGAAGACGAAGCGTTGGCAGGCCCCCCACAAGGTGGACCGACGATCTGGTGGCGGTCGCGGGAAGCCGCTGGATGCGAGCCAAGCAGGACCGTGAGTCATGGAGATCTTTAGGGGAGGCCTATGTCCAGCAGTGGACGTCTTTCGGCTGATATGATGATGATGATCCAGGTCTGAAAGAGGGTGTATCATCCTGGAATAAGCACAAAAATAAATATATAAACGCTTAAAATAAATAAAATATATAGACGCTTTCTCCGACTCGCGCTTAGATTTCCTAATGTCTTAACTTCTGCTTTTTCTTTCATATGCATGATCTTTCAGAACTTATGTTATTTTTCCTTTTTCTTCCAGTAAAAGTTTGTCCACCTTTAAGACCGTTTCACAGAAAGTTGCGCAAAGATTCTTTATAGTTAAAGCTCTGTTGTAAAGAAAGTAACCTCAAGAAATTTAACATTAGAGACGCAACTAGCAGTAAATGGCTTTTTAAGTCTCCGTGTGTCTAAATTAATAGTCAACAAAGTAACACATAGAAAGTTTTGATTTTGGTAAATTGGGATAACTTATGCTGGTACCATAAAAGCATCAATATAACACACAATGTATATTGAAAATGTATTAAATGTGTTTAGAATTAGAAATGTTTTTACAGGCAAACCGGATTCCGTAGACAACAGAACTACAAAGACAGAAAACGGAAGTTGCGAGTTTTTCGAACCTACTGATGAAAGATTCCATCTTTTATTTGGTAAGCTTAATTCATTTATACAATGTGGTTGGTAAACGAATGTACAAACTTAGATGGTAGTTGCAAACCATGAAACTGTACAAGTTTTCTCAAGGAAAATAGGTCAACATATGGGGTGCCAGCCGTAACGCTAATAAGCGAGGTGACTATGGTACTTCCCCTCCAAATTTTTCCAGCAAAAGCTAGAATTCTGGAGGGAGCTCCCTGTCCTGTAGTGGACGTTTCATGGGATGTTATGATGATGATGTGTACCGGATTTCACGAAAGAGTCAGGTGTTGTATAAGGTGTAATTTAATTAGACCCAAATATTTCTAGGGGTGGTGTAACTTTAATAAAGAAACAGGTTTTTCAAAGTTTTAGCGAAATCGACTCGCTGGTTTTTTTTTTGTAATTTTCAAACAAAAAAATAATTTAATCTTTGCAATCTTCCTGTAGTATTGATTTCCACCGTACTACAAGTATGGCACCTGCACACTCACACACACAAGATCGGCCGCCTTGCGCGCGATTGGCTTACGACTATTCATTCAATTAATTCAAAGGGCGGCAGCACGGGGGGGGCAAGCACCACGACGTCTGCGGCCGCGGGACGCTCTGTGTGGATCGCGCATGCCACGCACGCACCGACCGAGTCCCTACCAAATAAACTAGAAACCTAGCATTCGCGCCTCGTGCTACGCCTTGCAGGATCGGATGAGCGACGACAGGCCGGACCCTTACCTACCATCGCCTACATTACATAGGTACCTAACTGTCCTATCAACGGACCGTGGGTTGTGCCGTGGGCAGAGGGAGGAAGGAGCCTAAGCCGCCATACCTACCTAGGCAGCTACTTGCCTGAAGGAGTATGTAGTTACCTACATAACAAATTCATTCAATTATTCATATCGTGTGGGTTGCAAGGTTGATGACCGAACTCACAAACCCTGGTACCGCCAGATGCCAAAGGCCTCTGACATGGCTCATTAACGACTACATCCGTAGATAAGTAATAGTCGGGACCATCGGGTTGACGTGCCCTCCGAAGCAATCATGTAACATTTCGGACAATCGGGTGATTCATCCTGCAATATCCTAACCAAACTGGGCTGGTCGCACAAAAATATTTTTGTTTGACAGTGTCCCCATCGGGAAACGAACCCAGAGCCTCCTGATCGAGAGCCAAGCACTCTAACACTAGACCACGGAGGCTGTAGGTACATAACAAATTTACAAGTACCTACCTATTGCTCTAACACTAGACCACGGAGGCTGTAGGTACTTACATAACAAATTTACAAGTACCTATTGCTATAATACGCACCTAAAGTACAGTCAAGAGCACATCAAGCCTGACACATTAAACTTTGTGCCGTTTTTATTTCAATAGACGTACGAGCTAGAGTCGCACTGCAAGTGTCAAGCTTGACCTGTCGTTGACTGTACCTACACAGTTCGAAATTGCGGTCGAAATGTATGGCACGTCATACCTACCTACCTACTTTTCGCCCGCAATCCCGAGCTGTTGCGTCCTATACCTCTTCTTACGTGCGCACGTACAGTCAAGAGCACATCAAGCTTGACACATTGGACTTCGTACCGTTCTTATTTCAATAGACGTACAGGCTAGAGTCACACTGCGAGTGTCAAGGTTGACCTGTCGTTGACTGTACATTATTAAGGACCTTAGGTACAGTCAAGAACAAGTCAAGCTTCATAGTTTCATCATGATTAGCCCGTACAAAGTCCAACGTGTCAAGCTTGACTTGTTCCTGGCTGTACCTAGATATTCAAGAACCTATTTTTCAATTCAATTAAAACTAGAAAAGTTCGTAGGTTCCTACTTCTCTCAATTAAGCTCTTACGACGGTATCAGAGTAGGTAATCTTTACCTACCTACTTACCACCGTTTTTGCTTTGTCCATCAGTTTACTTAACCTACCATACTTATGAGAAGGAACTAGGATATCATTATCATAAGATCCCATAAAAAGTTATTCGTCAACTCGTCCGATCCGAACTAGGACCATCTGGGACGAGTTGATAAAATTCAAAATACACCCCCTTTAGTTGCTCTACAATTAATTTTACATCGACAACAAAAGTCACCACGCTTATTAGCATTGCAGCTGGCACACTTCCTGGACAGGTACCTTCTCGTACCGTTCGCGTTCGAGACGGCGGCTAGCTGGAGTACGGAGGCCAGGGAGATCGGGCGTCGACTTAGGGCGCAAGGTGGTGACGCCCGTTCTGGGTCGTTCCTGGTGCCATGGGCACCTTTGCACCAGAATCGACCAGGGGCAGCTTATTTGACGAATACCTTAGGGTAATTTTTTTCTTTTTACCTTGCATTGCCCCCGTTTTGCCCCAACTTGCCTCACTTCTTATCAAAAGTACAATTATGATGAGTTTTATGTTACCACGCTTATTAGCGTTGCAGCTGGCACAACGGACAGCTGTTATTTATTAGTGACCGCAGCAGCAAGGTGGTAGCACGCTACTGCCCGCCCTCTGGTTGATACCGCCGGTGACTAAGTCGCCTTTTACGACATGCATGGGGAGAAAGGGTTGGTACTATTCTTGCGCCGGCACACGCATGGACGAAGAGAACAGAGGATAAACAACATCAGCTCTTGGACAGGTACCGTCTCGTACCGTTCGAGGTCAAGACGGCGGCTAGCTAGAGAGGCCAGGGTAATCTTGCCTCACTTCTTATCAAAAGTACAATTATGATGAGTTTTATATCCCTTACTTGAGAAATAATTTCCCATACAAACATCCACACCCCTTTTTACTCCCATAGAAGATTTCCGGGAAAGATAGGTACTATGTACCCAGGGTAAAGGCAAATTTTATCTAAATCGGTTCAGCGGAACAAGCATGAGGAGGTATGGATTGTCTTTGGTTACCTAAGCTTTCTTTTCAACTTTACCTGAAGAGTAGAAAAACAAATTGTGGGACGACACGGGAACAGAAACATTGTCTGGTATCAACTCGTCCTAGCTGGACCAAGATCGGATCGAACAAGTTGACGAAAAAATCCACGCAGAATTTCACATAAATGAATGCTTAGCTGGTACCTACCTAAAGATATGTCCTTCCCAGGGTAAAGGCAAATTTTATCTAAATCGAATCAGCGGAACAAGCATGAGGAGGTATGGATTGTCTTTGGTTACCTAAGCTTTTTTTCAACTTTACCTGAAGAGTAGAAAAACAAATTGTGGGACGACACGGGAACAGAAACATTGTCTTTTATCAACTCGTCCTAGCTGGACCAAGATCGGATCGAACAAGTTGACGAAAAAATCCACGCAGATATCCACATAAAAGAATGCTTAAGGGCCGATCACACCTGACTGAATTCACACACTAAGTCAGTTAGTCTCCTACGTAGGAAAGGAAGGTAGAAAGATGGAACTTAGTAAGTCACTAACTGAGTAAGCCGCATAGTAAGCAACGCAGAAAGGAACTTTAGTGAAGGGCCAATACGAATAGAACACCTCATCGTACGGAAAATATTAATAAGGGCTAATTTATGTTGTATAGAAAAACACTAGAATAACTACAAAAAAAACCACAGACTAAAAAACAAACAAGGAATTAAAATTAGGTTGCACCAGTCAAGTAAACACAAAGAATTTGAGCGCTCTATTCTTTTAGTTAGAATAAATTTTTCATTCAAAATCGTACGAAAAGCGAATAATGATTCTAATGAAAAATAACAATTGAATGATAAAAGATTATTTGGATAGTACTAAGTAGTACATTCGAATATTTCGATTGTTGCTTCTTGAAATAATTGTACATCACTATTAAGGAACATCAACATAGTAGGGATCATAGTCAGTTCACTAGTTGTGCTATACGTTAGTATACCTCTATATTTTCTGTGCTGGTACACTTTATAGCGCGACTGATATGTTCAGATACTTTGTATAAAGGCTTCTATGAGTATTTTTAATGACCTTAAAATAAATTGAAAAGCAAGCTAAAAACTCGTTTATACTTTTATATTTAGTAGTAGAAGTAGTTTTAGAATACGATTGTCTTACTTTATTGCAATTGAAATAATTATAATATTATTATTATTGTAAAGGGGGCCCAAATGGGTAAGTCAAAGTTTTTAATTGTCAGTACTAAGTCAAGTTAGGTATCATATGAAAGTGCTTCACTTGTACATTCCAAGATAGTTCTTTATATTTTTAACGACTCTTAGTTTTCAAGTTATGATGAAAAAAGTTTTAAAAAATTATCCCTTCCTTATCCCCGAAGTTTTCCGAAGAAAAAATCTGAATTAATTAAAGTCCATAGAGGTTTATGTGAATAATTCAGAAAAAAAACAATCTCTCTAAGTAGCACAGTTTTTTGGAAATTTGCAACAAATCTTTACAAACAAATTTAGTTTTGCGGTCCTTACAATGGACCTTATTGCTTCTAAAAATACTATAGGTAGGTATATCGGAACCCTCGATGCGCGAGTCCGACTCGCACTTTAACATTTTTTTTTTGTTGTGTATAGATAGATGGATGTATGGTGAAAATCGTTAATTTTTCATGGTATGAGTCCATTGATGAAGTTTTCAGGAGATTGTTTGACTTCCTTAAAAGAGATACTTTGTAATCCTGACAAAATTTTCAATTCATGTCTAAATCAGTTGTCCCTTTCATAAAAAAATGTATAGGATCAAAACTGTTTAGTTTTCGCGTCGAGTCGGAAGCAACAGTAGTGTGCGTATGATCGAACACACACATGCGCGCAGTCCACGCGGAGTCGTAGTGCGTCATTTCACCCGAGACGCGTTCTCGCCCGCTCGGAGGAAACGACACCTTTTAAAAAACTGTGTTTTGAATGGAACTTTTTTCTCTCAAGGTATTTTTAATGAACTCTACTAATATAGCTCAGCGCAACGATTGTATAACGGAGGGTTACTCGAGGGGAAGTGAGGGGCGACAGGGAACAGCTCTTCAAGTTTGTATACTCAACAGCACGTCAGTAGAAACACTTTAGACTTACTCGTAATGACATGGTGGTAGAAACTATCATCCGCATATCACTTATTATCCGAAAATCACTCATCATCCGCTCATCATCATTCATCCACTTATCCACGCATCACTCATCATCCACTTATCATCATTCATTCACTGATCAACTATCATCCGCGCATCACTCATTATCATTGATCCACTCATCAACTATCATCCGCGCATCACTTATCATCCGCTCATCATCATTCATCCACTGATCAACTATCATCCGCGCATCACTTATCATCCGAAAATCACTCATCATCCGCTCATCATCATAATTCATCCACTCAACCACACATCACTCATCATCCACTGATCAACTATCATACGCGCATCACTTATCATCCGAAAATCACTCATCATCCGCTCATCATCATCATTCATCCACTCATTAACTATCATCCGCGCATCACTCATCATCATTGATCCACTCATCAACTATCATCCGCGCATCACTCATCATCCGCTCATCATCATTCATCCACAGATCAACTATCATCCGCGCATCACTTATCATCCAAAAATCACTCATCATCCGCTCATCATCATCAGTCATCCACTCATTCACGCATCACTCATCATCCGCTCATCATCGTTCATCCACTCATTAACTATCATCCGCGCATCACTCATCATCCACTTATTATCATTTATCCACTGATCAACTATCATCCACGCATCACTCATCATCATTGATCCACTCATCAACTATAATCCGCGTGTCACTCATCATCCTTTCATCATCATCATTCATCCAGTCATCAACTATCATTCTGCCTAAGTTTGGCGCCGTTTGCTTTAAAAAAAATAATCCATTTAAATCCGTGCCATCGCTGCACATTTCGTTGATTTTGTGATCGAAAGATCGAAGGACACATACTAACGATCAAAAGGCAGTCTTATTTCGGAAAGCCATGCCATGGAAATCCATCTCAAGAGGAAAATCTAACAGACCTGACGAAATAATGTAGCCTGTTTCCTGCCTAAGTTTGGCGCCGTTTGCTTCTTTTAAAAAAGTAATCCATTTAAATCTGTGCCATCGTTGTACATTTCATTGTTTTTGTGATCAAAAGATCAAAGGATACATACTAACGATCAAAAGGCAGTCTTATTTCGGAAAGCCATGCCATGGAAATCCGTCTCAAGAGGAAAATCTAACAGACCTGACGAAATAATGTTGGCTTTTTCCTGCCTAAGTTTGGCGCCGTTTGCTTCTTTTAAAAAAGTAATCCATTTAAATCCGTGCCATTGTTGTACATTTCGTTGTTTTTGTGATCGAAAGATCAAAGGACACACACTAACAATCAAAAGGCAGTTTTATTTCGGAAAGCCATGCCATGGAAATCCGTCTCAAGAGGAAAATCTAACAGACCTAACGAAATAATGTAGGCTTTTTCCTGCCTAAGTTTGGCGCCGTTTGCTTCTTTTAAAAAAGTAATCCATTTAAATCCGTGCCATCGTTGTACATTTCGTTGTTTTTGTGATCGAAAGATCAAAGGACACATACTAACGATCAAAAGGTAGTCTTATTTCGAAAATCCATGCCATGGAAATCCGTCTCAAGAGGAAAATCTAACAGATCTGACGAAATAATGTAGCAAGCAGCACGTTCAAGTTTCCGATCATCGACCCTAAACAGCTCTACCAATTCCGACCACTGCCGATTACCCATCATCTACCGGTCACCCATCATCTACCATTGACTCGTCTTCCGCCGGTCACCCATCAATATCATCCACCGGTTACCCATATTCGTCCGGACATCAATCACGTACCGAAAATCTATTACTCTGATAACCCTTCTGACCCATCATCTACCTATCTTCCTCCGCCTACCCTTCATAACCAGTCAACCATCACAAAACAAAACTACCTAGGTATGGTATATAAGTAGGTACTTACTTGGTTAAAGGAATAGATATTTTTTGAATTTTTGACGGGATACATAATATTTATCTTTGCGCTTCCCCATTTCTCTAAAACAAACACTTTACGAGTATAAATACAAGGAAAGAAATATCTTACTTTAGAAAATAGTAAAAAACAAAGTTACCTTGTTACACTATGAAAGCAGAGAATGTGTATACGTTGAACCGCGATCCATAATTTTGGCGCGTCGCGGTGCAAACTGACGTGGTCTCACTTCGAGCTCTTGTGGGTATCGGCCGCGTGTCAGAGCTATTTATTAGACTTCGCGCGGTCATACTAAAAATGTATGGCGTAATCGTAATGGTTTTAAAAAAAATCATATTAAATATGTAAGCAATATTAAACCGTGATTGCCGTTTTGGTAGTTTTTACGTGGTGCAGTCTTAAGTAAAATATTTTCGGCCAACGATATTTTTACAATAACAAAATGCTGAAGTCAATTCTTTTTATCTAGAAGTTTATTGATCTTATTTGGATTTTTTTTTTCTGTATGTAAGTTTATTTATTGTTTGCCATAGTTTCTCATTATCTTTTGGATATGGTTTTAAAAGACCTCGACTAACAATGAATACTTTCGGGCGAAATGACCAACCGGGCGAACTCGCCTCGGAGGAAATGACCACCAAAAAATGACATCGGAATATAGTAAGCCACTTAGTAAGGAGGTTTAGTGATGGGCAAATTCGAATGATTGACTCGAATCGAACAACTTGTCGAACAAAAAATAATGGCCTAACTGATGGTATACTTTTTTACTTAAAACAAGCGCTCCTCCTAGAAAAACAATTAAAGACCGCTATATTCAAAACTAACAGTGTTGCACTAGTCAAGTATTCTACACGGACACATCTGACTCCGTCGCGCTTTAACTGGCGATTGATTGAGTACCTAACCAAACCGTAAATTTTGAAAATTATTGAATCAGTGTTGCTGCGATAACGAGATCGATGGTTGAATTTTAAAAATACAGTAACTCTACCGAATATTCCTATAGAAAATATCGAGAATATCGAATTCTTAAAAGTACCGGTAATAATCGATACTAAATAACCGACCAAGTTCGTACTTCGTGTCAAGCCACGCGCAGTGTAGAGTAAAGGAGTGATCACACCTAGCTGAATTCAAAGAATAATTCGGCATACATTGCTCGTTGAAGTAAGGATATTTCAATTAACATAACCAAGCCTCCCAGCAATGTATGCCGAATTAGTCTTTGAATTCAGCTAGGTGTGATCACTCCTTTACCTAGTTCTTTTTACGGTTTTTTTTTGTCGCAAAGCAGGTTTATTAACTCTACTGAACAGTCGTATAGAAAATATCTGAACCTTTCAAGTATCGATGGTAATCTATAGTGAATTTTTTAATTTTTTTTTAGTACTTTTTATTACACCATGAATAATAATTATTTTTTATCGACAAGTTGTTCATCATCATTCGCAAAATTTACCCATCACTAAACTTCCTAAGTTCTTTACATGAAGGGAGTAAGGAGGTTTAGTGATGTCCGAGTGCGAATGATTAATTTTAATTTAATTCCGTGTTCGCATCGAAATTAAATTGACCAATACATGGTCTAAGGGACTGGTTTCCGAAAACTGAAAGGGCGTTGTCAGTCAAGGTAACTGAATAATTTTCAGTAAATAAAACTTTCAGAAAATATTAAAATAATCTTCTTTTCCACAAAAAAGCCACGATCACACCTAGCAGAATTCAAAGACTAATTCGGGATACATTGCTCGTTGAAGTAAGGATATTGCAATAACACAACCAAGCCTCCCAGCAATGTATGCCGAATTAGTCTTTGTATCCAGCTAGATGTGATCGTGGCTAAACTGTCCATTTGCAATTTTATATGAAGAGTATTGAAGAGGCTGATAGTTTTATTTACTGAAAGTTGTTCAGTTACGGTGAATGACTATGTGCACCTGCAAGACTAGAAAAAGAGAAAAAATGCATCCACTTCATTTACCACAGCCATTGTTTTTGTTTGATCATAAATACTCTCATTCATAAGATTTGGCACGGCAATGTTCAGGTCTCATTTGTCCATTTAAGGTAAATAAAAATAAAAACATCACGGAAATGTATTGTCAGCCTATTAAAGCCACGATCACATCTAGCTGGATTCAAAGACTAATTCGGCATACATTGCTGGGAGGCTTGGTTATGTTATTGCATTATCCTTACTTCAACGAGCAATGTATGCCGAATTAGTCTTTGAATCCAGCTAGCTGTGATCACTCCTTGACTCAAACGAACAGTCGTATACAATTTTTTTATAGTGATTTTTTTAAGTTTATTATTAGTAATTATTATTAAACCAAGATAATGCTTTATTTTTATTTTGCATGGACAAGTTGTTCGATTCGAATTAATCATTCGCAAAATTTTCACATCACTAAACCTTCTAACTCCTTTACTTGAAGGGACTTAGCATGTTTAGTGATGTCCAAGTGCGAATGATTAATTCAACGTATCGAACAAAAATATACTTATATTAAAAAAACGGTCAAGTGCGAGGTAGACTCTCGCTTCGAGGGATTCGATATTCCTGTAGTATTTTTAAAAGCAATAAAAGCCCATCTTTAAGACCGCAAATAAGTTTGTCTGTAATTTTTTCTTCTTTCAATTATCGGTTGTATTTGTCTTGAGGTTGTATCAGCCATTTTTTAACAATCGATAGCATTTTATTGTACAATAATTATTTTCGATAAGGCTATTCAACAGAGTTACTGTATTTCAAGATTAACTACCGACAGCGAAACTATCGCTATCGGAACATCACTATTCAGCAACTGTATTAGTAGGCACTTTTTATACTTAGCTTCCTAGCTAGAACTCTGAATTCACAAACGTCTTTTTCAACGTAGCCTCCTAGGTAGATTTCTTATTCAGTCGTCAAATTCAAGCAGGTGTAATCGCGGCTTTAGCTGGTATCTATCTAAATACATTTGGAAATAACTACCTACAACATTCACCACGCCGCCGTGGCCGTAGCGTTGCGACTGGCACAATGGTGGGCAGAGGTTGGTGACCGTAGTATGGTGTGGTAGGTACGATAAGCCCTCGTAGTTGGATATCCCTTAGTCGCTTTTTACGACTCCCAGTTGTTGTGTATCATTCATTTTACATTGCATTTCCATTTTTAATTAGACAATCAATAGTAGGTGTAAGTACCTACTTACAGGCCGCGCGACGTGTTACTTAAGGCCTCTGGGCGGAGTGGAGGGGGTATGCGCAGTTGCAATATTTGCAAGCAAAATAGGTACTACTGCACATACCCCCTCCACTCCCGTCCAGACTCCGACCAGCTTTTACTCCTCGCGCGGACTGTACCTAACGTGTCAGTAGGTAATTTAATTATCTAGATTTTTGTGGAAGGCAGGTATTGTCAAGAGCAGTGTCAAGCTTGACACTTGCAGCGCGACTCTAGCTCCTCCGGCGATTGAAATAAGAACGGTACAAAGTCCAATGTGTCAAGCTTGAAGTGCTCTTGACTGTACCGTAGTAAAACAATTTAAGTCAAATAGGGGACCGCGGCTCGGCGGCTCTGTCGGCATGCTTTGACCGCGGTAACACACGTGCGGGCGGCATTTGTCAAAGGTGAAGCTATGAAATCGACATAACTTTAACTTCCCATCACACTTTCAGGCTTTGGACTGTCAAATTAATACAACTTGATTTTCGTAAGTAACGAAAGTAGGTAATTGTAGTTAATTTGAAATCCTATACCTAAGTACTTACGTGTTACTTACTGTAGTGTAACCTACTAAATCATTCTGTACTCCGTGAAATCAGTTGTATTAATATGGCGTGTTTAAAAGTTAAAGTTCATTGATATTTACAAGATTATTTACAAAATTATTTACACGAGTCACTTTAGTTTTCACCACATCAACTGCTGAACGTGACCACCTCCTTGTCGGATACATTGTCTTGCACGGTCAATGCCGTGTCTGCGCACTTCACTTAAAACATCAGTTTCACTGGCCATGAAGTTAAAAGCCCTGGTAATGCGGGCACGCAGTTCCTCCTCGGTGCGAATAGTATGGCCGTCATTGCCATACACAAGGTCCTTGGCCCTACCCCAGACGTGGAAATCTAGCGGCGTGAGATCCGGCGAACGTGCTGGCCAGGCGATTGGACCACCGCGCCCGATCCAACGCCCCTGGAACTCCTGCGTCAGGTAATTCCGCACCGTCCGGTCGTAGTGCGCCGGCGCGCCGTCGTGCTGGAAATACAACCAGCGGCGGTTCCACACCGGAACTTCCAGCAGCAGCTCAGGGAGGACACGCTGCAGGAAGTCCAGGTACGTCGCCCCGTTTAGTCTTGGGAGGAACCAGGGTCCTAATAACACCCCGTTCAGCACACCAGCCCACACATTGACACTTATCCGGTATTGAAAGTGGTCCGGACGAATCACTCGCGGGTTGTGGTCACACCAGTAATGGGCGTTATGGATGTTGAACATCCCTACACGAGTGAACGTGCATTCATCGGTCCACAGCACATTGTAATAATGGTTCCGTGAAAGCCAGCGACAGAACTCGAGGCGTGGCGCGTAGTCTGCAGCGAACAGCTCCTGTACACGTGTGAAGTGGTACGGATGAAGTCCTTCACGGCGTAGCACTGACCACACGTAGAACCGCGACACATGAAAAACTCGCGCAGCATCTGCAGTGCTTGCCACTGGGTGGCGCGCGAAGAAGTCAAGTATTTCTTCCTCAAGCCGCCCAGCGTACCGTGGTCTGCCGGCGTCGAGACGAGGCTGATAGGTGCCGCTCTCACGGAACCTTTGCACCGCACCAAGTATTGTGCGACCGTCCACCCGCCTTCCATACCGCTCAAAATACAAATTTACAGCACTTGTCACTATTTCTCCGACTTCATGGTAACATATTGCCATGTTTTGGTATTCTTGGTTAGTAAAACCGTAAGGCATTTTGCTAAATATCAATCGCGGCCATAAGACGTATGCGTAATGCACAAGGTAAGTAGAGCAACTGAAGACGGGCGGGCGGGCGCACGCGGCGGCGGTACGATGCAACGGGCCGGTCGCGCGTGCGCATGCGTGTGTTGGCGGTTGGACAAAAAGAGGGCGGGGTTTACGCACCGCTCACTGCATTTCATTCATATTTTTTATTAGTGTGAATGTATCGATGGTGCCACGTGCCACTACAGAGTGTTCATTTTACGAATTTTAGTGGTATTGTTTTTGGGATTTTTCTCGAAAACTAGCGAATAGAAATCAATAAAAATAACACCAATGGTATTCATTTAGATGCTTGAGGTAACCCTAACAATATTTGGGTCTAATTAAATTACACCTTATATACACCTAACTAAATCATAGAAATTGATTGATTACCAAATAACTCTGTTTCTATTTCAGGAATTTGTATGGAGGCGCTCTGTGCCCAACGAGACATGAGTGTGGAGAATACCGTTTTTGTTTTGCTGTCATTGGTGACTCTACTTGATGCTCCGGAAAATAGAGCTAGGTTATTGAAAGACAGGTAAGATTAAATGCATTTCCTTTGTGCGGATTTTAGTTTTCTGACTTTTGTTCAAGGAAGAGAAACAAAATCGTTTAAGCGAGATTCAAATATTCTCACGATCTTAGGTAAAGGCTAGAAGAATCTGGCTTTGTAAATGTCCTAATATGTCGTCTGTTGCACATTTTGATGCAGCATGCATTCATTTGTATTTTTTTTTTGTATTATTTATAGCTTGAGCAACGAATAATTTGAGGATGGAAAAGTCGAAAGCAGAAATTTTGACTTAGGAACTTTGTTTGGACCAGTTAGGAAATAAACATACTAAAAGTCCTTGACCCTCTGAGGACTGCTCGAGGGGGGGGCACAAAGAAGGTCCCGTTTTTTTGTTTTTTGCTTACATCTCGAAAACGGTGCGTTGTACGAAATTTTGTTTTATGACATAATAAAAGTTCATAAAATTCTCTACAACTTTGGCCTTCACACTTTTAATCTATCTGCAATCGTTGCCTAGCTATGAGCTCCGAAAAACGGCCGATTTTCAAAAATGTGTAAAATTTTCTGTAGCACATTGTAACAATACGAATTTGCCAAAATCATTTCTTATTGCTTACCCACACTACTAAAAACCCATGAACTATAAAAAAATAACATAAACTGGGAAAACCTCCTCGCGGTGAAGATAGATTAAAAGTGTGAAAGCCAAAGTTGTAGAGAATTTATGAGCTTTCATTATGTCATACAACACAATTTCTTACACGCCTTCGAGATGTAAGCAAAAAACATAAATACGGGACCTTCTTTGTCCTCCCCCCCCTCGAGCGGTCCTCGGAGGGGCAAGGACTTATAGTATGTTTATCTCCTAACTGGTCTAAACAAAGTTCCTAAGTCAAACTTTCTGCTTTCGACTTTTCCATCCACATACCCCTTGTGAGATCTCATTGGCCAAGCTATTATAATATAGTAGGCATTACAATACACGGTGTACCGAAAACTGAAAGGGCGTGCTCAGTCAACGAAACTGAACAACTTTCACAAAGAAACCTAAGTGAAAAACAAATTTGACCTCTCCATACAAATTGCCCACTTTGGTAGAACAGTTTGTATGGAGAGGTCAATTTTTTTTTTCATTTCCCAACATGTTTTTTTGGGAAAGTTATTCAGATTCGTTGACTGAGCACTCCCTTTCAGTTTTCGGTACACCGTCCCTTTATGTTTACATTTTGTTTCCTCGCCAAACTGCACCAGCAGACGACATACCTTATTAAAAACAACGCAAGCCTCCCTTTTGGGACAGTCGAGTAAAAGGAAGGGCAAAATTATATCGTAGTGGTATAGTAAGTTATTATTATTCTCTTACTTTCCGTTATCTGGGGCAATTAATTCCCGGAACTTTGGGAGGCGTGCGTGGGGCCGAAGCCAACACGTAGAGACCGTTTAAGAGACTTTAATACTCGTAAAGGTGCGATGTGAGCACCACGCGGGTTTTCTCTGCCTGCACTATTTTTATTATTAGCCCTCAATTTCTAACTACAGGGCAAAGATCTCCCTTTCCTCCTCCCATTTTTCCGGCTGTCCCGCCAGTTACTTAAGTGGTTGTTAAGATCATCGCATCAATATTTGCGAGTCGTTTTTGATGGAAATAATAGTAAGCATCGCAGTAGCTGTTCCACTATAATGCTTTCATTCCTAATGTCTTCTGATTATTTCAGGGTATTGGCCATAGAACTATGTCAAATCATCCACCGCGCTGGGTTGACACAGGAGAGCATCGAAGCCCTTTTGTTGGCAGCAGATGTTCTGAAGTTAGTGATCGTTGGGGCCAGAGAGCAACTTTACAACAACATGCAAACTAAGATCAAAGGTAAAACAGTCTCTCATTATTTGTAAATGACAGAAAAAGACTAGGATTTAATATAATCTTGCTGAAATCAATTTTAAAGGGAGAAAAACCAAACTAACATTCAATGGAAACGAATTATCTGGAATAGAACGAACCAGAAAGATCAATCGTTCCCAGTTAGGACACTAAGATATATCACCAGACTTTCTGAACACTAAGATGATACCAATAGATTGACGCTTCTGAAGGAATTTTAAGCCATTGATCCCGGCCACCATTTACGGAAGTAGTAGTAGTCGTTCACGAGCCATGCCATGGTTGAACAACACTCACACCAGGGTTTGTAAGGTTCATATAACTGACAACGCACACGATATGATGATCATGTTGTCCGAGAATTTCATTTAAAATGTTTTCTGTGACGATAAGCAAAATTAGATCTTTGATATACATTACAGAATTGTCTACAAAGTAGAAAATAGCAAAATTTCACAACCACAGGCAGGATTCGAACCTGCGTCTTCTACGTAAGTACCGCAGACGCTTTACCAACTAGGCTACTGTGGTCCTGCCCGATGTTGTGAAATTTAGCGACCTCTATACGCATTCCATTTCCAAAATCATTTTCAATTATACGTAGTGTTACCAATTTTCAACTCGAAATCTGTCTGCAATGATGGACTAGTTGAGCTAGTACAGCAAAAATGCTTGCTAGTTGGCAGCACAAACGCAACGTTGGAATGCGTATAGAGGTCGCTAAATTTCACAACATCGGGCAGGACCACAGTAGCCTACTTGGTAAAGCGTCTGCGGTACTTACGCAGAAGACGCAGGTTCGAATCCTGCCTGTGGTTGTGAAATTTTGCGATTTTCTACTTTGTAGATTTATCCGAACACAGGAAGTGTCAAAATAAAAATCATTTTCAATTACAGAATTGGCACCAAACGAAGCGTCTAGCGGAGTGATCCCACAATCAGTGTTGGAAGTGGTGCATACTCTTGGCGAAGGTGGACCAACAGGGGACCTACCGCCTGGCAAATCTTTAGTGTTCGCCTGCTCGGAAGTCTGCCTGTGTCTGCTCGTTCGACGACTGCCCGCAGTAAGCCCCTTGAAGCAGGAGGGTAAAGTGGGAGTCATCGGAACGCCTCGAGGTCTCGGCGTGCACGGTGATACTCTGCTAGTCAAGAGCTTGGCTGCTATGGCTGAGCTGCCCTCGCTTACTAGTCCTCAAGGTAAGCAGCGCCTTCCTATTTTTTTCCAGACATATAGAGTTGTACTTTAAAAATGCTGCCTCTCTTTATTATTATTAGTATTATTTATTGTTTATTGCACACAAGGCAATACAATGGACAATACTTAAAGAAAAATGACACAACAGGTACTACTTATTTCAATAAAGAAATGTCTTCCAGCAGACCTAGGCGAGTGTGAAAAATATTGGAGAAGGCAGATAGACTGTGCGCAAGCTCAAAAATTATACAAAAGTAACAACAATATATTAAACATACTCGTACTTATGTTAGATACTTATCTAATTACAATATATAAACCTACTACACAAATAAAATAATAATAAATATAAGATAATGTATGTATATATGAAATACATATTATATATAAATAAATAACTAATAAATATATGAATAACTAAGACAGGAAAAGATAGTGCTCTTTGACTCGTTTTTTAAAGATAGCGATAGAGGGACTACCGCGAACAGTGTGTGGGAGGGAGTTCCACGGCCTAGCCGCATGGACAGTGAAGGAGTAGGAATAGGAATCGGAGTGGTGGGAGGGGATACACAAGTTAGTCCTGACGCTGGGGCGGCAAGGCTCAACTTGTGAACGAGAGAAACAAAATCGCTCACGTAAATAAGACGGGGAAGAGGGATTGTACAAAATGTTATAGAGGAGAGAAAGGATATGAGTATTCCTGCGAAAACGAATTGGGAGCCACTTGAGCTGCGAACGAAAGTGGGACACGTGGTCGTACTTGCGCAATTCGAATATAAATCGAATGCACAAGTTTTGGAGGCGCTCAAGCTTATTTAATCGCTCCTCAGCGACGTCCAAATAGCATGAATCGGCGTAGTCAAGGATTGGAAGAAGGAGAGATTGGGCAAGGGAAATTTTAGTCTTCAGGGGTAAAATCTTTGAAGGCGTTTGAGAGAATGGAATGAAAAATGCAATTTCCGACTGACCTCGTTCACGTGAGCGTCCCAAGAAAGGTTGCAATCCATGACCAGACCAAGGTTCCTTGCATTTTATGTAAGGGTGATGGAGGTGCCATTGTAAAGAACTGGAGGGATTATGACTGGATCTAGTTGTCTACTCATATACGGACTGCCGATAATCATAGCCTGTGATTTCTTAGGGTTAACTAGCAGACCAACGGATTCAGCCCAGATAGAAATGCGCTTAAGGTCATCATTAAGACTCTCAATGGCACTGTGGATGTCAGACACGTTGCAGCTGCGGTAGATTTGCAAATCGTCTGCATAGAGATGGAAGTTAGATAAGATGACTGATGTAACAGTATTAATGAAGACGGAAAAAAGAAGAGGAGAGAGAACACCACCCTGCGGCACACCTGCAGCGAGATCACACCAATCTGAGGAAGCCTCATCAAGGCGGACCCGCTGCGAACGACCACGGAGATAAGAATCAAACCAAGCTGCAGCCGAAGAGGAAATGTTGAGAGAGCGAAGGATGGCAATAAGAACATCGAAGTCTACAGAGTTGAAAGCTCTACTGAAATCAAGTAACACAAGAACAGTCACAGTCTTATTCTATATGGCATGACGGATATCGTCAGTGACTTTCAGTAGTGCAGTAACCGTGTTATGACCTGGCCAAAAGCCAAATTGAAAAGGAGAGAGAAGACTATTTGATGTTATATGACCAGCTGACTGCTTGTGGACAATGTGCTCAGCTCAGACAGCTACAGTGGTTAAGTAAAAGGAAGCACAAAATGCTAGGGGTTGGTTACTTATTTGTAACCAACCCCTACCATTTTCGTCGCCTCGTCGCCAGTAAGCTGAGCCACTACGGAATACAGGGACCTCCTCTACAACTATATTTTGTGTCTTTCTTGACAGGACGCAAACAATCAGTGTAAGGAGATCGGGAGCGTATCACGTCCTCTGATTTACAGAATGCAAAGGGAGTCCCTCAGGGGTCTTGCTTGTCAAACACCCTGTTTAGCTTACTGCTAAACGACTTGCCATACATGATCAAGGGCGCTGAGGTCTTCATGTACGCGGACGATGTCGCTGCAGTGATCTCCGCAACAACACTTACTGAGCTTGGAAACAAGCTAAACAGATCTCTCCAGCTCCTAGATCAATTGTTCCAGATAAATGGTTTGGCTCTAAACCAGGACACAGTCAAAGTATACGTAAATGGCTCGCAATTACTGCAAGTAAGAAGTACAAAGCTGTTAGGTTTTCACATTGACAGCGCCCTCATGTGGAAGACGCACATAGACCAACTCTGCACCAAACTCGGCCGTACATGCTTTGCTCTTCGTCACCTCGCAGCTACCACGACTAGGGAAGTAGCAAGGACCTGTTACTACGCTACCGTCCACTCCACCTTGACGTATGGACTGGAGCTGTAGGGCAGAGCGGCCGATATTGAAAGAGCGTTCGTAATGCAGAAACGTGCGATTCGCGCCATGGTGGGCGTGGATGATGATATATCATGCAGGCCCTTTTTCGAAGACTTACGTATTTTACCGATGCCCTGCGAATACATATATCAAGTTGCCTTATTTTTACACAAAAACCTGGATATGTTTAGACTCAAAGGAAAAACGTGAGCTATGCCTTGCGTAGTAACGCGGACGAATCGCAACTTGCCACTCCCTTTCATAAACTTAAGAGGTCGGAGCAATCCCCGTATATATCGGGACCTGCTATTTATAATAGGCTGCCAAACGAGATACAAGATGCAGCCTCAACCCGTTTATTTAAAATAAGAATCAAGAAGTATTTAGCGGCCATGCATTTTTATAGTGTGGCGGAGATAAATGAGGCTGAATGTACCTAAGTACACCTGTTTATTTTGAATCTGTGTTGAAATACATCTGTATGACAAATAATATTTTTACTTATTATCTTGTGAACATTTTCAAATTAGGTATTGTGCTGTAAATTGTAATTTTACTTATCAATTAGTATTGTAACTTTGACCTGTAATTATTTAATTATCAATAAATTGTATTGTAAGATAGTATTAGCTTTGACAAGATTGTCGAAGCTCACAGGTGGGGTAGAGAAGTGAATATTAAGTGGGTCGTTTGTCAGCATTTGAATATGGCAGACGTGAATTTGTTTCAATTTTGGTTTTATCTGTTGATTTGAGAGTTTAAAGTATAATTTTGATAGGATATTATCCAATAAACGTCTTACAAAGTGAACATTTAATAGAAAATGGAAATATAATCTTCTACTAAAGTCTTTGGATGGTGAGAAGCGGCTTTCTTCGTGACTTCAATAATTTCCCCTATCAACTTATTGGAGTCATCGTGGTGCACAGGCTTTCCTCGTCGTCGATCTTCGAGATGCGGATTCCTGTGTAAATCATTCTTTCACTGGACATTGGCGTGTCGCCATATTTTTTAACAATTCCTTTACTTTGACATTGGCGAAATACGTTTTGTAATGAGATGTGATGCCATTAAATAAATATACATATAATATTAAGTGCATTAGATCGACCTGAAAGTCTGAAGGATGGGAAGATTTGCCGATAACCAGGGTCCTGAGGAATTTCCACTCTTGCCCGGGATCGGAATTTTCGATGGAGTTGTGAATGTGGCGTCTCTTTGCATCTCTACACAGTCGACTACAATAGTTCCGCAGATACTTGTATCTTGCCAAGTTCTGATCAGATGGGAGATTCCGAAACCGTCTTTTAGTCTTTTATGTCCTGAGTGAGCCACGGCGCAGGATCATGCTTGATTTTAACACGTGCTCTTTGTGCTTGTATTCTGGCTGTTTTATTTGTTCTGGCTTGAAATTCGAAACTTAAACTGTATTTTTGTTCTGTATTCTAATTTTGAGAATTTTCGTTCTTCTTGTCAAAACTAGTCGGCCCTACCTTAAAATAACTAGTAATGTCTTGGGACACACGTCTAGAACAAAGTGCAAAGAACAGTGCCGGTGTCGTGCATTCATCATTAAGATTCTTCTTCTTTTAGAGAGAAAGGAAAAAAATTAATACCAAATCATAGCCTAAAACGTGGCCTTTAGTTGCCTGACTTAATAAGAAGAGGCATGGAATTTCATGTGAATTTTTTTTCCGAATGTTTAGCAGAAAAACTATGATACTATATCATAGTAGCTTCAGATTGAGAATTATTTATTGGTATATTTTGCTTTTAGGTGCCTTATCTCTATTGCCAACGATACTATACCTCGCCACAGCGGTGTTGAAGGAGTGCAATGGAGATCCGACGATCGCGGAGGCCGGTATCTTACTGCTGCAGAGCGCGGCCGAGTGTAAACCTGTGCGGGTTCACGAGCACACGCGGGCACTGCACGCACAACTGTTGCAGGCCACGCTTGCCAAACTCGTCGAAAGGGTTAAGAGCGGTAAGTATCCACTATTAGAAATCGAAACCCGAATAGTATACAGGGTGTAACAAAAAGGATATACAAACCATGAAGGATGTGAAGCTGCCCTTGAAACTGAACAACTTTCCCCAAGGAACATAGGTCGAAAAACAAAAAAAAAAATTAGACGTCCCATAGAAACTGAATAAGCTTATATTTCGACCTATTTTCCTTAGGGAAAATTGTTCAGTTTAATAGGCAGAATCACATCCTTAAGGGTTGATATACCCTTTCTGTTACACCTTGTATAACTGTTTTTTCATGGCTTTTTCGAATGAAGTGTCAGTAGATTCTAAGTTTATAAAACTCCTTTCTTATGTAAATAAAAAAGTAGGCAAGTAAACCAGGCCGGTAACGGAGTAGCGACCAAGGACTGGAAAACATTCGGTAAATTATTGCTGTCGCAGTGAAGTGCTTGCCCCAGCATTGGGCTGATGAGACAAATAAAAATCGCCGTAGTTACAAGCTATGATTATAACAATGGTTTTGCACGTTCCGAGCAACTGTATTCAGAATAACTACAATGCATTATACAGACGGAGAGGAACGGATAGATCCAGTGATAGGCGCACGGGGCATGGCAGTGGTGCTGAACCGAGCTGCGCCCGCCGCGCCGCTTCACTACCCCTGCATCAACCACTTCCGGCAGTGCCTCGAGACGCAGGACAACGAGGTCAGTATAGTGCAGTGTCACAGAATAAAGTAATAGTACTAACATACAGAACGGCTATTCTCCGCCCCCCTTGCAAGCTACCCCGCACCCCCGCCCGCAAGATTCTCGTGATCCTTCTGAGGGTCTTTTGTACTCGTACTGAATATGCGAGCCTACGCGACCTTCCAATTCCAAATTTCAAATTCTTTCAAATTTCAAAAAATGTATGTAGTGTCCGGGGTGTGGCAGTGTTCAGGCGGAGAGGAAACAGTACACCCAATGATAAATTTTTTTACTAAGTCCTATCGACCAAGCTGAAGCATGCCTCGTAATTTTTTACTAAGTCCGGTCGACCAAGCTGAAGCATGCTTCGTCATTTTTACTAAGTCCTGTCGACCAAGCTGAAGCATGCCTCGTCATTTTTACTAAGTCCTGTCGAGCTAGCTGAAGCATGCCTCGTCATTTTTTACTAAGTCCTATCGACCAAGCTGAAGCATGCCTCGTCATTTTTTACTAAGTCCTGTCGAGCTAGCTGAAGCATGCCTCGTCATTTTTTACTAAGTCCTATCGACTAAGCTGAAGCATGCCTCGTAATTTTTTACTAAGTCCTGTCGACCAAGCTGAAGCGTGTCTCGTCTTAAGTTTATTTTCAGATCGGATTTCGCCAAGATTAAAATCTTGTTTAATAATTTTAAACGCATTGTCGTTACAAAAGGTAACAAAGATAGATAGACCAAGCTCCCGTGGCATGAAACCCTACCTCACAAGGTGGCAGAGCAGAAATGTAATATAGTGATAGATACTAGGGTTACTTAGGAACACTGGATTTTAGTAGATTGCTATCGCATTATTTCATATTATTTCTGCATGATAAATATTGTTATGCAGCACAAAAATGCCCGTTAAACTATATCACGTTGAACGTAAAAGGCAACATCACTTTTTTCAATAATTGAAGATATGACCAAAACTGGTACATTTACCCTATTATTTCAACACCTTGAAACGCAAGTCTGTTAGTACGTCGACTTTAATTTAGTATCCCGATTTTTATTCAATTATACCCTGAATCATATCATCTATACAAGAATTTCTCGTCATTCCAAGATTTTGACATAAATATTGTTCGAGGTGGCTGACCGGAAAAACTGCCAAGCTGAAGGCAGGCAACCCTATATATTCATGAACGGCACGTCTAGGGCAATCAATCTGCATCAATTTCATCGTGCCACCTGATAAGGTAATTGACCCCATTTTTAGGGCTCACAAAACATGGCTGATATTGAAACCTGCCAGGGTTTGGGCTGTGTGTGTGCCTCTTTCGTTGAGTGAACGTTTCGATCTGCCACCTTGTGATGTAATTTTCGGTCAGAATAGCGACACGAAGACGAAAAAATATAAAAGTTCTTCCAAGAAATGCGATGGCAACCTACTAAAATCCAGTGTTCCTGAGTAATATCTATCACTATATTACATTTCTGATCTGCCACTTTGTGAGATAGGGTTTCGTGCAACGAGAGCTTAGTCGTGGCTGATCAGATAAACTGCCAAGCTGAAGGCAGGCAACCCTATATATATTCATGAACGGCACGTCTAGTGCAATCGATCTGCATCAGTTTCATCGTGCCACCTGATTAGGTAATTGACCCTATTTTTGGGGCTCACAAAACATGGCTCATCTTGAAACCTGCCAGGTTTTAGACTGGCAACCTATGCGGGTTGTTATCTCCATATGTGTCTCTTTCGATAAGTAAACGTTTCGATCTGCCACCTTATGATGTAATTTTCGATCAAAACAGCGATACGACGACGAAAAAAAGAAAAGTTCTTCCAGGATATGCGATGGCAACCTACTAAAATCCAGTGTTCCTAAGTAGTATCTGTCACTACATTACATTTCTGCTCTGCCACATTGTGAGGTAGGGTTTCATGCAACGGGAGCTTGGTCTAAGAAGGCGTCGAAACCGACCTCGATGCAGATGGCGCGATAAAATTGCGCTTTCTGCAGACTGGCATAGGAGGCTCACAAAAAAAGTCCTTATATGTCAAGATCGTATAAGGTGGAGGGCTGTGGTCTTCGGCTACCCCACAGAGGCTACCCTGACGGGCAAGAGGCGTGATGTTACGTTTGTATTTGTTCATATCAGGATATATTTATAACACTATTACGTCACTTAAATTACATCACGCGTCATGAGAAAAAATAAATAGTAATTACCTATTAAATCTATATATTAAAATGGAGTTCGTCGTTGAATCAGATGTTCGCGTCATGCTGTTCGGTGCTTCGCAGCGTGTGGTCGTCTTCGGCATCTCCAGAGTGCGTCTCGTGGTGGGCGCGAGCCTTAGCTGGGCGCGTGATAGGGCGGGCGGCGGCTGCCAGGAGGCCGGTCGACATGGCACACACTAAGGCCGCCATAGCCGCCTTCACAGCGCTCGATGAACTCGTCAACGCGGCGCCTGAGCATGCTCGTGGGTATTCAATGTCTTCAATTTCAATTTGTAACACAACAGTGTAAATTCAACGAACAGAACTATGAGAGGACAAGCGCAGTGTTTTCCTAAATTAAATATCAAGAAATGCCAAGAGTGCACTTTAAAAAAGCACAGACACCTTAGTAACTCACAATAGGCACCCAAGCATCTACACAAACTTACGCTGTCACAACAAGAATCTTTGTACCGCTACTGCAAACTTCAGATGAATGTGAGAAACTTTCAGATCGAAGAATTTTTTAGAAGGGGTAAGGAGACAGATCGATACCATTCCAAAGTATCGAATTGTACTTTATACCGAGGGGTGTATAGTGCTTTTCGCCTCATCTTCGAAAGTTTTGCGTTCAATTACTATATTGTAATATAATATTTCGATATTTTGGTTTTATGAGCACCGGATATGAACTTGAAGCTAGAAGTTTATCATGGTACTGGGGTTCTAACGGAAATTTAATTGGTTTCTTCTTTGATCGGTCGAAGTCTATTAAAAAGTCAAAACCTGTAAAGTAGAATCTTGTTTGCCCATAAATGTTGAATAATCCAACTTCATAGTATTTCGTTTGTGCTTTGAGACCTATTGCCAAATTTCATTATATTAGGTCAACGGGAAGTACCCTTTAGGTTTTGGTTTTTTGGGCCAAAAATGTATGGAGATGGAGCTATAAATGGCTGTATGTTTTGTGAATCTTAAAATTTTTATAGCTTCAAGTGTTTATGGACCTTTATATTTGATATTAATTGCAACTTGTTACCTTTACCCATTCCGAAGAAAAAGGGTCTTGACAGACAGACAGACGGATAAAAAAGTGATCCTATAAGGGTTCCGTTTTTTTCTTTTGAGGTACGGTACCCTAAAAAACACGTTTCTTGTTTATCCCTATACAAGAAAAGTGTTTTTTTTTGTTTTAGCTCTATCGTAAAAACGGGAATACTTACAAGCGTGAAAATTGTATAAGCTATAGAATGACAACAAATGATAAAAAGTTGTCCAGTGCGAGTCGTACTCGCGCGTATCAATACACTTCTGCGTGACTGCGCATCCCTAAGACCGTATTTTACCTTAGTGGTAAGAAACCCTCGGTGTGCGAGTTTTTTTTCGCACTTGCTTGGTTTGCCATTTATAATAAATTTATTTCTGTCACGCTGCACTTTAGACAACGGGTATGTTTTAATAGGTAAGTAAAGTACTGTTTGATTCTATGTGTATTTTGTTAATATGTACTCGTACATACATAAGTACATAGATTGAACTCATTTCAGTTCCTATACAGCGTGTTACGGAAAAGTGTGATAATGCTAAAGAGTTCGAATCTGTCCATGAAATTGAACAACTTTTCCCAAGGAAGTTAATAGAACAATAGTACATTAAAATGCACGTGCGCTATTTTGGATATTACGGCCGAGGCTCAGAAATTACAGCCCGAGCCGCAGGCGAGGGCGTAATGGAGCCGAGGGTGTAATCACCAAAGCGCACAAGCTTCTTACGACGTTTTTCAACACATTTGCGAATAAAAACGAATCAAATTCGCTTACCTTTTTGCGGTTCGGGCTGCAATTCCTGAGCCTCCATATTTCGTTCTCACAATACTTTTCAACATGGAATAAATACACCACAAAGAGCTAGGTACTACTGCTAGGGGCTAATTATTCGCCAGCTCATTGAAATAAGCCAAAAAGACATTCTCTGAAAACGAATTGGCATTTTTGCTGTTCTGCCATTCAATGAACTACTCGTAGGCAAGAATGTATTTTTTATTTGATTTTGCTGGAAGGAGACTATCACTTGCATTTTGTGCCCCAGTAATTATTTCCTGTGGGTTTAAATTAAGTTCTTCTTCATTGCTTGAAACCATCGATGACATTGTTAGTTAGTCACAAAAATCGAAGTAAATTAAAATACTTCTGAAAAATGGCGCGCGGAATTTTGTTGCGCGCGCATTTCTTTTTTCAAATGAGGAACTATGACGAAGCAGTGGCAATGCTCCCAAACAGCGTAGTCATTGAAAAAGTACGGCTTAAAATTTATTGCTTACAAAATCAATAAATGTTAATTTGTTGTCAAATTTAACTAATGTCATGCGTGTCATGTTTATATATTATATATTAAAATGTTATAAATATTTTAGACATTAGAACTCCTTGCTCTTTGTTAAAATATAAAAAAAAACCGGTCAAGTGCGAGTTGGACTCACGCGCCGAGGGTTCCGATATACTTTTTGTATTTATGGAAGCAATAGAGGCATTTTTAGGACCGCAAAACTAAACTAAAAAAAATTTGCAACTTAGAAAGATCGTTTTATTTTTGCTGTAATGTTTACATAAACTTCTGTCAACTGTAATTAATTCAGATTTTTTCCTTTCACAGACTTCGGAGATAAGGGGGGGGGGGAATGGTATTTTTTTTGTCATTTTTCATCATTACTTGAAAACTAAGAGTTGTAAAAAAATTAGAATGCACAGGTAAAGCCCTATCGGAACCCTAAAAAATAAACAAAAATCTATTGGAATTTACAAGTAAAGCTCTTTATTGTGATACTTCACTCGATCTATATTTACCCCCCCCCCCTTTACAATAATAATAATATTTTTATAATTCTTTAATTTTTTTCTTGCGCAATCATATTCCAAAACTATTCCAAATTTCAAGTCGATACCGTGAGTTGTGGCTGAGATAAACAGGTGTGACAGACAGACGAAATCGCACCATAAGGGTTCCGATTTTACTATTTTGGTTCGGAACCCTAAAAAGGACGTTTTTGTTTGGAATCTTGGTACTGATAATTTTCTGGTTTTTATCTAAATGCTTGTTGTAAAAATTGATTTTAACTTCTATTATATTTCTTGTACAGATCATGGTTAAATATTTCTTTATTTATTTCGACATTTCGAAAGAGGTCTTCAAAAATTAACGTGTTAATATAAATTAACACGTGCATCACTATGTGCGTATTATGCGCGTCTTTAACATTGCTACTGATAGTCGTAACATGCAGAAGTCACCTCGTTGTCGCGTTTCACAAACCTTTTAGCGCCATCTATCTTAAGTTACTTGTACTTTGCTAGGGTGTTTTCAAGTAGCTTTTGGAAGTTCAACTAGATAGCGTTGCGAAACACTGATACTGAACGTTCAACCAGTATGAAAATTCTTAAGGTGATCTGTTGCGGCCAGCTTAGCCCCGAACGCAACTAGATGGAGCCACTGCTGCAAATATAAGGTTTTATTTTTTAATGCAATAAGTACCAACTATATATGTGCAAAAAGTTGATTCGCGTAAATTTCATCGTGCAACTTCAACGCCTAACAACAATTTCGATAAGAAAAATATCTCCATATGTCCACTAAAGTCAATTACTCTAGTCAGTCCGTGTTTACATGAGTACGATCACTCACACATGGACACAAAGCACAACCGTACAGTTTTGACCGCACGCCCACAATCGTATTATTGAACCAATTGCTAACAAAAATAGTACTTTTAGTACATTCTGTATTTTTGTATTAATTGGCGAAAAATTTAACTAAAAATAGCAGTATTCGTTCGTTTTTCAACAGAATTTTATGTCCCGCGTCAGAATGCAAGTCATTTGAATTTTTGTATGGAAAACGGATCGCCTTAAGTCAGTTTAATTGCTGCTGTCAAATCCCGTGATATATTTTTTTCTAAAAAGATTTCATTAATTTCACAGAACTTTAAAAAAACCGGCCAAGTGCGAGTCGGAATCGCGCACTGAGGGTTCCGTACCACCACATAAACATAATTGTATTAGTTGAAATTTCAGTAAGTTAATGTGCTACATTTTTTGAGTCCGACACGCGCTTGAGGTACGGAACCCTAAAAACAATAATTAAATAACTAGTGCTGTAATATATAATGAGAAAAGCACGCGTTTTTAATAAGCTGGATTACGGACCTAAATACAGTGCAAGTAGAGCTGTTTTATGAGCAAATGTGTTGAAAAATACATTTTTGGCTTCCCATAGAAACTGCATCAGATTATTGCGCATTTAGCATCGGAGGTCAACTTTGTTCTCTTTTATTTCGACCTAAGTTCCTTGGAATAAGTTGTTTAGTTTCATGGGCATATACACACCATTCATTATTGTCACACTTTTCCGTTACACGCTTTATAAAGTAGAAAACATAAGACATTGAATTGTTCAAAAGGATGTACGTTTTGCACGAATATCAGGAATTAATCGAGTTTTTCTGATTTGAGCGATTATAATGTCTGCGTGTTTTTCTTTAATAGGCAGATAAGGGTATGTTCACATGAAGCGCGTTTATAACTTGCACGAGTGTTATTCCAAGCGTTTTTGGCAATTTCACAATCGCGCGTTCAACGTTACAGGGTAAAGTGCGCCCATCACGCGATTGATGCGTCATCTGACCGTACCCTAAGCTGTGCCCTAAGGCTGTTTGGCTACCGCAACGATTTCCAACCGATACGGATAAAACTAAAGAACAGTGCGAATAGAAGCGACAGTACCTACTGTTTTTGCTCTGAACTTTGTCGGAGCTTTTCTCTTGTTATCGGTATCGGCTCGCAATCGTCGCGGTGGACAAACAGTCATTGTTTTTGTTTGAATTGGAATTGTAACTAAAGAGAATAAAATATGTGCAGAGTGTAGTTGGTAGGAGTTTAATTTGAAGTAATAGTTACAAGAAAATATGGTTGCCTAGCTACTATAAAATACGTTTCACGCAATACCCCCCCTCAAATTCCCCAACACACCATTCAAGTTTGGGTTTAGGTAACGCCTTGGTTAGGGCGTCAGCAACCATTTGCCCAGTAGGAATGTACTGGAGACTTAACAGGCCTCGGAAAACACAGTCACGAATAAAATTAAACTTGAGCTCTATATGTTTCGTACGCCTGTGAAATACGGGGTTAGTAGCAATTTTCATAGCACTTTGGTTATCTACAAAAATGGTAGATTTAACTGACCTGGCTAGTAGATCCTTTACAAGTCTGCTCAAATATATTGCCTCTTTCGCTGCTTCTGAGATTGCAATGTATTCAGCTTCGGTTGAGCTAAGGGCTACACAATGCTGTTTCCGGCATTCCCATGAGACAATATTTCCGCTCACTTTAAAAATGTAACCGGTGAAGGATTTCCTATCGGTGATATCCCCCCCCCCCATTCAGCATCCGAAAAACCTGCAACATCAAACGCTGTGTTGTATTTTTTAAAGATTAATTTTAAGTTTTTAGTTCCCTTAAGGTAACGCAACACAAGTTTAGCAGCTTTCCAGTGCGTTTGACCATACTTTGAATTATATTGCGCAAGGATGCTGACTGCAATAGAAATATCAGGCCTTGTATTAGTGGCTAGGTAATTCAAAGCTCCAATGAGTGCTTGATATGGCACGACAGCGTTTCCTACTTCTGCGGA
Source organism: Athrips mouffetella (assembly GCA_947532105.1). Classification (NCBI taxonomy): domain Eukaryota; kingdom Metazoa; phylum Arthropoda; class Insecta; order Lepidoptera; family Gelechiidae; genus Athrips; species Athrips mouffetella. The sequence continues at coordinate 14,370,432 of OX383956.1, forward strand.
AACCAAGGTTTTCAATATATCCAGCTCCAAAGGCGTGGAAAGAGGTTTACAGTCAGTCATTTCGAATGTTGATGATAAAATGCTATCTATATACCTCGACTGATCTAACGAAATAACAGTCCCAGAGTCACTGCTCTCGGTGTTCAGATGCATACCTAGGCATTGTTTTGCAATACCAAGATCTTTGATCTTAAAATATTTTCTTAAGTCCGCTAGCAAAGCGTCTTTTAACGACTTATTACGATGGAAAACCAAAAAATCGTCAACGTACAGACCAATTACCTGGAAATCTGCACTGTTTTCTCGATTTCCTTTGTAATAAACACAATCATCGTACTCAGAACGCTTGAAATTTAATGAAAGTAAAACATTGTTTATTTTTTCATTCCAGCTTCTTGACGCTTGTTTCAGCCCAAAGATTGCACGCTTCTAGCAAAGATTTTGGAAACTACGCCAGGGGGAGTGGCAAACTTTTTTCTCTTCACCCTTTTTCTTAAATTCGTCAGGCTGACACATAAAAACTTCTTCGTGTAAATCGCCATTCAAGAAGGCAGTATTTACGTCGAAATGTTCTATAGTAAGATCCAAACTTGCTGCCAGACCTAACAAGAATCTCGGTTGATCTGCGTACAACCGGCGAAAAAGTTTTAAAGTAGTCAATACCGTGTGACTGGGTAAAGCCTTTAGCTAACAGTCTCGCTCATTTTCCGATGTAAGCTTAGAACCTGAGTGCTGCAATGCCATCCTCATAGAGTTGTAACGCTCTGGTAAGCCTCTTAAAAGAACAACAGCAATCAAATCGTCGTCCATAGCTTTGTCAATGTCGCTCAGCTTTTGTGCATGACTCATGACAGCTGCGATATATTCATGCATCGAAGAATGTTTTTCCAGTCGTTCATCGAGGAGAGAATCCAGCAGTGATATCCTCCTGTTGACGCTCTTATTTTCAAACACTTGAGCCAAGCTGTCCCATGCTTCTTTGGCTGTTGCGGCATTTCGCACGTACGGAAAAATATGAGGTTCCAAATGCAGGCAGATGGTGGCCAATGCTTCCTGGTCTTGTTCCACTTCCTTAGATCCTTTCTCCGGAGTTTTCTCGACGAATTTATAAAGACGATCTCGCATAAGTAGCATTCGCATCGAAAATTTCCAGTCTGTGTAATTATCGATTCCTGATAATTTATTTATGGTCGAAACGGACTTTTCAGCTAACTGGGCCATGACCTAAAGAGAATAAAATATGTGCAGAGTGTAGTTGGTAGACGAGTTTAATTTGAAGTAATACTAGAAAAATATGGTTGCCTAGCTACTATACTCGTAAAATACGTTTGACGCAATAGTAACAATAGGTTCCATAGGTTATTAATGATGCGCACAGGTATCCAGATGCTGTGGATGTTGGTGCCGATCGTGATTTGTTACCTGCGCGAGGGCAGCGAGCTGGCGCGCGCGCCGCCGCACGAGAAGGCCATCCACGAGTTCGCGCTGCAGTGGCTCACCAGGGTCGGCCCTAAATACCCGAGGGTAAGGCAAAGATCATTCATTTTCATAGGGCCGCATTGATAAATTCCTCCCAAGTGTGAAATTGCTCTCAAAATGTATTTAAACACATACAAATTATACATTTTGAGTGCAATCGAATTGAGAGGGATTTATAAATACCGCCCATACAAAGTGCCCCCATTCTCGCGTGTTCCAAATTTAAAATTTCGAAGTAAAAGTTTACTGAAACATATAGCGGCTAAGGCTTGAGATCTGTGGACTTGAGCCTCAGAGGTGCCATTTTTTGAGCAGCTATCGTGCATCTACCAATGTATGATCAAAGGGGTAAGAAATATCACAGTTATGGAAAGCTCTCTGCGGAAACGAGGAGATCCAACGAAGAACTAAAGTAACCGAAATAGTTCGGAGAATCACTAAAGTGGCAGTGGGCAGGGAACATCGCTCGAAGAGCCAATGAGACCACGCACCGCAAGACGTAGCGTTGCTTGTCAAAATCGCGGAAAGCCGTTGGATGCGAAAAGCGCAGGACCCGTCGTTATGGAGATATTCAGAAGAGGCCTATGACCAGCAGTGGACGTCTTTCGGTTAGTATGACGATAAAAAATACCTTGACTTACTGCATTTTTAATGCGAACTATAGAAGGAAGAAAAATAGGTTCTTGAGAGCAAAATCTTACTTAAGAACAATCTTTCACTCGAGAGAAGGTTAGTACGAAAAAAAATCAGTACGACCATAGCGCCACAAAGTAAAACGTATCTCATAAAATAAGTACGCAGTACGCACGGCAGCAAGTTAGTCGTAACAAAACCAGTATAAGCTGTACGCTATAAGCGCCCGAAACCGCTTAATGCCAAAGTGTTATCATTGGTGTCCGACAGACTTTATTTTTTTACGGAGATAGCAGATGTGAATAAGAATGCAGTGTTTTTATAGAAGTCAAAATCTCTATTCATTTTATGTATTTTATTTTTGAATTATGTCGCGTCGTGTCACAAACCAAATGCATAGCTTTATAAAAAAAAAATAGAAAAAAAAGTGAGAAGAAGCCCATGCCTCATTAATTTATTACCTTACCTTTAGAATATAATGCTGTTTTTTTTTCAATCTTCAGGAATTCAAGACAATGATGTCTGAGTCAGCTGAACTGCGGATCAAGTTGGAGAATGCGTTGAAAGCGAGTCAGGCCAGCAACAAGCCAACTCGGCCTGCGCAGCCGCGACCCGTCTTCGAATCGCGACCCGTTCGCCCCACCATTCAGCTCAAGACTGACTTCAGCGATTTCAGATAAAGAAAACTCCTTATAAAAACTACCCGAAAGAAATATAATGTGGAACTTCAGTACTGCTCGTGAAGAACTTTTTGTCATACATCAGCATATTTTGAATAGGAAAATAAACTATTCGGTTTGTTGCTCCTTTACGACATAAAAAGAGAACAAGTAAACAGACTTACTTTCACATTAATAATGCGTAAAAAAATAGGACAGAAGCATGCTTTATGACTTGTCCTAATTCCACAGATATTTCCGGCAGGTCTTTGTACTAGTTAAGCAAATACGATACGAAACCAATATGCAAACTTTCTAACTATAAAATAGATCAGAATCTGCTTGGCGCAAGACTTTTGCAACTGATAATTCTTGAGAGCATTCCAAAATTTGTGAAGCTTGGCTTTGAAGTAACAGGGCTTAAGGATGTCTATCCACTAGAGCTGTGGGAGGTAGCTAAGCTGTAAGTTGGAAAATTCCAACCAATAAGATTGCTACATTTGACAAGCTAGGGAAATGGAGCAATACTATTGGTTGGAATTTTCCCAGCTAACAGTTTAGCTCCCTCGCACAGCACGGGTGGAAAACACCCTTCATCATCATCATATCAGCCGAAAGATGTCCACTGCTGGACATAGGTCTTGTGTTAATCCAATATAATAATTAGTAGATTTTTATTTAAATAAACAACAAAGGACAAAACATTTAAAGCCTTACCTTGCCTTAAAACCCAAATTGCCAAATTGTACGATTTGGGAAAGTTTCGATTAGCCTAGCAGCAATTCTCCTTAGGATTGTCAGCCAAAATATGTATGAAGTTCTCGCCAGCGCTGCCCAAGATCACACACAAACCTTTTAAAGTTGTAACTGTGTCCTTTTAAATAACAAGCTATTTACGCGGTCATCGTCATCATTATCATAACATCTGCCTCAAAACAGGAGGGTTATGATTTTCGAGTGGATGTATGTGTGTGTGCGTGTGTGTGTGTGAATAATAAAAAAAAATACTTTTACAACATGGGTATCAAACAATAGCTGGTAAAAACCTGATTCTAAGGTTTAAGCAAATGTAACAACATAACTTGACGTAGCAAAGCTGAAAACTAAAAAGTTTAAAATAAAATAAATATTAAATAACAAAAAACCCACCTGCTTAGCACAAGAGGAAAACAAGCTTAAATCAATGGATTTGGTAACTTTAATTGCATAAGATACTGCAGGCGGGGACGAACAAAATTAAGTCGTAAACATCCACAAAACGTTTTTGTTATGTAATAAAAAAAAATCATATACAGGGTGTTTGGTATGTTTGCAAACCTCTCGAGTGGTTGTTCTACCCAAAGAGATTTGAACCTCGCTACGAGCGCAGCGAGGTTAAAATCTCTTTGGTTCTACCCATGAAACTAGACAACTTTTTCTAAGGAACATAGGTCGAAACATCAAAAGTCATTTTTGACCAATACAGAATATGCTATCAGCTATTTACATACAGAATATGCTATCAGCTATATTTTCTATGGATCGTCGAAAAATTATTTTCGTATTTCGACCAATGTTCCTCAGGAAAAGTTGTTTAGTTTCATGGGTAGAACAACCATCAGAGAGGTATGCAGACCAAGGCAGACATATACCAGAGAGGTATATCGACTTACGTTTCTTGAGCAGACACAGAGAACCACCTCTAAAAATTCAGGTGTGAGTAAAAAGAAAACCTTGTATTACTGCCATACTCAGAGACGTCACTTAAAGTTAATCATTCGTTATGTCTCCTGCTGGCCTTTTCAGTTTCATTGAATAAGAAAGTGACAACACGAGACTTAATTAACGATTAACTTTAAGTGACGTTTCTGAGTGCGGCAGTTAGCACTTTAGTTTGCCAACTTCGTGCGCTACCTGCCTGCGGATTGACAGACGTTTGTTTTTATTTCATTATTCAGATTTGTCATATTTAATATTTTGTATGATTCATTTTTATGAGTTCTTATTCATAGCGTCAACATCATTTATGTCGAATTGATTTTATAAGGTTAACAGTGACGTGACGGCACGTGATTCCCCGCCCGCGTGATGTCTGACAATCTCGCCAGAACGAAGTTAGTTAATTAGTATTTTAGTATTGAATATTTTTTAAAATCTTTTTTGCTTTCAAGCTAGTTGAATACCTTTCGCTCAATAAGTGTCGCTAGATCTTTCTCTTTTAAAGTTAAGAGCCGTGCTCTTGTCGGTGGAGTAATCACCAATGTTTCCTTGTTTCCAATAGTTCCTTTCCTTCACCTCCTGATACGACTCCACCTGTACTTTCTATTTGATTTGTTCCATAAAGGACCATTTATAATAAAATATCTAAATTATCACCATACTTTTTTCTCAGTTTTCTTAGTTTATAAATTTTGATTTGCAGTGACGTGTGCCACGATACGAGTGATCTGTGCGACACTGATTGAGCGAACGAACTGTATCGAATATAATATTATGCTGAAAACACTGCCTAGTGATAGAAATAAAATAATAATAATAATAATGGAAATAATATAGAACTATTTATCAAAAAATTAAAATTAGTTTGTAAGTTTTAACAAATAACGATAAAGATATTATGTTAATCAAGTAATAATGAATTTTGTTTAATAAACCAACTGCGCAAAAAAGTCTTTCACTTATCAGTCTAATGACCCTGACGCCAACGAGGAGGGAAGAGAGTCCAAAACACAGAAATGCTACTACCACCCTGAAGAATGCGAATCTGCCCATGAAACTGAACAACTGTTCCCAAGGAATATAAATCGAAAAGTAAAAAAAAATGCCTCCGGTACAAAATGCTGAATCCGCTGGTGCAGTTTCTATAAGAATTTATTTTTTCTCTGGTTCCATGGGGAAAGATGTTCAGTTTGTTTTGTTTCATGTTGTATACAGCGTCTGACTATACTTGAGTAAGTATGGTACATATGACATGAAACTGAACAAATTTCCCCAACATTTTTGGTCGTCCCATACAAATTCCTTGTGCTATCAATACTGGAATTTCTATGTTTCTTGGGGAAAGTTGTTGTTGTTTCATGTCCTAAGTACCATACTTTTTTTCTACGACTTTTCGAAATATGAAAAAAGAATCGGCTTCATACAAATTGGACCATGTAACTTTTTTGCATATTTCCAAAACTCGTAGAAAACATCGTTGCATTTAACCCCCAGAAAAAGCCCTTAAAAGGATTGACACCCTGTTTGTTTAGAAAGTTACTATAAAGAAAAAACAATTCTATATATTTAAAAACTTTATTGGAATACGATTTTTAATCGTTACACTTAAAATCAACAAAGCTTAAACTCAATTTTATCATACTAAAAGTTTTTTTTTTACAATGTAAAGAATTCGAATGTTGAAACTAAAGTAAGGTTATCATGTAGGCATCTTTGCTTATTGTAGGTATACGAGTAGTTTATTTATCCGAATAAAATTTTCCTTAAGTATAAAACATTTTACCGTGACACAAAACAATTCATGGGAATTTGTTAAAATAAAAGGTAGGTAAAACTTAAACATAGGTTAAATTATACTGGAAAGTAACATGAAACATGAGAACATGTAGTACTTACAGTATCGTATAGGCATTTTCGTTTATTGAATTTTATTGAAGTTGTATATGTTATCTAAAATGGTTGGGGCTATAAATTTGAACTAATTAAAATATGCGTAGGCACATAAGTACAAAAAAAAATATCATTCCACTGATAATTTTCTTTTTTAAAACATGATTTTGTATATTTCGCAGGCAAATTATATAATTCATCGTTTTACATTATGCTTTGGCATTCTACAAAATGCCGAAAAATTTTTATAAGTCTACATAATAGTTTACATAATACCGCGGCATTTCACAAAACGGCACGTAATTCGTTCCTGGCACTCGCCAGCCGCTGCCGCGACAGGCTCGTTTCGTTCTATGATCCCTGCTCGGGATCGGTTAGGTTGGGTTTACCGTGGCTAAAGAACCTAAAATTCACCAGTAATCTAAATCCGTTTACAATCTGCCGGCGCCGTTTTACAATTTACCGACCGTTTACAGTTTGCCCGCCGTTTGTAAGCGGCGAATTATACGATTTGCCTGCGAAATATATAAAGCTTTTAAATTATCACACCGATATGTTGTTTAATCACCACCACCAGTGGGCTGACGGTGCTCTACATGATAAATAACTTATTAAATTTCAGATGTTCAATTGATCTTGAATAAGCTAAGTTTCTACTTTTTCACTTTCAGTCTCTTCAGTAGTTTTGGTATGTTTTGTCTTATCTGAAACAATATAATAAATTCATTTTGATTCAGCTTATGTTCTGTACCATAGTCGCAATTCGATGGAGTTTTCTTAAGGCGGTCGGAGAATACAAAACTTCATTAGTAATATTCCTTTGGCGGCAACATGCGGTAATTATTTTATAACCCATCACATCTTAGCTTAGCTTATCATAAATAGCGATTTTGCCAAAAAAAGGTATTAGCAAAAAGCTATATGGGATGTAGGGACAGCTTCCGAAAACTGAAATCACTGAAAGTTGGTCAGTTTCGTTGACTCATGCCCCTTTAGTCAACGAAACTGAACAACTTTCGGCAATTTAAACTTTCAGGAAATGAAAATAAAATATCGGCCTCCATACAAAATGTCCAATCAAGTTTGCAATTTTGTATGGAGAGGCTGATTTCTTTTTACATTTCTGAAAACTATAAGGACATAATTAGTCAACGAAACTGAACAACTTTCCCAACGAAAAATATGTTGGGAAATGAAAAAAAATTTGACGTCCATACAAACTGTTCGACCAGAGTGCTATGTTTCTTTGGGAAAGTTGTTCAGTTTCGTTGCCTGAGCCCGCCCTTTCAGATTTCGGTACACCGTCTCTTACACGTGACCACGTTAGCACGTAGGGTGCCAGTGCCATGTGACCTAAGGCACTGGCACCCTACGTGCTATTTTTGCGATGTATGTATTTGCTTACCCTTTCGTCTAAAAGCGGGTGGTAGAGTAGCCACGGTGAGATAGCCGGTGTGACCCGTGACGCTGGACGGCCAATTTCCCACTACGTAGCTCTTCTCCCTCTTGGGCCTCTCGTCCTCGGGATTGCCTTCACCCTGACACAACAAAAACATTGGGTTTAACTGGGGTATTTTAATGATGGTCTGTCCGACTTACCTCGTGACAGTGATAACTATAACAACAGACTGACTAATGTCTGATTTATGAAAGTTTGGTGAAATCGATTCTTGCACGGTTGCTAAACGCAGGCCTGTCAGACGCGGAAGCGGAGTGGACGTCCGACGTGGATGTATGAAGCCTATACGGATTGTAAAATGTATGAAGCCTGTACAGTCCGTTCAGTCCAATGCGGAGCTATTCGCTCCGGATCCGCTCCGCAACGCACTGGACCGACTGTATAGTATAGGCTTCATACATTTTACTGTCCGTCGCGGACATCCGTCAGACGTCCGCTCCGCGTCCACATCGCACTGATCAGACCCTTAAACTTGACAGATCTAAAAGAGATGCTGTTTAATTTCAGTCCAAAGGGAACAACTTATAACTTCTTTAAAACTTGCCAACAAACAAGCCTTAATTTAACGGTCGCGCTAGGAGGGACCCGATTGCCGTTTCACAGACGGTGAAAATGAGTCCAAAATGTAACAAAATCATTCATTCAACAACTTTGTGTATTTTGTGCATAATAAAGTATATATGGAATAATAAAAACACTGAAGCAAATAAGATCTGATACTTGATGCTTCTTGAAGCTGAAGCTGAAGTTATATTGAGAATCCTTCACTATCCAGCTAATACAGATGATGAAAATCCTATATCTTTTATCAAAGCCCATTTTCAATAAAAAAAAACTCGTAGCATATTCGTATGAAGTAGTTGAAAATAAAGACGTCACACAGCAAACAAAGGGAGCGAAAAATATTTAAAAGCCAGCCCCTTTTGAACATTTCTCCTAAAGGCCGGGGCATACTCAGCTTATAGCTGTGGTTAGCTTAAAGCTGATGAAACTGACTCATTAATGCGTCATACCATCATTACCTGCTCACTGCTAAACGTGTAAGATCAACAAATGTGAATTACGATACACCATTACGCACCTGCTGGCCCGATACGTGCCTGATGGGACGGTACTGACAAGCTCAACAATTATTTCGAAGTTTCTTACAACGGATAGAATAACAAACTATTCAACACTATCAGACTTCTTAAAGTACTCATTATTTTATATTTTCACATTCAAATGTAAACAGAATGACATAAAATTATAAAAATTTGATGTGCAGGCCGGTACTTGCAGCCATAAACCATGATTACGGGACGAATTTTTTGCAGACGTTAATATGAGTATGAATATATTACTCGGACTATAAAACTGAAAAAATTTCCCTAAGGAACATAGGTCGAAATACGAATAAAATTATTTGATCTCCCATACAAAATGAAGAGCGTGTATGAAAGGGCAATAAGAGTAGAAGATGAAAGGGAAGTATGTCAAGATCGTAGGAAGGATGTGGTCTCTGCCTACCTAGAGGTAGGCAGAGACCACCTCTTTCCTTCTTTGCCGTAGACGGCAACGAGACGTGATATGTATGTAGTACGAGTACCTACTATAACGTGTAAAACTGGATACAACAAACCTGAAGTTTCTGAGCAACTTAAAATTATCTTCCCGTAGAAACTGCATAAGAGATAAATTATTTTTTCGTCGACTTTCCTCAGGAAAAAGTGCTTAGTTTCATGAGTAGATTCTCGTGATTAAGGCTTGGTTTGGTATACCCTTTTTGTTACACCTTGTTTGAATTTTTTTTTTTGTAATTTACTAAAATACGTAGCTGCCTATAACAATGGTTTTTAAAATGACTCATTTACTTCATAATAACCAGAAAGCTTCTGGCAAAATAAAATAGAATGTAAATGGTGTAGTTAATAATATAAAATTTGTGTTCACAAGTATACTACCACAAGGGGGTCAGGGCACGAGGCGAGGCGTAATTATCGATGTCACGGCTCGACTCGACGCATCTCGAGTGTCGTCCTTCAAGCGAACCCGTCAACAGCCCATCATAGAGGTTACTCTATTTAGCTGTAGAAATATTGACAATACTTTATAAAACTCGTCTCACGGTTGCTCTCGTGATCTAGTGGCACATTATTAAGTAGGCTAAACCAAAAGCATCACGTGCTTTCTGAGACACAGAACCACGGCACCATTTTACTTTCCGGATCCTGCAACAGCCTTAGCAAACTGAGTGATTCATATTTTCCTTTAGCAGTTCCCCCACCGGGAACGAGCTTTGAACCTCCATATCTAAAGCCGAACGATCTAGACCACGCAGGCTGTTGTTATTTCTAGTACCTTATATTACTTCTATCTAATCACGAAAGTTTAGCGAAATCGGCCCTCAACAGTAGGTTACTGCTAGAGTTACTGCTCTAACTAAAGCGTTTCCGTGCTTCAAAAGATTAGATTAGATTTATTCATCACACATTTAGGGCCTGTCCGCACAGCGAATTTTATTCACGCGAATTTTTCCCCGCAATTCTGTAACACACTGAATCCTATAGGAATACCCGCACTGCGGCAAAAAAAATCGCGAGAATAAAATTCGTTGTGCGGACAGGCCCTTAAAATTTCTTTATAAATTCGTCTTTATACATCCATGTCAAATACAAAACAATGTGACAAACATAACACAATGTGTGTGTGTTAACACATGTATAAAACAATGTGTTGTATATTCACATTGTGATCGTCAAAAAAAAATTAAATATAAAATACAGAAAATATAAAATGTCAAGTACAAAGATGTACATAAAATATAAATCTACAATCCAAAATGTTAATTACTAATAACAACATTGGAAGACGTCTTTAAACTCCTGGACTGGAAAGGACTTGGCATCAACATCAATGGCGAGTACATGACCTACCTTCGATTTGCCGACGATATTGTCGTAATGGCTGAGACCCTGGAAGATCTCGGCACGATGGTCAATATCCTCAGTAGAGTTTCACAACAAGTGGGTCTTAAAATGAACATGGATCAGACGAAAATTATGTCTAACGCCCTTGTTGTACCCACTCCACTCAAAGTTGGAGACTCTATGCTCGAAGTTGTCGATGAGTACGTATACCTGGGCCAAACAGTCCAGCTGGGTAAATCCAACTTAGAGAAAGAGGTTACTCGTCGAATCCGACTCGGATGGGCAGCGTTCGGAAAGCTCCGCAATATCATCACGTCCAAAATACCGCAGTGTCTCAAGACGAAAGTCTTTGACCAGTGTGTGTTGCCAGTGACGTGGCCGCTCACGATGGGCCTTATCAGAAAGGTCAAAGTCACCCAAAGGGCTATGCTCGGAGTCTCTCTGCGCGATCGAATCAGAAATGAGGAGATCCGCAGAAGAACGAAAGCAACTGACATAGCCCTGAGAACCGCTAAACTGAAGTGGCAGTGGGCAGGGCACATCGCAAGAAGAACCGATGGCTGATGGGGCGTGAGGGTTCTAGAGTGGCGACCACGTACCGGAAGACGAAGGGACGAAGGAAGATCTGGTCAAGGTCGCGGGAAGCCGCTGGATGCGAGCAGCGCAGGACCGGTCGTCATGGAGATCTTTAGGGGAGGCCTATGTCCAGCAGTGGACGTCTTTCGGCTGATATGATGATAATGATGATGAATAATAATTTACAGAAAGCACTTTATTAGAGCTCCTGCACACGACCGAGAATCGGTGGCCGATTTTTTGTCGGCATCCCGCTCTGACGTGTTATCACCTGAATCTTCCGTCCTTGTCCTGGCCGATAATCGCCCACCGATTCTCGGTCGTGTGCGGGGAGCCCTTAGAGCATGAAATCGAATAGGACAGGATGAATGATAAAAGCGTTTAATTCGACTAAGCTAAAAGGACCATAATAATTTTGCCCAATTTAGCTTACAATTATAAAATACGATAGATACGAGATTCCGGTTGCAAAAAAGCTCACACTTGATAATGTTACATTACTTAAGTCTCTAGCTGCCTTTTTCTTACTAAATAATAAAAAATCATCTCTAGACTTAAAGGAGAATTAATTGTAGCGTGTTTTTGTACCTAACGTGCAATAAATCCAGTTATCTTTGGTCATAGGCCAACAAGACCTTTAAATACCTTGAATTTTTCTTGTTTTCTATGCTACTAACATTAGATTAAGTTATACTAACAATTATGAGTGTTACTTGAATGTTACTTGAAATAAATGATTAATAATGAATATCCATAATGGCTCCCGTGTGGTGCCGACAAAGAATAGTACATACCCGTGCGTGTAATAATAGGCTACTAAGGGTTATAAACTGGAGGTTGAGTAACAGCATCCTCTAGTGTATCATACCATCTTACTTACTGCGGTCACCTACAACCGCGGTCCATGGCGCCAGCCGTAACGCTGACAAGCGAGGTGACTGGTACTTCCCCTTCACATTTTTCCAGCAAAAGCTAGAATTCATGGGGGGCTCTCTGTCCTGTAGTGGAGTGAAATAAGGGATGGAAGATTTTCAAAATTTTTTACTAAGCTTTAACTTTCATCCCTTATTTAACCCCCTTGGGGCATGAGTTTCGGAAAATCCTTTCTTGAGTGGTGTTTGTGGCAATGCAATAAATTAGCATACTAAATTTCACACCTATAGCTAAAGCGGTTACGGATAGACGTCAGTCAGTTAGTCAGGACATGTTATTTTATTGACATTTTAGTGAACTATACTCATACCAAGTTTGACACTCGAATTACTAACCGTTCTGAGGATAGAGCAAAAGAAAAAAAAATACGTTTCTTGTATGGCGAACCCCTTATTTTTTAACATTTTAAAATTTTAATTTTAAGGTGATATATTTGTTTTAAAAGTACATATTCTGTGAAATTTTCAACCAGCTACCTACTCGTATGTCGATTCAACAGATACAATTTTCAACCTAGTAAAAATAACACATTTTCGACATTATGCCCCACTGTGCATCTCAGTCGCGTCCTGCTGGGGAGCACCACTTCTAATTATGTTACCTATGGGTATGTACTTGACTCCTGCCAAGTTCATCCCAGCAGGTTTAGGTGCAAGGTACCCCATATAATACAAGCCATAGAATACATGACAAGCTCAGCCTTAGTGATCCTACTAACGTTGTTTTATCTAAAATATTGAAACTTTCATATGTTTTTGTGTTATTGTAAATTTTAATATAGTTATTTAAATTTAATTAAAACTTGATACTGCCAACATCGTTTGTCATTTATTGTAGATTACTTCGTTTTTTAATTGAGAAAAGTGCCACATTTAATGTAAAAAGTGGTTACGAAGTTACTCCCCCCTCTCAAGGTTATCGGCAAACTTGCTTGCAACTTTTAAAAGTTACTTTTGCCTATCAACAGGAAGGAGATCTGCATGCTAGGTATTGTCCCAGGCTATATTTTTGTAATGACAAGGCTAGGCGGCGGTGGCGCCACGAGGCTTGTAATTAGAGACCCGCGGCGTGCCACAGATGTCCCCTCTTATTTGGTAAAATTACTAAACAATACTTCAGTACTTTCTATTTAGACAATGCGGTACTGTCTGCACTCAGATGTGATCAAAGAGCGTCTTTTATTAAGAAAATTCTATGGTTTTTAAACTAAACACTTAAGTTAAGCTACAGGGTCGTTTTTAGATTTCCGAAATAGTATTTACTGCGAAAACTAAATTTTAAGTTACTTAATAAAGACTATTTCCCATGCGCTTGCAATATTTAGTAGAGTTTGGTTTGATCAAGTTGTATTTTTACCTATGTATTTGAATTGCGAGGACCTTGACTAAGTTGTGGTGATGATTACACTAATTTAGATGTTCTGTGCCGGAGTGTAGCTAACCGCAGCCTCGGTTCGACCCGAGACCTTGACTTGCTACTTAAAAAATATGCCATAACTTGTCATCTTGTAATACTATACTACTAATCACGAACTCTACATTAACCTAACAAAACATCCCGCAAGAAAAATAACCCCCATGACGCTAATTTGCGAGTAGGTAACAATAATAATGATTGCAGAACATTAACAGAGATATCAAGCCATTAACCGTTTTAAAACAACATAATATCGAAGGCATCGCAATATGCGCACGCACCGCAATTACGTAACATAAATTCAAAGTTGGAACGCTCGTGATCGATGGGACCGTTGGGTTCGGAAACCCAACAAAACCATGTCCAGTTGTTATAGGTTTGATTTATGGCCACAATTTAACAAAGTACCTAAATCACTCCGTTAATTTTGGTTGAAGCATTTAAGACATCATTACAGTTATGGACCTACTTATTAATCTATTAGGTACAATATTTAGATTTTAAGTTTCGGTAACGTCAATAAAGATAACGTTTACCTACATGACCGACCATAAAATAGATAAGGTACTAAAATAAAAATAAACATTAAAAGATGCCTTCTAATACTACCGCTTATACCAACATAAAACCCAGATTAAAACATAAAACCCTCATGCTGTCAACACAGAATTTAACCTCTCCACTGGATGACATGGACAAAAAAGAACATAAAATGAAATAAGAAGAGTAACGAGCAAAGAGGCGCATTAAGAATTCAGATAAGAGAGATGGACGAGCACTCAACGGCGCGCGGCCAACTTTATTATTTATTGACACTTAAAATAATTACCTATTGGCCCGTGCCGAAACGTGGTCGTAGACCCAGAAGTCGAAAACCCAGACGTCAGATAAGGAGGTACGCTAAAATACCTAGAAACATCTCTACTATAGAGGATTCCACGAAAGAATGTGACGATTGGTAAAAGTACGATGTATTAAGTAGTATATAGCAGTATGTAAGTAAGATGTATTAAAAATGTGGATATTACTTAGTTAACAAGGTAACTGTATGTTAAACGATAGTCGATAATCCAAAGATTTTCAGTGATTTGCGTATTTCAAAATAGTGTGCATCACGAAAAAATAAATCATTTATTTTTTCGTGATGCACACTATTTTGAAATTAATATCAACACATCGAGTGAAGTGTTGAGGTTGTTATTAAATAAAATAAACGGGAACTCGAAGAATAGTGATTTTAGTAATTTCGTTATTTGGAAACTAATAATTACTACATGTTGTTTTGTTAGCAGTTGTATTATAGAACTAGTAGGAAATGATTGGGCTCGTATGAGCATGGTTCTGAGAAAGGATGCGGTTATGCAAATGATCGGATCGAAAAGTGAAAAAAGTGGCGATAAAATGAGCGAGCTGCCAAAACCGTCGAAACGAAATACAGTCTTTATCGGCGAGGCATGTACCCTGTCGCCATAAACGTCGGCGGGTGATAAACACCGCGGTGAGGATTTAGACGTCGGTCCTCGCGCGTATAACAAATAAATAAAAACTCTTAAAAGATATCGTAAAAAGCGTCGGTAGCGGCCAAAACACTTGTTTCTGATATACTGCACGCACGTGCCTTTTGAGCGTAATTTAGGTAGTATGTTACCTATTTATGTTACAAAACCCGTAACAAAACCCACATAATCTATACATATAATAAAATCGTAAATTCGCTGATTCTGTACATTGAAAATTATCGCGAAAGTATGATCTAAATAGGGTGCTGGCTGCAATTTGGGTATATGATTTGCTCATGATTCATCTCAATACGAATCGATTTGGTCCTAACAAGTTTTTCTGTGCGTCGCTGCGTTTTTGAGTTAAAGCAAATAATAAAAATATGATTTTTTTATTAATTATGTTTTTTTGTCTGCCTTTGTTGCTGCTGTTTAAAATACGTATACGAAGTAGTGGATTTTTGCATTTTGAAGCGCTGTAACTTTACAATGCAGGGCTATTATGGTGGCAGACCATTTTTCTGGGGTCCTATACATTGTGTTTAATCGATTTTCTGGGGTCCTATACAGGTGTAAGTTTCATTGTCAAATTTCAAAATTGTTAAATCTTAATTCCTCAAAAACGCAGGGGTGTGGATGTCTGCCAATATTTTTTGTATCTTTTAGAGGATGATACAGGTGTACGTTTCATTGTCAAATTTCAAAATAGTTAAAACCTAATTCCTCCAAAACTGAGGGGTGTGGATGTCTGCCAATATTTTTTGTATCTTTTAGAGAATGATTCTTATCAACAGTCAAAGAGGCAGATATAAGCAAAAAATATAGAATTTTGTCAGTCAGCACCCTTACTAATCCGGGGGGTCACAAAAAAGGTAAAAGAACCATTTCGGGTCATTTTTGGAATTTTTGTCTGTTGTGTGTTCGCGATAAACTCGCAAACCACTAAACCGATTAAAACGGGGTTCTTGAAAAATATTAAGCTTATTTTTTTGCAACATTTAAGCTTGGTTTCATTGCAATCGGTTCACACAAACAGAAAATACACGTATGCAAAGTATGAAACGCCATGTGCACCACTAACTCAAAAACTACTGAACCGATTCAAACGAAACCTTCAGTTATGTATTTTAGTTACTTTCTTATAACATATAAGCTATTTTTCATAGCAATCGGTTCATTCAAACAGAAGACACGCGAAGGTTTTAGTTGCGGCACCAATAACTCTCAAACTACTGAACCAATTCAAAGGGCGTTTTCAATGACGTATTTGGCTTATTTTCATACAACAAATAAACTTTATTTCATTTCAATCGATTCACTCAAGCAGAAGATATGTGAAGGTTTAAGTGGCGGCGCCAATGACTCACAAACTACTGAACCGATTTAAACGGAGTTTTCAATAACATCTTTGGCTTATTTTCTTGTAACATCTAAGCTTTAGATCATAGCAATCGGTTCACTCAAACAGAAGCACGAATACGAATTATTAAGCGGCCTGCGCACCAATAACTCACAAACTACGGAATCCATTCAAACGGGATTTTTAGTAGTAACGTATTTGGCTTACTTTCGTGCGATATATAAACTTTGTATCATTGCAATGGGTTTACTCTAACAAAGGATAAACAAAGTTTTGTGCGGTGGCGGCACAGACCTAGCAAAAGCGCGCTAACGCTTACTAGGTGGCGGCGTCAATAACTCACGAACGCATTCGTTTTCAAAAACGCATTAGGCTTAATTTTTTCAACAAATATGCTTTTTATTGCAAACGGTTCTCTCAAACAGAGGATAGGCAAAGTATCATGCGACGGCGCCAATAACTAGCAAACCACTGAACGGATTGAAAAGGGATTTTTTATTTTATATTTGGCTTATTTTTAGGCAACATCTAAGCTTTCGATCATCGCAATCGGTTGATATGCGAGTACAGAATTTCAAGCGGCGAAGCCTTTTTTTATGATCCCCTAGATAATATTTTTTGCAAAAATTTTCTAAGCTCAGAATCAGCGAGTTTACGATTTTATTATATGTACTAGCTGTTACCCGCGACTTCGTCCGCGTGGATTTTATGAAAAAACAGAACTCGATCTCAACTGAAACATATTTTACGGAATGCTTCCGAACCTTAAAAAGAAGAGTGAATGGGTAGCGAGGAGGTATTCATAAAAGTCAAAAAAGTCCCTATCCATCCCCATCTACCCCTATCTATCTCTTTTTACCCCTATCCCCATTCATCATTACCTATCCTTTTCTATACCTATGTATCCTTTCTCATCCCAATCTATCTCTATCCTGCCGTATCTATCTGTATCTATACCTTCCTGTTCCTGTATATCCCTATCTGTCCATATGTCCCCACCGCTGTCCACACCGATGTCCACACCGCTGTCCCCACCGTTGTCTCTACGCCTGTCCCCAATGCTGTCCCTACCCCTGTCCCCACCGCTGTCCACACCACTGTCCCCATAACTGTCCCCTTCCCTGTCCCCACCACTGTCCCCACCGCTATACTCACTGCTGTCCCCACCGTTGTCCCCACCCCAGTCCCCCCAGCGTAACAGACAGACAGACAGAGCTACTTTCGCATTTATAATATTACTCGTAGTTTGGAAGTTTGCCCACATCTTCGTTCGCGTAAAGTTTGGACGTTTACCGTATACACAAACAACTAGACCAATTCAAACGAGGTTTTCAATGATGTATTTGGCTTACTTCCGTGAAACATATAAGCTTTGTTTAACTGCTATCGGTTCACTCAAACAGAAGCTACGTTATTGAAAATCTTGTTTAAATTGGTTTAGTAGTTTTTGAGTTAAGGGCGTTGTTGATTGAAACATCGCGTATCTTTTGTTTGAATGAATTGATTGCAATAAAAAAAAAGCTAATATGTTGAATGGAAGTAAGCCAAATAATATGTAAGTCGGTTCAGTATTTTATGAGTTATTTGCACCGTCGCTTAAAATTTCACGAATCTTATGTCTGAGTGAAACGTTTGCAACACCTAAGCTTATATTAAAGGAAGTAAGCCAAACAAGTTTTTGAAACCCTCGTTTAAATCAGTTCAGCTGTCTGTGTACACTGTAAAAGTCCAAACTTCACGCGAACAAAGTCGTGGGCACAGCTAGTATAAACAAGTAATTAGGTTAAAAGTTAACTACACAAAGATTTATCATACAAGACATAAATAATGCAATACTTAATATTTTTAAGGTTCTTATAATGTGCACAAAAACTTTTATATTTAAAGTAGTTATTTACTTTCTTCAACCGTTCGTTATTTTGCGACCTATATCACTCCAAGTAATATAACTTACAAAATCAATTATATTACATGCATATTTCATCAAGGAATGACCATAATAGTGGTATCAAAGGACATAATAAATAAAGTAAGTCTTCGAAGTAAGTAGATTTACATAACGATTAAGGCTCTCGCGACGTAAATCAGTCGTCCCATTACGCGGCCATCTGTCAATAATGAGAGCACATGAATCACGCACACTGATATCTGTTGTAATGAGTTGTGCTTGATCGCTTTGCACGTGCGACCATCAATATTTGACAGCTGAAACACTCAAGATAGGAATATACATTTTGATACAAGTGTGATTCAAGGCTTGATTGCGCCTGAGCTTTAGGAGAGGGCGTAAAGGAGCCGACAGTTAAGAGCTTCATACGATAATTTTCAACTTACTTTCATGGAAGAAAAATAAAAAAATACAAACTTATTACAACTGGAACGAATGTTCGTAGGCTACCAGTAAGTTTCAAACGAAAACCTCTTCTGCTTCACTCAAAGATGGACCACGGCGTGAAAATCTAGTAAAATGCAAACGAATATGGAGAGTGTGAGAGATGTTACTTTGAGAACGATGTTCAGTGTTGGTACGACCAGCACCTATTGATCGCTCTTATTTATTTTCTCAAAATATTTTTCGCATACCTTTAACTTATATGTGACTTTTAAAAAGTTCAGATAATGATGACAGTTGTTTGTTATTTAACATTTTACAAACAGCACGTTACAAAACGTATCCTTGAAATTGATTATATTTGACACTTTAATTTTAAACATTTAAACACTCACATCATGTTTCGATCGTACGTGAGTAAGATTAATATGTATACTAAGATGGGTAAGAAGTTAACGATTTTAGCCTTTTTAAGCACTTGGAATAGATATTATTAACAACAGTGTAGATTTTTATAAAGTAACTAGCTTGTGCCCGCGACTTCATCTGCGCAGGTTTATAAATTGTAGCCTATGTGTTATTCTGATGTATAAGCTATATTATTGTAAAGTTTCATTAAAATCTATTCAGTAGTTTTTACGTGAAAGAGTAACAAACGTACATCCATACATACATGTTTACAAACTTTCAGTTTATAATATTAGTAGGATAGGATAATAGGCAGCGGTAGTTGGTATAATAGCGGCTAAATGTAAGCAGATTTATGTATTGTGAGCTTTTATTAATCAAAACGATGAATGGGCCGATATGCCTATCGTAATGAAAAGCGTTGTATTAATGGACCTTGATCTAAGCCCGGGATCAGATAGCGCAAATTACTCAAATAATAAACTTGACATTGGCTGCATGACTTTCATTCATGGGCTTAATATTATGAACATAAAACGATACTTCATTGAGCGCACGTGTGGACGAATGGACCCCCGTGAGTTGATAATGCGATTATATGGCGCAATCGATCGATTATCACCATTAAGCATATAGCTTGTAGATACGAAATCAGGGCAAAAAACTAAAGTATACTATTAGTCCAGTCGATTAACGTCTTATATCGCCTTTACGTGGGCACGCCTTATAAATGCACCAAATTTTTTCCAGGTACTAGTTAGGTAAACAGCTCTCTATTTTTGATAGGAGCCAATTCTTGAATTTTCAATGGAAATTATCCAGGCACTATATCCTATCGACATAAAAGTGAAACACCACAAATCTGTATGTACTTACAGCTTCGAACCAATCAGTTTAAACGTTTTATTTTAGTGCACTAAACTTTTGTTCAACGTCTTTTGTGACTCTAAAATTATAATAATTTAATTGTTTCACACCAATATTGGATGAAAAAGTTGTACTACGTAACGGCAGAGATCACTTAGAATATCTTTCTAAAATTAAAGGTTTTATCCTTTTAATATGAAATTTATCGCATATAGATAAGTGATTAATTTTCTGTCAAATATGTACAAATCTTAAAAAAGTACTTTTTAAAAAATTTGCATCTCTTGTTAGTACTTTTTTGATCGAAGGTGAATTATTCGACAACTATCCCATCTTACTTCACGGGAAGATTCACTTCCTTCTGCATTAGAAAAAATCTGCGAATGTTTGATTCACCAACCCGTAAACTCTTTGCCGTGCCGAGGTTGCGAGTTAGAAGTAAGCAAGTTAGCGAACAACTCATAAAATATTATGTACTCGGTGGTTCACTAACTAAGCCCACGCTTTCACCGGGTGTGAATGTCAAATCCCAGTGACATTATTAAATAGGGATCGAGCGAAATTAATGTCGGGAAGTGTTTGCTTTATATCAAAATCCTTTTTGTTCCGGCCATTTGCTTTTTAAAATATATCCATGCTAAGTCCTTCCGATTACGTTTATGCAATCAATCATGATAATGTGAACGCGATCAATGCGTAGTCATCGAAAGATAATGAAAGTTTTTAAAGAAAAGAATGAGCTAGACAGTCGATGTGAGTTATGGTTTTTGAAGAAAAAAATTTAATCACATTTTCATATTAATTTACTGGTGGAAAAATTACAGGCGGGCGAAGCCGCAGGTCAAAAGGTTTGTGATTAAGATTCTATATCTTTTAGTAAATGTCTACAAATCTCTCAGGTGGTAGATCTACCCATAAAACTGAACAACTTCCTCTAAGGAACATTTTCTGTTGGAGTCGAGTGTCAGAAAAAAATCACAGATATATGATGAAATAAAAAGAAAAACTATCACAGCTAAGGATGTGATAAAAAATCGTTAAAAACTACGGAACCCTATACTGCGCGTGGCCGGTTTCTTTTTGTATTTCAAGTTATGTTCCTTAGGGAAAGTTGTTCAGTTTCATGGGTAAAGCAAAAACCTGAAAGGTTTGCAGACCTTCACCAAAGACCCTGTATAGCTTGTATTTTTGTAAATGGCATTGAAAATAAGTACCTACTTCGTACGAAAAAAAGCTTTAAAATTCGTTTAAATCTTTTACATTGATATACAGTATGGGACCAAAAACTAAATATCAGCTGTGTCGTGTATTGGTTTTAAAAATGTATTCTGTAAAAGCTAATTCTAAATTAAAGTTTATGAACTTAAAAGGTGAGAACAACGGTTGGTTTTAATATTTGAAATACCTACTAACATTTAATGATATAGTATTTATATGTAACTCAAAAGACGATTTAAATAATAATTTTATATTTACATTTTACTTGCATATCGTACTTTATCGTTCTGTAAAACCTTAGCCACGAAAGAATTACTCTCAAGTTCTCAATGTATGCAGTCTTCGTTGATTGTGGTAAGAGGCTGATGCTGCAGACGAAAGTTCAATTTCGTAAGATGTGTGAGATGTTGTATGTAGAGCATGAAATTGCGACGATATTAAGCGAGGGCATGATTGGACTTTACTTTTCAACTTAAGTAAGAAACTGACGCTTTAATACCTTCGTTTCAATTTTAAATTTTATCCTACTATAAAATCCGTTCGCTAAAATAGTGTCGCTACATCATCACTGCTCTAGCTCAGTTTCCCGTTAAATTTCCTATACACTGGCGAACCTTAAAAAAAAAAACTAATAAATAACAAACACAAACGTAGATTACGCTTTTCCCTTTCGGGGAGAGAAGAGGATTGTCTTATTAAAAAAAAAATACAGTGTCAGTGCACAAACTTTAGCATGACACTCAGGCTTCACTCAGGCAATGAAACAAAAACGAAAAGAAGAAAATTTTAAGAAACAATGGATTAAAATTAACGTCCTATAAAATTTTTGTACTTACTGATAATTTTTTTCATAATTCGACTCATATTTCTTAGGATAACTTCATGATCAGATTCATGGTCTGCATACAATAAAAAATTACGCGCACTGAAAAAAAGGTGACCCAGTCACAAAGAGCAAGTTAGTTACATACTTAGGTTAGATAGTTAGGCTTAATTTTTTTGTACATTCAAACATATTTGAAAGAGCGCGTGGGTTTTTATTGTCGCTTCTTTTTATCCCACCATGGCGCCAGTTTGTATGTGAAGCGATGTAGTTTTGCCGACTTCATTATGATATTTTAATATTATAGATTAATAAACTATTTGTAATATCCATTTCAAATATGAGTTAATGTGAGGCGCAAATATTCCTCAATTTTATTCTTAACTGAGGTTTATGTGAAAATCCTCTCTTACATGAGCTAGTACGAAGTGCAAACGTCAACTCACCGATCTGCGAAAGAGTTTCGTCAGTATTATATTACTCTATGGTTTCGTATAGTTTTATTTTTTACTTTCGAGCGGAGCGAGAAAGGTATTGTATTCGTAAAAAAAAAGTTTTTCTAATTTTCTTAAAAATGTGTTCTACGAGTATATCACTTATACATCGTAAAAAACAAGTCTCCCAAAAATGTCCGTCCGTCGGTCAGTCGGTCTGTCTGTCACGCGTTGGCTTAGCGGCTAAAAGAATGGTCCGATTGACACTATATTTTGAATTTAGGAGGTTTATGCAAATCCATCGAAGGGTTCTAAGTGGTTTCTTGCTGGCTCTCATTTTGAGGGTAGCTGTCATACAACGAAAATGAAAAATTTAAATTTTCTCAAAAGCGGCTCAAAGAATCTTAATGAAACTTTGCATGACCAAGCATCTCCATGTAAGATATCTTGCGCCAGTATCAATTGATCTGTGTAATTTCATATAAGGGGTGTTCCTGTGCCACCAAATCGTGAATATGTGATTTACCCAACATTGGTTGCATTGAGTTTATTAAAATTTTCTATAATATTAATCCTGGATTGTTTTTCTACCTGACTGGATATTCTTTATGACTTTTTTGAATAAAATTTAATACACAGGGTGTACCAAAAACTGAAAGGGCTTGCTCAGTAGACTAAACTGAACAATTATCCATAAGGAACATGTGTTGGGAAATTAACAAAATCTCCATGCAAGTATCCTACGGTAGTATCCATTGATATGTGAAAATTTATATAAAGGTTGTTCCAGTACTACCAAGAAATCGTTTGAGGTTTGTTTGTTTTAATGTTTTACAATTTGAATTCTGAATTGATCTGTATATTGCATTCGAACATTTTTTTGGAAAAACGTAAATAAAAGTTTGTTTTTCCATACTATGTGTATGGCATTACAAATTTAAGTTTGCGGTTGATAGTTTTTCCTTGAGTATTGCGAGAAAGTGCAGTCCTGCTGTACCATTTATTCATAGTTTTTTCGTATAGTTTCGTATTTCTAATGACTTGCTGCCAAAAAATTATGTGATTCTATCATGATTACGTAAATCTTATCGTGTACCGTTTAACCAAAATTAAGAAACCCGCACGCAGTTGGCTACCTAACCTGGGGGACTAAAGCTGACTGGAGCGGAGAAGCGGACTGGTTATCGGACCTCTGATAATCAGAGGGCACCGTTTTTAGTCAGAGTTTTCAAACCTTCAAACAACCTCGGCTTTGGCTCGATGACAACTATCAGTAACAGTAGCCTCGTTCAACCGATTATAGGGGTATCTAAAGTAATAGTAAGGGTGATGCAGAACAAATTTCTATATGATTTGCTCATGTCTGCCTCTTTGACTGATGATAAGGAGCATCCTCTAAAAGATACAAAAAATATTAGCGGACATCTACACCCCTGCGTTTTTGAGGAATTAAGTTTTAACTATTTTGAAATTTGACAATTTTACGTACACCTGGCAGACTATGACTATATGATTAAATAGTACAATGTATGAAACCCCTGAAAAATGGTCTGCCACCATAATAGCCCTGCGTAGTACAGTTACAGCGCTTGAAAATGCAAAAATTCACTATTTCGTCCCGTGATAATGCAGAGCCCTGCATGTCTGCCTCTTCGATTTTCTACATCTTCAGAAGTATTTCAAACAGGAGCCACAAAGGCAGACAACAAAAACATTATTTAGTATCTCTTATTCTTTTTTTTTGCAAAAACGCAGCGACGCACAGAAAAACTTGTAAGGACCAAATCGATTCGTATTGAGCTGATCTATCATCCCTATTAATATGAATCATGAGCAAATCATATACCCAAATTGCAACTATAAGGAAAACGCTCGAATTGTAACGATAACAGCGGTAACCCAAAAAAGTTCTGTAACCACTATTACTGGGAGACCGAGCTTCGCTCTATAATACACTTAACATTAAAATATCACCGGGTGAGCAAGCTATAGTAGCCGCCAACAAATGGCGCTGTAGAATTCTTAAAAACACGGGGAAACCTAATTTTTCCAGACATGAGACCTAGCTAGATCGATTTTTTGCTCCTGACAACTCCCGTATGGTAAATTCATCGAAATCGTTAGAGCCGTTTTCGATAAACCGATTACAAATATATACACAAATATTGCTCGTTTAATAGTTTAGGATATTGCAGAGCGCCCTATCTAGGTGTCGCAAAACCAAACGAAATAATGAAAGGCTATATATATATATATAGTAGTCAAGCGACGTTCCAAGTCTCTTATGATGATAATAATTAATCATGTATCTTTTTAATTGTAGTTTGTTCGTTGACGACAAGCGCATCGAATGACGCGAAAATGCTTTCACGTAGAGATTTTCTCAGGAACCATTTTATGAATGAGCCTGGACGAGTCACGAGCGTATTGTGACGATTTTTTGTCGGGTCGTGACGCTTGCCTTCCGTGTCGGAGGTCGGCTGGAGGGGCGTTTGTCCACTATCAGAAGCCAAAGCAAAAAAGACATAACCATGGTTTGAAAATTATGTATTCATTTGAAATTGCCTCAGAAGCACAGATTTTCTAGGTAAGGTTTATCTGCACTTTTGCAAGGTTCCAGTGTTTAACTAGCCTAGATACATATTACTGCTACCTATTAATACCTAGTAGGTAGAAAGATAACCAGTTTTCTTGAGTGTGCTCGTAGTTTGGCTGTTTTTAAAAAGCAGCAAGAGTCATCACCGTTCTCGTTTACGCCAACCGCGTAACTCCAAGAGTTACAAATATTCAAACACACCAATGCAACCTTCGCGTTTACCATATTAGTTCGATTTGAGTGATGTGTGGAACTTATATTTACTACCTATGTATATTTTTCGTATAAAATAATGGCAAATAAATTGCTTATGTATTGCATTACGTATCTAAAATTATTCTAGATTTTCCTTAAAATTTCTTGTCCTGGGTAAATATTAGCCTAGAGAAAACATTGGCGTTATGCAGATAAGACTCGGTGCTATGTTTATATTTAATGACCTGAATTTACCTGAATGAAAATGTCCGAGTTGTCGTGATGGCCCAGTGGACAAGCCCGCGGTCAGCCGGGAGCCGTGTCGTGACCCGGGTTGGTTCATCAGTCACGAGTCTGTCCATCTTTCCCTGGCTCCCGAATCACAGTTACCCTTTATATCGAATTAGAAACAGCCACACAAAAACCCCCACAAATAAATACATTTATAACAATCCAACCGCTTCGTCTATTGTTTTGATAACCGTGCAATCACGATTTAAATTTTGAAAGGTATAGTTTTATTGTTTGATCAGTAAGATACCGTGATAAGAAAGATACTTTTACCTCAATAATAGAACCGTTTTTCCCCCGAAGGGTAAAAAACGGATATTTAGGTTTCTGCCGAAGCTTGAACCATATTTGAGATTACACTCCCGTATCTCAGCCCGTTTCACTCAGATTTCATATCGTGCAGCGCCCTCTGTCGACTATTTTGGTTACTAAGGTTCCCCCCACGCCCGTCACAAGCGCCCGGCTGTTTTTTGGTCAGTACCTTCAAATTAAGCCGGCAAGGCCTTCAGGTATGGTTCAAGCTTCGGCAGAAACCTAAATATCCGTTTTTTACCCTTCGGGGGAAAAACGGTTCTATTTAGGTGTTCGTGCCTTCGCTTGAACCATATTTGAGACGTGTTTAACTTCTGACGGCGCTTTGGCGGGCGTACTGTGACCTGTCTCATTTAGTAAAATTTGTCTTTAATGCGTAATTTATAACAGAGTTAATTTAAGAATTTTAAATTAGTATTTTTAAATGTAATCAAACAGTCTTGTCGAAACTTTCTTCATAATAAATAGGACTCACGAAACAAATTAGTAAAAGAAAATCTAAATATTTCATTTTCTTGTTTAGATTTTCTAGCGTTGCACACAGTAGCAATACTTTATTTTTATTTTTAATGCTAATAATAATAAATTGTATAGATAATTTCGAATAATTGTAAGATTACAAACAGCGAATATTGAAAAACTACAGGCAATTTGAGATGATGCTGACCTGTTGACCTGTCAAATCTTTCCTAGAAGGAGTTGAAACTCTCATCAATGCTTTTCCCTGCGTTCAGTAATCAATCACTACACCAGACGCTTTGCGACCATGAGTCGTGAGTGAGTCGTTTATCTTATTACCTACAATGAGCGATTGAAAAATAGTATATTACAGTTTAGTATGTAAATATGCAGTATATGAAATTTCTCTTACGACAGCTCTTTGATTGTTTATTTAATGCTAAATTAAATATTTTAGACTCACAACTTGAAAAAGTTACTTAGGTATCGCCTGCAGATTACCACCAGTCTGAGCATCCGACTTGTTTGCGGTGGTTAGTGCTCTAGACGGTATGCGTCAGATTATTCACGCCCAGCGCTAATGGCTAGAACACCTCATTGAATTCGTGAAATGACTACAATGCGAGTTATTTATCAGGGAAATCTGGTAAGGTAAATATATAAATTAAGCAACGACAGTTACAGGAAATGCCCAAAGTATAACAAATACAAAATTCTTAGATAAATCTATAAACTCCAAATAACAGTGACAGGAAATTCCAAGCGTATAACAATGGATACGAAAAGCTTTCAAGGTAAGAAAATAAAAATTTCGGTCTATATCCATAAATTGAAGTAGTCTGCAATGGGAGCCGTATGAATATTCTAATTGTCTAATCGACAACAAATTCTCCCTTCCAGTAAAAAATAACTGTAAAATGAGGCTCTTCTAGGTACTCAGCAAATACTGAGTATAAACAAGGTGAGGTCCACTTACAAAATGAATGAAAATCACAAGTGATTTTGTGTTGATCTCATGTTAATATGAGAAGGAACAAAACGGCGATTTATTTTAATTATTTGAATTTTGAATTTTTATTTTCATAGACGTCTTGTAAGATTACAACCAATTCTGTGGCGAGGCAACCAGGTGTTATTTCTAAACTCGGATAGGAAGCACCATCTTTATGATAAAGCGATGTTGAAAACTGGCTGGTCTAGTCCAGATGCAGAATACAACAACATAAACAATTTCAATTTACCGAGGTAACTTCTTGTTTTAATAGCCTTATCATGCTAAAAGAGCAAAGAAGATTCGTCGAGAGTTGAGATAGTTAGGGATCAAAAACTACTACTACTTTACTATGTCATTGTGCTTAGAAAAGTATTCTAGAATGCTTAAAGGTAACAAAGATTTTTGTAAAACCCGTCGAACCACGATAAAAATATAGAGAAAAGTTATTTATGTTAAACTATTATTGATGGTTTTTTTTTATTTTTTTTATTTACAACAAAGGCCTTAATGCAAAAGGTGTCGAAGTCTTCATTGTTGGTGCATACAAGTGGGAACTAGATTAGTGGGATACCAACAAAATACGGGTATCCTTGATCTAACCACAAGTTCATCAGAACAAGCTGTTGCTGTAATAAGAAAGCAAACGATAGCAAACCAACCAAAAATTGTTTTTCGAAACTAGCTCTGTAGCGGAATAAAGAATTTTCGGACTGTTCAAGAAATCTTTTTACTTTACAACGGAAAAACAATCAAACAGAATAAATGCATTTATGACAATGCAAAAAGGCTACTGAACTATAGAACAACTAAACTCCAGAGCAACCGAAGCAAAGTTTAAATCAAATATGAACATTATTGCATATTTAACAATAATTTATCAATTCTAACAGGCCGAATTCAAATACTTTTAGCGGGTCGTGATAGCTATCAGATAGATCTGATATTATTATTAGCCTGGGTGTTTCCCCTTTTTACGGTTGCACTTAGGATGAGAGCATCATCTGGAAAATATAGCTATTGACTTATGTTAGCAAATACATAAGTCTGGGTGGGGACTGAGGCATCTGCAAGAGATCCTCGATCTACGACATCATCTTTTTGAATCTGAAAACTCACACAAGCAAGAAGTAAATAGTTACTGCTGCCTACTTGATTGCATCTGCTTACTCAATAGCAATGATTTGACATTAAAATTTCACACGCTAAGCTTACTATAGGTAATATTCAATTAAGGGTATCACAAATCCAGCTGTAAACAAACAACTGCATCATCATGATGGTTACCTATCTAAAGCCTGTAGCTTAATTAATAGGGTCCAAAAGGTTTATATTGGCGAAAGTTACCTACTTTTTCTTACATGAAGACCTTTACAATACCACCAATGTGCTGGCTGTCTTTCATGTGTGGTGGAGTATTTTGTTTGCTCAATAAAGTATGCCTAAACGTATTACGCCAGAATCGGCTCGAAAAAACCACACATTTTAGTTGTATCTTCATGATTTACTTGCTGGAAAAAGCCTTCGTCATATACCCAAAATTTTATAGATCCTGGCATCCGATAATTTAATACTGTTTCTGTAAGAACAAAACGATGGTTAAGAAGCTTTTTGACAAGAGAAGCTGATTTAAAGTTGCGTGTACTTGTCTTAGTCTTTAAGTGCAATATTATTTAATCTTGCGACTCGTGAATAATAGCATCATATTCACAGAAACGGTTATAGCTTAGATGAATTTTCCTCACAAATAAAGAAGGTTACCCAATATAAGTTCTGGCTATAAGGGTATGGTAAACTGCGGCGGCTAGAGCGTTTTTTGTGCTTCGGAAGGTCGCAGTTGTCTTCTTAGTTAGTGGAGACTTAATCATCTCAGAGGCCAAAATCTTTTGATGTCAGGGTTGTCCTGCTTTGGCTAGAAAGTGTTGATACGCTTACTGGCTATCACGCAACAAGCAAGCTTAGGAAAGCTGGCAGGAACTCAGATTTATTAGCTAAACTCGTCTTTGTATGCTGCGTGCAAAATAAATCCGTCTGTGATCGTTAATGCGCAGAAGTCAAGAGTCGCGGGGGTGAGCGCAGCTCCCCCCAGGGGGCGAGCGGATCGTTCATTGGCTCTCTGCCTGTCACCCACGCACAGAAAATAACCGTCATAAACAGACTTTTCCTGAACGCGCTGTAATAACCTCTTACTGTGTGTTTGTATGTAAGGATTGTGGACAATAAAGAAAGAAACGTTTATTTTTAAAATAAATTAGTCGTGAATAATGAATAAGCATTTTGTGTAGCTATTGTCATCAGGCTGCAACTGTGAATAAAATTGTAAGTTTCACTTTACAGAAACTCACTTAGACGGGGAGCAGATAGGTGAAACCGTTTCTTCCCCTCGCTGAAAGTGAGGCTGTCCTTGTTGGACTGGTAGTTTTTATTGCCCCCCCCCCCCCCTCTCATTTTGTCTACCAGACGAAAGTGGGAACGTACTTCCCAAGGTAGGTATGCTGTGTTATTATTCACAAACTATTAACATCAATCGTTATGACCATGTCAAGGAATCGTTCTGTAAGCCACGTATAAGACTTTCAATTTTCGCTTCATCAGTGTCTGTAAGAACAAAGGAATGAAGGGAGGATACGTTACAATTACTTCGGCGCAAGTAGCTAAGAATATTTTGTATTTCGTCCCTCATACGGATACAATCTGGTATAATTCATCCCTATTAATTAAAGAGTGTGTGGTAATTTTAAGTATGAACCGTGTTGGCTTTGATGCGCCACACTGTGCTACTCTGGATACAGCGTCCTTTGAGGCAACAAAGTATCTTCTTAATTTTAAGGTTACAAAGTGACTTTTTAATAATTTTGATTACCACCCTTGTCGTGTTGCTGTTTGTTGCCCTCACATTTGTTTGCGGACAAGCAAGCGGTAAAAAGTAAGTGCATGGCATCTATTTTGGAGGTTGCTACATATTTTCCATAAATTGTAATAATGGAATTTCGCAAGGTAACGTCTGATGCTATTAACTACATAAAGTTCTCACAATTTTAAGAACACCAGGTAATCTGACCTCTCACAAGTCCAAGTCATCAAAACAAATGATTTTGTTTGAAGAGAGAATAACTTAGCGGAGATAGGCTAACTTGCCCTGGTCTGTTTTGATTATAAATCTCAAAATAAAAAGATGACCATTAGCTGACAACAAGTTTTTGTGTAAGGCGACAAAGATCATTGATAGAGGCAACATGCGTAGCCCACTTAGACTGCAGACCGTCCATAATTACTGTGGAAGTACTTGCCATGTTCTGTAATTAACGTGTAAGAGAAGTGCTCGTGGTCGAGTGGTAGTTACTCTTTCTTTCTGCCAAAGCTTGAATGATCAAGAAAGTTAAGCAATGTGGGCCTTGGTCAGAACCCGGATGGGGGATCGCTATAGCTAGACTATAGTGGCACAACAACTAGAGCGTTTCCGTGCTTGGGATGGCGCGTTAAGCCGTTGGTCCCGGCCTGTCAGTGATAGTAATTAAGCCAAGTCAGAGGCCATTTGACGGCTTGGGGCTCTGACATCCAGGCTGGCCACTAGCCTTATAAAACCATCTAGGTTTGGATTCGGTTTACCTTCCCTCTGGGTTGCAGAGGTCTGATAGCAGTCGCTCTTTGAGAATACCAGTGCTCATGTCAAATCCCCTAGGATAGGTCGCCTAGAACAAAGCTAGGGCAATGATGATGATCGGCTTGTAAGATTAGTTTTAAAACTGGCCACTGTTCCTTGTCGTGTCATGCGCCGACACGCGTCGTCTCGTGAGACGACGCAGGCCAATGAAGCGACACGCGTCGTCACGTGAAACGACGGCGATGAGTGAGGTGACATACGACGTCTCGTGAGGCGACACGTCGTCTCGTGAAGCGACACTCGTCGTCTCACGAAAGCATGGCATTTACAATAACGGTGCTTAAGCGAGGCAGCCGTATGTGGCAACATACGTCGGTCAATGAGACGACGGTTATGACGGTGCCTAGAGAGGCAGCTGCGTCTCGTCACTGGACCCAAAAGTCCGAGCGGAATTTATAGTGTTGCACGAAAAATCATTTAACAATGACTTCGGTAATGACGGTGCCTAATAGAGGCAGCTGCGTCTCATCGCTGGGCTAAAAGTCCGAGCGGAATTCACAACAGAACGAGAAAACTTTAAATTTTTTATTTCACTAGGCACGTGTTACTCGGCTGAGATACAAAAGCGTACTGACCAAAAAACAGCCGGGCGCTTGTGACGGGCGTGGGGGGAACCTTAGTAACCAAAATAGTCGACAGAGGGCGCTGCACGATATGAAATCTGAGTGAAACGGGCTGAGATACGGGAGTGTAATCTCAAATATGGTTCAAGCGAAGGCACGAACACCTAAATAGTTGCATTTTTCTAAAAAGAACACAGCTACTAAAGTAAGGCCATCACCGTAATAGGTCCGTCTGACAGCTGTCAAACGTACGAAAAATTGTGACCTGCAAAGAAAAATGAACCCTGTGCGGTGGTGTTAAGGAAACATCAAAACGGACTTCTTACGTTGGCCACACTTTACGCTGTGGATGCTTATTCCACTTAATATTGCGTTACCGTCTTAAAAATTATAAAATATTATTTAAAGAGGAAATTAATATAAAAATCGGCCTATTCCTACAAAACGTCAAATCAAGTTCACAGTAAAAAGTTTCTTTCAGTGAAAGTTGTTCAGTTTCGTTGAGTAGGGCATGTATGATCAGTGCCCTTTTCGAGGAGCTGTCATGTGTCACAAATAGTATCATGTGTGTGTATATCTCACCAGACAGCCTAGGTTTGCACATAGTACTATAGATACTCGATAAGGATCTCAGACGTAACTGCACGTCATTAATCTAAGCGGCGGAGACAATGGCAGCCAAATGAGCTCATTACTAGTTGTGCAATAGATTTTTTCAATCAACTGCGTCTAAGGCCACTACGTTAAACGGTGCCCTGGAGGCCTGGAGGTTCATGTCAACACTAGCTGTTACCCGCGACTATGCCGTATAGGTACGAAACACGGTATAAAGTTGATTTTATGCTATTTGAATAAGTTGATAAGATAAAGTCTATCTTTCAACTTTTGTTCAGACGATCAGGAGTCACAAAACATTAATACTTAATTTATTATAATATAAGCGTGTCCTCTTTAACCCAGTTTCGTCTTGATTTGAGGTAGTTGATTGTTTGATTTGAGGTTTAATTTCGTGTCCTAACTTTCGCCCCGCACCTTCACCCGCTCGCGGGTGTGTAATTTTTTCCGTAGCGCTTGCTTGAGAAACCTTTGCGCCGTTTTTTACTCATAAGTCCAGTATTTTTACTGTACTTTTAAACGTTAATCTTTTTATTCCTCTGATAGATACATAGAGATTTTTTTTAAACTAGGCGCAATAGATCAAGCCGTTGGAATAGTAGTTTAAGATACAAGTTCCGCAGTCGAGGGTTTACCATCGTCACGAGTTTGTAATAACCCCTACAAACGTGAATCTTACGCTATTTTTAATACATTTGTGAGAAAAACTACTTACAAATTGCGTTTTTGCATCGGAATTCATCCAAATTTCAAACTTGCACTAAAAAGACCTGTAGGTACTTTGTTTTTTTTTATTGCGTTTTGGCATCGGATTTTCAAATAAATAAACTGTCAAAAGGCATAAAATATGCTGTAATTATAAACTGGACATTATAATGAGCCGGTTTTTAAAAAAGAAAAACTAGTATTGTTTTTTTTAATAGATAGCGTTGTTGTAGGAAAATTTAACTGTCAACTTCTTTTTTCTATCTGTTGTCTAAGTAAATGTAAGTGTTGCCTAAGGAGGTTTATTTACTTCAAGCTTCATCTTGACAGATTTATTTCAAGTTCTTTAGCAACTGTCTTCAGCGCAATCTATCGACACCTTTGAATACTCAGTTGACACTTAATCGTGAAATCAGCTCATTCCAATAATTTTTTATAGAAGTTGCCTAATTTTATTTATTTATGACACAGATAAAAAAACTCTCAGAATGTTAAACTCCTTGCTACCATACTTTTTCATTGGCCTTAGGGAAATAAAAAAAAAACGGTAATTAAATCGCACTAGTTCGGTAAGTAACTACTTACGGGCAATGTTTACGTTCTTGAAGTCTATTTTACAAGCAAATGTTAAGAAAAATACTTTTAACATAGTTTAGCAGATATTAAAGAGTGAAAATGTGATGAATCTGATTAAAGAAGGTACTCATAAAGATATTGAAAATATTTTAACTCTCAAGTTCTAAAAAAAATTGTGTTTCATAAATTTCAATGCCAAATGATAAGTAAGTCTTACAGTGAAAGTTGTTTGTAATCATGAGTAGAGAAGAACATCGGATTCCAATATTTATACGAGGAGCACTTTAAAAATTTAAAAATAAATTATATAAGTAAAATCGGATACTACGGACAGGAGATTAATCGATGCTTAAATTGGAGACCGTTGACTATATGTATAAGCCAGTCGAAGACCTTGAAACATGGGACCTTTGACATCAAACTCACTTCACTGCTCTTTGATTTAAACCAGCTGTCGTGATTGTCAATCACAAGAATTAATACGTTTTCGTAATAAGCACATAATGCCTACTAAAACCTTAAATGGCTATTATACCGACTGTCTTATTAAAATTGTAAATTTATGTAGGTATTTATTCTATATGACTAAATAGACTTATAGTTTATTATCGTAATAGTGCGGGCGCATGATTGGGCGGGTTGCTGTCAACAGTACACAATTCAATTAAATAGCGGACATATCCGCATACAGTAGCTTAGTAGGTACAGCTAAGAGCACGTCAAGCTTGACACATTTGAATTTGTTCCACCTCTATAGAGATAACCTTAGTTAAGGTTATATCTATAGAGGTGGAAGTCGCACTGCGAGTGTCAAGCTTGACCCGCTCTTGACTGTACGTACGTAATACACGTTTTCCCTCCTAGGTACATCTAAGACTTGACTACTAATTCAACAAGCTTTATTTATTATTAGTATTGACAACCTTAGTTGACAACAAAGTTTTCATAACTGTCATAAACTTTTGTCCAATTTTCTTACAAGAAACACTCACGAATACGACGACAATGAAGAATACACCTCGCAGAATAGGATGATTTTCCACTTAAGCGGAGCGAAGACAAGAAAAAACGAATCGAGTGCATGAAGTCACTCGTTATCGCCGTCTGTAATCTGATTGGTCTGATTTGGCACTCTGCATTGATTTTCGCAGCAGAAACGCACATACAACATCTATTTAACCGCTTCACCTTACATTCACTACACCCACCGAAAGACAATGGCCAAAAAGTGGTTACAAGATCTGGTCATAGTAAGGGCGGGTCACGAAGCGACGTAGGCAGAGTGGTTAGAGCAACGCTATGAGGCTGTCTAGTATAAAGTAGCAGACATAGTTACAAAACAACAGCCTCCGTGGTCTAGTGGTTAGAGGGTTCGGCTCTCGATCCGGAGGTTCTGGGTTCGATTCCCAGTGGGGACACTATCAAACAAAAATCTCTTTGTGCGACCTCCCCAGTTTGGTTAGGGCATTGCAGGATGAATCACCTGATTGCCCGAAAAGTTAGATGATTCCGTGCTTCGGAAGGCACGTAAAGCCGTTGGTCCCGACTACTATCTACGGATGTAGTCGTTAATGAGCCATGTCAGAGGCCTTTGGCGGCTCAACAACTCTGACACCAGGGTTTGTGAGGTCGGTCATCGACCTTGCAACCCACACGATATGATGATGATGATATGATGATGATGATATGATGATGATGAGTCACAAAATTAAAAACTAAAGACCGATAAACACGTGTGTTTACAAGACTATCGATTACTCTTCTTAAGTTTTCTAAAATTGAAGCCTACTGGCATTAGTGATTCGCGTGCGCTATCTATACAAAACCATATAGAACAATTAAGAAAATCCATCTAAAGCCACGATCACACCTAACTGAATTCAAAGACTAATTCAGCATACATTGCTGGGAGGCTTGGATATGTTAATTGCAATATTCTTACTTCGTCGAATTAGTTTCCGAATTAGGGAAGGTGTGATCGTGGCTTAACCAAAATCTAACAGATCTATGAAACTGCGTAACGGAAGCTTCACTATAAAAAAGTAGCGCACCTCCAAGTTGAAGTTCAAGGAAAACGAATTTCTTATTTAGCTTTAAAACAATCATATCAGTATTAAAAACACGTTATGATTAGACCATCTTACAACACGACAATAAGATTGATACAGATCGTAATATTTTGAGGGTAAGGGTGTCCTTCCACCAGAGCTGTGCTAGCTAATCAGTGAGCTGGAAAAGTTCCAACCAATATTATACAATTTTTCCAGCTCACAACTTAGCTGCTAAAGGTGACATTAACTGTATATCGTAAGGAAGAAACAAAAGGTCTGCCAACACGTCACCTAAACTATTACTTTCATATCGTGATCCAAGGATATTAATAGCTGTAACGTAATTTCTATCCGGTCAGCCCACGTTGAATACCATTGTTTAGATGCCGGACACATTATCAATCACAATTACCAATGTAGTGCTTAATCATATTTATTCAATTAATTAATTTTAATATAATCAAGGTGATTGTAATGACGTGGAATGTCACGGGGTCTGCTTCCGAGCCTTTGTACTATTAGGCCGAAGGCACGAAGTGTAGAGGTTTTAGCACGACTTGCAAAGGAATTTGGCGTTTTGGTGCACGCATGAAGTGTGTGACAGTTACAAAAAGCTGTGAGTAAAAGATCATGCCAGAAAGCCATACACGTTTTCCCCCCTACTTAAGCTATCACAAGTCCTAAGGCGTAAGTTGTACACCTAAACGACTGGTAAAGTATAATAAATTCTATACTCACCATGTTTTTCAAAATAGGTAAGCGATTGTTGTAGAACTTGAAGAACTATGTTGAAAACCGGATCTATCTCATAACTGTAGACATGATTTTTGGCGCTATATTGATTGACTTTTTAGCTATAGAAAGCAGATAAGGGGTTGATGATATTGTCAAAACTAGTATTGGCTCGCTCACGCGTTCCGGATTTACTCCAAATAAATAGTAATAGCTGCATGTAACTTTCAATCATGCCGCCCACATATGCGTGAGTTTCCAAAGTCTTTGCTTCTTGTGTTTAGGAAATTGAACATTACAAATAATTTTATATTATTTATATTTTTATTATTTTTAT
The DNA here is from genome assembly GCA_947532105.1 of Athrips mouffetella. NCBI lineage: Eukaryota > Metazoa > Arthropoda > Insecta > Lepidoptera > Gelechiidae > Athrips > Athrips mouffetella. Next base: position 14,407,112 of record OX383956.1, read on the forward strand.
AGCAATGAGAATAAGTGTTAGTGTAATCTTAAATATCAATATGTTTTTACTAACAGCACTTATTTGTGTACACGACTAAATTATTTAAACAAAGTTAAAAAGTATACCATTATTCGAATCAGGGTGGGAAAATTTTTTGCCAGGTTCCTTTCTAACAAAGCTTAGGATAACAGAGAGTTAGAGACTCCATTCTTTGAGCCTCGCAGCTCAGGTGAGAGGAATGTCCCGTGTCGTGGCAGCCTGCGCATGATCTCGGCCGGAATGACCGTTTTAAGTGAAATAAATTTTAATAGCAGCTCTTAATAGGCAGGTATAATTTCTATAATATACTATTCAATTGTAATGTCTGTCTTTCTTCTGAACTTTTTTTTTTTAAAGTTAAAAGTTACATAGCTCCTACCACTTACGATTGTGTGCTTTTATTACATGTGTCATTTACAACGTGCGATGTTAGATTTAAATTGTGCCAACCCATTACTACCCGCGGGTGTCGTAAAAGGCGACTAAGGCCGGAGTTTTGCATTTCGTACCATCCATACTGCGGTGACCAAAAACCGCGGTTCATGGTGCCAGTCGCAACGCTAACAAGAGTGGTGACTGGTGACTATGGTGCTTACCGTCTAAATTTTGCCAGGCATTTCTGCTGTGGAATTCTGGAGGGAGCTCCCAGTCTAGCAGTAGACTTTTAATGGGATATTTTTAATGATTTAAAGCAATTAAGAATTTTAGGTTCTATTACATGATAATATTTTAATGCCATAAATAGTTCCGGGCGGAGCTGTATGCAAAACTAGTTTGGCAATAAACTTGGAAGAAAACTATTGAATCGCTATGAGTCAGCGGACAAGCGCCAGCGCACCGCCTAGGGCGAAATAATAACGATTGAAAAATGTTTATACAAAACAATGTTATTCTATTAAATAAAGTCGAGTTGACTTTATACAAGCGGGCATATGTTATGCGCTAAGCATAAATTCGAGCTAATATGTAGGTGCGAATGTGAACGAGTGACAGTTAACAAAACGTAACAAAATGTCACCGCTTCGAAATAAATCGAGCAGGAAAATAAAGCATTTCGCCATGTCCCCGTTTCTCTGCGGCGCGGCGGCGGCCTCGTGGACTCGGTGTTCGGCTCAGGTACCATCTTGATAGGGTTTCTCGCTCGTGGGAACACTCCTCTCCGGGGCACTAATTTATTGCCTAGTGCTTTGCTACATGCGACTGACGACTCTATCCCGCGCCACACCGCTGCAGCCTCGTAATTTCGCATCGCAAATGAGAGCACGCCAAAATCTAGTGCACGAGTGCAGTGTGCGCTGTTCGCCGCGACAACGTCAACCATGTGACAAACCTAGGCTACACTGTACGAACAGCACGCCTCGGAAATAGATTACCTCTTATTTGCGTGACTTATTCGAGTACCGAGTTTATGTGAGAGATTCTCATCTGAGTTCTACTTGTAACTGATTAAGTACCCACATTAAAGTCTAAGGATTTACAAGAAGTGATCGAAATGATGGGCCTTGTCACACATTAACTAAGAGATTGCACGAATGAGTGTGGTTTTCCACCAGGGCTATGCGATGGGAGCTAAGCTGTGAGCTGGGAATATTCCAACCAATAGGATTAGTCCATTTTCCTAGCTTGTCAAATGCGTTGTCAAATGGAGCAATCTTATTGGTTGGAATTTTCCAGCTCACAGCTTAGATTTTCCGCACAACTCTGGTGGGAAACCACCCTGAGTGTGTTAAGTGACTGGTATAAACGCATAAACGAGATGCTCCATATCATTCTCCTCGAAGTCTTTTATTTTGCCCTAAATCTTTGCGTAAGAAGAGCGACGGCTCATGTTATATTTCACACGGTGTTCTGTAAATCAGATTACTAAATTGAGTCTAACTGTTCACTAACCGGCGCAGTGGCATAAATAAATACGAGCGTGCCAAATGATGCACGAACTGCATTACACGTTTATCATTTACACAACGCCGGGTAAAATTATTCCTCTAGGATGCTTACTTGCGTACAGGTTTCTAGAGTTTAAAAACCATGTTACGTAAGATACTCTTCAGTCTAAATAAAATAAATCTAGGTTATATTTTATATCGGTGCTAAAAGTGTCAGACCAATAAACTGAGGTCGAAAGAGGAATATTAAACAATAGTCCTACAAAAACCGTATATAAAGCTAAATTCTTTTTTGACAAAGACAACAAATAAAGTCTTATGGTACAATCAACTACAATCAAGAGCATATCAAGCTTAGGGAGCTTACTCCTGAGGGTGCGAGGGAAAAAACGCATATTTTTAATAAGTTCACAAATTGAATAATTTGATACTTAATTTTTTATACCATTCGAATAACGAACTTTGGCTGCGAGTTTTATTAAACAGGATATAAAAGTGAATGTGTCACAGCTCGCGTGATGATATTGGCAGTACCTACAAATGTATTCTAAAAAAATGTCTGCTGGGCATATTAGAGTAGGAGATAAGAGACAATTAAATTTTCTTAGAACTAAAACGGGACCATTTTTGTTAACAAAGGTTTTATGGGGTTTTGGACATCACAGAATTCAGAAATCAATGTTGTCAAGTCGAAATCCGGGCGACGGAGAATTTTCTTTATATGTTCAGTACCTAAGGAACACTTTTAAAAGAAGAAACATATCGCTGCAATTCAGCCTAGGTTATTTAATTTTTTTTAACTAATAGGATTTCGGCTTGACAACATTGATTTTTGAATTCTGCGGTGTTCAAACCCCGGAAAATCTTTATTGTCAGATCTGGTCCAGTTTAAGTTTTTACCCTAAAAAGGACAGCCAAATTCTGAATTTCATCCTAGTCTATGTCCGCTACACTTTCGTCCAGCGCTCGTAGTTCTTGTTTGGTGCAATTAAATATATAACTAAAATAAAAAATACTGATTTCAGTAAAAAGAAATACTGTTAGCAAACGATAGTCTCAAATAATGTCATAGATTACTATTATAGGCTATAAAAGTTACTTTGAATAATGTCGACATTTTATTTTCCATTCTAACCTTTACCATAATAATAAAAAAATATCAAATGAGAATTTTCATTAGTTTAGCTCTCTAATCTCAGTGAATTCTACTCCTGAAAACAAGCGACTTTCCTGAAGAACTATTTTTCATCTTCCCATACAAAATAAGCCGATGACGTGTATAGTGATCGACTCACGACGTTTTAATAAAATATCAGATTATCTTGAAGAGAAAAATCCATGGCCTACGGTTCTAACAAGCTAATTAAAAATTCAAATTGACTTATGTTTAACCCTGTACATTCGAACATATTTAAAAGAGTGCGTGGTTTATTAATGTCGCTTCTTTTTAGGGTTCCGTACCTCAAAATAAAAAAACGGAACCCTTATAGGATCACTTTGTTGTTCGTCTGTCTGTCTGTCGGTCAAGACCCTTTTTCTCACGAACCGAACGAGAAGATGTATCAGGTTGAAATTGATAACGAATATTAAGGTCTATAAGCCACACCGGATCTAAAAATTTAAATTTTTTACAACGACGTAATCAAAAGATATGGCTTTTTATGTCGTCATCTCCATACATTTATGCAAAAAAGCAAAACCTACAGGGTACTTCCCGTTGACCTAAAATTATGAAATTGAGCAAGAAGCTAGGTCTCACAGTACAAATAAAGGGAAAAGTCTAAAATAATTAAATATTTCAATTTTTCTCACAACTAATAGTAACCAATTAAGGTGAGCTCCCGTTTCAAGAACTTTTCTATAAAAGAGGGGTCAAGTTGGATGGTCGAGGAGTTTTTAAAATCAAAGAGCAAAAGCTTTATATCATATGGTAGATAGGTACGGAACCCTTAGGGCGCGAATCCGACTCGCACTTGGCCGGTTTTTTTTCCCACAATGGTTGTTGTGAAGCCATGTAGTTTAGCTGCCGTCATTAAGAGATTTTATATCCAACAATGAATAAACTACATTTGATTTGATTAGTATGGAGACTTAGTTCTTTTTTTCGGGTAATAATTTAATTTCTTTAGGAAAGTTGCTTGCTTTTATAAGTAGAATCACAGGGCTTCGGGCGCGAAACTAATGAGGTGATTATAGCCCTCAAATTAGAAGCTACGCGATCGTCAATGCAAATATCGCCTTTATTGACACGTCAATAGCGTTCATATAAGAGTGCTCTTCAACGTGGCTGTTACGACCAACGTCGAGACTCACCCATAAAAAAGGGGGTTTTTATTGATTTTATACCACATAAATAATTATTTTTTCAAATTTTTTACTTAAATTTCAGACACCGTGAAATTTAGAATTTTTGGGTGGAAGAAGCATCAAAATCGTTTTAGACGTTTAGGAGCCTTCGAAGCAATAGGATATTTTTTGCGTAAAATAAGAGGAGAGAGAAGATTTTTTTCTGGCAAAAATAACAGTTATAATAAAAATAATCTACTTAAAAATTATTGTTTAACATATTGATTAACTCATGTATATTTTTTTGTAACGATTGGACCATCCGTTTGGGAGAAGTTTGCCTTCAAAGTTATCTAGCTCATTTTTGCAATTTGAGGGTTATAATCGTTTTAAATTACCTTCCAAATTCATCGTTCGGCGAATCTAGAATACCTTAAATATAAGTATAGTTCTAAAGTTGATATAGTTTTTGTGTTGCTACAAAGAGGACAACAGCTTGATTCGGCCATGTTCGTACTTAGCTCTATAGATCTTCATCGAAACAATTCGCAAAGGAAACTTATATGTAAGGTACCTTGAAACTTGGCTCATAAACAGGAACAGGATCATTAAAGATAAATAAAAAATACCAATTTTTTTCGGCCATAAATGACGAGGTTTTCAAAAAAAATCGATTTCGTCAAATATCGATAGGTCGTATGGCAGAATGTGATGAGTAGTCTTTCATAAAAAAAAAACCCGGTCAAGTGCGAGTCGGACTCGCGCGCCGAGGGTTCCGATATACCTATAGTATTTTTGGAAGCAATAAAGTCCATTTTCAGGACCGCAAAACTAAATTTGTTTGTAAAGGTTTTTTGCAGATTTCTGAAAAACTGTGCAACTTAGAAAGATCGTTTTATTTTTGCTGTAAAGTTTACATAAACCTCTGTCAACTGTAATTAATTCAGATTTTCCCTTACTCAAACTTCGGAGATAAGGGGGGGGGAATGGTATTTTTTTTGACATTTTTCATCATAACTTGAAAACTAAGAAACTTAAAAAAATACAAAAATATATTTTAAAATGTACAAGTAAAGCCCTTTCATATGATACCCCACTCGACCTAGTAGCGACAATTTGAAATTTGGCCCCCCCTATTTTGGCCCCCTTTACATTAATAATCATACTTTTTTCAAAAAATTTTCATGTGCAATTAAGTTGGGCAACTATATTCTAAAACTATTCCAAATTTCAGCTCGATAGCGTAAGTGGTTGCTGAGATATAGAGGTGTGACAGACAGACAGACAGACAGAGCGGCACCATAAGGGTTCCTTTTTTTTACCATTTTGGTATCGGAACCCTAAAAACTAACAGCTGTATAAACTGACCACAGACTACTTAGAGCAGTTGTCAGTCTTGTTTTTTTTTTAAGACTGGCCATGGGTACTTTTCATCCTGCCATACGACCTATCGATATTTGACAGAAACAAAATTATTTTATAACTTTATTATTTGTAACCGAAAAAAATTCGTATTTTTTATTTTTACTTATTGACCTTATCCCTGTCTATGAGCCAAGTTTCGAGGTACCTTACAAATACGTTTCCCATGCGAATTCAGCCAAGACTGAAAGTGAGCTAGTTCAACTAGAGGGAACTTTTCGATTAGATGTATTTGATATATATATTCTTTATTGCACAATTTTACAACCAGAAAGTTATATACAAAAGGACATTAACAAAGGCGGGCTACTTTGATATACTTTACATACGAATAATTATTTAGGCACAGAACGGATTTTTTTTATGAATAGGGGTAGATATACTGAATTTTAGGTGGGTTAGAAAACGATTTGAATTGCCAATGGAGGTGTCCCCTAAGTCAATTTTCTTTACGTCGTATTTTTAAAAGAAAATGGACTTAGAGACTCCTTGGATTCAGCCATTTTATTGCTCCTTTAGTGAGGATTAAAGTATTTTATCAAAACAATTTTAATTTTTTTGATATGTCACTCTATTTACCTACTAAACAAAATATTTTTCACAAAAATGGTAATTTATTACCACTGGATACATTGAACCGAAAGAAACTACATATCACTATATCTAGCAAACTGTATTAAGGTATCTGATTGAGAGGAGTAGATTTAATATATCATTCTGGGCGTTAATGGCATCGAACTATCGACTCCCCTATTATTTTGTCAAGTTCCGGATTTATAGATCGGAGTGGTAACGGTAACGCCATGCTGGATAAAGACTGAGACACTTGGCATCACTAGATTCTAGATCGGCCACCTAGCAAGTATACCGTCAATTGCACACACACACATATGCAATATTATAAGCACACACGTGAAAGCGCTGCTTTTCCGAAATTGTATTACTTCTAACTTCCTTCAGTTGGTGTAAAATGTACAGTCTACGAGGTTTTAAAGAGCGACGACACAGTGGCGGCATCGTCGTAGCGCAGCCCTTTAAAACTTCAACGACATACAGCGGTCGATATTATCGCATTGGAGACCCACTGGAATAAAGCTAAAGGTTGCCGATAAAGAGGCTGAGAATAGTCCAACTAAATGTCACATTTCAGTTTGTAGATTGCAGAAATTTCTAAAGGCTTCCACATTTTAAGCTCCAGCAACAAGGACCACAATGAACTACGTAGAAGTCTCTAATGTGTTACAATGTAAGTTTTATTGCGAAATCGAACGTCATTTGTGGGCAATGTTGTCTTACTTTTACTTTTAACCATTGAAATGGGTTCATTCAAATCTAAATTCAAATCAAACCAAACATTAAGGCTGTAGCCGGGCCGATCGTAAAGCGTATGTAAGTGTTTCACACATCGGCACAAGAGCCGTAACGAGCGATTTCATGGCAAGCGCATCCTTTCGCCACGGCTGTCGGCTCTCGATCATGCCGCCATCTTGCCTGCGCATGCGACAGATTTGTTGCGTCACAAGGCAACAATATAGAGGATCGTGTTACACTGCCCTAAATCTCTTTGTTCTTTGGTTTGCATGTTCTTATAGCTTGGTGTTGGTAAATATTATTGAAGTTTAGTACGAAGTGAATGTGAATGAATGAATTCAAAGTGTTAATAAAATTAGCACCTCAGTAACATAACAAGGCTAAACGACGTTTATTTCCCGATATTATAAGAATAACAAAAATATATTTAAATTTTCCTACACATCGGTCTAATCAAGTACTTAAACATTACAATATAGCGCGTTTCTATTGAGACAAAGTGGAGCAGAGACGTGCAATGCAAAATAATGAGAGAAGAATTTCAAGTGTCAATCGCGCGTACTCGGTTCTTTGATCTGATTGGTTTATTTTACACGTTTCCGGTCCGCTCCTCCTCAGTGGAAACCGTGGAAACGCACCCTAAGGGACAGTTACGATTAAAAGTGTCACACTGTTAATCGATGGCAAAAAGGATGAACTTATTCAACTTCTCCATTTTATTAATAAGTATGTGTACTTAATAAGAAAAAAAATCTAACTTTCCTAATGAGGACTAGAACAATTACAATGTTTCCTACGCCAGGTTGTACAATTCAATTCTTTTTAGTCTGAATTATTAAGACAAGAACTTTAGCCAGAAAGGTGAGTGGAGGCGTGGCTAGGCGTCGAGTGACATTAGTAAAGCTTGTTCGTCACTCGCTCGCGTGGCTCGCTTGTGCTCAAAGCAGGCTGCAGCAGCGGACAAGGGCCGACAATGTTTGGACACGAGTCGCGCGCGACTGCCACGATCACTCCGGTCGCGTCGCGATCACGCGATTAGATGCTATCGTCACCGCACGCGCCCGCTTAGACTGGACCGTGAAATTAAAACCGATTTATAGCACTGCTTAATGGCTTTCTGGATTAATTGTATGGAAATTGGTGTTTAGCAACATTACAACTATGTGTCGTTTGATTAAGTTACAGCCGGGCTACGGTGTTGATTGCATTTACTGGAATTACGTCGGTTACGACAACCGGGAGTTAATCAACTAGGTGGGTTCGATTTACGGTTGATACTAAAGAGTTATGAGATTTGCATGGGTTCGAGATTGCGTATCTATAATATTGTTGTATTCGTATTACGTTAATTTTCTATTATATTAGTTGCCAAGCACGAGTTAGCTCTATAATAAATATAAAAAATACATAAAATATATTATAAAAAGTCAACTTTTTGTTTTCTTTTTGGCGGCCAATGTCGTTCACCTATTGTATACAACTCTGGAATTGACGTTTGAATAGATCGATAGACGATTCAGCCGCTATCAATAGATAAATCAGAAGCTCTATTGATATTTGTGGCTTGGAACTCAAAATGATTCGTCATCCATTTGAAAAATCATTGAATAACTACAGCCGGTGCTTGTAGTACCATTACCAAGTAACATTTCTGCTTCTTCAGGTTTGTTAAGTTCTTGCGGACCGCCAACGTCATAGGTTATTTACTCTCTTGTTACCCGACTACGGCAAAAACGGAGGGTTATGATTTTGACCGGTATGTATGTATGTTCATCTGTTTCCTCATAACTTCTAAACTACTAATTGTTATTTAACAAATGAGGTATCGTTAGAAGCGTCTTGATTATCCGCTGGTTATAAGATACAAAAAGTTTCGTTTAATTGAATCTGGTGCCCTTTAGAGGAGATTTAGCCATGAATGAAAAAAAACATTTTTTATTCATACCGTGTTGGGTGTAAAATGAAAGGGCTTTATGAGCACATTTCCAATATAAATAAATACATACGAGTATTTAATACCATAGAATGTACACAACAATTTTTGACGACAATGTTTTCTTGTTTCATACTTTTTAGAACAAGATTTGCCAGTGGTCGGGTTCTAATTTTTGAACTGATTTTTACATGATTCTTTTATCTTTGTCCTACGGCAGGTTTTTAACTATCGCCATAATTATTATCATTACAATATTCACAAAATCGATTCATCAGTTTAAGCGTGAAAAAGTATCACGAAGAGCTTTGCACTTATACATCTGCATAAACCTGAAAAACTTTTCAATGATTTTATATTGTTTTCTTAAAGAGATTCGAATTAGTTTGTCTGATTCAGGAGGCGCCGCTGCCGCTCTTCCTTAAGTGCACAGAAGTAGGCAGTATTTATAATATTATACGGATTTAACTTTGGCATCTACGAGTGTTGTTTAAGTATATTATGTTTAAGATTAGCCAAACTTTGTATATGTTAGCGACATATCTGAAGCACAATGAAGGTATCTTACTTAGTCAATCAGTCATTTCGGTAAGTAATGTGGGAATGTAGCGAGAGGCTTTGTTCCAGCGCAGCTGCGTCGGCGCTCGTATAAATCATTTTCATAACTATAAAAGCAGATCTAAATTAGGATAGACGCGTATTTAGATTGTTATAATGAAAATATGGATGAGGAGTGCATTGTGTATTGTTTTGTTATTATCTATTTTGTCAAGGTATGTAACGGCCTATGTCCAGCAGTGGACGTCTTTCGGCTGATATGATGATGATGTAACGGAATGAGCTGTTGAATTTAAAAAAAATATGACGAAAAACAATTTTAGTAGTCATATACATTGTGTTACCGGCACGCAGTCATTTATAAAAAACATTCCATTCATAAGTATTCCGTTCACAATCGTTTGCAAATCATAGTTACGTAAATTAACAGCACAATTGAATTGCCTAAATCCGCACTTTCATATCATATCGCTGATGAACTTGGTACACTCAACAGCACGTCAGTAGAAACACTTTTGGACCTTATGGCGTGGTAAGAGAGTTGAAAAAGTTTCTACCGACGAGCGGTTGACCGTACAGAGCATGCCGTGGCACGGGGGTAAAAAGTTGTCACAATCACTCACTTCCCTGTACATTGCTGGTAAAATTAATTGGAATTTCAGTTTACTAATTAAATCGAGGTCATTTTTAAGTTAAAGAAGTACGTTACATTACTATACTTTAAAACAAGCCCACTTGCGGGTAACAAACTGTACCTTTATAAAAAAACCGCCGAGGGTTCCGATATACCTATAGTATTTTTGAAAGCAATAAAGTCCATTTTCAGGACAGCAAAACTAAATTTGTTTGTAAATGTTTTTTGCAGATTTCTGAAAAACTGTGCAACTTAGAAAGATCGTTTTATTTTTGCTGTAAAGTTTACATAAACCTCTGTCAACTGTAATTAATTCAGATTTTTCCTTACTCAAACTTCGGAGATAAGGGGTATTAATGGTATTTTTTTCGACATTTTTCACCATAACTTGAAAACTAAGAAACTTAAAAAAATACAAAAATATATTTTAAAATGTACAAGTAAAGCCCTTTCATATGATACCCCACTCGACCTAGTAGCGACAATTTGAAATTTGGCCCTCCCTATTTTGGGCCACCCCTTTACATTAATAATCATACTTTTTTCAAATTTTTTTCATGTGCAATTAAGTTGGGCAACTATATTCTAAAACTATTCCAAATTTCAGGTCGATAGCATCAGTGGTTGCTGAGATATAGAGGTGTGACAGACAGACGGACAGACAGACAGACAGAGCGGCACCATAAGGGTTCCTTTTTTTACTATTTTAGTATCGGAACCCTAAAAATAGTTATTCTTTATGCAAGGCAGCAAAATTGTTATTTAGCGCGAGTGCCTTGTTTTGAATCTCGAACAAGCTAAGGAATTTAGGATCAAAAGAAGAATCCTGAGCGTAGTGAGTTTCAAGGCACGAGACGCGAAATAACTTTGCTGTCGAGCGAAACACATAACTTTTCACCTTACCTCAAAACAACCATCTTCCACAGATCATCATCATCGTAAATTCTATAAACCTTTAGCACGCTAGCGGCCAAAAATGTCTTTTGCACGCAGATTTCGACCGATAAAGCAAAGTTTTCCGCTCTTGTGAAGTGAAAAGATAATTTCTGATCGGTCTTTTGGAGGCCTTAAAAGCTCTTGAATGTAATCAACCACAAACTAACTGATCAGCAAAGCAGTAAAAGTTCTTCACGACAACGAGCGTTGTTGTTAACGACCAATATTTGTATACCTATTAATATATGTATTTCTACACGGTTTTTCAAAAACGGCTCTGAAGTTTTCGATGAAATTTACTGTACGGGGTTTTCGGGTGAGAAAAATCGATCTAGTTAGGCCTCATGTCTGGGAAAAATTGTTTTCTCCGTGATTTTTTGCATTTCTTGAAAATAGCGCGTTTCAGACACCCTACAGCGCCACCTGTTGTTAGGCTTGGGTTAGATTACACAGAGCAAAGCTCGGTCGCTTAGGTACTGAAACATTAAACGGAATAACGCGACACGCCTATCAACATTGCGTACACATTTAATTAACTTACATTACCCATGTTATACAAGTAAAGTTTTTTCAGTACATACTATTCGAAAGAGCAATCACAATTTAAAATGTTGTCCCCCTCTCATTTCGATCCCATGAAAACAAAAATATTTTTAATGTGATTTTGTTTGTCAAAAACTAACCTTTTCAGGGTTCGGTACCCGAAATAACGGAGCCCTATCACTAAACCTACGTGTCGTTTGTCTTTGAACCATAGTAGCTATATGGCTGAAATTTTTGCAGAATATGTGTTATTATGGCGGATTATCTATCAAATAATAAAAACATTAAAAAGTTAAAAACAAGGGGGGTAAATAATAATAAGATGTTTTTATTCTTTAGCTCTATCGTAAAAACAGGAACACTTAAAAGTGTAAAAATTGATACGTTTTTAGAGCCTTAACCTCTCTAAGACGGTATTTTTAACTCAGTGTTACGGAACCCTCAATGCGCGAGCCCGACTCGCATTTGGCCGTTACGCTCACCTAAGGTTACATTTGTGAGATACGAATGAAGTGGCACAATAAGATATTTTTTCTTATGATTTTTGTAGGAACTACAAAAAAAAAAAAGATTGATTAGTTATGAATTTGAACTATCGAAAGAAAGTGTTTTGTTTCATCATCACATACGAAAATGGTACAGTCGGCAGCGTATAAATATGGTGAACGTAACGGGGGCCATACACTATCGCTTACACGGTAGCTTTCCCATAAGTATGACAGCACTATTAGCCTAATGGTTATGATTTGCAACGCCCGCGGTCTGAACTTAAGACCCCAAGCATATGGCTCAACAGAGACCTTATTAGGAAAGACCTATTCAATTCATAATTTGATATCCTTGTTAATTTGCTAATGATATTGAAACATGACTGTTGCTCTTTAAGTTAAATCACGGAATATACAGAATGTAAGAAAGAAAAATTCTCTTAGATTTCTTAAGAGGGTATCCTAGTCCGAGAAATTCGTACAAACTATTCTATTTGTACAAACTCTTGTTGTGGCACTGCACCCCAACAATCCTTCCGTGTAGTGTGCGATAGGGACAACCTGCAGATTAGACCGATTTCACCTACAAAACGACGTTCAGGTGTGAGCTATTCAATTATTTTTGGTACAAAAAAGGAATTCTGGTAAAAAAGGAGTAGATCTACGCTCCTATTTATTTTTGAAACTTGAAAACTTTTCAAATACTTCTGATAGTCGCCTAGATATGGCGGAAAAAGGGGCCTTTTCTCAAGTTTTTGGACAGTCATATTTTTTTAAAATTATTTATAAAATATATTGTTAGGGGCATGCCTACAGTAGACCTTGATTTAAAACAAAATATTATTGCTTTACAAGCATTATCCAGGGAAGGAGGAATAGGAGAATACACTTGAATAAATTTTTATAAACGCTGGATGCGAGCAATGCAGGACCGGTCGTCATGGAGATCTTTAGGGGAGGCCTATGTCCAGCAGTGGACGTCTTCGGCTGATATGATGATGATGATGAAATGAAAAAAAAAATGCAGCTAAGATATTTTTTAAGGGCTGATTCTGCAATCTGCATTATGAACTTAAATTTTCTTAAATTTTCTTTGGATTTAAATTAAAGTTATTTATTCAAATGGATAGATGGATAGACTTTTATATACTAGTGACTGGATATATGAAAAGAAAAAACAAACTTCAGAGGTCAATAAAGTCTCCATTTCACTTATTTAGTTACATATTGTTTTTGAAAACTCGTTTATAACTTATATAATTTTACAACAAATAAATATATAATCACCCAATAATAAGGATTATCACATATTTTTTATTCTATATAGATTATTAAAAATATCACAAAAACTGCATCATCTGAAAGTGAGTTATTCACGTATTTAGATGTATGAAGTAAAAGTTTGTTCAGTTTTTTAAGAGAATTTTGTAACATCTTGTACTCGTATATTTTTAGTATCCCATACTCTGTTAGGTTTCCTTAGTCGCCTTTTACAATGTCCACGGGAATGAATGGGTACACAGCTACCCAGAACACAGTTATATGAGAAGACATAAGTAATTTACCAAGGTTTCGTTAATAGAACTGTCGCCCCATTTCGTCTCTATGGACTAAGCTCGGTACAGCATTTACAACAATTTATGAATATTAATGGTTATGGCAAGATGTGAAAACGAGGATGCAACATAACTTACTGCTGCGAAGGAAAACTATAATGTATTATAAACTATAAGCCGAAAACTGAAAGGGCGTGCTCAGTCAACGAAATTGAACAACTTTCCCAAAGAAACATATGTTGGGAAATGAAAAAAAAATTCACCTCGCCATACAAATTGCCCACTCTGGTCGAACAGTTTGTATGGTGAGGTAAATTTTTTTTTCATTTCCCAACATCTGTTTCTTTGGGAAAGTTGTTCAGTTTCGTTGACTGAGCACGCCCTTTCAGTTTTCGGTACACCGTCCCTTACACCCTTTATAATCGTAGGTATATAGGGTGACTTTTAATTAGTTCTTGATAGAAAAAGGTATGAATGTACTCATGATACTGAACAACTTTCCCCAAGGAACATAGATCGAAATACGAAAATCAACTTTTGACCTCCCATAGAAACTGCATCAGCTGATAGCGCATTTTGTACGGGAGGTCAAATCTGGTTTTTCGTATTTCGACCTATGTTCCTTGGGAAAAGTTGTTCAGAATCATGAGTACATGCATATCTTTTGCTATCAAGAACTAATTAAAACTCACCCTATATTTGACGGAAAGAATAACATTGTTTTACCAACTTGTTTTTCTGACAGCTTTAGCCGATTGCTTTTGACATAGCTGCAAAATGTGTTAGTAAGCATCGGAATAAACGAAAAATTGGATCACAAGTGAAATTTACACTTTCGAGTAAGGAAATCATAATGCTTTTCTAATAATTTTCTAGCTAGTGTCCTGTGTGAAGTCCCACCAGACTTAAGCATTTCGATCATCACTCCACCGTACTCAATTATACGGGCTCCTCCCCTACGAAACGACGTTGACATATGAAAAAAAACCGGCCAAGTGCGAGTCGGACTCGCTCCCTAATCAAATCAAATCAAAATCGTTTATTCATTGTTGGATATTAAAATCTCTTAATGACGTCAGCTAAACTACATCGCTTCACAAACAATCTACATCGCTTCACAAACAACTAAGGGTTCCGTACCTATCTACCATATGATATACTAAAACCTTTTGCTCTTTGATTTTAAAAACTCCGCGACCATCCAACTTGACCCCTCTTTTATAAAAAAGTTCTTGAAACGGGAGCTCACTTAATTGGTTACTATTAGTTGTTAGAAAAATTGAAATATTTAATGATTTTAGACTTTTCCCTTTATTTGTACTGTGAGACCTAGCTTCTTGCCAAATTTCATAATTTTAGGTCAACGGGAAGCACCCTGTAGGTTTTGCATTTTTGCATAAATGTATGGAGATGAGGACATAAAGTGCCATATCTTTTGATTGCGTCGTTGTAAAAAATTGAAATTTTCAGATCTTGTGTGGTTCATAGACCCTAATATATGGAATTAATTTCAACTTGATACCTATACCCGTTCGTGAGATAAAGGGTCTTGATAGACAGACAGACGGACAACAAAGTTATCCTATAAGGGTTCCGTTTTTTTCTTTTGAGGTACGAAACCCTAAAAATAAGTAAGAAGAAGAAGTCATCATTATATAACATTCCATGAAACATCCACTAAAATAATTAATCCTTTACAACAAAAACCGGTGAAGTGCGAGTCGCACTCGCGCGCCGTGGGTTCCGATATACTTTTTGTATTTTTGGAAGCAATAAAGTCCATTTTTAGGACCGCAAAACTAAATTTGTTTGTAAAGGTTATTTGCAGATTTCTAAAAAACTGTGCTACTTAGAAAGATCGTTTTATTTTTGCTGTAATGTTTACAAAAACTTCTGTCAACTCTAATTAAATCAGATTTTACTTTTCACAAACTTCGGAGATAAGGGGGGGGGGGAATGGTATTTTGTTTGGATTTTTTCATCATAACTTGAAAACTAAACTTTTTTGCATAAATGTATGGAGATGAGGACATAAAAAGCCATATCTTTTGATTGCGTCGTTGTAAAAAATTGAAATTTTCAGATCTTGTGTGGTTCATGGACCTTAATATTCGTTATCAATTTACGGACAACAAAGTGATCCTATAAGGGTTCCGTTTTTTTTATTTTGAGGTACGGAACCCTAAAAATAAGTAAGAAGAAGAAGTCATCATTATATAACATTCCATGAAACATCCACTGCAGGACAGGGAATTCCAGCAGAAACGCGAAGAAGAAGCGCAAAAATAAAAAGTACGAGGCTACAAATACAAAATAACATATCCTATAGCCGATATCCGAGCAATATTAGGTCTTTACCTATGACATTGCCGTTTTGTATGGCGAATTTTAGGTAAACTCAATTTTCAGTACTAACATTTTTGCATTTTTCTTAGGAACTATAAATCCAATTATTTTAATTTTTTTTTAACATTATTGGGAAGACATTAAGCTAACAGAAGCTTAAATTTAATTTTCGAAAAATATTATCTGTAAAAATATATAACGAATCTAATGATGAAATCGGACGACATTTAAGACGAACAATTTTCTAACCTTTAATTTTATATATCAAACTAAAAATAAAAACTTTATTTTATGCGTAAATTGATAACTTTGAAGTCAACTTTCAAATATAAATCAAATGAAAAAAATTGCATTAGAATTATAGGAATTATGATCTCATTAATCTGTAAGAAAATTTCGGCAATTTCATAGGTAAAGACCTATTATTTGTGTATTTATTTGTAATCGGTTTCTCGAAAACGTCTTTAACGATTTCGATGAAATTTACTACCCAGGGGTTTACGGGGTTGAAAAATTTATCTAGCTCGGTTTCATGTATGGGAAAATACGTTTTCAGCATTTTTTACAATAATTTCTTTGCACGTTTTAGTGCGTTTAAGAACCTTACAGCGCCATCTGTTGTTGAGTGGCATAGCTTGCTCACGAGATGATATTTTAATTATACAGAGCATAGCTCGGTCGCCCAGGTACTTCTATAACATATAGCCGTATAGGTAATAATATTTATTGTTTAATAATGTTTAAGGTTTCTGATCTCAATGTGATCTCGTTATTTAAGTTCTATGTTCCTTGTATAGTTTAATTAGGTATGCCTGTCATAACTGTACATTGTAAATTATAAATAAATAAATAAATAAATAAATAAATAATAAATAGGTTAAAGTCTCATAACTTGGGATGTTCACCTCATCCGAAGTTACATTGACAAACACACTTAAGTCTGCCTCTAAATGTAAGAAATTAAATGTTGAGTAAAAGAAAAGTCTAGTCCTAAAAAAACATTTAAGAAACAAAAGACCGAAACTATTAATAGATGTCAGATTAGATAAAGCAAAAGAAATAGTTATCCACTAAAGCTGAAGTGGTACTTTAATTTTAGCTTTATCCAAGTTCGCTTTTAGTCTGATATTAAAAAGCTTGTTTTTCCCACGGATACAGTGTGCTTTGTTAATAGGCATGTTCCGTTTATAGGAGAAATTTATCGATAAACCGTATTTCAAGTCAATACATTTTTACGGCTAATAAATAAGGGGCTATCAGATTCAACTTAGGAACTATGAAACAACAGTAGTTTGACATAACAAGAACATAAGACTTTACCAAATACGAAAGGATTGAAAGTGACAAAGGTATATTTTTCTCGTTCCACCGATTCTATGCTCGGCTCATGCAGGTGATAAAATGTAATTCTGATGCAGTATAAATTATTTTAAAAAATAAAGGAATATTTCCTTCTAGTAATTCTGCTCTCTTAACTTTTGTTTTTTGTCGCGGGTAACTTTATGTCGATAAAATGTTCAGTCGATCCCGTCTGGTGGTGCTTTTGACTACCGTGCACAAAACGTGACCGCCAGTGATAAACTGCACAAAAGGCGCGCGTGATGGTTTGGATGTGTCGCGATAAATATCATCCCGGGACAACACTAACCCTACCTACCTTTGGAAAAGTCTATTGAAAATAAAATACCTAAGTCAACACTCTAATCGACCCAAATCAACGTAAGAAGTTTCAGCCTTACAGTTTCACACACTCATCGTTCCCGGTTACCACACAAGCTGAACTTTTTACCACGATCCATTTCCATCAGTCTATCAATATATCTTTAATCCGGACGTATTCCCATTTAATTCGAGACACGCGCACCAATCACAATGATGGGAGGTTTAGTACCCCATCCACTTCAAGTTAGTACAACTTGGACCTCAATCTACGTCAGTCTAGCGCTGGGAGATGTATGACCGCATTCACGCACCACCGCGCTTTGCAAATCCGCGGTACCCAATTATCCGGCGCATCAACTGTGCACCCATTCATATTCGTAGCCTCATTCATAGTTGCTTGACGTCCGGACATTTTGTGCCCTTTGGACTGGTGCGCAACATCTTTGGTCTTTGTGCCAATACCATTCAACTTTGTTAGCTTACTTTTGCAATTATAATGCCAAAATCGCGGACGCTTATAGAAGACAGAAGTCGTGATTTAATAGTCATCCATAAATTAGGTTTTCCAAAGTAATATATCACTCCAATTCTCAAATCCTATATAAAGCAACTACAAATATCAGCAGTCATGTGGATCTTGCCTGATTTATCGGTTTAAGGTAACCACAAAATCAATTACTCAAATGTACGGCGAAAGGTCCAAAGCGTACTTGGAAATAGAAATAAGTGATTGTGTACTTAAGAAATTTATTATTTGAGAGCCTACGACGGTTAAAATTCACACCACAAGAGCTGCCGGTTGAAGATTTATACGAATATTATGGCTATGAGTTTAGGAGACAAACATACGACATGAGGTTCGGCGCTTGTCTGCGTTGAGACGCGACTGTGGGTAATGGAATCATCGGCTTGTTAGCTCTGATCGATCCCAGTCATGTGTCAGAGTGATGTAACTCAGCTACATTACACTGACACATGACTAGTAAGTTAACGTGTCGGGTCAGTGGTCCACCTCCTTACTTATTAAGGCTAATACGTATTTACTTACGGCCCACGATTGCGAGCCCCGCCTTATCTGCGTCCCACAAGCAAGACAGCATCACCCTGACATTATTTATAGAGCCCTAAACTACTAGAATGCCGAAACCAGATCTATTTCTGATTTGTTATGGCTATAACAGAAGCTGTAAATTTGTAATTAAACTTTGGGAGTGTACTAATAGTGAAAATCAAAGTTCAAACCAATTACAGCACCATACAGTATAAAGTAAATCTTACTTGATGACTCACCTTATCCAGCCAGATGTTATTGCTACTTGCTTGTCGAAGCTACATTAGGATTTGATCACTTATTTATTACATCTATCGCAATCCAATTAGAGATTATTAAACGAGTGTAATAGTACCCCTTTTACGACACCAAGCAAAATTACTTTATCGTTTGAAGTCAGGAGCTCTACTCATGTTTAGAAACCACTTTCACCACGAGATCAACTCTGATATCTCTATTAGTCTAACCTTATCAAAAAGAGAAAATTCTAAAAAGGTTTTTGAAATCTCATCTTAACAGGTGAAATAATAAAAACGCCAAATTTCTTACCGTACAACTTTTGATGTAGGCGATGTCTCTGAGGGGCACGGCTCTCCTGCTGACCTTGAGCTCAGACTGCAGCACCTCCATGGTGGCCAGGTCTTGGAACCCGAGCCCTTTCAGGGCCAGACACGTGCGCTGGACTTGCTCTACGCACGGCGAGAACGAACAGAACCGCCCACCTGGACAAGATAAATACACCACTGTTAACATTTGATCAGTGCAATTACATTAAACAGAATTATCAGTGCATTTTTTTTATAATTTTGTAATACAATACAACTGAACTTTTTTTTCTAAGAGACATCTCAAACAAAGCCCTCTATAACATAGCATGGCTTGGTGAAGAAACTAAACAAAAGTTCAGTTTATGGTCAGATAACGTATACATTTTGAGCTTATGAAAAAATAAAAGGTTTGAAGACTGATTTGAAATTTGTATATTAATCTTATAATCTATCTTATTATAAGAGCAATTTTATTTTATGGGTTGTATTTCATGCTAGGCTTATTTCACTAAATACTCACAGCCATTTGCACAAAGCGTCTTAAAAGCAAAAGCTCTCTTAAATCTATTGCTGTCACTTTCTTCGTTAAGAAAACTGAAAGAGACAAGTCAAGTCAGTCATCGTTTGCGCAGTTATAAAAGAAATGGAGCCTAGTGTCATGGTTGTCATTTTGTATCATTGTCTGTTAAAACTTTTCCAGACGTCGTTACAGTTACACTATCGGGCATCAAGTGTGGTCTCAATGCCCTATCACAATGAACGGCCCTGGTGTCCGAAAGGATTCTCTCATCTGGATTCGATCGGGTCTGAACAATGTTTGAAGTACGCCGAGGGCGATCCAACCTCCGCTATTACATAATCCAAACAAAACTTCGACGTCTTACCACTTCATAAAGCGCGAGCGCACGTAAAAAATACGATCCAGACATAACAAAATGTCGACAGATGTTTTCATTCCCATGTGGTAGATACGAGATGGCAGACCGACTCTCACAGATAGCGTTACCTTTTTGTTACCGCGATACCGTTTAGAAATTTTTACAAGTCAAAAATGCCCGGGAAACGACATATCGTCTTTTATGTGGACCGCCGGGTCTTATCTGTCAAATCTTATCGACCAATAAGGACAGCGGACGTCACTCACTCTGCCAATCTGAGTGGTCCGAGGCGCGGGCGCGTCACTGCGGGGGGCGAATTTAGAACCGCTCCATTTTTAAATTTAAAATGTGTATCGCGTGCCTGGATGATATAATAACCCACCATGGACTAGTGTATTAGCATAATGTAGCTGGGCGAGAGAGAAATGAAGCCATTTTAGACGATAATCTGAGTATGAGTACAGCCATATAGGTGGCGAAATATGTATGTAATATGGTATCTTAATGCATCGCGAGTCACGTCGTGGGACTGGCGTTGATCGGCGATGGACCAGCAACGAGAATTGCATGTACCTACACTTATCTAAGCTTTAACTGTTTAATTAAAGTTAATTAATCACTGATGACGATTTGATAAGTCGACGCAGAGAGGACTGAAGGCTATTTAGTTAAACGTATTGATTATTTATACAAATAGCAAAACTAATGATTAGCAATTAAAGTGTCGTGCTTTGGGATGTTATCAACAAAATAAGGTATATTTTATGCCACGATTTTATAAGAACTCAAGGTATCCTAAAAATGTGATCTCACGCACGACGTCCTTCAAAATAGATTTTCCGTTTTTTCTAACTAACCTACCTACTTAAATAGAGAAACTTACTTAAAAAGTCAATTTGAGCGGCAAGTGGATTTGTCACTATTATAACAGGGAAATATCCCTTGCGAAAAACCTACAAACAGGGATTTGGGATAAACTTACACTATTAAGCTTTAGCAGACATGACCCTTTCGAAATTGTATCTGATTATAGCGAACTTTGAACGAAAGGTATTATTAGGGTTCCGTACCTCAAAAAAAAAACGGAAACCTTATAGGATCACTTTGTTGTCCGTCCGTCTGTCGAGACCATTTTTCTCACGAACGAGAAGAGGTATCAGGTTGAAATCGATAACGAATATTAAGGTCTATAAACCACACAAGATCTGAAAATTTCAATTTTTTAAAACGACGCAATCAAAAGATATGGCTTTTTATGTCCTCATCTCCATACATTTATGCAAAAAAGCAAAACCTACAGGGTACTTCCCGTTGACCTAAAATTATTAAATTTGGCAAGAAGCTAGAATCTTTAAATATTTAAATTTTTCTCACAACTAATAGTAACCAATTAAGGTGAGCTCCCGTTTCAAGAACTTTTCTATAAAAGAGGGGTCAAGTTGGATAGTCGCGGAGTTTTTAAAATCAAAGAACAAATGGTTTTAGTATATCATATGGTAGATAGGAACGGAACCCTTAGGGCGCGAGTCCGACTCGCACTTGGCCGGTTTTTTTTTTCATACCTTGACCTTCACATATTTTCGTTGGGAAATGTTCAATTTTAAGGTAACATACTAAAATTATATGTCGCATCGGATCGTAAGTTGATCAACTTTCGAAAAATAATAATCTCGTAGGAAATCCGAAGATCCATAGGTCCGTTAGGTAAAGCAAAAGGTAGGTTCCCTTTCGAATTAACGCACAAGCCGAGCGAGCGAAGCGAGCGTGCTGCGGCAGCAGCCGGCGAGTGCCAGAAGCGAATTCGGAACTGTTTATTATTTTTATAAAGTTGATCAACTTACGATTCCGTGTTATTTTCTGGTGACATATTATGCACTGTTTCATAAGGACCATTGAAGAAGAAGGTGACTTACCATATACAAGGTGACTTTTTCCAGTGATTCTAATGAAAGAAAAGAACTTTCCCGATGAGGAGGTTTTTAATCGAAAAGAAAATTAAGAATTCCTATAAAAATGTGTCTATCTCGTACCACTTTACTATCCACATTAAGTCTAAAAAAGTGATGAAAGTTGCTTGTTAGAAGAATCACCGGGCTAAACACGGGGCTTGAAATTTAAACATGAAACTGAGATGGTAATGAAAATTCACGCTGTGTAATAGTTGGCATGGGTTAACAATGACTGTCAGTCATCCTGGGGCCAGGCCAAGCTTGCGACACGGTACCGTGGGTCACGGAGCAGGAATCTCGGCTAATTGACAGATTAGTGAGGACATCGCCTGCCTTTCAACTATGCGAGCCGACGTTAGCCTAATTCAAATTTGGTACTAAACTTAATAACTCAATAGGTTCTATATTCCCCCAGGAAAAAAATCCTTTAAAAAAAAAAAAAAAAGGATATTTTATAGGTAGGGATTTGTTTTTGGTATATTCGCGTACGGCAGAAAGATTATGGTGAAAAACCAGTATAAGCTGAATCAGCGTCTAGTACGCTACAAACGCCCGAAACTAAAGACCCGCTCAAGGTCAAAATGTTACCAATGACATGCTACCGAATGTATATAGGGCGCTCACGTGTTGGCTTCACTCACTTCGCCCTGTCGCTAACCTTATCGATACAAGTAATTCCTATATATCATGTAAACTCCTCATATTTTTACAGTTTGTAAATACAACAGTATTGTAGAAGTAAACCCAGTTACATTCGATAACATTTCCCACATGCATGTAAGTCGCGAGCGAGATGACAGGGTTTGCTTTAGGCTAAACTGACCACTTATGGTATGACACTAAATCGAAAGGGTTGCCTATTTTAGTTTCTGTAAATGTTTTGGTATGTGTAAAATCAAAAATACAATAATACAATTTTTTCAGAGGTCAAGAAACGTGCTATACTTTAAACAAATAAATGAATCATGAAGTTATCTTATTATGAACCTATATAACCTATAAAAACTTCTTGAACCCAAAAGCGGACATTTTGAACCCATTACGCGACACCATTCATAGCATCAAATCATGATCGTATTGCGTCCGAGAAAGCCCTACGCGCTAAACCTTCATGTTGTAAGATATATGTAGTTGTTAATCCTAAGTATCCGCTGCATGGAGAGGCTATCGACACGGTCTAATCCTGCTGGTAGAATTTGTAACGATTTATCCGAGGTTACGCAACAAGGGCTTTGTTCGGTAAGTACCCCATTCACTCACAATGGCTAGTGATGGCTGTGGTTGTCGGTCGAGCTTTTCGATAAACTAAGAAATTAAGCACTTTTCGATGTGTTAGCTACAGTATTAAAACTCGGTGTCTAAATATACACGGGTACAGGCAAATCTTTTGTAATGGTGCATGATGCAATCTACGGGTAAAATAAGTATTAATTTTCAAATGATGTGAAACCTAAGATAGTTTTTAAGTCGATTAGTAACATCGAATTTCATCGACATCGATTCATAGACAGCTCTCGCATTGCAGTGCAACGCAACATATCACAATAGCTCCTCAACGCGTCACTTCACTTACAAATAGTCAAGCCATTGATGTATTAGGTGAGATAGTGAGGTGAAATCACATATTATGCGCCCTGTGCGGACGCAGACTATGAGACGGTATTGTATTGAAGATCACATAATATTGTTTTAAAACTTCTTCGTTAAAACGAACGCAGCAAATATAAAATATTTTTGAACGTTTCAAAATTGCAGAGCGGAGGAACGCGGCTTTGTCAGGCCGGGCTGTATGTCGTAGCTTGAGTGGCGTGTGGCGAAACTGAATATAGATGTAGCAATTATTTTTGTCTAGTGATCGCAAGAATAAAGTTGTTTTTAGCGGGTGGCGGGGCGTCGTCGCCGGGGTGGCCGCGCGGCGCGCATGCGTCGGCCCCGCCCTCGCCCGCGGCGCGCGCGCGCCCTCTCAGCCGCACACCGACTATTATGAACATACCACCTATAAACGAATGTGGTAATTTAATGTAAACAATCCTGGGAAATGGCTAGGATTGTGCCGTCATGATTCTGAATGCGAAAACATGAATTCAGAGCATGTAAAACATATTAAAATATAACTATGTTAATGCCAAAAACTGTAAGTGACGATAAACAACTTGAAATAATCAACAAAAGGGGTTCTGTATGTGCCAGAGGAAGCATTATTGCAAAGCAAGTTTTGAATAATCCATAAAAATTTTCCCTCTGAACAGCGAGATCCAGCGCCTGATTGCTATTGCTATTCCTATCATTTTCAGTATTTTGACTATTAATCGTTAACTTGTAAAGTCTTCTTAGCTGTGATAGTTTTCCTTTTAAATCCATCATATACGCTACCACTGCAATTTTTTTAGTTTCCGATATCACTGTACTCGTATAGCTAGCAGAGGGGGGAGACACTTGTCTCTAACAAAAATTTCGCAAACGGATCCCTAAACCAAAAACATTCTTAAAATACTTATAATAATTTTAAAAGATGTATCTAACGACACCTAATATACTATGGAGTAGACGGGAAAAAAAATTCATTCCCACTTTACGTCTAGGGAAAGTACCCCAAAAATTTTCTTTAAAAATTTTATTTTACCACTTTTTTGACGTAACTAATAATGTATACTTGTATCAAATTACAAATTTCTAGTACTAAAGGTCTCTGAGCTAAGCCGCGGACAGATAGACAGTCGGACATGACTAATAAAGACATAACTATAAGGGTTCCTTTTTGACTACGGAACCCTAAAAGGGAAAAAAAGTTAAAGTAAAGTACTAAACCATTACCAGGAATGAATACGATGTAGGATAACAGAATTCCAAGTAAGATGCGTTCAATTAATTTAAAAAACATTCGTTAATTTTATTAATGCGTCCGAGCCTAAATCTACGATCGCCGCGTAGATGTGAGATCGCGAGCGCCTTCTCATTTTCAAAATTAGCAAATGAGTAAAAAACAAACTGTTGGTAACCGCCAACAGAGCGGACAAGATAAAGAAATATACGGAGAGGTGCTGCGTCCGAGTCGCAAGATAACACCATTAACGCCGGGGAGGCTGCGCAGGCGCTACAAAACAATAGAGAAGGACAAAACACACCGCAACTTTCTGAAAAGACTTCAGTCAAAAAAGCTTTTACTGTAAACGAAACTTTATTGACTCTACCATACAGTACCTACTGTACTCTGTCACCATACAGTTTAACCGTAATAAGTCTAAAGACACTCCTTTAACCGGCGCAGGAGCAAATGAGACGGCGTACGATGGCAATGATAGCGAAATGAGTGAAGTAAGTTTTTCTCAGCCACCCAGCCAGCAACATAATTAATGATTCTTATATATAGCAGACGAATTTATAAATTGGCTGTATTTCGTTTTTAAGAGCTTGGGACACGCGTGATAGAACTGATAGCTGGCCGAAACGCCACGCAACCTTTCGTAGATTTGCGATATAATATTAAATTAATTAATTGTATTAACAGTCGCGAATGTAGAGAAAATGACTTTACAATCATCATCCCTATTACGTGTAGCTGTAAGATCGATGACCGATCTCACAATGAAAGAGTATGAAATCGGTAAGCGAAATTTACTTTCGGTATTTAAATTGCCCTTCTTGCCAAAAGATTGCATTCAGCTAATCCTTAAGATTATAATAATACTAACGTATAAAGCTAATCGATTTGCTACGAGATCATGAAACTTTTTTAATTTCTTGGAGAAAGTTATTGAAGAACCCAAAGAGATTTGAACCTCGCTGCGCTCGGAAGAACCCTAACCTACTTGTCTATGGCTAAATTACAAGTACCCTAAACCGACGAGCGTGTATGAAAGGGTCGACGAAAGTAGATCCCTATCTACTTGGTTTAGGGTACTTCCCTAAGTGTGTCAAGATCGTAGCAGGTTGGGCTGTGATTTCTGAAACAGGCGTGATAGTACGTAAGTACGAGTATGTCAATTCTATTCCAAAAGTATTTTAACTCAAAATAAACTCAGACAAAAATATAGTTGCACTGAAATATCACAAATCAACAAACAATCTTAAGCGACCATTATAACATTACAAATACGAAAAGAAAGAAACACTTTTACTAATGAGATTAAATATGTGAAGAATTTTTTCCTTCTTTTGTCATCCTCAATACAAAGTCAGAGTGCTTCCCAAACAAGGGATAACCGCAATGAGAATTTTTTCGACGTCCATTATTTAAATGGACATAGAGTTCGGGAATGGTCTGGCCAAATCTCACCAAAAGGGGGTTTTGTTTAACGAAAATTATAAACAAATATTATTAAAAGGAAACCTCGTGCAAGTGTCAAATATCAAATAAAAGTTATTATAAAATTATAGGAGAAACCTTCGTTGCCACGTTGTCCTCAGTTTGTGCATGACCTTCCGGCGAGGGGGCAGACGCTTGCCAGGCGAGGTCATCGGACGTTAGCAGGGGAAGCAGGCAGTAACCTCCGAATGGAAAAAGGCACTTACAGACTCATCATCACATCAGCCGAAAGACATCCACTGCTGGACTGGACATAGGCCTCCCCTAAAGATCTCCATGATGACCGGTCCTGCGCTGCTCGCATCCAGCGGCTTCCCGCGACCTTGACCAGATCGTCGTTCGACCTTGTGGGGGGCCTGCCAACGCTTCGCCTTCCGCTACGTGGTCGCCACTCTAGAACCCTTAAGGCCCATCAGCCATCGGTTTTTCTTGCGATGTGCCCTGCCCACTGCCACTTTAGTTTCGCGATTCTCAGGGCTATATCAGTAACTTTAGTTCTTCTGCGGATCTCCTAATTTCTGATTCGATCGCGCAGAGAGACTCCGAGCATAGCCTTTTCCATAGCCCTTTGGGTGACTTTGAGCTTCCTGATAAGGCCCATCGTGAGCGGCCACGTCTCGGTGCCATATGTCATCACTGGCAACACACACTTGTCAAAGACTTTTGTCTTGAGACACTGCGATAGTTTCCCGAACGCTGCCCATCCGAGTCGTATTCGATGAGTGACCTAAAGAGGTAGGGTTAGGGTAGGGTTAGGGAAAGCCCTAAGTTGGATTTACCTAACTGGACTGTTTGTCCCAGGTATACGTATTCATCGACAACTTCGAGCATAGAGTCTCCAACTTTGAGTGGAGTGGGTATAACAAGGGCGTTAGACATAATTTTCGTTTTGTTTATTTTAGGAACCACTTGTTGTGAAACTCTACTGAGGTTATTGAGCATCGTGCCGAGATCTTCCAGGGTCTAGGTCATTACGACTATATCGTCGGCAAATCGAAGGTGTGTCATGTACTCGCCATTGATGTTGATGCCAAGTCCTTCCCAGTCTAGGGGTTTGAAGACGTCTTCCAATGCAGCGGTGAACAGTTTAGGAGATGTGACATCTCCCTGTCTCACTCCTCGCTGCAATTGGATAGGATAGACTTACAGACTACCCTCACCAAATGTCAATCAGAAAGACTCTAGAACAGATTTCTCCCCAGCGGTTTTTCTCGCGCAGACCGATCTGGACGGAGAACCAACTCCAACAACATCTGGACCCTAGATAGGAATGGAAAAATCAGTGGCGTGGTGCTGGTGTTTCGCACGAACTAATGGTAATCCCCGACCCTTCCGTCCTTCAAACGGGTTTTAAGAAGAACCGAAAACTATGGTTGACGCTTAACCGAATACACACGGGTGTCGCAAGGTGTAATTAGCACCTAGCCGCCATACAAACCGTTCAATACATAGTGTATGACTGCCCTGGTAGGAAATTTGCTGGAGGGCTGCAGGGTCTCCTTCAATTCAACTGAATAGCGGAGAGAGGAATGACGTGTAACTGACGTCATTGTGCCAATACCTCAGCTGACTTCCTTCGTCTGTCACCTCACCTCCTAACCTAGTATTAAAATACCTTATTTTCTAAATGTAGTCTCAAATTCCATTCTCAGCAATAAATAAAATATACAAGCTTGGTCGTTACAGTGAGAGAACATATTTGTTTCGCATATAATAATGGCATATTTAGTGGGCGATATCAGTTAATGCGGAGAGGTTGGCATAAATTGGCGTTGGCGCAATCTTACATCGTGCCTCCCTCGGCCCGCCCCCCGCGAGTAACTCATTGCTATCTGCCCCGAATATTGTTAATCAGTGTATCATTAGCTCTAGGTCGGTGCACACTACATGCATTGCTACATTAGATTATAATCCGGTTTTAATAAAACATTTTTTTGCGAGATCATTTCCACGATTCGTTCCAAGAATTCCCGCACTGAGAGACGTAACATAAAGTTAATTTTTCATCATGCTTTCTTTGAAAAGGACACAAGACTTAATGTAATATAAACTTTAAGTCACGTTATTGAGTAAATGCAACAAATTTTGTTCCTTATATAAAAATTATTCCTTCACTCTCTGTCGGAGCCAACATACTTATTATGTATGGATCGAATGGGAAAATGGACCGATCGCACAGGAGGGGCAAAAAGGATATTTATTCTACTGTTGGTTTTAGCCCCTAAAACCAGAACGTAAACTGTATTAAGGTGTCTAGTAGCTTAGCCAAATCTCACCGATAGGTAATTTACTTAAGGTTGCAGAGCAGAGGTGCTGCCACTTTAAAAAATAAATTTATTGCGACACAATTTTTTTTAGTTTGTTCGTAGTTGTGTATTTTATAACGCACCTCATAATAGCTTAATTTATCACAAATAGCCTTGTATAGGTAAACTGGTAAAAGGGACAGTTTTTTGAGACGCAATCAATTTATTTCTTGAACCAGCACCTCTGATCGAAATCGTCTTAACACCCATCGGTCGCCACAAAAAAAGGACAATTAAGTAGAAAAATTGCAAGATATTCGATGAAGATGATACAGGTTTCCGTAACGACAATGGTAGAGCATTTTAAAATTTATGATAAAAGCATTTTATTTTGAAGCTGGAACAATATCGCCCCGTGTGGGCCGAGGCGCAAGACGTCCTAACACCGGGCAGATGGTGGTGCGCGCTCGCGATAGCTCCATAGCGCACCGAGCTCTGATATAGATAAAGCTAACGGGGAGGTACTGCAATAAATCCAAAAAACGAACCAAACTCCATAACTCTGTCTCTCTTGCGCACGGTAAAAAACTAAACTTGCACTCACTCGTGTCTCTCTCATTTCATATAGTGCACCATTTGCGTTTTGGCTAAAGAAAAAATCGCAAAAGTATGGCAACATTCGGAAATGGTTTTACAATACTCGCTTTAATAGTACATTAAGATGCAAGCGCGCTATTTTGTTGATTACGCACGAGGCTCGAGAATTGCAACTCGTGCCGCAGGCGAGGGCGTAAAGAAGCCGAGAGTGTAATGACCAAAGCGCATGCGCTTTTTACAACGATTTTTAACACATTTGCGAATAAAAACAAGTAAATTTGCTTACCTCTTTTTCCGAAGGAAAATTCGTAGACAACAAGCTATGTATTTTTTCTTAGATTTCTACGTACACCCGAACCTCCAGACTTGTGTTTTGTGCCTTAGTATTTTCTACGTTGATGAACTTCATTAATTACTGTTTTTACTATCGAGCGGAGCGAGAAAGATATTGTATTCGTGAAAAAAAAAAGTTTTTCAAATTTTCTCAAAAATGTGTTCTATATCACTTTTACATCATAAAAAACAAGTCTCCCAAAAATGTCCGTCCGTCGGTCGGTCGGTCCGTCGATCGGTCTGTCCGTCACGCTTTGGCCTAGCGGCTAAACGAATGGTCTGATTGACATCATATTTTGAATTTAGGAGTTTTATGCAAATCCATTGAAGGGTTCTAAGTGGTTTCCTGCTAGCTCTCATTTTGAGGGTAGCTGTCATACAACGAAAATGAAAAATTGAATTTTTCTCATAAACGGCTCATAGATTCTTGATAAAACTTTGCAAGACCAAGCATCTCCATGTAAGATGTCTCGCGCCAGTATTAATTGATCTGTGTAATTTCATATAAGGGGTGTTCCTGTACGACCAAATCGTAAATATGTGATTTACCTAAAATTTTCTATAATATTAATCCTGGATTGGTTGTCTACCTGACTGGATATTCTTTATGATTTTTTTGAATAAAATTTATTGCACAGGGTGTACCAAAAACTGAAAGGGCTTGCTCAGTAGACTAAACTGAACAATTATCCATAAGGAACATGTGTTGAGAAATTAATTGTTTTTTTTTTTTGTTTGGGAATAAATGCTTTTGTATTTGTATTTGTAAAAAAATCTCCATGCAAGTATCTTACGGTAGTATCCATTGATCTGTGAAAATTCATATAAAGGGTGTTCCAGTACTACTAAAAGTTAAACATGTGATTTACTCTGTTTACTCATAATCGCTTGAGGTTTGTTTGTTTTAATGTTTGACAATTTGAATTCTGAATTGATCTGTATACTTCATTCGAACATTTTTTTTGGAAAAACGTAAATAAAAGTTAGTATTTCCATACTATGTGTGCATTACAAATTTAAGTTTGCGGTTGATAGTTTTACCTTGAGTATTGCGAGAAAGTAAGTGCAGTGCTGCTGTACCATTTATTTTTATTTGTAGGTGTCGATACTTTTGAAAATAATTACAATAAACACAATATAAACATCACAAATGTTTGTAAAAATAGAGCGCGCTGTTTTAGCGGACACAGATTAAACATGCGCGCGCAGGAGGCATTGACTAAACTGCCAAACAGCCCAGTCTTAAAATTATTTAAAATGGGATATTTTGTTACTTAAAAGACGAATTTATAAAACACTAAATGGAAAAAGCACGCGTGTTTAATAAGCTGGATTATGGACCTTAATTCAGTGCAAATAGAGCTGTTTTATGAGCAAATTTGTTGAAGAACAATTTAATATTTCTTTTCTTATTATTAAAAACGTCTAAAAATTATATTTTAATTGCACATAGCGTCTTTAAAGCTCCTTTAAGTTTATTGCTGACTCTTTCTGTTAAGTCAACAAAGAAAGTACCAGCAATAGATTATAGGAGCTACAACTGGCGGTAAGAAACATTATGTCCAAGTAGATCTTTACTAGATACACTGCTACATAATATTCAATTAAAAACATTTTTTTTTAAACAAGATGACTGCAATATAAATGCAGTGACCATTTCGCAGGGCGCGCGCTACAGACCAATAAAGTATTTTACAAGTGATACAAGAATGTAAGCGAATCGGCGGGCCAGATCTCTCGTTGCCTTTAACTTTATAAATACTGCGCTATTTATTTGCGAAATCAGCTGGGGCTCATCAAGGTTCGGGAGTCTGCCCATGAGAACTGCTAGGCAAGCTAGTATTGGCGAATTAGTTTGATAAATACCGGGTTATTTGTGGACCTCTAGCCAATTTTTGTGTATTACTCAGAACACAAACTTTCTCATAGAAACATGGGTCGAAAAACGGAATTTTATTTAGGATTTCCCATAGAAATAATAAGATGTTTTAAAGAATAAACGCTTGTACCATTATTTTCATTTTGTATTTCCATGCATATGTTGCAGAGAAATGGTATAATTCTCAGCTTCACATAATGCCTTGGCATTTTACCTAACGACGCGAAATTTGTTTCTGCAACTCGCTGGTCGCTCCCGCGGGACACTTGCTTCGCTCGCTCTGCTCGTGCGTTATGGTCGTAAGATAACCTATCCCGAACGGGATCGGTTAGGTTGGGTTTTCCGAAACTAACTAACTTAAAATGCACCAGTACTGATCTAACCCCGTCTACTGATACCGTTTTACAATTTGCCGAACGTATACAATTTCCCGGCCGTTTGTAAACGGCGAATTCTACGATTTGCCTGTGACACCGGTACAAACCTTGCGCCGGAAATAGTGGAATTTGTATAGGACAACAACAATTTTCTCTCTCTCCAAAGTCTCTTAGGGAAAGTTTTTCAGCTTAATGTTGTAGAAAATTTCTGTTTTTGGAGAAAAATATCATCATGAAATTGGTATACTAAATATTAATATAATAATAATAATAAATAAGTTTATTGAACTAAATGTGGTTACAGAGATTTTACAAGATGTGCTTACATTGGATTCTTAAAGATATGTCGTTTATTTACATTGATGTGTACAACTACAATGTTTACAACTACTTATATATTTTTAGTATTCCAAAATTAAGATAAGGGGCCTTTCGATTTGTTAATAAGCCAATGATAAAAAGTCTACAGGCTTTTTTTTCAAAGAGACACAGAAGGTGGTCATTCATTATCATTTCATTGTCCTAGCCTCGTTCCATTTTACGTAGTCCTCAACCTAACCTAGGGGAGTTGACGAAGGTACTGGTATTCACACAGATCGACTACCAACTAAGCTCCGAAATCCGAACGGCAAACCAGACCCAATGACAGTTTAGTGACTAACCTAATCGTTAGAGCTTAATGGTTTTCAGCTTGACTTGATCACTTCTATCAGTGACAGCAGCCGGGACCAACGGTTTAACATGCCTTCCGAAGTACGAAAACACTCGAGTAGTTTTGCCACTAGCAACCACCTATTCAGGTTCTGACCAAGCCAGATCGGAAAGAAAGAAGTGCTACTGGACCGCGCGCGATTCGAGATATTCTGGTACATAAAAGGTTTTGAAGCCTTAAACAACCAAACTAAGACCGCCCGAGACTCGCTTCTTACACAATGATAATACTCTAATCAAACTATTACCATTCAAACTAACTATCACGTCCCACGTCAATGTTATCGAAATACTAAATAGGTACTGTTCCGTGTGGTACCGGCGAAAAATAGAATCGACCCATCTCTACCTGTGGGTGTCGTAAGAGGCGATTAAGGGTTTATAAACCGGAAGATGGGCAGCAGCGTCCTTCCATGTATCGTACCATCTTACATACTGCGGTCACCAACAACCGCGGTAATTGGTGCCAACCGTAACGCTAACAAGCGTGGGGACTAGGGTACTTCCTCTCCACATTCTTATAGCAAGAGCTGGATTTCTGGAGGGAGCTCCCTGTCCTGAAGTGGACGTACTCGTATTATGGGATGTTATGATGATGATGATACAGCCTAGACTTAGCGCCTAAATCAGCAAAATGGACGAAAGTTTTGTAGCGACCCAGAGTTAATAGAGACATTCGAGGAAATTTGAGAAAAGACATTGATTTAAAGGTGATCAACTAAAAATATAGGTATTTTTAATTAGATAAGTTGATGAAAGTTTGTACGGAATTATACGGGTCTGGATAAACGGCTGAATAAGAAAACATTTACCCCTTTACGCATTGGTCAGTCGTATATCACTATGCGACTGCACAGTAGCAGTACACGAGACGCGGACCTTGTCGCGCGTTGGGTGACATGTCGCCGCGCCTTATACGCGCTCAATGGAAGCAAATGTGCGTGCACTGACTCTACTGCCTACTCTACGAAACTTACTGTAATTAGGTTTATGGATTTGTAAAGAGTAAGGGGATATGTTGAGCTGTTTAGTTAGTTATATGGACGTTACTTAGTGTGTTTCATGTATTTTTATATTATTTAGTTAAAATAATTAATACGGTATCGATGCATTTACTTTTTCATGCATTGGTCGGTCGCATTGTGCTCATGGAGCACGAGTAGCAGTCATCATCATCATCCGACCGTTTTCGGTCATGGCGACCGCTGTCAAATCCTACATAGAGGTGTGGCGTCGATGTGCCCGTATGTGACTTACATACCCAATTTTTGCTGTAAACTCACGCTTAGTGTCGAGGTCTAATAAGCGCTGATTTTCAAAACCGTCGGTCTTAGTTTTGACCAAGTACCTCCATTCTGATCTTTGCACAGCCAGATCCTCCCATTACGATGGCTCTATGTCACATCTTTTGAAATGTCGTTTTAGAACATCCTTGTATCTCAGAAGTTGTCCGCCATGCTTTCGCTTGCCCTCCTTTAGCTCTGAGTAAAAGATACGTTTAGCTACTCGATCTTCCGCCATCCGTGACAAGTGGCCGCACCACCGAAGCTGTCGCCGCATCAAATAAGCCTCAATGCCACCTACTTTGGCTCGCCGCAGCACTTCAGTGTATCGCACGTGATCAGACCATTTGATCTTCATAATACTGCGCAGACATTTTAGGTGAAAACGGTCTAGTGTGCGAATGTGATGGCGATACAAGCGCCATGTCTCGGAGGAATAAAAAACGTTAGGCAGCACGATCGCCATATATACTGAAACCTTGGTGGCCAGTTTTAAATCGTGTGAGCTGAAAACCTTGATACTCAGTCTGCCAAATGCAGCCGCGGCAGCACCTATCCTGCTGTTGATTTCAGACTCAAGGTTACACTTAGCTGTTATAGTGCTCCCCAGGTATTTGAATTTGTCAACCTGCTTTAATACGTCTTCGCCGATTTTTACGGCTATTTTCTCGTGACCGCTGCTATCCAAGGACTTCACCTCCGTCTTTTTGACACTGATCTTGAGGCCAAAAATGCAGCACGAACTGTGAAGAGCCGACATCAGCTGTTGCAGCCCATCTGCGAGTAGCAGTACCTCATAGAGCACAGTGCTTCATGCAGTACCTACACAAGATGCTAACCTTGTACCGCGACTGGCGAGCTTTTTACAGTCAGCGACATGTCAAGCTTGACACTGGCAGTGCGACTCTAGCCCGTATGTCTATTGAAATGAGAAAGGTACAAGTCCTAATTGTAAAGCGCGTTGATGTCTTTTATATGAGCGGAAGATTCTTTTTATTTGGATGACCAAATTAATTTGATTAATTTGGAAAATCGACATTTACATAATACTTTTTAAAATGTCACAAGGTAGGTAAATACTGATTTAGATTTTACCGTGATAAAAGTAATCCTAATATACAGGGTGTAAAAAAAAATAAGATGATCCTTCTAAGGGGTGATTCTACATCAGTAATAGATTATACAAGGTGTCACAGAGAGGGTCAATAAATACTTAGCCTACAAAAAGTAAACGAAAATTTTGGAAAAGTGGCAATTTATTTTTCAACATAGTCTCCTTTTAGTTCGATACACTTAGCCCAGCGATGCTCCAACTTTTTTAACCTGTCCGAAAAATAGTTCTTGTCAAACTCTGCAAAATAGGCCTCCGTGGCGGCGATGACCTCCTCATTTGATCCATATCTATTCCCGGCGAGTGATTTTTTCAGATTAGGAAACAGAAAGAAGTCACAAGGGGCCAAATCTGGAGAATACGGTGGATGGGGCAGCAATTCGTAGCGTAATTCGACCAATTTGGCCATGGCAACGGCAGACGTGTGAACCGGTGCGTTGTCGTGGTGAAACAGCACTTTTTTCTTCGCCAGATGGGGTCGTTTTTTCTTTAATTCGGCGTCGAATCGGCCCAATAAATCGGCAAAGTAAAGCCCTGTAATTGTTTTACCCTTCTCGAGGTAATCGATGTAGATCACACCTTGTGAATCCCAGAAAACGGTGGCTATAACTTTTCCGGCCGATTTTACAGTTTTCGCCTTCTTTGGAGCACGTTCCCCGGTCTGGATCCATTGTTTTGATTGCTCCTTGGTCTCTGGTGTGTACCAGTGGATCCAGGTTTCATCGACGGTCACAAAACGACGCAAAAAGTCCGCTGGATTCCGCTTAAACAGCGGCAAACACGTCTCCGATGTGGTCTCACGGTTGCGCTTGTTTTCCGGTGTGAGTACACGCGGCACCCATCGCGCCGACAGCTTTCTCATGCCAAGTTCCTCGTGAAGAATATGATGCACTGTTCCTTCTGAAATGCCTACAGTCTCAGCTAGCTCCCGAACCTTCAATCGGCGATCTGCCAATACGAGATCATGGATATTTTTAATGTTTTCCTCCGTAGTAGCTGTTTTCGGTGCACCTGGACGTGGTTCATCAAAAACCGACGTACGGCCACGTGCAAACTCGTTGAACCAATTCTTGACGGTGGCCATCGATGGAGAAGAGTCACCGTACACAGCATCCAAGCGCTCTTTGATTTCGATGCGCGTTTTCCCTTCCAAAAATAGGAATCGAATCACCGAACGATATTGCTCTTTTTCCATTTTTGTCCCAGATTAGTAAGTATAGTACAGAAGTAATTTTTGTAAAACCGATCGACACGTTCGCTTCCATAAGTTGTGAAATTAAAACGAATGAAGGGATTGGAATGAAAATTTGAAAAAAGAATAAAAAAAGAATGTGCTACACTGTGGTAAAACTCTTTTGAAACTACAGCGCCCTCTGGCGATGAGGCTAGGTACTTATTGAATGCACATCGTATATCAACCCTGAGGGATGTGATTCTGCTCATGAAACTGAACAACTATCGAAATAGGAAAAAAAAAATTCACGTCCCATAGAAACTGAATCGCTGATAGCAAATTTTGGAGGTCAAAATATATTTTCGTATGTCGACCTATGTTTCTCAGCTCTAGAAGAAGTGAAGCGCCTGGAGGATTAAATGACCTCTATGATCCGCTGGTGCTGCAGACAAAGATTTCTTTTGTTATACTCGTAATATCCAATCACTAGCAAGTACCTGTCCATTTCAATAAATTACTATAACGTAATTCGAAGGAAAATCAAATTTCATGATCACCCAAAATAAAAGTAAAAGTTATTTAAAGAAAAGTATTATTTTTACAATCTATTAGTGATGTAGAATCACCCCTTAGAAGGATCATCGTAACTTTTTACATCCTGTATTATTACTGGCTCCAAAAGGACATTTTCAAAATCTAAAACTGTAGATTTAGACCATGTCACTGAACAGCTTTCCAGGAAGTCAAAATAATAAAAAAAAGGCTTTCTATAAAATGTGTTGTCAAATGAAGGAGTTGGGAGGTCACAATTTTTAGGGTTCCGATACCAAAATAGTAAAAAAAAGGAACCCTTATGGTGTGACTTTGTCTGTCTGTCTATCTGTCACACCTGTATATCTCAGCAACCACTTATGCTATCGACTTGAAATTTGGAACAGTTATAGAATATGGTTGCCCAACTTAATTGCACATGAGATAATAAAAAAAAGTTATGATTATTAATGTAAAGGGGTTACCCTTCTTAAAAAAATACCATTACCCCCCCCCCCCCCCCCCCCCTTTCCTCCGAAGTTTGTGGAAGGAAAAATCTGAAAACGATAAAACGATCTTTCTAAGTTGCACAGCTTAATAGAAATCTGAAAAAAACCTTTACAAACAAATTTAGTTTTGTGGTCCTAAAAATGGACTTTATTGCTTCCAAAAATACTATAGGCACATCGGAACCCTCGGCGCGTGAGTCCGACTCGCACTTGAACGTTTTTTTTATTTTACTTCAGCCCATATTCCTTGGGAGGTGTTTGTCAACGAAATTATTCACAGTTTCCGTTTCCAAGAGATGTCCGACCGACTTCTCGCCGCAAAGGTGACATAAGCAAACATACTCGTACAGTACACGCACGTTCGCATAAATATACACCTAGCTTGGTAAAACATAATAATAAACTATGTTACATACTCGTATTAAGATAAATAAACTGTATATTTATGTTGTTACTCTTAACTTTACATTAATATTTATTTTAGTTTTTTTATTTAAGGCTACGCTTTAGTTGCACTAAGTTTTGAGAGTTAGGTCACGCACATTTGCATCCATCGAGTTTTTAATACGGCCCCGCCGCTTGAAACTTTGTAACCGCACATCTTCTGTTTAAGTTAACCGATTACAATGAAACATAGCTTATATGTTGCAAGGAAGTGAGCCAAATACATAATTGAAAACCCCGTTTGAATCGGTTCTGTAATTTGTGAGTGAATCGTGGACAACAGTTTGAAACTTTGCATTTTATCTTGTGTTTGAGTGAACCTTTTGCATTGGAACAAGGCCTATATGTCACAGCAAAATAAGACCAACCCACCATTCAAACCCCATTTAAATAAGTTCTGTAGTTTTTGTGTGAATCGCGGACAAAAAGACAAAATTCCTAAAACGATCAGAGTGGGATCAAATACTGTTAAAGTTATTGTTTTGCAAATATTTTCAATGTACACATTCGTCGAGTTTACGATTTTAATGAGATTAAAACTGAAGAAGTTACTGCTCTTATAATAGACATCAACGCGCGCGACGATTTGCTCCAAGTTTTTCTAACATAAAAACCTTTTCCTTATCAAAAAACGTTTACTGCAACAACAAACCGCTTTCAACAAGAAAGGGTTACCTTGAAAAGGCGGTAATTTCTCTCAAATATTCTCATTAGCTGTAATAGCTTAATGCTGGCCGCCGCCTCATGGAGTTGCTCGTTTACCGACTAAGGTCCACTAAATCATTTAGAGACGTAGCAATGACTCCCGCAGACGGAACGCATAAGGCAATATAACACATTCACACGTTCGTCAAACTAATAGAAGGCTGATTAAAAACGTGCCGCCGCCGGATCAGGCTACAACGCTACTCCAGATAAGATTCGAGAATCGATTTATTTGGCGACTATCTCTGCCCATTTGTAGGTTTGATAAAGTATGTAATAATAGCAAGATGTGAGCCAATATTCTTTACAGGGTGTTTGGTAAATGTCTGTGACCCTCTCGGGTGGTTGCTCTACCCATGAAACTGAACAACTTTCCCTAAGGAACATAGGTTGAAATACAAGAAAAAAATGTTAACGTCCCATAGAAACTGCATCAGCTGATAGCGCATTTTGTATGGGAAGTAATTGTTTTTCTTATTCGTATTTTGTATCAGCTGGATAAAACTGTAGAGTTTCCATAGCGTATAGGCTTGGAACCTGTACAGTACATAGGATAGCCGGTAGGGTGGGTCAACATTCCCACTTTCGCCTATTATCCCTCGAGTGGGAATACAAAACCGGCGGGGTCCGGTCTGGTCCACCTGCCTGGGGTCAGCGCGTGGGAACGGTCCCTAATTACCCCGG
The DNA here is from genome assembly GCA_947532105.1 of Athrips mouffetella. Lineage (NCBI taxonomy): Eukaryota > Metazoa > Arthropoda > Insecta > Lepidoptera > Gelechiidae > Athrips > Athrips mouffetella. Next base: position 14,446,010 of record OX383956.1, read on the forward strand.
CCCCAGATAACGAGTCTAATTCGCGGGCTGCGTGCGCGCGTCCCGCTCTCACGCACGCATTGTCTTCGGTAATTGCCGATCCTGTTCAATTTGTTGCCTCTTCGCACACTGATTCTTTTAAGTGGCCACTTTCAATTGCTAAATAAATCGCATGCATGCTTAGGTTAGCGATCCCGTCGCAGGTTGCAGTTGCACTCGCACTAAGCACTAGGTAAACATTATAAAGGTGAAAGACGATGCGAAAAGATTCTTTTTAAAATTAGTTTTCTACGTAATTTCGACTTATAAACTTATCTTTTACAGAGCATGCCATATTTGTGCAGAAAGCACAAAAGCACGAGGTTAGGTGCGCAAGCGCAGGGCGTTACGCCCTCGGGCGGCTGATGAAGACATCACGCGTCGCGCCAATTGATTAGTCGCGCGACGGCCGGCAAACAGCGCGGACGTGTTATTATGCGACGTTAGACACGCGTCCCGCTTATAGGAACATCGAAACACACATGTTGATTCGACGACATATAAACATGACATGAACAATGCTCTATTTTTGCACAATGCTTTATTTTGCTTTTACAATCTAAGATGTGCGACACGCGTATTTTGGCCGCTGGATGACGTTTTCAGGAGGGCGCTTCTGTCACATATTTTGCTCGTTAAATGCCCAAATTCTTTTGCATTGGTTTTAGTTCCAATTTTATCCGCCTGCCAAAATAACCGTGCTCCGTGTGATGAGTTGATTGATAACAATGCTCTTATGGCGTTAATAACTTATTGAAATCTTCCGTTTAACACATGGTTATAAGAATCATCGTAGCGGATCATGTTTATGTTTTTATTAGGCTGAAAAAATAATTATAAAAATATACAATACAATACACAATACAATACTCGTACTCTTTATTGCACACAGAAATACAAAATTAACAATTAATATCAACATTAATCCTTTACAACAAGTAAGTGAGAGAGGATGTACGCTCATTTAGCTCTCATGGTAACAGATAACAGTTGAATGGGAGTTATTACACGAATTGAATTACATAGTCTAATCGATGGTCGCAGGCTTTCAGGCGATGCGATACAGGAATTGCATCAATCGCGACTAGCGGGATTCCTGGTCTGTGGGAGGGATGTTATCCATTCTCCTCAGAGCTTCTCCTAATTAAGCTGCTAACAAGATTGTACTAAAATGTACATGACTAAGAAAATTTGCATGTAGCTTTTATGGACTTTACTTGCGAAGCTGAGCTACCTCAAGAATAAGCACTCTTGCTGAATAAATAAATCATAGTTATAGGTTAATAGTTTCCATTCATAACTTACAATTAGAGTAAAATGACTATTTATTATCAGTGGCGGTGCAATCGTTTTTGCTGTTGATAAAGCAAACCTATACAGCTTTTTTGGTTCATGATCGTAAAAAAATGTATATTGGAAAACGAAAAAAGAAAACCCACCAATATTTCCGAGAATTTACCAGACTAATGGCGACGGTTAGACAGTCAAAGCAATAAGCAAGTCTAAGTTCCCATACAAATCCATAATAATTTGTATTGAGTTCTGACATAGCGTGCCTTGGTCCATTTGCCATGGCGGTTATACAGGCTGTGTGGCGCGGCGCGCCGACCGCCTCGGGTTAGACGCTCAATTGTTTTATAACATTTATAATCTGTATTAATTGCTAATATAAATGAATTTAATAAGTAACATCAGTAAATACCTTAGGTACAGTTATGATTATGAAACACTTTTGGATAAAGCCAAGCATGCTATTTCTCTTTAGTTAAAAGTCGTGTACATATATTAAAACAACATATTAAAACAAATTTCAAAATATATGAACTTATTTTACAAGAGGTTGTTTTAGTCAAGAGCATATTAAGCTCGATGCATATAGACTTTCAACAGCCGTAAGACCTTAAATCGCGCCGCGTTGTCAAGCTTGACCTGTTCTTGACTTTACCTACAACTACATAACACACACACGTTGTAACGTCAGTAAGTATAGTGGAATACACGTATATCTGATCTGTGTGCTATAGGTACGTACCAACAACACCACAAATCAAATACTGAAAAGAATAAAGAGCGCTATGATCAAAGGAACTGGAAGACAAAAATAAACCCATATTATGATCATTAAAGCAAACGATCTCTAATTAATTACACATGAGGCCAATAATTAAACTTAGTGGCTGACAATCGGGAAAGTAAGTAATTTATCGATTGCACTTATTTGTTTATTTACTAGCTTTCGACCGATAGGGAATTTAATGAGGACGCTGATTTACGTAAGTACAATTAATTTAAAGGCTTGAGAATGGTTTGGCAATATTTCAGTAATAAAAAACCTATATTTCATGTAGTGTTTAGTAGTAAAATTCCCATGCAAAAGCGAAGTTTATAACACAAGCAGCACAATAATGAACAACCCGCAATGGGTATAAATTCTAAGTGGTCGACAGCGGCATTAACTGCGACGTCTGCGCATATTGAAACTAAATCATTTCAACGTGACCCGAGTTCGATCGCTAAATACAAATAACTACACTAATGAAGTTTGATTAAAAACTGATTTATTATTTTTATCAGTTGTATCCGGTTTAGCCTATTATATTTACTTCCAACAGTATCTAATAACACTGGCAAAGCCAGGTTAAGGTCTGCTTTGCCTACTGGATTGCGGAGGTCAGATGGCAGTGCCCTCGCAAAATCCCCTCGTTTAGGTAGCCGACTCTAAATAAGGCTATCTTTTTTTTTATATATGACAAGTGAGCAAACGAGCAGGTGAGTCAATTATGAGTATCTTATAATATTCAAAAATTATAAACACATCATAATAGTTGATTGTATCACACACAAGGTAACAATGGCGCTATTTTGAATACGAAGCGAAGTGAAGGATTCTAAAGAAGTATTCCGAGCTTGATAAAGGATTCTAGAGTAGAATCTTGAATGTAGCGAAGATTCAATAGGTCGCCCGAGGTAAAAATAATTTCGCAGCCACGTGATACACTCTACTTTTCATCTCCCTCTATAAGAAAAGAATATGAGACTCATCATTAACTTAAAATATAAAATAGTATTACAATGTTATTATGTGGTCGTGTATCACTGGACGGATATTCATGTTCCAAATTCAAATCTCGTTTTTAGCCGCTAAGAAAATCTATTATATTCTTTCTCTGAAAAGCAATTTTGCTTGCGCTATTGAAAAAACCTATTAGCGTTTTTCGAATAGATGGGATGAAAATAAAATTTTATAACTTACATAAAAATGCGCAATAGATATTTTACTGAGCAGGGTCATGCCAGTTGCAGGATTAACCTACTATAAGATCTTGAACTTTTGTCTTTACAAAATCAACCTTCCTTGATCTGTCTTCCATACAAAATTGAAAGTCAGCTGGTCGATTTAATGTTATCATTTATGCTCTTTTCGGACACACCTTGTATCGGTGCAGAATATATTTTCAGAAAATGAGAAATGTTATAAGTATAATACAAATAAATATAAATGTACTTAAAAAAATTTGGGATTTTAACATCTTTTATTACACGACTGCGTTCATTAAAAGTAAGCGTTAATACAGTGTTACTTTTTAATGCGTCGTAACATGACTGACATTTTAAGTACATATTTCTGTTTTGAAAAATATATATTTGGATTACTTTGGTAATGAACTGGTGGGCAGCAAGTAAATTCTATAGAAAACTAAGTTTTGTGTGCGGCCAGTGACGTGTGCTACGGTATGCAAGCCGCAGGGCGCGGCGAGTCAAGGTAAGGGGTCATAGAGAGAAAGGCGGCAGGCCTAATGTCTGTATTAATTTTATACCTTAGTTAAACATGCCGTGGCCATACAAAGTTGACTCACTGCGTTTCGATCAGCCAGCCAGAATTTAAACGTGTAATTTAACACACAATTAATAATGGTAAGTTTACTAACCCAGAGCAACAAATTATAGTTAACCCAGAGCTGGGATCCTAAATTGATATGACTGATTTTTGTGAATACAATCCTTCTAATACAAATGCTAAGTCATATATTTCTGTACAAAATCACATTGAAAAACACATTAAATTATAAAAACAAGTAGGAAATAGGTATGGGCACAGCATAGGGCTGGTTATGTACAAAACTAAAAATGTAACGCCACTGGTAGAGACGAAAAGAGGGAAAAATAAATGGTTTATTTATTTATTAGGACAGCCAATAGAAGTTACAATACGAGTAATGGTTAAATGATCTCCTCTAAAATAATCATCATCATGACATCCCATGAAACGTCTACTACAAGACAGGGAACTCCCTCCTAAATTCCAGCTTATCTGAAACAGCTTGTTACGGCTGGCACCATGGACCGCGATTGTTGGTGACCGCAGAATGTAAGATGATACGATACACAGAAGGACGCTGCTGCCCATCCTCTGGTTTATTAACCCTTAGTCGCCTCTTACGACACCCACAGGTAGTTGGATCGGTGCTATTCTTTGCCGCCACCACACGGGAAAATCCTCTCACATGCCCTGTACTAATTATGAACAAATTAAAACATTCGGCACAACAAATCATGCCTGCAACCTTACCAGACTTATAGACTGAACTGATGCCAGACAGAAAGGGCCGTGTAACCTTTGTCTATGAAGTTTTACATATTGTATAAAGCCGTATCCTGTATTTTAAATATTGTTTTCTAGTACTTTAAGTCTATAGCATGTATTTCTGTAACAATTTCTTGTATTGCTTGGTGTGCAATAAAGTATATTTGTTTTGTATAGAGGGCGTAAGGGACAACTTTCCGAAAACTAAGAGGGCATGATCAGGCAATGAAACTTAACAACTTTCAGTGAATTAAACTTTCAGGAAATGAAAATAAAAATCGAGCTCTCCATACTAACTGTCCAATCAAGTTTAAAAAAGAATTTCTGAAAGTTTCATTAACTGAAAGTTGTTCAATTTAGTTGAGTGATCATGCCCTTTAAGTTATCGGAAAGCTGTCCCTTATTCACCATATACAAGGTTATTTTTGGAACTTGGAGCCCTATACAAATTTTTATATGTTACTCAGAACGAACGTAAAACTGAACACTTTTCTCAGAGACAAAAAGTTTGTATGGGAAAGCCAAAAAATATTCTTTTTTCTACCCATGATTCTTAGGAAAATTTGTTAATATTTTTATTCTGAGTAACATAATAAAAAGCAAGGGATCTAAAACTAGCACGGCAAAGGTTGTGTACTTTAAGCCAGTGGCAGTCAAGCAAGCGGTGGCTTTTAGGCGTTCATGCTAAGTGACCGCGCGGAACCGTATGGCAAAAAGCTCACGCAATGTAGTGCGAGCCCGTTCATGGCATGCGGCACGGCCAGATATTGACATTGTGCTTTGATCTACATTCGGTCGGGGCCAGTTTCAGCGGGGGGTCCATTGACACACGCAAACTTGCACCTTTAGATTACCTTTGTCTAAGTTCATACTTTTAAATACAAGCTTAATAATATTTTTATAAGTTAAAACGTAGAAAAATTCGATCGGTGGAAGACTTGTTTGGAAATAATAATCACCTTTTAATAAATATTTCATCAGTTTTACAAAATAAATAATATTTTTTTGTGTGTTGTTTTTTTTGTGTTAATACATTGATAAATAATCATTATGTATTCCATACTATTTATTCACGAGCGATATTGACAAATTTGATTGTATGTAATCGGGTTCTATTCCACGATTTCGATGAAACTAACAAATAGGTTGGGGTTTACGGCGGCGAAAAATTTATTTAAGAAAAATTGTTTTCTTTGTTTAAAGCTGTTAACCGACTTATTTAGTTTTCTTAAAAAGATTGATATACGAAATGCAAGTAATTTAAGTGTAAACTAACAATTTTAAAGTACGAGTACAGTTCTAATAATAAAGTCATATTCACAGGTGCGCTTGACAGCACTCACGTAGAAATATAACCAGTATAAGTTGAACAAAAAAAAAGCCCAAAACCAAAGACTCGCTAAAGGTCAAAGTGTTTCCACCGACGTGCGGCCGTGTGTACATATGTAATTTTTTTACGCACAACCTCTAAATCAAATTAATGTACAATATCTTCCATAAATCCATTCGATCGATCGTACTTTGGAACTATAATAAACTAATTAAGATAAGTAATTTTCAGACCAAATTTGTATGCAAATGTTTTAATGGAGTAGTTATAGTACCTACACCGAGTGAAACATAACGAACGACAGTAAGTTGATATCTCTATCATAGCATCGGAATTCGGTCCAATTACATGGAATGTGAATGTCTACAGATGCTGTAAATTCACTTGCCGTCCTAACTAAACTATTGACCTATAAAGTGGAAAGGACCTCAAATTGAAAACATTATGCTTAAATGTTATACGTCTGTTAGTTATTTGTCTTATTAGTTATCACAAAGAGGCATCAACAGCATCCGTACTCTAGTGGTCAGAGCGTTCGGCTCTTAATCCGGAGGTTCTGGGTTCGATTCCCGGTGGAGACACTGTGGAACAAAAATCCTTTTGTGCGACCTCCCCGGTTTGGTGAGGTCATTGCAGCATAAATCACCTGAGGCGCTACCGACGAACTCAATCGTTATCGATTTTTTCTATAGAAGAAGAAAAGAGAGATTCGATAACGATTGAGTTCGGCGGTAGCGGCTCTGATTGTCCGAAAAGTTAAATGATTCTGTGAAACAATTATCTACGGATATAGTCGTTAAAGAGCCATGTCAGAGGCCTTTGGCAGCTCATCAACTCTGACACCAGGGTTTGTGAGGTCGGTGATCGACGGATCCACCTTGCAACCCACAGAATAAGAATGAATGACGAAGAGGCAAAAATGGCGTAACTTTTTTGTTAGTAAAATACAATTACGCGTCATGATGATAGATGATCTATCGGATCATCACCCCTCTTATTATCACAGAGGCGTAACAGTATTTTTACAACTACAATCGTTTGAGATTTTAGGATTCCGTACCTCAAAAGAAAAAAAAAACGGAACCCTTATAGGATCACTTTGTTGTCCGTCTGTCTGTCTATTTGTCATGACCCTTTTTTACACACGCGTAAAGTTATCAAGTTAAATCAATTTCAAATATTAAGGTCCATGGACCCTAGGTGTTAAAATTTCAAGATTCTACAACAACACAATCAAAAGGTACGGCTAGCTAGCTATGTCCCTGTCTCCATACATTTATGAATCAAACCAAAACGTATTTTCCCTTGACCTTTTTTTTTCGAGGGTAAATCCATTATGGATACCCGGTAATAAGCGACCGGGTTATGTCAGACTCCACTGACTAAAACCCCCCCCTGACCAACCTCAGTGCATGGCGGGTAGCTCTGGGATCTCCTTAGGAACGCGACCAGTGCCACCCTCGCGCCACGTGCCCTTCCTCCATTCTTTATTATTTATCCTTTCTTACTGCGATTGGACGGGGTGATCAGGTTCCCCATCCTGACCACCCACGACCTGGGGCGCCCGCACCTGAGGCAAATTGGGGCGTACAAAAGTGGCTCTGCTATTCAGAGCCCTTCGTCGCCTCCTTCTTGCGGGGTCGGCTCTTTCCCGATCCCGCTCAACTGAGAATCATGAATTTTAACAAGAGGCTAGGTCTTATAACACAAGCAAAGGGTTAATAAAAAAAATTCTTACAATCAATAATAACCAAATAAGGGGCTGATAAGAGCTAAATACGCTTCACTTGAGCAGCTTTTTAACGAAAAGTGATGAATATATGGCCGTGAAAAAAATTTATGACGAAAATTTAAACTTTCCAATAATATGGCTGACTCCGAAACACGATTAAATATATTTTGTACGCCATAAAAAAAATCCAAAGTTACCTCTGCTTTTTGCTTTTAAACCGTTTTTCTTAAGTACCCATTAATCTATTATGCCAAAACTTTTACACATTATTCAATACATTATACATAATAATATAGCTATTTGATAATTAATATTAGGTCTTTACCTATGAAATTGCCGTCTTGTATGGCGAATTTTAGGTAAACTCAATTTTCAGTACTAACATTTTTGCATTTTTCTTAGGAATTATAAATCCAATTTTTTCATTTTTTTAAGCATTATTGGGAAGACATTAAGCTAACAGAAGCTTATATTTATTTTCGAAAAATATTATCTGTAAAAAAATATAACAAATGTAATGATGAAATCGGACAACCTTTAAGACGAACAACTTTCGAACCTTTAATTTTATATATCAAACTAAAAATAAAAACTTTATTTTATGCGTAAATTGATAACCTTGAAGTCAACTTTCAAATGTAAGACAAATGAAAAAAATTGCATTAGAATTATAGGAATTACGATCTCATTAATATGAAAGAAAATTTCGGCAATTTCATAGGTAAAGACCTATTATAGGAAAAATGCAAAAATTTGCGAAAAACGTAAAACAGCGCGAATCCGCTCCGTTCTAGCACGCGCATTCTGCCCTTTGTTAGAAAGGGAGGTAATTCAGCTCTTATCAGCCCCTAAAGGTGATCTCCACGTTAGAATAAACGAAAAAATTGATTATACCCAGGCCACGCGTAATATACAGTCGACCAATTTGAATCACGAATCGGCTTATGCTTATTTTCGTGCATACTTTCAAATACAAGTAGGTTGAATTAATTTCGCTGAAATATGCTTTCAAAATGACTAAAAGAAAATCTTCGTCCTTTGACAGTATCAAACGAATTCTTGTCAAAATGGGTCACAAATCAGTTGATTCGACTGTACAGGCAAAATTGCGTTGTCTGAAAGCTATGGCACAGCGCGGGTACAAACGGTTTCGGGACGAGAATTCTAGCTTATCGATTCCCATAGGTCGAAGTGACCACCACCCGAAGAAACCATGATTTCTTACAATGAACGCTCAACTTAATAATTTAAAAAGCGTTATTGTTATGATTTAGCTAAGCTCGCAAGAAGTAATGTTTTATAATAACATAGATATTCCCAAGGTTTAATAAATAGCCATTGTCACTAGGATTTTTAAACAAAAGCTAAGTACATTTGTTATTACATTCATAACCCTTAATAATTTACCCCCTGCTGTCAATTGTCATGTTTGCGTCACTATTTATTTTGTTAACATAATTGTTCCAGAAAAACCGTGAGGGCAATATGACAGCAGGGAAATTTACAGGTTACGGTAAGGATCCGTAGATTTTTTTCAGGCCTACGTTTCCTTGTCATGTTTTTTTTTTAATTTACTTATAAGTTGTTTTTGTTTGCAAAAAGTCCATACAGTGTAAGAACTATTTTATTTGATTAGATATCTAAATCCCTGATTTCACGCAAATAGTCCTAACATATTTAGTTTATAATTCATAAGTCATAACGTAGACATGCTAGATGTTAGTAGGAATTCTATATTCAGAACAGCAGGCCCGCAGTAGTAATTCTATTAACCAAACAAAACGCTGGGTTAGTCACATGCTCTATTGTCTAGAACTGTGGCACTCTGCGCTTTATCTTAATTGACTGCGAAATGATTTAGTAGCGCAACGATTTGCTATTATTTACAAAGCTATAAAACTTTCTTAATTTATGATCCCAGGTAAAATAATGTTTCTAAGCAATGTAATGTCTATTTTTTATCACTTTAAAAGAAGCAGGAAATTTTAAATTAGATAACATGGAAACGGTGGATGCAGTCTAACAGAATGTCCATCAATTTTGTTGATTCGTACAAGCATTATATCTTTAGTACCGTATTATTATGATTAGGATTATTTATTATTTCTTACACACTGTATTTGACTCTTCCTTCTTCGTATGGGATTTATTGCGGACGATTATGAAGGTAAAACATCGTCTACAATAAGTGCGGGGAACCTTTGATGGCGTAAGCTATTCCTTGTTAATGACTATCAATAATTCAATCTCTCGTCTATAAGGTCACGGTCTAACCTAAACCTTTATAAGTTATTAGTAAATATACACGTTCATTTCATAGCACCATTAATCAAGTGGGCAGCGTTAACGCTAATCAAATTAAATGCTTCGTTAAGATGTGAGATAGAGACTAATCGAGTGTTTTGTGGTGCGCGTGCCGTGTGCCAAGCTAGTGGGCCTGTGCTCGAGCCGCCGGCGACGCTGTTTTGAGCGAAGTGACACGCGTGCGTGCGCGCCGGTATCATTGTCAGCTGTCGAAAGAATGTTGGTGCTTGATTAGCTCGGTGATATCGACCGGCCTCATGATGCATACATGAAGATTATCGATGTAACTTGCGTAATACGTCGTTTTATTACTATGAGTCATACAGTCTGTAGAAATTTATTATTAAACTATTTTAAAGCTTCATATTCATCTGTTGGTATACTGAACAGTCATAACAAATTTCTACGCAGTAAATATTAAAATAGGTTGTTATTACAATAACGAACACACGTGCTAAGACTGGTGCCTAAAATAAGACTTAACGTCGGCTTCAATAGACGTTTCGTAATATTTTAGTAAAGTTTTAAAAAAGTTTATCCAAACGACATGACAAACATTGTAGTTAGATCGTCAAAATGGAGTTGCGTTCTATTTTACAGCTCTATAATTTTTGATGTTACATCAGGGATTTATAAGTAACAGTCGTGCATGGCCAGGGCTCTACGAGGCACAAAGGGCAACATTTTTAACCCAAAGATAACGTCCTGGCCTAGACAGTTGAGCTAAGTGGCTGTCTTATTAGACTTTCGTTCGTTCCCTAGAAAGACCACCGTGGAAGAGGGTTTTGTTACTCTGATAGGTCATGTTTAGCTGTTGGATATTTGTAAACGTTCTAATGCTGCGATAAAGTCAGAAAATGGAGTTGCGCTCTCATGAACACTTCGTGCACTTAAGTAGAGTAACATAGGCTAGTTACAGACCTACTTATGTTATAACATGATGTCATCGACTGCCGGTAATGAAGACTACCACCCCACCTCTTTCCGTAGGCGTCGTAAAAGGCCTGCACTGCGGTCAAACTTCGCCGCGGTCCATTTGTGACTTTTGTGTATCCCACCTAAATATAAAAATTTTGGGGTCCTTTTTTAGCAATGTATATTCTTATGGGCTTCAATATTGAAGGGCACTTCTACAGTTACGCGGATCATGCAGGTCGGGTACGCACGCGTGCCGTCCGTATTTGATCATTGCAATAATGCGACTATAGCAGCAATACTAAAGTTTGTATAGTACCTTTTTTAGGTTACCGTACCCAAAAGTTCAAACAGGACCCTAATGCTAAGCATAAGCTGTCTATTTGGCCGTTATCTCCATCATTGCTACCTTTAAATTCAAAGGCTGTATTGTACGCTATATTAATTGATGGTGCGAAAACCTTGTAGACGAGTTTGACTTGCACTTGGCCACACAATTAGATAGAATTGGAGGTTTTTATTTTGTCAAAAGCTCTCGCCAATCTTCAGCTTTTCATATTAGTTTCCGTGTCTAATATGAAACTCGAAGATTAAAGCTATTAATGAATGAATAACACTTTATCGCACATTAATAAAGTAACATTTACAAATAACGAGTTATAAAATATGGGCAAAAGGCGGTCTTATCACTAAGAGTGATCTCTCATTAACTTTCGCTTGTAATATTATCTACGAAAGAAATGTATTCAGAAAATATTATACCAGTCCTAATAAACGCATTTGAAGCGAAATACCAAACAACAATCAAAGAACGTACACAGAGAATAGTTGACGCATTTCTCATACATTTGTTATCCCTATTGTTGGCTTCACGGGCATCATATGAGCCAGCTGACCATTTATTAATACAACGTATTTGGACATCGGTCGACGTGTGATAAATAAGGGTATAGAAATCTGAACATGAACCGAAAGTGTTTGTTAGTTAGTTACGCTATTTTAAGGGAATATTTTCATGGTACTCATGCGGAGTGCGGGATATTCTTAAATGCGTCACAGAGTCGGGAAATAATTTTCATTGAAAAAACATACGGAGTGTGGAATCATTGTGATATGGACGGGCTTTTTGAAAGAAATTTGTTTATGCCTACAGGGAGTTTCTTACGCTGTGTAGTGTATCCAACGAGTTATCGATGAAAATGCGCCTTTATGGCTGGCTATTAAGGCACTACCCTGCCGTATACCTTTCCCTTCTTACTCCTGTGAAAGGGCCAATGACATACTACATTCTCTTCATAACCATCCAGTGCCAAAATAGAATTATGATATTGATAGACATGACAAGAAGAAAAAGAAGAATTGTCACAAAGGCTGGAAAGCCGCAAAGTTTTTGTCATGTGTGTCGATACCGCCAGGCCACAGAACGCTCACAGGCTCGCTGCAGACTAGTATGAAAGGGTTTTGCTTTTTGTGTTGATTTCTTTCCAGTTTCGTTCCGCCTGCAGAGAATTTTCGCTTGGACATCTCCTGGACCTGGAAGTCTCTTAATAGACTTCGAACTACGGGTAGTTGCAGTAAAGGCAACATATAGGTATAGTTAGGGTGGATTCTAACCTGAGCTGCACGTGCAGTTTACTACAAAAATGGACGTCACAACTTGTTTACTATTATATATTCTGTGACGTCACACAAAATGCAGATCATGTGGACGAATTTTAGGCTATCGAAATATCAAAACAACATTGGAGTTTGATTGAAATCAAGCTAAAATCACCCACAAATTTAAAACCATTCTTCTTTTCTTATAGTCTAGTACCTATACTCCAGTAAAAATACGGTTTTGCAAAACATTAAATGTTAATAGCTACTTTTTTGTGTATATCGTATTTAAATATGGTATTAAGACGCAATATTTACGAATCCACCTAAAATTTAAAGCGGAATATTTTTTTCGAATAACAGCTAAGGCAAAAATAGTAATAGACAATTATATACTTTATATCATAGTTAAACGTATACTTTACATATAGGCATCAAAATCCACCATAAATATATTTAAAAATATCAATTTATTTCAAAATATAAAATCTCCCCTTATTTTTACATATAAGGTCCAATAAAGTCGAGGTAAAATAGTATAAATAAACTGAGCTAAACTCAAACTTTTTAAATGTAAGTGATTCTTATATATATTCACAAAAATGCCATACTAAATAAAAAAAAAGTTTTTTGTAATCGCTGGTTTACAATGATTTTGTAAACATTTATGTTGGATTTGCCAAAAATTTTATTATTTAGCACTATTTCAATTATTAGAAAGCAAAACAGATCTATTTCTATTTTTGGTTGCGAAGATAAGCTTTATTTAAATTTCGTGCTATAAAAGTTAAACAATACAAAAAGGCTAATATTTTTAGGTGGATTCATGTATAATATGAAATTCTGAATATATAGCAAGCCGTAAATAAAAAAAATAATCTATTAACATTTTTTTCCGAAATTCTATATTTTTTTAATGTTTGGACGGCAAAATAAATAAATAAATGAAGTAAATTTAGGTGGATTCCATTAAAAAGCTTTACACAGAAATATAATCTATCGATCTGAAAAAGAATCACGGCTATTATCAATTATTTCCGTTTCGCCATACAATCTCTCGTAATTTTACTGGAGTACTAGTGTATTATTAAAAACCGAGGCAATAAGTCTATCTATTTTTATTTTAATCCCTGAAAGCACTGACTGACTATTCTGATTTGACAAAACCTGAATGTATTAAGACGACACGTTGTCTTCGTACTAAAAGCTTTGTTAAAACAGGTATAGTATATTCATTTGACTATGAACAGGATGCTCGTGAATAATTCTGCCAAGGACAGTATTAAATACACTATACAGCGACCGTAACTACAGACATCAGTACAACACACCACGACATATAAGTATTTGCTACATCTTCAATAATATACTATAATCTGTTGCACAACAAACATTACGTCAGCCGCACATTAGGATTATTTGCCTGCATTTATTTGAATACGCAACGCAACGTATAATTGTAGCTATCGCAGACTAGTATTATATAGGTACATGATATAAACAAATAGTAAAGACTCCGATTAACAGTATTATCCGCTATTGGCAATGTAATATCTTAGAAAAGTCGTTAAGCTGCTTAATGGACAGTCATAAGACTAATCTAGCAAAATAAAGGGCTCTTCGCGATACTAAAAGCACTTGCAATATGAAATATTTTAACTTCGTCAAGAAGCTGTTTTACAGTTATGCCTGTAAAATAGAATTATAAGAAAGAATCTCGAATGCCGATGATAATCTTATTACGAGCATATTGAAGGAATGAGGTGGCGTCAACAAACGAATAATTTCAGTAAACATTAATACATACAGAAAACAAAAAAGGTTCATAAATTCCACCATGCAGGCAGATGCATTACGTATGCACATCGGTAATTTGGTCTATCTTCTTATTCCGTTCTTTACGCAGCTTGGTTAAGGACGCACGAAGCGAAAAAAATACCACGATTTCTAATGATTTTAAAGAGAACTAAGTACGAATTTTTCATGACTCTAACAAAACTTTTTAACTCCATAGGAAATGACTTTTCATAGTAAGTAGTACTTTTCTGTTTTCGTAGTCCTTGTTTTAGTGATATTCTGCTCTGCGTTGACAGGTACCTAAGCTAAGTTGTGACCTAAGCACAGAATATGTAATTGTAAACTAGTTACCTAAATCCAAGGATTTTCTTTAATTTAATAAGTACTAGCTGTTGCCCGCGACTCATGACTTTTTCCATGGTAAAAACTATCTTCGTACTAAGTTTTTATCACAATCAGTTTATCGGATTAGTCATAAAAGCGTAACAGGCAGACAGTGCAGTTCTTGCTTTTATATTATTAGGTATACAGAGTACAGATAGTACGGATTTTTTTGTAAATGAAACACCTCTTTACACCTCGTTTAATAAGTATGACTTCTTGGATAGCTTCTTAAGTATTGTTTGTACGTAACATTTTGAAATCTTTTGTAAGTTATTCCGTAAAACAAAATCTTTTGTCGTATAAGAGTGCTGCATATAGCGGCGCACAAAATCGACTCGTATGCGCCAATCTGACTACCTCGTAGCCTTGCGTAAATATTGCGATTGTAACTCTAATAGCCGCATTTTGTTGCAGACCCCTAAATGGAACGGACGATACTCTTATAAAACCAAATTACATGAATTACTGTATTGTTTGCAATTACCTTATGAATTAATATTTTATTTTTATTGTTGGAGGAAATGTGCTCTTGAATATTCAAAAAAGGTTTTACAATTAAATTTGTGACAATTTATATTAAGGAAGCAAAATAACGAGATGTCCTGTTCAAGTATACAGCACAAAGTAGGAAAAAATATTCATTCGAATGCCGCCTAACCCAACAATGGGTCTAAGAGCTTTCAAGGATAAGTAACTGCTGCTGTTGTGTCGTGTGTCGCAGCCATGATCACTTAGCGATGCGTATCTAACATTTATAGTAGTATAGGTACCAATTAGGAAAATGAATATAGGGATGATGAACAGCTATTTACTAAGTATGCCTTCAAACAGGCTCGGATATGGAAACTTCGATGATACATTTTGATAGATATACGATTTCTGCTCATAAATTGACACCGTAAAAGAGAGGCTTATGTATCTTTTTGCTCAGGAAAATATTCTTTTTTTAATTTAAACTTACAAAAATGAGGACTCTTCCGTTCGAATCTTGAATGCAACATATTTACCAAACTATGGTATATATGTCACGGGCAAATTGATTCGCTGTTTTACGTAATGGCGAGAAATTTTTAAGTCCTAATTTTAAACAATGGCTCGGCATTTTACAAAACGGCGCATAAAACGTTCTCGCCGGCCGCTCCCGCGGAACGCTTGTGTCGCTCGTACGTTGCGGTCACGAGA
The DNA here is from genome assembly GCA_947532105.1 of Athrips mouffetella. Lineage (NCBI taxonomy): Eukaryota > Metazoa > Arthropoda > Insecta > Lepidoptera > Gelechiidae > Athrips > Athrips mouffetella. The sequence goes on from OX383956.1 coordinate 14,461,856, forward strand.
CAACCTAACCCAACCTATTAAGGGTCCCCTGGAGCTGTGACTTCCTTCACAAATTAACTTTTACGATAACTTCTAAAATGCAAAACATATTTTGTAAAATTTTGTACGTAAAATTGGATAAGATGTTAGGATGAACGAGTTTATATCTTCTATACATATTCTTAACTAGCTCTATCGTTATATTGATTAATTAGTTTCAATTAAAAACCTATTTCAAACCTTGATACATCTTATGCAGCTGTACGTACAAAATTTTGTCATAATGGATTTTGTAGTTTAGAAGTTATTGCAAAAGTTAGTTTGTATGGGAAGACATAGCTCCAGGGGACCCTTAAGACAGCCTAAACCAACATGTTTTAAATCCTATACTATTATACAAGCAATATTTGTATATATATTTGTAATCAATTTCTCGAAAACGGCTCTAATGATTTCGATGATATTTACCATACGGGGGTTTTCGTCTGGGAAAATTCGTTTTCCACGTGTTTTTGAGCAGTTTTTTTAAATACTGCGTTTTAGACAGAAATCTACAGCGCCATCTGTTGGCGGGTAGCATAGCTTGCTCACCCGATGATATTTTATTGTTGTGACGGTTATTATAGAGCGAAGCTCGGTCGCCCAGGTACTAGGATTTTAAAGGCGATTCAGTTTGCAGAAAATTGCAAACAAAATATGCCTCTATTCCCTTTAAAACTCCTGCAAGAGTTGATTTTGAGTTTCTAGTGGGTGGATTAATATTATTGGATATGGATAGTCATCTGACGCGAGTACGAAAACGCATCTTTGTCGATCACTTTTATCAGATAGGCGAAGCCTTATATGGTTACAGTTATTTAAACAAAGGATTGAGCGGTGGCTCAATTTTTAAATCCCTCTCGCTTACACACAATTGGCGTCTGTAATATACGAGATAGTTATATAAATACAACGCACAATTTTATTGGTTTGTGTGTGACTGTGACTCTACTAATAAAAACCGGCCAAGTGCGAGTCGAACTCGCGCCCTAAGGGTTCCGTACCTATCTACTATCTTCTTCTTCTTCTGCCTAGCGTTATCCCAGCCTATTGCTAGGGTCCGCTTTCCGGCTTAATTTACTCCACTTTGCCCGATCTTTGGCATCCTCTGTGGTGAGATTGGTCTCCCTCATGTCAGCCTTCACGACGTCTAGCCAGCGTTTCTTAGGCCTGCCGCGTTTTCTAGGACCTTGTACAGAAATTGCAAGGCACCTGTTCCCGACATAGTCTGTCGCCCTGCGGCTGACGTGGCCGAACCATCGAAGGCGGCTCTCCTACCTATCTACTATATGATATACTAAAAGCTTTTGCTCTTTGATTTTAAAAACTACGCGACCATCCAACTTGACCCCTCTTTTATAGAAAAGTTCTTGAAACGGGAGCTCACCTTAATTGGTTACATTAGTTGTGAGAAAAATTGAAATATTTAATGATTTTAGACTTTTCCCTTTATTTGTACTGTGAGACCTAGCTTCTTGCCAAATTTCATAATTTTAGGTCAACGGGAAGTACCCTGTAGGTTTTGCTATTTTGCATAAATGTATGGAGATGAGGACATAAAAAATCCATATTTTTTTATTGCATCGTTGTAAAAAATTGAAATTTTCAGATCTTGTGTGGTATATGGACCTTAATATTCGTTATCAATTTCAACTTGATACCTCTTCTCGTTCGTGAGAAAAAGGGTCTTGACAGACAGACGGACAACAAAGTGATCTTACAAGGGTTCCGTTTTATTATTTTGAGGTACGGAACCCTAAAAACGAGCAACTTTCCTGAAGAAAAAAGTTTTTTGTCTCTCCATAAATATTTTTGTCTCTCCTTTATACTAAAGTGATCACGTGATCGACTTATTCTTTTATGGGAAGTAAAAAAACTTCCTTCGAGTAAAAAATTTTTTGTTTCGTGAAGGTGCTTGTTTTTATGAGTTCGCTTCGGGAGCGAAACCAATTTACATTGTAGAGCCGCCACTTCGCTCGATACTTAACAAGTAACAACATATGACAACCCTACACAATAGGGCTTAACCACTTTCAAATGGACAGAAATCGATTACCTATCTAGTTCGGCACTGCTTGTTAAATGAATAGAATTGAATAACTTACAAGGGAATCTGAATAATCGACACCGAGTAATCAGATCGCTATCTGTTCACTGGATTTATAAGGATCTTAAACGTTTCCTGCTAACTCGAAGATAGCTTATCTAGATGCACTAGAGAGCATTATAAATGTTATTAGTCTGGCAGTACTAATATATGTGACGATAGTATTCTTTATGGTATTCGTTGTTTTACATTAGGGCACGGTGATATATTAGCAAAGAGCTGTCGATTTTGATTTATCTATACATATAATAAAAAATCGTAATCTCGCCGATTCTGTACATTGAAACTTTTCGGGAGTATATGATGTGGGGAGTCACAAAAAAGGTAATAGAACGCTTTCGGGTAATTTTTATGGTTCCGTACCTAAAGGATGAAAAACGGGACCCTATTAATATGGCTCCGATGTCTCATTGTCTGTCAGCGGGCAGTGTCTCATGAACCGTAGTAGGTAGACAGTTGAATTTTTTACAGAATTTTTATATCTGTTGCCGCTATAACAAAAACTACTAAAAACATTTCTTTATGTGATTTTTGTTTTAGCTCTATCGTAGAAACGGGAACACAGCGCGAAAATTGGTATATTTATTTAAAGTGCATAAGCATGGGCGAGAGTCGTCACCCAATGGATACCGCAGAATGGCCAACGCCGCAGGGGTAGACCACGAGAAAGGTGGCGTGACGATATAGACTCGTACCGTCGCGATTGGCCAGAATTCGCTATGGACCGCGACAGTTGGAGGGCCGAAGGGGACGCCTTTGCCCAACAGTGGGACAGTAATGGCTAGCGAAAAAAAAGCTATGGAATAGAGGCCAGTGGCCCATAGTCGCAACAAATAGGGAGGAATGGAAACGTATGGGGGAGGCCTTTGCCCAGCAGTGGGACAGTATATTTCAATAATTATTCAATAATTATTAATTAATTAATTAATTAATTATTTAATTATTAATATTAAAATTTTAATAATTTTAATAATAATAATTATTAAAATTAATTATTTAATATTTATTAATTAATTAATCCAATAATTATTAATTATTAATATTCAATAATTATTTTATTAACCTACCCAAAATCGACATGGATCCTAATACTGAAAGTTATCCGGGTTCGTTATCATTTAATAATAATACTTTCTTTTTGACGCCCACTGACGATAATGAAATAAAAACTATTATAAAATCTTTAAACAACACAAGTGCCACCGGTTATGATGAAATAAGTACAAATATAATTAAAGCCTGTTCCATTGAACTTAGCCCCCTATTGAGTTATTTAGCCCCCTATTGAGTTATTTAATAAATTTATCTTTTGCCACTGGTGTATTTCCATCTTCTCTAAAGTTATCCGTGGTAAAACCCACGTTCAAAAAAGGAGAGAGGGAGAATATGGGTGACTATAGACCGATCACGCTCATACCAGTACTCTCAAAAATATTTGAAAAAGTTTTTTATAAAAGACTGTTCTCATTTTGCGAGAAATTCTCGATATTACACTCGGAGCAGCATGGTTTCCAAAAAGGAAAGTCCACTTCTATGGCCTGTTATAATATCGTAAAGAAAATTTCATTCTTTATGGATAAACGCATACCTGTCTCTATGATCTTATTTGATCTCAGTAGAGCTTTTGATCACGTCTGTCACACCACTTTATTACAAAAGTTAGAAACTTATGGTATACGCGGGCACGCACTTGGTTGGATTAAATCATATCTTGGGGATAGACAACAAAAAGTAGAAATAATTAAACTAAACGAGTCTCTACATTTAACGTCCTACCAATCAAATTACGCCAAAAATTACTTCGGGGTACCACAAGGAAGTATCCTGGGACCCTTGTTATTTATTTTATATTTAAATGATCTCCCGTCAATCACTAAGTATCAATGTACATTATATGCAGATGACATTTCAATAATTATTAATAAAATTCCAAATACTGACTATCAAAATGAAATAAACTATACAATAAATACGGTAATTAATTGGCTTAAACATAATAATTTATTTGTAAATTTATCTAAAACTAAATTTCTTCAGTTTTATAATGTAAATGGACGCCCCCAAAAAATATCTGTGACCCACAATGGTGAACCAATCTCTGAGTGTTCTACGGAAAAATTTCTTGGGATAACTCTAGACTCCCATCTGAATTGGAAGGAACATGTGTCGATTGTCTGTAAAAAAATTAATCGATTCAGTTATGCCCTCTACAAACTTACAACACTTAGTAGTCAAAAGACAGCACTTACAGCTTATCATGGCTACATCTGCTCTATACTAAGGTACGGTCTCATTTTATGGGGAAACTGTGTTGAAGTCAATCGAGCGTTTATAATTCAAAAAAAATTTATTAGAGCAATGTGTGGAGTTGGACCCATGGAATCCTGTAGACCTTTATTTAAAAAATTAAATTTATTAACATTGCCGTCAATGTACATATTTGAAGTATGTCTATTTACTAAAAATAATTTATATATATTTAGAAAGAATCGTGAAGTATGTAGATTCGCAACCCGGTATCCGGATCGTTTGATAGCGCTTCCTTGCTCTACTACAGCTAGTCAACGAAACTGTTATCAAATGTCGGCTAAACTCTATAATAAACTACCAGATACCATTAAAGATTTACCACATAATAGGTTCAGAACTGAGCTGTATAAATTTTTGTGCAATAAATGTTTTTATAGTATTAACGAATTTATGTCCTGCAAGTTCTAATCTGACTGATTTTTATTATTGTTAATATTAGCACTATCTCCTTTGACATTTGATATTTTATTTTATGTAAACTTGACATTTTATTGTGATTGTTATGATTTATTTTTCTTCTGACATAATTTGATTGCATGCTACTCTCTCTGTTTGCATACCATTATGTTGGTTAAATGTGAGATTCACTATGTTAATGTTGCACCAATTTGTACCACATTTAATGCAAATAAAGATTTATTTATTTATAGGCTAGTAAAAAAAAGCTATGGAACAACAACATCTGTTAAAATTACACCATTTAAATTGGTCCAGTTGTTTGTATATACTATATAGTCCATGTTCCACGCGAACGAAGTCGTGGCCACAACTAGTTTTTAAATCCATATAAAATAAAGATAGACAGCAACTAATTTATAAGGAGCTTTTTTTTTAATGGTTTAATTGGTGATGGTTGTCAGACACGTAGAAACGGGTAGTAAGAAAACAATGGTGGTAAGACGTAAAATGAAATTCATTGAGACAAAAGCACAAACTACGGCAAAAAAGCTGGGCATTCTCAATAGGGTTAGGCGTTACTTCACTCCTGGACAGTTTCTAGTTTTATATAAAGCCCAAGTCCGATCGTGCATGGAGAATTGCTGTCACCTTTGGGATGGCTCAGCCAAATACCAACTAGCCGCACTTGACTCGATAGATCGCAGAGCCAAGAAGCTCGTTGGTGATGAGATGCTGGTGAAAACCAAGTTTCAAAGTCTAGCTCAGCGTCGCAAAGTTGCATATCTGTCGGTCTTCTACAGGTTGTACTTCGGAGAGTGTGCTCAAGAGCTCCACGAGCTTATTCCACCATCTCCCCTCTACCATCGGGAGTCCAGACGCACTGCAGGATATCACCCATATTTGGTTGATATCCCGCACATTCGCACAAAGCGCTTTGAAACATCGTTTATAATGCGTACGGCTAAAGAGTGGAATTCTTTGCCTGCGTCTGTGTTCCCGAGTTCCTATAACCCGAATCTATTCAAGTCGCGAGTAAATAGGCTTCTTCTGGGCAAGCTCGTTCCATCGTCGACCTCATCTCTGTCTTCAAGACTAGATCGATGTCAAGAGTAAGCCCATTTACAATAAAAGAAAAAAAATGTTTTTTAACTTAATTTTAGTAGGTAAGAAGGATCTCTTTGCAATATTTTTAATATATTCCGACAAAGATAGGCGTCGCTGTTAAGGAGGATCTCTTTGAGTACAAAGGAACGAGGATGTGGAAAGGAGGCAGGCTATTTATATATTTTTGGATTTAAGAACATCAACGATCATTCTCTAAATGAATTTTCAAACCGAAAAAACTTGCACATAATAACAAATTCATATATATAGCTTAAAGCAATTATATGGTGACCAACTGGTTTAGATATTTTTCGAAACCTGATAAGTCAGATAGTTTGACACTAGTTATTGCATTGTCGAGCCATAAGCTATAAACCAAAAATAATAATAAATCTCCCACTTTTTGTTTAAAAATGGGTCTGGTGCTTAACTCCAGTAAGTAGGAAATACAATTTGAGGTTCATCGTGTTAAGTTTAGTATTCAGTCTTTATTTCTTTATCTCGTAATAATTAGTGTATTTTATATGGGTAGTAGATTTTCTTTTGCATTTCGACCTTTTTACTCGACAATAATTGTTCAGTTTTATGGTAAGATAGATTCATGTCCTTTAGTCGTCCTTCAGTATTGTTGTATGTCCAAATTTTTATTTTATTGGGTGTTTATGGAATTTTTCAAAATTCTGACTATTTCCATATTTCTCGTAAATCTTCTTCCTCACCGTAAATTTAACATTAGGTAATAACATAACATTCTACGAACCTCGTTGTTCCATTGCCGCGACGGCATGAGTGACGCCGACCCAGGGACTTGGCAGGTCGAGGAATACAGCGTCTGCTTTTCCTTCCAACTGCTCGCCAAACCCATCTTGCAAAACATCTCTGTGTTGGACCTAAAAGTAAACATCCTAGGATGAAGTCATGGTGATGAAGTAATTCTATGTAATCAATGTATGGGACACTCAACTAATTTTTTTTTTCTTTTTATTAAAAAGCTTTTGAAACATCTGCGTGTTTGCGTGTCAATAAAATTGTCAATATTTTTACCTTAGTGGTACGGAACCCTCGGTGCGCGAGTCCGAGTCGTACTTGACAGGTTTTATTAAACAAATTTTATTTTATAAACATTTACTTTGTAGCCATAACATCATACGTAACATTATTATGGTATCTTAAAACCACGACAATAATATTTTCATACTTTAAATTTGTTAATTACATTACAATGCTTTTGATACTGGTTACATATGCCTATTACACAAACATCACGCCTCTTTCAAAAATGCAATTATTTGAGCCTTAAGCCAAACTATCAAATTACAAGTAATGAAATCTTACTTCACTATGGAAAATGCAGAAAATTCAACACAAACCTGTGCAATAAATTTTTGTAATAAACTTATAGCCAGCTTTGTTATCAAATGGATAAATTTTCAACGTAAAAGGTTACCAAGGCTACGCTTTTGTGCTTCATAGATACTTACCGTGACAAAGTCTGAAATTCCATGGTCTTCAAACTCTTGTTGGGCAACTTTAGCTCGTTGCTGATGGAAATCGAACGTGTAGACGTGACCACGTGGTCTGACTCTTCTTATCAGCGCATGGGATAGAGAACCACTCCCTGTACCTGTACAGTACAGATTGCTTAATGTTGTATTGTATGTAGTCCCGTGTGGTACCGGCAAAGAATAGTACCAACCCTTACATACCCGTGGGTGTCGTAAGAGGCAACTAAAGGTTATAAACTGGAGGATGTGCAGCAGCATCCTCCTTTGTATCTAACATCTTACTTACTGCGGTCACCTACAACCGCGGTCCATGGTGCCAGCCGTAACCCTAAGAAGCGAGGTGACTATAGTACTTCCCCTCTACATTTTTCCAGCAAAAGCTAGAATTCTATAGGGAGCTCCCTGTCCTGTAGTGGACGTTTTCATGGGATGTTATGATGAATTTATCTGCTTATTTTAGGTGAGTACTAGAATTTAATGATAGTCTCACAGTCTGTTGCAAAAAACGTCTAAAAAGTTAAAGCTCTTGAAAACTATTACAAAATTTCAATTAATTTTCTTCTTTCTTTTTTCTTAATTGTAATTTAATTTTTTGATTGTCTTGTTGTAACTTTAAATAAATAAATAAAATAAATAAACGAATTAGCTATAGGTTCAAAGGAGCTTTAACTTTAAAAACTCTTTGGAGGGAAGTCTGCCAACTCATAGCTTCATTTGTTTCATAGTTTTAGGGTTACCTTACAAACGGTCCGATTACTCTAAATTTTTGATATGTTGTCTAGGATGGTTAGTAAGTGCTTAAAATGCAAAATGCACAATTCCTCCCCGTTACGCGCCCGCCGCCAGATCTTTCGCTAATATATTCGTTTAGGTGCATTTTAGTTGGAAAAGTGTTCGTCACAAGAAGGTTGTAGATACCTAATTAAATTTCCTATAACTTACGAGTTAAATTTGGTTTCTAGGACTGATAGTTACGGAGTAATGCACTTTAAAAAAAAATATATATCTCTTTTTCCGGAAAAATCTCAAACTTCTAACTTTAGAACGCTGTAATTCAGTTACGGCCAAATCTAGGAAAACAAGTATCAGAATAAAATTTGTAGGGAATTTAATTACCTACCTATCAGTCGTAGAAAAAAAAAAGTATAAGTTATAGAAAATTTAACTCTCTACAACATTGAACAGAACAGTTTTCTAGCTAAAATGCACCTAAACGAAGATATAAACGAAAAATCTTGAGAAAGCTCCGATTTTTTTGGTTTTTTCAATATGGCGGCGGGCGCAAAGAGGGGGGAATAGTGCATTTTGCATTTTAAATAATTATTAACGATCCTAGAGAAAATATTAAAAAAAATTGTTACTGGACCGTTCTGTAAGGTAACCCTCACTTTTATTCTTTATTCAGTGGATTATAAGTTTTATAGTTGCCTGTATCTTAAATTTTTGCAGGGCTTAGGAGGTTATTTGGTAACATTGTATTCCGAATATGTAAATTAAATTATGTAAATAAAAAAATATTTCAGTAGTGTAAATTATATGTGCAACATTGTAATCACTGAAACAATAACTGAAATCAAATTAACTAGATCTCATTTGAGCGCAGCAGCTCCGTTGCCCAGGTACTTTAAATTAAACCAAGTTATATAAAAAAATCTTAGAATTATCTAGGCTAGAAGGAGAAGTATGCAAAGACATCAGGACCAACGTGAATTTGAAAACATTGTAAATGATTTCATGGAAAAATATTATTTTATTCTATTTTTAATACTTATAACAAAATTTACCTGCTTCAAAAACAATACATCCAGGAACTAGATCTAGCTGTAATAAGATCATGCTGATATCTGGAGTGTAGATAATTTGGGTACGGTGAGGTAAAGTCAAAGACCAAAGCTCTGGAGTTGGCTGCAGCACATGGCCCCATCCTTTCGATAGTTCTACCTGGTTCAGTAAATAATCAAAATAATGATTAAATCTAGTGATTTTTTTTGGATTGGAAGACTAATAGCCAGTCGCATTAAGTTTGTAACCCTAAGGGTCATTGTCCACAGCAGCGATATTTGTCGAATACATCATCAGCCGAAAGACATCCACAACTGGATATAGGCAAAAATGAATGCATAAAAGCTACAAATATCGTTTGCATTTTAGATCTGTCTAAGTTTACTGTGTAACCTAACCTAACCAAACCTAACAGCCTGTGAAATTAAAAATGAAGCCCCATAAAATTGTAATTTACTAAGAGAGTCTATTGACAATTTACCATTAAATATGACATATGTTGCCTTCAAATTCTGTTTCCTTGGTGCTTGTGGCAAAGTGGTGATTGCTCTTTTCTTACAATCTGTGACTAGAATCCACATGCAAACAAGTGTTTCCGTTAAGTAGTTGATCATTACTGTATCTTAGACAGCGAGGATATTTGATGGCCTAAAAACTCTGAGAACAGGTCAGTTAGGTTAGTCACTGGTTTTCAAAAAAATTTCTTGTCAACAGCATGGTTCCATTTTATTTTAGTAATTATTATTATCCCATACTGGGGTCGTGAGAGGCGACTAAGGGTTATAAACTGGAGGATGGGCAGCAGCATCCTCCTGAGTATCATACCATCTTACTTACTGCGGTCACCTACAACCGCGGTCCATGGTGCCAGCCATAACGCTGACTATGGTACTTTCCCTCCACATTTTTCCAGCAAAAGCTAGAATTCTGGTGGGAGCTCTCCTGCTGTTAGTTTTGGAAAGGGCCTCTGACATAGTATTCTTTAAAAACAAACTTTATACAACTGGCAGTAAAAAATTGTGATTTTTATTAAAAAATGTATACTTTCAGAACTTAAGCGTCTGTTATACAACTATTCACGAAACTTACCTGGCTTCCAAAGCTAGCTCCAATTAAACTTCTAACCTTCAAAGCACCGAATTGTGTCTGGTAAACATTTTCTATTAAATCACCTTTTTTGTTTTTTATCTGAGGCCTCACTTCTAAAGCGTACACATTATTGCTCAAGTATAATATCACCGTATCTCCTTCATTTATCTTTTCTTTATATTCTCTGAAACTCATATTCAATATTGTCGTAAAATCACAGGAAAAGCTTCGCCTAAAGTAAATCTAGTTTAGTTTTATTCCATTACAATAAGAATTATTTGAGCTTAAACACAATAGTGCACCATGACGTTAAGCGTTTGGTTCCTAACAGATGCAACGCTTCTCTACTTTTCTAGAAAATAAGACAAAATATTTATTTATTCTAAAATTATTTCCATGTATTGAATTTTCATATCATGGCACTCCATAAAAAGTTTAGGTACCTAATAATTTATGAATAGTTTCATAGTTAGAAATGGAGTCTCTGCGTTTTAACTCTAACGAACGCATTATCGAAACGCTGTTATTCCAACAATTATTGTCAAGACTGGGACGACAACTCACGCGCTAAAAAGAGTAAGAGAAGTAAAACTTGTAGAGCGTTGTCTCGCTTTTTCTTTTCACCAACTTCACAATAGTAAGTATAAAAATAAAAACTTTCAGTCTGTTCTCTTTAGTAATATTTTCGTGTCGTTTTAGAATTTGCGTCTTGTAATTGGTGAAATGTACGGCGCAAAGGTGTAAGAAACCAATCGCAGCAATTAAATTTTACAGGCAATCCAACGACGACTTGACTTTTCTGTCCGTCAATGTCAACTGTCTGGTTTGTTCTGTCTGTCTGACTGACACTGACAGACTGGGCTCACCACAGCGCTATATAGCTTTTTTCAGGCGAGTGGGACGCTTGTGTATTTTTGTCCGTATTTTATAAAACTGTAGAGTTTATTCCAGTACTATCATGAATAATTAGGCAATGTAAAACTCAGCCAGCAGCAATGAGTCACTTTTTAGTCATCGGCGAAACTGTATCTTTGTTAAACTAAGTAGGTCGTCCAACATAGTGAATATGGACGCTTCGAAGATCACAAGCAAAACTAGTTCGCTGAAGGCGCTTATCCTCAGAGCCTGGCGTGAACGCTGGACGGACATACAATGGGGTATCAACATCAAGACTATTTTACCAAGAGGTGTCAGTGGGGACCTGTACAACCTTGCTGACTGCATTCTACAACAAGCGATGGTAGGTTGCGCTGCTAATCAACTTGTAATATCATACCTCAAACACTCGCTTGCTTCACATCTAGTGTCCTATGCTGCAGTTTTACAGAGGATATCCAAATTTGACGCATTTCACAAACCTCATTGTGTTATAAGTCTGTTAGAATTTTTGAAGAGCTTTCTTGATAGCATAACTTGTCGGGGTAAACTGGAAGAAGAAGTTCTGGCACTGGCTGTATCCTCCATAATTCTGTGGCTCCTGCAAGTCTACCACTATTCATTGACCAAATATCCATCATCAAACCCTATTCAAAGCCAAGAACTTCTTGAAAAATCTACTTCACTTCTTAATTCGATTGTAAACTCAGATTTTTTGATTGCAATGTTTTACCTAGCAAAGCAAAATGATCCTGAAGAATATAATGAGGTTACAAAAAAATGTCAAGAGATAACTGCATTTATGATGATGAATACACAGTTTAAAGCTCCAGTTACTATACATGAGACATTACAAAAAATTTGTAACATGGATGTTGATAAAATTGCTCCTTTGAATAACAAAACAGAGTCTGTAACCCACCTGCTGCAGGCTATGATTGCTATTAATGTACTAACCGATCCTGGAGCTGACATGCAACAGTTGTCTAGCCAGTTATTGATGGTGCAAAGAATCAAAGGATACTCTCTATCACGGCTCTATTGTGAGCTTATTAGAGCATGTTTCATTTCTTTGAATGATTCTAGTAAAGATGCTTCAAAACAAGCACTCTGGGCAGCCTTCACTTTTCTTAAAATACCTCAAGTAATACATCATCTTCATAATCTTTGTGGAACTACTAGCAAAGAAGGTGAATATGCAGTAGAATTAGTAGAAGCTTTTGAGCAACTGCTACAATCCACACCTTTGCTTGACATTGTCGATACTAAAAATTCTTGTAACAGTGTCATCTCACTAATAGAGCCCTTGATCAAAGTAAACGTGTTATTAGAGAGTCATCTAGCTTATTTTAGCCAGAAACGTGAAAACAAGGAATTGAAGCTTCAGAAACTTGAACCCACAGGTCTAACAGTGCCTTCATTCATCACTCGAGCAGAACCTACCTTAACAGGAATATTAAAAACAATGGGTGGAGATTTCCACAAAACTCAGGATTCATTATTTGCAATGCTCTGTCAAATTGCTCTATCTCTTGATACAGTTCTTGCAGTAGCAGCTGTAGAAGGCAAACTGAAACTATTTGTGTCAAGACTGATAAAATTCAATGAGTTTGCTTTACTGGCAGCTAGTGAAAAAGGTGCACCACAGTCAAAAGTATACAATTTTGATATCTCTTTCTTGATATTGTGCTCTATTGTGCAAGAGTATGGGGCTGATACTGTGCTTGAGGAGAATGGTGAATCATTTTTCGAAAAGTGGGTTAGAGAATGCATGGCACATAAAGGAGTACATAAACCACCTGAACAAATCATCCAAAAGTGTGATACTCAGGTTGTGGATATATTTATTCATCATTTAAGTGCTCCAGATTTTGATTTTAAGAACACCAACTTAAAACCTCATGACCTCTGCTTGAATGTAACTGGTACAGTACAAGAAGTATTATTTGCCTGGGAACAGGGCTCACTTACTCCAACAGATGTCAAAAGAATGTTAGAGTCATTAAGACAAAAAATGGCATCTTTGGCTGTTTGTGCTTCTGTGTGGCTGTGTTCATATATCAATGTTGTTCATCAAGATGCTTTTTTGAAGCCTATTAACATGGTACAGCAGTTTGTGACTGTGAGTGAAACAGAATTGTCACAAGGAGATAACTTTAAAGAACGTGTTGCTTTAATGTGCCAAATTATCAAAAAAATGCAATATGATGTTCATCCACCATCAGCACCAAAATCTAAAACTTTCACATACTCACACAATTTGGTGTCACGCCAACCAATTCTAGAACAACTGCAATCTGTTTGGGAAGATATAAAATCAAGAGGCTACCTTCATATTGATGCTACTCACATTGTTGAAAGTATTCTGAATACAGCTGGCCCTGTTTGGTTTGTAACAAACTTAGTAAGAGAGACATTAAAATATAGATACCAAGATGACCTTGAGAGGTCTGTGGATGTAGTACTGGCCATGTTTCATTTAGACATCAAGAGCTGTACTGAAGCACTGCTAATGCATGTTTTACCTCAATATTTATACAATGCAAAACTTTGTGAGGAGCTGGTGGAACCTCAGTCAGCCATACTGGCTAAGTTGTCTGTGTACAGTATCTATGCAGCTCTTGAACACAGCAATTTGAGTAAAATTTCGTCTTCTAGAAAGCGCCGACATGAAGATACAGAAGATACAGAGAGCATGTGTTCAAGTAACAAAGTGCGAAAACTGAATGATAACACTATGGAAAATAGTAACAGTAATTCATGCCCTGATGGTCTACCCTCTATGACAGGCGTAACATTAAAAGAACCACTGCAAACTGCTTTGGAAACATTGTTCTCATCTTTTTCCCAATTAGCAGGGAAGAATGGGGATGTCACACCACAAACTTATTTTATATTGCAGTTTCTAGTATTCCTTGTGCAATGTGGTACAGAAAGAGCTCAACTTGTTTTACAGAAAATGCCAAGTGAACTAGTGCCGACTTTGATCAAAGCTTTACCTGACTGTTTCAATACAAACCTAGTGATGAGACTTTACGATTTGTCCAGCCCTTGTGGCAGGAGGGATACTGCCAGAGATCTTTGCCTTTTAAGAAATATGAGGTTGCGACCTGACTAGTATTCAATTGATACAAATGATCATGTTCCTGACCAAGAATCAGATGTTGAATTAGACTATAATTAGCTCTTAGTTTTAAAAGAATATAAATTAGCATATATACAGGGTTATTTTTGGAGCCCTAGCCAAATTTTAGTATGATGCTCTGAACATGAAACTGAACAACTTTCCCAAAGAAACATGGGTCGAAAAACGAGAAAAATTTTTAGTCGTCTCATACAAATTCCACTGTTGCTGGTGCAAGATTTGTATAGGAGATCCAAAGATCCAAAGACAAAATTCGTTTTTCAACATTCATGTTTCTTTGGGAAAGTTATTCAGATTTGTATTCTGAGTAACATACTAAAATTTGGCTCGAGGTCCAAAAATAATCCTGTATAAATGAAATAATTTAGGAAAAATATTACAAGTAGGAATTTGAAATAGGAAACAATGTTAAAATAATTGCAATACTTTTAGTTAAAACATTTTTAATTGTTGTGATGATGCAAATGAAAACACACCGAGGGTTCTGTCCACTATGCAATAGAAGAATAAGACGAAATTTTAGTAGTAGGTAGGTTAAAAACTGCTCCGTCTAATTTTCTTGAGACAGGCTCGCACTTAACCACATTTAAAAAAATGATATTATAAATATACCTACTTTTGAACCATTTTGAAATTAGTAACTTAACAACTGTGTAAATTAACTTGGAATATGATGATTATTATATTATTTATTAATAATATGTTAATATTGATAATTTCAATTTTAGGCTATTTTTAAATGAGTAAGTAATTAAGTTAGATTGGGCTGATGTAATAATAATGCTTTGACTTTAAATAATTTTTAACTATTGAACCATTTTGAAATGAGTAACTTAACTACTGAGTAAATTAACTTGGAATATGATGATTATTATACTATTTATTAATAATATGTGAGTTGTGTCGATTCTGGCAGACCCAAACTAAAACAAAAATAAATTTGTCAGGTCTAAAAGTGTTGCTGCCTTTGTTACTCCCTACAGACTAATAAAAGACAGCATCATTTTTAGACCTGTCAAATTTAGTTTAGTTTTAGTTTGGGCTGTGGTTTGGATCTGCCAGAATCGACACCAATATTGATGATTTCAATTTTAGGCTATTTTTAAATGAGTAAATTAGGTTAGATTGTGCTGATGCAATAATGATATTTTTGACTTTAAATAATTTTAAATGATGTGTATATTAAATTGGATAGTGATGATTATGTTTTTCTGTATTATATTATGAATTGACTGTTTAAATATTTTTTAAATGATGTGTACATTAAGTTGGATAGTGATGATTACGTTTTTCTGTATTATATTATGAATTGACTGTAAATTTGTGATGGAATTATTTGGCATAAAAAAACAAAATAATTATAAGTTAAAATATCCTGCATGAAAAAAATATGCTTGTTTTAAATAATTTTTAAATGATGTGTAGTTTAAGTTTGACAGTGATGATTGATTACGTTTTTATGTATTATATTATGAATTGACTGTATGAGTGATGAAATTATTTGGAATAAAATAACCATTGAAATCATTGTCTTTAATTTTCAAATTTCAATCAACAAAATATTTATAAATTAAAAATATCCTACATGAACAAACTTATCATCAGTATAATAATTATAAAATAGAAATTTTGTACATTGTATTTACTTACCTATTCTAGTTTATTTTTCTACATTTCAAATCAAAGTAATTACAGGTATACAATGAATGTCCATTTAATTTCTTACTCTTGCTTGGACCAATGTCAACCACAAAATAGGCTCCTTTGCTATATGATACCTCATATAGCAATTTAGCCGATTTATTTGGTAACGGCTTACACAACTTTATCAAGTACATTATTTTTGTACCATAATTTAGGCAACTTGGTACCTAGTGTGTCTTACTGATTGTGTTTGCTATATTTTTACAAGTTTTACAGCTTATCAATAAAATAGGTCTACTTAACAATTATCAACACAAAGATCACAGGAGAGTTCCAGAGCTATTTATTTAATTTGCTATATTATATAGATAGGGTAACAAAACAAGCAATATTTTAATGATTTATACACTATTACACCCCAATCAACGATTTGTATATGTAATTTTTTGTAGCTTTTTGGACTACATAATATTATGTATAGTCTGCCAAGAAAGTGGTCTACCAGTTTCTCAATCAGTTTAGAATACACTTCCAGTGTAACCAAATCAATCTTGTTGCTTAATGACATGCAAATGAACTTTTACATTAAGGTAATAGACCACATTTTTGGCCAACTGGGACCCAATTCTTTGATGATACTAAGTGATTTTCGCTATTTTAAAAACAAATCAAATATAACCTAATATTCTCTTAAAAAGGGACAAAAAAAATTATACTACAGGGTGTTAATTTAATTGCGTGCCATAGCTTAGGGTGTTTCAGTAACAATAAAGGAACACAAAAAAAGTATTTTAAAAAATCCTCCTTAACAAAAAAACTTCCATTGAAACTTAACTAACGCGGAGGGCAATGACCCGGACGGAGCACCAGTGGTACGCAGTATCAGTGGATAAGGTAGGCACATACATGACTGAAACTCTTTCGCGCGCTTTTTGATAGCGCGTTGCCCAAGGTCATTGCCCTCCGCGTTAGTTTAGTTTCAATGGACTTAGATTTTTTTTAAGTAGGATTTTTTAAAATATTTTTTTGAGTTCCTTTATCGTTACTGAACCACCCCCTAAGCTATGGCACGCAATCAAATTAACACCCTGTATAGTGTATGATTTATAATAATTATAATTAACACATGATTGTAAGTTACGCTTTAAGAGCTTTTCAGGGCTTATTTTAAGATATTCATGAATTGAGTCCCTGTACAGTCAAGCTTGACACATTGGACTTTGCACCGTTCTTATTAGTAAAGACGTGTGAGCTAAAGTCGCGCTGCTATTGACCTGTTGTTGACTGTACCTAATGTAAATATCTATTTTTTTTATGGATGACTTCAAATCCGTAATCTACCTAATTGACTTATCACCCTGTAGCGAGGGAAGAACTGGTGTCAGCGTTGTGTCCACAACTTCGTTGGTTGGGCTAGAAATAACTATGCTAAAATTAATTTAGGTACTGTTATAATGCAGGCTTTTTGGCATCCGGTGAATCGGGATGTGGACGATCTATAACAAACAGAGGTACACTTTTATATCAAGCAATCGATAATAGTACTTATGAATATCCACGTGGTACATAATTCTACGGTGATAATCGCTTTGCGTATTCGCTATTGAGTCCAAAAATAGTGATAATTCGCAGTAGCATAGAAAAACATTCACTGTTGCAAATCGTACACATGCAAGAAAAAGAATAACAATGAAAGTAGTCGGTTCTTTTGTGTTCATAATATTTTCACTTACCGATTTGCCTTCTAAGTATTTCTCCTTCTTTAGTAGCGCTGTACGCTGGCGGTGGATTACTGACCCTCATTTGTATGCTTACTCTATTAGGATTACAGTTCGCGGAGAGCTCGGTCGACGGAACTGAACTCTCGCTACTATTTGCGAAAGATGTCCTTTGGCTCCTATTCCACGTTTGTTGATAGGAACTTTCTGTGGTTACTGTGTTACATCTATTGTTAGTATGAGGAACATATTGCTCTGGTGACCAGTCGAACACGAACGTATGACTATAGTTATGAGTGTACGCAGAAGGCGTCCCCGACGGCGTAGGAGGCGTCGTTGTCACGTACGGGCTCAAGTCTTGGTGGCACACATCAGGAACCTTTTGTAATGCCGATTCTGACCACGTTGGACTAGGATTCCATTGATCTACCATTTCGGTTTCAGTTATGTTAAAGTTTTTGTTGCCTGGTCTTCTACTAGCTATGGTCCCTGATGAAACAGCTACTAATGTATCGCCCCCAGAGGGCGTACCGCGAGGAGATAAGCTCGCAGCTGGAGTATTTGACTTGTCGTCCAAATTTTTTCCTTTTCTTTTGGCATTAGACTGTATCCTCGTATCTTCTATCCGAATATTGTGGTACCTGCAATAGAAGTCTGTAGTTAAACATGTGGCAAATCAACTATCGTTCTGGGTAAGTTAGGTTAGGGAAACTTGCATAGGTACCTGTTTTCTTGCAAGGATACGGAGTAATCTACAGGTCCATTGTCGGGTCTCTCGTAGGCGTAGTGCATCGGCGTGAGGTGTGGTGGCACGTGCGGAATATGAGCCTGGAGGCCGGAGTTCGGCATCATCGCGACCTGGCCGCCGTTGACGCACACCGGGGGGGCTGGAGCGTATTGCATAGCCGGGGGATACACCTGGATATCTGGTGGAGGAGGCCCGTACATTCTAGTGGCTGCCTCGTATGCGAGACCGTAGTGAAGCTTCGACTGCACCGCGTAGTAGTGGTAAAGCCAAGGATTAGCCTTCATCACTGCCGCTTCCTGCTCACTGTGAGGCACACAACATTAATGATGTAAGATTCAGAAAGAATTTGATGTAAACGGTTGCTAAACTGATAAAGGAAGCAGTTCGACCATCACATTGTAGATCGTTACATGCTTTGCCCATTAGTACGACCCGCAACTGGCATGCACTAAAGTTTAATGTTTATATTAAGTAGGATCCGATGTGCTACATACGAGTACTGTAGGTGCAATTATGCCCCTTTTCTTCTAAGTTATGTTCCTATAATACTTATATATTTGTCGAGAACGTTGCATCCAAGATAAGATAACATTACGAGTAGAAATGGAAAGATTATTGAACAATAAATGTTTTTGTTAATGAGTAGTAGGTGGGTATACTAGGTTAAGGTAACAAAAACAAGGAACGAAAGACAAAGTAAGGTTAAATGTAACATATTTTACAACAACAATTAATTACCTACTATTTTATTTTCGGTATAATTCTGTTTAAAATATTGAATCGCAACACAGGATGAGGCGACATTTAGTAGCCGGGCGAACTATTATGTGGAGTGGATGGACCTTAATATGGATATTGGATCAATGGGTGTTTAAACCGAAAATTACTCTATGGGATGGATACTGCTTCCTTTATATAGTCTTTGTTTAAAAGTACTACTTAACTAAATATGCTCAAAATAAATAAAAATAATAAAGAGAAGAATAGAGGTACGATCGAAGAAAATAAAGATGCACAAAAGCCCTTCAAGCCATTAAACTCGGAGGTTAGTCGTAGGGAATATATTAGTTTAAGATAAATATAATTTTATGATTCTGTGGACTATCGCAAGTTTTCTCAAGAGTAGTATTTACAGTAAAGACGTTCTAAATAACGTCTTTCCTGTAAATACGGTACCAAACGTGGTATATGTCTGGTCTGGCTAACGGACGTTTTCGTGGGTAAGCCGCTTTTTTAGGATTTTCTAGGGTTTTCTGCTGTCTGGCCCCGGGATTTAAGAATTGCGATGGAACTTTACAGGCTATCCCAAGGTTTATATCTCAAGCTTTTCCGTGATATACCTACATATTTTAAAGAGCTACGATTAAACGATATATATGTAACCAGCTATACCCGATTTTAGAACAAACAAGCTTGGTGTCGTACTGGCGAAAAAACTAATCCAACAAGATCGAAATAGGTTTTTAAGATCGGTTAAGTTTTTGTCCTCTCTCGCACTCAGAAACACTTCACGCCTTGTACTAAAAGTTATGTCTAGTATGCAAAACTAGTATTTCCTGAAATCGGGTTTATCCGGTAACATATACATCTATTACCTACTTACGAACTGAACAAATCTATCGGCGACCAGCTAACCACTGTAATTGATTCATAATCATAGCCTGAGCGAGAGCCTATGAGTCAGGGCCAATTCATAATAATCCGCTAGCGGGCGGCGGGCGCGAGATAGTAAATCTAAATTAATTTGAACCGCGAGTGGGTGACAGTCCAGTTGACCTAAACAATCAGCAGGACAAAGAGCGGTGGCGAAGCCCTTTAGGCACCAGGGTTTTGTAAGAATATGGCTTAAGACACAAGCGGAGGTATAAAACACAATATATGAATAAAATTTGTGTAGTTTGCGTAGCCACAGCGTAGCGAAGGTTTAAAATTAGCCAACTTTTAGTAGGTAATAACATTTATTATAAACTTAAATCATTGAATGAAAGACGCTTAGATAGATAAATCTGACCCTCATAAATAGTTGTCACTCAATTATACTATCTTGTAAATTTGTACCACAGATTTGTTGTATGCTGAGCTTATAAATCCGCGCTGCTCACAAGCTCGGTTGCATTGTTCGCGGGATTGCGTCATTTGTCACGTTTCTGCGCTGATGCTCTTGCGAAACCTACTCATGTTACTTCGTGCTTTCTACTGACAAATACTAGTTGCCTTTAATAATGAGCCGAGCTTACGTGAATAACCTATTTCTACGACATATTTCAGAGGCAGTAGGACCCGTGTTTCGCCATAGTGTTGGTACGAATGTCGAACTACAAACCTTTCTTGATAAAGTAATTTATGCTTTCAAAGATATCTTACGTAAGATTTTTTTTTAAACTGTTTGCAATTAGTGATAGCAAACATGTCGAGCGCCTACATCATGTTGGGTACTGTTGGGTAGATTTATGCGTTCAGTCTGCGGACGCACAAATTGGCGGGAAACCAACGACAACTACGGATACCTTGATTTCTACTATTCCGTTGGTTATACTGGGTGTAAGGGGCAGGTTTTCTAAAACTAAAACGGCATGATCAGTCAACGTAAAAGAACAAGTTTCAGTAAATAAAATTTTCAGGAAATGACAAAAGAAAATGCCTCTTCAGAATTTTTTTTTTAATTTATTGGACAGTCTGTATAGAGCGGGCGAATTTTGTTTTCACATCCTGAAAGTTTTATTCACTAAAAGTTGTTCAGTTACATTCATGATCATGCACTTTAGTTTTTCGGACACACCCCTATATAAGTAACCTAAATAAAGGTAGTGAACTGATTGCCAACAACCCCACTTTATTGTTTGTTATAAAAGTAACAAAGTAGGTAGAGTCCTGCGCAACAAACGGTACTGTAACAAGTACACCGCGCTTGCTATGCATTCTCCGCGGTGATTTCTTGTCGAATGGACATTTGGTCCAGTAATATAAAATCATATTCAAACACCCTTCATCGAATATGCCAATATTCATTCGTTTTGCGTCCTTCTACATTTTTTTTCTACAGTTACGTCACACGAACCCCCCAGGGTTATTATAGTACCTAACAATGAACGGTTTGTACAATCCAGAAAAAATAGCGCACCAAAATCAGCAATTGCAAAAGCACTAATCAATAAAAAGGACCAAAAGTCAACAGGTCTAATGCTAGTACGTTTGAAAGTCGCGATGTAAATTTTACACAAAGCCAACTCACAAAGTAGAAATCTCTTAACGCCACTAGAATGTGAAAGCGAGAAAAGATACCGAGAAGGGTATATCTGTGGCACGGATGTGATAAAAAACTTAAACAATATTAGGTTTGGTTTGATTGTTATGTTGATTATGTTAGGTTAGATTATGTTTCTTTATGTTTGGTAAGATTCGGCTTAGTTAATTAAATTAAATTGCTAAACGGTTTGGTTAACAATTATACCAGGATTGGGCGAAACAACCTTTTAATATGTCTAAATGGGATAATTATTTAAGTTTAGCTATTTTCCAGTTGAGATGCAGGACCCTATTTGGTTTGCGATGAGGCAGGATTGCCGGCTGACCGCTCTAAGAGCCATGCCACACGGTGCGTTGCGGTGCCGCAACGCAAATATTTCAACGCATAGCCGGCCACACGGGCGCTGCGTCACCGCTGCGGCACCGCAGCGTCGCTCCGTCGCCGCAGCGGTGACGCACAAGAGTTCCGTCGAGCATTTTGTACAAAACTGCAGTCAGTCTAATAGAAAACATGGATCAGAAAAGACGTCTGGCATTGCTCCTATTACTACGTCACCGCCGAAATCGACGGTTCTGTACTACCATATTATTATTATATTTGTTGAAATTTCTGTAAACTTCAGTGCTAGATTTTTCGAGTCCGACACGCACTTGACCAGTTTTTATTATTTGTTGTTATTCCATAGCTTATGCACTATAAACTTAACTGGAGACACCTGCCCCTAGCTTTTAAGAAACTCTGTGGTTAATTAATATGAAACATTTTATTTATTTATTTAAATTAAAAATAAAAATATATATATTTTTTGTTTTTTAAACAAACCAACTTTCATGCTTGTAAGTGTTCCCATTTTTTTTTGTGACAGACGGAAAGACAGACAGACATCGGAGGCATATTAATAGGGTCCCGTTTTTTACCCTTTGGGTACGGAACCCAATAAAAAATTATGAGCTTGCGTGTGTCTTCCACGTCTGCGGTGCTGCGGTGCGGTGCGGTGCCGCTGCGGCGTCGCAATGAGTACACCCCCGCCCGCTTCGTCTCGGGGGCTGCAGCTCCGTCGTGAGTGCGTTGCGTCACCGCACCGCACCGTGTGAACACTATGATTATTTGTATGTAAAACAACGCAGCGACACCGCTGCGGCACCGCACCGCAGCCGCAACGCACCGTGTGGCATGGCTCTTAGTGAATAATGGAAAGCGGGTGTGTGTTGATTTTGTTTCAAAATTTAAAAAATCTGTTCCTATTCAGCCAGCATGTCAAGAACTAATCGGGAAAGAACCAGACATCAAGAGTCTAAACAGATTTTCGAGCCCCGAGCATGGTCCTCGTTATTAATATAATAAAAGAAAAGTAATTTTCTAGCATCAGAAAAACCAAATGCGGTCGTGAAGACCCTGTTCTGTAGAAGGTGCTCCCAGAGGAAAAAAAATGTTTAGTGTGCTATTTCAAATTGAGCTGCGAAGACAATATCAATTTAAATATGAAGAATTAAAAGTTATTGTAACTAACTAGGAACCTAACTTACAATTAGTTTGGCTACTTCGGAATTTCTCTAAGAACCTAAGCTGAGGTATAAATTGCAGCTAATGCAAGGGTCAAGTTCATTAATGCAGATCGCATGTAGTCATCAGTAGGCTGTATACCTATGTATATCCACTCGCCCTTTGCGCTTTGATTTCTGCTATCTGTCCTGTGCTAATGCGAATGCTGCAGCGATTTGTCGCCGTCCGGCACATATCTAAACTTTGATGTACACTCGCAAGGAATACGCCTTAAACATTATTATACCATGGTCGAAACAAACAAATTCGATGCGACGACAGTTAGCCCAAATCGGTGAGCTCGTCCGACACGTCCGTCTATCGATACGATAGCTAGATATCATGTAACGTAGCTCTTCCTTTGTTTTCTTCCTTGCCTATATTTTGTAGATTTATATTTTTTAAATCGTTTTTATTTATCGCTAACTTGTAGGTAGGATAGTTTAACGACTGTACCAATCTTTTGTCTTGGGTTGATTTCGAATGCAATTTCAATTCATAAGTTAAGTAATTAATTTCCTTCTTGTTTCTCTGATGGCATATAATTTATTTATTTTTATAATAGGAAGAGCGGAACACTTAAAAGGAGGCTCCCTAAACTAACTTACAGCCACAATTTTTGTAATATGAATAAATATTTTTGTATTTGTATTCTCTGTAGTTTGTCATTTTGTCAACAATAAGAAACTTGTATTAAACGGCTTTTCTCTCCAGTTGTACTTCTCAGGTCCAGGGCTGAGTCCAACTATGTGACATTTTCCTGCATCCACTATCTAAAGGTTGCTCAAAGACCGTCGACGCGCGCCCTCGCCTAAAGGTTACACGTTACAAATTTAATACTATAATGCAGCGCTGTGTGGCTCGGCACTTGCGGTGTCACTGAACATTATTGCCGTTTGTTCTTAGCTCGTCTTCATCGTAATAAATGCACATTTGCTTTCCGGTTGTACTAGCTGCTTTTCTTGGGTATCGATACTACTTTATTATTAACAATGTATTTTCTAATTCT
The DNA here is from genome assembly GCA_947532105.1 of Athrips mouffetella. NCBI lineage: Eukaryota > Metazoa > Arthropoda > Insecta > Lepidoptera > Gelechiidae > Athrips > Athrips mouffetella. The sequence goes on from OX383956.1 coordinate 14,486,099, forward strand.
GCGGTTGATTATCTATGTAGAGCAGAAACAATAAAAATCTGGCTAATTATTTGAGTTTGGCTGTTTTCCAGCTACAACAAAATGTTGTTGGGAGTAAAGTACGGCGAGCGGCGCCATCGATCAAGCACGGCGCTTGTTAAACACCGTTTCTCACATCACAACAATAGCCCTCTGCAGGCATATTTCAAACCATCCCGATAGCAACATCGGCCGGCCGATCGGCTCGCGAGCCGTGCTCTAACTCAATAAATCACCCCTATACAATATTTATTCACCGCAGACCTTCACTATGGGTTCGCGATGCTCTTTAGTCGCACCGAATGCACCGTTCCAGACGGTAATAGACCATGGTTTTACAAGAAGCGTCCTCGGCGTGAGATGCATTCTCGCGGTCGGTGGTACGGGGCATGTTTACGCGAGAGGCGTACGTCGTACGACGTCATCTTGTATTGATATCTCAATAGGGAAGTCTGTAAGTGACCGCGTTAAGTTATGGCAGCAATTTTTCAAAGTCCACAGCGCAGTGAGGGCCGGTACCGGAGTTATCGGTCGGTTTAAGTTTAATAGCGTAGTTTTAAAGCCAATTAGTTGCAGGAACAACCACTTTAGATTGTTGTATTTAGAAATTAATATTTTATTTATTCGCTTGGTAGAGATAAACTCAAATTATTTCCAACGAATTAGGTAGGTAATTTCGTAGTAAAGTACCTAGATGAAGTATTTTATATTCTCTCGAGATCACTTTACAGCTCTCAGCCTATTATCAAGTTGAACTAGACCCACCATTCACCGAGAGCACTTTAAGAGGTACATCTTTGAAGAATTCCAAAAACGCTCGGTGCTCGAGTAAATAAAATTCCGTATAAAATTATCTTCAATTATAGGTTAATTCATAATCACCGTTTGCTCCAAGAGTATTATTAAAGCCGTGATCATAATTGGTTCTGCGGGAGTCTTGCACACTTGAGGTATAAATACGAAATTGTCTTACTTTACAAAATTTTATGAGCTTTTGATAGAAAAAGAAATTAATATTATTTGTCTCGCTAGCTAATGTTTGTTCAGTTTTCATGATCATGATAACAACCGTTTCTTGACGCCGGCTACCTAGGACACTGTTTTTTACACAGAGCGACTGCCCTCTGACCTCCACAACCGAGGGAGCATCATTGTCCTTGTCTTTTTCCGTCTTTGCCAATGTTTTTACCGAGTCGGCTACCTGACCTAGGGGATTTGACGAGGGCACTGGTTTTCACACAGAGCGACTGCCATCTGACCTCTGGAAACCAAACCCAATCTTAGAATAGGCTTTGCCAGGTTAGTGGCTTACCTGCTGTCAGAGTTTTCAAGCCGTCAAATGTACTCTGATTTGGCCTAACCACCACTACCATTTACAGTAGTCAGGAAAAACGTCTTAGCTTGCCTTCCGAAGCAGAAGAAGGAGAAAGAAAGAGCTATACTACCTACCACTCGGCCACAAGCGCTTCGCGAGGTAGGTTCAGTCAAAAGAACGTCAATTTTGTCACATTTTACTTTGGGCCATTCTTATTTCAGTCACTGAGAGAGTCAAGATTGACTTAATATTTTATGTACCAAAACTTGGATGTTAGAGAAAAGACTATGCCCAGCATCTTAAACTAAACAAGAATTACAACGATGCAGTCCTTATCTTCACTTAAATTACAATTTAATATGCCGCGGAGTAGAGAGCGCAAAATGGATGGTCTACAGTTGATTGTACAAGTCAGTTAAAAGGCGATTCCATAGATTTATTAGCATCAAGCTCCGCATGACCCCTTGCTCGCTTCATGTCGTATAAAACTCCACATTTGACGTTTGTTCATATAATAATCGCTTAGTGCAGTTATAATGAAGTGATTCCACCCAGATCGGCGGTTGTTTCGATGTATTGATGGGTATATTCTTGGGCCAAGGGCGATTAAGTTGAATGTTTGTAAGTGGGATAATTTTGAGCTCGTAAGACTAGATATTGTGAATGTGAGAGCGAGAGATTTGCGACGTCATTTATTTTTCGGGATGGGCGTAACCCATTAACTATAGTAATAGGCCCGTTGTGACAGCTGTCAAAAGTATGAAAAACAGCATCTGCAAAGAAAAATGAACCCTGGTGTTAAGGAAATTTCAAAATGGACTTCTACCGTTGGCTCTACTTTAGCTCTACATACTCGTACATATAAAAACATTGCGGTCTTCATGACGCTGTAAACGGAGGACCGGGCTAACTGTTTTAGGGAATTTCATTGCTTCGGAAGGCACGTTGCTACTACTTTAATCTTGGATTGGTCATGGCATGTCATGGTAACCTAAGTGGTCTTTATGTCTTTAAAACATGAAATGACTCTGTTAAAATGTTATTTAAGCGCCGTTGGCATAAAACTCCATCATAATGGACATACAGCAACACTGCTAACTATCCGTTAAAGACGGAACTGAGAAGAAAAAATACTGTGCAAAAGGGATGTGTATATCCTTTTACTATGATAGTTTCTCTCGCTCCTTATTCTATTACTGTCTGTTTTCTTTATGTATGTACTTATTAATCTTTATAGATATTATGATGTTTTATCAAAGGTTTCAACTTTGTAATTCAAGTGAAATCAAGTTTCGTCTGTCGTGCAAGTAAAGTACTAACTCGATTAGGTAAACAAAATACTATAACAAAATAATAATGCCGCGGATTGTGAATTATAAATAACACTATTAGGTCTTGGTGACGGCTAATTTATAACTCGGCATTAATAAGGAATAAGTACACCCATCAGCACGTCAGAAGGAACGCTTTAGACTTTATGGCATGGTAATAGACTTACAAATTATTCCACTAACATGCGGTTGACTGTACGTACCAATTACAAATTAAGTTTGTGCAAACAATAAGTAAATAAATACTTGTGGAAGGTGCTAAGTCCAAATGTTCGACGTGCTGTTAATTATATTATAAGTAACTAGCGGTCCGCCCCGGCTTCGCACGGGTAGATATAGGTTTTTGTTGCGTTGGGGGTAACTAAAAAAGAGTACATTATACAAACAATTTGGATATTATTTTTAATTAAATGTGCAGGCCGCGTCCCCATTAGGCTCACGGTGAGCGGCAACTGTTTGCCTCTAGTTCGCCTCCCTATATATTTTAAACGGAGTGTCCACTCAGCAGTTTGCGGCGTTTCGCTTGCGGATTCATTCAGTGAGCAGCTGAGTCAGTAGTCAGCTAACGACGCCGCCGGTACGCTGCGCAGCGTCACGCGGTCATATAGGCCCTCCCATAGAATACATGAACGCCTAGTGAAGCGTTTGAACGCGACGTCTCACGCTGGCGTATCATATCATATCGGTATCGTATAGGTATCGTATCGGTATCGTATCGGTATCGTATCGGTATCGTATCGGTATCGTATCGGTATCGTATCGGTATCGTATCGGTATCGTATCGGTATCGTATCGGTATCGTATCGGTATCGTATCGGTATCGTATCGGTATCGTATCGGTATCGTATCGGTATCGTATCGGTATCGTATCGGTATCGTATCGGTATCGTATCGGTATCGTATCGGTATCGTATCGGTATCGTATCGGTATCGTATCGGTATCGTATCGGTATCGTATCGGTATCGTATCGGTATCGTATCGGTATCGTATCGGTATCGTATCGGTATCGTATCGGTATCGTATCGGTATCGTATCGGTATCGTATAGGTATCGTATCGGTATCGTATCGGTATCGTATCGGTATCGTATCGGTATCGTATCGGTATCGTATCGCATTGTATCGGTATTTGACTGAATGACTGACTGACGCGCGCTTCACGCGGCGCATGCCCATACTAACCTTACCCTTCCTCCCAAGAATTAGCAAGCGCTCCGTGGCTAATACGCTAGTTCGCCGCTTACTAAACATTGAATTTAGGGATATAGACGACCATTAGTCACTAAAAGCGCCGTTTCTTAAATTTTAATTATGTTAATTATTACACTCATCGTAACTTTTGAATGGTACGTCCGATTTGAATAATTCAAAAAGTAATTAATAAGTACTGATATAGCCTTCAATACGAAGTCATTTATTTGGATAAGGATAAATACCACGGTACGAATAATGTGGCCTATATAGTTTGTACCGGCATTTTAACATGAAAAGTAGTTATTGTGACATAACTGTAATAGTTAGACATATGACATCGGGACTTTTTTGTAGATATTGATGTCTTCTATAAAACTGCAGTACATTACCACAGTAAAGAGATGGGCTTCTCTTTACTTTGACATCACTTTGCTGTATTGTCAATAGTTTCCGCAGCGTATGCGATATAAGGATGCTATTTGGTATTTTATTCACACCTTTGGTTACATTATCGAGGTTTTCGTACGGAACCCTAACATTTTTGAAAATATTTTGTAGCCTATGTTCATCAAGGATAATGTAGGATTCTAATGGTGAAAGATTTTTTTAAATCGGTTCTGTAGTTTCGGAGCCTATTCAATGCAAACAAACAAACAATCAAATCTTTCCTCTTTATAATATTAGTGTAGATGAGTGAAATATTAAAAGCGGCATTCCCAGAATAAAACAAATTGTGGGAGGCTTTTTATCCTTTAGTGGACGTATACAGGGTGTAACAAAAAAGGAAACCAACCCTGAAGGATGTGAATCTGCCTATGAAACTTTGTATGAAGATTTTTTTTTACTTCCTGAATGTTTTATTCACTGAAAGTTGTTCAGTTATGTTGACTGATAATGCCTTTTCAGGTTTGGACGACCTGTCCTTTACAACCTGAATTAATGATATCTCTATATCCATCTCCCTGGAAGACACATTTATGAAGTTCGCTTTTGTAAAGTAGATAATGCAATACAATATTAAATTAGATACGCGCGGCGGCAAATAAGTCTTAACAAAACCAGAATAAGCTGAACAGGCGCTATGCTAAAAACACCTGAACCCGAAACCAGACACCCGTTCAAAGTCAGTGTCATCACTGACGTGCTGCTAAGGGAAATAAGAAAAAAACCACGACATCAATGCCCAGCGTTTAGTCCAGTCACGTCGTGCTTACGTGTGGTATTTATTTATTATGAAACATGTTCATTTTTATATTATAGTACTCGTAATGCACGTGGCTGTACCAACACCTGCAGTCGACAGATTAACCCTAAGCTTGCATTGAGCAAAAATATGTATTTTTTTACTGATACAAGGTTCCACGTTATACGCTTTTGTTTTCAGCAAGGAACCTATTATTAATTTGACATTTGCTTAAGGGCTAAAGGTAGACAATGAGGAGGGCGTAAGCTGAGACGCAGATGGCGCAGGGCAGCACACAACAGTATTTTTTTGTTGGGGGGACAATTCGCACACGGTCATCTGATCCTAAACTAGACAAAGCCTATGGGTAGACAGACACTGATATACATACACAAATAGATAAATAACACCCAGGCACAGAACAAACACTTGTGTTCAACACACAAAAATGTTTGCCGTGGGCCCCTCGAACCCGCGGCCCACAGCGTTAAAGTCAGGCTCACTACCAACCACACCAACGGGCTTGTCTTTCTTATTTCATTTGTCTTCGTAAAAAGACGAGAGGGAAGAAGTGGTCTGCCCTGCCCTGCGCTATCTGCGTCTCAGCTTACGCTCACCCTGAAGACTGTAAGTACAGACTGGGTGTGAGAATGGTGTACCAAAAACTGGAAGGGTATTAAATTTTATTGTCGATGATTCGTCTTTGTCGTGAAACTATCGCATAAGGGTCACCCAAATTGTCTTTTAATTTGACGCTATTTTGGACAATTCTCCCAAATAGCTTTCCTTAATTATTATGCACCGCACATTACAAAAAATATTACCAATTACAAAAATAAATAATAAACAATTGTCTTTTTCAAAAGAATTCCAATTTTCTTTTTTTCTTTCATCTTTTATGATAGAGAAAAGTTTCCAGATTTGTTCAAGTAGTTACACCGACTCTCACACCTGACATAGTTACCTTAACACCTGATTGGTGCAGACGATGACGGGTCGTTGGGAGTTTTCCAAGTTGTCTTTGAGTTGCAGCACAGCATGAACCCAGAGAAACTGACCCGTTCGACGCTGAAGCCGCAGCAGCGCTATGCACGACCGCTCCTGCTCCGACTGAGTTACTGCACAAAAAATATTTTTTTAAATATTCAGGATCCTTACATCCTGAGAACAAATATGAGGACATGGGTTTCATTTCATTGGGGTTTGATTGTTTACTAAGCAAAGTAGGTACTCATAGTTTTTTGTGCGAAAATATGAAAAAGTAGTGTTAAAAAAAGCAAGTTCAAAATAATGTGGTAAACGTCTGATAAGCAAAGACTTTTGTTAGGTCAGCATTCTCATCTAACTCGGATACTCTACCTACTCCAACAAACGTTTGTTTACATAAAGGTATGTCCGACGACAAATTCTGTGGGTTACAACTCTTTGGGTGCGCTTGGTACACTCTACAATAAATAAATTAGAATATCAAATAAGCTTTTAATGAGCTTTAAGGTTAGTGTTTAATGAGAACGAAGTTCCAGCGATTGTCACGTGGATCCGTAATAAATATTGATAGTGCTGCTAATTCAGATTGTAATTAAATGATGGATTCTAACTCCCAGGCTTCTGGGAAGATAAGAACTTAGGTACACTCAACAGCACATCAGTAGAAACACTTTTGGACCTTACTGCGTGGCAATAGAGTTGAAAAAGTTTCTACCGACGTGTGGTTGCCTGTACGATACGACGTTATCTGCAACGTAGTACAGTCAAGAGCATCAAGCAAACACATCAAGCTTGACACAATGGATTTTGTAACGTTCTTATATCAATTGACGTACGGGCTAGAGTCGCACTGCGAGTGTCAAGCTTTACCTGTCGTTGACTGACGTATTGAAGGTTGAATTACGTTGTACGTATAGTACTTCTGGAATTACCTAATTTGCGTTTGTAAATTCTAAAACAGGATTATTATTATAACTATAGCCTATGTGGACACTACATTGTCCTTTTTTTCAGACAGGATTCCAAATATAAAACAAAAAAATTCTGTGATCCGTTCAACATATTTTGTAGCTATTAGTCAAAAGCAATCGGCTAAAGTTATCAGGAAAAACAAGTTTGTAAAACAATGTTATTCTTTACGTCAAATATACTCTGGTTTTAGTGTCATAGCTGCAAATAGATTGGTAATCGTTGGAATAAATGAAAAACTTTCATGTTCGATAAATCGAATAATTTTAATGATTACTATGGTTAGGTTAGTTGCATTTCTACTCTACAAGTGAACTCTCGCATTTTTATATGGAAGTATTGTAGAATTGTGCACTTTATGGCGATACGTGAAGTTAATCATTTGACATTTTGAACTGAAAATACAGGTTGGCAGAGGAGTAATAAGGGTTAATGCCAGCCGGCTATTTGTGCAATCTCAACTGTTGGTTTTAGACTCAAGAACAGATTGACGACTGCTATGATTGTGGTCGGGCTGGTTAACTGCCAGTGCATTTATCTCCAAGTACTTATTTAACTTACGTGTGTCTGCTGAAGTTGGTTTGATTTGCGAGTTGAGTTTTATGCGGTCTGCCTACGCGGATCTTAAAATTAATGCAAATGATATGGATGTAAATTGAAACAATTAATTTGCCGTCATCGTCTACTGAGTCGCAAGTCTTGTAAGAATTTTAGATGTCAGAAATGCATTTAGTTCAGATATCGCTCAAAATATATCATGGTTGTGGTTACGTAAAGCTTATTTAATTTTAAGACAGAACTTGTGGGAAGTTCACATCACGTTTGTAACCTCTTTGTCACCTGTCAGTGAGGAGCGTCTTCGCGTGTCTTCGCAACCACTGTTCGAAAGCGTTCCAATTTAGGGTTTAACTAAGCTACCTACCATACTTTCCGCCAAGGGTTTGGTCACGTCTTTGCGTGTTTTTGTAATGGAATATCTCGCTATTGTCATAAAGTTTAAAATTGTTTGTTTATGTTTTGACGCTTTAGTCGAGTTCTCGATTTACTTGATTTTGATCGCTCACGTAGTTGGGTCTAAGCTTTTACACACGAGCGTCACGCGTGGGTCGCGTCGCGGGTCACGGCGGCGTGCGGCAGCCAGGCTGGCGTCAATCCACCTGCAACTTTCTCTTGGACGTGTGGGGTTGACGTGTGATGATCGGTTGACTAAACGCTTTCAACTTGTCGTAGGTTATCGAGGATGATCGTGAGATCCAGATTGATGTCACAAGTTCGTGTTTGTCTTACTTCTCATAAATGTATTCTCTACTTATTTCTACAATTCCATTAATTCTGTTTACAATTGCTCTCATTAGAACAATTAAAATATCATATAATCAGATTAGCTTGAACATTTACGGAATGTTAACATTTTCACAAAGCGCTTGTTAAAGTATTATTATTTATATCGAAATGTTAAACTAGATCCAAGTGTTTGTTGTGGGAATGTAAATTTGCCGAGCCAAGTAGACTGACCGTGAAAATATTATTCAATGGGGAAGGGATCAAATATATTCAACATTACTTGTATAGATATTTCAATTGATTGTGCAAGCCGTAAATAACAAAACTAGATACTGTAAAATAGTTTTGTCTACGATAGGTTCGCAGGTAATTGGTTTATTAAGAAATAAAATAAAGAATAACTAAACTATGAAAAAAATTATATATAGAATTATATTGAGCTTTTTAATCAGAAGTGGTCAAAAGTTTCTATATACTCACTGAGACGGTGCTTGGTCTGGGCTTCTTTGCAGCAGTCGGGATGGAGAAGGTGGTACCAACTGGCACCGTGCAGTGAGGTCCTCTCCCAGCCCAGGTGCCACTCGCTACTGGACACAAATAAGAACAAAGTTAAACGCGTTCGATTCGCTATCACTGAATACGGGATCTTTTACATCATTGGTCGAAATATGGAAGTTATACCGGATGTTAGGGTAAACACTGTGTGTGTGTATCCTTGAAACTGTAAATTTAGACGATGAAACTGTACTTTCCCTGAAAGGTAGAAATAAAAAAAAATATTTTTATCTCTCATACAAATTCGCAATCAGCTGGTGCAGGTTCTATAGGAAACCAATTAATTTTTATTGTATTACGACCTATGTTTGTTAGGAAAAGTTGTTCAGTTTCATGGTCTGAAGGCATAGTTTCAGGGATTATAGTGTTTATTCTAACACCCTGTATCAATCACCGACCTCACAAACTCTAGAGTCAGAAATTTTGTTGAACCGCCAAATGCCGGGGGAAGTATGTCTAGATCGTAGCTGGTGGTGGACTGTGGGTCTGCCTACCCGGATGGGAAAGAGGCGTGATGTTATGTATCTGTATGTATGCCCTATGCCTATCTGACATAACTCAGTTATGGACTACTTCCGTTTAGCCGGAAAAACAGCTTAACGCGCCTTTTGAAGCACGGAATTATCTTACTTTTCGGACAATCAGGTGACTTTTCCTGCAATGTCTCAACTAAACAGATTTCTCGCATGGTGGGCCACCGGGAATCGAACCCAGCACCGAGGTCGAGAGCCGAACGTTATAACCACGAAATCACGGAAGGTGATTTCACACTATCTACACTATCCGTTAGTCGATTTCTGCCCTATGAAATTTTTTCCATGAGAAAAGTTCATCTCAAATACAGCGCCTACATTATCTACTTACCTTCCTTGATAACCTTTTCGATTTTACCCTTCTAATTTCTAATATAATGCCAGGTGAGCCTTGACACGTCAGTCATGGACCAGTTATCTGCAAGTGTTGGCGTGGTCAGGTCCGTGGCAAACTATAGGGTCCAAAGAGGCTCCTTGATAAGAGTTTTCAAACCGAACCATCTCTGGACGGCCAATATTTAAGATGTGAGCTGGAACCAAAGGCTTGTGTCATCCGAAGCAAAAACATTGCTCTTGTCAACCGGTTATGCCTCGAAAGACGTAGGACGAATTTATTTAAAGTAAAGCGCAGCACCATTCAATTTAAAATCAGAAGGTGACCCTAAACTTCCGTTACTGTAGTGTACAGGGTTATCATCATTCGAAGTATTTTTCACCGGAAATAGTATTTTAAGTATTTCGTAAGTTTATCTTTCTGCCACCCTGTGCAAAAACATAAACGGTACCTTCACGAAACTGGGCAACTTCTGGAAATGAAATCAAAACGGTCTCTCCCACCTAAATGTATATTGTCAGTTTCGTTTTCTGATCACGCCCTTTTAATTCTTGCCAACAATCTCTTCCCCGTACCCCGTACTATTTGTTCGCCCGAATGGATCACGAGGAATACCATAATTACAATCGAATTAAAAAGAATTCAAGCGTTTCTCTATCAAATAGGACTGTCCATTGTACATTGCAAGGCCCCTTGATTGATCGATGAGATGACCCCATCAGATATTTGTGTTGCTTGTGTCAAGTTCATTTTAATTACATTTGTAAATGATAAATGAATTGTATTTGTATTATTTTAGTTACCAACTCAATTATAGAGAAGGTTAAGCGTATTTAATCGTATAAGCTTTAAGGAAAAAGTTGGGGAGTTCACTTACTGGTAAAAAAGTTTGTGTCATGTTTATTGTCATGTATGATGCACACTATTGCACACGTCAATCTATTTTCACAGCCTTAATAAAGAACTGTGCACATACTTTGGAGGTGGTCGAAATAATCTTTACTTGTCAAATCAAATCAGAGATCGTAGAATACGATAAACTGAAGACTGCCACTTACTAGTGTTGCAATTATTTCGCAAGAAGTAATTTCAACGCTACCTTGTTTACGTGGAGTAGTTACTTTACTCCATAATTTTATTCAGCGATGCCGCAAAAGAATTTATATCGGTTTTGAGAATAGTCACTTCACTGCAATCGATATTTTTTTTATTTTAGCCCAGGAAGGTGGTCATTGTTCTTGGAATAAAATTACGATTTTTGTTTTTTTGTGCGTTAAAAAATCTATTCGACATATTAGGCTCCCTATTTTCGAGGTGATAAAGTTTTAAAGTGCTTTCATTATATTTCAGTTGTACTTTTAATAATGAAATAGTTATTAACACCAGAATACCAAAATATTCTAGAATCAGTTTATCTTTACAACTACAACTGTTTTATTTCCAGCATAATTTTAGAGCACGTCCTTGCCTTAGATTTGGCCAAGATGAGCCGATCGAAGGACACTGACAATCTACATTTTCCGTCCACCTTTCCCATTGACTTAAGAAAAACGTTTCCAAAATCCTTTGACCTTTTCCCGAAGCGTTTAGTCGTATTTTTGAACCCTCATAGCTTTTGTATGTATAATACTAGACAGCTTAACAGCATACGATGTTGTTAGCACATTTGATAAACACTGCGGTTGCTCTTCATCATCCTTTGTCAAGCTTCTATACTCTAGATTTTATTTATAACCAAAATACGTCGATTTTCGTAACTAACTCGCCGACTTACATTTATAATGCATGATCAACAAAAGTTCCTGAAGTCCTAGAAAGCTGAGCTGTGCGAGATTGTAATAAACCAAAACAACACAGGTGAGGTTGTAGACATGGCTTATCGTTTAGTGTCGCATGTGTCAGTTTGAGCTGACCTCTAAATTCTGCAAAAATTTTGCACTTTTTGCAACTTACTTTTCGTAAATTATGTAACGAACTAAGTTTTTTTAGTTTGTACCTCTAATGTATTCGTCATACGATTAAATAATGTAAAGAATATGTGATATTTTGAGATTATTTCCTGCATTAACTTTCAAACATAAAACAAATAATGCGATATAGCAAAAAATAGTAGGTACATTGTTCATCGAGAGGAGAAAGTGACCGATTCCCAACAAGGGTGTCGTTTGAGCCCTGAGGCGAAGCCGAAGGGCTTAATACACCCGAGTTGGGAATCGCACTTTCTTTCGAGTGATACATAGTGCTTTATACTTCACCTACGAGGAAAATATTTCACATTTCCTTTTCAGATATGATGTAAGTTTTTTGTATACTTATTGATATCATGTCTTGCCAAAATGGTACTTTTCAACATGGAATACAAAGACTTGGCTTATATTTATGCGCTTTTTCACTTTCACAAACAGTTTCCGAAAATCAACGCGCTTTTTTCTCGCTTTTTCAACGTATAAAACTATCACATACCTACATTGTTGTATTTTTTCGAGATTTTTCAGGCAATCGATAACCGCTTGCGCATTTTCTTGTAGTTCTAGCGGCGTCAAAAACTCTTCATCACTGGCACTATTTGACGACATTTTTTGTAAAAAGCACGCACCAAAACTACAATTAAAACTTCCAACAACTTTGTAAAGAAAACAGGGGTCCAATTTTTGAAAATCACTGGTGATAAAATATCGCTTAGAGGTTTAAATTTTTTAATTTTACCCTGATAGTGTTAAAACGTTAGTAATACTTTATAAAATTTAACAATTAAACACTAATTTTTATTTATGCATTATAATTGTTCCCTGTTGATAAGAAAAAAAAAGAGATTTTGATTTTATTGAGTAAGATTTTATCACACGGTGATTTTCAAGAATCGGTACCTAATTCGCGCGCGCGCTTTCGTTCCATATTTTGGTTTCGTTCTTTTTTCAAATTAATGGTTTTTTCAGAAAACAGATTTTGATCTAAATTTAAGAAAAAAAAAACACGTTGACAATCAAAGATTTCGGACCTCCTTGCTTCGCTCGGAATAGATTAATTTATTTTACTATGGGATGACATCTGCCAACATATCCCAATATTTTATGTCAAACTATCAGTGATCACTAGGAAATATTCAAAATAACCTGTCAAATCCATAGAACGACGCCTTCGCTACCTTGTGACGAATTATTTCTTTAATCCTCCTTCTAAGTACCCTTATTTTTCTGTGTTGACAATGGATTTTCATACAAAATTCCATCCCGCTAAAACACGTTAACAATGGATTTCCATATAACTTTTCCCCCCGCATATTTATACCATAGAAATGACGCATCTTCTCCTTAGTTTTTAAAACAGGACTAAGGTACTTTCCGAGAAGGTGAAGTATAAAAAAAATACCCGACTGCGTAGAAAAATATGAACAGAAAAGAGAAAAAAGAGTTTCTAAAATCTAAGATGACATAAATATATCTTGAATTACATGAAATTATGTGTTTGGCCTATGTCCAGCAGTGGACGTCTTTCGGCTGATATGATGATGATGTGTTTGGAGGTGGTTTTTCGACATCAAATATATTTTGTAGTTTTTGCCTGCAATACCTCATGAAATTATAGTTATATTTATGTTATCTTAGATTTTAGAAATAGTTTTTTCTCTTTTCAGTTTATATATTTCCACACAGTCGGGTATTTTGTTTTTTGAAAATTTTTTTTTTCAATGAATAAGTTAGTATTTTTTTAATACCCTATGACACTCCCACGATGAATCCAAATCTAGCGACCCCTCACATGTTAAAATCTATCAAGCCGTTTAGGCTACAGAGCGCGACTACATGTTTTGGGGCAGTTTTGCCAATTTCATGGACGTAATTCAGAGTAATTCAGGAATACGTCAAAGGTTTTTGGTCTCCTTTGACAAGCTAAAAATATGGCACAATCCTATTGGTAGAAATTTTCCCAAGTCACAGCTTAGCTCCCTGGCACAGGACTGGTGGAAACTCACCCTTATCATGGCACTTGTTTTCGCCGGTATAACTAACAAGATCAATTGAGTATTAGATCCTTGGAGTTGTACCTCGCACAACTCTGGTTTACCCTAAGCGTCAGTGATGGTGTCTAGTAACATGTTTTGTATGTTTCTCAAACTTTATTCTTTGTTCAAGTTGTTCAACTTTATTTTTTATTCCTATATTCAAGTCCAGTGCTACCTCAATGTCAAGTAGCTAAATGGTTTCGATTATGTCGCAACGCAACAGTGTAACGTGTCTCTTATATTATTCGGCGAAACATTCTTCCAGTGCTCCGAATAAGCTGTTTGCTTTGTAATCTATATCATCGATAAGACCTCGGCGGGGACGCTGTCTGGTGGGTGTTACGAGTATCCTTGCGTGCTGGCCGACTCATTCGTAGTACTCCAATTCTGAGTGGGCACTTTTTAACTGTACGATATATTGTACTATTTTGTTTATAGTGTCTGTAAATATGTGTCGAGTAACCTTGATCTTGCCAGTAGGGTTCAATGTTATGATAAGCAATAAGTAAATCAGCGTTTTTGTAACTTCATTAGCCTAAGAATCTGAAATAGCCGTGCTTATATAAAGGCCTATTTGAAAGGGGTCGTCCATTACATCTTTTTAAAAACAACTTTTTTTTCAAATATTCAGAATATTGTCATTAAAATACAGGTTCATTCTTATTTAGTTATGGAAAATTAAGCACCATGATAAAAATTCCCAGACAGACATTAATACTACGGAAGCCGAGACGGTTTTGAGCTCGTAATAATCAGGGCGAAAACGTCAAAACGACATTTCTAAGTATTATAGGATTTATGAGAGGATAAAAAAAAACCACATGAGAAGTTTGAAACTGGAGCCCGGCGTTCAGAAGGTTTTTGGCAGATTTACAGGCTGGTCAGTTTTTTGTATAGCCTCCGATTTTCTTTTTAGGCTAATGATTTATGCAACGTGAATTTTCATTGGTTTCGCTCCCGAAGCCAGTTTTCAGAAGACAAAAAATATTCTCAAAAAACATTTTTTAGGAAAATGAGTCGATCACAAGACCACTTTAGTACGGAAAGACGAAAAAAATTATATATTTTTTTCTTTGGGAAAGGTCCTTGTTTTTATAAGTAAGTAGTATTACTGGGTTTCGGGAGTGAATAAAATGAAAGCTACTCTATCACAGGCAATCTTTTGTTTGCCTTGAAGATCACATATAAATTGTCCATTTCAGTTTTCAGGCTAGTCTCTTTGGATATAGGTATTCAATTATTTGGGGCCAACAAAAGAGATTGCTTGTAACAGAGTAGCTTACGCTGATTGTGAAAACATAAAAGATAACCGGGGGTTATAGCTAAACTGACTGTTTGAAAATCTAAAAGAGGCCTACTGAATGCCGGGTTTTGGACTGACTTCTCATATGGTATTTCGTGATCCTCTCGTAAACCCCCATCAACATCTCATTCTCATGATCAGCACGTGTTCGAGACCTACGCGCTCCCGGTCGGTTTCAGGTATTTTTTGACTGGCATAAAAATAATTAAGTAAAAGCGTAAACATTTGAAAAACACTCGCTAATTTTGAACATTCTTCTTTCGTGGTATATTTCTATTTACATCAGCTTTCAACTAATAAAATTCTGAGCCACATTGGGTTTTTTCCCCACTGCAAAATAAATACAAGTGATATCTCACTAACGACCCTATGTGATATTCCGTGATTTTTTCCGGATGGGTAGGGAATTTCAATCCGGAAAAAATCACGAAATGGGTCGTAGTGACCCATTTTTGGGCCTCACGTGATTAATGGACGACCCCAAAGTAGTACTACTTCTCTGAAAACGCATAAATACTGAATACGAATTTAGATATCTAGGTGAATACCTACGTTTACCCTGTACCTACCGTATTACTTACAAAGTTTCAGAAAAAACTGGCTATCTCTATACTTTTTAATATTTTTGAAGGATAGGCTTCATCTGCTTACAAAATTCTCTTTCTGTCATAATTAATATCGGCATAAAACCCACAATGTGACGGATTTTTCACATGAAGGGTTTGTATAGAGAGGTAAACATTTTTTGAAAATTGTTCAGTACAACTTCCATAGGGCGCTATGGAGGTTGAACTGAACAAGTCAGTATGGGTGTGAAAGTTACACGGGTGCGGGCGGGCGCACGGCTAAAATCTTCTTAAAAGAGTTTTGTTCAATAGGTCCACCTCCAAGAATACGAAGCAAGTATTACAGGGGCCTGCCTTGTTATTGTATGCAAAACGCTGAGCTCCCGAGCAGGTGACGTGTTTGTTTACATTGGAATCTATTTCACTGAGGTCCTCGGTTATATAATTGTAATATCATTGACTGAGGTGCGCCAAACCCTTTATAGATCCGTCTACGATAAAGCAAATAGTATAAGTACAAAATAATACCATCGTAGGTATTTCAGTTTTTAAAGGACTAATTAAAGCATATCTAGTACAAAATAAACCCCATTTATGTTATATATTTATTTGTAAATATTGTACGTATTATGTGTGTGTGGAGTGATGGATCACAGATTTCAACTGTCAGTGCAATTTTTCCTTAAGAGACAATATAAATTTGGTTGGAGCAAATATTCTTAGACGAAGCGATTCAAAGGCGGTGAGCTGCCATTCCTAGTGAGTCAAGCCTATCTACCACCACGTACCATGTTGGCAAGAGCTTAAAACCGCCAAATTACTCGCCTTAAAACAAACATCCATGATGGATGGTAGCCGGGGAATGCTTAAGTTGTAATAAGTTCATAGACATAGAAACAAACTAGACCAGTCATACTTACTTATCTTCCCACCCTATTTACTTTACTTGCATATTATTTCAACTCGTCTTATTATTTGATGCCTTTGAGCGCGGGCGCAGTGACGCGCCTCATGAATATCAAATGCCCTCAATAGAGACGCTGGCTGTAGATGTTGTCATACATCTACCTTTGATGGACAGTAGCTGTCTGCGACATTTACACATCGATAACTCTTGTTTATTGTTTACGCAGAGCCTTCAAACAAAGTGGAGAAAATATGTTTACTAAGATATTTAAATGAGGAACTGAGTGCAATATACTCGTAATTCTGAAATGTTTTTAGGTTCTGACCACTGTACGATAGATCCGATATCATAGGTTTGTTCACTTGCTAAAACCAAAATCAGAGCACGTCCTTTTGCGTATTCCACTATACCTCGATAAAACACTTTCTGTACTAAGGAAATCAGTCTGTGTTTTCGGGTGGCATCAATGATGTGATTTACTTACTGTCGTTACTTCATGTCGATAGGCGTCCACGGTGGTTAACATGATGTCTCTCCGTGCACCACACACTCGCGGTCTGGGGCATGGCGAGAGGCCTTATGATGATGAGACTTACTTAGCGTCGATGTGGAGTATCTTCACGTCCATGGCGTGCACTGCGGTGAACATGTTGGTCGCTCCATGCACACATACTCACGTGTGGAGTATCTTTATGTGGTGAACACGTTGGTCGCTCCGTGCACCTCACACTCGCGCTTCTCGGGCATAGCGAGCGGTGTCATGATGATGAGACTTAGCGTCGGTGTGAAGCATCTTCATGTCCATGGCGTGCACAGTGGTGAACACGTTGGTCGCTCAGTGCACCTCACACTCGCGCGTCTCGGGCATGGCAGCGGTGTCATGATGGTGAGACTTACTTAGCATCGATGTGGAGTATCTTCATGTCCATGGCGTGCACAGTGGTGAAGACGTTGGTCGCTCCGTGCACCACACACTCGCGTGTCTCGGGCATGGCGAGCGGCGTGCACACTGCCAGGAACACGGGCTCATTACGGCTGCACAGTGGCAGGTATGACACATAGTGTCCCCGCACTAACACCACCTGCAACAGATTTTTTTTTTATATCATGAAAGGAGATCAAATTGTTGGACTACCGTTCACAACACTCTACCAGCCGTTCGTCAAATTATGATGAGACGTTACTCTATGTTTTCAGTGGTTAACATTGGATGTATGCCGGTATATTGGGACTTATACTGACATCAAAGGTAAGCTAGTCTTAGGTAGAAATCTCAAAGAAATATACTGGTAGATAGAGAGCGATCGTAGTGGTTCTTAACTATAGCAATACTCATAGATCAAGGTCAAAGCACGTCAAACCAGACTGAAAAGACTTTTATTAGATTTGACACTGTCTACGTTGAACTTTGGCCTAATAAAGTTGCAGCTTCAAAGGCGGCGTGGAAGGCGTGGTGCTTTGACATTCTTCAAAGTTTTAACAACAATAGAGAGATAAGAGTGATACAATAGTTCACAGTTTAAAACCGTTCACTGCGCGAGACCGAGCCTCGGTCGCACAGAGCAATCTTCGATCCGGATCCACGTGGCCTTGGTAGATACTTAACTTATATTTTATTGTATTGAATGCGTTCATATTCATTGCGAAGTATTACATCCGCATTATACTTTGAATTTATTTTGCGAAAGATAATGGTATTAGGTTCCGTCACAAGTTCACACGGTTTACAGCACGTGTTTATTTACTCATATTTTCAAGCAAATTTAATGTCAGTCGGTACCCGTTTTGAATTTACAGTCAATTCGAGTTACTAAGCATAACTTGTTAATCTGAACACGTGCTCCACATGAAATGAATAAAATTTCCACAACATTTGCTTAAATCATAACTTATTTCAAAACAGTGTTGACGGTTTCTGATTTTAATGCTTTGGTTAAACGCTGAGCTTTGGTACGAATCAAAGTAATGAGCATAGCGAATTGCGGTTAAAGGTCTGGTGCATAATCTACATTTGGATTGAATAACAAAGAGAACAGTCAATGCCAAATAAAGCTATAGGTTATTGAGCCACAATAGGTAATTTTAGTTCGATTCCCGCGGAGACACGTACTCTAGTTCGGTCGGCCCCCGCCGCGCGTGCCTCTACAACTGATGTATCTAATGACGATAGATTAACCGGATATGAAACGTTGGATTACCGTATCAAACGAATAACCGATATACGCCCAAACGTACGGCACCAATAGTTCCTGAGTGATAGGAGAGAGCGGGTACAGAGTAGTAAACGGTCCAATAAAAATTTACCGGGCATGCTTAGTAAACTATGTATGTTGGTATGTTTCGAACTCTCCATCCATCCTAAATTAACAACTTTATTTTTATGACTTTTGATGACAAACAAAATGAGCAAAACATACAGAACCCAACCAATTCTTAGATTATGTGCTATACCTTCTGGCTGAATCGAAAAATCATGCAGGTTTCGAAGCTACCCGAAGAGTAGAAAAAAATAAGGTGTAAGGGACCGTCTTCCGAATAGGTACTGAAAGGATCAGTCAACGTAACTGAACTACTTTCAGCAAACAAAACTTCCAGCAAATGAAAATAAAGTCGGTATCTCCATACTAAATTGCAAACTTGATTGGACACTTTGTATGGAGAGGCCGATATATATTGTTTTTTCATTTCTTGAAAGTTATGTTCGCTGAAAGTTGTTTAGTCATGGCTGATCATGCCCTTTCAGTATTCGGAAGGCTTTCCCTTAAACCATGTACAAAAACAGATCGCAAATACACCCACGACGGAATAGTACATTGCTCATCGAGATGAGAAAGTGACGGATTCCCAACAAGGGTGTCGTTTGAGGCCAAAGGCGCAGCCGACGGAATCAATACACCCGAGTTGGGAATCATACTGTATACCTATCGAGTTATGCATAGTGCTTTATCGTTCACCTAAGAGTTTACTATTATTTCATCTGTACCCAGTATCATTTCACAGACCTAGAGATTAAAACTTTATGGCTTTTTCCATTAAGATATTAAAAATAGGCCATCGTTGACCAATTTAAAAAAATGTCACGTTACCAATGGATTTTCATACAATTTTCAACCCCGCATATTTGTGCTATAGCAATGACGTACACTCTTTCTTCTTTTCAAATAAGGTGATGTATAAAAATACAATCACCTCCTTCAGAACACTATTAAGTTAAGTAGCTACTGCCCTGAGTTTAATACTTGCACCACAGTCGTCCTAATCTGACTTGCAGTCCGTGACAGCGGCAAACAATCAATCGTGACTTATTATCTGTTGCGTACATTTGAACCCGAATCCATCAACATAGAAACCTTGTCATGAGAGGGGAACAATGAACCACTTTCTAACGTAAAGATAAACCATTCAAATTGTCATGACGGTGCGTGACCTGACCCGCGTTAGGTGACCACTGTAACTCTGCCCATGACTGCATGTTTCTCTTACCAGTAGCTGAAGTTTTTACTTAAGGTCATACTACTGTGGTCATGACACAGTATATGATAAAGGTTATTGAGATGTCAGCTCGTGCAATAGTTTTAATTTGACAACATACGCGTGCGGTATTGCAGCCGTGAACGGTCACTGGACCCGAGACGTGAAATATCAGTCATGCATATCGCATGATGTAGTGAAGTAACGACACAATTATAGCACCGAAATCAAATTTCCTTTTTTGAGCAAAAAAAGTTTGATGAACGGTTAAATTTTTTAAGTTAGAGTTAGTTTTAAATGCGAACTTTACGTCTAAAAGTCTGGTCATTATAGTCACGTTCCGTCGAGTATAAGTCACGATTTGTTACGTCAGGACACACCTCTCGAGTGTGTCGAGGAGTTTTTTCTGAGAGTATCCTTTGTAACGGTTATGGGGTTTAGTGGCCGCTGCGCACGCGCCGGCCGATCACGACGTCAACTTTCCAACCAATAGTAGTCGTGTCGGCTGATTGTAGAGCATTTTTTATAAGTAATAAATAAAAATCTGACGTTAGTTGGAGATGTGGTGAATGGTAGTATTCTTCTTACGAAGGGATATTAAAAAGTGTTAATTATGGCGGAGAGATAGACGCGGAGATTTTTTTTCACTGTGACAACAAGTTAAGCTGTATGTTAAAAGTTTTTTTCATTATGGTTTTTTTCAGCTGTTTGTTTGTGCACAGGTGTAGTTGGTGTATAAATGTGGCCACATTGATCACGCATGGCCCACTGGCCACCCCTGGTCACGTCACGACGCTAATGTCTGACGGATAAGGGGCGACGCTGGCACGCCGGCCACGCGACGGCACGCGCCGCCGCCGCCGTCATGGCGTGTCGTTACGGTGTCACCACAGCCCAACATAAAGGGCTGATCTATTTCTCTACTTACACTGTTGCTATGTGATTGATTCATATTGACGGAGGTATGTTTATGTGTAAAACACGCAAATAATGACAGCCATTAAAACAAATTAAGGCTATTTAACTTATCTGAGCCGGTGATCTTTCCATAGTGCTTAAGCCCGAGTCTAATACTCTACGGTTTGAATATCAGCTGGCACTAAAAAGTACATTTATAATAAAACTTGAAGTAAAAATAAAGTAAATTACATTACCCAATGTCTTTAAGTCTTATTATGCATTGACATCATTAAATACGGAAAGAGCGTCTATCCCTATCGCCGTTTGAAATCAAAATAAAACCTTTTATTTAATTTGCCACCCATAACACTGACGGTCACACGTTCTCACAATAGTATACAGTATGCAAATAATACATCTTAATATAGAGAGCAGTGGCTCGCAGTTTTGTTATTACAATCAGATGCATTTACATTTCATAAATAAATGCATCTCCGCGGCCTTAACGACGACGCCACACTGAAGGTTTTTGCCGTACAGAGCAGAACGTACGTACAGTTCAGTGTATGAGTAGCTTAATTTAAATAACCCGCATGTAGCTGGCTGCCGGAGCAGCGAAGTGGATAGAGTGTGAATTTCAGATGCTCATGCATTCATTTTATTTCGCACTGACTTTATTTTACATACTTTATCGATAGACGCTCCTTTAAATCGGCTATTGAAATTCCTATGTACTTAGTATGTACGTAAGTAGGTACTTTCATTATAATGTTTTATCTGTTTTCTTTAGCGGAGGCATCCAGATGAGGACGTCTTTCTGCTGATCCACTTTCCTCAAATACAAGAAAATCTACTCAACCAATATATTTTTTTTTATTAAATTCTAAATAAATTTCACCGATCTTTTGCTACATCAGCACTATTTTAATAACTTTGAACAGGTGGTCATTATTTGAGTCGTAAACCTAAACTTTCTACCCATTGATTGACGGATGCAATAAATCGCTCTTGATTATTGATTCACTCAGAAGCAGTTCAAAGTTCACCGTTTACATAAGGTAGGCACCAATGTTTTAACGGAGTGATCAGACACTCCAAATTACTAGGTTATTATACGTCATAACACAATCGGCTATGGCGAGTGAATCTTCACGTATCAGACGCAAATGTCGATATATACTAGCGGTAACATCAATTACAAAGGGAAATTTGAATGATACATAAAACGAATTAACCTATTGAGCGAAAAGTTACATAGAGAGACATATCATTTGTTCATGTTCTCACGGGCACTATAAAAATCGAGTACTAATCATTAGACAGAACCTCTCGAACTGACACGTAGGTATATTAATTCCAATAATGACCATCCGAATGAGGCTTCTTTCGTCACAGCGTATAGAAAACATCAAATACATATAATTAGAGGCATCTATAAACTACAGTAATTGTGATTCGTCTTCTTTAATTACGAAGGCCGGTATCGAAGGTTGTGAGCTGGAATAGCACGTTGGGAAATATATATATATTTTATTTGAAGGTGATGTGATCAATCAGCGAGCATTTATAGTGGTTTGGATAGGTTCCATACAAGGGCGGAACAGTGGCGTGACTTGGTGTCAAGGAAAGTTACTATGATATTGTAATGTACAATTAGGTACTATGATATTTACGTAGAAATGAAATACTCTCACTGTCTTTCAGACACATATATTATATTAAACTCATAGAACAATATATTATAAACAAAGTAAAAGAAAAAAAGGAAGTTTAAACATTAATACGTAGGAACGTCGTCAGTCCGTAAAGAGTAGATAAAATCACTGCCAGTACAAGTAAGTCGAAGGCTCGCGTTCAATAGCACTGAGCGTTGCGCAGAGATTTCGCAGAGCCAACAACAATATTGACAATCTAACAAAACACTCAATGGCTCCATTATGTGATGTAAAAAGATCGATGACGAACATTGAATGCATAGTTAAATAGATAGATACCGAGCTTTTTGTTTGCTTTAGGCCAAGTTCATAGTAATGAATGATTCATCGCTATTATGCATGTTATCAAACTGAGCTGCCTCTGTTGTAGTGTTGGTATTTGTTCCAGCGATTGAGGGTTCGAATTGCGTATCGTAACTTCTTTGTTCAAAAATAAATAAGCGATTACAAAACCTACCTTCACTGAATTTTAATTTTAACTCTATAGTAAAATAATATAGTAAAACTTACTAGCCTTAAAATAGTATATTCTTTGCTCAAAATGACATAAATAAAAATTATTTAAATCACCTAATACGGTAGTTTTATTAAAACCTGCACTGAATTTTCGTCCGACACATTATATTGAGAGGTGGCGGCGTAGAGAATAACCTTCCGCGCTCGTGTAAGACTCGGATTTAGCAAGATTGTATTTTGTTTTCTGTAACACAAAGAGATTTGAACCTCGCTACGCGGTATAACATATGAAACAGATGAAAGTAGATCTATAGTCACCTTAGAGCAACGTGTTACTCTATGATAGTCACCCATCTTTATTTAATAAGTAATAGCATATTGTATTTTAAGGAGGCGCTACTTAGACTTATTACTATTTTCCTTTCGGCCTTAAATAGCACTCTTGACGATTACTTTGCTTCCTTGTTATGTTATTCAATTTACTTATCAAATTTCCCCAACGAAAATGCACACGTTTTCATCTCTCCTAGTCCTAGTTATATGCGCGATGGTACGTAGTTACAATACTTATCGTGTATCTACATGTTTTGCCTCTATGAAATGATCTAAGCCATTATTATAATGTAGAATAAGGTTAGAGCATTGAAATAAATCGACACGGTGCGCACAATCTGAAGCGACCGTAAAATCTTCTAAATTGCCTCACGAAATAATTACAGTCATTTACTTGACATCTTTTACATTATAATATGTTTCAGTCAAATCCCTTAAACCAGTCGTTATTGACTGAGGGTGTCGGTCAAATTCGTTTCTGGCACTCGCCAGCCGCTCACGGGGCAAGCTCGCTTCGCTCGCTCGGCTCGTGCGTGGTGGTCGCAAGATAACCTAACCCAACCTTAGCTTACGAACCTAAACATAATAAAATCAGTCAATAAGGATTTGATACCCTCACTCAGTCAATAACGTTATTGACCGGTCAGAGAATGCCTTCTTGGCATCTGCTGGGCGCTACTTAGAGTCGATGTATAATAAGAGCTCTATTATTACAATGCCAAAGAACTGTGCAACCTATTAATAATAAATATATGTTTTTTTACTCTTGTCTAGACTTACTTGTTTAGCTTAAGCTGTTAGTGTAAGGTCTATTTTAATAATAATAAATAAATAAATATAATTAAGGGTTTTGACTGTAACATATACATTGCGTTATTTCGTCAAACTAAACAAAGTTTTATACTTACTTCACTTTAAGTTTTATCTAATGATTTGGAGGTCAAGGGGTTGAGCACCCAACTCGCAACGGCCACTGCGACATGCACAGATCTATTTGTAGCCGTGAGGTTAGCATACGTCCAACTGTGGATCAATACAGACAAAAGGCGAAGAAGATGTAACCACCTAACCTCAGTAGTATAAGACGTCTGTTACGTACTTATAAGTTTTAATGCCGTTTGCAGCCCAGATTAGATTAGGACCATCTTACTCGTATTACCCTATATCTCAGAATAGGTCTCGTTGAAGACAAAAATGTAAAGAGTTTCGCACTGTTTTACAGTATAGGCGGTGGGTTTGGGATCTATCACTGTTCACAGCGTTCCATCTAAACTCAACACAATTGTAGCTTCTTCTAGCTTTATTCCCCTACAACTAAGGCTCTGCTCAACCTGAAAGGAAAGCAAGCGTAATCTGTGTGAATTATAGGTTTAATTCATACACATACAGTAAAGATCTATGCGTTAAAAGGTAAAGGCATAAGCTAATGAAACATTCCGAGGTGAGATGTGTATATTTTATTCGTCCATTAGATCGATAGTTGAGTGCGATATTTGTTTACGCCTGTATGCCAGTTTCGTGACTGCGGAACTATTAGATGCGCTTGCGCAAATCACTTCAGCTTCATTATAGGAACGTAGAATTCGCTGTAACCAGCAGATACAATTGATAGTAGCAAAGAATTTTTATCGATTTTCGGTATGTAGTGTGATTATCTCCTGAAAACGTATTACACAAGTAGGTTGGGTAGAAGAGGTAGGCTGTGTGATCCAAAGAAATTGGACCTCCTTGCTCCGAGATTCTTTGGTGTGATCTATGCAGTTCTTTTTTCTTGTCACGTCATCATCCACAACAGAATATCAAAGAGTAAAATAATAGTACTTATCTAGTCCCTGTAAAATCATTAATACGGGGGGATTCACAAGTTCACCGTTCAGACATTGGCAAAATACGACTTGTAATGAGATGTGACGCCATTAAATAAATATATCTATTTATCCACTGACCTCTTTATATGTATATATAGTGGTCAATGTATTTATCTAATATCAAAGAGTAAAATAATTAATACGAGGGGATTCACAAGTTCACCGTTCACCCACCGTTCACCATATAATTT
This sequence comes from Athrips mouffetella, assembly GCA_947532105.1. Classification (NCBI taxonomy): domain Eukaryota; kingdom Metazoa; phylum Arthropoda; class Insecta; order Lepidoptera; family Gelechiidae; genus Athrips; species Athrips mouffetella. The sequence continues at coordinate 14,511,514 of OX383956.1, forward strand.
TTATGGGTATATGTGCGTGTTTATTACATACAGGTTTTTTATCCTGTTAAAAATATATAATCATAAGTTACAAACAATATAGGTTCGTTTTTCAACATTTGAAGATGGCGGTCGTGTTTCTATTTCAATATTAGTTTTATTTGTTCATTGAAGAGTTTAATGAATTATTTGATTGGGTGTTATGCAGTAAACGCCTTTGAAAATGAACATCTATTAGAAGATTGGAATACATTCATTTATCAAGATTTTTTGATGGAGAGAAGCGGCCCATCGAGACTTCAATAATTTTCCCCATCAACTTATCGGAGTCATCATAGTACACAGGCCCTCGTCCTCGTGATGTGGATTCCTGTGTAAATCTTTCACTTGACATTGGCGAACTCGCCATAATTTTATAATAATTTGTTAACTTGACATTGTGCAAAATACATCTGAGATGTGACGCCATTAAATAAATATCTATCTATCTACAAACAATATAAATAGTCAGGTAATATAAAAGTTCAATCCACGTGCACAAGTCACAAATGTTTATAAGCTATCTAACGTAAAAGAGTATGCCCCATCGTAGTCAATAACTACCTGTTGAAAGTTTATCGCCATGAACCTGAAATATTTCGAGAATATTGCGAGACACCTTACTATCGAAGAGTGTCGCCGTCTCGTTGCCTCATTGAACTTCACCTCCTACGAACTTCCAAGCTTTTTAGACAGTGCAGAAAAAAACATACCGAACAATGCTACTTGCATCGACTTACTGCTGAGATTTTATAGTGGTGTGGAAAAATCTGAGGGAATCGGAAAAATACTGGCAGAAATAGAACGGAGATTACGTCAGCTAGGAAAAAGAAACCTAGCTGATTGGCTTGGAATCACTGTGTTCCATCAACTAGCAAAATATGTAAATGAAACACTTCTAAATGATTTTTACTTCGAAACATCCACAGAATATTTCACGTTAAAGTTATTCAAAGAAAAAGAGGAACCAAATGTAGTTGTCCCATGGATTGCATTTGATATTATTTTGTGGATCATATTTTTGGGTTTACTTCTGACACTTTTGATCCTGATAACTTCTAGGAGTTCTTCAAATAAATATGAAGAAGAAGAAATGAAAGACCTATTGGATGACAAAGACGACGTAATTACTATTGGAGAAAACGAACACCAGGACTCCTTGTTTACTTAAGGTATTCGGATTATGGGCAGCAGCATTTTTCTATGTATCAAACCATCTTACATACTTCAGTCACCTGCAACAGCGGTTGCCAGCCGCAACGCTTACAATTTCGCCACGCGTTTTTACTGGAATTCTGGAGGGAGCTCCTGTCCTGCAGTGGACGTTTCGTGGGATGTTATGTATAAGCGCGCTCGAAATTTAGGCAAAATAAATTTCTTTACTATCCCAAAATCCGAAATACCTACCTCTAACATTGAAATTATTGTTGATGATGAGATGAGATTAATGTCAGATTCCATTCTGTCAAGGTTTAGAAAATAAATGATTGTTGATGATGAGATGAGAATGTCAGACTCCACTCTGTCAAGGTTTAGAAAATAAATGATTGTTGATGATGAGATGAGATTGTCAGACTCCACTCTGTCAAGGTTTAGAAAATAAATTATTGTTGATGATGAGATGAGATAAATGTCAGACTCCACTCTGTCAAGGTTTAGAAAATAAATGATTGTTGATTATGAGATGAGAATGTCAGACTCCACTCTGTCAAGGTTTAGAAAATAAATAATTGTTGATGATGAGATGTGATGAAAGTCAGGTTTAGAAAATATTTGTCATATTTATTATTTTTTATATTAGCTAGAAGTTTCCAAATTTTACAGGAAACAATATTCTTATACATATTATTTTTGTAAAACCATTAAGTTGTGGCAAAGGTAGGTACTAAGTATTTTGTTTCGCAAAAATAGTTTCAATAGTAAAATTCGAGATTGTATTTACGAGTATTGTGCCTAACGTAATACAGATAGGTCAAGAAGGAGCAGTGTCTACGATTTCGCTACTAACTAGCGTCTTAGTGTGGCGGGGGCGACGATGCGCATACGCAGCCATCGCGCGAGTCATCGCACGCGCTCGATAACCCTCATTAGCTGGTCTGGGGTCTGTCTCTCCTGACTTCATCAGCAGATACCGGACTTCTATCCTTTCCACTATCCTCTCGTTGAATTAAGGGTACACTTATTTGTGAATATCCCAACTTTCCTGCATTCCAATTATTATTGTAGAGTCATCATTTGAAAAATCGCTTCACGGACTATTTCATATATTATTCGTCCTTTACATATGTGTCTGTCTGGTCACCATATGATGGATATAGCACAAGCTTTAGCCTTTTGATTTTAAAAACTCCGTGCCCACGTAAATCTGAGCCCTCTATTAAAAATGTACTTGAAACGGGAGCTCACCTTAATGAGTTGTGCGACTTTTCCATTACTTGAGTTGTGAGATCAAGCATTTCGCCAAATATCATGATTTTATGCCAATTTATAGCACATATTTTGGTTTGGTTCATAAATGTACACGATTTAAGGGGACAACATTCAGAATACTGAAAGGGTATACGTTCAGTCAACAAAATGTGAACAACTTTCAGTGAATGAAACTTTCAGCAAAGTGATCCTAAAAGGGTTCTGTTTTTTTCGTTTAAAGGTACGGAAACTTAAAAGGGGGTCATTTTGTGTATTACAAGTGGTACACGTCTGGACGAAAGTTATGTATTGTAAAGTATCATCATAACATCCCATGAAACGTCCACTACAGGACAGGGAGCTCCCTCCAGAATTCTAGCTTTTGCTGGAAAAATGTGGAGGGGAAGTACCATAGTCACCTCGATTGTACAGTATATGGTGATGAAATTTCAATGTTACAATTTTCTTTTTATTTGTTAAAGGTGAAAATAGTATGCATGCATGTTCCACCTATCCTGCCCCATGTTGGACTTTTGGCCCCATATGTTCTAAACCGTCAGTAACACTTTGACGCCGGCTTGTTTAAGAATCATGGGCCTGCACGACGATGAGGTAACAACAACAACTAAGGTACCTACAATGTCAATTCAAAGATCCACTCTACATAAAACACATTAAAAAGCTCCAGTAGGCTGTAGATGACATATAAATTTAATAGCGACGATGACTAATGAACGTATGAACTTTAGTATCGGAATTAACTCTTTAATCAAATAAGAAGACATAATCCCTCCTACGTCTACATAATAAACATTAAAGTTATAAAGTTTATGATTATTCTATTTAGTTAATGGCTTGTATACGACGTTTAGTGTCTAATGCGTTAAGGCGCACACTTAAGCTGATGATGATATAAAAATATGTTACTCTCAAAATTATTGCTTCATTTCCATACGACCACACAAACTTGATTCACAGAGGAGCATTCAGCATTCGTAGGCGTGTCTACATCTACAATAGTATTTTCATAATAGTTTCGGTCTTATAAAACGAACGTTCGATGAGCAATGCCCTAAGGCTGACCACCTCACTGAATAAACATGATTGCGATATGTTTACCTAACTGAATAATAGTGAGTTATAATATTGTCATACTACATTACTTAATTTAGATTGGCGGAAAATATAACTCTATCATACTCAAGAACGAGGAAACTAGATTATAAAATAAATAGTAGCAATAAACTATTGAACGTGAGACGTCTCAAGCTAGGTTTGGCGCTATCTTAGAGCAACACAGTGTGTTGCTCGAAGGGCGCTATATAGGTGACGCGTTGGTCGACGCGCTTCGTCCGCATCGGTCGCAGCGCAGGCGCACATTGCACCGCCGCCGCCGCCGCCGCCGTGCCACTCGCGCACGTGCTACGCTACCCAGCTCAGAAATTAATTGGATACAATGACTGCTCGAATTGCCGACATTCGTTATTCCCAAGTGTTCTTTGCCATTCGCTCTGGTTGGCCACTTATTCGCAGTGTGGGTGTGTGTTCGATTAGAATATTCTTAATTTATGTACCTAATTTACGCACCTGCTCATAATTTATTCATGACAGTGCATTATTGGCACTCACTGCTGGAAATTGTTTTTATGTAAATTGCTCCGAGATTGCGCCTGACTGTTAATTGATTTGCCGCTTTTCTCACGTCTAGCGTCGACACGGCGGGTGTGAACTAACAAACCGCCGTAATAAACACCTCCATCGACCCCAACCATCAGATAAGCCTGATTACGGCTGATCAGACGATTTTATTGCCCACAAGGAAATAATTACAACAGAACCTGGTTGAACTTCACACCAAACACACTTCCCAGCGCGTGACCATTCAATTATGTGTAATAACTCGACTATATCGAAGACTATCAATTTGTCAGTCAGCCCGTTCAACCTTTTTACACATACGTTTTATATTCACTTATACGTTTTGAAAGTAAACTTGTTAATTATGCTAGCATCAATTTTGTTTATAATATTTCAAGTTTGAACTGTTGCGTTGCCGGTCACGTGTTTGACTGACGTTACAATTTTGATATAAAGTGGAGAGTGGATGTGGGATGATCTCGGCCCTGCTTTGATATATTAGGGTATCGAGATGTTCGACGTCTTGTTATGTGCTGCCAGCTTAGTATTAGCGCTATCTCATCGCTTTCCGTAGATTTCGTAAAAGTCAACTATGAAAGCCTAGGGTTGGTCAGCAGAGCTTTTATATGTAAGTATTGGGCGGGCCATCATCCTGGGGTCGCCGATTCGCACCTATACTTGGCGATTTTTTTTTAAAGTCACAAGTGGGCAAACGAGCAGGTGGGTCACCTGGTGGCAAGTGGCAATAGCAAAACTGTATATTTTTTTACAGTTCTTGTTACTGATTCGGTGCAGAGGCATGCCGGCCGAGGTTACATGATCGCTTTTGGCATAGTTTTGACTTTTATGAGTAAGTGGCTGTAAGATGAGCTTGAAGAAGGCAATATAAAAAGGTGTTTATTCAACTGTTGCGTAATGTAGTTTTAAAAAATAGGACAGTTTGAGTGTTAAAAGATTAACAGAAGTAATTATTTGTGAAGCCATTAACTTAATTTGTGCAGGCAGCATTTGTATAAAAAAAGGAACAGCAAATTGTTCTGCAAATAAAAAGTATTCGCACAGCAACATAATTAATAAAACTGCAAAAGACATATTAGAGCCACTAAATTAATATTTGAGCAGCAGAATACTTAAATGAGCAGCAAGATGACACAATGAAATTGCGTTGCAGAAAATAAGTTTCATTGGATCTATTGGATATATTATTAAAAGTGGGCGGAGTCACAGATAGTCCCTTTGGTAACTAATAATACTTAAAGTTTGTTAGGTAAGGCAGATGCAACCTAACCGATCCCTGTAAGGAATTTGCTGTTGAGTTGCTTATTCTGGTGTAAAAATAACTATTTGGCTATATAAATAAATTTAGAGCTGCTTGGTTTATTGTTTGCATATCAATTATGATATGTTTGCTGGAGATACTCGTAAGTTGCTGATAACCTTGGTTTATTGGATGGTAATTTTTTTTCTGAAATCAATCATACAAATACTTGAATATTGTACTGCTCCTTTTCTTGTTAGCCAAAGATTTTTAACTATGTCTTTAGCTGTGCGGGCTTATGTTCCATTTCATGCTAATAATACTGATAAAAACCAATTTTATTTTCGAATAATGTTTTTTTTATGTATAGTAGGTTGATAACTTGGTGAAACTATAAATTTTTAAAGTATGCTTTAGAAAATCTACAGTGTTATCCATCCAATAGCCATTTGATGAAATAATATTTAATTTTTTTGAATGAGATTCGATTCGAACATCAAATTCATTCGATAGATGACCGCGATAGAAAAATTTTTGTTTTGCGTGAATAGGAACGGTTTTTCTTATATTTTTTATACGTTAGACTGTGCGCGATTGCTGTTGAAAAAAGTTAGGTATTATGTGTTTCTATAGTGTGATATGCTTTATTGATTAAAAAGTGCTGTTATTCGTTCAATTTACACACACCGCTAACTACGATCCCCACGCCTGGCAAGTCTTTATAATACCTACGGTGTACCTACTAGCTCTGGCCAAATGTCGAAAGCGCAATAATAAAGTCTTAAACGGATTGCATCTAAAGCTTATTTATGGCCTTCCGTTAATTTTAAGTTTAGCCACTGATTAAATCTTTTAGAAACTCTTTAGTACAGTGAACTATTGATCTCGCGTTATGGCATCGTTAAGAGGATATTTAATTTGAAATAAAAAAATTCAATCGATTTTTAAATCAATCTTAATTAGCAGCAGTTATGCAATTCAGTGATTCTCGATTGCACCGTTTTAATGATAGTTACAGAAACATATGGAACCAGTAAAATTTTTAAACGGCTCATGCAAAGTCACGATTACAAGTAAAGTGGGCAACTAAATTGATGTGTGAAAATACATTACCTCCCAAGGGAAGGAAAAATAAAAAAAAGATTTTTCTTTATTTTAATACCTTATAAATCATCGGTGATAATCAAGAATTTATGCCCTGAACTTGTAGAGGAATCTGCTATACTCTAGACTCATAATGCATGCAGTGAGCGATAATTAAAACTTCTATTATGATTCATTATTATATAGTTATCATTATAATTTGGACTATTTTAGTCACCACTGTACAGTAAAAAAAATAGAACGCCTTACTTTCTGATCCCCGAATCGCATCTGCCTCCTAGCGTTTCTGGCGACGTTCATCCTGCAGAGAAAGACGCGGTCCTCGCCATCAGTGGGCGCTCGCGACAGCTCCGTCCTCACCGCCTGCTGGTCCTGCTTGTCTATGACGTCATACACACTGTCACCGTGGATCAGCAGGTCCTCCTAAAAACAATATACACTCATTACTTGACGCTAGCTTAGTACAGTCAAGAGCACATCAAGCTTGACACTTTTAACTCTAAACTTCGCTTATCTCAGTGAGCATAAAGGCGGAAGTGGCACTGAGAGTGTCAAGCATGAAGTGCTCTTGACTGTTTCATTGTAGGAAACGGTAGATACTCAGTAAAGGTGCCGCGTCCGCGATTAAAATAATATACCCTGCGGTCGGCACACTGATGAAAATGTCGAAGTAATCTCCCCTAAGTATAAGCCTCTTTAAAAATAAAAGCGTTTGCTTTAAGTCTGCGGCGACGGATTTGATGCCGTTCCGCAATTAGCATTCCGTATGCCGGCGCAGAGCCTTTCTTTTATTATTTTTGGAATCATTGTTTCATTCACTTGTAAATAATAGAAAGAGGCAAACGAGCAGATAAATGGAGAATTTTAGTTTGATAATAGAACTCAACCCTGTAGAGATCAATAAGCACGGCACTGACTGCTTTTCACATTTAGAAAGGTTCTTTGGCGTGAAAGGTCTCTCAATCTCAAGACACTGCTCGTGTAGTAGCTCTACATGGAGCAGGTAATCTAAGGGTAGGTAAATCTATTTAATAAGCACCATAGGTGGGCTATAAACGAGTAGGTAACTAACATGTAACTCACTTTCCACAGGATTAAATCAAAATAATTATGGGTTTTGAGCTTCCCAGCTCTCAACAAAGATAATGTTTGGCCTAGGTCGCACGGGGTCAGTAAAATTGTTTTAATTTGCTTTATTTTGAATTAAAACAAGTTTCAATTAACCTAGGTCGGCTTTAATAACTTTAAATTAAATCATACTTTGCGGGTAAGGCATAGAAAATTTTCTTCATATTGCAATTACATTTTGAGTTAGGGTTACCTACTAGTTGGTAATAAATAATGTGTGAATCAAAAGTTATTTTTTATCTTTTTTATCTTTATCATAACACTATGAAAAATTCGTCAGTTTTGCACATCATGAAACTCCGCACAAGACGCCACCAGACCTCGATTATTACCTTTACGATTATTATGTTTTAATAACAATTAAGTATATAAATAAATGATTGACTTAATTGACCTCAACTTTCGGACTGATTTCAGATAGGTAAGTGTTCCACGTCTTACTTCCATTTATGTGTTCTTCTTCTCTTGTTTATATTTAGAACCGTTGTTACTCGTACGAGACTTTGTACCACACATTTCTTTTTGAGTAGATGCTAAAGCTGGTCAGAAAATGTTAAGCTTTACGTGTTTTTGACGGTACAAACTTACGCAGTTATAACCACTATAACTCTATCTACAACAGTACGCTCGGACTATCAGTTGACATTTTCAATGAAACCGCTGAAAACGCCATAATTTATAACTGTACGACGTACCTAATTTAGCGCATTTTTACGGAATTTCAATTGACTGACTTTTGTTCCTTGGGAAAAGTTGTTTAGTTTCATAGGTTAAGTTCTGATTTTTGTTTTGGCTTCATGTTTTTTTTACACGCGATAATAATAGTGGTGGTAGCCCTAAGACAGACGTCACGTAGCGCGTCACACCGCCCCTCCCACCTGTCGCGAGCCCACCGCGTTAAGACATAATGCGCGCGCGCACGCCGCTCGCCGCCCACGCGCTCGTCCCATGGGGGGCACCAACTATTCATAAGTGCCATAAAATTGTTGGTAAAAATCTTCATAAGTTTGTTACAGCTGAGCAGACAACGAAACACTCAAACAAGGTGTCAACTTGAAAGGGCGTTTCTCTGTGGAGAGAAAATTTTACATTTCTCCTATACCTGACATAAGACACAGTGTGTAGCCACGTAACTTACAATCATACAGGATCTTAAAAGTCGAAATATCAGTATTTATTTAGATACAACTTTGTCAGCTCGCATAAATATATATAAATCAAAGTTTTGAATCTGTTCATAAAATCAGTCCTGTTACATAATAAATTCATAAGTTTTCATCAATATGCAGATCAGTAAGTCACAAAGCCTCGGGCTGCTATTTTCAATAGCCAGGCGATTGCAAATCATATGCAAAATCTATAGCAATTTAATTTCAAATTCCACAAATGAAACAAATAGTATTCCGCGTATTCACGAACTGTACTGTGACTATATTGTTGTTTGCTTGGTACATAACAGAGACAATGAGTTTACCACCGATAATAGGAGCAAATCCAATGAAGCCATTTTATAACACTCATACAATTTCAATAAGCAATGCAATACTTAAATAAACTGAGGTCTGGAGCAAAGCGTTCATTACTTGCTAAATCTGTTTATTTTATAACTTCAATACGCGCTCTGCGGTGGTCCCATTGAATTTATCTTTATATCTATTTTATATCTCGTGAAAGATTTTCTTCACTGCTTTCTATGCGCTATGCGAGTATTTCGATATTTTCGATTGATTCCACAGTGCACTATTGTAATCTATAATACCAATAGATTCACCGTTAGCTTAACATTTAGATTGGTCGGTGATACGGCAAATGATTGGTCCAGTTATGTCTGATTGTGAGATTTTTAAATTTGATTTTGCTAGTGAGTTTATATCGGAATTGTTTTATTGAATCGTACAGCTCTTCCGCATTAATCTAATTGGGTCGGCGTTTCATTAAGAACGTTTGTGTGTTCTGTTTGATTGTCAGTAATAATGAGCAGTAAAATGACCAGGTGCAACGTCCGTCAAGTAGATACACGGCCTACAACAAATGTTAGACAAACAAACATGTATGCCTCCGGATATGTAGATTAATGACGCGCAAACGAAAACACGGCCTCTAATTGCGTTACAAATGTATCTGCGTCTCAATTTTGATTGATCGAGGCATCATTTTTATGCTGTCTCATAGACATTAGATACTCGTCTGTTGAAAATATATTGATATTATGACAGGTTTAGTTGGATGTTGTTCAAAATAGCTGTAGTTAGCACTTCATATGAGGGGTGAAACTTTGTTCCGGGCGCGTTGCAGCGCAGCGGGACGGAACACACACGTAGCGGCAAAGAGTTAGCCCATAAACAATAGAGAACGCACAATTCAATATGCAAACCGAACAATGTAATGATAATGCAATAGACAATGCTCTTTCGTCGCGCTAACCACCGTTCCGATTTATTGATGCTCACTATTAATACCTTTGTAATAAAACGAACCAGTGTAAAAGGATCTGTGAAATTTGTACGAATTCTTCTGATTTGGTGAGCTGCGTTATTGGCAGGATGGCTCTCCGCAGCGTGGTGATGGCACGCGAGGTAGGGTTTGGCCCGCGCCTATGCCTACGGCAATACGGTATTTATCATTGCTATTGTGTGACTGAGCCCTTTTGTGGTTCTGAAGAAACGTCTGAAATGACTTTTCACACTGGCTACAGCGCGTTGATATGTCATTATTATTGTTCGACTAAAGGTCAGCATTCATGCTTAAAATTACTTCAAAATACAATGTGCGTTGGCTGCAGACACTAAATTGCGGATACAAAGAGTAAATTGTCAGGGGTGGACCATATTGCAAGGAGTTCTCAATAAATTATCAAATATTATAACGTGGATAACAGTTATTTCTTATAAGACACACCCACATAGGAATGTGCTCTTATAAACGGTATACATTAACGAGCTCGGCATTGTTTTTAACTAGATTATTTGAATTAAGTACTTACTGCCTCTAAAATCTTATCATTAATCTTAATTGCAGAATAACAATAAAATATTGCCTATAGGTTGGGGTCAACTCGTTTTAAGTTGAACTGTATCCGTATTGTAATAAAGGTTTAATGTTGTGTTTTGGTAGATAATAATTATAGTTAGTACCGGTCGTTATACATGACGCTCATAAGAACGGTATCGTGGGAATCCTGCCGATGATGAGTAATGGCACCGAACCGCCGGAGATGCTCCTCGGATTAGCCTTATCGATGTAATGCCACAATACCACTATGATTGCCTTAATGACAACCTACTTTGTCAAACTTTGTGATGTTTGGTTGCTATACGAGTTTAAAAAAAATCTATCTCTAAAATTCATATCATTGTAATATGTATTTTACACTTGTTTTGAATCACTAATAGTTGTTTTTATCGAAAATTATTGAAATAAGTTCCAGGAAGAAGAAAGAGAAAGAGTGAGAGGCGAAAACAAAGTTACTTTTTTCAAGCTAAAGGAAAGTAATAATAAAAATCTTTTAAAAGACAAGAGTAAATATTACTTACTCCACAGTTAAGAGTTTAAGTTCTTTAGAATAGTCATTTGAAGTTAATATTACCTGATATAAGTAACAGTGGAAAAAATACTATTACCATTGTTTTTTCGGCCAAAACAAAAAATATACTCGTACAACAATATTTCAAATCGCATCAATAACGTCTTTTCAAAATTTTCTGCTATACCGAACCGATGTCCTGAGTCGAACTATTATTGAAAAGTTCATCTTTGTAGCACTTGTAGGTTATTCTGCGTCTTTGTACTAAAAAAAGAAATAGAAAAATGGAATCGAAAAACGAAGTATGTTTTAGTTATACCTACTAAAGAGACTAAAAATTATTAATGTGACGCAAGTTTAGTTTTTTTCAAAGTCGCCCTTGTCACTGTGTGGTAAATGCTCAATTTGTGGTCAGAAGTTGTGTCATCATCAGATAGTAACATCAAGTCACTGCATCTGGCCGCCAGTAAAGATAATCAAAATAATAATACACAAATTCTCCTTCACCTAACTAACAGGGTAGCCGAATAACGGATTGACCAAAAAATTATCATCTTTCTTTCTTTCTTAAAATATCTACGATCCTACAACACTATAACATGTTGTAATATTTTTAGTACAAAGTGTAAAGGATACAAAATAAACAGGCCAAGTGTAGGTTAGACTCGCGCGCTAAGGATTCCGTATCCATCCATCATATCATAATCTACAAGCTCTTGCCATTTGATTTTAAAAACTATGCGTCATCAGTAACCTGACCTCTCTTTATTATGAATGTATTTCAACGGGAGCTCACCTTAATTGGTTATGATTACTTGTGAGATAAATTGCAAGATAAAATAATTTTAAACTTTTACCTTTGATTTTTCTAGCTAGGTCAACGGGAAGTACCCTATAGGTTTTGGTTTAGTTCATAAAAGTATGGATATGAAGACATAAAAGGCCGTATCTCTTGATTGCATTGTAGAAGCTTCGAATTTTCTCAGCTTCATGGATCCATGGATATTTGATACTAATTTCAAAATGATACCTTTGCCCGTTTGGGAGAAAAAGTGTCTTGACACACAGATGTATAACAACGTGATCCTATTAGGGTACCGTTTTTTATCCTTTTGATGTACGGGACCCTAAAAATAAAAGACCATGCTCAGTAACGAAACTCAAAAACTTTTCTGAAGCAACAAGTATGGTAAACCAAAATAAACCACGGTCACTCCATAAAAAAAAAACCGGCTAAGTGCGAGTCGGACTCGCGCACCGAGGGTTCCGTACCAACACATAATCATAATTGTATTAGTTGAAATTTCAGTAAGTTAATGTGCTAGATTTTTTGAGTCCGACACGCGCTTGACCAAATTTTATTATTTGTTGTTATTTTATAGCTTATGCACCATAAACATACCAATTTTCAAGTTTGTAAGTGTTCCCGTTTTTAAAATAGAACTAAAACAAAAATCGCCTCCACGACCATCCAACTTGACCCCTCTCTTAAATGAATGTTCTTGAAACGGGAGCTCACCACAATTGGTTACCATTAGTTGTGAAAAAATTTGTAATATTTAATTATTTGAGACTTTTTCCTTTATTTGTACTGTGAGACCTAGCTTCTTGCCAAATTTCATAATTTTAGGTCAACGGGAAGTACCCTCTAGGTTTTGCTTTAGTGTATAAATGTATGGAGATGAGGACATAAAATGCCATATCTTTTGATTGCGTCGTTGTAAAAAATTGAAATTTTCAGATCTTGTGTGGTTCATGGATCCTAATATATGGTATTAATTTCAACCTGATACCTTTACCCGTTCGTGAGATAAAGGGTCTTGACAGACAGACAGACAGGGTTCCGTTTTCTATAAGGGTTCCGTTTTTTTCTTTTGAGGTACGGAACCCTAAAAATAATTAGGTGTATTGCAACTTGATTGCGAATACATACGCAATATTTTTCAGAAAAATAATTTCAAAAATATAATACTCATCCTAGACCCATAGTTTCCTCCCGGCGGATAAATGTCACGTTCGCCAAGAAATCACACCTTATCGTGACGTATTGTACGAACGTGACATTCTGCCAACGTGACATTCTGCTTAAGGACATTCCTAATCCATAAAAATAAGTTTATAATACAGAAAACTAGAAGGTACTTGTAACTTGTAAACAGTACTTATAACTTGTACTTCTAACTTGGGAATTGCAGGAAATCAACTTGTGTGGCGGGCGATAGACGACTTATTTACCAGTAAATTAAAGCATGATTTTGACGTAGGGTGTAAAGGATAGGTTTCCAAAAACTGAAAAGGAAAAGAAATCGGCCTTTTCATACAATGAATCCAATCAAGATAGATAGATAGAACATTTTATACTTACTTACACTTTACACACTTGCACTTACACTTTTTACTTTAGTTTGCAATTTTGTATAAAGGCCAATTTTCTTCGTTTTTCCTGAAAGTTTTATTCACTGAAAGTTAGATACGTTGACTGATGCTCTTTCATTTTTCGGAAACCCTTTCCGTTACACCCTTTATAAGATGCTCAATCAACCTGCATGCATGCCGTATCTATTTCCTTCTGTTGCGTATCGTCTATATCGCGGTAGATACTTTTATACTTCACCTTCTCGGAAAGTACCTCAGTCCTGTTAAAACTAAGGAGAAGATACGTCATTTCTGTGGTATAAATATGCGGGGGAAAAAGTTATATGGAAATCCACTGTTAACGTGTTTTAGCGGGATGGAATTTTGTATGAAAATCCATTGTTAACGTGTTTTTTTTTCTTAAATTTAGATCAAAATCTGTCGATAACCTATTTTAATATCATAATGCCAAAAGAAGAAAAAGTTTTTATCTCTAAGTCGACGAAATGGCCACCTACACTTTTCTGAAAAAACCATTAATTTGAAAAAAGAACGAAACCAAAATGAGGTACCTATTCTTAAAAATCACCGTGTGATAAAATCTTACTCAATAAAATCAAAATTTATTTATAATGCATTAATATAAATTAGTGTTTAAATTTTATAAAGTATTACTAACGTTTTAACACTATCAGGGTAAAATTTAAAGTTGAAACCTCCAAGCGATATTTTATCACCCAGTGATTTTCAAAAATTGGACCCCTGTTCTCTTTACAAAGTTGTTGGAAGTTTTAATTGTAGTTTTGTTGGTGCGTGCTTTTTACAAAAAATGTCGTCAAATAGTGACATTGATGAAGAGTTTTTGACGCCGCTAGAACTACAAGAAAGTGCGCAAGCGGTTATTAATTGCCTGAAAAATCTGGAAAAAAATACAACAATGTAGGTATGTGATAGTTTTATACGTTGAAAAAGCGAGAAAAAAGCGCATTGATTTTCGGAAACTGTTTTGCTTGTTTATTATAGTGAAAAAACGTATAAATATAAGCCAAGTCTTTGTATTCCATGTTGAAAAGTACCATATTGGCAAGACATGATATCAATATAATGGAATACAAAAAACTTACATCTTATCTGAAAAGGAAATCTGAAATATTTTCCTCGTAGGTGAAGTATAAAGCACTATGTATCACTCGAAAGAAAGTGCGATTCCCAACTCGGGTGTATTGAGCCCTTCGGCTTCGCCTCAGGGCTCAAACGACACCCTTGTTGGGAATCGGTCACTTTCTCCTCTCGACGAACAATGTACTATTATGATACACCATCCTTACCATGAGAAGCCGAAGTGGCCGTGCATTTTGTTGGCCATATTGGCCATATCAACGAATCATAAGTTAGACAATGTAACATTTCATAAAATGCCTGCTATTGGTTAGAAATATATAAAGGTTTAGATGGATTTTATTCAAGGTGACTGCTCTTTTTAAATGGCATAAAAATTCTAGTAATACTTGAGTGGTATTCTTGGAGGACTTACAACTTATCCACGCCTGTTACATCACAGAATGTCACCACTAAATGATACCTATTTCTGAGAGCTATATGAAGTGGGTAGTGCTACGATCGGTCTACGACATGTACACATTTAGTTTCGTAACATTTTTTGTGTATAGATTAAATCCAACCCGGATGTATTTAGCCAGCCGTGGCATTTTAATGCCTATCTTTGACATCAGACAAACAAGTAACTATCCGAGGTAGAGGAGTCTACTTATAATAGTCAACCCATGTAAGCAACATCTATTTTAAACTTTTTAAACTGCGTTGTAGGTAAATTTTATGCAGATTATAGAGCTTTAGATGTACAAGATTCGGGACCACTACTAATAAAATATTATTCGTACAAATATCTGCACTATCCGTAATTTATAATTTGATAACAATACAATACAATACGCGATCATAACGCGATCTCTATCAGCCATGCATGGAGTGTTACCAGAACCGATTTGGTGTTTGATATGAAAATAGTCTGCTGAACCTCACGGGAAGGGACATGTAGGGTATCTGCTTCTTTTATGAATTCTAGGCGTACAAAGACTCGCATTTGGCCAGTAAAAATAAATACGGAAGTCTGTTTGTTGATTTTCCATGTGTGTGTTTGTAATTTTTTTCATTCATGAGCCGGTTATAATAGCGTATATATGGCATATAATATAGGTAACTTAACTTATGTGAAAAAATTACCTCCATGTTCTTAAAAAATAAATCTCCTACCGCATAACGACGCGTCTCGCCGCTGATCGACCAACCAACAAACAATAAAACAAGGTGATTAATTTATCGGTGCGGGCGCAGGCTAAAGAGCAACTCTTTGGGTCAGCCGGTACGATTTGTTCGGCGGCTTCGGCCCACCGGCAAGCTTTGTAGTTTGGAGAAAAATTGGTTAGCAAGAGATATTGATTTCTTAGTAAAGACAGTGAGCTTTTGCAATGTCATCGTCAGTTTAAAATAGTAATAGCTGCACTAGTAGTAAGGAGAGGTACTGCTTAATTGATTTATACTGAGGTATACTTTAAAGCGAGCCCACATTTTCTGTCCTTCTTCTCGCGCCTTTACTGAAATTATTGATCTTCTTGCCCGGAATCATACAATTTTAAAAAATAACTCGTCATTCAATCGATGATCCAAATTAATATTTTAAATGCGAATGTAACTGTCTGTCTGTTGCTTTTTTCACAACTCTACGAGGACAAAGCGGCGGGCAACAGCGAGCTGCTCTACTATGGACGGAAATCTCCGTTTACTATTTTACTTAGAATTAAGAACTCACCATAGAATGTCCAAGGTACTCAGCCGCGTTATCGGATATGTAAAGCAGTTTGCCGTTCTGGGTCATCATCATCAAGAATCCGTTCAGGGCCTGTCGATTAAACATTTGATTTAAACTCTGGCAAAGCAAACTTTTTTGGCATATGGAAATTGTACAAGTCTCTAATGTGCGGAACAGACATTAGAGACTAGTAACTGGAACCTGGAAACTGGAACTTCAACAATGCAAGCATAAAATCAGCATTGCATGACCAAAAAGTGAATAAGAAAGATAATGGCGGAAAATAAATTGAGCGGTCCTCCAGGTTTTTGACATGTAGTCCATAGAGTGTTAGAAAATGTAATGAAATGGTAAGGCCCGGTTACCACTTGTCGTGTGTCGGATCCGATTCATAATCGGAGGTTCTAGTGGCAGAGCATTTTATATGAAGCTGTTCGTTCGACAACGATTTTGTGTCGGATCCGACAAGAAATGTCGTGTGTTTTGTCAGCCGACTGTCCGGAAAAAAGTCGTGTCGGATCAACGCTCGCTGTTCACATATGTCGTGCGGGCCGATGCAGATGCGCAAACAGCCGATAAGTGGGAACAGACCGCCGACACCCGATTAAAATCAGAATCCGACATCCGACATAGTGGGAACCGGCTCTAATAGGCGGTTTCAGTGGCAGAACATTTTATAAGAAGCTATTCACACTCGTCCGACAACGATTTAGTGTCGGATCCGACAAGAAATGTCGTATGTTTTGTCAGCCGACGGTCCGGAAAAAAGTCGTGTCGGATCAACACTCTCTGTTCACATTTGTCGGATGTCATGCGGGCCGATGCAGATGCGCAACCACCCGTTTAAAATCGGAGTCCGACATCCGACAAGTGGGAACAGAGGCGCCGACACCCGATTAAAATCGGAATCTGATATCCGACACAGTGGGAACCGGCTCTTAGTCTCTGAGAGCCCCATTTTCGCAGGCACCCGTCCCTGAGAACCCCGATTTCGATAAATTTTATTGCATTTTTGTGTTTCTTTATTGTAAATTGTTTTGTATGTCTTGAAAGATGAAAACAATTTACCGTCATCGACATATAAATGCTTCAATGTAAGATAAATCGTTTGTTTGTTTGTTTGGCGAGACATAATAATGTGGTGATTCAATACGTGGACATTACTTTATCTAAAAAAAATCAACACAGAAAGATGGTCAATGTAACGATCAAAACTGTATTTTAGAAAACGACAATATCGTCGAATGTTGAAAAAAAAAAACCGGTCAAGTGCGAGTCGGACTCACGCGCCGAGGGTTCCTATATACCTATAGTATTTTTGGAAGCAATAAAGTCCATTTTAGGACTGCAAAACTAAATTTGTTTGTAAAGGTTTTTTGCAGATTTCTAAAAAACTGTACAACTTAGGAACATCGTTTTATTTTTGCTGTAATAGGTATTTACATAAACTTCTATCGACTGTAATTAATTCAGATTTTTTTCTTACATTAACTTCGGAGATAAGGGGGGGGGGGGATGGTATTTTTTTTAGACATTTTTCAGCATAACTTAAAAACTAAGAGCTGTAAAAAAATAGGAAAATATGTTTTAGAATGTACAAGTAAAGCCCTTTTGTATGATACCCCACTCGACCTAGTAACGACAATTTGAAATATTGCAATTTGTATTTGGGCCCCCTTTACATTAATAATTATGAACATATTTTAAATTTTTCATGTGCAATAAAGTTGAGTAACCATATTCTAAAACTATTTTAAATTTCAAGTCGATAGCATGAGTGGTTGCTGAGATATACAGGTGTGACAGACAGACAGACAAAGTCGCACCATAAGGGTTCCTTTTTTTACCATTTTGGTATCGGAACCCTAAAATAACTAATTCACAGCCAATAATGGGTTGTAAAAATTCTATAGTAGCCGCCAACGTCCACGGTACGGTCCACGCGGCCATAAAACCAGGGACCGGCATTGCTAGTGTCAAACTTCTTAATTCAAAATTTCAACAACTAAAACCTGGACTTAGACAAAAACTATAATTTATCTAGTATAACAGGTCATATTTGAACATCTTGGTTAGCTATCGTTTGATGGTTAAGTTGCACTACTCTCTCCTTAATTGATTTGCTTTATTATTGTTTTTTAAGTCATGATTTATAATGCTCAATTGACATTGTTGTGTTGGTAATGCAAAATTGATTGTTAATGATAAATTGACAATTAAAACCTGTTAATAAATATATATAATAATTCCGCAATGTTATGTGAAGTATAATAATCAAATTTGGTATAAAACTGTTCCTGCTGATGGTACTTCTAAGCAAGATTTACTTTTAATCGAATATATCAATAAAATTATACCTACATCGGGGCTCTATTAGAACGGATCTCTAAAAATCGGGGCCGTCAGACAATAACCCAAATGAAGCATTATCAAACCATTTCTGTTTTGGATTACTTTAGTACTTAAAAAGTACGCGCCATACATTTCGCCCGCACTCTAGAATTTGAAAGCAAATATAAGTAGCAAATGTAAAGTTTTATTAATACCAGTAGCATTTTTGGCTTGTAAGGAATAGTAATAAAAGTATTTTTCACTTCTCATGCTCTGAAAGTGCTTTTTTGTGCAGGATATAGGCAATAGGGCAAAAAAGTAATCGCGGTGGTGTACGCCCTGCGCGCGGGGGCCTGCTGCACCCTCCCCGCCACCCCGCGCCGCGCGCGCGTCAACATATTCTTCACTTACATTTAGAGAGTACTTTTACGTTTTTTTTCCTCGCAATCAAAGTGAAAAGCAGAGTTTATAACTCGTCCACAAAACCATTTTATCCTCGACATTACTATCAGCCCTCGCCTTCGGCTCGGGCTGCTAATATTTCGTTCGTTCTATTTTATTTTACCATAACGGTCATATGTCAATAAAATACCGTTTAAATTTTATTGTTCCACCTCTTTAGCAAAACCGCTAAGCAAATATTTCTTAATACCTGATACCTACCTTAGCTTTTGAACTATATTCATAACTCTACACTACTATGTTACTATCATCACTACATAGTATAAAACAAAGTTGCTTCCCGCTGTCTGTCTATCTGTCCCAATGTATGCTTAGATCTTTAAAACTACGCAACGGATTTTGATTCGGTTTTTTTAATAGGTAGAGTGATTCAAGAGGAAGGTTTATATGTATAATACATGCATAATATAGTAGAGAAACACTGATAATTTTAGAGGTTTCTAATGTGATGTCGTAATTTTGCGCTAACATTGCAAACGCTGGCTGAACCCTACGCGATAGATCAAAATAATGTAGTACAGTATTGTACACCTTAAAAATGGTCTCTACAAAAAAGTCCGTAATAGTATATGTCTATCTCTTAGGGATAACCCACAATAACCATTTTTTATCCTTTATTTTTTTACGAAGCGATTTTAAGCATTACAGCATTAATTCTTATCCAATAAAGTACCTTGAATACGTTACGTGCATTTAATATAGATCAATATGGTCATTTACTGCATGTAATTGAAATGAATATTTTCCAAGATATTACAGATTTAAAGTGCAGGGACATAGCGGTTGCGGCGGTACCGGCCGGGGGGGCCCGCGGCGTGTACAATATTTAGTATCAGCATTGCACCCGTGCGAAGCCGGGGCGGGTCGCTAGTACTAGATAAACTGGAAATCATTTATTGAATGAAGCTACAAATTGCAGTAAAAATTAATAATAAATAATCCGGCATTATTTTTTATGAAGTAAATAAAAATAATTACTAAATTCAAGATACTATTAAGGTCTTTTTAAAAGCTTTTATTTAGTTTCACCTGATGCGGTGTCTGTCTATATAGGGTGACTTTTAATTAGTTCTTGATAGCAAAAGATATGCATGTACTCATGATACTGAACAACTTTTCCCAAGGAACATAGGTCGAAATACGAAAAACCAAATTTGACCTCCCATACAAAATGCGCTATCAGCTGATGCAGTTTCTATGGGAGGTCAAAACTTGATTTTCGTATTTCGACCTATGTTCCTTGGGGAAAGTTGTTCAGTATCATGAGTACATTCAGACCTTTTTCTATCAAGAACTAATTAAAAGTCACCCTATATGTCTGTCAGTCTCTAACCAAATCTTGCAAGTTAAATTTGCCCCACTTTCCAGATGAAATTTTGCATACAAATATGAATCAGATGACAATGCAGTATTATTTTAGCTTGGAGCTGATCTGATGATGGAGCCGGAAGATAGCCATAGAAAAGTAAGATAATACCGCGTTTCAGAAATCCTGCAGCGCCATCTGTTGGTGGCCAGCGTGGCTTGCTTACCTAGTAATATTTTATTGATAAAACCACTCTGGAAGGTTTCTTTATAAAATACTATAGCTGACCCGGCGAACTTTGTTCCGCCTTACAGGCCCTACCCCTACCCCTGGCCCTGCCCCTGCACCTGCCCCTACCCCTACCCCTGCCCCTGCCCCTACCCCTACCGCTACCCCTACCATCCTATATCCTTCTCCTGGTTCTAAGCTACCTCCCCACCAATTTTCAGCCAAATCGGTTTAGCCGTTCTTGAGTTATACCGTTCTCCTACCCCTACCATCCTTTGTCCTTCTCCTGGTTCTAAGCTACCTCCCCACCAATTTTCAAGCAAATCGGTTCAGCCGTTCTTTAGTTATAAATAGTGTAACTAACACGACTTTCTCTGCCGTTCTCCTGCTGCTGCTGTTTTTTTATGTCGACTACCTAATTTATCCATACCTGACGTACGGTCAACCGCACGTGAATGGAAACATTTGAAACTCTATTACTATGCCATTAAGTCCAAAGTGTTTCTACTGACGTGCTGTAGGGTGTACGTAGAAAAAAATATCTCAGGTTTGGGCTTGTCTGATTCTAGGGTGTGTAGATAGAAGTTTATTTAGCATTTGACATCATGAATACAAAAAAATAAAATTTTAAAACAAGCTTTTATTAGATGTAGAAAAAGGACTAAGGGCTCCCGCACACGACCGAGAATCGGTGGCCGATTTTTTGTCGGCTTCCCGCTCTTACGTGTTATCACCTGGATCTTCCGTCCTTGTCCTGGGCGATAATCGGCCACCGATTCTCGGTCGTGTGCGGGAGCCCTAAAACGTTATCACAGTTTCGTGTTACATTATAAAACAGCAGGAGAGAAATAAAACCGGCCAAGTGCGTGTCGGGCCACGCGCAATATAGAGTTCCGTAGTTTTTTACAATTTGTGTTGACTGTATTTCATAACATAAGTAGAGGTCGTAACGCCTGATTGCTACTGCTATTTACATTATTTCCAGTTTTTCAGCTATAACTCATTAACCTGTGAAGCCTACTTAGCTGTGATAGTTTTCCTTTTAATTTCATCATATATACTACTACTATGAATTTTTTCACATTTCCATTAACTACCGTTTAGCTGAAAGGGGGGAAGGGGAGGTCGACTCCAACAAAAAATTGCGCTTTCATGCTGAATATTTCGCAAACGGGCCCCTAAATCGAAAAATGATCTCCGCAAACTCACATTGTTTTTCAAAGACCTATCCAACGATTCCCTACACAATGGGGTGAACAAGAAAAAAAAATCACTCCCACTGTACTTGTAGGGGAGGTACCCTAAAAAAAATATTTTCTTAGATTTTATTTTACCTATTTCTCGGCCTGAACGAAATACATATCAATATTAAATTTCAGCTTTCTTGTACGAAGGGTCTCTGAGCTAAGCCGCGGACAGACGGAACAGGTTCCTTCTTGACTACGGAACCCTAAAAAAGAGGGTGTTGACACTTTTATTTGAAAACCTGAGACTGTTGATAACGTTTTAGTTCTTTTTAAATTAAATTAAATCTTGTCCTAAAAATATTTTTTACCATTATTTTTTAGCTTCTTAATTCTCTGAAGTCATTTGATGATTTTCAAAAATAGGTCCCCTAATCATCTCATACCCATAATTTGTAGAATCGATGCAGCTTCGATAAATAATGAAAGCTCAATGTAAATGTTTGGTACCTCTCTTATGTAGTACCTTGGTATGAATGTAGTGTTATGCTAGTGCTCTCAATTTTATTATTTGCAGCGGCCGCGATTCATCTGAGTTATTATCCGAATAAATTAAATCGGCACACAATCGCGAGCCAATCGCACCGCTCCGACACAATCGCGCGTTTTGTCACATAAACTAGTGAGATAGGTTCAGTTATTATTTTCTAAAGGAAATTAACCCTTAGCTTGGACTTTGCGGCGATAAACATGGACTGTGCCAGATACTTAGGTGAATTATTGGAAAGGGTCAACAAATTTTATAAATCTTTTAACCAAGTGTACGAAATACTGATTTGATGAATTCTGAGTTAAGGACACGGAAAATCGAAAATCTTTAGGTAATTCAGTGTTTTATTGAAAAATAATCAAAAGTATAGACTACGTCGAATCTTGTAATCTGACTTGAAGCTTGAGAGTGAGTCAGCAAGGTCATGAAAGCTTGTCCACTTGTAGCAACATTACTACTAACATTGCTATCATAAGTTCAAATGACTTGAGATTACGCATAAAGTTCTGATGTTTGCGCATAAAAGGTAAAAAAAAACGCAAGTTGTAAAGACATGTACGGGATGTAACGGATCGGTGAAAGATATTTGCAATCATTTGAAATTAACTTTAAAAATACGAAGCTTAACATAAAAAATCGCTTCTAACACAAGTTAATCACAAGATTAGAACCCTAAAATTAAAGTTAATAAGTGGTTGCCACTGGCTCCTCCCATATAATGTTATATTACGCAACGTCGAAATCAGGGTTTTAGTTTAAAAATCCTTTTTCCTGTTTTAGTTTATGACGAGGAGTAAAGGAAGAGGGAGATGCATGATCCAGTAGGAACAATAATTCTTGGAATGGTTTCTTGGCACACAGCGTGGGAAAACGAAACAATGATAATTTAATTTAATAACTATAGAAGGTAGTCTGTGTGGTGCCGGCAAAGAATAGTACCAACCCATGGCAACTATGGGATTATGAACCGGAGGATGGATTGGGTAGCATATCGTACCATCTTACACACTGCGGTCACCAACAAACGCGTTCCATGGTGCCAGCCGCAACACTAACAAGCGTGTTGATTTTGTAACTCAATTCCCTTCAATAACGTGCCACGCGTTTTTGATAGAATTCTGGATGGAGTTCTCCCTGTCTAGCAGAGGACGGTTCGTGGGATGTTACTCACCTTTGAAAATCCGAAGTTTGGTGCAGAGGCCGATTGTTGGTTGATGTCAAAGCGTTTGAAGACTGAAAACAAATAAACAAGTTAGTACGTATATTACAATTATTTACAACGGGCAACTTAACGTGATCTTCGTACAGTAGACCGCACGTCAGTGGTAACATTTTGACCTTGAGCGGGTCTCTGGTTTCTGGTATTTGAAGCGTAGCGCGGCGTCAATATAAGTTACCACTTAATTTCTGCCGTGCGTGCGTACATGCAAGTGCATCGAAATATCGGGCACATGTCGTTTTTACTTAAAATTACAGTTTTCTATAAGTCAGTTAAAAGTCTTGCTATTTATGCTAGTCAGTTTTATCTTAGACAAAAAGTCGTAAAAAGGGAAAGTGGGTATATTACATAGTAAAACAACGTGACAAAGTTATCGCAGTAGTTTTACGCGCTCTAGTGATCTAGTGCGTTCCTGAACTCTATCTCTTGAGGTATCTACGACAAACGATCTACATACATAGATATCATCATCATCATGACATCCCATGCAACGTCCACTACAGGACAGGGAATTCCCTTCAAAATTCCAGCTTTTGCTAAAACAATGTGGTGGGGAAGTACCATAGTCACCACGCTAGTTAGAGTTACGTCTGGAACCATGGATCGCAGTTGTTGGATACACAGAAGGATGCTGCTGCTCATTCTCTGGTTCATTAACCCTTAACCCTACCCCTACTATTCTTCTACCGCACGGGGCACTACATAGATGTAAATTGTGCCAAGTATTTATCATTATTATTAATAAACACATCCGGACACATTAGTCGAGCTTGATCGATCAAAAAGTCAGTGATGCAGTTTCGATAGCAGAACAAATTGAGGTTTTGAATTTACATCGAATACATTTATAGCCGCCTAGCTTCCATTCTCAATTCTCAGTGAAAAGTTTTTGTATGATATTTTAAAGAAAACAATAGTGTAGACAAAATATGTAGGTAGTACAACGTGT
This sequence comes from Athrips mouffetella, assembly GCA_947532105.1. Lineage (NCBI taxonomy): Eukaryota > Metazoa > Arthropoda > Insecta > Lepidoptera > Gelechiidae > Athrips > Athrips mouffetella. Next base: position 14,536,006 of record OX383956.1, read on the forward strand.
AGGTAACGGAAACGTGTGATAAGACTAAAAAGGGTGTTAATCTGCTCATGAAACTGAACAACTTTAACCAAGTACCTAACATAGGTCTAATACGAAAATCAATTTTCGTCCTCCCATAGAAACCTCATGAGGTTTTTGTATGGGAGGTAAAATTAGATTTTTCGTATTTTGACTTACGTTCCTGGGAAAAGTTGTTTAGTTTCAAGGATACATTCACACCCTATTATCACACGTTTCAGTTGCACGTTGTATCGTATCTTGTATTACCTCCATGAGCAATAATGTCTGCTAAAATGCGGTATGCTAAGGAATTAACTAACGTTGCTATGACTTGTTGAGGAATTCTCCCATTCTTCTACGATGACAGTTGGTGATTGAATCTTGAACACGCCTCTTTATTTTGTCTTATAAATGCTCGTTCGGATTTACGAACGCCAGGCGTCGAACGCGCACAGAAATGCTTCTCGCGGCGGACGCCCTAAGACCTAGTATGTAATTTGTGTCACCCACTTTAGTTCTTCAGCGGGGAACCTAAAAACCTTACTTAGTAGAATAAGTATTTTAGTCTTAGAAAAATACCGAGGTATTCATTAGAAGGTTTTAATTTAGCTGAAACACAAGTGTCCCAGCAGCGTGATAGACTTGTGATAAGGTTTTGCTCCGTGCTCAAAAGCGACATGGGTCTTTAGTTCCTTATCCAGCAGAGTTTTAGAAGAAGATCACCATCACATTTCTATGCTATGCTTGTGGCGATTTTCCTTTAAGTAAGGCAGAATTAAACAGCTTCTGAAGAGCTTTAAAAACTGGCCTTTCGCCAGAAGTGTAGCGTGCCTTCACTTTTTCCAAAAATTTTACAAACAATTCAAATTAAATATATATTCAAATCAAATATGCCTTTTTTATGGCAAACTGATTTATTAAATAATTTTTTATAGCTGATGATGACTTTAGTTTTTCTTAAGTTTCTGTTACTATACACATCCGTTACGGCTCGGCGTTGATGAATAGATCGGGACATGTTCTACAATACACTTAAATTCTACTTAATTGCCCATTTTCCCCTCACAAGATTGGTTGTATTGGTTGTAATTTTATTTAGATTAAGTTTGATTAATTATTTAATTATTATTATTTCTTTTTTATTAAATTTCTTATAATTTGGTGATTCTAGATGATTTATACTGCTTAAGACATTCAATCTGGGAAAGTTGGTTTGACTTCATCGCTTTGGTTACGACAATAAAAATATATAATTGTCATTCTTAGTGTCTTTCAACGTTCAAAAAAAAAAAAAAAAAAAAGAATTATAAAAATTATAAAAATAAAAATAATAATAAACGCGAAAGTTTGTAAGTATGGATGGATGGATGTTTGTTACTCTTTCACGTAAAAACTACTGAATGGATTTTAATGAAACATTACATATAGCTAGCATATAGCTGCGCAGACGAAGTCGCGGGAACCAGCTAGTAAAATATAAAACTCTGTAGTAAGTAACACAGACAAACCTTATTTGATATCAAACGTAACATTTATTTTAATGTTGGCGGTACTGTTTCTTGTACCAAGATGTCGGTATGATTGATTTTGGCACTCGTGCGAGCGAAAACCAATCTTAAGGTGGCGAAACTTTTCATTCCGCGAGTGTACATACATTTCATCCACGCCGACAGTGGTAAAAAAAATCTTTAAAAATATATTATAGCATATATGATAAGAATTCTTTACAGAATTATGAGCTACAGCCGAAAAAATTTAAATAATAGCAATCAGGCGCTAGGACCTGGCTGAGCATTAGGAGGTAAAAAGTTTATGTTATGTACGCTATGGGATATGAATCGTCAGGGAATACCTACCGACGTCGTCGGTAATCCAGTCGTGAATTCAATCGAATATTTAGGCAGGCAGCGCAGGCATTACCTACTGCAAGAGTTTGATAGACTGTGCGGTGGCGATATTTTGACTCACTGACTACCTACATTAACATTTATGAGATAGGTGGCAAATTTTGCGGCAGGACAAGGTGTATCCGCATTATGTACGAGTTAGATGTATGTATCTATAAATACGTATAGTTGCAGTAAGACAATGCCATTTAAACAAGAGATTACACACCTACATACATATGTTATGCATAAAACAGTTAATACGAACATAATGTGTTCTGAACAGTAATCTGTCGACAAGAAATCGTAACGTTATGATACAATGTGAAATGCCGATCGTTGGAGACCCTGCACACTACAATAAACATTTAATGGTGTTAGTAATACTTGTTTTACCTAACCGCTTCCGTTGTCTAGTGGTTCGAGCGTTTGGCCCGTGACCATGAGTTTTTGGGTCCAAATACTGCTGAACACACTACCAAACAAAAATCACTAAAAGCAAAATTTGCCTAGAAGAAATCGCTTCCAGCGATAAGACCGCCCTTGTCCACCCTAGATTGAAGAGTCTCCTATGTAATTATTGTATTGTTTTGTGTGTGACTTTCTATCACGTTGTGAGACTGTCCGCAGTTTGCAATCACCTGATAAACCTGATTGTCCGAAAAGTAAGTTGATTCCGTGCTTTGGAAAGAACAACTCGGTTAACATCAACGAAAGTCGTCGTTAAATGAGCCAAGTCGTCTGACTTTGGCGGATATACAACTCTGACACCAAGGTTTCTGACTTTCTGAGGGTGGTTATAGACCTTACAACTCGCGAGGATGATTTGTTTTGCTTACTTAATAATGTAAAAAGTCAACTAAGTTATGGATTTCAGAATCAGTTCAGTTCAGTTCCAGTTTCAGTTTCAGATTTTATGGGTTTTTTTTTTCTAGCCTGTACTGTCCCACTGCTGGGAATGGGACTGGGAATGGGAAATATAAAAATAAAATCGATTTTTGCATATTTCCATTCGAACATTCTTTCCTCGTGTCGTTCTTTCGTTGTAGTTCTTTTCAAGGCTAGAGTGATCATTGTATAGGTAAGCATGCTGTATCTCCGGCATTTACCATTAGGTGAGATCGGGGCAAAATGTTTACCTATATCATAAAGAAAAATTGCTAGATTTATAAAAAGAAAACACAATCACCGACAGATTTAGAAAAAATATTGGCTATCAAAGCTAAAAAACTGTATATTTTTAATCTTCTTCAAGTGTAAAGTGTAAACATATCTTAATACAGAACGATAGGCAAAATACGAACAATCGATAATTTGGAGCGGCCTACTCTACGCTTGTGATACACATCTCTATTGCGTCGCTCGATACCTTATTTTGATCTTGCCCGACTCTATACAGGGTATAAGGTAATTCGCACCAAAAACTGAAAGGGCATACTTAGTAGACAAAACTGAACAACTTTCCCTAAAAAAAATCTACAGGGTGTTAGGGACAGCCTTCCGAATACTGAAGAGGCATGATCAGTCAACGACACTGAACAACTTTCAGTGAACAAGACTTTCAGGAAACGGAAAAAAAAATCGGCTTCTCCATACAAACTGCTCAATCAAGTTTACAATTTTGTATGGAGTCGCGGAATTTTTTTTTTCTTTTCCTGAAAGTTTTGTTCACTGAAAGTTGTTCAGTGTCGTTGACTGATCATGCCCCTTCAGTATTCGGAAGGCTGTCCCTTACACCCTATATAGTGGGAAATGAAAGAAATAAATCGGTTTTTTCCTATAAGCTGCTTGAACCAATCAGTACTTTTGTATGTACAGGTAATTTGTTTTTAATTTCCCAACACACGGATAGTTGTTCAATTTAGTCTACTGAGCGATCATTTAAATTTTCGGATATAAAAAGCCATTTCACTGCAACTCAAAACTGTAGAGTCAGATAAAGAAACAGGAAAACATCCTCCAAGGAATATAGGTAGATATACGAAAAAAAAAAATGTGATTCCCTTAAAAAAACTGCATCAATTGACAGCGATTTTTGTATTACTATGTTTCTTGGGGAAAGTTGTTTCATAGACGGAATCTATAGTAAAAAGGACAGGGTGGAAAATGTATGGAGCTCGGTCTTTTATTTAAAAATATTCCAAAGCAACCTAACCACTATGTAGAAAAAAAACATAGATTCTAGACTTAAAACTGAGCCTACATGCCCAGTTGTGGGACTTAAGCACCCACCATTTAGGATGAATTAATTTTCAAAAATCAGTTAACTAGTCCACTCAAAAAGTCTATAAAACGCATCTGCCACTATCTATCTCTTTCTAACGCCTACTTAGCAGTTAACGTAACTCTTTCTAATGACTAGGCGTTAGAAAGAGTTAGATAGTGGCAGATGCGTTTTATAGACTTTCTGAGTGGACTAATTAGCTAATTTTTAAAAATTTATTTCTCCTAAATGGTGGGCGTTTAAGTCCCACAACTGGGCATGAAGGCTCAGTTTTAAGTCTACAATCTATGTTTTTTTTCTACATAGTGGTTAGATTTTTTCGGAATTTGATTAAAAGACCGAAAAAATCCATCTCCTTTAAAGAAAATGATTTGTTGCACCCTGTATAGCGACGGTCGACATACGTATCACTCCACAATAATGCACAGAACGTCGTTTAGAAAACAAACCATTATATGTATTTCGCTTTCATACGTCGTTGCGACATTCCGTTTTAGATCTGTAACGTTACAAACTTATGAGTGTACATTACGAGAATGTTGCATCGATGCAATGATTTCAAAATTGTTGATTTGACTGCGCTGATTGGCTGATTTTAGGATTATGTACTCCTTCCTTAGTGTGGTGTCGGCTAATAATAGTTCCAACTCACATCTACTTGTGGGTGTCGTTAAAGGCGACTAAGGGAATCTGAACCGGAGGATAGGCAGCAGCGTCCTTTTGGGTACCTGCTGCGGTCACAAACTCTAACAAGCGTGATGACTATGGCGAGTACCTCCCCTCTAATATAATGCCACGCTTTTTGTTGTAAAATTTTGGAGAGCTCCCTGTCCAGCAGTGGATTTTTAATGGGATGTTATAATGATGATGACGACAATTTTTTTAATAATTGATCTTTTTTTTAAATTTAACTCTTTGATCAAATAAAGGCATTTAGTTAGATTAGTTGCTTATGTTTATTTAAAAGTGGGATACTTACATACATACATAATGTCACGCCTTGTTCCCGTCGGGGTAGGCAGAGACCACAGTTCTCCACTTGCTACGATCTTGTGGGACACTTTGTTGCAGAATTATAAATTAACTATAGAGCGGAGCGAGAAAGGTATTGTATTCGTGAAAATAAAAAAGTTTTTCGAATTTTCTCAAAAATGTGTTCCATATCACTTATCACTACATATTATAAAAGAAAGTTCCCCGAAACCATCCCGAAACGTTTTCTGTCGTCATGCATGCACGCATGCGTCATGTCTGTCTGTGGTCGCTAAACTCAGGAACTACTGTATGGATTTTGATCCGGTTTTCACTAATAGATATTAATTCAATAGGAAGATTTGGGGTTATAATTTATAAATATTTATTGCAAACTAACTGAACTATGATGATGTTTGTCGATCGAGTCGGAAAAAACGTGCCTCTTGAGAGCTTTCTGGGCGTGCGCTGCGTAAATGGTTTCATTTATATGAAAGTTATGTTTGAAAGAATTTTTGCTCTCTAAGAGATATACGAGTAAAGAAAAGTCCGCGATAGTATTTATCTATCTTTTAAGGATTACCCTACCCATAGTAACCAACTTTTATATCAAAAAAGTAGATTTCCAAAATAAGGTATTATTGAACGTATTTTTGCCCTTAAGGTACGGATCCTTATCTAATTTAAAAGGTTTATAGATCAAAATTGTCCTTGACACCATGTTATTTAAAGAAATATCTTAGAAGATATCACAATATTAAAATCATTCTAATTAAAGTCCTAGAATGAGCTTCACACTCGATGCGCATTTCCGTTGATAGCCGACCCGACGGGGCACCGGGGGCACACACGGAGGGCACACGTCGTTGCAACTGGTCGTCCGAAGCCTGATTTTTAAAATTTTAGATATGTTCAATCATTCTCGACTTTTACAGATCTTCTTATTCTTAGCGTGTCGATCAATTACAAATATGTAAATTGTTGTAGCCCAGAACGTTGCCACATTAATTTACTGCGTCATTTGTGGCTTTACAGATAGTTCAAAATGAGTGTCATTTGAATCCAAAGCAAAAAAATTATACGATTCGATAATGTCATCACTATCAATCAAAAATAACATAGGGAAAATAATTTTCTTATATGCTCCTGTCTTTCACACGGGCAATTGTATGTGGCCCTGTCACGTGTGACACAAAAACTCAATATGTTCATTTTTGCACCTAATCCTGAAGAAGTTATAAATGTTGTGTATAACAAAATATTTTAGAATGTTTTAAAAATTGTGTAACAAGTTGAAGACTACGTCATAATATCGTAATAAAAGGCACCACTCTACCCGTAGATTAGTACGCGTGCGAAGCCGGGGCGGGCCGCTAGTACATCATAAAAAGCAAAACTCTCAATAATGTCCGTCCGTCGGTCGGCTATAGCCTGCCAAATGTATTTCCGTTGATTATAAATACGAATTGCTATTTGTAGAAATGGGTTTACTACCACTGCTTCTTTTGTTTAATTTTTTTTTCGTTAATTGATCGCAAGTTATTGTAGTATAGTTCGCTTTGGATTGGATTAGGGTAGGTGTATATTTTATTTTTAAATTTATCCCGTTTGTGCTTACAGCCACTCCATTTTCTAACGGGTAACACTTTGAGATCGATCTTAATTTTGGTTGCTCAGAAGACCAAAATTATATTTTTAATGAATACTTTAAATTATACTTTCTCTCCTAGGGTTTTGAGACCCACTATATTACCACATACTCTAATTGATTAAACAATATTTTGTTTTGTACTTAAAATATATTTTTTTAAATTACTGAGTGCCTTATATACGATTTTATTTTTGAACAGTGTTTTGTTAAGCAAGTACATTTTATTATAAAGGCCTCCGGCTTTGTTCGGAGACCCTAGTTAGAGCGCCAAAATATTTTATTTTCACTTTAAAATTCTATGCTCTACACTATTTATTGTAATATTTTTTCACTTGTTGTCGGATTTTTTCTTTAAGCTAGGTGTTAGCGGACAAAACCCGAGTCAACGCAGTTGATTAGTAAATGATTGGCTATACTTAATATATAAAATCGCAGAATTTTTTTCTTACACTCAATGTGAAAAGCAGAGTTTGAAACTTGTGTTAAAAAACAAAAGTTGCAGATATAAATATAATGCTCTTAATCTAATTTTACAAACGTTATTGGGTAGACCTGGCAATATAAAAACAATGTCATACCTAGCAAGCACTTACGGGACAAACATTGATATAATTAATCAAACCTACCGATCGATACTTTCTCGACCGGCGGCGGCCTAGGAAACCACGATAAACAATAACCGAGCGGGCCCGAGTGTGATAATATCGATATCGATAAGGTATCGATGGAATATTTCCCCTTCTCTACCGGGGTAATTCACTAAGAGCACCAATTTAAAATCCGCTATTTTGTAAAACCACTAATCTCATCTCGCAAGTCCCTTGTCTAGAAAATATAAGTTTGGAATAGTTAGACACCGTGTAGGTGTCGTCGTGGCCAGATCGTGATATTGGCCATTTCATGATCTGCCTACGACGTGACATAGGCATCACAATGACGTTGATAGTAAGAAATAGTAGCAGACCTTATAACGTTAACAGTTTCAAAGCCGCCAAATGACCGTTCAATATGCCGACATACAATTCAATTTGAAATTACAACTGTGACTTCGCGTGTCATATATGATTTTAAGGGTATTGATAAATCCTCCTCAAGTGCGAGATTGCTCAAGATGTATCTTGAGATGTAGCATTTTTAACCTTCGTTTCAGAGATAAAAAAGTAAGCGTAAACTCATTGTCAATCTTACAAGTCTAGTGTCCAAATTAACGATTTTGAGTTTCGTTTCTGAATTTTAACCTGAATGCTGTGTGTGGTGCTATAAATATTGGTGCTTTATGTGGACTATCACCTCTAATGGCCCGCCGCGCCGCCATGGGTTTACACTTTCTAAACGATCTTAAAAGGTGGTCCAAAGAACGGATTAGAATATTGATAAGTTGTGGCATGCTGGTAGCGCTAGTTTTGCCTTAATTATGACTCTAGCAAGAAATAAGTACAATATTACCTACTGACTCCATTCTACGTGGAATTTTTGTTTATTTATTTATTTTATTTAAAAGGACCATCAACAGGAGATACAAAAATACTTATAGTCCAGTGAATCTACGATATGAGGATGCATTAAATGCACATTTAGAGAAATTAATTTTAAATAGTAATATAGGCTATTTGAAGCTAAAAATAATTAAAACCGGCAATTTTTTTAAAACACATTTTTTGTTAAAGTACCAGTATAAGCTGACCTGTGCTACATGGTAAATATTATACAAGTTGAGTTCACCTTATACTGGTATTAAAAATATGAACGTTATGTCGGGGATTACTGTTTTAAAATTTTGTATGTGTTACTGGTGATTTAAAAAATTATTACCTAATGTGCATTTATTCCATTTTCTCCATACAAACATTCGTAGATTGACTGGATTATTAGCCTAATACTTAACCTTAGCCTTTCTTTCTTTGCCTTTCCTTAGGCTTTCCTTAGCCTTTTGTGTTGGTTCAGTTCGGTGCTGAAACTATCTCCATATCAAGCAAAATTTAATCAGCAGTGAAAAAGAACAGATAAATATAAATATATATAAAAAAATCTGTATGTATTTATTCATATTAGGATATTTTATATAAGCATCTATTTATGACATCAGATAAATAACATCGCTTTACCAACAAAGTGGCGCCATATACAGGGTGTAAAAAAGTACGATGATCCTTCTAATGGGTGATTCTACGTCACTAGTAAATTGTATAATCAAGAAGAAGTGAAGCGCCTGGCTATAAATGACTTCAATGATCAGTTAGTGATGCAGACAAAAAAGTTTGTGTTATTTTAATATCAAGTCACTAGCAGTAGCAGTTCTAGTAAATTCTGTAATGTGATTCGAAGAAAAATAATTTTTTTATGATCACCCAAAAAATTAAATAAAGAATGAGCAGGTTTCGCAGCTAAGCGTTAAATGAGTATTCAAAGGTGTCGATAGATGGCGCTGAAGAGAGTTGCTAAAAAACTTAAAATAAATCTGTCATAGATGAAGCGCAAAGTAAATAAACCTCCTTAGACAACACTAGGAAAAAATAAGATGACAGTTAAATTTTCCTTATATAGCTATTTTCATTATTTGTTTATATTTGAAATTTGATTTCAAGGTTATCAATCTACGCATTAAATATTGTTTCAATTTTTAGTTTGATATCTAAAATTAAAGGTTCGAAAATTTATCGTCTTAAATGTCGTCCGATTTCATCATTAGATTTGTTATATTTTTTTACAGATAATATTTTTCGAAAATTTAATTGACGCTTCTGTAAGCTTAATGTCTTCCGAATCATGCTAAAAAAATATAATTTGGATTTTTAATTACTAAAAAAAATGTAAAAATGTTAGTACTGAAAATTGAGTTTACCTAAAATACTCCATACAAAACGCCAATTTCATATTTAAGGAACTAATACGAAAAAAAAACCTCCCATAGACACTGAATCAGCTGATAGTGCATTTTGTATGGGAGGTCAAGCATTTCCTTATGGAAAGTTGTTCAGTTTCTTGGGCAGATTCATACCATTCAGGATTGGTATACCCCTTTTTGTTACATCCTTTATAATAGAAACTTAAAATACATGTAAACGTTACGTGGTTGATCCACAGGCGCAACAAGCTAAAGTTACATGCAATGTGAACTACAAAAGTGTCCTTGAGTGTCGATACTATTTTTCCCATCATGAAATAGAAATAAGTTTCTTTATTACTTTGTGCACGTTTTTCTTGAAGCCTGTTGCAAATTTAACTTTACATTGTTACTTTAAAAACTCACTTCCATTTCACTAATACAAATATAATAGCGGACTTGCTCGGGGGCATTAGTCTGAGTCAGAATAAATAGCTCACGCGAGGGCCTAACTGATTCTAATGTGGCGACCATTTGTCTCGACGCCATCTCGCTGTTTCACAAATTATTTCGTTACATTAAATTTAATGTTAACACGGAAACCATTGGTAATGGTAATTAAACATCTCTAGAGATTTAAGCCTGCGGCGACGAGGCGGAGTTGGAAATTTAACTCGATTTAAACAATTTAACTCGGTTTAATAAACTTATTTATAACTGAAGTAAGTTTTATTATTAGGTGCCATCCTATAAATTGCGCGAAAATATTTCGAAACTTTATCTTACTATGCTAAAAAAAATTAAGCTCAATTAGTTTAATTCATTTTAGGACAAGTAGAATTTGTAGTTAGCGCAATTATGTTTAACTTAGAACTAGTTTAAAATTTCAAGTTTTGACTGCCTAACAACCAAGTAAACATGCTCACGCGCATCCTAACTCCAAGTAATAATCACTGAGCTAATTAATTACCAGTGCGCGGTAATCTCAAACGCTCGTGCACCCTGTCTAATTAATTTTAATGTGCCACCCATTTATCTCGCCAACCCGACTATTGACGATCTGTTTACTTTCAAAATGGTGGGCATCAACCAAGCTGATTGTGATTAACACTGATGACAGTTACCATTATCTGCTAAAGCTGTAAGACATTACTGCGCAGGTCTTACTTTAGTAATATTTGAATGGCATTTTAAACCAAACTTTAAACTTAAGGCTGAAAGGTCAGGCTTTTGAAACTCTGCTTGTAGGAAGTTATTTTTTATTATATCTTAGTTATACAGGGTGTAAGGGACCGTGTACCGAAAGCTGAAAGGAAACCGAAAACGAAAAGGAAACTAATACGAGTAGTCTGGAGGAATCAGGCGGAATCGTGTTTTGGCGTCCGCAATATATTTTAATTCATTATCATGATGTTTTAACACTACTGAACAAGATTAGACAGGGTGTCGCCCTGACATCCTTGAGGATTTTGTATAAAGTCCATGATTAGATAAAAGGAGGGGAACGAAATAAAAATTTTGACCTACCCCATCGAGTGGGGTATCGTTGTTTAGAGCTCGTTGAGGAGATAAATGCTGTATTTTTTGTTTTAAAAAATATTAAAAAAGTAAAGGAATTAGATGCCACCAAAGTCAGTTTTTTTTTTTTACGAAATTTTGTTTGGGCTGTATCTTATGAATAGTAATAGATAGACAGTTGAAATATTCACAAATTATGTATTTCTATTGCCGCTATAACAAGAAATACTAAAAATTAAAAAAAGTAATAAATTACGGGTGATGTTTTAGCTCTATTTTAAAAATGGGAAAACTTACAAACGTGAAAATATGTATGGTTATAGTGCATGAGCTTTAAAATAACAAAAAGTTTCAAAAACTGGTCAAGTACCCCACTCGATGGGGTAGGTCAAAATTTTTATTTCGTTCCCCTCCTTTTATCTAATCATGGACTTTATACAAAACCCTCAAGGATGTCAGGGCGACACCCACCCTAATCTTGTTCAGGAGTCCTTAAATATCAAGAAAATGCAAAAAAATGTATTGCGGACGCTAAAACACGCTTCCGACAAAATGTAGGAGACCGTCTGCAGGACTATAAACAACTTTCCCAAAGAAACATATGTTGGAAAATGAAAAAAAAATTTGACCTCTCCATACAAATTGCCCACTCTGGTCGAACAGTTTGTATGAGGAGGCAATTTTTTTTAATTTCCCAACATATGTTCCTTTGGGAAAGTTGTTCAGTTTTGTTGACTGAGCACGCCCTTTCAGGTTTCGGTACACCGTCCCTTACACCCTTTCTTTCGTAAATTGTTATTATCCATTTTATATTAGGTTGTAATAAATAATTTCGCAATTTTTAATGCATCTATCGAATGGCTTGCTGTTAATAAGTATTAAGTATCCTTTAATACGGAGTAGCATAGTAATCCTAATACCGAATTCCATTGAAATGCTAAGTCGAGTTCATCTTAAAGGCACACACAACGAGGCAGGTGGTTAGCTAAATTGAGATGTTCGTTAGCCCTTAATGGTATGTATCTCGTCAATCTCAGTGCCAGTTATTTCTGCCGCCCGCGAAAACTGTCTGAGCTGGACGGCTCAGGATAAATTGGACTTGGTATCTAATTGTAATAGAATATTGAGGTCTTTAAGTAGAAGTAGTTCAGTTCACGATGGCGAGCGAAACTATTTTTGTGAGTGAGCCGTATGCAATGGACCTTACCAACAGAAAATTTATCAGTGTGCATGTGCCTTTAGATCATCATCATGTTATCCAAAAGACGTGCACTCCTGGACATAGGCCTTCCTTAAAGATCTCTCTCTCTCTCTCTCTTACATGCTTCTGAATAATTGGCGCTGAACCACACAGTATATTAATTTTACTATGGCAGGTTGAATTTTTAGAACCATGGACATTACAACAAATAGTGGCGTGTATTAAACTTGACTAAAAAGAATATTCCACTTAACTAAGTCCATAATACAAACGAGAATGAACAAATGCTAAGCCATAATCGGTGATGAAGCTAGAGAAGAAATAATCCAGCTCAAACTATATTCAAAGGGAAATCGTTTATCAAATCGAAAAGTCGAAACGTTCACATATGCTCTTCCGTTGTTTTGCAATTATAGATCGACGGACTGACAGACAATAGACTTATTTAAGACTTCTAAACCCGAAAAGGCATCGCACGACGCTGAGATTTAGAGTTCCTGCGCTCGTGAGGGAACCCAGAACAATTTCTTTTATAGTAATTGCCTATAGCATTTGCATAAGTAGGGAGTTTCTGTCCGGTTCCAAGGGTTCGCCAATTGATTTTCTTGAGTTAACGAAGCAGTAAAAACAAAACTAGAATACGTTCCGTTAAAAGGTTTGTTTTGTGGATTCAAAACGCCTATCCTCATATCAAGTTTATTAGTTTAAAAACATTTTAAGCCAATATTGGTTTGGATTCTTCTGTATATTCATTTTAAAGATTTCAACCATGAAATTCAAATTAATTGTAAACGTCTTCGATCTTAGGTGGAACAGGGACCGAGAAGGCTTTTTTCACCGTATAAGCTGGGCGAAAGCGAAATATCTAATAGATGGGAGATTATGAGAGGTTCTCGAAAAACCATGCGTGAACTTCTAGACCGGAGCCCGGTGTTCAGGAGGCCTTTTTCAGATTTTCAGGCTGGTCTGTTTGAATATCACGGCACATCACGGTAATATTTAGGGCGAACAAAAGTGATTACCCATGATAGAGTAGCTTATACAGATACTAAAAAACATTGGTCAGACAAGAAAGTCGGGCTTCAGCTAAAACAAACCAGCCAGAAAATCAGAAAAAGGCCTCCCGAAGAAGGAAAAACATAACACTGACAATGCACATATTCAGGTCTGAATTTATTGTGGACATCTTGGGATGGGCTAGGTCGCACTCACTCAACCAGAATTTAGACGACCTTGTTATTAAAGAGACAACACGTTATTAGTAAAACAGTATGGTGTTTGAAGGTGTTAAAAACCGAAATTAATGTCTGATATAGGTGCAATCAACGTTTCACTCTTGTCAACAAAATTAGCTTGTCATGGCAACACGTCAGAGTATGAAGCCGCGATACATTACGGCTTACGACGGCGTCCATTTGTATTCTATGACGGCACCTATAGTCGAGAATGTTGCTCTCCTGTATGGGTGAATCTCTCAGACAGAATAATAACAATAACGTTACGTTAATGAAAATTCTAGTGTAGAAAGTAAAAATACGTTTACGATATTTTCATTCCAAATTGAGAGTGTAGTTACGCACTTGAGACAATAAGTTTGATTTAAATAAGTCTGTAAGTTACTTAAAGGGGGGGGGGGGACGCACGGCATGCCAATATTACAAAAAAAAAAATAAAAGGTCGCATATTGATAACTCTTTGTTGATTACATATTTAATAATGCAACCACAATATCTGTGAATGCAACGCATAGTTTAAACAACGAAAGGTTATTTTGCTAAGATTAAAATGTTTCTAAGTTTGATCAGTTTAGAAGCTTATTTCTTTTAAAAATTTGCTCACCTGTATAACATAAAATAACATACATTATGTTTTCAAAACTTTTTGATCTATGTTTAGTCATAATTCTTAAACGAGGAGTTAGTCTTTATAAAAAATAAATAAGTGTTTGGCTTCACTACAGGTTTCTTAACAGTGGACTCTTTTGACTCGTTTTGGTAGCGAGGTAGATACTTACGAAAACGGATGAATGACGGTAGCTTGACGACAGGCTATTTCCTACTTCACAATGTGACGTAATAAAAAAAACTGCGTTCAAAAATTGCTTGCAGTTTTTGGTCGCTTGCCTCTAGAGTATAAGAGTATCATGAGCATGACGTGTACCCGTGTACCGTAGGCCGTGGAACACCCGTCAGCATTCGCGACGAAATGCCTGCGCCGAGTTTAGGCCACTGTCCACTATTAAGACGCAGTGGTCGTTTTATGTGGTATTATGATGGTGGTGATGATGACCAAAACACAGACAGAAAACACACACATATAATGTCGTTTGGCTCCGCGCATATTAAAATCAAATTTGAGCAATCAACGCGAACACCTGTTAAAGATGCAATAAACTGTAAAATTCCAAACATATAATTACTGTATTTAGGAAGTTGAATCTACAACGTATCGAACATAAATTAATTTAAATAATTACTGATTTTCCTTGACATTTGCTCTCAAATATAAGTGAAGACGCGCTTTTTTTTAAACAAATCTAATAATGATTGCTTTTGTCAAAACAAATCATCAAAGGAGCCGGAAATATTATGGTGCGTGTTCTTTTAATCGATGCAATATATTTGAATCGATAAATACAGGTCATTCGATTTATAAATCAAGTTCGAAATCGATTTCAACAAGTGGCTATTAATTAGGTTGTAGTTAGATTGGAAATTAGATAGAGTAACCGCTGGGCGGTGATAGCGCCTGATATATGGATTCCACTCCAGAATATATTAATTTATGTGTAAAACTTATTGCGTATTGCAATCGTACTTACAAAGCGGAGGTGTTAAAAAGTGAAACTTGATGCCACTTGATAATATTTCAACCATGTTTATTATGTATGTGGGAAAATTGTTAGAGTATTTTTATTACCTCTCGTAGCACTTAAGTAGTCAATGCGCACATTTTTTCTTTAGTATAGGTAGTTTGTTAGCATTGATAAATCGATAGGTCAATCGATGCGCGGTGCGTGTGCTGTTTGAGTAGCGACACACCAGTGGATCTTTCCGACGCGGAGAGTTCCGTTGGTGACGCTCGCAACTTTTTTTAGATTACAACGACACATCTGTCGGAATTTCCGCTAGTATCATACTTAACCGATTTATTGGTCCCGGAACTTTCCGCGTAGCTATTTGAATGTGTCGCTGCACTTAAACCAAACGCTTGCCCATGTTTGAACCCATTTACACTTTGATTTATAACCTTAGGTACTGTCATAAAAAAGCCCAATTTTTTTTGTCACTACTACAAAACATATAATAAACAAACTGAAGAACAACTTTTCCTAAGGAACACAGGTCGAAAAACGAAAAACCAAATTTGACCTCCCATACAAAATGCGTGCTACGAGTATCAGCTGATGCAGTTAATATGGAAGGTCAAAAATTTATATTCGTTTTTTGACCTATGTTTTTTGGGGAAAGTTGTTCAGTTTAATGGACAGATACACACATATCCTTCAGTATTATCACAAGTTTGTATATCACAGTTTAACGGGTTCTTACCACGATATAGGGTTTAAGTAAGACTCTTATGTTTGAATCGATCATTAGACACACTGTCGCGTCCACATCTTGGTCGGCGAAGAGGTAGGACTGCCAAATGCCGTCTCTTTATTTATCTACATGAAATTTTATGGAGACACTGTTTTTATAGTATATATATTTTATATAAAATGGTACTTAGAACACTCTCTACTGACAATAAGCTTGAACTATACCACTTAAAATAGTGATTCAAAATTGCTAACTCAAATCAATCATTAATTTTCCTTGAATTGGCTGTCAATGTTCGACAAATAAAAATTGTATCTTTACGCTAATGAAATATTATAGGTATCTTCATCTTTACATTGAAAGATTTTATCAATAATTATTATAACAACATGTGGATTGAGTCATCAATATTAATTACAGAGGGTGAGCCTTGTATGTGTATATTTTGAAATATAAATTTCCAGTCAAACTAAAGGTCAAATACTTAGAGTTGTTGTTCCGAGTCAAATAGTAAGTGATTTGTATTTAAAATGGAGGAACGACTTGCTTATTTTTTTGATGATGTTTGTCACTGGATCATCAGCACTACATCAGCCGACCAAGAGCGCTATTACGGTAGCGGGAACATGTCTGTCATATGCGAACCATTTCAATTCCCGCCCGAAGCCCGGAAGAGAATAGCCCTACGCAGCATTCCTCTCTACCAAAGTCAAAAATGTCAGTACAATTTGCGTACTCTCTTCTGGATTTTACGCGGGAGTTCCTGTTGCAAAGAAAATGGTTTGCGTAATATGGTAGACACGTTCCAGCTAGTGTAATAGCCCCCAGAAGGTTTTGAAGCTACTAAAGGTCCTCTGTCTCTACAAAGTATGTTTGATCTATTTTTTATAAGGTAGGCTGTTCTGCTGTCGGCCCCCGGGCTGTACGGTCAACCCCTCGTCGGGAGAAACTTTTTCAACTCTATTACCACGCCATAAGGTCCAAAAGTGTTTCTACTGACGTGCTGTTGAGTGTACGGATGGGCTGATGCATCGCAGGCGTCATATTGCGTGTTGATACGCAATACACGTGATCTGGCGCACACGCCATACATGTAGAATTGTATTTTGGTACGAGTACGTTAGCGACATCACACAAGACAAATGTGATATCTCTAAATGTTCATATATTTTCTATGAAAACCAATGTCTTCTGACAAACGTAACATCACGCACGTGGCATCACATAAGAATGAACTGCCAGCACCTTAAGAAACTACTGCCCGTTTAGGTTAAACATATATATTTAAATTTGTAGTGGGTCATGTTTTGACATTGGCCCGTTCAGGCCCTAAAGATAACCTATACTATAAGGGAAAACATTGTGGTCAGGATCAGTATGAGCAAAATTTGTTTAGTAGGAAAAACATTTGTAGGAAGTATCAGTATATGAAATATTTACCAAAGGTGAAGCAAATAAAAAATGAAGGTAATTAAATGAATATTGAAAAACTTTATTGAACCAAATAGGAATTGCTATATTGTGTACAATAAAATTAGCGATCTTGGTCTAAAAGATTACAGTTCGTAATTGCTGATTTATAAAATATAATCGCCTCCACTTTATGCGTATTTCTGGGGTTTCATTATTTTTAATATATCTAAGAATATGCTTCTAACTCTAATTAAATTTTTATTCTGCTATTCACAATTGTAAACTTGACATTCTGTTTGGAGACGCCGGTAATTTTTTTAATTTCCGGAAAGTTTGAATCACTGAAAGTTGTTCAGTTTTATTGACCGATCATATCACTTCAGTTTTCGGAAAGCTGTTCCTGACACCCTGTATTTTATGGAAAAACGAAACAGATATTCCACATTCTTTTAATAACATTTCATAAATGTAACATGTTACGCTCACATACCAAACGTAATAAATGGCACGCATCAGGAAAACAAATCATGTTGAATTAATTAAATTTTAACATAAAAGTTAATCCTTTTTTAAGGGTTCCGAACCAAAATGGTAGTAACAGAACCCTTATGGTGGTGCGACTTCGTCTGTCTGTCTGTCACACATCGACTTGAAAGTAAAGGAGAAAATATTCCATTGTAAATGGGGCCCTAATAAGAGTTATAGTTTAAGGTCAAGGGTGAGCCCATTGATAGAAAGAGAAGCCCTATATGTACCATAAACTTCAATACCGTAATGCACGACGATACTAGTTTATGAAAAATATGATGACGAGTCAAGATGAAGCGGTCGTAACCATGAGTGACGGTGTGTAACCACTTTAGCCGGTATTATTCTAACCAATAAGATTGCTCCATTTGACAGCGCATTTAACAAGCTAGGAAAGTGGAAGAATCCTATTGGTTGGATTTTTTCTAGCTCACAGGCTAGCTACCTAGCCCAGCTTTGGTAAAAAGGTATCCTTAGTCACGGCTGCTTATTTTAAATGTCTTCCTTACGCCATGGGAATTTAGGCTATCTGGTGGCTTCGTCAGATATCTAAAAACGTCAGATATCTAGAATAGGAATCGTCAGATATCTAAAGACGATTGCTCATTAAGCCTCTGTATAAGCGGTTGTTGCTTGTGTGTATTATTAATGAAGTCATCAGCATACTACTGGTCGGCGTGACCTTTTGTTTCGTAACATTTTTTTATTAAAACAATTGAAAGTGAGAATTGAGTACTTAACTAAGGTCATGTCAAGAGTTTTAATAATCCAACAGTCATATCTACAAATGATTGCGATTGATGTGTGTCTGTTCTTTTCAAGTATATGCGTACAAAATTCCATCTTACAAGCTGTTTTTTTTTAATTCCTTTAATTTAGGGGCCATGATGATCTGTCATCGAATCAGTCATTGTTGAAAAAAATAAATACACTTCATAGAATCTGACCGCTTTAACTGTAATTTTGTTTGTAGCGATATTTGATAGATAGGGTTCCTTACCTCAAAAGGAAAAAAAAACGGAACCCGTAGATGATCACTTTGTTGTCCGTGTGGTCAAGAACTGTTTTCTCACGAAAAGGGAAAAGTCGAAAATCATTAAATGTTGCAAATTTTTCACAGCCTAACATAACCAACTTAAGAGTGAGGTCCCATTTTAAGTACAATCATACTAGAGGAGTCAGGTTTTAATGGCCTATGAATAAATTAGAAGTTTTCACAAAAGGCACAAACTGAGGAACCCTCGGTGCGCTATCCGATTCGTACTTGTCCGGTTTTATTTATTTTTCACCACATTCTTTACAGTTTTGTCAACTGAGCATCAAGACTATGATTAGTGAAAATCGACTCGACAAAATAAAAATCCAAAGTTGCCTCTACAATTTTAATTAGTTTCTGTTTTTGTGGAATCTGAGGTGTTTTAAGTAGTGAAATTAAGTGTACAGAAAGGTATTCGTAGTTGCTATCATATGCCAGACCTGAAATTTTATTTTATTACTTAGTTTTTACAAAAGGTCGATATTTTACATCGGGCGCTTACGTCATTTAGTTATTTTTTTTATTTCTTTTTTATTTATTTGTATGGATAGCCAATATAATACATAATTAGTTTAAATATTTAAAAATATGGGTTACAAGCGAATATGGATCACACTTAAAGGCTACCACATCATATTAGTTTTGGAAACATGCACAGTATATCTGTCGCAATCTTATGCGTTGCGGATGATATCACTATATCCCTTGCTTTCAAGCAAAAAGACTGCGCCCACTGTCAAATAACTATCTTTCCACATAGCGATTTAGTTCAGATTCATTATGAAACGTATATTCTTTACATAATACTTCATATAGATTACTTGTAAAATTCAAATAAAGCAATTCTACTTTTAATAAATAAACAAAAATTATAACACATTTAACTTGTGCGTGTGTCAGTCTGTTAGAGGTAGGCGTAACGCGTAATATTATTGTTTGGCGTAACTTTGTGAGTATATTAGTATTTGATGACCGCTTTTGCAGGTGATTATACGCCAAAATTATTCTACCATTTAAAGTAAAACATATTCCCACCAAAAACATTTTTCTGAACAATGTTTTTTTATATTTGGCCGGGGCAACTGATGTGCGCCCTAACTCCATCCCCAAGAACTAGTCTATTTCCTGTTTTCAGACTTTTCGCTTTATAAACACCCAATTAGATGTGTATGTACCAATCTCCATGCGAAATTTCAACATTATTACTTTGAAAATGACGGCTTCCATATAAACTGTCAACCCCTATTTCGCCCCTTTAGGGGGTGGAAATTTGCTGTTTTTAGAATTTTCGCTTTATAAACTTCCAATCACCTATTTTTTTACCAAATTTCAACATTATTACTATGACGGAAATCCGTCATTTTACATTTAAAATGACGGATTTTCATACGAACTATCAACTAAAATAATTGCCGTTTTCAATTTTTACTTTCGAGCGGAGCGAGAAAGGTATTATATTCGTGAAAAAAAAAGTTTTTCAAACTTTCTCAAAAATGTGTTCTATATCACTTATACATCATAAAAAACAAGTCTCCCAAAAATGTCCGTCCGTCGGTCGGTCGGTCGGTCGGTCGGTCGGTCGGTCCGTCGGTCATTCGGTCCGTCGGTCGTTCGGTCCGTTGGTCGGTCTGTCCGTCACGCTTTGGTCTAGCGGCTAAACGAATGGTCTGATTGACACCATATTTTGAATTTAAGAGTTTTATGCAAATCTATCGAAGGATTCTGAGTGGTTTCCTGCTGGCTCTCATTTTGAGAGTAGCTGTCATACAACGAAAATTAAAAGTTGTAATTTTCGCAAAAACGGCTCATAAACTCTTGATGAAACTTTGCATGACCAAGAATCTCCATGCAAGGTACTGTACAGATCTGAAGTCCCTTCCAATAGGATCCTCAAATCAGATACGTGAAAGTTTTGGCCAAGGTTGATCGTCTAAAATAATACCCTTTAAGAATATTATATTTTTACTGAATCCTACGTCATTCCGTTTTATATCCTTATAATAATATGTAATTTACAGATTCTGCTCGGTGGAGAGTGGCAATAGAAGAATGAAAAAGAAACACACTTATTATTTTAATACTTATATTTGAATATAAACCTAATCTTTACATGTCTAATTTGAGTTATTTATTTTATTTTATATCACTATTTATTTGAATTTAGTCTCATATTGTTTGGTGTAGTTCATCTGAATTCATGTAGTTTCATCAATTTAGGAAAGGTTTCAACTCATTTACAATGCAATATTAGAGCCGATAAGTTTCTGAAAAGAAACCTATGTTAATATAAACGAAGTAATAAAAATAATGTGGGGACAATCCCCAGGTTTGGGGCACCGCCATCGCCCCAAGCAGCTCGTCCTAGGCCTCCTCTACCCTAAGTCCTAGGTCCGAGGCATATCATCACCCAGCTCACGATGACATGACGCTAAGCTACCCTAACAATCCAACTGGATCGTCAGGATTCTGATCATCCTCGCGAAGCTGGATATCCCACCGAAAACTTAAACTACAGTAAAGACTAGGGTTAATGTATGTGGAGTGCGGAACCAACTAACCACAGTACAACCCAGACGGTGATGATGTCTCCCCCCGGTATGTTCATGCCCCGCGTCAAACCCGACTTCCACGTGGCCCACCTTTAAGGGACGATCACTGACTCATCCAGGGTTCACAGGGTATTGACTATTTCTTTTAGTCACCCATACCAGAGCTGGTCACCGAGCCCGCCAGGCACACGAAGCATACGGTCTTCCTTTAGGAAAACAGGGCACTCTCCATCATGAGCTATAAGAGCTCTTCCTGTAATCCCTCCGGGCAGACAATGATCGACATCATCGAATCCCTTAGTTTGTTTTGAAATAAGTTAAACTGAAAATAATTAGCCAGCTCCACACGTCCAAGTGTGAAGTCTGTACTAGATACGGGTATAGTATTATTGCTTGCATGGCCAGCCTAGATCAATAACGGTTTTATAACGAGAGACATAAAGAGTTTGAAGGGCAATCTCCCTCCCCCCAGTCACTGAGTGACTTTATTGCACCAACAAGGTCTCCGTATATCCTTCATAGCTCTCACTTGTGATGCGTAGCTAAATCTCTTTTCCGTTACCAACCCACGCAGGACAAGGATTATGTAGAGTAACCCCAGTCTAAACACTCATTTAAATAAAATGAATTGCATCTAAACTATAAAGGGATTACCCAGCATATTTCGAAGAAGAACATATAAGAAGTAAGTATGACAAAAGATTACTGAAGGTAATCCTTAAATAAAAGTGAAGTATGATGACCAGAACCGAGAAGATACGGGATAGTAGTATCTAAGCTAGGTTGGGCCAAACATTTATGATTTAAGATCTTAAGGGAAAATCAAAAGCATCGAGTATTCAAAACCAAGAACACTGGGAGAATTTAGCGTAAACAACACTAGCTAAAACTCGATGTTCTTTAAAAGAGGACTCAAAAGAAGTATAAAAAATGGGGTTATTGTATATACTTAAATATTCGGAACTTATCTACAATGAAAAGTAACTAAACATTATAATTTCTGTTCCATTATTGTTTTCAAGAAACTATTTAGTAAAGTTAAGGTGGTTTCACACTGAGTCAAAGTATAATTTTAAGTATGATAATTTATGACAAGTTTTATTAAGGGAAAATTAAAACTTAGAATCTTATAAAGTTTAGATTCCTGTATGATTCAATGAAGATTAAATAAATTATTTAACTACTTTAGGATGACACACATAAAGTTCAGAGGTCCCCCAAGGTCAGAGTGTCGTACAGCCGTCGCAGCCTTGCGGGCGAACGTCGTCAACACACTTTACAAGAAGCAACCCACGAACGAACGTAATGTCTCCATCAAGAATATTCTTCCTATTGATTCAGGACAATTCTAATTTATTCCTTATAAACAATTTAATGTCATTAGACTAAACTAGAATGTCCCTTCACATAAGAAGAAAGTTTTATGTTGTCTAACTACTCTACATTTGGTAATCTAACGCTAAGATCAGGAGGTCCTCCCGCGGTATATGCCACTCAAACGACGCATCCAATAATGGGCGAGCGTTGTCAGCACATAACACAAGAAACACTATTTCCAAAATCCAACGTTAAAACACCTTGCTAATATCCTTCCATTTGTATTGGAGTAACTCCAATTCACCCCACACATAGAGAAGAGGGAATTCAGGATGTATCAGCGAAACCTCACACAAATAGAAAGAGAAGAACTTTAGTATCAGACCCTTTTAGGCTTGAGGGCTCCGGCCCAAGAATGATTAAAATAAATAAATCCGAAGGTTGATATTATCAGATAGACTTAGACAGATACTCCAGTGACACGCGACATACATTAGCCACAACCAATATAGTGGACATCGGGGACACATGTCACGAGGGCATCCATCCATGCTTGGTTGAACTAAATAAACCTGAGAGCAGGCATTTCTTAATCTCAAAATCTGGGACTCCTATAGTATGAAAGTAAAAGGAAAGATAAGCACCTCCTATGAGCTTGAGTACTGAGATGTAGTAATGCTCTCAGCATGTTCCAATTTTGGGAAATTGAGGCAAAAGATTCAAAATCACTATCAAAGCAATTTATTATTACTTGAAATATTATTATTTATAATATTCACTCTACTTAAACTTACCCTTTATTTCACAATAAAATATCACAATCTATATCCAAGTTTTAGTTTTCAGATATATTATTTTAAGATTTTGAATTGACGTTCTAATTCTTTTGATCTGACGGAATATTTTTCTTAAATTTTATCATATGAAGACATTAGTATATTAAAAACTGGAATTTTGATTTAGGGCCAAAGATTTTTATATTATTTTCTAAAAAAGGTAATTATTTAATGTATTAATATTTTCTTCCTTTTTGATTTTGGGTTTTGATTTATTTTTTGTTAAAGAGTTAAAAAAAATTATAAAGATTTCAAAATAGCGTCTAGCTTTGAGTAAAACTAAATCAAAAATGATTTATTTGTTGACTATTTGACAATAATGTCAAATAGACAATTCTTCCTAAAAAAGTATAAAAATATACATCGTTTAAAGTCTCCTTGAATTGATGATAATAATATACATCGTCCAAAGCCACCCCTAATCGATGACAATATATATACATCAGAGTCCAGTTTCCATGATTTCACCAAGGACTATTTTAATCAATTTCTCTGTAAAGGAAAGAATTAAACACAATGAAATTTACATTACCTTTACAATCCAAGCAATACCTTTTTTAGCCTTCACGTTTTATCATTTGTGGTTTGCTTTTCCATGTCTATATTGTTCCTTGTAATTCCTGTACCTGTTTAGAATTAGAACATTATCCTGCCTAGCTATACGCGAACAAAGACACTTGTAGAACTAGTTTATACTTAATTATGGGAAAAGAAAATCTTTATTACTATCTACAAATAACGACTCAGATTAGAAACACAGTATGTTATAATTTCCGCAGAGTTATTAATGTTTACAAACGAAAATCATTAAATGGGAATATCAATTTACTTAAAGTATCACACAGTACAAGCCTCTTATGACCTCGCAGGTAGATCTGTAAAGCTGCAAATATTCTCCAATCAACTCTTCCTCTTTTGACATTGAAATCTGATTTTCTCAACGTTATTTAGCTCACATAACCTGGAAGAAACTATAAATTTCATTAAGTCACATTTCACCTTAACTCAAATACACACAACAACTTTGAACCGAAAATAAATAAAAGATGGAAAACCACAAAATTGAATACTTACATAACATTAGTTTCACTCCACTTATTCTTTACACTTTGGAATCAAACCCTGAATGTTAGCGTCTTGAAATTGTACGCAAATAAACCTTCCTATACTATATCCTACACGGAGCAATGCCTATCTATGTCTCAATTGAAGGGATCCGAAATCAAGGATCTCGGTCTCCTCCAAAGATACATCACATCAGCTATTTGATAGCTTCCTCCACGAGCTACAAAAAATATATATAAATGACTTACTGATGTCTGGAATTAAACCTTCCTTTTTTTTTTACCAAGACTATAAGATGGTCCTAAGATTCTTCCAAAAATTTACACAGCAGCAGAACAATTCGTTTCACGATTTTGCTTGTTAGTTTTTTGCCCAGCAGTGGACCTTTGTCTTTCGGGATTTCCTGAAACTGATTTAAACACGTAAAAATTCTATTTTCAGCTCCATTGCCCTCACTATTCAACAAAACCTGATTCTTAGTTTTCTTCTGTTGCTTTCGTTTATCAAAATTTTAGCAACTATTCATTTTTATCAGCAAAAATAGCTTTTTTCTTCATTTTCCTTTTTCGACTCTTTCCCGACCCTGTCTCGACTGTCACTCCTTGTCATATTTTTCTACTCCCCGTTTATCGTTACACTTCTTGACACTTCCTCTAAATAGTATTTTATGCATTTAAAAATTTTTTAGGGTTCCGCAAGTGCACAGCCTCCCCCAAAATTTTATTATTTCGAAAAATCTAAGAAAACCTTTTTTTTTTTTTTCGAGAATTCTAAAATTTTCAATTTTAAATTAATTTTTTTTTTTTATATTATTATTATTATTATTTTATTAAAATAAAACCTCCTATATTGGCCCTTAAATTTTTTTTTTATTCACAAATACGATAAACAAAACAAATAACTAAACTACTAATATTATAAATCATTAAACTAAATTAATTTTTTATTCAAAATTATTAAAATTATTTAACATGTTTATCTAAATTTAGATTTATTTCAGTTCAACCCTGATTATATAACCAAATTAAATTTGTATTAAATTATAAATTATTATAGTTCATTATATTTTTTTAAAACGAAGTCGATTTAATAATGCCAGTCAATTCACTAACAAATTGACTCACTATATACTATAATCAAAATAGTCTTCTAATATTAATTATTAAATTAAAACTAATAAAATTATATTAATTAGGTTGTGACCAGGAATATCTCAATTCCTCTAAAGTTAAAATTTATGATATAGTCCCGTGAAAATCTCAATAGCTAACATCCTAAGTATAATATTTAGCCAAATGGACTGCATTATAAACTCCTTTGACTCTTTGAGTTTCAGGATCAACGAGAATATACACATTAGCATATTTTATTCCTCCAATTCGATATGGTCCATCATATAATAAATCAAATTTCTTAGTTTTATTTCGACTAGAATCCGATTTATTAAGCCTCCTTAATTTTACCAAATCACCAACTTGAAAATCTATCAACTTATGAGTTCTATTGAATCTATCCTGCCGCTTCTGACTCGAAAGTCTAAGGTTTTCTCTAACTTCCTCTCTAATTTGGTCTAACGTTTTATTCGTGAGTGCCCGTGGTAGAAAACAGTCTACTTTAAGTTTCTCTGAATTTCCAAATAATATTTCATTAGGAGAAAATTTCGTACTCTCGTGGAACGTATTATTATACAATTCCTCAATCTCCAACAAGTAATGATCCCATCTAGTATGGTCATCATGACAATAAATTCTAAAGAATTTGTTTAATTCTTTATTCACTCGTTCTGTAGTGTTAGGTCGAGGATTACGAATAGTAGTATACAAAGTCTTAATTCTCAAGGCTCTGAGTCCATTTTTTCCACCTGTGACTAATAAATTGTTTTCCGTTATCTGTCATAACAGCCTTAGGTTGTATTATTTCAGTGAACACTCTCATACAATAAAGCACTGAGTCTGCTGAAGCTCCACGAAGTCCGAAAAGTTTAATAAATTTACTAAAAGAATCCTGTATTACAAAAATGTAAATATAACCAGCCTCAGTTTTAGGTAGTGGTCCGAAGATATCAGCCATTACTAATTCACCCGGGTTTTCAGTTAAAATCGATTTACATTTCCCTACCCCTTTTATATAGTCAGGTCTAGAAAGCTGACAAACATGACACTTCTGAATACAAGACTTCACTGTCTTACCCATATTTATCCAATAACACCTTAATTGTAAATATTTCAAAGTTTTATATGCGCCAAGATGACCCATCTCTATATGTACCTGTTTACAAATCTCTTCTTGTAGTACCTTGGGCATAAACAAAACGTAATCTCCACGTACAGTTTTAAAATAAAGTAGATCATTATTGACAGTACAACGCAAAGTTATACGCGTAAATCTATCTGTTCTTTCGGGAACTCTAGAAACATTTATTCTCTCCTTAATCCCACATATGACGTTATCAAGCCGTTGATATTCCATCATACGTTGTAATTTATTTTTCAAGTCACGGTCAGTAGAAACACCTACATACATAACAGTTGGATACCACACCTTCTCTTCTTGCAAAACTCCCCCTGGCGGATATCTAGATAAAATATCTACCCCAATATTTTCTACACCTTTTACATGTTCGACTTCGAAGTCAAATTGCTCAAGAAATAAAATCCAACGTGTGACTCTACTGTTGTATAATTTCATTTGTTTCATGAAAGTTAATGCCTTATGGTCTGTACGGATAACAAATTTCGCTCCTCTTAAATAAGTCTCAAACTTTTTCACAGAATAATTAATAGCCCACATCTCTTGTTCAGTTACAGTCCATCGTAATTCAGAACCCCGTAGTGCACGACTACAGAATCCCAAAATTTTAACCTCACCATTATTTCCAATCTGAAACAATGATCCGGCTATTCCGATCCCTGAACTGTCGGTCTGTAAATAATATAATTTATCCTGATCTGGATGGCTCAATAGAATCGTTGTAATAAATTCTTCCTTTATATTATTGAAAGCTCGATCTAATTCTTCATCCCAAAACCATGCTTGGCTTTTCTTTAATAACCTAGTTAATGGAGCAGTCAAAATACTATAGTTTTTAATGAAACGTCTATAATAATTACAAAGTCCCAAAAATCCTCTTAACTGTTTTTGTTTCTTTGGAATAGGGAATTCCTTTATAGCTTTTATTTTATCCGGGTTAGGTTTAATTCCCGAAGTTGTAACTATATGCCCTAACATTTTTACTTCACTGCAGAAAAAGTTGCACTTTGCAAAATTACAAGTCATTCCAGCTGATTCTAAACGATCCAAAACTATATCAATATGATCCAAATGGTCTTGCCAAGTCCCACTCGTTAGGATTGCAAGATCATCCAAATAATTGACACAAAACTCTCTAACACCAGGACCCAATATAATGTCCATTGCGCGACAAAAGGACCCTACTGACGTTTTAAGTCCTTGCGGAAGCACGTTGTATACGTAAGATTTTCCATTAACTGTAAATCCAGTATATTTTTTACTGTCCTCAGTTAACGGTATTTGAAAATAAGCGTTATTTAAATCAATCAATGTTATAAATTTTACACCAAGAAAAGCATTAAGTATGTCAATCTGTAAAGGCGGTGCTTCTACTTCTGGAACCATATATTTATTGATTTCCCTAGCATCAAGTAATATTCTAACAGATCCATCGGGTTTTCCAGTGAAAGTTAGAGGACTACAAAAATTTGTAGTTTTCCTCGATATAATCCCTAATTCTTCCATCTCCCTCAACTTTTCTTCTACTTTTGCCCTATGTGCGTATGGTATAGGATAGGTTCGTTGAATCCTTGGAGTACCCTCAATCATTTTAATGTCATGAGTATAACAGTTTGCCCTTCCAAGTTTCTTTGTAAAAACTTGCATATGGGATCTCAAAACATTAAAAATTTGTTCCTTCTCTACATCAGACAAATCCATTCCCAACCGAATACTTTTAAACAAATCTAATAATTGCTTTTCTTCACCGCCTTCTTTTTCGTTTTGTTCCTCTATTCCAGATATTAGATTTATTCGATTCTCTTCTAAAAACCCACTAGAAAGATTTCGAAACGGAATAGTAATTTCTCCTTGTCCAACGATACCCAATTCTAATGTTTGTGGTTCTTTTAAATGCAAAACAGCGTTGTGCGCAACTAACCAATCTACCCCAAGGATAGCAGAACAAGTTAATTTAGCAATCACTAAAAATCCCGTATCAATATCAACTGAACCACACGTCAACGGTATAGAGACTAGTTTTTTTATTTGGAGACTCTTTTGTCCAACGGCTCCCCTCACACATATTGGTCTAACTGGTAACGCAGGGAATTCTAACTTTAATTCTCCTTGTAAACACTCTAAGAATTCTTCCGAAATACAAGTTACTTCACTTCCAGTGTCTACCAAGAGAACTATAGATTGCCCCAAAATTTGTAACTCTATTTCTGATTTAAATTTGGGCCCCTCATTCTCAAAGCAAACCTCTTCATCATATAAAGAGTTACCTTCATATTCTCTAATGAACTGATTATACATTGGTTGATTTTGTTTAATCACGGAAACGTCAAAACTTTAATTAAATCTACGACTGTTTGTTTATTATTATATTCTTCTGAAGAATATCCTAAACCTTCTCTATCACAATTCGTTCTAGTATTATTCGGGGAAACAGGATATAAGATCCCTTCTTGGTCACAACCCAATCCTACCCCTGGCTTCCAACCTTGTTTTATTAAATATTTTACAGGAAAAAGATAATTTAGTTTTTTGTTAATTGCGGCCACCTCCTGCTTATTGGAAATGGCCCCAACTAGTTTAAATCTTCTTCTTGAATTATTTCATTAGTGATCCTTCCCCTTGAAGTCTCCCCCTCGATGTGAGCCACCACTTTTGGTTTTTTATAAAATGGTTTGTCTTTATTCGAAACGAATGGACTTTGACGCTTTGTTCCCCTATCAGCTCCAGTAGAGGAGTCAAAGGAAGAAGATCCACATTGTTTATTCACGTCATCCAATTCACGAAGAAACTCTGTTGCCTCAATCAAAGTATTTCCTTTCTTCATCCGCCAAGCATATTGTACATCCTTCGGAAAGTGTCTCATCAAATCCTCCACTATTTGCCATTCAGGAATTGGTCTAGACATCATCTTTGCTTGCCCTGCTAAACTAACGAAATGTTCTAGCATTGTTCCATTTTCCTTAGACCAAGTGCCATTTACAATCATTCTTCTCAAGGTGTTTTGTTCGGCTTCTCCCCAATAAGCATCCAAAAAATCTCTTTTGAAATCCGACTGTGTAAACCATCTCTGTCTATAAATTCTGGCCCATTTACGAACATCACCTTCTAAACAACTGATTATAGTTTCAATTGTAGCATCTTCATTAGGCATCCTCCGTAAATAATTCTGAAGATCCTCCAAAAACGACACTGGATCAAATCTTCCAGGAAAACGTGGTTTTTCGACTCTTGTATCAATCACCGGGCATATATTAATCGGTGCTTCATGCCTTTCAGACGAAGCTGATGCAGCGTTAGTTTCCCGAGCTTGCGACAGCTGATTCTCTAAGTTCGACACCTTCTGTGTCAGAATTCCCATGTTTCTTCGAAGTTGGCGAAACATAGTGGAGTTGCGTAAAGAAGGTCGTGGACGTTCTTCTTGCTGACCTGTCCTTTCTAATTCATCTTGTCCCTGAGATGATCTAAGATTATAACGAGGAGGCATTTTTTTCTTTTCTTTGGATACTGAAAGTTTATTACAAATTATAGGTTGGAATTTTGTTTAAATTAAAGAATAGAAAGCTTATCTAATATTCTTTCCTTAACTTCCCAAAACTGTTGCTTTATGGAGCTAATATTTTGATCTCCATCGATAATCTCTATCCTGTCAAAATCTTCCTTTATATTAGGGTTCAATAACCATTCCTCATGAATGTTGTGAATCCTCTCTATATAATCTAACGTTATCCCTGTCTCTTCAGGTCGACCACGACTTAGGGCTCTCTGATAAGAAACCATAGGGGAAGTCCTAAGATAAACCACTAAATTAATTCGAGTAACCAATTGTTCTTTGAAATAAGAATAGGTTTCATCTAAAACTGCAAACTCAGCCGGGTGCAACAATTCACTCTCTTGCAATTCCCTAATAAAACAGTTTTTGGCTGAATAGATGGAACGTTCCATAACTTTAATCTTAGCGCTAGATTCTTTCGTATGATTCTCTAACATTGTTAGAAGAACATAATTTTGAAAACAGAAACCCCACTTCTTAGGATTTTCCTTAAATAACTGGAAGAGATTGACGCCAGATAAATTAGTCCATTTATCAATTGGTTCTGGTATTATCTCAAAATCAGAGTTGCCTCCCAAAGCTGCCAACAAAGTAGACTTCCCTGACCCTATGTTTCCTTCTATTGAGACTGTAAAATTTCCCATCTTTATTCTGAAACAAGGAATGCATCATATTTTCTATGGTTTCCAAAACAAATAACCCTAAGCTAAAACCAATTCTAACGTCCCGCTTAACAACTTTAACTTAGATAAACTTTACTCTCAAGTTTCTTCAGTTCAAAACTCGAAATTAGTGTATTTTTCATTTTGTTTCTTTTTTCACTCTTCAATACCTCTCTCGCTTGAAACCAGCATATCCTGGTCACGGCACCAGCTGTACAGATCTGAAGTCCCTTCCAATAGGATCCTCAAATCAGATACGTGAAAGTTTTGGCCAAGGTTGATCGTCTAAAATAATACCCTTTAAGAATATTATATTTGTACTGAATCCTACGTCATTCCGTTTTATATCCTTATAATAATATGTAATTTACAGATTCTGCTCGGTGGAGAGTGGCAATAGAAGAATGAAAAAGAAACACACTTATTATTTTAATACTTATATTTGAATATAAACCTAATCTTTACATGTCTAATTTGAGTTATTTATTTTATTTTATATCACTATTTATTTGAATTTAGTCTCATATTGTTTGGTGTAGTTCATCTGAATTCATGTAGTTTCATCAATTTAGGAAAGGTTTCAACTCATTTACAATGCAATATTAGAGCCGATAAGTTTCTGAAAAGAAACCTATGTTAATATAAACGAAGTAATAAAAATAATGTGGGGACAATCCCCAGGTTTGGGGCACCGCCATCGCCCCAAGCAGCTCGTCCTAGGCCTCCTCTACCCTAAGTCCTAGGTCCGAGGCATATCATCACCCAGCTCACGATGACATGACGCTAAGCTACCCTAACAATCCAACTGGATCGTCAGGATTCTGATCATCCTCGCGAAGCTGGATATCCCACCGAAAACTTAAACTACAGTAAAGACTAGGGTTAATGTATGTGGAGTGCGGAACCAACTAACCACAGTACAACCCAGACGGTGATGATGTCTCCCCCCGGTATGTTCATGCCCCGCGTCAAACCCGACTTCCACGTGGCCCACCTTTAAGGGACGATCACTGACTCATCCAGGGTTCACAGGGTATTGACTATTTCTTTTAGTCACCCATACCAGAGCTGGTCACCGAGCCCGCCAGGCACACGAAGCATACGGTCTTCCTTTAGGAAAACAGGGCACTCTCCATCATGAGCTATAAGAGCTCTTCCTGTAATCCCTCCGGGCAGACAATGATCGACATCATCGAATCCCTTAGTTTGTTTTGAAATAAGTTAAACTGAAAATAATTAGCCAGCTCCACACGTCCAAGTGTGAAGTCTGTACTAGATACGGGTATAGTATTATTGCTTGCATGGCCAGCCTAGATCAATAACGGTTTTATAACGAGAGACATAAAGAGTTTGAAGGGCAATCTCCCTCCCCCCAGTCACTGAGTGACTTTATTGCACCAACAAGGTCTCCGTATATCCTTCATAGCTCTCACTTGTGATGCGTAGCTAAATCTCTTTTCCGTTACCAACCCACGCAGGACAAGGATTATGTAGAGTAACCCCAGTCTAAACACTCATTTAAATAAAATGAATTGCATCTAAACTATAAAGGGATTACCCAGCATATTTCGAAGAAGAACATATAAGAAGTAAGTATGACAAAAGATTACTGAAGGTAATCCTTAAATAAAAGTGAAGTATGATGACCAGAACCGAGAAGATACGGGATAGTAGTATCTAAGCTAGGTTGGGCCAAACATTTATGATTTAAGATCTTAAGGGAAAATCAAAAGCATCGAGTATTCAAAACCAAGAACACTGGGAGAATTTAGCGTAAACAACACTAGCTAAAACTCGATGTTCTTTAAAAGAGGACTCAAAAGAAGTATAAAAAATGGGGTTATTGTATATACTTAAATATTCGGAACTTATCTACAATGAAAAGTAACTAAACATTATAATTTCTGTTCCATTATTGTTTTCAAGAAACTATTTAGTAAAGTTAAGGTGGTTTCACACTGAGTCAAAGTATAATTTTAAGTATGATAATTTATGACAAGTTTTATTAAGGGAAAATTAAAACTTAGAATCTTATAAAGTTTAGATTCCTGTATGATTCAATGAAGATTAAATAAATTATTTAACTACTTTAGGATGACACACATAAAGTTCAGAGGTCCCCCAAGGTCAGAGTGTCGTACAGCCGTCGCAGCCTTGCGGGCGAACGTCGTCAACACACTTTACAAGAAGCAACCCACGAACGAACGTAATGTCTCCATCAAGAATATTCTTCCTATTGATTCAGGACAATTCTAATTTATTCCTTATAAACAATTTAATGTCATTAGACTAAACTAGAATGTCCCTTCACATAAGAAGAAAGTTTTATGTTGTCTAACTACTCTACATTTGGTAATCTAACGCTAAGATCAGGAGGTCCTCCCGCGGTATATGCCACTCAAACGACGCATCCAATAATGGGCGAGCGTTGTCAGCACATAACACAAGAAACACTATTTCCAAAATCCAACGTTAAAACACCTTGCTAATATCCTTCCATTTGTATTGGAGTAACTCCAATTCACCCCACACATAGAGAAGAGGGAATTCAGGATGTATCAGCGAAACCTCACACAAATAGAAAGAGAAGAACTTTAGTATCAGACCCTTTTAGGCTTGAGGGCTCCGGCCCAAGAATGATTAAAATAAATAAATCCGAAGGTTGATATTATCAGATAGACTTAGACAGATACTCCAGTGACACGCGACATACATTAGCCACAACCAATATAGTGGACATCGGGGACACATGTCACGAGGGCATCCATCCATGCTTGGTTGAACTAAATAAACCTGAGAGCAGGCATTTCTTAATCTCAAAATCTGGGACTCCTATAGTATGAAAGTAAAAGGAAAGATAAGCACCTCCTATGAGCTTGAGTACTGAGATGTAGTAATGCTCTCAGCATGTTCCAATTTTGGGAAATTGAGGCAAAAGATTCAAAATCACTATCAAAGCAATTTATTATTACTTGAAATATTATTATTTATAATATTCACTCTACTTAAACTTACCCTTTATTTCACAATAAAATATCACAATCTATATCCAAGTTTTAGTTTTCAGATATATTATTTTAAGATTTTGAATTGACGTTCTAATTCTTTTGATCTGACGGAATATTTTTCTTAAATTTTATCATATGAAGACATTAGTATATTAAAAACTGGAATTTTGATTTAGGGCCAAAGATTTTTATATTATTTTCTAAAAAAGGTAATTATTTAATGTATTAATATTTTCTTCCTTTTTGATTTTGGGTTTTGATTTATTTTTTGTTAAAGAGTTAAAAAAAATTATAAAGATTTCAAAATAGCGTCTAGCTTTGAGTAAAACTAAATCAAAAATGATTTATTTGTTGACTATTTGACAATAATGTCAAATAGACAATTCTTCCTAAAAAAGTATAAAAATATACATCGTTTAAAGTCTCCTTGAATTGATGATAATAATATACATCGTCCAAAGCCACCCCTAATCGATGACAATATATATACATCAGAGTCCAGTTTCCATGATTTCACCAAGGACTATTTTAATCAATTTCTCTGTAAAGGAAAGAATTAAACACAATGAAATTTACATTACCTTTACAATCCAAGCAATACCTTTTTTAGCCTTCACGTTTTATCATTTGTGGTTTGCTTTTCCATGTCTATATTGTTCCTTGTAATTCCTGTACCTGTTTAGAATTAGAACATTATCCTGCCTAGCTATACGCGAACAAAGACACTTGTAGAACTAGTTTATACTTAATTATGGGAAAAGAAAATCTTTATTACTATCTACAAATAACGACTCAGATTAGAAACACAGTATGTTATAATTTCCGCAGAGTTATTAATGTTTACAAACGAAAATCATTAAATGGGAATATCAATTTACTTAAAGTATCACACAGTACAAGCCTCTTATGACCTCGCAGGTAGATCTGTAAAGCTGCAAATATTCTCCAATCAACTCTTCCTCTTTTGACATTGAAATCTGATTTTCTCAACGTTATTTAGCTCACATAACCTGGAAGAAACTATAAATTTCATTAAGTCACATTTCACCTTAACTCAAATACACACAACAACTTTGAACCGAAAATAAATAAAAGATGGAAAACCACAAAATTGAATACTTACATAACATTAGTTTCACTCCACTTATTCTTTACACTTTGGAATCAAACCCTGAATGTTAGCGTCTTGAAATTGTACGCAAATAAACCTTCCTATACTATATCCTACACGGAGCAATGCCTATCTATGTCTCAATTGAAGGGATCCGAAATCAAGGATCTCGGTCTCCTCCAAAGATACATCACATCAGCTATTTGATAGCTTCCTCCACGAGCTACAAAAAATATATATAAATGACTTACTGATGTCTGGAATTAAACCTTCCTTTTTTTTTTACCAAGACTATAAGATGGTCCTAAGATTCTTCCAAAAATTTACACAGCAGCAGAACAATTCGTTTCACGATTTTGCTTGTTAGTTTTTTGCCCAGCAGTGGACCTTTGTCTTTCGGGATTTCCTGAAACTGATTTAAACACGTAAAAATTCTATTTTCAGCTCCATTGCCCTCACTA
The DNA here is from genome assembly GCA_947532105.1 of Athrips mouffetella. Classification (NCBI taxonomy): domain Eukaryota; kingdom Metazoa; phylum Arthropoda; class Insecta; order Lepidoptera; family Gelechiidae; genus Athrips; species Athrips mouffetella. The sequence continues at coordinate 14,571,610 of OX383956.1, forward strand.
TTCAACAAAACCTGATTCTTAGTTTTCTTCTGTTGCTTTCGTTTATCAAAATTTTAGCAACTATTCATTTTTATCAGCAAAAATAGCTTTTTTCTTCATTTTCCTTTTTCGACTCTTTCCCGACCCTGTCTCGACTGTCACTCCTTGTCATATTTTTCTACTCCCCGTTTATCGTTACACTTCTTGACACTTCCTCTAAATAGTATTTTATGCATTTAAAAATTTTTTAGGGTTCCGCAAGTGCACAGTACCTTTCGCTAGTATCCACTTGTCTTTGGAAGTTCATATAAGGGGTGTTCCCTTATTCATAAAATGTAAAAATGGTATTTACTAAAAATTGGTTTCATTAAGCTTATTTTAATGTTCTATATTTTGGATTCTGAATTGGTTATCTACCTGACTGGATATTCTATTCGAACTTTTTTTGCAAAAATCCAGTATACAGGGTGTACCAAAAACTAAAAGGGCTTGCTCAGTAGACTAAACTGAACAACTTTTCCTAAGAAATATTTGTTGTGAAATTCTATGCAAGTATCTTACGCTAGTATCCATTGATCTGTGAAAATTCATATAAAGGGTGTTCCAGTTCGGCCAAAATTTAAACATGCGATTTTATCAAAATCGTTTACGGTTAGTTTGTCTCAATATTTGAAAATTTGAAATCTGAATTGATCTGTAGAGGTATATTTCATGAGAACATTTTTTGGAAAAACTTATATTTAAGTTTGCATTTCCATACTTTATGTATAGCATTACAAATGTAAGTTTGCAGTTGATACTTTTTACTTGCCTATCGCGAGAAAGTAAGTGCAGTGTTGCTGTACCATTTATTTTCCTTTATAAACTCCCATTTATCTATCCTAATGAAAATTTAAAGTTTCTTAGTCATCTGGAAGTTTTCTATCTTTTTGAAGATCAGTGAGTCATTAAGTGAGTGACAAAATATCGAAATTTTAACCAACGATATTTTAGAAACTAATAAAGGTAGAAACTTGTGACTTGGAATATATGTTAAGTATATGTTTTTGTCAGTGCAGTATAAATATCAATTTATTTCATTGTGCAATAATAAAGATATTACTACGATGGTTTGAAGAATGCGTTGAGTTGCTTCGAGAAAAGGGTGTACGGCCGTGCTGGTTTGCTCAGCTTGATATGCCGTGTGTTTTTCCGGCTAAGCATAGTAACATCACGTGGGTGTCGTAAACGGCGACTAAGGGATATTCAACCTGTAAATGAGCAGCAGAGTCCTTCTGCGTATTGTCCTATCGCCGTTGTCCATTGGTTCTCTGACAAAGCTAACAATCGTGGCTACTATTTTAACAATGATTCAAATCAAAGTTTTTTGGCGTCATTGAAAAAATGCCTTTTACTTACTTTTATTGGATGTTATGACATAAAACTGCGTCTACATCTACATTATTTGTATAGCGCTTGGCAATCCTAGTGAATCGTATAAATTACTAAGAATGAGAGCTATTAACGTAAAACCTTCGATTTCTGCCCAAACTACCACATTCAAGCAATGATAAGTACCTAAAATAATAGTCACAAGTATACAATGCCAACACCGCTTTACATCTTTTCATAGATTCGAATCGGTCATTGTATCGAATCGTAATCGCGTTTTGTAATCGATTGATACAATCGATATGAAAAAAATAATTATTTCCGACCTTACTCAAGGAATTAATTGTTGTTAGAATAGTCAGAGAGTGGTCCTACTGACTATTAATTTAATTAAGATTGTGTGTTGTAAAGTCGTTAGGCGATTACATAAACTGTGGACTACCAAACGGTAAGGCCGTAGTACTGGTAATAAAAATGCTCATTGTATCGAGTAATAAAACAACTGCATTTGCAAACTATGTCTGTACAGAATCTTTTAAGTATATTATCTGTACCTATAACCAATATGCTACGAATTTACGATCACCTAAAAAGTGTAATTTTTAAATAGCGACATATTTGAAACCGTGTTGTAAACCGGGGATTTACCTATACAATTAGTTAAGTTTTTAGAAGAAAAATAATTTGAATCAAAATATTAGAAAACCAAAAAAATTTGTGAGGAGAAAAATCTACACAACATGTGTTATACAAAATGGCCATAATCAGATTTAACTTAATTCTATTTGCATCTTTTTTGTAATTAAGGACATTCGTTTATAACGTACGTCATTAATTTACAGTGACTAACACAATAACGCATTAAAATATACAAAGGCTTTTGATTCCTTCGATTAAGAAGTGCCACAAACGTTGTCAAATGCGGCATCGGTGAACGTGTTTGACTTTTAGCCAAGCAGTATAACCATATATTGCATGTGTAATACCTACTGCTTGCTTAAAACAATATATTTTTTAAATTTATTTCATTTTAAAATCTTAAATTAGACTAAGAACAAGACAGTACTACTTGTAGATAACTACGTTCATAATTATATTATATTGATGATGATAAAGGAAATTTCAAAATGACGAAATCCGAAGAATTAAGGATAAGAAGGATTCAAGTAGATATATCCGTGGCAATCCAACCACTTGACAATGCACATAAATCAACTAGGTATGTACAACGTAGAAAAGATGCATATTACGAAGGATATTGAATCGTAAGACAACCATAATTATAGACAAACAGAGTCGTAAATCTAATCCGCAGTGTAAAGCTTGTGCTTGTGCGAACCACCGAGCTGTGTTGCCTGCCAGCAAAATGAATAATGAAAAATAAGTAGGTATCATAAAAGGCTTAATAATAAAAAATAGTTATTTAAAAATAATCATTAATATTCTCTCTAAAAATACTTAGCAATTAAGAATTAAATACAGCATTTGCAAAGTTAGTTTAGTTGTTGGTTGTTTTGTTCCAATGTGATGGTTGAAAATAATGTTCCAGACAGAATCTATCAAAACTTTCATGAAATATTCTTAATTCAATAATGTAAGGCTGAACCTGATCGTACTAAGAACAGACAGACAGAAGATTTTTTTTTTAATTTTTGTGAAAATGCCCAAATACATAAACTGACTGTGGTTTTTGTGAAAAAACTAACATGTAATCTAGTAGTTCTTCGTTTGGAATTTCTTGAATGATAGGAAGATGTTGATTTTATTCAAGGATATCATCTATGCAAGTGTAAAATATTATATTCTAAGGAAACGTGATTGGGGTTCCAACTTGAAACACCCGTACGCATACAAAGAAATTATTTGTAGTTGGTAATACTACTGGCAGCAAATTGTATGAATAAAAGCTTGCTGGCAAAGAAACCTTGACCTAAAGCTCGTACCGGTAAGAAGGCAACAGAAATACTTACTAGTATTGCAGTCGAGATTGGTTTGGATTGAACACATAGTATAATTATGCTACGACAACTAATAAGCTATAGTAATGATTATGAAATTTTATTATCTTCAGCATAAACTCTTTTAAGTACACAACTTGACATATAATTGTTTGAGGGGAACAAGATCAGTAGCACACAACAACGTTTTGTTATGTATTTTATTTTTTAAACTGAGACTAGTCAGGACTACCAGGGAATGTTTCTTAGAACTCTACCAACGTGCTACAAACTCACTACCAAGTCAATAACATATATTTTTTTCTTTTTCTCTCGTATTTTTACCTTCTCAATATTCGAGCTGAAGGTACACTGCTGAACACATTGTCAACTACAAATATTGTTAATCATATCTAACTTAGCTCAGTCGATTAGTTGAATGCACTGGTCTACACCTGTAATTATCTCAATGTAGGTAACCGTTAACACAAAATAAATAGGTCCAGAAGGTCTACTTCACGAAAAGCGCAAAATTTGGCACACTCTCACAAAAGTACGGATAGGCCGAAGCGGAGGTATCTATTGAGATGACAGTGTGAGTGTAAAAGCGAGCCTTCTGAAACCTATTCATTTTGTGTCAGTGACTAGAGCAATTTTCTGCCTGCTTTAAAATTTAAATGAATGGTAATGTGACACAGCGCCATAGACACTAATTGGATTAACGTACAGACGTGTGTACTTACATAGATTTATATTACGCTTGTATACGTAAGCGGTGCTAAGTTGCTGATAAGTAAAGTGCAAATGTCTATTACATAAGTAACTTTGAATTTAACGTCGATTTGCAAGTATTTTATTGAATTGTAACAACTTCACGCAACATAATTTAGGGGGTTTAGGGGGGTAGGGGTTTATTCCATATAATTCTATAATAATTATCATAAAGATGTATCGTTTTCAAGAATTTGAGTTCCAAAACTCTACGTCTTCGAGCGGAACGAGAAACCGAACAAATGCATGTCGGGGTCGCTCTCCTTTTAGGCTAAGATCCCACGACAAGATTATGCACCTATCTGTTATTTGAACGAAATGTGGTTTATATGGAATGTTATACATGGGGTCATACATCGCCCTAGGGTTGCCTATAAATTTCTTGCCGCAAGTACCTCAAAAACCCATATCAACATTTTGGTTGTATGGGAACAACCCTTTCATTACTTTTGGCAGAGCAATGGATATTGCCGTAAGATACATTGAATAGAGATTCTCGGTCATGCAAAGTTTCATCAAAATCGTTACAGCTGTTTCTTAGATAATTGCAATTAATTTTTTTAATTTTTTCTTGTATGACAGCAACCCTAAAAATGAGCCTAGCGGCTAAACGACAGGTCCGAATCGCACCAAATTTAAAATTAAGGAGTTTTAGTCAAATTTATTACAGTATTTTGAGTAGTTTCTTGCTGGCTCTCATTTGGAGGGTAGCTGTCATACAAAAATAAAATTGCATTTATCTCGGAAACATCTGTAATGATTTTCATGAAACTTTGCATGACCGAGAATCTCCATTCAAGATATCTTACGGCAATATCCATTGCTCTGACAAAATTAATGAAAGGGTTGTTCCCATACAACCAAAATGTTGATATGTGTTTTTGAGGTACTTGCGCCAAGAAATTTATAGTCAACCCTAGGGTGTTGTATGACCCCATGTATAACCTTCCATATAAACCAGATTTCGTTCAAATAACAGATAGGTGCATAATCTTGTCGTGGGATCTTAGCCTATTTATAAATCTGTGTGTCGTGTCGGGCCACGCGCAGTATAGAGTTCCGTAGTTTTTTAGAATTCTCATCGCAAGTATGTCATAAAGTTCATAAAAAACTTTTTACCTCCTAATGCTCAGCGAGGTGATAGCGCCTGATTGCTATTGCAATTTTATTATTTCCAGTTTTTCGGCTATATCTCGTTAACCTGAAAAGCCGTAGCTGTGATACTCGTAGTTTTCGTTTTCATTTCTTCTTAAATACTACTACTGTGAATTTTTTCACATTTGATAAACAGGCGGACATGACGAAACTGTAAGGGTTCCTTGTTTACCACGGAACCCAAAAAATTATGTGTAGGTAAGTTTGTATTTCCTTATTATTTGTATGGAATCACCAACTAAAGTTAGAAGTGGGTACTTATTTACTCTCTACTCTCTGCAACCTCTTTCTTCTAGTAGTTAGAGCGTTCGTCTCTTGATCCAGAGGTTCTAGATTCGATTCCCGGTGGCGACACTTTCAAACAAATATCACTTTGTGTGACTTCCCCAGTGTGGTTAGGACATTGCAGCATGAATCATCTGATTGTCTGAAAATTTAAATGATCCCATGCTTCGGTAAGCACGTTCAGCTATTGGCCCCGGCTACTATCTATGGTAGAAGTCGGCGTTGGTGGCTTGGGCGGCTCAACAACTCTGACACCAGGGTTTGTGAGGTCGGTCATCGACCGTGCAAACCAACATGATATGATGATGATGCCTCTCGCATATCGCGGAAAAGAGTGCAGTGCTGCTGTACCGTTCATTTAGTCTTCGCGTTGTTGTACACTCAACGACAGGTCAAGCTTGACACTCGGGGTGCGACTCTAGCCCATACGTCTATTGAAATAAGAGCGGTACAAAGTCCAAGGTGTCAAGCTTGATGTGCTCTTGACTGTACGATTGGCCAACGCCCACGTCTCTTAAAAATGTGTATGAATATGAGTACATAAGACGTCATTTATCTATACATATAATAAAAGAGTAGAAACCACGTGTCTGTACTTTTGATAAATTTATAAAAAAATTTGTGTGAGCGATAAGAAACGACTAATAAAACTCAAAAATATGTTTTCTGAACTTTTTGTCTGTCTGTCTGTCTGTCTGTATGTTTTCGATAAACTCCGAAACTACTGAACGGATTTTTTCGCGGTTTTTGCAGATAGATTCAGCTTAGCTCTGAGCAACATATAGGCTATGTTTCATTCAAATCGGTTCACTCAATAAGAAGCTACACTAATGTAAAATATCAAATTGCCTGTACGATAATAACTCACAAACCGATTCAAACTAAGTTTTCAATTACGAGTTTGGCTTACTTTTGTGCAACATAAAAGTTTAGTTTCATTGCAAACGGTTCACTCAGAAAGAAGGTACGCTAAGTTTCATGCGGCGGCGCAAATAACTCACAAACTATTGAAAGGATTCAAACGGGGTTTTCAATAAACTGTCAAGCTTACTTCTTTGCAACATATTAGCTTACTTTCATTGAAAACGGCTCACTCAGACAGGTGCGCGAAATTTCCAGCGGAGGCGCCAATATAATATAATATCTCACAAACAACTGAACCGATTAAAACGAGGTTTTCAGTAACGTATTTGGCTTACTCCATGCAACATGTATGCTTAGTTTCATTGCAAACGGTTCACTCAGACATAAAATACACTAAGTTTCAAGCGGCGGCACCAATAACTCACAAACTACTAAACGGATTTAAACGGGGTTTTCAATAACGTGTTTAGCTTAATTCTTTGCAATGTATTAGCTTACTTTCATTAAAAACAGTTCACTCAGTCAGAAAATGCCCGAAGTTTCAATAGGCGGCACCAATAGCTCACAAACTACTGTACCGACTCCAACTGGCATTTCCATGACATGCTTGGATTAGGTACTTCCGTGTAACATAATATAAACTTAGGTTAGTTGAAAACGGTTCACTTAGATAGAAGTTACGCAAAGTTTCAAGCGAAGGCGCGAATAATTCAAAAACTTTTGAGCAGATTCAAACGTGGTTTTCAATAACGCGTTTGGGTTACTCCTGTGCAATATATAAGCTTAGTTTCATCGCGAAAGGTTCACTCTGACAGAAGATACGCAAAGTTTCAAGCTGCAGAACCAAGAACTCACCTACTGAACTGGTTCAAAGTCGAACGAGGTTTTCTATGACGCGTCGGGCTTCTTTCTGTGCAACATATAAGCTTTATTTCATTGCAAACGGTTCACTCAGACAGAAGGTTCGCGAAATTTTAAGCGGCCGCACCAATACCTCACAAACTACTTGAAAGATTTAAACGGGGTTTTCAACAACGTATTTGGGTTGCTTTCTTGCAATATTTGAACTTTTTTTTATTACAATCGGTTCATTCAAACAGATAATAGGCAAGTTCAAAGTTTCAAGCTGTGAAACCGAGCTGAAATCAAAGAAAGCTTATAATTTTGTACGGAAGAAAGCCAAATACGTTGTTGAAAATTCCGTTTGATCCGGTCCAGTTGTTTGTGTAAAAGTCGTGGGTACAGCTAAAGATTGGTAGATTCTAGATTTAGTTTACGAGTATTGTAAAAATAATAACAAAAAAAATCCTGTTTCGGCACGGCGGTGCAACAAATGTAAAAAAAATATGAAAGTTCTAAAGTTTTGAAGATTTGGGAAGTAGGTACTTATAAACGAAATACTTCAAAAAATAAAGAGAGAATTCAATCATTGTTTTTTAGGAATTGTCTTTTAAGGGGAGAGATAAGTTACAAAGATTGTACGGAAGTGAAGTCCAACAGTTTTGTGTGTAGGTACGTGTAGAGTTAAAAGCATGTGAAGCTAGACACGTTGGACTTTGTACCGCTCTTTTTTCAGTAGCCACAGAAGCTAAAGTGACTGAGCCTCAGATTTTGTTAGGCTTTGTTTGGTATAAGAAATAACAAAACCCGTATCATAGTTACTCCGCGTGGAATTCGACTATGATTTTACACTTACGAGGATAGTGGGCGACCTAAAGTCCACACGTAAACAAGAGGTGTTTAATTTACTTACAAAAATCCGTATTATCGGTACTCTGTATACCTAATAATATAAATGTGAGAACTGCACTGTCTGTCTGTTACGCTTTTATGACTAATCCGATAAACCGATTGTGATAAAAACTTGGTACGAAGATAGTTTGAACCTTGGGAAAAGTCATTAGCTACTTTTTCTGAACCCCACGCGGACGGAGTCGCGGGCAACAGCTAGTAATTAACTAAATTCTACAATGAAAAAACTTTTTTACTTACTAAATAAAACAATATGATGTTCCAACTTTTAAGAAAGCCATGACTAGACTAGTCAAAGATATCATCCCTAGTCCATAATTATACGGCAGTGGACACGCGGGAGACTCGGAGTGTGGATCACAAAATTCCTAATCTTTTAAAATCTTCGAAACTATTTTTTTCATTTAGGGAGCTTAAACAAAGCTATTTGATTTATAAATAGCTGGAACTTTTCAAGTATATAAAGATAATAAGAATTCCATTAAAAGTTAAAATTATTCGTAATTTATCGTTCCACTAAAACACTTACTGCAAATTCCTACCCAACAATACGTGCATCATCGAAGTATCGGCACAATGCCTGCACATTACCAATCCAGCATTTACGAGTTAATTAGCCAGAAGAAAGGGCTGCACCATCCCATAGTTCCCAGGGAGTTATGCAAAAATTGTTGAGAAAATACCATACCATACGTTTGTGCGTGTTCGCTAATTCCAGCCCGCTACCAGAGCCGCAATGCCCGTAATTTCACCATTTAACCCGATAACATTGGGAATTGTTAGGATTGACCAAACCACATCATTCTCGTCTCTCTGACTGAAGAGAAATTTTCTTAAAACTGATGTATGTGTGGCGTTATTAAATATACAAAAATATTATGTATTATCGCAGGTGGAGCACTGGCATTACCCGAATTAAAATACAAGTACAATAAAGCCCGGAATTCCTGTTAGTCTCTTTTGTTTTCTTAGTGTTGAACTATATACGAGTATAAGAAGTAAATGTGTTAAACGAAGAATAAATGTATTGGACTGCGTCTATGTTTATTCTATTTTAACTTAATTGACATGATTGTAATGTGTTGTAATGAAATGAAAATAGGTAATTTTATTGTAATAATTGGTTATTAACTATAAATGTAAAAATTGCATGCTGATAAGGCAAATTACAGTGACACAAAATTACATTTAACATCAATTAACCGTAACTATTATTTCCTTGGCAATACCCGAATTAAAATACAAGTACAATAAAGCCCGGAATTCCTGTTAGTCTCTTTTGTTTTCTTAGTGTTGAACTACATACGAGTATGAGAAGTAAATGTGTTAAACGAAGAATATTTGTATTGGACTGCGTCTATGTTTATTCTATTTTAACTTAATTGACATGATTGTAATGTGTTGTAATGAAATGAAAATAGGTAATTTTATTGTAATAATTGGTTATTAACTATAAATGTAAAAATTGCATGCTGATAAGGCAAATTACAGTGACACAAAATCAATTAACCGTAACTATTATTTCCTTGTCCGTGTGGTACCGGCAAAGAATAGTACCAATACCCGAAGGTGTCATAATAGTACCAAATAGTACCTGAAGGTGACATAAGAGGCAACTAAGGGATCATGAACCGGAAAATGGGCAGCAACATTTGTCTGTGTATCGTCTCATCCCAACTGCGGTCACCAACAACTCTAGTCTCCAGCCGCAACGCTTACAAGTGCGTTGGTAAATCCCCTTTTAGTACCAAGCGTTTTTAGTGAAGGTCTGCGATGAACGTTTAACCGGGCGAAATATTATGATGATGATTCTTTCCTAATCACAATAACAAAAGAACATTGACTGTGGTGAAAACCTAAGTAGATAAGGCATAGCAGTAAGAAAAGAGCGGTTTCTCTGCTTCGTAAGGCATGTTAAGTCGTTCAAACGAGCTTGGTTTCCTGCCAGTAGTCATTAAACTATATCAAATATCTTTATAATAAAATTGTGAGATGGGCTGATTTTCGCAACTAAACGTTAAGCAATGCCCTTAAAACTATTTACTGACTTAAAGAACTTCTGACTCTGACACATGTTAACTATTTAACTAACAATAGACTCCGTGGACTAGTGGGTAGAGTGCTCGGCACCCGATCCGTGGTTCCGGGTTAGTTTCCAGGTAAGGACACAGTTAAACAAAATCCCATTGAGCAACCTATCCAGTTTGGTTAAAACATTAATGAATTAATAATCTGGTTTTCCGAAAAGCAAGATGATTCCGTGCTTCGGAAGGCGCGTTATGTTTTTGGTCCTGACTACTATCTACGGATGCAGTCGTTAATGAGCCATGTCAAAGGCTTTTGGCGGCTCTACAACTCTGACACCAGGATTTGTTAGGTTGGTTATCGACCTTGAAACCCGTATGATATGATGATGATAATGATGATGATGAACACAACCCATTAAAGTCCACTGCTAAACATATAGGTAACATTTTTTCCGCCCCTACTTTTAACTTTATTATTTACAAAAGAAAAAAAAATTAAAACTCAACAAGCAACAGGTATAAAACTCATACTGAAATTAAGTAATTGCGCCCCTATAAATCTTATTTTTCTGTTTATAATAAAAGCGACGTCATAAACCTATTAGGTACATATAACAAGAGATATTTTTTTTATTTCAACAGGCAGAAAAACCCATATTGAAATAATGGTATCAAATTAATTAATTTCGCCCCTACGTATTTAATACATTTGTTTATGATAAACTTACTGTCATTTCAACTTATTTCAAATAAAAAGAGTTCTTTTGAACGCTCAACTGCACTTAATTGTATTTTTCTAACTGCATAAAACTTTGTATTCAAACTGTAAAATTCTATCTCAAAATAATTAATTTACTATCAAAGAAAGCTACATTAGGTTCTTAGATTTAACAGAACTTAACATTTTACACAAAATTTTAGGGTTCCGTCCCTCAACCTTGAAGATAGAAAACCCTTACGACTGTGATTACTTTATGATAGGCCGGTTCACGCGCGTGTCTCGTAATAATATTTTTTTGTTGTACTTTGCATATTAATTTGAAAAGTTGTGGGTTCCTAACCAGTACCTATTTATACAAATCAAAAATCTGAGTTTGAAAACAATAACTAATTCAATTACCGTAATACCCAATGAACCCATTCTCTCTAACTATACTATATCATTCGAATATATTTCTAAAGGTCATAATTAGCTGAAAATTTAAATACATCACCTAATTATTCGGCTTAAAATTCTTTAACACAAAAGTAAACAATCTACAAATGTCCTTTGACGAATAATCGTCAATCAAACTTAATATTAAAATTTTAAATAGTACAGAACACTGTCGGAACACTGTCGGAGCTTGACTTTCACACTTGACCGATTACCTACGTTTTTATGACGTAAGTCCCGGGATTGTCGTACCGAATAACCAAACCCTCTCATCTTACATCATCGCTTGCAAGCTATTAACATCTTAACAAATGGCCACTTTTGTTTGGGTACGACAAAATTTATTACTACAAAAATATTTCTCAAAAATTCTCTGAACTCAAGTGGATTGCCTACCATGGAACTATTGACGCACTTGTGTTATCGACAACTTAGGTACAGTATCAGAAAACTTAAGCCGGAAATAAAATTAAGTTTCGTGAAACGTTTTGTTTTGAAACAGAGGTCTTTGTGTTTGAAGCAGAGGTTCTCAACCTAGGTCTTATAAAATCTCGTTTAAGAAACTAATTGGTTACTGATTAAGTATAAATCTCAAAGCATTTTTTTTTCTCTTGTTTAGTTAATTTTGACCAATTGCTGTTATAAAAGCATTCATTACCGTAAATCAAGTCTAAAATTAAAGTTCACCAAGTTGTAAAAAAAAAAACTGTCATTCATTAAAACTATGCTCATGTGACTAGATTTAAAACTCACATTTTTAGCATTTTTTAGGGTTCCGTACCTCAAAAGAAAAAAAAGGAATCCTTATAGGATCACTTTGTTGTCCGTCTGTCTGTCTGTCTGTCAAGACCCTTTATCTCACGAACGGGTAAAGGTATCAAGTTGAAATTAATACCATATATTAGGATCTATGAACCACACAAGATCTGAAAATTTCAATTTTTTACAACGACGCAATCAAAAGATATGGCATTTTATGTCCTCATCTCCATACATTTATTCAAAAATGCAAAACCTACAGGGTACTTCCCGTTGACCTAAAATTATGAAATTTGGCAAGAAGCTAGGTCTCACAGTACAAATAATGGGAAGAGTCTGAAATCATTAAATATTACAACTTTTCTCACAACTAATGGCAACCAATTGTGGTGAGCTCCCGTTTCAAGAACATTCATATAAGAGAGGGGTCAAGTTGGATGGTCGCTGAGGCGATTTTTGTTTTAGTTCTATTTAAAAACGGGAACACTTACAAACTTGAAAATTAGTGTGTTTATAGTGCATAAGCTATAAAATAACAACAAATAATAAAATTTGGTCAAGCGCGTGTCGGACTAAAAAAATCTAGCACATTAACTTACTGAAATTTCAACTAATACAATTATGTTTATGTTGTGGTACGGAACCCTCAGTGCGCGAGTCCGACTCGCACTTGGCCGGTTTTTTTATATTGCAAGCTCAAATCCCAAGTTTGATGTAAAAGTTATATATTATTTATCACTTTTATTTTTCAAAAATAATGTAAGTTTGAATAACTTAAGTACCGAATAGTCCTTTGTTCTCGTTCTCAGAATACTGCTTAACACACTAGGACGCCCTTATTAACTTCTAGTCCTCAAGTTGAAAACCACTGACTCTTGTGTCGCACAAACATGTGTTACCAAAAAAACTTTACCTACCCGTTGCCAAAAACTTAGATATTAAAAATATGTAATAGAAAGTTAAATTGTGTCATTAAACTGTAGAACCCAACGGTCCTTTTCTTTTTCATTGTTTGACTGATATGACCTGCTTGAAACATTGATGATGAAGTTATGACATTCACTGCTGAACAAAAAACTGAACACGTTTTTTCATTCTTAGATAAAAAAAAATGTAACAAGTGAGCAAGTGTTCTTGTGGGCCACCTGAAGGTAAGTGGTTACCACCGGCCGTAGCGCCCACTGTCCTATTAGTAGCATGAATGACACCAACAAGACAGCAAAACGCGTTGCTCACCCTGAGAACTAAGTTTGTTTGTCTCATGTGCCAGAAATTTCACTAGCTCCCTTGCCCTTCAAACCAAAACACAGTAGTACAAGCACTGCCGCTTTACGGCAGAAAAAATCAGAATGAATATTCATTTGAAGGAAGAGCGGAGCCTCCTGACACAGGCAACCTGATTGCTTAAAAGGAAGTTCCATCGTCGAGTTTTGTACCACATTGTATAAAAATATTAATAAAACATTTTGTATTTTGTATTTTTTGTATTTGTAAAAATGGGAAACCTTTGACATCTAAGTTTTAATAGTTTAAATTCTTTTGAGAATAGTTAACAAACAAATTTAGTACGGTGGATGCTTGTGATGAAAAGTGGTGGTTTGTGCAGGGGAAGTGCCACCCCTTTGATTTTTTCTGCCGTAAAGCGGCAGTGCTTGTACTACTGTGTTTTGGTTTGAAGGGCAAGGGAGCTAGTGAAATTTCTGGCACATGAGACAAACCAACTTAGTTCTCAGGGTGAGCAACGCGTTTTGCTGTCTTTGTTGTAAATTGAATAGTGGTGAAATATTATAGGGTCTTATTTGTTTTAACTTAGTAAGTCTATATCATTTTTTACGTTTATTATTAAATTCCTAAGACAGTGACGAATATTATCGTTACAATGGCCGTGGTAGCATGTGACGTCACATGCCATGTCGATCGATCTCTCTGTCTAATCGGCGCGTAATTAATAGTTTTAAATGCTTATATCAGCCGTATTTCTTAGCCGATATAAATTTTAATTTCACTTTTTGTCATCTCTACTACGGTTTTTCATATTTTGTTAATAAATGCGACTAAAAAAAATTATGTATGTTCCCTATTGTATCCGTGACCCGAAGTTGGGTAGGTCACTGTTTTATCGCTTGCATGTCGATTGCGTGGACAGATCTAAAATGCAAACGCTTAATGTAGCTTGAATACATTCGACAAATACTAAATATTTTGAAGGTGGTATAGGGCTTTTCTGGAAAGTACGTCTGGAGAAGTACCACCCCCTTGCTTTTTTCTGTCGTGAAGCAGCAGTCTTTGCACTGTTGTGTATCGATCTGAAGGGCAAGGGAGCCAGTGAAATTACCGGCACATGAGAGAAACCATCTTAGTTCTCAAAGCGAGAACTAGTGTCTTCTGTCTTACTAGTGTCAAAATATGCCATTAATAAGACAGTGGGTGCTATGGACGGTGTTGACCACTAACCATCAGGTGGCCCACCTGCTCCTTTGCTCACTTATAAACAAAAAAAAATATCGCCTCTGTGGACAGTGAGTCTAAATGGCCAGATCGTTGGCCTTTGTTTATGAGTTGCTTGTTATTATAAGTAGAACTAAGAATTTGGCTTAGATAGTGATCCTATAAGGGTTCCGTTTTTTCCTTTTGAGGTACGGAACCCTAAAACGTAAACTAACACGGATTAAATAGAATTTTAAAAAAACTGCGATGTAAACAAAGGAATATAAGTAAGTAGAAAGTTTTGAATGTTTGTTTGGTATAAACTTATTTTGAATATCCGCGCATTTATTGAGAAAAGTGCTATACCTACAAGCCTTGGTATTGAAGGACTTACGCATATGGGTCTCGGCTTCGCCTCTGCCCACATTATTACGTTCGTCCTTCAATACCTACCTTTTTGTAGCCATGGCAGAAATCTATTTGGGTTTAGCGAGCTTCGAAGATAAGGGGGAATGGTATTTTTTTAATATTGTAAATTTGTATAGAGATGCTGATTTTTTTATCATTTATTTATAATTTCTACCGGCATTTGTGTATGGAAAGAAAGCCATACATTTTATAGAAATATCCCCAAGGCATACAAACTGCATTGTAAAAATGAGGGTTATGAATTTTGCATCAAATTCACAAATTGATCTGCTACTGAATGCGGTGTTCAGTAGCTCAAACGTGACAAGTTTATCGAACCCTGCTTGTAATAAAACAACAATCTATCGGAGGCCCAAAGAGCCATCATTGGGAGGCAAATGCCCCGGCGAAATCATATGCAAACTGCGATTCCCACGATCCTTGGACAACCGAACGTTTATCGAGACGGTCTTCGGATTCTGAGTTTCTGAAATTACTTTATTCCCTAAACAGTACCCAGCTACGTATTTTACTAAAAACAAATATCAATTTGATGGGAGATTTAATTATTAAAGAAGATTGGATTTAATGTGATTTAAATTTTACAAAAAATTCTGAATGCCTGTAAACAAAACATTAAAATGAAGAAGAATAAATAAAGTAATAGTATTATTAGGATATTTAAAATAAGTTTAGAATTATATTTTGAAGGGTTTTCAGAATAAGGCTGTCATGGCTGGAGGGTGCCGTGCAATGTGCAATACGCGCGGGCAGGCGCTTAGGGACCGGACCGTTCCTTAGGAATGAAAACTTCTACGTCACTATTATTATAATAACCATGTATGAATGTCCAACTACTACGTCTAGTAGAAACCTTTTTAATATATTTTATACTTATATGTAACTTTATCACAATAAAGACCGCAAAGCATGTGAAATCGCGCAAATAAGATACGAGTAGTTTCGCTTTATGATATGACACATACGATTGTTGGTAAAAAATGTGAGGGTTCCAGTTTGTGGGTCGATGTGAACCGGGCCCACGCCGCGGTGGCGTTGGCGTGCGGTGCGGGCGTGACACGGCCTGACTCGGCCCGACTCCCTGCAGGCACCATTAGGCCCAATAACCATCAGTCGGTAGCCGGCCCGACTCGCTAATTTTCCTATCAAAACCGAACTCCACTGTTTTTTTACCAGTAGCGTCATCTTCCTAACTGTAGTCGGGATCGTGAGAACATCGATTTCGTAACGTAATTATTGATTTTTGCGCGCTACGTTGCGTCCAAGGCTTCGTTTTTCGATCGCGTGCGTACTCGCCGATGTATTCGTAAAATTCGACCTTGCCGTAATGCGGTAAATTGAGCTTGAAGGAAAGAATCCTAAACGGCTAATTCTAGTGTGTTACTTGGTAAAGGTCAATGGAAGTGATAAAAGCTTTAGCTCAAGGTAATGCAAGTATTTTGATCGAGAGGGTTCATTGAAGCTGTAGTAGTTTGGAAGTACTTATTGGCTAAAAGGTTGACTTATTCGCTTAGTCAATAAGATGCACAGATGTAAACCGCTTTACAGGAAGCAATCTTAATTAGGTGCTGATATCTCATGCTTGTCCCAGTTAACCTGTTGGCTGCGGATTTAACCCGTGGCTGCAAATCGGTCGACTCTGACGGCGCATCCTCCACGCGTGTTAGAGATTCATTTGCCTACGGTTTGTTAGAGCTACATTACTACTCGTAGCAATAATCCGGAGTGCGAAGTGGCACTTGTTTGTGGCAGGGTGGCAGGGACTATGCACCGGCACATGGTTGTGGGCGATCTTTATTCGTTGAAAAGGGAATTTCAATAAATAAATATATTTCAAATTTACATACCTTGTTGAAAGTAGTTGGATTTCCTGACATAGACGCAGACAAGGGCCATGAGTTGGAGCTGGGAGAGTCGCTGGCGGGTGGAGGGGGGGAGTGGCAGTAGGTCTCGAAGGTTGGCGATCTCTGCGTTGATCAAGTCCCGTCGGAGTTTTGAGGCGCCCTTCGTAGATTTCCCTTGGTCGAACCTGGTACGAC
Source organism: Athrips mouffetella (assembly GCA_947532105.1). Lineage (NCBI taxonomy): Eukaryota > Metazoa > Arthropoda > Insecta > Lepidoptera > Gelechiidae > Athrips > Athrips mouffetella. The sequence continues at coordinate 14,588,561 of OX383956.1, forward strand.
AGAAACAATTTAGGCCAATGCTGTCATGTTTTACAAGTCTATTGTACTTCCATAAACCTATGGATCTGTGCGATGGATCAATAAGATTGTATGAAACCTTCAAGCCGCCTCCCTTTCTTCTTGTCTTGCGTCATCTCTAACCTTAATATAAAAATCTTTGTTTGTACTTTAGAGTAATGATCCTGACTAGTTATTCTACAAGACTAAAAAGCTTAAGTATAATCAATTAGATGTCAACATCAATGACATAGAGGTATCATATCGTGATCTGATATTCCAGCGAAACATAAGAAACACATTGTACAAAGCCAACTCTTATAATAAGTAGGTAGGCCTATAGTAGGTTTCTTGCCGTTACTTTTACTCTGCCATAGCCGATACGAAACAAAATAACGTTGTATTCTGCATGTTATGACGTTCGATAGATTTTTTGTAAAGAACCTTATTGCTTTTTTTGCTTTCAGTTTCTTGCTTTCATGAATCAAAAATCTAGTCATGAAAACAAGAAACTTATAAAAACAATTCGGGATGTAAATTAATAGAGTATGGGAAATACTGAATTTCGTTATAATTATCGTGTAGATTGAGTCAAGTTAGGTTAGTTGTCAGCGGCAAGTAAATGTTGTAAAAAACCAAACGGCATATAACACAATACAGGGCTTGACGACCTCTGAGTTAGTAATCGGGATCCTTACTACATACATTCCAAAAGAAAAAATTAAAACAACTTTATCCACTCAGTGCAATAAAAAAATTCCCATATAATTCCAATCCACATAAAACAATCGTTGTTTCCTAGAAGTTGACTCGTACTTTGAGTTAGTTATGTCTATTATTATGTTCATTATTTCAAATCGATCAATAAAATTTTTATTGTATGAGAAATAAACGCAAAATTGTGTTATGTCTGTTGACCTTGGGCGCTGATCGAAATTATTAAATAGAATATTACAGAAGTCATACTAACAAAGGTCAAAAGAGACTGCTACAAGTTAAAATCTTATTTTTAGCGAGAATTATGGTTATCTTTTCTACGTTTACATTGACCGAGTAACATAGTCATAAAGGGCATATTTATATTAATTTGTAGCCGTAATGTAGAATTACATACTTTTATGAGAACTTTATGGCTTGAGAACTTCACCCGAATTTCTGACACAGACAAGTTTTAGCGGTTTGAAATTTGTCATATTGTATGGCTCTTGGCTATGGCTTTGATCGGCTCTCACTCACGTCTTTATTTTTCTATTTCAAGTTATATTAACTCGGTAATACAGACGTAGACTAAAAATTACACTCCTTGATCCCAAACTTCATACCATAAAAGATGCTCTAGGATTGTATCAGTTATGAGTCAGCGGGGAATGCGATTCGATTGCACTAGGGCTTACTCTTTAACATTAAATTTATAATCCAAATATTATTAATTTATATTCCGGCCAGTCTAGGGGCATGTCAGAATAATTTTAAGGCGATTTTGGGATCGTTTAAAGTTGGTTTGAGTCAAGTGCCTATAAAGACTTGCAGATATATCCCAAAACAAAACATTAAGCTATGATGAATGTAAGGCACTATTACAATAGCAAAGCTTGAAGAAACACAGACACAGCACAAACATGTTACTCAATAAATGCACACACACCACACACACGCACACACATGTACATAACACATACATTACACTCGCGTTATAAAATTGCAGAACACCACACACACGAACACACACACACACACACAACACGTCATAAATTACACTCACATTATAACATAATATACAGATTAATTAACTTTTCTTTTCATTTTTATTTTATACTTTTGTACCTTCATTGTAATTTGTTTATTCTATTGCAACTAGTTATGGAAGAGCGGAGCCTCCTGGGACAGGCATATAAAAATGCTTAAAAGAAGATTTCGTCAACTAGTTGTTAAAACAAAAACAAAATTTTAAACCAAATAAAAGTTTTGTATTTTTTTTTTTTGTAATTTCGGTCGATATTTGACTATTTCATCTCAAATTAAAAAAGCGGTCTAGGATTGAAGTAACGATTATTTTTATTTTATGGTCCTCACTTGCGTGTCGTGCAAGTTTTACTTCTATATATATACGAGTATCTATCGTATATACTATTAGTAGCTGGGCGACCGGGCTTCGCTCTATAATAGTCGCCTCAACATTAAAATATCATCGGGTGAGCAAGCTATGCTACCCGCTAACAGATGGCGCTGTTTTTTTTGTCTGAAACGCGGTATTTATAAAAATGCTTAAAAACACAGGGAAAATAAATTTTAAAAATAAAAGACCTAGCAAGATCGATCTTTCGCCCCGGAAAACCCCCGTATGGTAAATTTCATGGAAATCGTTAAAGCCGTTTTCGAGAAACCGATTACAAATATTATTGATCCTTTAATAGTATATGATAAAATCGTATTTGTCTGTACACTATAGTATTTTGGTGCTTCCAAATCACAATTTATTGGACTTATTGTCTGGTTGTTTGTTTATATGTTCGTTCGAGCCTCAAAACTACTGAACCGATTTCAATGACTCTTTTTGTTTTGAAAGCTTAAATTTTAAGGTGATCTGTGACGGCCAGCTTAGACCCGAACGCAACTAGATGGAGCCACTCCTGGGAATATAAGGTTTTCTTTTTGTAATGCAATAAGTACCAACTAAATATTATGTGCAAAAAGTTGATCAGCGTAAATTTCATGGTGCAACTTCAACGCCTAACAACAATTTCGATAATAATATCTCCATATGTCCAATAAAGTCAATTAAGTCATTTCGTGATTTACATGAGTACGATCACTCACACATGCACACGAAGCACAACCGTACAGTTTTGACCGCACGCCCACAATCTTAATATTGAAACAAAAATTGCTAACAAAATAATCACCGAAAAATTTAACTAAAAATAGCAGTATTCGCATTTACTTATATATAAGTACTAGCCCATCGGCACGTTACAATGTCCCCAATTCGTTGGCCCGAAATTTGACGTTCACGACCAACAAATGTCAGTCGTTGTCGATATTGAATGCAAATAAACTTACCAAGAAAATAGAATGTTCTTAGTTGAAGAAACAATATACTCTTGTTATTATTTTTGTTATTTCTTATTATTGTTTTAGACTATAATCCAATTAATGAAACTGAAAAACCAGGCCTAAATCACATATAAACAGTAAATAGTTTGTTTTGTTTTTTCCCGCCATATTATTTCCGTTCCGTGTATTTAGCACCGACCGAAGTACGGCACAACGTAGGTCACGCGATTTTTCACAGATGGCGCTATTTTTAGGGTTCCGTACCTCAAAAGAAAAAAAACGGAACCCTTATAGGATCACTTTGTTGTCCGTCTGTCTGTCTGTCTGTCTGTCTGTCTGTCTGTGAAGACCCTTTATCTCACGAACGGGTAAAGGTATCAGGTTGAAATTAATACCATATATTAGGATCTATGAACCACACAAGATCTGGAAATTTCAATTTTTTACAATGACGCAATTAAAAGATATGGCATTTTATGTCCTCATCTCCATACATTTATTCAAAAATGAAAAACCTACAGGGTACTTCCCGTTGACCTAAAATTATGAAATTTGGCAAGATGCTAGGTCTCACAGTACAAATAATGGGAAAAGTCTGAAATAATTAAATATTACAACTTTTCTCACAACTAATGGTAACCAATTGTGGTGAGCTCCCGTTTCAAGAACATTCATATAAGAGAGGGGTCAAGTTGGATGGTTGCTGAGGCGATTTTTGTTTTAGTTCTATTTAAAAACCGGAACACTTACAAACTTGAAAATTGGTATGTTTATAGGGCATAGGCTATAAAATAACAACAAATAATAAAATTTGGTCAAGCGCGTGTCGGACTCAAAAAATCTAGCACATTAACTTACTGAAATTTCAACTAATACAATTATGTTTATGTGGTGGTACGGAACCCTCAGTGCGCGAGTCCGACTCGCACTTGGCCGGTTTTTTTCTTGTATGGGGAAATTTTGAAAATCAAAATTTTTGACAACCATGTATAGGTGAGTGTAACCACTAAAGGGTTCTTGGTCAGTTCAACGTCGTTTTTGCACAAGACTCTTCACGGGTAGAGCTTGGACAATCAAAATTTTACTTCATAGTACTTGCGGAAGAAGATGCAGGCAAAAGCTCGTAGCTAAATATCCTATCCTATACTATTAAACGAGCAATATTTGTATATATATATTTGTAATCGGTTTCTCGAAAACGGCTCTAACGATTTCAATGAAATTACAGGATTTTTGGGAGCAAAAAATCGATCTAGCTAGGTCTCATGTCTGAGAAAATTCGTTTTCATCGTCTTTTTAATATTTCTTAGCGCATTTTCGTGCGTTCAAGAAAACTTACAGCGCCACCTGTTGTTGAGTAGCATGTCTTGCTCACCCGATGATATTTTAACGAATCATACAGAGCATAGCTCGGTCGTCCAGGTACTATACTATTAAACGAGCAATATTTGTATATATATTTGTGTATACAGCGTGATTTTTCATCCACCAGAACAAAATGAAGGGATGATTCTGCCCATGAAACTGAACAACTTTTCCCAAGGAACATAGGTCGAAATAAGAAAAAGCAAATTTGACCTCCCATACAAAATGCGCTATCAGCTGATGCAGTTTCTACGAGTATGGGAGGTCAAAAATTGATTTTCGTATTTCGACCTAAGTTCCTTGGGAAAAGTTGTTCAGTTTCATGAGCAGAATCATCCCTTAAATTTTTTTTGGTGAATAAAAAATCACGTTTTATATTTGTAATCGGTCTCTCGAAAACGGCTCTAACGATTTTGATGAAAATTACTATACAGGGGTTTTCGGGGGTGAAACATTTATCTAGCTAGGTCTCATGCCTGGGAAAATTCGTTTTCACTCTTGTTGAACTGAAAACACGTCAGATGTCGCGTCAGATCTCGCGTCAGATGTTTAAGTTTTGAATTGTAAACTTCTTTAGCGGCGCGTCAGATCTGACGAAGATTGTCTTCTTATATGTAATACTAGCTGTTACCCGCGGCTTCGCTCGCGTTTTTTTCGTATTTATGTTGTTACCGGTTTTCCGAAGTAATGAGATATTTTCCCGTCATTTCGGGGTAATTTTAAACTAAGGAAAAACGGGACTAACCCTGCCCAAATCAATGAGTACAATTCAAGATCCAGCTGAAGTTACTCCTAAATTACTCAGAACAAAAGAACTTAGCAGCAGTATTATGCCTTAAAGTTGTCACTTAACCTAACAAATGTAGAAAGAGAGATGAGAGACACCTTTATGTAATATTTCAAAACAGAGCCAATTCGCAGAAGTAATTGAGAAAAAACCCTCTCCCTCTCTTTCCCTCTCCCCCTCCCTCTCCCTCACCCTCTCCCTCTCCTTTTCCCTCTCCCTCTCCTTTTCCTTCCATCTCCGTCTCCCTCTTCCTCTCCACCTCCATCTCCCTCTCCCCCTTCCCTCCTTCCCCTTCCCCCTCCCCCTCCTTCTCCCTCTGCCCCCCCTCCCTCTCTCCCTCCCTCTCCCCCTTCCCCTCCTTCTCCCTATCTACCTATCTACCTCTCTACCTCTCCACCTCTCCACCTCTCCACCTCTCCACCTCTCCACCTCTCCACCTCTCTACCTCTACCTCTCCCTATCCCTACCCCTAACGCCAATTTAACCGCTATCCCTAACATAGAGAAACGACACGCATATTTATTTTTAGACATTTCAAACCTATCGCACCCCAACCCCATCCCCAGGGGATGATGGTATTTCACGTCCACCACGTTGGATTTCAAAGTTGTTGTAGCTTTCGTAATCAGCGACCCGATAAACCATACAAACGACACCCATATTGATTTTTAGACATTTCAAACCTATCGCACCCTAACTCCATCCCCAGGGGGATGATGGTATTTCACGTCCACCACGTTGGATTTCAAGATTGTTGTAGTTTTCGTAATCAGCGACCCGATAAACTATACAAACGACACCCATATTCACATTTCAACCCTATCGCACCCCAACCCCATCCCAAGGGAATGATGGTATTTTACGTCCACCACGTTGGATTTCAAAATTGTTGTAGTTTTCGTAATCAGCGACCCGATAAACCATACAAACGATACCCATATTGGTTTTTAGACTTTTTCACCCCATTTCCCTTTTTTAGGGGTTGAATTTGGGGTGGAATTTCAATAACAGTGATGAACGTTGCATAGTATTACATCATTAATGCCTAAATAATAAATTATGTGGATTTACTTTAAAAATAGAGAATTTTCAACTTCATGCCCCTTTTCACCCTTAAGGGTGTCGAATTTTCAAAAACCCTGAGACACGTAAATAATAATTTTTAGTCGTCGGCATGAATACAAATTTTGAAGATCCTAACTTCAAAACTGACGGACTTTCATACAAACTTTCATCCCCTATTTTACCCCCTTAGGGGTGGAATTTTGTAAAACCCTTTCTTAGTGCACCCCTAGGCCTCATAAGGAACCTACATGTCAAATTTGGAATCTCTTGACCCAGCGGTTGGGGCTGTGCGTTTATATGTCAGTCAGTGAGTCAGTCAGTCAGTCAGTCACCATCTTCTTTTATAGGTATTGATAAATTGTCATGTTTGAATAAATTATATAATGATATAAATGAATATTTTATGTACTTTTATCCTGATAAATAAAACAATTCGTGGGAAATTATTCCCTAACGATTCCAAAATATTCAAAAATGCACAACGTTGATGTTTTCACTTATGCCGTTTCACTTCTGCCGGCACTCCCGGAGTGCAACCCGTTCTTTTTTTTACCGATTTCGTTTATTATTTATTACGTTTAAGAAACTTACAGCGCCACCTGTTGTTGAGTAGCATAGCTTGCTCACCTGATTATATTTTAATTATACAGAGCACAGCTCTATCGGTCGCTCAGGTACTCAAACTATTAATTAATTTATCTACCTTGGTCTCGACCTTTTCCCAATTTGTAGGTAGTTGTTTCCATTTCTCTTCATCAGCCGTTATCTCAAAACTACTTTTTACTTCTTTCCACATAACATACATAACATCACGCCTCTGTCCCGTCGGGGTTGGCAGAGACTGCAGCCCTCCACCTGCTACGATCATGACACATTTCCCTCCTCTACTTTCATCAACCCTCTCATACGTGCGCCCTGCCCTTTATTTAGAACATCCTGAAGTTGACCATGGAACGTTCGCCTTGCCTCCGATCGTTTCCATACATTCTCGCCTGGTAGATCTCTTACGTCAATCTTCGTTCATTCATCATCTCAACTGTTACTAGACTTCGTACGCCACAACATTATTTCTACTAATGTTATATTATAAACAAATTTGTACTAAAACTCTATTATTCTCGTCACCGAATATTAATTTCTTGTCTTGTCTCTTGTTTGTTTAATATGTTACAAAAAAAATCTGTCGCTTATATTTTTCTAAACATAAATTAGCACCTTGTGAGATATTAGTTTTGTATGTACATTGTGGGTGTCCAATAAGTTATTAATGATAATTTTATTGAAGCTGCATCACATTAATGTTAACATTTTGTCAAAACACCTGTTATTAATGTAAATACATTAAAATATTCTAGCTTCTTCAGTATAACGCAGTACATTTTCATAAGTGAGAGTTCCTTACTTAAAAAAACCAGCCAAGTGCGAGTCGGACTCGTGCCCTAAGGGTTCCGTACCTATCTACCATATGATATACTAAAAGCTTTTGCTCTTTGATTTTAAAAACTCCACGACCGTCCAACTTGACCCCTCTTTTATAGAAAAGTTCTTGAAACGGGAGCTCACCTTAATTAGTTACTATTAGTTGTGTGGTTTATGGACCTTAATATTCGTTATCAATTTCAACCTGATACCTCTTCTCGTGCGTGAGAAAAAGGGTCTTGACAGACAGACAGACAGACGGACAACAAAGTGATCCTATAAGGGTTCCGTTTTTTATTTTGAGGTACGGAACCCTAAAAACCATAAATTAGTTCCTAAATTTTATTAACCAACAATGAATAAAACTATTTTGAATTTTGTGTTTGACTTTAAAATATGATTTCATCTGTCCAAACTGTATTACGTACATATTAGGACTGATTGTAAACTTTTTCATCTCGATTTCAGGAATCGGTATTTTACTATCCCTCCGCTTTAAGACCCTCAAAGAAGAGGAAGATCGGGATCCGTAAGAAATAGTATTTCCCAAAGTTTTTTATTTGCCTTCGATTTTGCTGACGATATTGTCGTAATGGCTGAGACCCTGGAAGATCTCGGCACGATGCTCAATAACCTCAGTAGAGTTTCACAACAAGTGGGTCTTAAAATGAACATGGATAAGACGAAAATTATGTCTAACGCCCTTGTTGTACCCACTCCACTCAAAGTTGGAGACTCTACGCTCGAAGTTGTCGATGAGTACGTATACCTAGGACAAACAGTCCAGCTGGGTAAATCCAACTTAGAGAAAGAGGTCACTCGTTGAATCCGACTCGGATGGGCAGCGTTCGGGAAGCTCCGCAATATCTTCACGTCCAAAATACCGCAGTGTCTCAAGACGACTTTGTCCAGTGTGTGTTGCCAGTGATGACATATGGCACCGAGACGTGGCCGCTCACGATGGGCCTTATCAGAAAGCTCAAAGTCACCCAAAGGGCCATGGAAAGGGCTATGCTCGGAGTCTCTCTGCGCGATCGAATAAGAAATGAGGAGATCCGCAGAAGAACTAAAGTAACTGACATAGTCCTGAGAATCGCTAAACCGAAGTGGCAGTGGGCAGGGCACATCGCAAGAAGAACCGATGGCCGATGGGGCGTGAGGGTTCTAGAGTAGCGACCACGTACCGGAAGACAAAGCGTTGGCAGGCCCCCCACAAGGTGGTCCGACGATCTGGTCAAGGTCGCGGGAAGCCGCTGGATGCGAGCAGCGCAGGACCGGTCGTCATGGAGATCTTTAGGGGAGGCCTATGTCCAGCAGTGGACGTCTTTCAGCTGATATGATGATGATGATGAAAGTTTTTGAAAGTATGATTAATATAATGTATGTAGGGCGGATTGTTTCTGTAGGATGTGTAATGTGTATGTTTAACTGTGCGTTTAACTGTGTGCAATATTTGTGCTCAGTTCCTATTACTATTGGTATGACTTGGGATTATATATTTCTAGCAGTTTCCCGCGACTTCCGCAATTTGATGTAACTAGGATTTGACGAATGTCGATGATGAGTACAAAGGTGGAATGTCTTATATGTGCCAGTAATTTAAAGGTACGACTGCAAGTCTTCGAACCTAAATGCAGTCATTGTTTCCTTACGGCAGAAATAGGGAGGAGAGTGGTACTTTTCCAGACTAACTTTGAAAAAAGCCCTTTTAACTAATATATTAACGATGTGGCGTAAAAGAAGACGTTGTGACTAAAATCAAGAAAGGGATGCTGAGATGGTTTGATCATGTAGAGAGGATGAATGAACGAAGATTGACGAAAGAGATCTACCAGGCGAGAGTGAATGGAAACGTTGGAAGGGGAAGGCCTAGGCGAACGTACCAGGACCAAATTCAGGACATTCCGAATAAAGGCCAGATTAAAACCGACGAGCATGTATGAAAGGATTGATGAAAGTACAGGAAGCGAGGAAAGTATGTCAAGATCCTAGTAGGTGGAGGACTGTGGTCTCTGCCCACCCCGACGGAAAAGTTAACTAATATAATAACAAAATTTTGTCTTCATTTCCTTAAAGTCACCTTCAATGACCTTTTGAGTATTGAAAACAGTCGTCAGCATGTCATCATGTAGTTGGAACTTATGCTATGCGGTTATTAATAATGTTAATTTGTCTATTCGTCAGCCGCTGCGCCTGCGCGGTGTAACGCTGACAGCTAGGTAAGAGATGACTTTGACGTAATGCTTTTTAACACCAACGATTAAAGGTAAAAGCCTCCAGAAAACGGTCTAGAGCCAATACAAAACCCCAGAGAAAGTGGGTATATATTTACTTCTTATACTTATTTTAATGACTTTGACTAAGTGTGATTAGAATATTCTGCAAGACCGATATTTTCATGATAAGTAAGGATTTTATTTGATTTGGCCTTCGAACAAAGCGGATATTTTTGAGGTTCATCTTACTTGATGTTTGTTTTTTTTTAAATCGCTTAGTGACTTTATTTTAGAAACTTAATGTAAAATTGCTTCTGTTCACATTTAACTACTCAGTGAAAATGGAACTCAGAGAAAATATTATGTGAAGTTGTCAACTTCGTAAGTCTTCGTAAGATTGTGATTTGACGGTGTTAGAACTCTGTTTTATCGACTTGACGTAAACAGTCACACAATATGATAGATAAACATAGAACCGCAGTAACACAAAATTTTTTTTTTCCTTTTATATTTAGCCTGTGCTATCCCACTGCTGGGCAAAGGCCTCCCCTCTACGTTTCCACTCCTCCCTATCGATCGCCATCGTCGGCCACCCCTCTTCGAAAGCAACCAGGTCATCCCTCCATCGCTTTTTTGGCCTTCCTCTGCCCCGGCGTCCGTTGTGTGGCACCCATTCTGTGGCGCGTTTGGCCCACCTATCCGGGTGCATTCGACACACATGGCCTGCCTAATCCCATTTTAATGTGGCAGCCTTTCTATTGGCGTCAGTGACACGGGTTTTGGAGCGTAGAGTGGTGTTCCGGATACGGTCGGTCCTCTTGACACCTAGTATGCTGCGCTCCATTGCCCTTTGGCAAACCGCAAGTCTGGACTTCTGTGCCTCATCAGAGACCATGTTTGGGCACCGTAGGTTAGAACGGGAAAGATACACATGCCGATGATTTTACGTTTTAAGGATAGTGGGAGAGTCCCTTTTAGTAAATCCTTCATGGACCAGTAGCTCCTCCAAGCGTTTTCAATTCGGCGACTGATTTCTTTGTCTTGCCTATTGTGGAAGGAAACTATCTGGCCCAAGTAGATGTATTCTTCAACGTGATGTATCTCTTGCCCGTCTATCACCACCCTACGTTTCGTGCCATTGGTCATGACTTTTGTCTTTGACTTGTTCATGTGAAGTCCAACCTTGCGGCTTGTCACGTCGAGTTCGGTCAGCATGTTTTGTAGTTCATGGGCAGACGAAGCGAAAAACACAATGTCGTCGGCGAAACGAAGGTTCGTAAGCCTGTTTCCGCCGACATCAATGCCCTTACCGCTCCATGAGACTGGTAAGGTTTTGAAAATTTCTTCGAGAGAACTTGTGAATAGTTTTGGGGAAAACGGGTCACCCTGTTTGAAACCCTTACGAATGGGAAATGTGGGTCCAGAGAATTGAAGTTTTATGTTTGCAGTGCTTTCAGCGTATATAATTTTTATTAAATCTATGTAGGTGGTATCTATCTCTTGAGTTGTTAGTGCATTAAGACTGCACTCCGCGCACACTAGCGCCCTCATCAGAATTTAATTAATTTCTTTGAATTGGAGACCAAAATGAAAAATTGAAGAACGGCTTATTGTTTTTTGTCAGGATATCATTATTTTAAACAATAACAATAAGCTTTATGTAATCTTGTTTATTCAAAACCCTTTGAACGGAACGCGGTGGCCACCAATCACCGTTTAAAGGATTTTGAATAAACAAGATAACATAAAGCTAATTGTAATAGTTTTAAATAACGCTATCCTGACAAAGAACAATTAGCCGTTCTTCAATTTTTCATTTTGGTCTCCAATCCAAAGAAATTAATTAAATTCTGATGAGGGCGCTAGTGTGCGCGGAGTGCAGTCTTAAACATCGCGGTATGGTAGAGGCTATCGAAGGCTTTGCTGTAGTCAACAAACGCTAAGTTAAGAATAACACAACATAATACAACAAAATTGTACGAGTCTTTAAAAATCTGACAAAATTAAAAAAGTTTTTAAAAAATCTTGGTGGTTAGTACTTGGTAACCAGAATTTTTTGCTACGAAAAAACCAAAGAATAAAACCTATCGCGTAATGGCTAATTGGAAAACACAAAATCTTAAAAGTCTCTTTCGAAACCTAGCACGTAATTTATCTTATTAATAGCTACATTTTGGGTAATTCTTAGTCTTGCAGGAGCTAATACCAAATCGCTTTACAATAATACGTTTAACGTACGTTTAGTCTGTGGTCGAGCAGCGTGCAGGTTGAACTTACGACCTTTTAACCATAAGCTGTCCATCTAAATGCGCCACGGTCCTTGTTATTTAGCTGATGGGCACTGCTTGCGATATGCCTTGCCCTTTGCCCCAAGGATGCACAGTTAATCTGAGTATGAATGCCCTACCCCGTGATAACGTATCAACATTTCAAACATCAATTATATTGTTAGAGATATTACTGGTAGTACACGATAGATGATTTAATCATAACCTTGTAAGATTAAAATCATCAAGCAGATTAACTTTGTTATTTTAATAGGGTAGATTCCTAGGACAAAAACTAAGGACAATACTGTTTCCATCTAAAAAGAAGCCTATAAATTGCTGAAACACTAACCATTTAAAACAAAGTGATTAATTTCGCCCGTGTGGTGCCGGCAAATAATAGTACCAACCCATCTCTACCCGTGGGTGTCGTAAGAGGCGACAAAGGGTTAATGAACTAGTAGATGGGCAGCAGCATCTTTCTGTGTATCGTATCATCTTATATTTTGCGGTCACCAACAACCGCGGTCCTTGGTGCCAGCCGTAACACTAACAAGCGTGGTGACTATGGTACTTCCCCTTCAGATTGTTCCAGCAAAATCTGGAATTTTTGAGGGAGCTCCCTGTACTGAAGTGGGTGTTTCATGGAATGTTATCTAATGTTATGATGACGATGACACAGAATTAATAATAGTACTACATAACGATGATTAACTTTTGGTCATAAGATTGTAAAAGACAGTCTGACGTCATAACTACGTGATGTCTTACAAAATATTTGGATGATTTTCGTGACATTCGATGAAGAGTATTTGACTAGGTTATAATCTAGCCTATTGTAATAATAAAAGTTGTGTGTAAAAAAAAGGTCGATGGTACTAATACTAGTACCTCATCCAAACTTTTAAAATAAAAAAATCAACGTTTGCAAATAAAAAACAATTTAAATCTGATGTTCTTTTACATGTTGCGGTTTAATGAAATCAATTAAAGTACCTAAATGTTTGCATAAATTTTAAACAACAATGCCATACAGTCTTTTCATAGAATACGAATATCTCTCAAAAGGAGCCGTTATGAACGCGGTGAGAGTTTTTTTGGGACAGTAAAGTTTTCTTAAGTATTATTTTGGACTAATTGTCTGGTCAAATAAGGTGGTTGAATCTCCCACGGCGTAAAAGGAAGAAACGTGTGAGTGGTTGCGAAGCCCCAATCATTGGCACAAAGGCGCGATGTGGCAGCGCGGCCGGCGTTGTTCGCGGTCTCTCATTAGTTAATATAGTAGAGCACGCGATCGATATGCGCCTGCGCTGCACCACATGATTCCACTTTCAAATCTTTTAGTGTATTAATCGTTTCAAAGCCTTATTGTTCTTGATAAGGATGTATTTCGTCATGGATTGTAGATAATAATAACGACGATTATTCTTGCGTGCAATACTTTTGATCAAGATCATAAAAATCATAAATATTTTAATATTTAACGGGTAAACAATGCACGTAAGTAGCAATAGGCGCTTGATCGTTTAAGAATGGAATAAATGGCCGCTGTCTCGTCCGACGCGCGACCCCCCCGACGACGACAACGTCTACGTTCCTCGCGGTGGCCCTGCACTTAGGCGCCAACATTTATTCAATGCCTTTTCCATATTATTTCGGAAAATTCACCTCCTCAATTTATACATTAATAGTACATTAAAATGCAAGTGCGCTATTTTGGATATTACAACCGAGGCTCAGAATTTGCAGCCCGAGCCGCAGGCGAGGGCGTAATGGAGCCGAGGGTGTAATTACCAACGCGCACGAGCTTTTTACGACGTTTTGCAACACATTTGCGAATAAAAACAAATCAAATTGGTTACCTTTAAAATACTAAACTTTGCTAACCTTACGTCCACCGGAACATTTTGTCGGCTGCATATGTTCATGCTTCCCTTTAATTTTACCAAATTTCAAAATTGTATTTCGTGTATGAGTATTTTAGACGGTTCAGGATCAGTTTTTTATACGTAGAAGTCGACACTATTAGAAATAATTACAATAATAAACACGATAAATATTTGTAAAATGGCGCGTATTCTTTCTTTTTCAGCGGTCACAGATTATACCTACGTCGCGTGAGGAGCCCCCAAAACATTACCATGTTATCTTACACCATCAATCTTTTATCAATTATTAGTCAATCTAGTAACCAAGCTATAAAAAAAAAGTTATTGTCACTCGGTACCCAAACATCCTATTCCATTTACCTTGAAATAAATTATCAAAAATTTGAATATCTTGTTACGTAAATGACAAATTTATTGTTAATTAGTTAATTACTATAAATAATTTCATAAAATCTACATTCATTTATGATATTTTCTCGAAGTCAGCTTGAAAATTTTAGTAACATAATAAGCATAAAAACTCCTTGCTCTTGGCCGATTTTAAAAAAAAAAAACAAAAATAAAACACTAGTTAAGTAATATTATGACAAAAACACGCGTGTTTAATGAGCTGGATTATGGACCTTAATACAGTGCAAATAGAGCTGTTTTATGAGCAAATGTGTTGAAAAATTTATTAACACAGCGAAAACTTTAAACACTCATTGTCAGTAAAATACGTGGGACACTCAGAAATATTTGCGACACTAAAAAAAATTGTTCTACAGGTACATATATTTTTATTAAATCTTTTCAAAGTACTCTCCACCAGCCTCTATACAAAGATTCATGCGTCTGAACCAGTTTTCAAAACACTTTTTCCAGTCCGCCGTAGACACCTCGTTTACAGCCTGCTCGAACGCAGCCAGCGCATCTTCCGGCGACGAAAATTGTATCCCCTTGAGCTGATTTTTTATTTTTGGAAATAAAAAGAAGTCACACGGTGCTAGATCAGGGCTGTAAGGAGGGTGACCCAGGAGTTTGACTGGTGTGCTGTCCAGGAAGTCCCTCGTTTTGAGCGCGGTGTGTGCAGGCGCATTGTCGTGGTGGAGCAGTAGTCCGCGGAGCCCTGTGTTTGGTCGCTTGTTGCTCACAACAGAAAAAACTTCTGGTAAACATTTGGTAGTATACCATTCGGCGTTGATGCTTCTTTGATCTCGTAAGGGAATTGAGGCCAAGTGGCCAGTCAAATTAAAAAAGCTGGCGATCAAAATCTTCCCCCCGCTTCGAGATCGCTTCACTTTGGTAGGCGTTGGTTCATTTTGAAACACCCAAACTGTCGACTGGCGCTTGGTTTCTGGATCGTATTGATAAATCCAGGACTCATCACCTGTTACGATGTCGTAAACACGCCGAGACGAGCCTGCTTCAAATTTGTTCAGCATATCACGGCACCATTCCACCCGGGCCTGCTTCTGAGCGTCGGTGAGGTAGTGCGGCACCCAGCGCGATACTATCCTCCTCACGCGAAGATGCCCGTGTAGAATCTCGTGAACGCTTCCCGATCCAATCTTTAATATGTGCTGAATCTCCTGATATGTAATTCGCCTATTATCTTGGATTAAATTTTTCACTGCTAGCACGTTTTCTTCCGTAATAGCCGTCAAAGGGCGACCGCTTCTTTCTTCATCCCCCAAGGTTGGTCGACCGCGCCTAAATTCGTTATACCAACGATACACGGTTGCCTTGGAGGGGCCTTCATCCATAAATGCCATTTGAAGTCTATCGAACGATTCATCCGGTTTCAGGCGACACTTGAAATCGTAAAAAATCATAGCTCTAAAATGTTCCCGGCGCAGATCCATTTTTCAGTAAGACACGATACTTTGAATTGGCTCGCAAAAAATGTGGAGGGAAATTTTGAAAATGGAACACACATATTTTTACTTACAAGTAATCATATTTTCGAAAAAGATTCTGACCGGCCAGTCTCCCATATATAAAAACTATTTTTCGCAATACTTTCTGAGTGGCCTGGTATAAGTGCAAGGAACAAACGTGGAGTGTAAAGTAGAAAGCGACACTGGCGTATATGTAACGTGAGAAACCGATGCATTACCGCCCAGCAGCTGATGCATGCTGATGTACCTACTCTACCTAACAGGGCATCTTCGCCTCACGCCACTTCCACCGAACCGTCGCTAAAATCAAAAGCGTCTAGTCCTATAGTCACTGGCTTCGGTGTAGGTGTTTCTCGTATTCTATGAATTTATTTTATTCTAAATTTCAATCAGAAACTGCAGGTGGTCTACTCCACCTACCAGTACATAGCGAATATTGTATAAAGGGTGTAAGGGACGGCCTTCCGACTACTGAAGGGGCATGATCAGTCAACAACACTGAACAACTATCAGTAAACAAAAAAAAAAAACCGGCCAGGTGCGAGTTGGACTCGCGCACTGAGGGTTCCGTACCACCACATAAACATAATTGTATTAGTTGAAATTTCAGTAAGTTAATGTGCTAGATTTTTTGAGTCCGACACGCGCTTGACCAAATTTTATTATTTGTTATTATTTTATAGCTTATGCACTATAAACATACCTATTTTCAAGTTTGTAAGTGTTCCCGTTTTTAAATAGAACTAAAACAAAAATCGCCTCAGCGACCATCCAGCTTGACCCCTCTCTTATATGAATGTTCTTGAAACGGGAGCTCACCACAATTGGTTACCATTAGTTGTGAGAAAAGTTGTAATATTTAATGATTTCAGACTTTTCCCATTATTTGTACTGTGAGACCTAGCTTCTTGCCAAATTTCATAATTTTAGGTCAACGGGAAGTACCCTGTAGGTTTTGCATTTTTGAATAAATGTATGGAGATGAGGACATAAAATGCCATATCTTTTGATTGCGTCATTGTAAAAAATTGAAATTTTCAGATCTTGTGTGTTTCATGGATCCTAATATATGGTATTAATTTCAACCTGATCCCTTCACCCGTTCGTGAAATAAAGGGTCTTGACAGACAGACAGACAGACAGACGGACAACAAAGTGATCCTATAAGGGTTCCGTTTTTTTTCTTTTGAGGTACGGAACCCTAAAAATTGGCTTCTCCATACAAACTGCCCGATCAAGTTTACAATTTTGTATGGATACGCGGTTTTTTTTCGTTTCCTGAAAGTTTTGTTCACTGAAAGTTGTTCAGTGTCGTTGACTGATCATGCCCCTTCAGTATCCGGAAGGTTGTCCCTAACACCCTGTATGTAGGTACATATCCGTTCTTATTTTAATGTCGTATTTCAAAATGATCTTAAGCAGTTACAGTTTGAACCAATTAAGAAGGAGATGATTTCTACTGGTATCGACAGGCGGCCTGCTGCGTAGCGTGCAACGCTTAGGTATTATTCCATGTGAAAACTCTTCCATTTTCCCACGCTGCGAGCCGTTACAAAGGCAGCCAATAATTTAGACAATTTTCCAATATACAGGTTCAGTGTGGTCCAAGTTACGAGAGGAGATAATGTGCTCTTATAGTATACTCGTTATATGTAAATTTTCACACAGCAGATATAAAGGCAGCTGTATTGCAAATTGTTTATTTTTAACACAACTTTGGTTTTATAATACGTGTATTGTAAAAAGTTGTATCTGATATGGAGTGTAAAGCTTATAAATTAGGGTGGAAAATAAGGACTGTATAGAAACCGCAAGAGCATATCGGCTGGCTTTGGTACACGGGCCCTGCATTACTACGTATGGGGCATTCCTCTATCTTTCTCTCGGCGCTCTATAAATTCTAATACCATGTTTCTAGACCGAAAGCTTTATTACTACTGCATGTTTATGTTATCCTGCCCAGTACATCGACCAAGAGATTTCATAGATTTATTAACTTACATCATATCTTCGTACGTAGGCACGTTAGGTGTTGTAGGTTCTTCATTGATTATGTTTAATTTTAGGGTTCTGTACCTCAAAAGGAAAAAACGGAACCCTTATAGGATCACTTTGTTGTCCGTCTGTCTGTCTGTCTGTCAAGACCCTTTATCTCACGAACGGGTAAAGGTATCAGGTTGAAATTAATACCATATGTTAGGGTCCATGAACCACACAAGATCTGAAAATTTCAATTTTTTACAACTTTGCAATCAAAAGATATGGCTTTTTATGTCCTCATCTCCATACAATTATGCAAAAAAGCAAAACCTACAGGGTACTTCCCGTTGACCTAAAATTATGAAATTTGGCAAGAAGCTAGGTCTCACAGTACAAATAAAGGAAAAAGTCTGAAATCATTAAATATTACAACTTTACTCACAACTTAAGGTAACCAATTGTGGTGAGCTCCCGTTTCAAGAAAATACATATAAGAGAGGGGTCAAGTTGGATGGTCGTGGAGGCGATTTTTGTTTTAGTTCTATTTTTAAAACGGGAACCCTTACAAACTCGAAAATTGCTATGTTTATAGTTCATAAGCTATAAAATAACACCAAATAATAAAATTTGGTCAAGCGCATGTCGGACTCAAAAAATCTAGCACATTAACCTACTGAAATTTCAACTAATACAATTATGATTATGTGGTGGTACGGAACCCTCAGTGTGCGAGTCCGACTTGCACTTGGCCGGTTTTTTTACCAAATACCTGTGGTGATAACAATTTACACGTCTGCACGTCTACCTAGTGTAACTGCAAAGTTACCACCCCTACTCGTAAAATCACTTTCTAACAAGTTACAACTTTACTGCTTAAACACTGTTGTTGCATGAATAATCTGTTAGATACCTACAGACAAAATAGTCTAAATTTCGTGAGATAAGCGGTTGTGCAGTTTATAACGAGTTGATTATGATAGCCCTCGGACGGCGCAGGCGCGGGCGCTGGCGTGGGGCGAGGAAAGTGCGCTAAACTCGGCCCTAAAGGGGCAATTTCGCCTCATATCACACCAAGCTATGTAGACACAAATTTCTAACAATAACAACCTTGCGCTCGTTATGCTAGAATGTGTATGTGAACTTTGACATAAACCTGATTTGAGAAACATTTTATATTTCATTTCAGAAGTTTGCTGTTTCGGTTGGTTGCTTTGATTTAAATATGAGAAACGATTGTTTGTATACCTACTTTACTGCACCCTCAGATCTTGAATATGTCAAAATATCACCCTTAAAATACAATATTACTATCTATCGTAGACAAATATGACAATTTATATTACATATAGACACTCTTCGTCAGATCTGACGCGCCGCCGCTAAAGAAGTTTTCACTTCAAAACTTAAACGTCTGACGCAAGATCTGACGCGAAATCTGACGCGACATCTGACTTGAGTTTAACATTTTTTACCCATCTAAAAAAGTGCCAAGCGCCGCTAAAGAAGTTTTCACTCCAAAAATGTTGAAAGTTTGGTGAAAAACTAACCATCAAACAATTATTCGTACAAATTAGAGTACTGTTAATTAATTAGGTTAAACTTTTGTAACTTTGGCTTAATACGTATGTGTGTAATATACGTACCCATAAAACGTACCTATAAAACCGTCTACTTCAATACCAACGGAACATGCAGCGTATGAGACTAGCTCGCAGAAACGCAGTTCTTAGTAAACGAAAATTCTTAATACTATCTGAAACTTAATTAATAAATTACTTAATTTAAAAAAAACCTCGTTCTTTAGAAAAATGGTCTTGACAGACAGACAGACAAACGGACAACAAAGTGATCCTTTATGGGTTTCGTTTTTTTATTTTGAGGTACGGAACCCTAAAAATAACGGAACCCTTATAGGTACAATTTGTTTTCCGTCTGTCTGTTTGTCAAAACTGTTTTTCTCACGAACGGCTAAGGACATCAACTTGAAAATAAAAACTGCTATTTAGGTCCATAGACCCTTGAAGGTGTGAAAATTTTGAACGTTTCTTCAACAACACAATCATGCGATAAGGCCAGTTTTATCCCCATCTCCACCAACAGGTTACTTCCCGTAGATTCATGAAATTTGGCAGGAAGCTATATAGGGCAAGACCAAAGGAAAAAGTCTAAAATATTTTAACTTTCAAACCAAATAGGTTGGGATCCCGTTTTAATAAAATCCACATTAAAGAGGGGTCAGGTTTGAGTGGACGCGGAGTTTTTTAAAATCAAAGGGCAAAGCCTGTAGTGTCATAATGGTGAACAAGTACGGAACCCTTAGTACTCGTAGTGCGCAAGTCCAACTCGCAAATGGCCGGTTTTTCTTTAGAACCATTTTACGGCTTTAAGGCTACTTGAGTTAGGCAACTCTTAAATTCTCTCGTTTGGAAGTCATTTTGTTGATCTTTCTCTTATCAACACTTCATAGAAATTCTACATGAATATCCTGAATACCTACAAGTGCACCCGACACTTTGGACTTTGTGACATGGTAACAGAGTTGCAAATGATTCCACTGACGAGCGGTTGGCCGTGCCTACTGTGATAGTTGTTGTCGTTGCCTCCTGTGCTCCCTTTGTCCCATGTTTCAGTTGTCGCCGTGCTTAAGCGTGTCGCAATAATTAGCGCATGCAAATGGCCTACTAATGAGTGCACTATTGTGTCCCCAGACTCACAAGAGCACCGACCAATGCCCTCGACGAAGGGCACTCTTCCACTTCAAGTGATCACTGTTTTTTGAAGGAATGAAAACTAGTGAACGGTTTTCATTACGTTAAGGATCAAACGAAACTGCGTGCCTACAACTTTCTAGGCAAGACCTTTACAATATTTATTTATGAAACCAGCGCAACAGAAGTCTCAGCTCGCTCGTATTTGTAGAGTACTTTCAAAGCTTGTCGTTGGCTTGACGTGTGAATTCGAATGTTGCCGTCTAGTTGCCGTCACAAAAACAAACATGCGTCAAGCTTCGAGAAATGACAGGTCAGGGTTAATTGGCTGCTAATAGCTTTAAATACTCGTACCATTGTAGAACGAAATTTCTTAGGGAGTTTATACATTTTTGCGGCAGTGTTAAAATAAGTAACGTTACTTTCGTGTCAGATTTTTTTGATAGGGGTCAAGAGCAAAACCCATACATAATAAATAAAAAATTAAATAAAATAATTTGTTGAACAGGCACAGGTCCCAAAAAAATAAAATCAAATCAGTACAATACAATATTAAATTAAATTAAAATTTTAGTCACGGATTTTGTTTACAAATAAGAAGAAAATTTAGAAAAATTATCACAGATTAGTTGTTATTATTATCACAAATGTTTAAATTAATTAATTATTTATAATATAATAAGGAAGATCGGCTTGGCTTGGGTATTACAGCATGTTTTGGCATCTTACAAATATTATCATTAGTTAGGATGTTACAGAATGATGAACTATGTTGATATACTGTGACAAAAGTTGCTCTTATTATTCCATTTGCGCAGTTCATTATTTTATTACGAAATGAACTCTTAATAAAAAAAACTGGTTACCAAGCTACCTCTATCTGCCATTAGACAAACGAGACGATGAAAATAGCTCACCAAAAATGTCCTCTTCGCTTGTGGCTTAAATAAATTCGAGTAATAAATACTCAGAAACTTAGAGGCAGACAGAGAATTATACTTCTTAGCTGTGCGCTTTGTAAATGTGCGCTATACTGTAGCTTAATAACCTTTGTAGTGTATTGTCATCCTAAAATTCGGCGATCCTCAAACTGACAAAGGTGATCATTAGTCATTTTTAATGGTTTCCTGATCAGATCACATTGTTCACACGGTAATGTTGACTTTCTCTAAGTTTGGTAATGACATTTAACTTAATATTTAAGCACATTGGGACTCGTGGAAACTGGGTGTTTTAAAAAAAATGTCTGATTATTGGTTGGAAAATATTGTAAAGTACGGAGAAGAGAAGCAGGACGGAGTTTTGCGTAAGATATTAGAGCGACAGAGACACGTATCGGTCCGTCCTGCTTTCATTCAAAGCTGTGTCCTGCATGAAAGTACATTTTTAGGGTTCCGTACCTCAAAAGAAAAAAACGGATCCCTTATAGGATCACTTTGTTGTCCGTCTGTCTGTCTGTCTGTCTGTCAAGACCCTTTATCTCACGAACGGGTAGAGGTATCAGGTTGAAATTAATAATATATTAGGATCCATGAACCACACAAGATCTGAAAATTTCAATTTTTTACAACGACGCAATCAAAAGATATGGCATTTTATGTCCTCATCTCCATACATTTATGCAAAAATGCAAAACCTACAGGGTACTTCCCGTTGACCTAAAATTATGAAATTCGGCAAGAAGCTAGGTCTCACAGTACAAATAATGAGAAAAGTCTGAAATCATTAAATATTACAACTTTTCTCACAACTAATGGTAACCAATTGTGGTGAGCTCCCGTTTCAAGAACATTCATATAAGAGAGGGGTCAAGTTGGATGGTCGCTGAGGCGATTTTTGTTTTAGTTCTATTTTAAAAACAGGAACACATGCAAACTTGAAAATTGGTATGTTTATAGTGCATAAGCTATAAAATAACAACAAATAATAAAATATAGTCAAGCGCGTGTTGGACTAAAAAAATCTAGCACATTAACTTTCTGAAATTTCAACTAATACAATTATGATTATGTGGTGGTACGGAACCCTCTTTGAGCGAGTCCGACTCGCACTTGGCCGGTTTTTTTTGTAGACGGCTATAATATCCCGAAAAGAAGTCATTTAAGGAGCCGCCGTCCAATGGCGCGCCCATCAGTAAAAAAAAATTATAACTCGGTAGAAAATGTTTTTTTATCGAAAATCCAGTCAGGCAGATTGAAATTGTTTTGGTTGTTAATGGGATTTTAGTTCCTGTAGTTAATTCGTCCGTGTGGTGCTGGCAAAATTTAGTACCAACCCATCTCTACTCGAGGGTGTCGTAAGAGGCGACTAAGGGCTAATTAATCGGTGGATGGGCAGCAGCATCTTTCTGTGTATCGTACCATCATACTGCGGTCACCAACAACAGCGGTCGCCAGCCGCAACGCTTACAAGCGTGTTGACTATGGTAAATCCCCTCCAAAGTTCCACGCGTTTTTGCTGCAGTGGCCGTTTCATGGGATGTTATGTTAATTTAGAACTTATCAACTCTGTTAGTAATCTTCAATATACATACAGAGAAATACTTGTTTTACGATCTTGTAATTAGATCTTGCAATAAGTAACACGTATTTAAAATCAAAAGCGCGCAGTAAATGGGTTTAGTAAAAGTTTACTTTGTTATTCATTGGGTAAGAAGTAGTAAATTAAAGAACTAGTAAATTCAAGTTGAAACAATCGGCTCATTACTATCAGTTGAGCTGACAAGAGTCTATCGAGCCCTTAATCCACGATTAAAATTACCTGTCAGCTAATGAACATTGTGGCGCCGGCTGCGCTGTATAACTGCCTCTCGGATATATACTGCCAATTGGATTATAATTGTTTTTCACGCTCATTTGATGTAATTGAAATAAATCTTTTGTTTAATATTTATTATTTATTTTATGCTTTATTGATTCCCGAGCACAAACCTGTTTGGTAGGATGTCGTGTTTTGGGAGGGTTGTGTTTATATGAATACACCGGGTTCTTTACTTTAGAGGGAACGGAGGATCGATTTTATTTTTTCCCTTTTAAATCAGCCGTTTCTACGAGCCATTGTAATCACACAATGGCTCGTAGAAACGTTTGGTTTTGATCTGGAGGTCCTGTGTTTGATTCCCGGTGGGACACTGTCAAACAATAATCCCAGCTACTACGGAAGTAAACGTTAATGACCCAGGTCGTCGATCTTATAACCCACTCGGATTGCTGTGTTACATTCATTCAGGCATTTCGCTTCATAATTATGTACCCATTGAGATAGGGTCTCTTCGTCCTTCCCTCCCTGTTCTCATTATTTGGGGTAAGGCTTTACCAAAAACTATGGAACTACCGCACTAAGATTTTAATTTCTTTTGCAAACTTTGTTGTTTGGCGTTTCAAAATGCATAGTTCACTGTTTTATTGTACCAAAATCTATGGAACAATCCAATTCTTACGTATTTTTTTTTGTCGTTTTAAGATGCATAGTTCACTGGGTATGTTGTACAGTTCAATGTACATAATGCATAAATAATACTGAGCAGAAGTTACAAAGTGATTACTGAATTTACTGATAATGTTTTAAGCTTTGCTAAAGCGAGGAGCAGTTAGTATTGTGCTTCGACCTTCGCTCCGTAGATGACGAGGAAGTGTAACCTCCTAATTTAGCTCACCAGCTGGCAAATACTGTGAACCTTTTGTACCAGTTCAGGGTCAATATACATTTAACCATTGTGATAGTCTTACTAGACTTCCTTGTCCTTGCCTTGCCCTAATGCTTCTATTTTTGTAGGAATTATGGAAGTGTTGCCCAGTAGGCAATTATTGAGTCATTCATACACGGTACGGAACCCGTATCCAGGATTTTTCAAAATCATCCTCTACGCGAGTAAATTGAGGTATGAATTTTGGTATAGGTAGAGTAAGTAAGTGTGTCTGTACGGGGAAATAATAGAAAATAAATATTAATTCCTATCACCATATCAGCTGAAATACGTCCACTGCTAGACATAGGCTTCCCCTAAAGATCTAATTAATTAATTAACTCCTATACTACGGGAAAATAACTTCTAAGCGTGCAAAGCCGCAGGGCAGAACGCTAGTGGTACATAAGTACACACCACGTACACACCAACTTGAAAGGATTAAAAACGGCGAAAGAAATTACTAAACTCAAAGATCATCAAAACATTTTGTTTTATAGGTACGTAATTTTTTTATAATAGTAGCTAATGTCAGTAGGTGCAAGATAATCCCCAGCAGACAAAGTCACTGCAACATAATAAAAGATTTTTCTGAAGCCTCTACCATGCTAAAAGAAATACAATTTCTAGCGTAGGATATAATAATTAATCTTGTTGATTTTAATTTAGATTGGTATGTCGCAAAGATATGAATAAAACAAACGGTCAAATTCATAAGCAACTGGAGAAAACTTTTTTAGATTAGGTTTGGTTAAGTTAGGTTAGATTATGTTTGCTTAGGTAAGTTTCTTTGTGTTAGAGAAGATTCGGGGCCGTTTGCACTTAACTTAAGAATCGCCCCTAACTAGTCTAGGACACTCCTAGCAATAGTTTGATGGCCCTTAAGGTGATCTGTGACGGCCAGCTTAGACCCGAACGCAACTAGATGGAGCGACTGCGGCAAATATAAGGTTTTATTTTTTTAATGCAATAAGTACCAACTATGTATGTGCAAAAAGTTGATCAGCGTAAATCTCATGGTGCATCTTCAACGCCTAACAAAAATCGATGAAAAAATATCTCCGTATGTCCAGTAAAGTCAATCACTCTCGTCAGTTCGTGATTTACATGAGTACGATCACTCACACATGCACACGAAGCACAACCGTACAGTTTTGACCGCACGCCCACAATCGTAATATTTAACCAAAAAAAATTGCTAACAAAAACTAGTAATTTCAGTACATTAGCTGTATTTTTGTATTAATCAGCGAAAAATTTAACTAAAAATAGCAGTATTCGTTCGTTTTTGAACAGAATTTTATGTCCCGCGTAAGAATGCAAGTCATTTGAATTTTTGTATGGAAAACGGATCACCTTAAGCAAGAACTTCGGCGATTCCTAAGTTTAGTGCAAACGGCCCTAAGTTTAAGTAGGTTAGAAATAATATAGAATACAATTTTGTCATGTTAAAATTTTTATTGGATTTGACCAAATCTTTTTTTTCATCATACCTATCTTTGCGACAGATAGGTACACAAAAACTAACGGAAATTTATCGAATTGCAAAAAATTCAAAATTTTAGCCACATTTTTGGTCTGATTAAAATTGGGTCGTGCCCAACTCGATCTGTAAAGTTTTGTAAAATAAATAGTTTTTTTCTTTGTATGGAACGGGCTGCGTCGAATGGCACTCCTACAAGGCTCATTGCGTTGCGCTCGTATCTCTTAAGTCTTTTGTGTGAAGCAATTAACGCCTGTCAAATTGCGCGCTCACATTAATATTTGGCTCGAGCAAATTTTATATCCGTCATCTATTAATTTGTTACTCAGTTACTCATGGCTGTAAGTATATCACTTGTAAGTTAATAAAAATACATTTTTAACAATTTGCTCCCACAATATCTGTTCTCATTGGTGTTGAAAAGGCAAAACCCAAATTCAAAAAATATTTTAATGAACGTAACTGCCGGATTGCATGACATTATGAATAAACTGTCCAATATCAGTTGAAAATGTGATAAAAAACTGGCCAAGTGCGTAACGGGCACCGCGCAGTATAAGTAGGCTTCCGTAGCTTTTTTAGGATTTTTTTTAATCGCAAAGCAGGTTTTAATTAAGTATTACATAACGTGCCCTAAATCGAGAAATTATGTTTGCAGACTCACATAATTTTTAAAAGACCTATCTAACGAAACCCCACACAATGGGGTACACAAGAAAATAATTCTCTACCCCACTTTACTTGTGGTCCCCCACAACCCTTAAACATTTTTGTTTCCAGTTTTTATTTTACCACTTTTTCGGCGGGGATGAAATGTACATTAATGGTCTCTGAGCTAAGGCGCGAACAGACAGACAGACGGACATTGACGGACGAACTTGTTGTCTACTAATGCCTAAACTAAACTCCTACTAATGCCTAACCTAAACTTAAAATAACCTAACCTAACCCAACCTAATCTAGAGACAACTATTTCATGGGTTTGACTATCATACTGATACATATTTGATTTATCTATTACATTATCCAACAATCGCGTAGTATTATTCAAAATGACAAAATGATGTGATAAATATCGAGGTATACGTAATAATTAACCACTTTGTATAATTTCACTAGGCATTATTCGTATTGTCTGGTCATTATGAATACAGGGTAATTTTTGGACCCCTAACCAAATTTAAGCATGTTACTCAGAAAACGAATCTGAACAATTTGCCAAAAGGAACATGGGTCGAAAAACAAGAAAAATGTTGGTCCTCCCAAACAAATCTCGGGTAGGGGATAATCAAATTTTTTTCTCGTTTTTCGGCCCATGTTCTTTTTGTGTTCTGAGTAACATACTGAAATTTGGCTAGGGGTCCAAAAATAACCCTGTATTAACCAAATTAATCACTTTGCTCATAACAGAAAACAGCGTATAATACAGGCAACGCACCAGTAAAACATTTACGTGAGTGGTGTTGTGACAGACCATTTTGAAAACATGAATTTCAAAATCGACTTAGAAGGTTAGCCGTAAAAATGTAACAGACAGAGTTAACTAGTCTCTCAATCGTAGTTGAGTTTATTACTGCATTAAGTAGTAAACCCAACAGCAAGTCAGTAGAAACACTTTGGACTTAATGGCATGGTAATAGAGTTGCAAATATTTTCATTAATGTGCAGTTGACCGTACCTACATACGTGTAATGTAAAACCTATTGAGTACTTATTTTAGAGGCTACATGTAACAACTTTTGTTTAACGACTTTGAAACTCATCTGAAATATCGCGAATTAAAAATGTCGTAGAACAAATAAATCTTGTTGCATTTATACTCCTGAATAATGCATGAAAAGTATTTTAGTTAAACGTGTTCATATTAATTATTTATATAAAAAAAACTGTTACAATCAGAAGCGTATCTAGAAATATATCCATGTCCTTTTCGTAACACGTTGTAGGTAAGACGATCGCAGAGCTCGAGTTTAGACGGCCTTCGATAGTACGTGTATTAAATATGATTCAGGGTTTCAGTGCCGCGTACCGGAACCTGATTTAATGTAGTCACTGTTATTGGATCCTGATAATTTATTACGTTTGCCTCGTGGGAACGATGGTTAGAAATGAGGACGCCTATTACACAGTGCCGCAACCGTAGCGGTCTTTAATTAATTGACTGACTTGATTGTAAGCACTACACGTGAAATATTGTTCAAGGTTTTGATATTTTTTAGCTAATTCAATTTCTTTTCCCTGAAACTACTAAGTTCTCTATCTACGTTATACACATCCACTCTATTAGGTACATTTTCGGGCACAAAAGTTCACTCCCTTAAAAAAACCGGTCAAGTGCGAGTCGGACTCGCGCGACGAGGGTTCTGATATACCTATAGTATTTTTGGAAGCAATAAAGTCCATTTTTAGGACCGCAAAACAAAATTTGTTTGTAAAGGTTATTTCCAGATTTAAAAAAAAACTGTGCAATTTAGAAATATCATTTTATTTTGACTGTAATATTTACATAAACTTCTGTCAACTGTAATTAATTCACATTTTGTCTTTCACAAACTTCGGAGATAAGGGGGGGAATGGTATTTTTCATCATAACTTGAAAACTAAGAAACGTAATAAAATACAAAAATATATATTAGAATGTACAAGTAATTCCCTTTCATCTGATACCCCACTTGACCTAGTAGCGATAATTTTAAATTTGGTCCCTTAACATTAATAATCATATTTTTTTCAAAATTATTTCATGTGCAATTAAGTTGGGCAACTATATTCTAAAACTATTCCAAATTTCAAGTCGATAGCATGAGTGGTAGCTGAGATATAGAGGTGTGACAGACAGACAGACAGACAGACGGACAGACAGACAAATTCGCACCATAAGGGTTCCTTTTTTTACCATTTTGGTATCGGAACCCTAAAAAGGCGTACGAGTGACTTCTATTTGATATGAGTAGGTTATTTTTCTTGGTTTGAAAACACTTTGCTTTGTTTAAATTTTGTGAAAAATTGTAAAATATTGTGTCTTTGTTTTGAGTGAAAATTTTTCGCATAAATATAATCCAAATTTACATAACTTGCAATTTTTAGTCTCAGGTAAAATAACACTTGAGAAAAATTATTTTACAACAGCCAAACACCTTTTTTCACACCAAAACGTGGTCAGCTTATTAAATATACTGAGTTAAGATAAGATAAAATTTATTTTGTATCACTTAGGCTAAAACATACAAATTATTACACAATTGGATATGGGTCTCAAACAGCATTGTAATGCCTAAACTACGAGTAAGTAACAATTTTACTTGTAACTTAGGCATTGACAAAGATAGTTAAAAATTTAGGCTTTTAAAATTAAACATATTTATAATCTAATAGCACTAAAATAACTAAATTTAGAAATTAGAATAAGTACTTAATTAGTTTTAAAATTCTACATTATTGGTTACTCAGCAATAAGTTTTCTGTTGTGAAATTTTTGTGTAGCTTGCATTTAGCCGTATTTTCAATACGTTGCTGTGCAGGCAACTTAAAGTTAACCTAGTTAAATAATTTTATTTTTGATGATTGTTTATAATCTATTTTTATGTCATGACCTTCTCCTTATATCCGTATCTTTACGGCGCATTTATCTAGTTTACTGCTAGTTGGACAAATGTATTTTTTTAAATTAAATTCTGTTAAATCTATTGGTGTCATACTTTCTACTCAACAAAACAGATTGTGACACCAATGGATTTAACAGAGTTGTAGTTTGCATAAACTTTGTGCAACTGGCTGGTAGTAGTAGTAGGTAGTAGTTGAGAATGATCACTTTGTAATTTCAATAATGTTACTTCTTACCCGACTACGTCAAAAGTGAGGGTTATGTATGTATGTTGTCTGTTCTCTCATAACTTATAAACTACTTATCAAATGAGGTATCGTTAGAAGCGTCTTGATTATCCGCTGGTTATAGGATAGAAGAAGTTTCGTTGAATTGAATGTGGCGCCCTCTAGGCACAGTAAATTTAGGGCCTATCCGCACAGCGAATTATATCCCGCGCGATTTTTTCTCGCAATTCTGTAACACATTGAATCCTATAGGAGTATCCGCACTGCGGGAAAAAAAATCACGATTTTTTGCTATTGAAATAGCGGAATATAATTCGCGCGAGTAAATATCGCGCGGTGAAAATTCGCGCGAATAAATACCGCGCGAATAAAATTCGCTGTGCGGACAGGCCCTAAAGCAGTATGGAAACTCGGGCCTTTTTTTGAAAAAAGAACTATTCTGCGTCGGAGCATCAGGGTTGTATTGTAACCCAGAATTTTTGAAATAAGAATAGTATGATGAACTCAATTATCGGGTGCTTCTATCAACTTTGTTCCTTTCTGCATGTTTTGTGACCGTAAAACTGAACAACTTTCCGTAAGAAGTCGAAATACGAAATAATATTTTTTTATGTCCTATTGGCAATAGCATTATAGGTAGAAACTTCGTCAGACGATAGCGCGTTTTGTATGGGGGGGGGGCAATTTTTTTCGTCTTTCGACCTAGGTTCTTTAAGGGAAGTTACACAGGAAATTAAATTTAGCAGACAGTCTTGCATAAAATGTTAAGTCAAAAGGTTAAATCACTTAGTCGCCTTTTATCACATAAGCTAAGATTAAGACACTTAGTCGCCTTTTAGCACCCAAGGGAAGGTTAAGCCACTTAGTCACGAAACACTTAGTCGCCTTTTACGACAAAAGAAAAAGTTAAGTCACTTATTCGCCTTTTATTACACAAAAGCAGGTTAAGACACTTAGTCGTCTTTTATGACACAAGGGCAGATTAAGACAGTCGCCTTTTTTCGTACAAGGACAGATTAAGACACTTAGTCTCCTTTTATGACACAAGGGCAGATTAAGATACTTAGTCGCCTTGTATCGCACTAGGACAGGGACATACTTGTAGGGACCCTATATGTACCTATTTGTTTGTAAGTATTATGGTTTCGGCACCCACGACTTACTTTAGCGCGAAAACTGCTTATTTTCCTGTAGCGGTGAGCGCACGTGTGAGTGCGCCAGTTTTGGACGTTTGTTAGGAGTTTCCATACTGTGACCATAGTTTGTGTTGTTTGTACACACGGCCGCACATCGGTAGAAACACTATTGGACCTTGTGGCGTGGTAATAGAGTTGTAAAAGTTTCTACCGACAAGCGGTTGATCATACATAACAATTGCAGATGACAATATTTTCTTGTTTCATACTTTTTAGAGCAAGATTTGCAAGTAGTCGGGTTCCGTAAGTTTACCCTACAAAAACCAGGCACCAAGAAATATGGGTTTTGACGAGGTAACTGTTTCCATTAATCGATCCATGCTTTTTCAGAAAAGTTATAGGCGATTATAGCCCTCAATTTCTAATCTACGCGATTGTCAATGCAAATATCGACCTTATTAACACGTGAATGACGTTTACATAAGAGTGCTCTTCAACGTGGCTGTTACAACCAACGATGAGACGGAATTTGGGCAAAAATTAGGAAAAACTTACTTTTTCGTTAGTTTTTCCTTACGAAAAAAAAATCGTATGTTGTATTTGAAGAAGTGTTTTTTAATTTATTAGTGTAAATATATTTCCCAATTTTATTACATAGCGCTTTAGGAACAGTAGGGAATTAACGTCAAAAATCGATGTGTCGTAGTTTTTAGGGTTCCGATACCAAAATGGTAAAAAAAGGAACCCTTATGGTGCTGCTTTGTCTGTCTGTCTGTCACACCTGTATATCTCGGCAACCACTCATGCTATCGACTTGAAATTTGGAATTGTTTTAGAATATGGTTGTCCAACTTAATTGCACGTGAAAGAATTAAGAAAAAATTATGATTATTAATGTAAAGGGGGTCCAAATAGGGGAGGCAAAATTTCAAATTATCGGTACTAGGTTGAGTGGGGTATCATATGAAAGAACTTTACTTGTACATTCTAAAATATATTTTTGTATTTTTTTAAAACTCTTTGTTTTCAAGTTATGATGAAAAATTTTTAAAAAATGGGGGGGGGCCTTATCTCCGAAGTTTGAGAATGGAAAAATCTGAATTAATTGCAGTCGATAGACGTTTATGTTAATATTACAGCAATATTAAAACGATCTTTCTAAGTTTTCAAGTTATGATGAAAAATACCATTCCCCCCCTTATCTCCGAAGTTTGTGAAAGAAAAAAATGTGAATTAATTACAGTTGACAGAAGTTTATGTAAATATTACAGCAAAAATAAAATGATCTTTCTAAGTTGCACAGTTTTTTAGAAATCTGCAAAAAACCTTTAAAAACAAATTTAGTTTTGCGGTCCTAAAAATTGACTATGTTGCTTCCAAAAATACTAAAGGTATATCGGAACCCTCGGCGCGCGAGTCCAACTCGCACTTGACCGTTTTTTTTTGTTAAATATAGAATACAAAGTTATAAAGAAAAAATGTTTATACAAAATGTAATCCTTGAACTGATGTTCTACATATATGTTTTTCAACTATTCCTGACCAGCTATAAATCAGGAAGTAGGCTTTACAAAATTTCCATTAGAGAGCTATAATCGCCTTAACTTTCATGTGCACTATTTGAAAGTGACGATACCATTTAATACTAATTCGAGAAAAGATGTCCCTCAACGATTAAGCTTTCCACTTATCATCGCAATTATAAACTACAAAAACGGGTCGGTAAAACAAAGGCTTTCAGTATAATCCGCATGAGATCGGTCGGCGCGGGCACAAGTAGAAATGGATCTATCAATTAACTACAGCGCGAGTAGACTTTTGATTGATGCATCAATAAGTACATAAATCCATTATGGTAATACGCATGAGCCTGTTAATTGTGTATTTTCCACAGCTGTCAGTTGATTCGACTGTGAGTTCGATATTGAGTACCTATATGGATTGGATATGGATGGAAGATGCGTTTTGAAATCGAATAAACTCTTCAAGTCATAAGAATACTTTATGCCTACGTTGGTATAGATTTACTCTCATTTGAAGTCACACCACATAAAAGTATACTTGTCGAGTTAAAATATTATAAAAGTAAATACTAAACTAGTTCTGTCTGTTACGTTTTGACGTATAAGGCGATTGATAAAATTCTGTACGAAATTAGAAAAGTGAAAACTCACAGAAACACTTCATAAATAAGTTTTAGTATGACTTCGTATTAAGACATATTTTTTATACATATATGAATAAGATAAAACAGCATATGCGCAGCTGAATTACCTATTAGCCATGGATAGAACGGACACAATTTATGTCAAGGTTGAGTTTAATCTGGTTATATGTTGATATTTTATGATTGGCACATTTATTTCTTTTACTCTCACTTATTATATATATACTATTAACGAACAATATTTGTATTTGTATCGATTAATCATTTGTAGGTTCTGAGAATGGCTCTAACGATTTCGATGGAGAATTATTTACTATACGTACGTACGAGGCTTTTCGGGTGCGAAATACTTTTTCTCCTTCTTTTTTGTATCAAAGTTTGTCCCTTTCAGTTATCTCAAAAGTTTTAAAATAAGTACAAAGGAATTTAAAAATCTTAGTCTTTTTTATTAGGGTTCCGTACCTCAAAAGAAAAAAACGGAACCCTTATAGGATCACTTTGTTGTCCGTCTGTCTGTCTGTCTGTCTGTCTGTCTGTCTGTCTGTCTGTCTGTCTGTCTGTCAAGACCCTTTATCTCACGAACGGGTAAAGGTATCAGGTTGAAATTAATACCATATATTAGGATCCATGGACCACACAAGGTCTGAAAATTTCAATTTTTTACAACGACGCAATAAAAAGAT
Organism: Athrips mouffetella; assembly: GCA_947532105.1. Lineage (NCBI taxonomy): Eukaryota > Metazoa > Arthropoda > Insecta > Lepidoptera > Gelechiidae > Athrips > Athrips mouffetella. Next base: position 14,622,173 of record OX383956.1, read on the forward strand.
ATGGCATTTTATGTTCTCATCTCCATACATTTATTCAAAAATGCAAAACCTACAGGGTAGTTCCCGTTGACCTAAAATTATGAAATTTGGCAAGAAGCTAGGTCTTACAGTACAAATAATGGGAAAAGTCTGAAATCATTAAATATTACAACTTTTCTCACAACTAATGGTAACCAATTGTGGTGAGCTCCCGTTTCAAGAACATTCATATAAGAGAGGGGTCAAGTTGGATGGTCACTGAGTTTTTAAAGTCAAAGAGCAAAAGCTTTTAGTATATAATAATTATGGTAGGTAGTACTGGGTAGTATGGGTCATACTGTGCCTGGACGGTGGTGGTATTGCTTATTAAATTTTTAAAAATTTTTGCTTTTTTACTTTTGAAATGTTTTTGGTTTTTTTTAGACGCTTACCTTACAGGTTTCGCCGTCAATATTTAAATAAAATAAAGATAAGAAAATAGTTAATGTTTTTTTTACTTTTATAATATAATTATACTTACTAAACAAAGTTTATTTAATACGTGACAAAGTGTGGAACCATAATCTGATATCAGCGCCATCTTTAGGTACACGGTACAGACTTTTTAACCTAACTTCCTCTGAGACATCCAAAGCTCAAGATAATACCAATTATGGCCGCTAGGATTGCCACTAGGACGACACAGGTAAAAAATAATTAGAACCGTTTGATTGTATGCTATAGGTACTCAAAAAAAATTTCCTGCTTATAATAAATAAATTATATCACGGATTGCTTTGAAAATTAGAAATATGCAACATAAGCGTAAATTGGGTTAGGATGGAGGTAGGATACGCCATCTATACCGTTTAATATAGCTGGTAGGTAGGTATACTGCGTGCAAAATAACTTTGTCTGTGACCGTTAATGCGCAGAAGTCAAAAAATTAGTCGCGGGGGTGAGCACGGCTCCCCCCAGGGGGCGAGCGAATCGCTCATTGGCTCTCCGCCTGTCACCCATGCGCGGAAAATAAAGACTTGTTCTGAACGCGCTGTACCTATTCCAACCTATAGCGTGAGCTGAGGTTGGTCTTAGGTACACTTAACAGCACATCAGGAGAAACACTTTTGCACCTTATGGCATGGTAATAGAGTTGAAAAAGTTTCTACCGACGTGCGGTTGACCGTACGTACACACGGCCGCACATCGGTAGAAACACTTTTGGACCTTATGGCGTGGTAATAGAGTTGAAAAAGTTTCTACCGACAAGCGGTTGACCGTACGTTGACCGACCGTACGTAGCCATGATCACACCTAGCTGTATTCAAAGACTAATTCAGCGTACATTGCTCGTTGAAGTAAGGATATTGCAATTAACATAACCAAGCCTCCCAGCAATGTATGCCGAATTAAGTCTTGGAATTTAGGTAGGTGTGATCGTGGCTTAAACTGTCAAGCTTGATGTGCTAAGCAGGTAATTTAGTTTTATACTATGGTTTTATTGTACACCTTTTGAGATGTACCTACGTCAGCAATCAACTGTAACAAAACGTAAGATGAACATGTTATCTTCAATTATAGGTATAGGTTTTATCAATGAAAAACCTACAGGGTACTTCCCGGTGACCTAAAAATATGAAATTTGGCAAGAAGCTAGGTCTCACGGTACAAATAATGGGAAAAATCTGAAATCATTAAATATTACAACTTTTCTCACAACTAATGGTAACCAATTGTGGTGAGCTCCCGTTTCAAGAACATTCATATAAGAGAGGGGTCAAGTTGGATGGTTGCTGAGGCGATTTTTGTTTTAGTTCTATTTAAAAACGGGAACACTTACAAACTTGAAAATTGGTATGTTTATAGGGCATAGGCTATAAAATAATAACAAATAATAAAATTTGGTCAAGCGCGTGTCGGACTCAAAAAATCTAGCACATTAACTTACTGAAATTTCAACTAATACAATTAGGTATGTTTATGTGGTGGTACGGAACCCTCAGTGCGCGAGTCCGACTCGCACTTGGCCGGTTTTTTTCTCTTAAGTAACTGGTCTTCTTAGATGTGTTATAAGTTTAGTTCTGCACAATGGTTTAATTAAAGCTGAGTTCGATTAGCATATGAATGGTGTCAAAACATTCTCGAACGTAACATGCTGTAATCTAACCGTCTGTCAACTGATTGTCAAAGGCGCCTCGGAGCGTCCGATCTGAGATTCTTCAGTCTGGGACTGTCGGGCGGACAAGTATCATTAATAATCTTAAAAGTACGTATTATCTTCATGCTCTGACCATATAGGTAATGTTTCTGCGGAGTCCTACCCTAGACCCAAGGGGGACACTGGTTTTTACACAGAGCGACAGCCTTCTGATCTTATTTTGAAATAAGTGAGCTTTCAGGAATATTACCTAGTAGTTATCACCGCTAAAGAAATACTATACGAAAAGATTGGTTTTTGAACACCTTTTCGGTATTCAATACATAATTTTAGATAGATAAAAGAGCTGTTATTTAAACAACATTCCAGTTTTAATGCCACAGTTGCATAATCTAGGTAATATATGTATTAGCTTACTTCAAAAAACCGGCCAAGTGCGAGTCGGGCTCGCGCACTGAGGGTTCCGTACCACCACATAAACATAATTGTATTAGTTGAAATTTCAGTAAGTAAATGTGCTAGATTTTTTGAGTCCGACACGCGCTTGATCAAATTTTATTATTTGTTGTTATTTTATAGCCTATGCCCTATAAACATACCAATTTTCAAGTTTGTAAGTGTTCCCGTTTTTAAATAGAACTAAAACAAAAATCGCCTCAGCAACCATCCAACTTGACCCCTCTCTTATATGAATGTTCTTGAAACGGGAGCTCACCACAATTGGTTACCATTAGTTGTGAGAAAAGTTGTAATATTTAATGATTTCAGACTTTTCCCATTATTTGTACTGTGAGACCTAGCTTCTTGCCAAATTTCATAATTTTAGGTCAACGGGAAGTACCCTGTAGGTTTTTCATTTTTGAATAAATGTATGGAGATGAGGACATAAAATGCCATATCTTTTGATTGCGTCGTTGTAAAAAATTGTTATTTTCAGATCTTGTGTGGTTCATGGATCCTAATATATGGTATTAATTTCAACCTGATACCTTTACCCGTTCGTGAGATAAAGGGTCTTGACAGACAGACAGACAGACAGACAGACAGACAGACAGACAGACAGACAGACAGACAGACAGACAGACGGACAACAAAGTGATCCTATAAGGGTTCCGTTTTTTTCTTTTGAGGTACGGAACCCTAAAAACTACGGTAAGACCTAGTTGACTGACGAATTTTGACAAAGATAGAGCCACAGAAGATGTTCAAAATGAGAAAACAGTGCGTAGTGGAATTAAGGACCTGGACAAATGAAACAGCCAGGACACGGTGCAATCGATTATATCCTCGAATTTTTCCAACCTATTTCAGTAATATTAGAGCGAGATTGACTGTGCAAGTGTAAGGCTTGCCGTGGTCGTGGTTGTACCACACTCTGAGCATAGTTTGATCGGCTTACGTTCACTATCAACTGGTACATCGGTCTGTCCACGTGCCCGGATTAAACGCGACGTGACATCTGATTGTGCTCTTATTTGTACCACACCGTGTTATGATTAATGATCCAATACTGGTACAGTAAGCAATAACGACTGCTTTATTTATACAATACAAACTTGATATTAAACGCAACGATCTGTAGAATCATTCAATGCAATATTTACAAAGAAATTTTGAATAGTAGACTTAATAGAAGAATTTGGAAGGATCGAGTCGAGAAGTGAATTTTCATTGCGAAATAGCACTCCATGTATGTGTATGTATACTCTAAGCTATATCATCAAAGAAAAGGACATCGATAATACACTACTTCGAAATAGTCAGATTAAAGTTTTAGTACCTATTTAAATTGTAAATATTAACAGGCATAATTTTAATTGTGACAGGCATAATTTTAATACTAGAAATAAGCATAAAATTGATCAACCATATACTAGATTAACTAAAGTCAATACATCTTTCGTTGGTCTGTGTATACGATCATCATAACATCCCATGAAACGTCCACTACAGGACAGGGAGCTCCCTCCAGAGTTCTAGCTTTTGCTGGAAAAATGTAGAGGGGAAGTACCATAGTCACCTCGCTTGTCAGCGTTACGGCTGGCACCATGGACCGCGGTTGTAGGTGACCGCAGTAAGTAAGATGTAACAAATAAAGGAGGATGCTGCTGCCCATCCTCCAGTTAACCCTTAGTCGCCTCTTACGACACCCACGGGTATGTATGGGTTGGTACTATTCTTTGCCGGCACCACACGGGACAGTCAGTGTCAGTATACGATACTACAACAAAATACCTGACAATATAGTGCAATTACCTGAGAGAAAGTTTAAAGAATGTGTAAAGCAAACGTTATGTAAAAAAGCTTACTATAGATTGGATGACTATATGAATGACAAAGAGGTATGGTGCTCTGATATTCCAGCGAAACACAAGAAACACATTGTAAAAAGCCGACTCTTAAAGTAGGCCGTGCTGCAGTGGTTTCTTGCCGTTTCTTTTACGCTGCCATAGCACGATCCGAAACGGCGTAGATTCGCTCTATTTGCATTGTATTCTGCATGACATTCAATAAGTATTCTGTAAAGAATCTACATTGAATAAAATTATCTGAATCTGAATAAAATAAAGTACCTACGAGTACTTATCCCGTGTGGTGCCGTCAAAGAATAGTACCAACCCATACATACCCGTGGGTGTCGTAAGAGGCGACTAAGGGTTAACTGGAGGATGGGCAGCAGCATCCTCCTTTGTATCTTACATCTTACTAACTGCGGTCACCTACAACCGCGGTCCATAGTGCCAGCCGTAACGCTAACAAGCGAGGTGACTATGGTAATTCCCCTCCACATTTTTCCAGCAAAAGCTAGAATTCTGGAGGGAGCTCCCTGTCCTGTAGTGGACGTTTCATTGGATGTTATGATGATGATGACCTACTTATACAGAAGAAACCGAAATGTAGGTAAAACTCGATAAAGTCTGTCATTTGTCCCAGAAGCGAGTGGACTAGGGTCAGTGAGTAGTGTCCGAGTTATAGCGATATTAAGTTTGACAACTGGTAACTGAAATTAAGTTCACGCCTAGATCTATCATTCGTTCTTAAGTTGGGTGGGCCCAACATAAGAATCATGTTGTAAGTTTGATAGCTGACTTCCGAAATGAAGATCTCGTTGAGACTTATAATTTCTCTCTTCTCTCTAAGTTAATAGACTAAGATCAATAGTTTCTATGATTCCATTTCGGTCACAATTCGGTTCTTATTCAGTTCCAATTCATTTCCAATTTAGTTCCAATTCAATTCCAATTTAGATCTAATCCATATTTAATTCTTATGCGAATACGATATTAAAATATAATTCAGAAAAAAAAAATTACGAAACTGCCAACTCGATGATCGTAAAATATTCGCAAGGTGCTCCAACAACGTCCATTTGTTTAAAATACTTACTTACTTACTAGTAGATGGAAGAAACGCTCGGAAAAAATTGTAGGTACCAACTATTTAGTTAGATTATAGATTTGTTCAGTCTTTGCGTGCAATTCGGAAGAAACAGTTATCTTCGAGCTCAAAAAACTTCCATAATATAATAAATATATTTTTAAGTTTTTTAAATTAATTTTACTAATGGATGTCGTCCAATATAATTTGGAATGCTGAGTAAAACGCGTGGTTTTAGACGACTGCGGCAATAAAAGCAAGTCATCTCTGCCCTAATATAAATAGCCCACATTAATCGTAAGCGACGGTTGTTGTATGGTGCTTACTACTAAATTATAGCTAAAAAGTTTTAGTAAAAAGCTTTACGGCTTAATAAAGGCGTTTCTATAATAGTATGGTATCTTCTGTGTGTCCCGGCTCTGTGTCAATACTAATATTGGCACTATGTTTGTTTTGAATAGGTTGACTTAATGTATAAAATATATATGTAACAGAATGTACTCTATAGCAGGTTGTTTATCAAATACTGGATTGTATCAATAACCTGAGGTCTCTAGATCAAACACTTAGGGTAGGTTAGGTTTGGATAGTAATAATTTTTAGGTTTGTTAATTTGGTCTTCTTCCGGTTTTTAGGGTTCCGATACCAAAATGGTAAAAAAAAGGAACCCTTATGGTGCCGCTCTGTCTGTCTGTCTGTCTGTCTGTCCGTCTGTCTGTCACACCTCTATATCTCAGCAACCACTTATGCTATCAACCTGAAATTTGGAATAGTTTTAGAATATAGTTGCCCAACTTAATTGCACAAGAAAAAATTTTGAAAAAAGTATGATTATTAATATAAAGGGGGCCAAAATAGGGGGGGCCAAATTTCAAATTGTCGCTACTAGGTCGAGTGGGGTATCATATGAAAGGGCTTTACTTGTACATTTTAAAATATATTTTTGTATTTTTTTAAATTTCTTAGTTTTAAAGTTATGATGAAAAATGTCAAGAAAAATACCATTCCCCCCCCCCTTATCTCCGAAGTTTGAGTAAGGAAAAATCTGAATTAATTACAGTTGACAGAAGTTTATATAAACTTTACAGCAAAAATAAAACGATCTTTCTAAGTTGCACAGTTTTTCAGAAATCTGCAAAAAACCTTTACAAACAAATTTAGTTTTGCGGTCCTGAAAATGGACTTTATTGCTTCCAAAAATACTATAGGTATATCGGAACCCTCGGCGCGAGAGTCCGACTCGCACTTGACCGGTTTTTTTATCCAAAACCTGATTTTACATGTACGGTCAACCGCTTGTCGGTAGAAACTTTTTCAACTCTATTACCACGCCATAAGGTCCAAAAGTGTTTCTACCGATGTGCGGCCGAGTGTACTACGGAGCCAGGACTTTTTAATGTTGTTATGAATGGTGTCAGAGCGGTTTCCTTGCGAGTGCGGATACTCCCAGAAGTATGGTCCACGTTACATCCTGCCCCAACGTATCAGCGCCTCGTAGGATGCACTAAAGCAAGCTACTTAAAACGCTGTGCTCGTAGCTAAACACTGGCCAAATTAGTTTAATTGGATTTGCCGTTGAAACGTCAAGAAAAAGACTAAACTTTCATTACTTTTACTAGTCAAGATCTTTTACCGCTGGGTTGGCCTTTTATTACTAGGTTAAAATGTCAAAGTAACCTAACCTACTGAATCTGATTTGTTCTAGAAGGGTTTACTCTTTTATGGAGAGGACAGAGCCATAAATATAAAAATATTATATTATAATGTCACATAATTTGTAACTCGTATTTTGGTATTTTTTAATCTTCTACGTCTGTATATTTATGTTAAAAGTCTCATTTTACCTAAATTACCAAACGAAAAAAATAAGCTGGAAACCTTCACAATCTCAACGGCACTATACGCGTACCTTTAATTCCGTAATGGTCTTACGCGCATTACGTTATTTTGAGTGGTTTGCTGAGTACAAAAAATATAAAGACAATTTGAGTCCAGCGGGTTTGTGTGGAACGCCAAAATCATTCTGACTTCGAATATTTTTCAATGACACTAAATTCTATATAATAAAAGTACATTGGTTGTGTGTTTATGAGTACGGTTTATTTTATAAAGTATCTTATTTTTCTCTTCGTATATAATTCATCTATTGTAAATTAATATTCTACTTTATTGTTTTATAATTTTTTTTATGATTTTTAAATAGCAGGCAACGTAAGAAATCGTGACTTTTCAGACTATAATAGTCAATGGTACTAAAAACCTGATAATACAATAATAGTTAACGACTACGTCACACCAATGGCGCCGAATTGTGAAATGTTCTAACTGAAAATGTAAACTTACGTAGAGACAATTTCAATCTCTACGAACATGTGTTAATTCATTTACAAGATTCAAATTTGTGACGAAGATCGAAAGGTAAATTGACAACAGCAAAGGTAGTTTAGAAACAAATATTACAGCTAAAATATTTTTATTATGCTGCTTTTAGACAAGCACGATAATAAATTTTGGTATTCCGTCCGTCTTGTTCGTGTGGCGCTCTGTGTCCTTGTGGTGCCGGCAAAGAATAGTACCAACCCATCTCTACCCGTGGGTAAGAGGCGACTAAGGGCTTATGAACCGGAGGATGCGGGAAGCAGCATCTTTCTGTGTATCGTACTGCAACAGCGGTCACAAACCACAACGTTACAAGCGTGGTGACTATGGCAAATCCCCTCAAAGTGCCACGTGTTTTTGCTGGAGACCGGACGGAGGTCCCCGTCCTGCAGTGGACGTTTGATGGGATGTTATGTACGATACTAAATAACTCTATTTGCGTTACTTCCTCTATCACGCACGCATCGCTTTTATGACCAGGGTGGCATAATTCTGGAAACCTCACTTCTCTTCTTGATTTTTCCTTATATTGAAAATTTTGTAATCTACGTCTGTAGACTTCAGTAAGCAAAGAGTTAAGTTAGTTATATAAATATTAGGTCTTTACCTATGAAATTGCCGTTTCGTATGGCGAATTTTAGGTAAACTCAATTTTCAGTACTAACATTTTTGCATTTTTCTTAGGAATTATAAATCCAATTTTTTTAATTTTTTATAAGTATTATTAGGAAGACATTAAGCTGACAGAAGCTTAAATTTAATTTTCGAAAAATATTATCTGTAATAAAATATAACAAATCTAATGATGAAATCGGACGACATTTAAGACGAACAATTTTCAAACCTTTAATTTTATATATCAAACTAAAAATAAAAACTTAATTTTATGCGTTAATTGATAACCTTGAAGTCAACTTTTAAATATAAATCAAATGAAAAAAATTGCATTAGAATTATAGGAATTATGATCTCATTAATCTGTAAGAAAATTTCGGCAATTTCATAGGTAAAGACCTATTAGACTAGCTGTTACTATTCTACCTACTCACTTTACATAAACAGTTTAGTTTTAAAATTTCATTCATTGATTTTTTTAAATTGCATGGATCCCGAAACTACTTACTCATTAACGTAGTCAAAGTACAGTACTTTTCTGTGACTTTTACAATACATAATATCATCCCTTAACTTGTTAGGGGTAGGACTTTCTTTAAATTCGTTTTGACTGAAAACTAGAATACTCGTACACTAGGTTATGCACCAATAACTTTCACACCTTCACATGACATGTCGGAGTATCCCTTCAAAACGACTCAACCGCGTGCGCTGGTTTGAGAACGAAAATGTTATCATCAAGGAATTTCTAGTTCTATACTAGTCATTTCTCTGGTTATCACTAAAATATTTAAAAGTGGTAAAGGTACCTGGTAAACATGATGGTGGGTGCGCGTGCGCGGGGGCTGGTGTGAGAGTGGCGCGGCTTCGCTGGCGTCCCGCGCCCGGTCTGCTAGCATCATTAGCTCGGCCAGATGGTCACCGCTCTGGCCTGGTCACGCGTGGTCTCTGCTCCTACACAAAACATCATAATTTCAACCAAAATCTGTAGGTATACTACACGCCTCACATTTATGAAACAAGCTGCGAGTGATACAAAAAAGAAGAAAATCTAGTTGCAGTAGGTGTCAAAAACTAAAGATTTACATACGAGTATATACCGTTGCTCAAGGTAAAACGTCTACCATATATATCTAACGATTGAAATTCATTGGTTGAAAAATTCCGGTCTTCAGAGACCCAGTGGCACCAAAAATGGTATGCTAATATGGGTTCATTAGCATTCCTCAATTATGGTTACGCCAATCGCTAGCACGTCATAAACCCCGTAAAAGGATGTGGGTGGAGCGCTAACCGTAACATTGGCTCCTGAACAACCATCCACCACAATTTTCGTTTTTTTTAGAATGATAGTGCTAATATGTCAGATGATATGTGATGCTGTCAGTTTCCATAAAGGGAAGTAGGCGTTGCTATGGAGTTAAATGAGTTATTTGATACATTTTGTTTCCTTGCTCTCACCATTACCCGACTGCCACAGAACTTTTTCGACGATATAAAGGGTGCTTCCAAATCAACTGCGTTCCTATCAGTATGTTACTCGAACTATAAACGGAACAGTTTTCCATACGGAACATAGAAATACGAAAAATAATATTTAGAACTCCCATACTCATAGAAACTGCATCAGCTGATAGCGCATTTTGTATGGGTGGTTTATTTTTTCGTATTTTGATATTCAGATGATTGTTTACTTTTGAGACGCTCTATAAAACAACAAAAACATACATATCACCAACTAGGTGATTAGGTATCTTAACTAGGTAGCAGCAGCTGTCTTAAACATCGTTATGAATATGTATGTATAACTGTGATGTGCATCATAGACCATCTCAAAGCGTATATTTGCATGAGCACAAAAGAGATATTTGTGACGTAGATTAGAATGCACATAGAGGAACGAATGCTTTGAAGAGCTATTCTCGTATCGTTGTAAATATTTCTCGTAACATTTTAAATAAGTTCATAAGTTTAAATATGTGAAAATACAATCAAAGTTGGTAAGGAAATAAAACAAAGCAACTATATCTCTTTATCGCGCGCCTTCTAGCCTGGATTTATTATTATCAAACAAAACAGGCGACTAATCCAGCAAGTTTTAAGGCTCAGCGCAGACAGAGAGGAGCGCATCGAAGAGGATTTTATTAAGGCACTCGAAAATCAACTTTAACGTCATTGAAATAAAGTGCATATATGCTTCAACCCGACAAAAAATGCTCGCGCATCCTCGAGGATACGCGGGCATCAGCGCGCGGCGGCGAGCGCGCAGTGTTGTCAGTGAGTTCAAAGAGGGAGGGCGTGTTTTTTTGAGATTTACCTACCTAAAGCGCAATTATAACGATATCCCAGGCGACCATTGTTGACGAACCGCGACAAACTGGCATGTTTCGGTAGAATATGACGGTTTACTCGCGCAGGCTCGCGCGCATGCTCGAGCATGCGCGATCCCTCAGGAAATGCCGGAGCCCGCGCGAGGATTATTCCGTTCTGTCTGCGCTGGGCCTAATAAAATAAAAACATCAACAATTTCCTCCATGACATTCCTGGACATCCGAATCGGCATCACAACAATTTTGCCACTAAACGTAGGAGATTTTTCGACCTCATGGTACACGCACACGCACACAGTACAGATATAGAGTAATTATAAACTAGAATTAGCACTAGAACACACAAAATCGTGAAAGTGAGTTTAAGCGACTTTTGAACCTTCATTTTCGCTGCTAATTTCGTAGTCAAACTTGATCGTCTAGCTTTCCCTTCTTTAATATCCCCCGTACACATCATCTTCATCTTTTTGAGCACATAAACAAATTACTATCTTCAAGTCATCAATAATTTTAGTCCCAAGTGTACTGTGGACGTGTATTAAAGTGATTACCTCCACTTTCGGCCAGTGATTGGACACAATTTTGTATTTTTTGTGCTATTATTGATAAAAGCAATGTAATTGATGTAAGTTAAAGGTCTCGTTATGACGTTCGATACATTGTTTGGTTTATTATGAGAGTAAATTGAGTAGTATGGACAGCTTGTTTTAGTTTTTTATTGCCATAGCTAATAAGATTAATACTCAGTACGTTTGTAAAATAAAAATTTTGCTTGTACAATAAAAAACGTAACAACTTGTTTATAATCCTGTGAGAAATTCTATCATCTTCTGAAAACGAAAAATAAACCACAGATACATCGACAATACGCCGCTTAAGAAACAATATGAGAAACTACAGTAGATACTGAATCCTAGCCACTTACAAGTCGAATAAAACAAACAAAACGATATTCTATTATGGTAATGTCCTATCTTTTTCCCACTTGGCGCGATAGAAAAGGACAGGGCTACCGGTTGAAATGTCGTAGGTCATTAGGTCCCAACCATGTAGGGCTTGCAATATGCCAATATGGAAGCTGCCGTGACTTTTATACAAGTAGCAAGGTACGTTCAAACAATAGGTTATTGGGGATAGAATTAAAGTTAAATGCGTATATGACCTGTGACTCAGATGACTTTGATAACGTAGGACATTGCGCGCAGATAAATTTTACAAAGTGGAAAGTTATAGCAGGTTTTGGTTTTATCCAACACATACAAGTTGAGATAAAGCTAGTTCGAGCATCGAGCATAGAAAAAGGGAAAAATTGTGTGAATAAGAGGACCAAGGAAGGTACATATTTGTGTCACACAGAAAACACTATTTTTGGGTCTCCAAGTTGACTGAACTGCTCCATCATTCAATGTGACCATTTAATGATCAACAAAATTCATTGTACAGCTACACGGTACAAAATTAATAACCGTATAAGAAAACACAGGTTTGTCATACAAAAGTCATCCAGAATGAAGATTCAAATTATGATAAGGCAGTGTGCATTAGTTCTGGTAGGACGTAATGACCAACGATTAGGTTATGCGGATCGTTGTAGAGGAACGAAAGAAAGCTTGTGCGGAGGTGATTCCAGAAATCTGGAAAAAGTTACATGGCCGGTTTAACGCAGTTTAGTAGGGCTATTCCTCGTATCCGTACTACTACTGTCCTAATTATAAATTAAGTTATTATTTCGTCTATCTACAAAAATACGATAAAGGTGCCTGAGCATTGTTGCAAGTGTGCCACATAAAATAGAATGAAGTGGAATATTTACATTTCTGGATGAGCCATTTTAATCTCCGCTGACTAACAAGTAATATCATGTCATTCTTGCCGTCAGTCTTACGGTGTGTAGTCTAAAGCACGTCTAGCTTGATGCAGTAGTCTTTGTAGTGTTCTTATTTTATTTCTTTTTATTTTATTTTTGGGATGACAAAAGACTTAAATGTAGTATTTAGAATAACAAAACTGAAAAGAGAAAGGCCAATTACAGCTCTCCGCATATAACATACCTATTGAAACTTATATTCAATGCCGTTGCCGTTAAGGTGAGTTCTTACTGCAAGTCTTCTCTTGTCCGTACAAGAGTCAGATTCAATGACGATCTACATCACCCAAACCAGTTCTGTTTGATGGAGTTTTGTGGTTAAAAAACTAAAAAGCTAGTCAACATACGAAACAAAGCGCTCACAGTGATAAAGTGCCTTTGCACCGGAACTGTGCTAGGTAGTTAACCTGTGAGCTGTAAATTTTCAACCAATAGGATTGCTCCATTTGCCGAGCTTAGAGCTGCACTCGAAAATGGAGCAATCCTATTGGCAGCTCTGGTGGAAAGGGCCGCGTACACTTATTAGACAAAACAGTTTTTTTTTCTGTAGGGATCGTTAATTTTTCCACAGTAACACGGTTTCTTCCCTTTTTACACTGTATCTTCCTTTTAAGAAAGTGATGGTTTGAAAGAGTATTTCAAATATCGTATGTTTCCCTTGCATTTATATTAAAGTGAGTGATATCTGTGAAACGATTAGGTTGCGTTTCTTTTTTCTTGCTCTATAATGGCACATCCAGTGTAAGATATATATTTAGTTCTCTGTTATTTTCTACTTCTATTAGAGCTTAATGAATAATGAGCTAGAACGAAACTGAGACATTTCAAGAATGTAATGTTCGGAGAGAGTTTGGAAGGATCATATACAGCCTCCATTATTTCTCTACGTACTCGCTTCGGTACACCTAGTCGAAGCGACATTTAACTAGTTTTGCCTTGATTTTAAAACAAAATATGACTTTAGACGTCTAAAAAAGTTGTTTCGCGTTGACGTTTATGACAAATATTGTAGTTTGCGTCAAAACAAAACCTCAGTAACCCTATGTCAAAAAAAAAACAAATAATTCTCACTTCAATTTTTTTGATAAATAAGGAATATTTCATTTAGACGGGGCTATATAGGCAAATAAACAGTTTAATCAAAATCAAAGTGGTTTTTAAGAAATAACATATGTTTACTAGTAATCACCGGGTGATAAAATATCACTCAAAAAATTCAAAACCACTTATTTTTATTTTCAAAAGTTAAGATTGATAACCGTTAAATATAAAGTAGAGCATATTTATTAATTTTCACAATTTTTTATTTCTTTTTTGACAGTTTATCAGGGTGAATTTGAATTTTTATAGTCTCAAAAGTGATATTTAATCACCCGGTGATTTTCAAGAATCGAGGCCCAGAAGCTAAAAATATATTTGTTATTTCACTGCTGCACTAGTCCTGATTATTATGGGCTGCCTTTTACCGTAAAACATTTTCTTCCCATTGAAAAATCGTTTAAGCCAAATTAAGCCAAGAGGGACCAGACCTTTAAAGGCAGTTAGTTACTTTAAAGTTTAAAGTAAAGATTTAGTAGTTTCAGCTGTGCGTTGTATTGTAAGCCAGTTTGTTTTGTATAGCCGACTTTTTGGTCGTGTCGAAAACCTGGTCATTAAATATTGACCCTTGTTTTAACGAGTACATTAACACGTGGGTCGCAAGCGCCTGCGTCAGCAGGGTGCAGGGCCGCGGTCATATTAACACCAACGTTTAGCGTTCTTACTCACCCCGCTCTTACACGCAGGTGGTCTTTTGTTTAACGAGATACTTTTTTGCACCTTTTTTTGTTTGCGGAAGATTTGGGCTAATCAGTTGTGGGGTTCACGTTCACCTTTGTAACTTTGTACCGGATATATTTAGAGATATTTTCAGAATTGGTTGATCCTCAAGTGCTGGTGACCGAGTTGTAGTTGCTCTTTCTTTCCGAGCAGGAAAACTAAGCAACGTTGGCCGCGGTCAGAACTCGGATGGATGACCGCTAGTAGCACTACAACTAGAGCGCTTCAATGCTTTGGAAGGCACGTTTACCCGTTGGTCGACTACTGTCACTGGTAGTAGTAGTTATGTCAGAGGTCATTTAGCGGCTTGAAAACTCTGTCAGTCAGGTCATAGACGAATAATAAGAAGGACTGACCATCCCCTTATAGAAACCGTAACCCGGAAAAGTATAAAACTAGATGGCGCCAATGTACAGACTGAGAAGTTATTACGATACAGCTTCTAAAAAAGCATACCAAATTTCAATGTTAGCGTTTCTTTGTATTGAAATTATGCTGAGATTTGGAATGAATTTTTAGACTAGTCGGTATTCGGTAGACTCTAATTACTACTGTCCAGATTATTTGAAAGCGCCATCTACTTTTTTACGTTACGTTTTCTAGTATGGGGTTGGTCAGTCCTATTATTACTTGTCCAAGGTCAGGTTGACCACTAATCTGGCAAAGCTTGCTTTAGGATCAAGTCTGCCTTCTGCTTTGCCTTCTGGGTTGCGGAGGTCTGATAGTAGTCGCTATGTGTAAAAACTAGTGTCGCCGTCAAATATCCTAAGTTAGGTAGCCAACTTCGTAAAAGCAGAATAAGGCTATACTGGCTTGTTTGGTGGACAAGGGCTAGCTTTTGATTTTTTTTGCAGCTTTTTAAAATCTTATGAGACCACCTACCATGTTACTTCCAACTCCCACCAAGTCAAGGAAATAATCAATATCTAGTCAAATATAGCATCTGGTGGAAAGAAGAACTGGCCAGAATGAAAAAGAAGACAATCATTATCTGAATACACGTTTCAGCCTGTATGGTGGGGCGGTAGGTGAATCTTCCTGCTACGCTCAAAGTTCCGGTTCAATTCGAAGCTGATATCCAATAGTAGGACCAAGCGGTACCACCACGCGCAACCGTAAGTATAGTCAAGAGCACATCAAGCTTGACACATTGGACTTTGTACCGTTGTTATTTCAATAGGCGTACGGGCTATATTCACACTGCGAGTGTCCTCGTTTTCTTATCTATAAAACTGTGGTATTTAGAAAAATTGTTTTATTTTTTCTGTAATATTTGCATGAACTTCTATCGACTATGATTAATTCAGATTTTTCGTTAGGCAAACTTTGGAGATAAGGGGGTAATGGTATTTTTTGGACATATTTCATAATAAATTGAAAACTAAAAGTCGTAAAAAATACTAAAATATGTTTTGGAATGTACACTTGTACTTGACCTAGTAACAACAATTTAAATTTAATTTAAAATAATAATATTTTTTATTATTTTTGTTTGTAATAAAGATGGGCAATCATGTTTTACACTATCCCAAATTTCAAGTTGAGTGCGTGATTAGTTGCTGAGATAAACAGGTGTGACAGACAGACAGACAGACCGACAGACAGACGAAGTCGCACCATTAGGGTTCCGTTTTTACCATTTAGGTTCGGAACCCTAAAAACATACTGTAGTGCCTACAAAAACTTCATTATATTAGTCAGCGGAAGATACAAGGTGAGTAATACTGCATCCTAAGTTGATATCAAATCCTGGCTATTGAGTAATCATTTTCCCATACCTAAGTATTGGAGTTAGCATAAGTTAAAATAGTCGATGATCTAACCATTGATTAAAACTATACGAGCTTACTACACTAATAGGTGTGGATAAATAATTATAGACATTGAAAATTATAAATATACTGCTAATAACTTTACTCAGCAACCTATCAAATGTAGTTTTATTAGCTTGTTATTATACAGGATGTAAAAAAAGTGCGTGATCCTTCTAAGGGGTGATTCTACGTCACTAATAGATTGTATTTATTTATTTTTTTATTATGGGTTGTCATGAAATTTGATTTTCCTTCGAATTACATAACAGTAATTTATAAATGAATAGGTACTTGCTAGTGACTGGATACGAGTATTATAACAAAAACATCTTTGTCTGCATCACCAGCGGATCATATAGGTCATTGAACCCTCCAGGCGCTTCTCTTCTTCTACAGCTTAAACCACTTTTTTAGGGAAAAGTATTTTTTTAAACCATGTATATTCGTATACATAAATTATAATTTATTATCTCTGTATTAATCTGCAGTAGTGTCGCTTTTAAATTTTAGTTTAGAGAAATAAATAATGGGCAGTTTTGTTAATTAACCTTATAGGATTCAATAAAGTCATTTGGATTCATGTCTAAAATAGCTTCTGACGTTCGATAGACTGTCTCATTGTGATGCATCTGAGAAAAGGAATCATATGGACGCAATGGATGCGGTAAAAAACTAAAAAAGGAAACGCGATGCAGCCGCGTACGCCAAGATCTCGGTCAGGCGGGAGCCGACTTCTTTTGTTTCCAACCTCGAATCAGCCAGTGTTTCGAATCTAGATGCTGTTTTCGAATAGCTTTTTTCTTTTTTTTTTCTTGCATATGGCTTTTTCTTTATTGTCTCAGTACGGCCACTGTGGTTTAAAAAAATAAAAACCCGGTGGCTTATGGCTCCCCATTGATATGCGACGTTCGAATTGAAATTTAAATATTTGCTTGTGCGGATGCTCGACGGGCTTCATCTTGAGTATTTTGTTTTCAAAGTTTTGTGTTGCAATCGCTGCTTTTTTTAAAATCCTTACAGATTTAGATTGAATACATCAATTGCTACGGGCTCTGAAACTTACAATAACGTAAAGAAGTGGTTGTATGTTAACAATAAAACTTAATGGTACTAAGAAGCTTTTTCATCGCGAATATTAGCTTGACTTATCGGCTTTAAATCGCGTAAATGAAGCATGGTAAATCGAGAACGGAACCCGTTCAGTCAAAAAAGCAAGTGCGGGTATTTAGACCAAGCAATTTAATTGCGTTTCACGGAACTCGGGTCAGAGGTCCACATTGGATATTTGTAACCGTTTCGAAGAGTGGTCGCAGCTGGTTCTTTAATTGATCTAAGACGAAACAGCAGGCTTTTAGTCTTCTAACTTAGATTTAAAGTTACTAAATACGCTGAACGTTTACTACTTAAGTAAATTCTGTATCAGTTCTACAAATATTAGAGAGATAAATTTATAATGTGAAGGTGGTAGAGCTTTTGTGCAAAAACGTCTGGGCAAGTACCACCCCCTTGCTTTTTTGCTTCAGTGTTTGCACTGCTGTGTTTCGGTTTGAAAGGCAAGGGAGCCAGTGAAATTACTGGCACAAGAGTCACATTATCTTAGTTCTCAGGGTGGGAAACACGCTTTGCTGTCTGTTAGTGTCAATTATGCTTCTACTAAGACATTGGGCACTATGGGCGTTGGTGACCACTCGTTTGCTCACTTGTTACATAAAAAAAACATTATTTATAAAAACGAGATTGTGATGAGGAATTAATCTGGAAAGTTATTATGGTCTTCCGATACGCGTATCCTGCTAAAAATCGTATATTATTCCAACTTATTATATTTTCCATACATAAATCAAAATGTGATACTTATGTTTATGTCAGCGCCATCTAGTTTAATACTTTTCCGGGCTACGATTTCTGTAAAGGGGCTGTCAGTCTTTTCTCATTGGTCATCCATACTACTTACATACATACCTATAGATACATACCCACTCATAACATCCCATGAAACGTCTACTGCAGGACAGGAAGCTGCATCCAGAATTCCAGCAAAAACGCGTGGCTTAGGGGAGGATTTGCCATAGTCACCACGCTTGTAAGCGTTGTGGCTGGCGACCGCTATAGTTAGTGACCGCAATATGTAAGATGGTACGATACTCAGAAAGATGCTACAGCTCATCCTCTGATTTATCAACCCTTAGTCGCCTACCCTAACCTACGGGTAGAAACGAGTACCACACTGACATTTGCCGGTACCTACAACACATACCTAAATATCCAGGGAAAAAATAGCATTTTTGATCTACTTAAACAATAAAATTTATTGAATAAACTCTTGTTCCTCTGGTATGCCCACCTATAAGCTTTACATGTCATCCTATTTTGATAGCCATTAATTACTGATTAAAAGTGAACACTGTTTAAATTATTATACACACGGATAAAGTTAATAACAGCTATACCGATGAGGTTCCGGGTCAACCGGTTACCTTACACCTTAACTCAAAATAATGTTTTCACTAACTATTTTTACTATCTACCTATTAATTTTAAAAGTCGTATGACGACTTTCCGATAATTTCTAGGTCATCACAACATCCCATGAAACGTCCACTACAGGACAGGGATATATGTCCCTCCAGAATTTTAGCTTTTGCTGGAAAAATGTGGAGGGGAAGTACCATAGTCACCTCGCTTGTTAGCGTTACGGCTGGCACCATAGACCGCGGTTGTAGGTGACCGCAGTAAGTACCTAAGATGTAAGATACAAAGGAGGATGCTGCTGCCCATGCTCCAGTTTATAACCCTTAGTTGTCTCTTACGACACCCACGGGTATGCAAGGATTGGTACTATTCTTTGCCGGCACCACACGGGACCTTCTAGGTACATTTCACATTATAATTGTATTAGCTCATGAAAAATTGTTAATATCTACACTGGACGTTTAAGACATCGTTTGACACAAAAAATGTGAAATGAATGGCTATAAATAGTAGTTGAATACAGCCATTTGTAGTACGTCTTGCAATTTCGAGGACATATTATATATTTCTTTTTTTTTTTCACGTTTGTGTATGTGATCTCGCAGCATCTAAGAAGAACTTTTTCGTGTATTTTTTTACAAACCAAATAATAAAAAAACCCTACCATCTTTAACAATGGGTACCTAATAACAAAACTGCTTAGTTGACCTATAAAATAAAACTCATACAAAAACATTCCGGAATAGCACTTTGTATTGTAAATTGAGTAGTTTTTGTGCCAATTATAGTTTGTATTGTATGTGACTTAATATGCAGTAATGGATTTAAAAGGTACAGCAAGTACGTATCTATAAGTACTTAGATGTAGAAAAAAAATCGACTTGCTAGCTTGGCTCGGACTCATTTACAAGATGCCTAAACAGTACTGAACAAAGGAATGGTTTGTATCAAGTTCTAAGTAGTGCCAATATGCATAGTGGAATTTTTGTTAGGCTTGTAAGTTGTTCGTGACAACAAATTGAAATGATCTGAAATGTTATAGCTATTTATTAAACACAGCGCTACTTTATTGTAATTTCATAGTAAACGCATTACGAACCAAAAGTGTGTCATGCAAATTTTTTTTTTTAAATTCAGAATTTTTACACATATTAAGTTCTCTAATAAGCTTGAAAACAATTATAGTAAATCGCCATGCATGCAACCAAAAATATGCGTTCGCATTAGCTTTTTTTTGCTCTATTATTGATCTGTGATTTATGAAAACTTACCGAATTTATGAAAATTTACTAAAATAGAAATTCAAAAGAACACTCATATATTTTATTTGAGATAAAATTTGAGTTATAAAAATAGCTGAAATAGGCTGAAAGTATCAATAACTACTTACCAGTTTGAAATATTTTCTGAAATTTTCAAGTGAAACAATCGTTCTCCAGATATAGCTTGAGAAGGATTTAAGTAGAACCACGACGTATCTGCGTCGGCACACAGTTTCAGTAAATTCAGTAATTCACACCTTTTCAGTTCACACTTCTAACAAGTCAAATTCACGCCCTTGTAACCACTAAACAAAATTAAGCAGACCTAGAAAACGTTTAGCACTGAATTCGGAACAGTGACACATGTTTTTTGTTACTTTATTGTTTTGCTCCTATATACATTTCAAAATTTTCGTTTAATTTCAAAATGTAAATAAGTTTGGGTAAAGTTCTCTTTAAGTAGTAGGATCGACGATAAGGCAGTTTAGAGCCATCCTTTCCATGTTGAGTAGGATCAGCTGATTTTGGGTAATGGTGTGCGTAGAGCGTGCGATGCGGCGGCGAGTTGCGAGGGCGCGGCGCGGCGCGGCACGGCGCGACACAGCGTGCGGTTTGAGGCTGCGTGCGGTGCGCGTGCGCAAGTCTAGTCAGCGTGCTCCACGCGCGGGCATCGGCGCTACACTGCCTTCGCGCGCTTTTCGACCCATGAAACCTTCTCGCAGCCTCCAGCTCTTAGTGTACGATATATTAGAACACTCGATGATTCTAAGATTTTCTCACGGAAAGGACTAACGTGGACGATATATAGATGAGTCCGTTCTGTCGACGGCCTAACGGTTAAAAGCATCTTCTTTGACTGATGTTGATGACTCGGCTTACGAGTTTTGTTTTGATTCTGACGGGTGTTAGGAACATTTGAAGTGGTTCGTTTATTTTTGAAACGGGATTAACTATTGGATTACGAATGCTTGAGTTTTATGGGCCATGGTGAATCGTTGAAGGTTCTTTTTTTGTATTCATAAGTATATGGATCTGTCAATAGGAGAGGTATTAAAATTATTAACTGGTTTGAGTGTGTTAAAGCTTATTATTTTTGTATTGTTACATTGCTCTTCTTATTTCAAAGATAGGTTAAGTGGGATGATGCAATGATTATTTTCAGAGCTGTCCAGAAATCAAATACTGTAACAAATCTATATTTTTGCATTGTTAGACTTTTTGGCTAAATAAAAAGACTTATCAAAGCAGAATTATAAGATATTATGCGGATATAAAGCGAAATAAAGCAAAATTAAAAAAAACTTAAACATTATGGCATATTCAACTTTCCTGATTTCTACACGAGCAATAGCTAATCGCTCTTTCGCGAAATTCACAATATTATATGAAGCTAGGTCTCATTTCTTAGGAACATTAGGTTTCACCGTGTTTTCGAGAAAAACTCGGTCGCCCAGGTCCTTCACTTTGTAGGAGCAAACACTGGAGAAAAAACATAATACACTTACGTGCAAAAGAAAAAAGTCAGCCACTTATACATTATTCCTCCATGCTAATACATGTGTCAAAAATAAAATAGTCAACGTATATTCTTAAAATACAAAGTATTATTAAATTGTATTTCACAATAACGACGCACCATAAATTTGCACTGCACTTAGTAACAAAGCGGCACATAATTTTTACAAAACAACTCTTAGTAGTTATTTAAAAACCACAATCGTCACTGAAAAGTTCTTAACTAGTGACTTTATAATATATAAATAAGGAACAGTTTTTGTATTATACAAATATTTTTATGTATATGTTCTATGCAAATCCGGCATTTTATAGAATACCTAGTTATTCTATAGGTTGCCTAAAACGTTCAGGCAAAGTATGAAATAAAATTTATTTTACACATTGCCTAGGCTTTCTATACAATGCCCAATGTTCAGCCGGCAATGTATAGGTAAGTGGGGTTAGGTTAGTTAAAACACATGTTATTTGTCTTATTTCATACTTTACCTGATCTCCACATGGCATTCTATACAATGCCTAGGCATTATATACATTGACTACGCAATGTGCACAATTATAAACGATAGAAACAATATTTTATACATTGCCTAGACGAGCTCGGCATTATATAGAATACCTAGGCATTGTATAGAATGCCTGAATTATACACTTTGCCGATAACATTAATAAAAAAAAGAAAGATGATGGAAGAAGAGGATTGAGGAAGAAAGGCGTGATGTTATGTATGTATATATAAAAAAGTATAATAATTTATTTGTATTTTTACACAAGTGATCCTTTTGTTATTTTTATGATACAGTCAATTTCTACTATACAGTCAAGATCAATATACAGGCTGTTAATTTAATTGCGTGACATAGCTTAAGAGGTGCTTCAGTTACGATAAAGGAACACAAAAAAAATATTTAATAAAGTCCTACTAAAAAAAACTTAAACTCCATTGAATCTTAACTAACGCGGAGCACCGCGCTATCACCGAGCCAGCGCGCGAGAATCAGTGTATAAGGTAGGCATATACATAACTGAAACTCTTTCGCGCGCTTTTGATAGCGCGGTGGTCCGGGTCATTGCCGTCCGCGTTAGTTTAGTTTCAATGGAGTTAAATTTTTTTTAAGAAGGATTTTTTAAATATTTTTTTTGAGTTCCTTTATCGTTACTGAACCACCCCCTAAGCTATGGCACGCAATCAAATTAACACCCTGTATAAAAAAAAAATATACTACATTCTTCCGTTGAATAAAATATATGAAAATACTGTCAGTAGGTATTAGTGATAGTGTGAACGCTGCTATTGTGCTCAGCCGCAACCTTGACAACAGTATCTAGGTGAGCCAGTACCTCTTAAGGAGTATCCAGACGTGACTTTTCAGCACTTGCTATTAGGAATAATCGAGCTACGCGCGAATTTAATAAACGAAGCTTAATTAGTGTTGCCAGTGTCACATAGTAAAAGGTCTCGTCAGATAGACTATTGGAGTCTTTTTACGCTTTGTTTTGCTGGCATTTCAGTAAGGCTTACATATAAAAAGCTACCGCTATTTAATCTATCTACGAGATTTTTACACTTTGCTTTTGTACTGAATAAAATAGAACTGTGTTAAAAGAGATAGAACACAAAACAAAAACTAAGGCTAATATTTTCTTGTCCTGAAGAACACAGTTTATTCAGGCCACAAAATATGATTGACCTAGTAACGAAATACAAATATAAAATCCTTTATTTCTCAATTCATAAATTAATTACATTATAGCATTATTAAAAGAAATAAAATTTTGAGAAAAATGCAACGTTCAGTTTCAAAATGTTTAGATCACAGATATTAAAAATAGAAATTCAGTAAATAAAATCTTCACCATCGTTGCAATTGTTTATTTTTCTGTCAAATAATGACTACTTAAGTCACTAAGTTAGACTTCAGTTAGTGTGGAGTAGACGCTAGATTCTTATTGGTATATCATACTCGTAATTATATAAATAACCTTCCATAAGGGCTTAGAGGCAAGTGGCTTTCTGTTATTGTTAATGCTACTAGAATATAATAAAAATGTATGAGATTGACATAAGCTAACGAAATGTTACGTGATAGTTAATATCAATCCCATACATTTTCATTTTATTCTACTAGTGTTTTCGATTTTAGTCTAGGTACCCTCGACAGGGGCCTCCCCGAAATATTTACAGCAAAAAATATCATGTAGCCTTTTCTAATTAGCAAGTGCTAAAAAAGCCACGTGTGGATACCCCTTTAAGGCTTTACTATCTTACGAACAAAGTACTGCAGAGAACGCGATGACGCGGACAAACTATTCAACTCTGCTCAACACATCGCATCGCTTGAATGGAAGAGAAGCGACACGTCTGCGCAAATCACTAAGTATCTAATTAAAGACATCAACGCGCTCGGAATTTTATTCAATTGTTTTTGCTTTATATTAGGTGTGTTTGTTTATGCATACTGTTTTCAATAAAAATTATTTTTATGGTAGTTCCAGAAAGCCTCGTTAAATTAAACCTCCTTTAAATCCATTACTAACAATTGCTTTGCTAACGAAACAGAAAAGGACATTTTCACAAATTCAATATGACATTACCATTAATGGGTCTTTCTACAACTGATGGATTATCTTCAATGTACTAAAACTAAAGATGCGTCAAAATCCATTTCACACTGACAGCCTTAATCATCTAACAACACGTGTTACGCCACTAAGCTGTCAACACCTGATTTTTTTTAGAGTGAACGAGATAACAACATAGCAGCGGTCGTCAGTCCCTCTTCAAATTGAACGGTCGTCACGGATCACTGCGAAAGCCTGCCCACAACGCAAACGCAGCGATAAACTTACAACTGTCTCTTTCACGCACACAGAGTCATACAACCGAGACGAAGTGCACCACGTATCTAAACACAAAGTGAGGTTTTTGTGAAGTATAGACCTACTTAAAAATAATTATGTCATTGACCCTAAGTTTAGGTAAAAAGCAGTGAAATTATCAGCAGATGTAGTTACAGCCTTTTCGCGACGTAATTTATAAAGATAAACTGAAACCCAATGGTTGTATAACGAATAAAACTGTGGAAATTACAAATAGTTGAAACAAACAAATATCTGGCTGTGCCTACCACTGTGTCTGTCGTATATTTAGGCTTCACCAGAAGCCACAAACAACTTGAAATAAAAACAGACAAAAATATAAGAAATATGTAGTGTAAATGGTTTCTAATACTGTTTTTAAAATAACCCTACCAAAATAATATAACGAAGCCTTCATTGCATTTAAAAATCCATCTTAATGGCTGAAAGCGCTTAATTTAGATTTGTAGGATTTAATTATTACTCTAATTTTGTTATTCTCTATGCCATACGATTAAAAAAAAGTTGCATTTACAAAGCTCAAAGGATTATGTAATTTGTTTTGACTTTACATCACACTTCCCTATCTGACGAATTATTTATTTAATCCTACTTGAGATTTTAATATCCAACAATGAATAAACTATTTTGACTTTGACTTATTTTCTGATTTATCTTCTGACTTATCTTATACCAATGGTAATAAAGGGTGTAAGGGACGGTTTACCGAAAACTGGAAGGGCGTGATCAGTCAACGAAACTAAACAACTTTCCCAAAGAAATATTCTTGGGAAATAGAAAAAAGCATCGTGCATAGTGTATTTAAATTAAGTCTGAAAAAGGCCTCATGAACCTATGTTGCCTATGCTTGTTTGGAACTTCTCACATGGTTTTTCATGATCCTCTATTTAACACCCATTTACTCTGATAATCTCGTTTTCGCCCTGATTTATATCCTATAGTATTTTAAGAAGCTATAAAGTCAATTTTTAGGACCGTAAAACTAAATTTGTTTTTGCAGATATCTAAAATACGGTCGCCCTAAGTGACACAGATGACAGATAGCGAACTTCCACGTGGTTCAGACTTACGTTTACCTTGGGGCTTTAATCTCAAACAACGGCGGCTGCGTAGATGAAGTAAAGAGACGTATGGCCATAACCAGAACTGCGATGGAGAAGTTGAAGAAAGTATGGAAGAATCGCAACATAACCAAAGCAACCAAAATCAGGCTCGTGCGAACACTCGTATTTTCCATCTTTCTTTACGCGGCAGAGACGTGGACAGTGCGCGAGTTGGAAAGAGGGAAGATAGATGCTCTGGAAATGTGGTGCTGGAGGAAGATGCCACGGATATCGTGGACGGAGTTCCGCACCAACAAATCCATACTCCACTAGCTCGGCATCACGCAGCTTTTTTTCAGCCGTAGTACAATCGTGCATACTGCAGTATTTTGGACACATCTCTAGGCGGAATAACGACTCCATAGAGCGGCTGGTCGTGCAGGGAAAAGTGGAGGGAACCAGATCGCGCGGAAGGTCACCTATGCGCTGGACGGACCAAGTAAAATCCGCAGTAGGAAGCCGCGTATCTGACTGCACCAGACAGTCTGCAAACAGGGAGAGATGGCGGGAGATCGTGCGGAGAGCTGTATCCGCCTCTACCACCGATGCCTCGACGTGACCACGACCGTTCTTCCAAGAGCGATACGACAAAGAAGAAGAGAAAATACGGTGCTAATTAGAGATATTTTTTTACTTTTCCTGTGATATTTACACATAAGTCTATCGACTATAATTAATTAAGATTTTTCCATATGCAAAGTTTGGGGATAGGGGGACATTTTTCATCATAGCTTGAAAACTAAGAGATGTAAACAAAATCTATTTTGGAATGTACAAGTGAATTTCTTTCATATGATACCCCACTCGATCTAGTAACGACATTTTAAATTTTGCCACCCCTGTTTAGGCCTCCTGAATTATATAAAAATTTAAACACTATCGTGGATGTCTAGCAATTCTTTCATTCTTGCATATCTTCAGCCAGCCAGGCAAAGGAAAATGCATTGCAAGGCAAATGCAATGCTCATTATTTTGTTCAGAGTAGTGGATTGGTGCTCTACACTGCCAGGTATTATTTCTCTACACTGCCTTAAAGTACGAGCTTTTCAAGGTTGTCAGACTACACATATCTTTCTGGCTGTATGACCCAAGTAGCTTAAAAACACTTCTCTTCTTCTTAATTGTTCCCTTACTACCTGAGGATCGTAACTACGTGTCAGCTTGGCAACAATATCTCTCCATTTATTTCGGTCGGTGGCTTGATGGAGGGCAGCACTAACGGGTATCTCCAGCTGTTCGGTAATCCATGCCGTCCATCTCTTAGGGCTTCGTCCTCTGGGTCGTTTTCCCTCAACTTTTCTCGTCACTATTAGTTTTTCCAAATTATCGGCCCCTCTGCGAGCAATGTGGCCAAAGAATCTCACTTTGCGCTGCAAACATATAGACGACAGGCGCTGTGCACGCTCGATCTTAAAATCACTTAGTTTTAACCCTAAAAGCTTAGATTCGGATTTTAAGCTACTTTTGACATGTATCCAGACGAGGATATGTAAGTAGACGTTCGTGTTTTGGATTTACCTGCTCAAGATTCGATCACTTATTAACTCTAAACTTTTTTTTCTTTTTTTTGGCGACTTTACCTGAAATGAAAATAAAAAATGTAGGGAATAAACAGATTTAAAAAGTAAGCTGTCAACAGGTTAACAAGTCTTGATGATCTACTTTTCACATGAGATTTTTTTCATCTTATTTTATCATATATCTTTTTCTGGTTGAAATCGTTTTAAGATGATGTCATTTACTCTGCCGTTGGTTTCTTTGTCTAGATATGGGTTAGAGATTAGTTTTGAAGTAGGTACTTACGTTGTAAATGCGAAAGTTACTAGTCTGACTGTCTGTCATTACGCTTTCACAGCTTAGTCGCTGAACCAAAAGCTGATCCAATTTTTTTGAAATTTTATATGAAGTGACAGCTAATTTTAATCACATAACTTTTTTGATTAAACCATATCATTGATCAACTTTTTAATTCACTGGGTCAAAAGTAACGATCCTAACTTTTCAGTTTGTTACTGTAAGGTTATGCACGTGCAAAGTTCTTTTTTTAGCTTTCATAAAAGAGACCTGACATTAAAAAGAAGCGCAAAATTGTAAATTTTGTTGTGTTAATGTAAAATAATTTGTACATTTACGTCTTAGAGCACTCAAACAATGTAAAATTTATTTACATACATTCTTAACATTTCTTTTTTTTCATAAACACTTAAAATTTTTGCAAATTAGTTTATAATACAAACAGATTTTGTGTGCATCTCGGTGTGCATTAAAAGAAGTTTTTTCTCAAGATAAGAGTTCGTATGGAAGTATATGTTCCGTATTTTTTTATACAAATCGTTTGTTTGGTGTCAGGCCAAGTGTGACGGAGCGTGCCTTAGAGGTGTTGAGTGAGCTTGGCATGCTACACTGAATTTACAACAATGGTAAGAATATAAACGATAAAAATAATACCTTTTGATGCCTTTCTTAGTTTAATTCTTGGAGAGTATATTAAATGGCTACGTGCGAAGAGCGAATATCTTTTTGTAGATTTCTATTTAACAGTTACAAATTCGTTGTTTTGGCGAAACTTTTGCACTTGCTATAAAAGTCAGAAATCTTCTTTTGCCACTACTTCATTTTTTATTCGTTAGTAAAGCTACGGATTGTCCAGGTGGGCGTTTCTAATGCAACAAGACCGCGTCCCAGGCTCGGTTATGGGTCGGCGCACACAGCAATCCAATACAAAAATCTAAGAAAACGTAGCTTTGAAAATTCCTTACATACCAACGCGTTCCTGTATGAAATTGATTCGATTTGACCACTCCGTATTACAGACAACCAATTTACATTGACCTCTTTACTCGTTTAAATCATTCACGTTGCTATCTCCTTGAGAATTAGACTATAATGATCAGAAAATGGACGTTCATTTGTAGTAGGGTAAACGCTTAATCAAGCCTCAAAGAAACTAGGAGGGAGAAAAAACACATTTTTAGAATTCTGTTGCCGTAACATCTTTTTAAATGAGACTGCGTAAGCAATACATAAATACGTGGTGAGAAATCACCACGTATTTTATGTATAAAAAATTAGAAAAACAATGATTTCGTCTAATCATTTTTCAATATTTCTTTCAATAGTCATCTAAAGAAAAAAACCACTAATAACCACTCGTCATTCGTTTTTATAGCAAGAGGTATTCCGAATGTATTCATAACAAGTTTTTTTTTGGATAAAAAACAATTTATTTCGACTCGAGATAATGAATGCATTCGCTAAGAGTCTTCATCATAACCATCAGCATGCTAGCAATTAATTCGGTAGACCGCAGAGCCAAGAAGTTAGTTTTCATAAGTAGTTTGGCCAACCGCCGCAAAGTTGCATGCTTGTCAGTCTTTTACAGATAAGTGAGAACCATCCAAGGGCCTTCAGCATAAGGCAAAACCATCATGGTGCCAAAACGGAATCAGTATGAAAATGGTTAAATGTGTTTTCATCCCATCTATTCGAAAATCGCTGAACGGTTCGTCAATAAAGGCGAACAAAATAGCTGTTTTCTCCAAGAGACTTTCGTAGCGGGTAAAAATGGGATTTAAAATTTGAATTTGAATTTAGGTCCGCCATTTTAGGTCAACCATAGAGGTCGAACCAAAATATTGTATGAAAAATGATACAAAAAAAAAAAAAAACTATAAACTATTAAAATTATGAATATAAAAAAAGAAATATGCTTGAAATGTAAACAAGACTACCAACCAAAGAGGTTCTGTTCCTAATTGATACAAAAATGTCAATAACATTTTCAGTTGTTACAAATAATACTTATGATTTTCAGTATTGTTTTATCAAGTAATAATATTGTAATGGCATTTTATACTTAAAATTAATGACGAGTGTGTGTCTCAATGAGCCTCTTATTCTTTTCTCATAGAGGGGGATGAGAAGTAGAGTGTATTACGCGGCTGCAAAAATATTTTTACCTTGGGCGACCTATTGAATCCCTCGCTACGTTCAGGATTCTACTTTAGAATCCCTCGCCATGCTTGGGATTCTACTCAAGAATCCTTCACTTCGCTCTGGATTCAAAATTGCGCCCTCGCCTTAAAAATATTGTTTTACAGCCTTGTGAAACAATCTACTATTGTTAGCTGCTGTCAAATACCAGAAACATTTTTTTCTTGTAAAAGTATTTTTTACTTAGTTTATAAAAATTTTTTACCAAAAGTGATCAGCGTATCATCCATGGCCACTTAAAAAATGTTGTTGACAAACGCCATAGAAAAGCCCCTATTAGAGCGCTTTGTTTTTTTAATATTCTCTTTTATAGGATGCTTCCTAATCAACTGCGTTCCTTTTAGTATTTTACTCAGACCGTCAAAGTGGAACGCTATCGAAATACGAAAATAAAAATATTTATTTTCATAGAAAGTGCATCAGGTGATAAATAGCGCATTTTGTCATTTGATCATATTTTTAACCAACTTCATAAAAAGGAGGAGGCGTATTTCGACCTATAATTCTTAGGGAAATTTATTCAGTTTTATGTTTCAAGTCAGAAAACTTTTTATAAAAAAAAATTATAAAAAAGAAATCGTTAGATCTAAAACCTTTATAAAAAAATAAATGTTTATTAAATTAAATTCACAGGTTTTCTACGAGTAAATATACAGTTACGTATATGTATGTAGCACAGAATTCCTTTCGGACGTCTGCAAGATTCCTCCGTCCATATTATAAGAACAAAGGTATTGTTCCGATTGTTTATTGATCGTGCACAACCGTGAAATACGCAGTAGGCAAATAAAACCGTCGGACGACATTATAAATATGACCCCCGGTTTTTCTTAAGATAAATTCCATTTTTGCGTAAGGTTACCCGTTTTTTGGAGGTTCAAACAAATTGACAGAAAATATAACCTATATGGTGCGAATTCGTCCGTCCGTCTGTCACACCTGCTTAGTTCAATTTGTGTAAGACTTTTTTTAGAGAGCAAATGCATCTCCTTATGTAGACATTAACGTTTCCCAAAAATAAATTGAACTCTTACAAATTGATCAGTTGGGATCGTCCAAAAAGTGGAAAGTCCAAGTTGTTTTTTGTCAATTTTAAAAATTTGGTACCTACACCTGCGATACTTTGATTTTGAACAACGATATTGAATAGTATCCTAATTAATATCGTCGGTTATACGATACAACTCGGTCCACGTAAAAGCAATACCTAATACCCACTTTTAAAACAAGTAAACGTTACTCGTTAAAGGGCTTGTTATCTGTTGTATCATAATTTTATTATCGCTCGCCGGCCGCCCTGTTTTCTCCCCCGCGTCGAGGCGATAAGATGAAATTACTGATATTATTGAGCTCAGGACCCACCTTTACAATACAGCGTGGTTAGGCCGAGAGACGCATCGTACTTTCAAACAGCCTTTAATTCATCAAAGCAGCGAACGTCAACTGCAAATTTTCCTAAAAGGTCTTTACAAGTGCTTAACTTGGGACCATCATCTGTTGGGTCCGGTTTGCCGTTTAGGTTGCGTAGGTCATGATCATGACAGGCACTTTCTGTTAAAATCCATATATACATAACATCACGCCTCTTTCCCGTCGGGGTTGGCAGAGATCACAGCCCTCCACCTGCTACGATCTTGACATACCCTCGCTTCCTTTTTACAAGCTTTTATTTAACTTGCCTTGTTAGTTAGTTAGTATGTTAGTTTGTGGGGGACAAATCTTGAAACTGAATTTTCAGCGCGATCGAATAGAGTTACCCTTATTCGATCGTGCTGAAAAAATATTTTTTTCTTTTTAGTACAATCTTTCGTATAAAAATTGTTTTTTTATTAAAAAAAATTATTAACCCATCTATACACGCTAGTAGGTGTTAAAACCTGAACCGAATTTTAACTCAAAATATTCGGACCAACTAAAATAACTTATTTATCATTTTAAAAGGCAACACTAGTTCTGCCCAATGTCCTCTAAAAACCACATATGTTTTTTTTTATAAATCGTCGAAAAGCTAGGAAAACTAAAAAAATATATGTTCTTTTAAATAACACTGGGAGGACGAGGTAGAGGTACTTTATTTCCTTGTAATACTGGAGATTATTAGACAGACGTCTTTCAGCTGATATGATGATGATGATGAATAGTATATAGCAAATCGCTAGTGCAACCGGCAGGTTTGATTTGGTTTTGATAGTACTCATGCCAGGTGTTACAAGGTATAAAAAGACTTTACTCAGACCATGAAACTAAATAACTTTTCCTAAGGAACATAGCTCAAAATACGAAAAAAGAAATTTAGGCCGTTTGCACTAAACTTAAGAATCGCCCAAGTTGTTGCTTAAGGGCCTTCAAGCTATTGATAGGAGTGTCCTAAAAGGTTAGGGGCGATTCTTAAGTTTAGTGCAAATGGCCCTTAATTTCCCACAGAAACTATACCAGCTAATTGCGCATTTTATTTGCGGTAAAAAAAATTTAAATGTCGATCTATGTTCCTTAGGGAAAATTGGTCATCTTCATGGTCTAAGTATTAGGGTAAAATAGGGCTTACAATTTTTATTACACCCGCTAGATATAAAAAACATCTTCTTTAGATTTTTGAGTATTGCTTTTGCCGTGAAACCGACCAATACCTTTTAAACTAAAACCTCAGAAACTGGTAACCCAATTTAAGGCTCCGCGTGTGGTGTGTTTTGCAGTGAGCCTCAGCGAGGAATCGAACCCAGGTCTCGTTACGCTGCCTAATGAGTGACCAGGCCACTTCATTAGCGGCACAAAAACATCCTCGCGGACCTCTATGCATCTTGTATGAGACACTCGCTCGGCGGGGTATTCTGTTATCTCTTTAAATAATTTTCTCGGATAAAGTGAGATTTTATAACTTTCTCAAGATAGTAAAGTGAATAATAAGCACATGAGTAGTACTGCAAAGATTGAAAATTGACTCAGATTTGCAAAGCAAAATGGTCAAAAAAGCTACAATAAAAACATTATATTTTGGTGAACGAGTAAAGAGTTTACGATGTCTGAACCTGCATATATTTTTTTTTGCAATTTCAATCACGATAATGAAATGATAAATAAAAAAGAGATAAAACAATTACCACACAAACAATTGCCGCACTATTTATGTTTACCATGTCCTGGTTGGTAGTAGAGAATAGCCCGTGGTCGGTGTGAGCCTGTTAGTCTGGCGAGGATGTATTGCGTATTGTGAAGGTACAAATTGATTGGAAGCGTCTCAGAGGCAGCCGCCTTCTCGCCTGTCACTTCGTCACTCCATAAAAGACCACTAACTAATATTTACCACCCGCAAACAAACAACCTCAAATAACTCAAACGGAAGCTTCGTTTTTGCACCTACATCCTTAACTTTGTTGTGTGAAAAATGCACAGTTTTAAAAAAGCTTTCAACCCAGACCTGATATCTGATATGTACTAATGCAGACATTAATAATAATACCGTCGAAAAATAATACTACGATAAAATATCAGAGTAATGCAAAATCGACATTTCCATAGGCAAACGTACGATAATATTCTAGCAGGTAAACTGCCATGGTAGCGAATGCACATTCAATAAATACGGGCTAAGACGGAGCAAAAATCATCGGTATTATTGCAGGCGAAACATTATTTATGCGAGTTCTGGGATCGAACTCGCGACCCTGGCTACCGTGCCGGCGGTGGTGGTCCACTCAGCGTTTGCGCACATTCCTAAACATTTTACTGACTCTTCGATTGCATTGTTAAACTTGAAAATTTATTGCATTGTTCATGTGAGTCACTTTATGTCTATCGAGAGTAGACTCTAGATGCCTCTACCTATGTCTGCGATACCTGATTTCATTTAAAATAATGCCACTTTCGCGTATTGGTAACAGTAATTATTTATAAAAGGTTCTTAACTGCTGCCCTAGAGGGAAGTGCGGTGCGATACGCACTCGAGTGCACGCTGATCTAATCTGTCTAATGGTGAACCGAGAGTGCAATAAATACGGAGTTAGCTTAACAAACCGAACACTGCTCCGTCTTGCATGTATCGGGGGAATACGGTAAAGTTAGGAAAATTTTAATATACGAGTATGATCATGTTCCAATAAATGATAATATGGAGATGTCATGTTAGATCTTTGGAAATGATCACCGATCATATCAGAGCCATTTCATGAAAGGTTAGGTCAATATAGGCTAGGCTTTATCATGAAGTGGTCGGGTCATACTCATAAAGTGAAAAAAAAAATAGTAAAAAACTTCTGATCTACCAAACTCAGTTTATTTTTTACCCTCCACAGAGAAGATAACATTGTACACAGTAAAGAACCAAAAACACATTTTTAGTATCGCAAAGCAAAATAGCTAACCAAAGATACGATATCTTCTCACGTTTGTCCTTAACGTTTCATCCAAAAAGAAACTTAACATTATCGGAAAGTTTTCTCATTCACACGTAAAAAAATGTTATAAAAGTGTCCACAGGAAAGAAATTTATCTTCCTGTAGACTTAACTATTTGGGCTAAGAATATTTAGCTAATTATCAGAATCATCGAAATTCACTCATCACTTTAAAGGCATAATTGTTCAACTTTTCTTTTTATTTGGTATAAAATCTACTGAATCAGTGTCATCAAAATTATCAAAAGAGACTGAATACGATACACGATTATTTAGATCGTGATCAAAATTGTTCAGGTTTAAAAGTTTTGATTGTGCCGCTGTACAAGGGAAAAGGGTCACAACAGGACTGCAAAAATTACCGCGGGATAAGTCTTCTCAGTGTCGTCGGCATACTGTATGCAAAGGTTTTGATTGAAAGAGTGATGAAAGAGACTAACAAAAAACTATGGGATGTATAAGCGGGATTTAGAAAGAAAATGGGATGTACAGATCATGTGCATCGGACAGATCTTTGGTGCATAGCTGAAAAGGTTTTGGCCAAAAACTAAAAAGCCTACTGCGCGTTCGTGGATTTGGAAAAGGCCTATGACCGAGTGGTGAGGAATGAATTGTGGTCGGCATTGTCTATGTATGGGGTGAACAGTCATCTGATTCAAGCACTGAAATCTCTCTATGAGGATTCTAGTGCTTGCGTCAGAAAAAACGGGGCGTACACTAAATGGTTTAGCATCGAAAAAGGTGTTAGGCAGGGATGTGTAGCGTCACCTTGGGTGTTTAACTTATTCATGAATAATTGTTTGACTGATCTGAAAGAGAGTATGTGTGGACCGAGAATGAATCAGTTACTCATTAAATGTCTTCTCTACGCTGATGACCAAGTTATACTTGCGTCATCTGCTGACGAGTTACAGGAGATGGTAACAATTTAGCTTGTATATAGTTCTGGATTAACAATGATGAATGTGGCTTTTGATAGGAAAGTAATTGAAGTAAATGTAAGCAAGACGAAAGTAATGGTATTTGAAAGAGAAGAGTGTATGACAGAGTGTACTATATTAATAGGTGGTGAACAAGTCGAACAAGTGAAGGAGTTTGTGTATCTGGGTTCTAAGTTTACGAGAGATGGAAAGTGTGAAAGTGATATTGAAAGAAGAGTGAATGCTGGAAACATGGTGAATGCTGCTCTGCATGCTTTTCTGAAGAGTCAGAAGAAAATAAATGCAGTAGAAATGAAAGCGTTGAGGAGTATGATTGATGTAAAATTGAGTGACATGATTAGAAATAGTGTGATAAGAGAACGTTGTGGCGTAAAAGAAGACGTAGTGACTAAAATTGAGAAAAGGTTGCTGAGATGGTTTGGTCATTAGAGAGGAGAAATAATAGAAGATTGACGACAGAGATCTACATGGCGAGAGTGAATGAAAACGTTGGAAGGGGAAGGCCTCGGCGAACGTACCAGGACCAGGACCAAATTCAGGACGTTCTAAATAAAGGCCAGGTTAAAAGTACCCTAAGCCGACGAGCATATACATGCTAAAGGATTGATGAAAGTACGGGAAGCAAGGGAAGTATGTCAAGATCGTAGCAGGTGGAGAACTGTGGTCTCTGCCTACCCCAACGGGAACAAGGCGTGATATTATATACTCGTATTGTGTCGTTTCTGTGGAATTTTGTCTTTCCTGTGGACATGCTGTCCACAGGAAAGTTGTCCACAGAAAAGACTTGCATTAAGAAAATATCGAACCATTCTTTTAATTTTGAGGCTAGAATAGAAGCAAAATTATTTTGAATTCTCGGTCCAAATCACTAATAACAGTCTGCTGTGTTTGGATTTTTAAATAAAGTACTTTGCGATTAATGCAAGGAACAGAAAAGACAACTAGATCTTTTACATTTAACAAGTGAAATAAAATTATTTTTATAATTCGTCTCTCACGTAGGAAATTCACCATTACTTCAAGCCTTCAAATGGCAGATGCCCAGTGTTGCCAAAATAAAAATATTATAATGGCTACTTTCACATATTAACCCGTATTTTGTACTCTTTCTTTATGTCCACAGGAGAGACCTTGATACTTATAACCTCAAGTTTAATTCATTTATTATTATGTTAGACAGCTTTTGTTTAATTAACTGTAGTATAATTTATTTATTATTAATATTACGCGTATGATAGGGTATAGTTGTAGTTAAAAAAGGTGCAATGAATAATTTTTATTGTAAACTGAACCCTTCTTCTTCGTCGTTTCCTCATGGCTGAGGGTCGTGACCACCAAAAGTAGCCCTACGGGTTAGGGCTCTCCAATCATTTATGTTTTGGGCTAGGTGGATTGCCCCCTGGGTGTTGAAGTTGGTGGACTTCAAGATGGCATCTGTCCACCGGGTAGGCGCTCTTCCTCTACTCCTTCTTCCCGTCACGTGCCCAACTAGTATTAGCTTCTCCAAATTTTCCGGCTCCCGGCGGGCAACGTGACAGAAGAAAGAGAGTGACCTTTGGAGGCAACCCAGAGGCCCTCATTACGAACAGTCCACAGGAGGAAACATTTTGATGGAAAAATAATAATAATAATTTTAATAAGATATCCTGCCTATCAAAACAGTTGCAGAAACACAGTGACAAATGTATTTTTTAAGAAGAAAAATATTTCAGTTGGCCAAATCCGTTTTATGATTTGTTTTATTGTCTGAACAATAATATTTCAAGTTTTGTGTATGACCCGGTCATGAGAAGGTCAGCCACACCATGAAATGGCTAATGCCATGATCTGGATTCTGGCCAAGACAGCGACACCAAATTAGAATTTCAGAAAAAATATTAAATGAGACCAATAAAAAAGAACCAACGCTACGCTAGAAACGCCCGAAATCAGATATCCGCTCTAGGTTAAAGTGTTACCACTGACTCGCGGAAGTTTTTACGCACACTTATTACTGGGCCCTGAAATTTTTTATAGTAGCATTGTCAATGGCTGGCCCTTCAAATAGTTCGAATTGACAGAATCGTTTGTTAGTGATATCTTTCTATTTTAAAGACTGACAGCAAATTCGATCGCTGCTCATATACCCTCACGACATGGAACAGAAAACTAAACATTCCTTATTTTGCCGCCACATAAGTAAAAGTGATTTTATTTCCATTTCAAATTAGTTTAAAATATGTAAATAAATAAATCCTTGAGCAATTCTTATACGAGCTGCTGACTTTACTTTTTAATTTTTTGATAGAGATAATCGTCTATATATTGACATTTAAATCATCCCTATTAGTGTTAAACATTTTGCAATATTCATTTGATAGAATAACAGATTCCGAGCGGTTGTGAATAAGTTCCTGGAATCGATAATTATTCAGACGATACGGATCGCGGTCGACGATATCTGCGCACGCATCTATTGTTTTGTTCTATTAGCATTTTCTAGTTATTACCGAGTATTCTTATCATTTTGCTTCACGGAACGGATTTCACTGGATCGCGCACTTATCTGATGATGGATAATTTGCTTAGGAATTAGGTTTGAGCAGAATCATTTATAAATAGTACATAGTGAAACTACTCATGCTTGGTTTTGTCTCTGTGTCACTTGCTTTCATTTAATTTAGTAGCTAATTGGACGTCATAACGCAAAAAAAATGTCACCACTAAATAACATAAAAAGGATTCGAAGGAAACGTGTTAACCTAAGATAAATATATTTTTGATTTTATTATAAATCTGCTAAATATAAGTACATCCCTACTGTTTTTCTCCCTGTTTTTATTTAATGCTCATTCATTAAAGATTGTTATCATCTTTACCTATTGATGATAAAGGGAACTATGCTAAGATCATAGCTGCAGGTGGATGACTGTGGTCTCTGCCTACCCCGACGGGAAAGATGCGTGATGTTATATGTACGAGTATGTATAATAAAGGAAAACCGCGATATATTATAGTGGTATTTTCTTCTAGCATATTCTTGAGATTTTATGAGTAACCAATTATTAATAATGTACGAAGATATGACAGGCAGTTTTGTTAGATTAGTTATAATCATAGTCGTGTCTGAAATGGGCTTAATCAATAGTTTTTTAAACCAGAAAACCAACCGTCAAAACAATAAATTTTTAGAGATAAGACAATTGAAACACATCTAAAACCTGCAAGTACATGATAAAAGAGAGAGTAACATCAAGATTTTTACCTGCAGTGTGATCCTATCTAAGATTGAAATAAGAATTATACAAACTCCGATATATCAAGTTTGACGTAACAATCTCCAAAAATCGCCCAGATTGAAACATTTTCCCATAAATTCTCCACGTGCTTTAAAATGCTCTCTCAACAAAAATAAAAAGCGAAAGCCGCCCGAAACAGAAAGGTGAATATCAACAACAAATTCTGGAACAACAATCTGTTGTAGAAGGTAATGAAAGCAGTCCCGGCTAGTCAGTTACAATTTTCAAAACAGTTGTTTTCTACTGTGTTCGATTTCTGACGATCATCCGAACTTATACTCGTATCATCCATCATGCGTCGGATTTTAAATTATAATGCCAGCTTGATTTCAGTAGTAGTTAATTTAAAACTTACCTAATTCATATTCTTCGAAGATACTACGATTTAATTATTATAAATACGTTTAGATTATCCTTAAATGAAATTCACCTAAACGGCTGGAATCAATAAATTACAGCTACATAAACACCCCATATCGGCCCAGCTCAGTTTGCACAAACAAAAAGTACTGAACACTTAAAACAAGTAATGACTAACAAAACTACGCCATAAATTTAAACTTAAAGAGGTGTTATAATTAATGTGGAGAACATAAAAGGATGATCGTAAAGGGTCTGCTAATTTCTTATCCCTTTGTGCGGCCAGAATGTCATAATTTGTATGAAATAAATACAATTTTGTTCACTCAAATAACCGTGGGCGACTGGTGTGTAGTGTAGGTACGTTTTTTGCTCGATTTGTTTCGCTGATGCGCGCGAGTGTTATAAGCGCAGTCAAACAATTTAGCCGGGCAGGATTATCTCATGTGACGTGAAGCGACAATAATATTATATTTGTAGATCTATTTGTCTGATTCGTCTTGACAAAGACAATGGACCAAGATGATATTCAGAATCTCATGATGGTCCCGGAAGGTGGCATTGGAATTATGTAATAAAACGACGCAAACCTATAGAGTTTGGGCTTGTTTGATTCGTCTTGATATGGACAATGGTCCTAGATGATATCCAGATTCCCATGGACTTGGAAGGTGGCCATGGGAACTTTGTAGTAAAACGATGCAATCTTATCGAGTTTGGGCTTTTCTGATTAGTATCGACATGGACAATGGTCCCAGATGATTGAGTTTGAGACTCATGGTGGACCCAGAAGGGGGAAATCTGGAGGGATGGGAACTCTGTTATAACATGTCGCAACCCCCTTGAGTAAGGGCTTATTTGATTCGTCTCGACAATCACTTAGTTTTGGGATCTGTGGTTAGTTGTTAAAAGTAACAAGTAAGTAACTTCTTTTTTTTAAATATTATAAAATACGGTGATGTAACACGCTTTTAGAGATTTAGAAACTTGGACCGTAAGAATTTTTCCCTTCCTATCTTTTAACATGTAATAAAAGCTTCTTTAGAATTTTTTTACTCCTATGTTTTTCACCTCTTCCTAGTTTATGTTTGATTAGCTGTCCACCTGCGGTTTCACCCGCATTAAATGCGTTATCCCGTGGGAGTGAAGTGTTTTCCCGCTGTAAAAAGTAGCCTATGTGCTATTCCAGCACCTAACCTATATGTGTGCCAAGTTTCATTAAAATCCATTCAGTAGTTTTTGCGTGAAAGAGTAACAAACATCCATTCACCCATATCCATACTTACCAACTATCGCGTTTATAATATATGTAGTATAGGATACTTGTTTTTAATTCAGTTATCGCTCTGAAATTTGGTGAAAAAATATAGTTTTCTTTATGACTGTGCATTTATTGTAATTTAATACATTATAACTTATCATTATTTCTACTATAAATAATGTAATGCCGAACAGTTTAATTACAGGTTCAATTAGTCAATACTAGGAACCATTGTTCAATTGCTACTTTGCATCGTAAACGTCACCAGTAGGTATTAATTTTACAACGTCAGTAATTATTTAAATTAAGTTTGAATTATAATTTATTGTCTCTAATGTAGGAGCTAAGATGTGATTAAGATCTACCTAATAAAGACTTGTTTAATTTAAATTATGTTTGTAACTGTATCTGTTTCGGAATCGTAAGTTGATCATTTTCCTAGTAAGTTAATCAACTCGAAAAATACCGAACCCGCTTCTGTACCAAATTTGTTTCTGGCACTCGTCGTCTTTTGCCGTAGTACGGTCGCTTCGCTTGCTCGGCTCGTGCGTTTGGTATTACCTATAATTTCCTACGAGTTTATTATTTGTCGTAAGTTGATCAAGTGACGCGGAAATTGATCAATTTTTATTTTCCGGTGGCATATCTATGTAACAAAAGATTGACAACATTTTAAACACAAATCATAGCCCTCTCTTTTGTTCTTTTATGTTTTTATATCATGCGAAATGTTTTTGGCTTCGTAAAATTTCAATTTCAACTAATGGTTTTGAGCTTTTTTTATGAAGTTTATGAAATTTACCTTCTCTTGCAAATTAGCACATTAGTCATATAGTTAATGTAAAATGAAGTCTGTTGTGATTCTGTGTTGTTTTGTCAGACAAAATTGTAAAATTTATATAAAATATATTTTTATTTCTTTAAACATACCTAATTTATCCTTAACGATTTGTACATCATAGTTTAGTGAGAAAATTATCGTGACCACCTGATAGTAAGTGGTTACCTATCAATGGCATATTTTCACAATAATAAGACAGCAAAGCGCGTTACCCACCCTAAGAACTAAGATAGTGTGTCTCATGTGCTGGCAACGCTGGTCCTTCGAAGCAATTCTTACCAAAACATAGAAATTCGAGCACTGCCCCTTTACGGCAGTAAAAGGCAATGAAGTGGTACTTTCCCACTCGGACTTCGCACAAAAGGAGTTTGGCGTAATTTAATTGTTATGTTTCTGTGGTTATGTTATAACTTCAGTAATTAGGTATATTTTATTTTATCTGTTCAGAAGTTCCTTCGTGAGCTATTAACATAAAGCATAATAATAAACTATTCTACATTTTGCATTATCAGGTTTGTTATTTATAGTGTAACGTGTTTTATAGTAACAGAGGTGTTTTATCGGTTTCCCAGTACTTCATGTTCAGTAAGAAGGTCAAGAGCAGTGCGCACCTGCACACGGGTCATTCCCAAACGCTCCATTAACATTTATTGTATGAACTTAAAGAATTCTTTCTAAAGGTTCAGTTTTTTTCTTCTAATATCTACATGAATAGGCATGATGACTAAACGAAACTGTACAACTTTCAGTGATGGAAACTTTCAGAAAGTAAAAAAATAGGCCCCTCCATACAAACT
Source organism: Athrips mouffetella (assembly GCA_947532105.1). Lineage (NCBI taxonomy): Eukaryota > Metazoa > Arthropoda > Insecta > Lepidoptera > Gelechiidae > Athrips > Athrips mouffetella. The sequence continues at coordinate 14,663,583 of OX383956.1, forward strand.
GTCCAATCAAGTTTTCAATTTGTATGGTGATGCAGATTTTTTCCCTTTCAGTTTTCGATAAGTTTTTAGTTTTTGGTTGATAACATGTCTTGAGAAACACCCACTAAGAAAAGATTTCGCGAAATAAAGGATGTAAGTTTAAAATAATTTATGCTCGGAACGTCGACTGTGACAAATAGTCATTCAAATCTAATCTCTTTCTCTAATAAAAATCCTTCAAACAATTATGCAACTGGTTACATACTTCTAATGGGTTTAAATGTTATTAAATTCTTAAATTATTTACTCGTGGAGTCGTTGAGAACTTTTGTGGAATCTTTAGTAACGAACCGTTTACACTATCTATCTATTTATTAGTAGACTAAGTGATGATATTTCACATTTTCTGGACGATACACTAATCCTAAGCTACTGGCTTTGTGGCAAGGTAGTTTGTTCATGATGTATGTTTCAGAACATCAAAAATTCAGGGAGACCACGTACTATCGAGACCACTCCCAACCGACCGTAAATAAATGGTAAGCTGCCTTTTTTGTTTCCACTTAAAAAAGAAAAGCGCTCTTGTGCCCTGTCCCAGCTGGTGACATAAATATTTAAATATAGTTAGCAAACAATAACAACAGAACACAAAACACTTAAAACTAATAGAGACAAAAACTAAGAAACTGAATTTAGGCTTAAATCTTCATGCCTACAATAAAAAAATCAATGTCAAAAATCTTAATCTCAATCTGGACAGGCAGAAAAGTCCGCGCATGTACTTTACAAGCAAACTTAAGTTCCAGCGCCTTACTATCTTAAATCTGACTACTAGCTTCTCAAGATAAACACAGCGTTAGCGTAACCGGTAACTCCTAATGAAAGTAGGTAGAGACAAGCACTATTATAATAGTCTCCTATATAGGTGGCTAACTGGTTAACTTAACTGGTCCATAGTGAACACTCACACCTACCGCATGTTCTGCGTAATTGGGTACATACGTTCACGATAGCCTTGCTTAACCCATACAGGGTACAAAGGTGATCTGTCCCATCTTCTGTCAACATCTTCAAAAATGTCCAAGAAATAAGCAATAACCTCGCATTCCAATATATCATTTAAAGATTCAATTAATTTCTATTTAGGACACCCTAAAATTGTTTCTACGGGTTTTGTTTTATATGTGAAATAGGTTAGCATTTGAGCCCGATCTCACCTGGTGGTAAGTGACGATGCGGTAGAAGATGTAGCATGCTTACCTAGATATTGCCTGTTTACAATTGCCTTAAAGAGATCCAAAATACAATTTTAGGGGAATAGATTGGCAAGGAGGGAGTTCCACTCCTTGGCTGTAAGCACTAAGAATTAAGAAACAAAGCGCTTCGTACGGACAGATGGTGAGTCAAAAACATCTTACCTAGATATTGCCTGTTCACTATTGCCTTAAAAAGATCCAGAATATAATTTTCGGGGAATGGATTGGCAGGGAGGGAGTTCCAGTCCTTGGCTGTAAGCACTAAGAATGAAGAAGCAAAGCGCTTCGTACGGACAGATGGTGAGTCAAAAACATTTTACCTAGATATTGCCTGTTCACTATTGCCTTAAAAAGATCCTGAATATAATTTTCGGGGAATGGATTGGCAGGGAGGGAGTTCCAGTCCTTGGCTGTAAGCACTAAGAATGAAGAAGCAAAGCGCTTCGTACGGACAGATGGTGAGACAAAAACATTTTACCTAGATATTGCCTGTTCACTATTGCCTTAAAAAGATCCAGAATATAATTTTCGGGGAATGGATTGACAGAGAGGGAGTTCCAGTCCTTGGCTGTAAGCACTAAGAAAGATGGTGAGTCAAAAACATAGGGGTGGATCTCCATTCGACGTCTAGTTCTACGAATATTGGAAGGGGAACGGTGGTATAACGTCGTGCAAATCGGACGCACACTCCCGAAATACCTATAGAATACCGACAAGCAGGCCATTTTGCGACGATGTTCAAGGCTCTGCAGCTTTGCCTCAACTAGAGCCTCTTTACCATTGAGCTTTCTGGCACGCTTGTCAATTGAAGTAAGATTGGCCAGTTGGTATTTTACAGACCCATCCCAGAGGTGGTAGCTGTACTCCAGGTATGTCACCGATTTGTAAAACTGTGCTGGTAAGAGATATAGTCATATCTTTACCCTGCAAACTTTGAAGATAGGAACAGATGGGGGAATGGTACCTTCTTAGGCATTTCTATCATTTTATTTTATTTTGGCAACAAACAGTTGTGTACATAAATATTTATACAATTTCTTATGAGTTAAAGAAAAACCTTGAGTGCCCAAAAGTGCGTTCTTAACATATTATAAGGATATCAAAACAGAGAGAGTGACGTGCGGGTAACAATAAGAATAACTTAATAATTAAGCATAGTAAGAAAATTATAAACTAACAAATAGGTAGAAAACTTATCATTAAACTTAGGATAAAGAATTTGGTGTAATGCTAATTATTTTTTGGGTGCTTAATTTGAGAGTTTAGGTGGCTAATGAGACTGTTTTTAAATTTCAAAATATTCATGTGAAAGGGATCTATGTGGGACATTTCTTTGTTATAAAGTGCGAGACAGCGATGGAAAAATGCATTTGAAGTATAGTTTGACTGGCGTCATCATATGGCGAAAACTGAAAGGTGTTATTATTATAATCTTGGCGGCGAAGTAAAAAATATATGTGATGTAATGACATCGTTGTAGCAGGGATAAAATAAATTTGTATGATTACCTTATCAATGTTGATGAAAATATCTCATGGTTAAGGTTTTGACAAAAGGAATACGATAAAATCGAGGCACCTTTTAATCGGGTTTTTGATTTTATATAACGTTCGTAGTGACGATGATAGTAGTTAACAGGATAATTAATTACTATCATCGTCACAACCTAACACGTAATTTGGTCGTCTAGAGATCTAATTATCATACCAAATAAAATAAGGCACACTGATTATAATATTACTTTTCTATCTAAGAGTACACGATGATGAACGACACCTACACCGATGTATATTATGTTTTAGATTTAAGTATTATGTAAGTCTTTTTAAATAAAAAATCAAAAAATCAAAATATTTCTTCAATTGCGATTTGGCGTAAGGGATGTTTTTCTATGATAATAGTCTGTACAGCCCAGATTAGTAAGTGTAGCACAGGAGTCTGTACAGCCACATAAAAATATTAAAAAAGTCATTTGTTTATTGGAAAACATTTTGGGTGTCATTCAGAGACAGTGTACAGGAAAGAATTTATACATAGATAGATAAAAAAAACTTTTAACGTACGTACAAAGTATACAGTGCTATTCGGCTATTTTGGCAGCTGAAGCGCTAGCACCGAACTCAATCGTTATCGAATCTATCTCTTCTTCTTGTATAAAAAAAAAGAGAATCGTTAACGATTGAGTTAGGTGCTAGCGCCTCTGGTTGACGTTGTTAGGAGGGCACTGCTGTCATGTATTTTGCTCTTTAAATGTCAAAGTCTCTTTGCGGTGGTTTTAGTTTTGATTTTATCCACCAGCCAAAATAACTGTGTCGCACTGTACTAGCACCACTACCAAAGGGTTTTGAATCTAGCTCACACTACCTTTAGCCCTTGGTCTGTACCTGCTGTAAGACAAATGTCTAGGTAATCATCACCAGTGATAGTGTTACACCAGCCAGGATTTCGGCCCCGTGCTAGAGAAATGTCTCTGAACGACGCCGTTTAGTTGAGTAGTTTTCAAAAGAACGCTCTTACACCCTGTATTGCAATTTCTGTAACCTTAATATCTCTAACGATCATTTTACTATACCTGATGTTGACGGTAAGCAATTAAGCGATTACAATCACCTTATTAATCAACAATGGATATTCAAATTCAACATTGTCATGATCATGCGCTGTAGATATCATGTCCGCTCTGGATTGGAGTAGCTAAGAGAACACACACAGGCCACAGCGTTTGTTTGGCTAAGAACTGATTTATCTAAACAAAATTGTTGTAATTTCCAAAATATATTGAGCTATGCAAACCAAAAGTCAGCGTGAGTAGGCAGGCATCAATCCGAGGCATCAATAGTATATTTGTCTTCGTATCATATAGGTTGTAAGGTCATCGAAAATTAAAAAATACTAAGCGGAAAAGAAGTATTTCAATCAGAGAATTCGGACTCCTTGCTCCGTTTGCCCTTATATTTCTAGGATTTCAATCGGGTGCGTTTATGATTTCTCAGGTATCAATACTTTCGAACACTATTACGCCACACTATGGCGCCACATTGTTTGTGATGCGATGTAGTTTAGCTGACGTCGTTAAGAGATTTTAATATCCAACAATGAATAAACGATTTTGACTTGACTTGACTTATTACTTAGCACAGGTTGTTTACGTTATACGAGTATACCTAAAACATCATCATCATCATAAACGAAATAAGTATTGAATAAGATAGGTTTTAATAAATGAGCAAACTACTTTTGTATATACGAAAAACTGAACGGACCTAGTATAAGGAATGGTTGTTAAAAGTGGCTGCAGTTGCCACTCACCCTAAATTTATCCTAGAAATTAAAGAAAAGTAGCCCAATACTTAAATATCACCGCGTTAATTTACCTATAGACAAACCCTGATAATTTTCTAAAAAGCAAATAATATTATTTGTTTTTACCAAAATCGGTTGTTAATTTATTCAAATAATACGTAATTAACGTTTTATAAGATCATCAGGGCTAAATTTAAAAATAAAAATCTTGCAAATTACGCGGTGACATTCAAGAATTGGGTCCCACGACCTTCGTTCGATAGTAACGTCTCCAAGCTGATATAAAAATTTCACTCGATAAGGAATAAAGCATATATCCTCTCCATTGTAGCTAGTGCTTGTAAACTTCGCTCGAGATAGCGCAGCGTGTGATACCGGATGTGATATCAATGAGCACAAATGGTAATACACTGATAACTTAGATGGGAAAACTTTGTACGTTAGGTTGAATTAGAGTTAGAAGTAGTTACAAGGTAAGTAGGTATAAGTCAGAAATGAAAATGGCGGCAATTTGCGCCTTGCTTACCCAGAATGGATGGCTCTCAGCCGCAGACGCCGCAGTTCGTTCAAAGTAAAACTTCGTTGCCATTACCTTAAACTGCTGTCTGACACCAGCTAACTTCTTCTTTATGTAATATATATAATGTGTACATAAATGTATGTATTTTTAGGGTTCCGTACCTCAAAAGAAAAAAACGGAACCCTTATAGGATCACTTTGTTGTCCGTCTGTCTGTCTGTCTGTCTGTCTGTCTGTCTGTCAAGACCCTTTATCTCACGAACGGGTAAAGGTATCAGGTTGAAATTAATACCATATATTAGGATCCATGAACCACACTAGATCTGAAAATTTAAATTTTTTACAACGACGCAATCAAAAGATATGGCATTTTATGTCCTCATCTCCATACATTTATTCAATAATGAAAAACCTACAGGGTACTTCCCGTTGACCTAAAATTATGAAATTTGGCAAGAAGCTAGGTCTCACAGTACAAATAATGGGAAAAGTCTGAAATCATTAAATATTACAACTTTTCTCACAACTAATGGTAACCAATTGTGGTGAGCTCCCGTTTCAAGAACATTCATATAAGAGAGGGGTCAAGTTGGATGGTTGCCGAGGCGATTTTTGTTTTAGTTCTATTTAAAAACGGGAACACTTACAAACTTGAAAATTGGTATGTTTATAGGGCATAGGCTATAAAATAACAAAAAAAAAAAAAAATTTGGTCAAGCGCGTGTCGGACTCAAAAAATCTAGCACATTAACTTACTGAAATTTCAACTAATACAATTATGTTTATGTGGTGGTACGGAACCCTCAGTGCGCGAGTCCGACTCGCACTTGGCCGGTTTTTTTAAACAGCCTCGGTGGTCTAGTGGTTAGAGGGCTCGGCTCTCGATCCGGAGGTTCTGGGTTCGATCCCCGGTGGGGACGTTGTCAAACAAAAATCCCTTTGTGCGACCTCCCCAGTTTGGTTAAGACATTGCAGGATAAACCACATTAAATCAGAAAGTTACATTATTCCGAAGAAGGCACGTTAAGCCGTTGGTCCCGACTACTATCTACTGATGTAGTCGTTAATGAGCCATGTCAGAGGCCTTTGGCGGCTCAACAACTCTGACACCAGGGTTTGTGAGGTCGGTCATCGTCCTTGCAACCCACACGATATGATGATGATGATGTTATTTGGATACTGTACTTTATTTTTTTTTTCTTTAATCTATTTATGCACCTGGCGACCTTTCTCTGCATCACCCTAAGGGAGGCTGTTAGATAATGCCTTTAGGCGTTAAGTCCACCTATGTTCCTTTTTTGTGCATGAAGTTAAATAAAAAAATGGACGGAACTTCGTATAGGTACAAATGACATTATGTTGCAACTCCTTGAAAGTATTTATTTTCTATTTTTTTTTTTACCGAATATTAGATTAGATGTACATGTAACGTGGCCGAGGAAGCGTCCATTGTGCCGTCTAGCTGATGCAGTTATAATGAGAAATATATATATATTTTTTCGTATTTCGACCTAACTTCCATTTTTTTTAATATTTTTTTGCCACACGGTTTTTGTGATACCCGGGCGTAAAGACAAGCGGCTTTCTACTATCGCAAACGCTAGTAGAATAGAATGAAAATGTATGGGATTGACATTAGCTAACAAAATGTTGGGCGACAGGTGATGTCAATCCCTTAAAGAAATCTATACTATTAGCCTTGCTGTACGATAATAGAAAGCCACTTGTCTCTGGGCTGAAGAGTTAAAGGTGATTATTTTAATATGCACTTCCACGATGTATACAGGGTGTGAATCTGCCCATAAAACCAAACAACTTTTCCCAAGGAACATAGGCTGAATTACAAAAAAAAATCCTTCTCTAGAAACTGTCTCAGGTGATAGTATTTTGAACCAGAATACATATTTTCAAATTTCGTGCTGTTTCTTAAGAAAAAGTAAATTATTCCTGTCGTGTCGATTACCGTCTACATCGAGTCTCTGTACGACACGAGTCGACGTGTCTCTCAACGCCGAGTCAGGGCAAATTTGGATCCTCCATACTTGTTACACCCTTTCTCTTTCACTTTGTATAGGGTGCTTCCTTATCAACTGCAAACCTTTGAGTATTTCACTCAGATCATAAAATTGAACCACTTTCCCTGAGGAACATACCTAGGTCAAAATAAAAAAAAAAGATTTCTACATCTCATAGAAATTGCCTCAGCTTGGTAGCGCATTTTATATGGGGTTCAAAATTATTCCAGCATTCGTGTAGTAGGTACTTAAAATATGATTTAGTATCGGAATGTTATAACCATCTGTTCCAGTTAGCACGTAGCGCATGCGTCGGCAGTCAGTAGCCACTCTCAGCTACCCTTCGTTTATACCACGCACGTCCAGTTACGAAGCAAGTTAGAAAGAAGGTAGTTTTTTCCTGCGAGAGTAAAAAAATTATAACTTTTCGACCTTCCTCGTCTTTCGACCCAATTACTTGGGGAAAATTGTTCAGTTTCATGGTCTGAATTTACGGTTTTAGTTATCGGGATATTAAACATCATATATTCCTTTGAGGTTTCGACTTGACAAGTGTGACTTAAATCGGTTGGCGTTTTTAGATGTTATTTGTTTTAGGTTGCTAAAGTAATGAAACTAGCTAAAAAAATCATGATCATGATTTTAAGTAAAATACCTAAAACTTTTTTAGTTAGTCGATAGCTAAAATAATTCAATTTAATTAAATCTTTACATTTATGTTTTGATTAAATGACGAAAAAAAGTCTCTAAAATCTGTATTACCTACAAAAACATGTTACAAAAAGAGCAATGTTCGTTCACTTTTCCTCATCTACTCATTTCGCCCATCTTTGTTAAATAATATAAATTGAATTTACAATAATATTGCAGTAAGATTACAATAATACCCATGATTGTTTCAATTCGAGCCATTTGGTCGGCACTCGGCATCTACTCACTTGCATCAATTGGACTGTGATCGAATCATTGAAAACAGATTGAGTGCCTCGTATGCCTTCAATACAAAATTTTACCAGTACCTATACTTCCTAATTAGCTGCTAATATTAGCAGCTCCATTGGCAGACATGAGCAAATGATTTAGTACCCTTCTTTTTTTTACATTTTTGAAAAGCTAAAACTCAAAAACGCAGCGACGGACAGAAAAACTTTACTGAACTAAATCAATTTGTAATAATCTAAACTATCATCTCTAGCGATATGAAATACGTGCAAATCATATAGCGAAATATTTATCACCTCCCTTACTATTGGGGAAACTTCTTCACATTTATTATCCGAGGAACATTAATATTCGCAGTTAAATAAGAGTAGTGTAGTTCATTACTTTTCATGTAGGAATCGTATCCAGGGCTTAGAGACCAGTGGCTTTCTATCATAAATGCTAATAGAATTGGATTGATTTAGCTGTCAATCCTATACATTTTTATTTTATTCTACTTACGTTTACGACAGTAACGCGGCTTGTCTACAGAAGCAGGCCAGTGGCTGCCTTAATCTGTTTTCAGAGGTTAAAATATCTTTGACTCTATCTTTCAAGTTGCCAACTAAGATAGAAACCTGTCACTAGAGTTCACCCCTCCAGGATTACGCCAATTACTAAACTTTTATTTTACCGTTGAACGCATTATTTGCGTTTTCGTTTCGGCTTTTTTTTAGCATTGGTATAACAGTTGCAAAAATGGGTACTATGTCTAAATTCGTTAAAATTCGTTAACTTATCGAGATTACGAATATCTACTCATGTACAGTATGCTTCTAACAGATACATAATAAACATTTTTTCCAATATAATATAATAATTTCCGATATGACGTGTGTTTAACGTATGGTTTTTGGCAATTTTTTCGTTTTTGGGTTATATCGTTCAGTCAGGATGATAAGGGCCAAGGTACTGGTTAAAAGCGTTTAACTTTCAACAAAAGAACAATCACCATTTGGCCACGGGTGATAAATAAAGTGATAGTAATAAATAACCAAAAAAATATTATGAAACCGCTACATAGGCACGTGATTTTATCACTGTCGTCCAAAAACCAGCCGTTATGACAATCAGCATATTGGTCATTGTCATTTAAGGGAACCCATATGTTATCGATTGTCTCAACTCTTACTTTTCTTTTTCTCGTCCTAAATAAAATTTTCTCAGGTTTATATGTACCTTTGATGCCTACCTTATAAAATATTTCACCTAACAGAGAAAAATATAAGTATTTTTAGCATTCACTTCACAACAAAACGTCGGTACCACTGGCCGATTACAGGGAAAGTCGCGAACACCTCGTTACAAGCTAACATAATAATCGCAATTTGCTATTACCTACAGGCCACACGTAATCTAGGGGGGCACCATGCTGCGGGAACTAACCTCTACCATACAAGTTTATAAGCCCATCCTTGTCACATTATTTAAGGATTCTTTAAGATTGACAAGGATGGATGCATGTATCGCAAGGAATGTGAGGTATCGTGGTACGTACCTATGCCGAACATTTTGACGCTGACAGGCACTTGAGATGAGTAACCGTGAAGATAATGTGTTTGGGCAGATCCACTATGGCTCCAATTCTGCTGATGGAACCAGTGCTTTTAGCTTTCACATACAATAAATAATAATTAAAAAAAATATATCTTCCATGTATTTTGTAAGTTGTTTAGCCTAAGGTATACTTTTACAAATTAAAAATTTGCTCTGAAGAAAAGAATTAACTGAATTTACAGATGAATTCAGGTATACCATAAATAAAAGAAGATAAGAGTCGAATGATCTATAAACTCACAAGTTGAACATGATTTAGTTCTGATATGTTATATTTTGCATCCTTGATCTAAATAATCTGTTTGAACATTTATGCATCAAGGAGTCAATATGTCATCATCATCATAACATCCCATGAAACGTCGACTGCAGGACAACGAGCTCCCTCCTGAATTCCAACAAAAACTCGTGGTACTTTGGAGGGGATTTACCATAGTCACCACGCCCGTAAGCGGTGCGGCTGGAGACCGCTGTTGTTGGTGACCGCAGACCGATGCTGCTGCCCATCATCCGGTTCATAAGCCCTTAGTCGCCTCTTACGTCACCCACGGGTGGAGATGGGTTGGCACTATTCTTTGCCGGCACCAAACGGAACGTCAATAAGTAATCTATACAAACTTTCAGTTCAATCTTCCAGCCAAATGTCATCAGGAATCTCTTCTGTCGTTTAGGCGTAAAAGTCCAACATCCATCCAAACATACAAACTTTTACTTAAATACTTACATTTTCAGGTTTTTGAAACTTTTTCAGTTATTTACTAATAGGTCATATTAAGTAATTTTACTAGCAGAATACGTACTCTGGGTCGTTGTCGCGAATCGGCTTCATGGTAAACGATGTAGAGTCTTGTTAACACTTTATTTATGTTCATATTTCCACTAGGTCACCGATACTTTGTAATAAAATTATTCTTTTGTTCGGCATTTTTTAACAGATTACGCAGTACCATGGGCCCACTTTTTAGGGTTCCGATACCAAAATGGTAAAAAAAGGAACCCCTATGGTGCGACTTTGTCTGTCTGTCCGTCTGTCTGTCTGTCACACCTTATATCTTAGCAACCACTCATGCTATCGACTTGAAATTTGGAATGGTTTTAGAATATGGTTGTCCAACTTAATGGCACATAAAAGAATTAGAAAAAAATATGATTAGTAATGTAAAGGGGGCCCAAATTCCGGGGGGCAAAATTTAAAACTGTAGTTGCTAGGTCGAGTGGGGTATCATATGAAAGGGCTTTACTTGCATATTCTAAAATATATTTTTGTATTTTTTTCCGACTCTTAGTTTGAAGAAATGATGAAAAATGTCAAAAATAATACCATTCCCCCCCCCCCCCCCCCCTATCTCCGAAGTTTGTGAGAGAAAAAATCTGCATTAATTACAGTCGATAGAAGTTTATGTAAACATTACAGCAAAAATAAAACGATTTTTCTAAATTGCACAGCTTTTTTTAAATCTGCAAAAAACCTTCACAAACAAATTTAGTTTTGCGGTCCTAAAAATGGACTTTATATTGCTTTCAAAAATAGTACCTATAGGTATATCGGAACCCTCGGCGCGCGAGTCCGACTCGCACTTGACCGTTTTTTTTTATATCGCTGGGTGTTGAATCATTCCCAACAAATACATTTTCTTTTCAAAAGGGAGGATATTGGACCTAATTGTTAGTTTTCATTAATTATGATTTCTTTTAAGAGATTTTCTAGGCTTTACTAATTACTAAAATCTTAAAAGGTTATATTAAAAAAACCGGCCAAGTGCAATTCGGAATCGCGCACAGAGGGTTTCGTACCATTAAGGTAAAGTACCGTCTTAGTTATGGACGCTCCGTCACGCAGAAGTGTATTAAATGCGCGTGAGTCCGACACATACTTGACCAGTTTTTACTGTTTGTTGTTATTTTATAGTTTATGCACTATAAACTTACCAATTTACACGCTAGTAAGTATTCCAGTTTATACGATAGAGCTAAAACAAAAATCGAGCTTATTTCTTTGTAGAGAAACTCCTCTTATTTTTTTTTATATTTCATAATTTGTTGTTAGAGCGGCAACAGAAGTACATAATCTGTGAAATTTCGACTGTATCCCACGATATACAGTTTAAAACAAAAACAAAAAACAGTTAAGTTAAACGAGTGAATTCGGTACCAATCGGTACTCTTTGTTATGTTATGCGAGTTTGCATATAATAAAGATAGGTTTCTCGTACCGAATATTACCGGCCACGATAGGTTTTCCACATAACAACATAACATGTCTTACTGGGGATGGCGGCTAATACTACCGATTTACCTGTTTCTTTAGGGGAAGGTTGCGATGATTGGACCACCTAACTTTAAGGTGTCATTAGTAATGATATACGTGGGACACTCAGAAATATTTGCGACACTAAAAAAAATTGTTCTACAGGTACATATATTTTTATTAAATCTTTTCAAAGTACTCTCCACCAGCCTCTATACAAAGATTCATGCGGCTGAACCAGTTTTCAAAACACTTTTTCCAGTCCGCCGTAGACACCTCGTTTACAGCCTGCTCGAACGCAGCCAGCGCATCTTCCGGCGACGAAAATTGTATCCCCTTGAGCTGATTTTTTATTTTTGGAAATAAAAAGAAGTCACACGGTGCTAGATCAGGGCTGTAAGGAGGGTGACCCAGGAGTTTGACTGGTGTGCTGTCCAGGAAGTCCCTCGTTTTGAGCGCGGTGTGTGCAGGCGCATTGTCGTGGTGGAGCAGTAGTCCGCGGAGCCCTGTGTTTGGTCGCTTGTTGCTCACAACAGAAAAAACTTCTGGTAAACATTTGGTAGTATACCATTCGGCGTTGATGCTTCTTTGATCTCGTAAGGGAATTGAGGCCAAGTGGCCAGTCAAATTAAAAAAGCTGGCGATCAAAATCTTCCCCCCGCTTCGAGATCGCTTCACTTTGGTAGGCGTTGGTTCATTTTGAAACACCCAAACTGTCGACTGGCGCTTGGTTTCTGGATCGTATTGATAAATCCAGGACTCATCACCTGTTACGATGTCGTAAACACGCCGAGACGAGCCTGCTTCAAATTTGTTCAGCATATCACGGCACCATTCCACCCGGGCCTGCTTCTGAGCGTCGGTGAGGTAGTGCGGCACCCAGCGCGATACTATCCTCCTCACGCGAAGATGCCCGTGTAGAATCTCGTGAACGCTTCCCGATCCAATCTTTAATATGTGCTGAATCTCCTGATATGTAATTCGCCTATTATCTTGGATTAAATTTTTCACTGCTAGCACGTTTTCTTCCGTAATAGCCGTCAAAGGGCGACCGCTTCTTTCTTCATCCCCCAAGGTTGGTCGACCGCGCCTAAATTCGTTATACCAACGATACACGGTTGCCTTGGAGGGGCCTTCATCCATAAATGCCATTTGAAGTCTATCGAACGATTCATCCGGTTTCAGGCGACACTTGAAATCGTAAAAAATCATAGCTCTAAAATGTTCCCGGCGCAGATCCATTTTTCAGTAAGACACGATACTTTGAATTGGCTCGCAAAAAATGTGGAGGGAAATTTTGAAAATGGAACACACATATTTTTACTTACAAGTAATCATATTTTCGAAAAAGATTCTGACCGGCCAGTCTCCCATATATAAAAACTATTTTTCGCAATACTTTCTGAGTGGCCTGGTATAAGTGACACAATAAAAGTAATGATAAATATCGAATCCTTTTATGACATATTTATGATACTATATTTATTTTAGGTCAAAGTTTAGCAGTTTTAGAAATATAGTGATAAAACTATTTTTGAACCTGTTGCTTTCTTTGGACCACCGTTACATTGAATGGACCACCAAGTTGCCATCAATGGACTTAAGAAAATTTGTACGAAGGGTCCAATCGTGGCAACTAAAAAACACTCAATTTTTATTTTTATTTTATTTTTTTAAATAGGGAGATGTGTCCATCAATCAACAAATAATACTACATATCTAGACCTACCCACCTGATCAAAATTAAATTTTTACATAGAGGGTATACTTTTGTAATTATTAACACAACACATATACCTACTCATTTTTCTTGTACTTAACAAACATTAAATAATTATAAAAATATGTAGGAACTAGATGACAATTTTTCAGTCGCTTCTGTGGCTTTCATGTTCTTTCCATCCAATCTGAGTTTCAGTGTTGCCTCTGGAATACCATAAATTCTTGCAGCTTCATTTAACCCAGTTGTTTTTTTTTTAACGGATTCTATGGCCAGCTTCATGCTTTGTTCGTTCGAAGCATAGTAAGATTTCTTCTTATTTTCTGATGTCATTCTGGAAAGAAAATAAATATAAATATTATTATGTGTAAATGTTACTTTATTAGTGTGCAATAAAGTGTTATTCATTCATTCATTCATTCATAAACTTTGAAATAAAAGTTTCGTTGATTGGACCGGGCCATTTATAGCTTCACTACGGTGGGCCAATGGTATCAACTAGGTACTTATTCAGAAATATTTTTACTATTAAAAACGGGAATAAGATTGGGATTAATCTTAGCGGGCTACTAAAACACAGATAAATATCCTAAAGATAAAAAATATCACTGTAAAATATACATAAGTATTATAATACTTACATCGATTTCCTCGTTGAATGATTTTTAGATCGCCGTCGTCACAAACACATTCGTACACGTCACTAGTCAACGCGTGGTGCGGCGATACTGGCGTTTGAGGGGCACCCTTCGGGCTCGACACCGTTGCCTTGCAACCTACCCGACACGTTCTAACGTGTTTATTTTTCGAAATACTTAGGTGGTCCAAAGAAAGCGCTGGTCCATTGATCGCAACTTTTCCCTATGTCGGTTAACCCTGACCGATCGGTACCGAATTTATCCTTACCGGTAATCTGGCTCTGTGTTTATATTGTGTCCATGAAGGAAAAAAAAATTACGCTCGTAATTTTTTTTTCCTTCATGATTGTGTCGGAGATCAAACCCATCACCGAAATGCAACTGGCCAGGTTTAAGGTTTCCGTTGTTAGCTCCTTATTGTACCCTAAAACTAGTCTAAATTGTCAGGTGTGAATGCGAGAACGCGAAGTTGTAAGGACCAAAATAAATACCAACCTTGACGAGAAAAGTAAAAATAAACAAGTGCATGTGCTCTTCAAACACCTGACAGTCCTATTACCGCGTAGTGTCAGTGCACAGTGGAATCGTAAATCTTTACTCAGGTGAAATGCAAATCGGTTTAAACAAGCCATAGCAACTACGTGATTTTGATTCAAGAATTAACCATTTTCAGAACCTTTTTTTTGTTATTTAATTCGCATTCTCATGAATTAACAATTTATTTAATTATCTTTGTATAAACTATCTAATAATAATCAAAATTATTTGATCGACTTGTAAATCGTAAAATTCTATAAATTTCGATTGATAGGTATAATCCGCAACCCATTTCGTTTTCACTCTCATTCTGCTCACACTATCAAAAGTACTTAAATTCATAATTAGAATTTAGACATGTCCATTCTTTATTATTTAAAAATACGAGAAGTTACACCGTGTTTTTATTTTTGAGTCAAAAAACTACAACAAAAAAATATTAATAACTGACTGTCTGACTTTTAATGAATCACGGCTCAGTGTGCAGCCACAAAGTATCACCTCTCCTGGCGTCAGACAGCGGTCGAGCTCACCGCTTGACACGCAATTAAATAATGCTCCAAGTGTTCACACTAAATTCAATATCTCCCAGCAAACTCTTTTAGATCTACGAACCTTATGATTCTGCTACACTTACTGCACTACTACAGAAACTCGAATTTGTCTCGATCCGATTTTATGCCGTCCCGATGTCATAAGGCTCTATACCTGAATGCTCTACTTGATGAATGGTAGAGCCACAAAACTATATAATCTATATCTGTGGATAGAGCCAAGCTGATGCGCAAACGCAGAAGACAAATGAAGTGTTCAATTCTTGAATCTCACCGAGTGACTTAAAAGATCTTAAAAATTATACAAACTCTTACAAGTAAAATAAGAAATATGTAAACTAGCATTCAAAACTATTTTACGTTTAGCTTTGATTTTAAAAGATAAATCTGTGATTTCAAAACTATTCCGTGTTATTTTGACACCTTCTGGAATAGAATTGCACGAATATTTGTCTCGCGTCTATCGCGCATTCGTCTTGTTTAATCACAATTGTGTCGCGTTAAACGCGCGTCGTCGTCTGTGCGTAGAAAAACGTCGTGTGCATAGTCACAAGGCTCACAAATAGTAAGGGATGACGCCAGCGCAATTCAAGAACAGTTGTAACAAAACACGCTTTGTTTTCTTAGACAGTTCCCACCGTGAAACTAATTGAGTGTCTGTTCGACGAAATATCGTATTCTCACTCCATTTATGCATTTCTTTATTTACTGAAGTTTGTGCATAAAGAAATGCAACCATGAATTTTATTGTAACTCATTCTGTTTTCTTTTCATCGTGGAGATATTTAGGAAAAGACTTTGTTTAACAGAAGACGTCCACTTAACTGATATGGTGATACTTAAGATACGTAACTTTGGTCCTGAAGGTCGACTTCTACACATACTTCAAAACTTCTATAGAATATTGGTCGAATGATTTACTAAATCGACTGTGATGAGGGGTTTGACCACGAACCAACTTTTCTTATCACGGACATAGAACTAACTTATTACCGTGCTTGCGAAATGTATGAGAAAGACACATTTTTGGGTTCCGTAACCGAAGAGTCCAAACATATTACTGAGCCTATTTAGTCTGTCTGTGTAGGGCTCTCGTGTGCCGAGGGCTGCATCTTTTGAACCATTGTGTTCTTTTTATTTGCGTTAACTAAACAGAACAAATTGAATCGAATGAATTTGGAATACTTTTATGATTTATACGAAATAATTAAATTGAGCCCAATTAGGGGCGCAAAATTTTAAATTGTCGTCACTTGGTGAAGTGAGGTATATCATATGAAAGGGCTTTACTTGACAAAATAGGCATTTGTATTTTTTACGACTCTTAGTTTTCGAGTTATGACGAAAAACGTCAACAAATACCATTCTCTCTTATATCCGAGGTTTTCTAAACGAAAAATAAGAATTATACATACATAACATCAAAAAATGAATAATAAGAATAAGAATTATAATTGAAGTTTACGTAAACATTACAGGAATAATATAATGATCTCTCTAAATAGCACAGTTTTTTTAAATCTGCAAAACCCTTTACAAACAAACTTAGTTTTGCCGACCTAAACATGGACTTTATTGCTTCTAAAAATACCGCAAGTCCGACTCGCACGAGACCGTGTTTTTAACGTATTTCAGGGTACCTAGACAAGTGGCTTTCTTTAATGGTAAACGCATTAGCTGTCACGCAACTTTTTGTACATACATTTTGATTCTATTCTACTGGCGTTTACGATTATGAAACCGCCACTTGTCAACGGCTCCAGTTAGGTACCACCTTGAAGGAATGCACTGTTTCTACCAAAGAGATTTGAACGTCACTGCGTTTCTACCCTATAGTTATTATTTTGTCAGTTAACGAAGTTTCGATCGTCACTGTTTCGTAGTAGTATCATAATTAATGTCACAGTAAATAGATGGGCTTATCAGCAGTATGGAAACTCGGCCTATTTTTTGAAAATCGAATCTTGCATCATTGGAGCGTCAGGGTTGTAATGATACCTGGGAAATACGTCGTTTTAATCCGTTCCACGAGTCAATGTAGAAGCTTACCAACATATTTCGCAGCCGTAGAACCAGACAAAGTACGACGAACCAGATGAACCAGAGTATATTTAACGGAAAAAATAACATTGTTTTACAAACTTGTTTTTTCTAACAGCTTTAGCTGATTACTATTGATCATGGAGCACAATAACCTTGATATAGCTGCAAAATGTGTTGGTAAGCTTTGGAATTGCCTCGTGGAACGGACTATAGTGTAGTTCTAAGCTGTTGTCCCTATTGCACATTACGGAAGGATTGTTGGGGCGCAGCGCGACAACAATAGTTTGTACAAATACCTTTTTCTTGAACTATGAAGCATTTATTTCACTCAAGTAATTTTTTTGTTAATTTAAACACAGCTTACGGTAATTTAAACACAGCTTCTATTTCATATATATTGTTTAATCACATTTCGTTATCAATAACATCTTTGCGTCCGATAGTCTTTCAAATAATTATTGTAAACACTAATTTATTATATTCAGCACCTGCACAGCGACCACGTTAACTTTTCAGGTTGTAAAAGGTTATGTGTATAAACGCCCATTAAAATTACTGTGCAATTAGTCTTGTGCTTTAAACTTCTGTTTCTTTTACATTTAAAGTGTCAGCAATAGTTTCAGAGAAAGATTTTTAGAGCTGTTATTATTTTATTTAACCTCAATAAATATTGAAATACTATTTGGACCAACTGCATAGCAAACGTGGTCACGCTGCAACAGGCAAACGAGGGGTTATCAAAAGTAGTGAGAATGAAAAACAACATAAAGTCTCGTGATGTTTATGAGTATTGAATTTTATTTTAGTAAGAAGAAGGTGACGATAACATAGGTCATTATACTAACCACTTTCTATGTGTGATGTCCTACAATCTATATTCATTTAAATGTATATTCATTTATCAATAGTTGTTTGTTTTCTGGATCATTCTCACTACTTATAGATCGCCGTAGTAAAATACAACATGCCAAGTCGATAATTATTATAATAATATTAATGAATGCTTTGAAAAGTGCAGAAGATACAGATAATTTACAGGATAGATGAAGTAAGTAGGTACCTATATATATATTTCTGTAACATTTACCTACAGGATGGTAAGTTAATTTTTCTGCACCGTAACATATTTCGAAACATAAAGTTTTCTTTATTTTTTGTCGAGTAAAATAAAATGTTTTTTATTACAAACAGGAGATATCTAAACAGCATCATTCTATTATAAATACATTATATTTACAAGAGAAAGCCAATTGGGGCACAGTAGGTGAGAATTACCATCAAGTAGCAAAAATTGGTAAATGCGGAAATGTGACGAATCCAACCTCAACCTGATTGTGCTATGTTATTTTATCTCACTCGTAATCTTTTCACTTGAACATTTTTGAAACCTTTTATATCTACCTACGTTATAATTCAAATTTAAAAGAAGCTAGCAAAGAATGTACTACATTTTAAATTAATAGACGTACTAGGAGATATGACTCCTTTATTATATTTTCATTTATCACATCCAAAATCTTTACAGTTATTATAAAAAAAACTAATATTGTCAATGGCACCACAATTTTTCACTTTTCAATCAGGGCTCACAGTTTTTATAAACCACACAGTGTACAATTTATTACTAAAATAAAACTAATGTAATTCGTACCTACTTAAATAAAACTAAAACTTACGTAAGTTAAGGCAAATGTAAATGTAGTTGTGCGTTTAATAGCCAACCTTATAAAAACTGTAAGTGCTGTAACAACCCTTTTCCATTTTTTCATTCAATTTTATCTAATTAATGCAATTTTTATGCAGTATTTACGTAAAGCCTAATGTTTTAAAACTTATAAGTATAAGAGATTTTAGGTGCATTGGCTATTTGTTATATGTAGCTTGTTTTTTTTGTTACGTAGAAAATAAATTATACTTATCTCCCGTATAAAAAGCAATGTTGAATTTTTTTATAATATTAATCATCAAATAAGGAATATAAGCCTCTTTTTATTTTAAGATTAATCCCAAAAAAAAAAAATACTTAATTAAAATATTAACTTTGTAAATATGTATTTTAAACACATTTCGGTGACTGTAATTGTTTTTCATGCAAGAAATACGATTTCATTTGGCACGAAATAAATAGTCATTCAAGTTCTTTGCCTAGTAAAGGTACGAGGGCCGAAACACAAACAAGCGAAGCCCAGTCACTTTACGAAAACTTGCGAACTCATTTACATAGAGCATTCCTGGCATATTACCGCATAGCAAATTTGTGTTTTGACCGTTATTCCGATAGATAGCCATAATTTGTTTAATCCCTGTACGAAGCTTTCAACTTTATAGCACTCTATTAAGTGCGTGATGTAATAGGTACCTAAATAGCAAATAATTGACTTCAAAGACACTATATCTTAAAGTGCAACATAAATTATGCTGAAATTTGGAACAGTTTTATTAACAATAATTTGAGATCACAAATTTAGCACACAAAAGGATCCTAGCTAGGTTTTCCTAAACATAACCCTTAAAAGTGACAAACTTATTACTACAATCAATTCCTCCTATTGCTGGGCTGTGTTCAATTTGATTACCTACAGTTTGGCGTCACTAATATCACATATACAAGCAAACTGATATTAATGAAAATATGTTGCTGTTTCTTTACAGTGACATCGAAAAGGCAAAAATATACGTGTGCCTCTGATTAATTAACCTATGTTTTAAATCTACAATGTTACGTACATACCAGATAGATTCCACTACATTTGGAAGATCTCGTTGAATATATAGATAGTTATGTACTTTCAAAAAATGTGAGCATTAATATTTACTAAATTTATAAGTTACATCTAGTATCGTAAGGCCTGTTATGTTTTCTCATCGAAAAAAAAAATTAACCTATCTCTACACTTTTTATTTCAATTTGAGCTTTTTTGTCGGTCTAAACTAGATTGGATTAAACTATTGACATTATTAGGCCCAATATATAATTAAATCAGTACGGTTTTGTTATTTAGGCAGGCGCTAATCATTTAAATTTTCGATGAACCCAGTACCTCAGTGGTAAACATCCAATGACTGAATATTATTTTTATGACACCTAGGTAGAGTATAATAGCAACGACGAAAGTAGAAGTTTTGTGTTCCAAATAGATTTGACAAACGCACGCAAACCGATTCTAAGCCGAGGTCGTTATTTCTGTATTCCCACAAAATAATTAATTAAATATTTATAGTATTATGTTATTTTTAGACCTTCAGCAAATAGGCACTCGAGCTATTACGTAATTCAAGATTTTACAGGATATCCAGTTCGTTATTTTGTGAAATAGAGGTTATATTATTTAAAGCGTAAGCTATCTATTGCATGAAGGCTCCCCGAATGCAAAAGGACTACGCGACAACCTCAGTTTCGTAAATCATAATAAATTGTTACTTTTCGGTTCACGCGATGTTGAGGCCATATAGTGTTTTACATTGTATATACAATACATTTACTATATACATTTAAGATCAATATTCCAAATGACACAACTATTGGGCAGAAAATACAGTACCTAGTTATGAAGATAAAACGTGAACATATTTTCATATTATATTTTTTATGTATACCTAAAACTGTACTATTGAAATATGATTGTTATCACGTTATTATTTTACATATTGTATGACGAAAGCACTAGAACAAGTTCATATATAAGTCAGTTAGACTGTTTGAGGCTAACCCATTACAATAAGGGACATGATATTGGTATTATACAGGCTTATTTTTTATCACAGCAAACATTTTTATCACATCACTTTCCATAAGAAACAAAGGTCAAAAAATTAGAATATTTTATGGCTTTTCCGTACAAACCAGGCGCCTCCTTTCTTGATCCAAGTCTGTGTAACTAAATATTTGTAGTGAAAAAATAAACCTGTAGTATGTTTGTTTTTTTTTTTGGGAGTAGGCACTATTATACCTACACAGAATTATAAATAATACTACTATTTATTATAACTTATTATCTTCACAGTTGAAGTGGAACCCAGCGGATGCGATGACGAAATAATTACATATATTTTCCTGAAAATTAAATAATATATGTTACATCAACAATAAAAAATATAACATGAATCATGGACGAATAATAAGAAAGAAACCTCTCTCATGAAAATTGTTATTCGGAGAAGTGTAAAACTAGATGGGGTTGACTTGTAGAAAATGATTACAGAATTGACGTAAGAAAAACGCGCCCTGCGCGTGGCTTTCCAATATCTTTAGATTATGGTCTATCTGTCGCAGGCAAATCGTATACGATTTGCGAATTTACAAACGGCTGGCAAATTGTATACGGTCAGCAAATTGTAAAACGGCGTCAGCAGGTTGTAAACGTGTTTATGTCACTGATGCATTATAGGTTCGTTAGCCAAGGCAAAGCCCAAGCCCAAAGCCCTAACCGATTCCGAACAGAGCTCTCTTAGGTTGGGTTAGGTTATCATGCGACCACAACGCAAGAGCCGAGCACGCGAAGCGAACTTGCCGCGGCAGCCGGCGAATCATCATAACATCCCATGAAAACGTCCACTACAGGACAGGGAGCTCCCTCCAGAATTCTAGCTTTTGCTGGAAAAATTTGGAGGGGAAGTACCATAGCCGGCGAATACCAGAAACGAATTACGCACCGATTTGTAAAATGCTCAGGCTTTTTATAAAATTACATTTTTCACAATATGTCAAAATTTTGCAATCTGCCAAGGCATTATATGATGCGACGAATTTACCTGCGACATAATCGATTGGACCGCAAAAAAATCGCAGTTTACTCGTTAGACCATAATATCTCTCCTGATTGTGATTCAGCACCATCTGGTTTCAGTGACTTTATGCTTTTTCGAATTACGATTTTTAGTACATATATTATTTATTTATTATTTGTCCATCCAACAATCAAATGAAAAAAGTCGAAAGTCTCGATTGTAAAATGTGTGTTGAAAGTAGTGTAAAGACATAAAAAGTTTATTAAAAGGTGATATGGGTAACTCTGTTTGGTAGTATAGAGTAAAATGCCATATTTATTACATGAATGTTTAATTTTAGTTAAATGCCTATAACTAATAGCGCCTAAATACATATTGTCAAAGAGCAAAACTACACTCAGCTGGAAAGAAAAGTGTCGGTCGGTTTTCTGCTATACATTATCATACAATGATGAGGTCAATCAAACGAAGCATCAATACATTTATGTATTTCTTAAGGCTTTATAACTACCATAAATTTAGCAGCACTTTACTTTTTTACACTTGGGCTACACATTGCAGCTGCAAATATCGACCTCATTTCAAAAAAAATTTTAGAGAAAATTTTTACCACTCATACAAAATGTGCTGTCAGTTGATGTAGTTTGTATGGGAAGTCAATTTTTTTTTTATTTCGACCTATGTTCCTTGGAAAAAGTTGTTCAGTTTCATAGAAAGAATCTACCGTTTACGTTTGTACAATCGTGTTCTGCAACGTGGCTGCTACGACCGACGACGGTGAGACTGAAATTGGCGAAAATGGGAGAAGTATTTTTCATTAAAAAAAAAACCGGCTAAGTGCGAGTCGGACTCGCGCCCTAAGGGTTCCGTACCTATCTACCATATGATATACTAAAAGCTTTTGCTCTTTGATTTTAAAAACTCCGCGACCATCCAACTTGACCCCTCTCTTATAGAAAAGTTCTTGAAACGGGAGCTCACCTTAATTGGTTTCATATTTAATTATTTGAAATATAATATAATTAATTATTTGAAAAATTGAAATATTTAATTATTTTAGACTTTTCCCTTTATTTGTACTGTGAGACCTAGCTTCTTGCCAAATTTCATAATTTCAGGTCAACGGGAAGTACCCTGTAGGTTTTGCTTTTTTGCATAAATGTATGGAGATGAGGACATAAAAAGCCATATCTTTTGATTGCGTCGTTGTAAAAAATTTAAATTTTCAGATCTTGTGTGGTTCACGGACCTTAACATTCATTATCAATTTCAACCTGATACCTCTTCTCGTTCGTGAGAAAAAGGGTCTTGACAGACAGACAGACGGACAACAAGTGACGTATAAGGGTTCCATTTTTTATAATTTGAGGTACGGAACCATAAAAAACTACACATTATTAATCGGTATTTTTTTAGTCAACAATATTGTAAAATTTCATATATTTTTGACTTAAAATGCAGCATTAAAATGGTTACAAATGGCAAAAAATAGAAAAAAATAAGGGTTTGTTTGGAATTATTTTCGTCAGTTACAGTTATAATATTAATTAAATTAAAATACGAACCTGATCATGGCATTTGTCATATCTTGTAGATAACTAAGTTTTTTGTTAAAAAAAGTGCCATATTTAACGGAAAAACCGGTCAAGTGCGAGGTGCACTCGTGCACCGAGGTTTCTGTACCACTAAGGTAAAAATACCGTCTTAGTCGCAGTCGCGCAGAAGTGTATTGAATGCGCGCGAGTCCGACTCGCACTTGATCAGTTTTTATTATTTGTTGTACAGCTATTGCACATAGGCACCAATTTTGACGCTTGTACGAGTTCATTTAGACCTTAATAAAAAAATCGAGCAATAATCGCCTAAAAACACGTTTGTAGTATCCCTACTAAGCCCCCCTTAATAAGTATTGAATATTTGTTACTTTTTGTTGTAGCGGCAATAGAAATTACGAAAACTGTGAAAATTTCAACACTCTAACTTTTACGGTTCATGAGATACAACCCGCTGCGCTAACAGACAGACCGACGGACATCGGAGGCATATTATATTATTATATACTCAAAAACAGCAGCCTATGGGCAAATTATACTCAAAAACAGTACAGCGCTCTACGAGTCCAGTTAACAATGCGTTCAGAATGTTGATGGGGCTGCCCCGGTTCTGTAGCGCGTCAGGGATGTTTGCGGAAGCGCATGTAGACTGTTTCTACACCATCATGCGCAAGCGCGGTGCGTCCCTGTTGCGTCGGCTCCGGGCCAGCTTCAACTCCATTCTGAGTATGATTGCGAGCCGGTTCGACTGTCCATAATACGTTATACATTTTAGTATGGCCCACGTGCCAAAATGTGTGTGTGATAAATTTAAGTAGTAGTAGTAAGTAAGTAATTAGGTAAATATTGACTGTTATTTTAGGAAAATTTTAATTGCTCAATCTGTTTCTTTGAATTCTTTTAATTATAACATTATTTTAACATTGACATTATTTCAGTCCAACTTTATAATATTGATGATAATTTTGAATTTTGTTTCGTTTATGTTTTTCAATGTACCTGTAATTTTAATGATAACTTCAATTTTGTTTTTAAATTCAATTCTATGTTTTTGGTGATATGATGTAATTTTTTATGGGTCCCAGTTGTCTGAATAAACAAAATTTTTATTATTTTATATTAACAGGGTCCCGTTTTTTACCCTTTAGGTACGAAACCCTAAAAAGTAGTTACGGAATTCCTTAGTTTCCAGTTTATTGACGTTGGTATAACCCTTGGTGTGATCGTTGGATAAAAATTCTCTCGAAGATCACACCTGTACTACATTAGGATAGGTAGTGCATCACTAGCATTTCGTCAGATTTGTTTTCATTTACCATATTCCAAATTATAAATACGGTTCCTATCTAAACATATCAATCACTATTGAGATTCGTATTTTTATTCTACTTAGGCACGCTTGACCCTATCATTGTACCATAGTAGTGTATGGCGAAAAACTGATCGACTTATTTTATTTACAGCTGAGTATATTTCTTTTATGGATATGAAAACTGGTGCATAATAATTAATTTTGTGAAGTATATGTAGATTATTGTAGATACTCATAATGTAAAATGTTCAACTGATCCTTTTGAAGTGCGTGAATAATTATAAGCTAAACTGCTGAAAAACCTTAAAAAACCTTTTAAATTATTCTGGAGGGTAAATGCAGTCCTTGATCTAGGCAAACGCTACATATATTACATGTGAGTTATATTTTTACAATTATTTTCATAGTTTTTTACGTTACATGAAACAAATGAGATACTTAACCACATTAGACATGACGTCCCAGAAAAACCGTAGGGGTAATTCAATAAGTAGTGAGAATGAACAACATTTTGGCTGTAAAGGCTTTTGATATTTATGATTATTGATAGTTTATTTGAATAATGAGATGGTATAGAAAAATTAGGCCATAATATTTAGAAACGTATAAATAATGAGGAAAGTTTGACAGCCAGTCGGCCAATCCAGCAACTTAAAAGTTAAGAAAAACGGAAGTTTCGATAGATGCCATTCAATTAGCCGAGCTTAAACAAATTATCCACTCTCCCTATTTACTAGATTTTACTGGCAGTCCTATACTCATAGTTATTTCTATTTATTCCCCGTCACCGAAGGAGAAACAGGGTGTCTACTCTCAAAGTCCGATATATCGAAACGATACTATTCGAAACATGCAAATGCAAAACTTCGTCCCTTGACAATACAGTAGAATATTGGTTGGATGAATTTTCAAACTGCCAGTAGTTAGCATCCAACCAATATTCTACTCTATTGTCAAGGAACGAAGTTTTGGATTTGCATGTTTCGAATAGTATCGTTTCGATATATCGGACTTATAGAGTAGACACCCAGATACGGAAACAAAATCGAACTTATGGATCCCATACGGAGAGCTTTGGCAGAACCAAAATGAAAACTTTATTTTTCAAAGGGATCGAAGCTTTGGAAGACTGCGGGATTCAGGGTCCAAAGAGAGGTGAAAGCTACGTAGAAATGTGCATTATTTATTAATTGTCGTTTATTTTCTAGGTCATTCTCACTACTTATTGAACGCCGTAGTATAGGTAGTCAGCATTTTAGAAAAAAAACTCACCGCTTGTTCGTCAGTTTTGTTACTTACCGATAGCCCAAATCAAAATCTGCCAATATGTTCACTTCACTAAGCGGCGAAAAATTTGAGGCAGTAGGTTTTTTGTTATACATATTCAAGTAATGATAGGGCAATTAACGGACTTAAAAAGTATGCCACTTTATAGTGAGATCGTAAGATGAGATTTTTTAACAATTTGTCATACTTCGTTTCTAAAAAGTGCAGGAAAAAACATCACTTCAATAATAACAACATGTGAAATGTAAGTAAGTATATAAATTTACCAAAAAAAATATTTAATTACACAATCTCTGTGTTCGAATAACTCTACAAAGTAGAAAATCGCAACATTCACAACTACAGGCAGGATTCATACCTGCGTCCTCTCCGTTTTCTACTTTTTGGGATCTACCAAAGTATCTTGTGGTATATTTTATCATTTATTTTTATGAACATTTAAGTTAGTCTAAAATATTGTATTAGAGATCTCACTATTTAGTTACATATATATTTCTATTCGTATTAAGATTTCTGTATAAGACCCCATAATTAAAAAAAAATACGCAAAACCTACCGCACTCAGTTTATTTGCCGCCAACTGTCCTTACTATTTTTATATCGGCTAACACAAATTTACGCTTAAAAGCTTCAAAACCAAGCTGTGTCATGCTAAGCTGAAGAAGGAAGGTCGGAAATCGAAGACTGCATATTACTTACAATGAGTAAGAGATGGCATGGTGGTATTGGTGGTAGACACCATCGAAGACACGTCACTCATAGATGGTGTGCCACGGTACCGAACTAACCAAACATTTGTTTTATGTTATCACCTGCAAAGAGCCGTAAGCAGAACATATGCTTGAAGCACTAACTACCCCCGCCCTCATTCCCCACACCAAGCAAGTTCAGCGCCAAATTAATATTAATCAAAACTGTTTTATGAGCTTCTAAGTGCACGAAATACTTTTAAAAATTTGATTAGAGATAATTTTTGCTACTCAGACAGTAAAGAAATATTTTACTCAGTAAATATATTCCTCCTAAGAGAAAGGTAACATGTATGTTGAATGTTGATATAATATTAATTTCGCGCTAGGTTAGTTTTTATATTTGTTTAGGTACAACAGTGGCTACATGTCACAGTATTCTTGACGAAAAAGCACAGATAAGAAGAGAGCGATTGTTCAGCCCGAGTCATTCACACATCCGTGTTTCCGCCTATTTTTTATTATTATATCTAAACATATAACATTCTCACAACTAAACACATAATGTAGATATGTCTATATTTGACAGATATAGAAGAAGGAGGAAGGAGAGGTGTCAGATGCACTATATAGCTGATTCATATTCATATATAGTATCTATAGCTCTTTAAGAGCAAAGGTACTAGGTGGAGTAAAGCGGTGAGCCAGCTAACCAAAATACAAAAATAACTATTGAATATCTGAATAAGTTTCACTGGAAAATAATTGAAATACAGAAATTGATTTACTATACAAAGTTATTGGCGTACTAGGCAGTCAAGAGATAGTTATTTGTCTTATTGACGATAAAGTTTTAAGGATAGAGTTATAAAACTTGTAAAGGGGTTAGATAAATTTCGGCTTGTTTTGATTGTTCTTTTTAAAATAGACGCCTTTGATTTCAAGATTAACAATGATTGGGAGACATCGGAGACAGGGCATACGAAGCGGAAAATAGGAACACAAAGATGGAAAGAGACTTGCCATCGACCTTTAGGACTTTAGTTGGTTTTGATTATCTTTTATCTAAAGAAAATATTTTAAACCTTGTACAGTTCCATGGGGGTGATCGTGGTAATTTCAACGATATTACCAAATCAAAAACGTTTGCCTCAAACACTTCGTAAAGACTTAACATAACTTTTGAGGCAAACGTTTTTGTTTTGGTAATGTCGTTGAAATTACCACGATCACCCCCATGTCGATTTCTCCAATTAGTAGGGGATACTTGCGACTTACTCATTAGGTCACAAGACAAAAAACATATCGTCAAGACTCTTTCTTCTATTGTTCGCATTCACGGAACACATTCAGTCTCAGTTGCTCTAAGCTCCAGTCACTGACAACATTGATTTCTAAGCAAGATCGTGTTCTATAACTTACCGAACAGCAGTCCTATTATAACAATCCCGATTACGCCCATTATTATCATCATCTGCAACAGGTAACGAAATTATCAATTTCCATTTTCTGCTTCTTAAATAGTGCGTTATAACTTGCAAGACCTTCTAAAAGAAAGTCACAAATTTTGGATAATCTAAAATACAATTCTGAATATTTTAAACATCACGCAGTAGAGTTTTTATCCCGATTGTGAAAAAATATATGCAACTGGTTTTAAGATGTATTCAAAGTCGCCAACCACTCGATGAAAGGAACAGTATATTCACGATTTTTCACCCAGATACTAAAACTAACTAGCATCCATGATGAAGCCAACTTTAGGAATATCTAAAACTATTATTGCGTTCATTGGAACTAATCTCACCTTTAAATTTTGTAGCCAGAACTTGTTCTTCAAACTTTTCGCTTGTTGTTCAAACTGCGATGCTCCTTGTTGGAGTGCATCTGTTGAGGAATTTGATTGATGAGAAAGATTTATTATCGCGATATGCAAGTAAAAAGTATCATCTGCAAACTTACATTTGAAAAGCCATACACACAGTACGGAAATACAAACTGTCTTTCCAAAAAATGTTCCAATGAAATATGCAATACAATACAAAATTCAAATTTTTAAACATTAAAACAAACTGACCGTAAACAATTTCGAGTGAATCACATGTTTAAATTTTGTTAGTACTGGAACACCCTTTATATGATTTTTCACAGATCAATGGATACTACCGCAAGATACCTACGCACTTTCTCATTTCCCGACACATAGGGAAACTTGTTCAGTTTAGTCTAGGGAGCAAGCCCTTTCAGTTTTTGGTGCAACATGTATACTAGATTTTCACATAATAAATTCAAACAGGATATCTAGTATAACCAATCCAAAAATAAAAGTATAAAACATTAAAATAAACTCAATGGAACCAATTATGAGTAAACCTGGTCGTTTGCTCACTTGTAACATAAATAAAAAAAAAATTACATATTTTAATATTGGTAGTAATGGAATACCCCTTATATGAAATTAGACAGATCGATTGATACTGCCGCAAAATACCTTACATGAAGATGGTCGGTCATGCAAGGTTTCATAAGAGTCGTTTGAGCTGTTTTACAGCACAATTCTTTATTGAAAATGATAGCCAGCAACAAACCACTCAGAGTCCTTGATAAATTTGCATAAAAATCTTAATTTTAAAATATAGTGTCAACCGTCGTTTAGCCGCTAGGCCAAAGTGTGACGGATAGACCGGACGACCGACTGACCGACCGACCGACCAACCGAGCGACGGACGGACATTTTTAGACTTGCTTTTAATGATGTATAAGTGATATGGAACACATTGTTGAGAAAATTAAAAAAACTTTACTTTTCACAACTACAATACCTCTTGTATTCGTGAAAAAAGTATTGAATTATTCACAGCATGCATCAGGGTTGTCTACGTTTTAAATTTTATTGGAGTAATCTTTACTGCTGTCAGATAGAGTGACAGAGATCGAGAGACATCGAAATTAGAGATGGAACCAAAGAATGCAACATTTTCGTTGGATGGACAGTAGGAGGTGACCTTGGTAAATGAAAGGATATAACCATATCAAAAAGGGCTTATCGTAAAGTTTCAGACAAAAGTTTCGTTTTAGTATAAATTTTATCGTTAAAATTAACACGGTCACCCAAAGGTGAATTTCTATTCGACCCATTCCTACTTTGAACACCGTAACTGGCAGTTTTTTGGGAAATATTTTTTTACAAATGGTTTGGCTGTTTGTTTCTATAATAATATAAAATACTTTCTTAAAAAAATATACATATTATTTCCCAATTTTACCTAATATTAGTAATTTCAAGCGAAATGCCTTAGATCCAGCAAGGGGCCGATACGTCAGGATTAGTTTTTTTTTTATTGTCAATGGGCTTACTCTTGACCTCAATCTAGCCCTGAGGACAGAGATGAGGTCGACGATGGGACGAGCATGCCCAGCAGATGCCTATTCACTCGCTACTTGAATATATTCGGTTTATACGAACTCGGAGACACAGACGCAGGTAGAGAATTCCACTCATTAGCCGTGCGCATTATAAAAGATGTTTCAAAGCGCTTTGTGCGAATGTTTGGAATATTCACCAAGTGTGGGTGATATCCTGCGGTGCGTCTGGACATCAATGGTAGCCCGTTTTGATGTTTTGCCTACATTATTATTAAACCATACCTGCTCTATCGTCCAATTCCGAAAGTTTTGCATCTCTGTCGAGCACTTTCTCGACATTAGCTTTCATTATGTCAACCACCTGAAAATAAAATTACAGCAGTTAAATATTATTTTTTATAATTTTATAAAAAAAATTAACACAATGACACTCCCACAATAAATACAAATCTAACGACACCTCACATGCTAAAATCTTTCAAGCCATTTAGGGTGCAGAGCAGCGCGACAAAGAAATCGACATACATACATACATACAATGAGATACATACACTCAAAAAACATAACCCCTGTTTTAGGACAGTCGGGTAAAAAAAACCACTTAAGGCAAAATCTTTTTAAGTAAAATGATAATTTAAAAAAATCAAAATAATTAATTCATTGTTGGATATTCAAATTTCTTAATGACGTCAGCTAAACTACATCGCTTCACAAACAAGGTGGCGCCATGGTGGGAAAAAAAGAAGCTACAATAAAAACCCAAGTGCTCTTGTAAATATGTTTGAATGTACAAGGTTGATATACAATAAACAAAATTCAGTTTTAATTTTGAATTAGCCTGTTAGAATCCCATGGATTTTTCTCTTCCCTCTCCTTTAAGCTTGTAAGAACTAAACAAAAGTAAAACAAAGAAAGAGTACTTACCTCGTCGACCTGCGCCTGCGTCTGTTGCAGTCGTCGCTGGGCAGCGACCTGTTGCATGGTACGGGGGCCGCCGATGATCTCGCCATCGGGCCCAGTCTGGGGTTCTACCGGCGCTGGGGGACCTCCGCCTTCAGCCGCCCTGTTTCAAATATCATCTTTATACATCTCTGTCACAGAATAAATTAATAGTACTCGTACTATCATACAGAACGGACACTATCTGGCCCCTTGGTAATCTACCCCGCACCCCCGCGCTCAACCGCCCGCGAGATTCTCGTGGTCCTTCTGAGGGTCTTTTGTACTGAATATGTGGGCCTATGCGACCTTCCAATTTCAAATTCGCGCTCGATGTATGTAGTGTTCGTTGTGAGTCTCTGTGTATCCGATACTAATGAAGGAGCAATATTTATCTTTATTTCTATGAATTTTTTTTTAATGCAGGGTTTTGGGGCCATAAACCCGATTCATCTAGGTCTCATTATCTTGGAAAATTGGTTTTCTTAGTATTTGATCTTATTGCTTCTGAAAAAAATCTAGCACAATTTAGCTAACCCTACAACAACAAAAAGACAATAAATATAACGTGTAACAAAAAGGGTATACCAACCTTAATTACGAGTATATTAATCAGAATCTGTTATCTGCCCATAATATTTCAAATTCCATACAAACTGCATTAGCTGAAAGCGCGTTCTGTATGGGAGCTCCAAATTAATTATTCGTATTACGACCTACGCTACATTCAAGGGAAAAGTGGTTTAGCTTCACGGGCAGTTTCATATAATTCAGGATTGGGGTACCCCTTTTGTTACACCTTGTATCTAAATAAGGTGTAACAGAAAGCGTATACCAACCCTGAAGGATGTGATTCTTCCCATGAAACTGAACAACTTTTATTATTTTTTGACATAGGTCGAAATACGAAAAAAGAAAATGTTTGACCTTCCCTACAAAATGCA
Source organism: Athrips mouffetella (assembly GCA_947532105.1). Taxonomy (NCBI): domain Eukaryota; kingdom Metazoa; phylum Arthropoda; class Insecta; order Lepidoptera; family Gelechiidae; genus Athrips; species Athrips mouffetella. The sequence continues at coordinate 14,695,751 of OX383956.1, forward strand.
CTATTAGCTGATTCAGTTTCTAAAGGAGGTTAAATTTTTTTTTCGTACTTACCTATGTTCCTTTGTTGTTCAGTTTCATGGGCAGATTCACAACCTTCCGGGTTGGTATAGTCTTTTTATTACACCCTGAATATTAAGTGATTAACACACGAATGAAAGGGGTGTCGTGGCGTGGGCATCCCGGCATCGAAACAGTCTTGCGATGCCGAGTGTTACGGACTTTATTACAGCCCCGTTACGGCACGCAGCGCCATTGTTAGTCACCTAATGAAAACCAAAACTCTAGAACGTCTAAAGCCTCTGTGAAGACCTAGTTAGAAAAGCAGTCGGTATGCTCTCCGTAAAAAACTACCTACTCACACAAAAAATAACATTTCGCAAAGCTCAAATCTCATACATTTTTGTTCTAACCTACTACTTGCGTTTTTCGTTTATTGAAAGCCATATTTTGGCAACGGCCCGAACTTGACACATTGGACTTTGTACCGCGCTTATTTTATCCGCGTACAGACGGAAGTTGCGCCGCAAGTGTCAAGCTTTGAATGGTCTTTATTGTACTTACTCCAAATTTAAAACACAGGAAAATACCAGCCAAATGCGAGTCGGACTCGCGCACCGAGGGTTTCGTTCAGCTAAGGTGAAAATAAGGACGCGCAATCACGAAGAAGTGTATTAAATTCACGCGGGTCCGACACGCACTTAACCAATTTTTATTTTTTGTTGTTGTTCTATAGCTTATGCACTATAGACATACCAATTTTAACGCTTATAAGTGTTTCCGTCAAAAAAATAATTTATAATTTATTGATAAACATCTTGATTTCCATTTAAAATATGTAAATATGAGTAAAATATTCACGCCGACCGAAATAATTAAGGCTTCGTACGAAACTCAAGAGGACTTTGTTGCCAAAACAGTGGAGGTGTTCTAGTGCTCTACTACTACGACAAACGTAAACAAAGTCGGTACGTTATTTTCTTAATGATTTTTATGCTCGTAGAAAAAGTAATGTATGCCACTGATTGCTAACTAGTCATTGTAACATTCGTGCTGTCTATTGTGACATTCGGCTGCGCCTCATATCACAAACAAGCACTCTTGTTACAATGACTATCTTTACCTGACAGTGGCATAAACTACTATTTTCGTAGGGAAGACCAAATTTTATTCCACTTTTATTATTTTTTGTCAGTGAAAATTTCAAATGTTTACCTATTAGGGTTCATAAGATAAAGCCCGCTGACAGACAGACAGACCGACATACAGACATCGGGGGCATATTAATTGGTTCCCGTTTTTCACCCTTTGGGTACGGGACCGTAAAAAGGCGGAACACTTGTGGAATATAGCAAAGTTGCCTTTATATTAAACGACACATACCTATGCCTAATATTGTCAAGTACCTATATCATTTGTATTACAATCTTGATCTTTGAAATTTACCTTAAACTGCTATGATAGAGGAAAGAAAATCAACAAAAAACTTTCTACCTTTTCATTTTTAGGGTTCCGATACCAAAATGGTAAAAAAAGGAACCCTTATGGTGCCGCTCTGTCTGTCTGTCTGTCACACCTGTATATCTCAGCTACCACTCATGTTATCGACTTGAAATTTGGAACAGTTTTAGAATATGGTTGTCCAACTTAATTGCACGTAAAAAAATTAAGAAAAAAATTATGATTATTAATGTAAAGGGGGCCCAAATAGGAGGGGCAAAATTACAAATTATCGCTACTAGGTTGAATGGGGTATCATATGAAAGGGCTTTACTTGTGCATTCTAAAATATATTTTTGTATTTTTTTACAACTCTTAGTTTTCAAGTTATGATGAAAACTGTCAAAAAAATACCGTTCCCCCCCCGCCCCCCCCCCTATTCTCCGAAGTTTGTAACTGGAAAAATCTGAATTAATTGCAGTCGATAGAAGTTTACGTAAATATTACAGCAAAAATAAAACGATCTCTCTAAGGTGCACAGTTTTTTAGATATCTGCAAAATCCTTTACAATCAAATTTAGTTTTGCGGTCCTAAAAATATCTATATTGCTTCCAAAAATACTGAAGGTACATCGGAACCCTTGGCGCGCGAGTCCAACTTGCACTTGCCCGGTTTTTAGGGTTCCGTACCTCAAAAGAAAAAAACGGAACCCTTATAGGATCACTTTGTTGTCCGTCTGTCTGTCAAGACCCTTTATCTCACGAACGGGTAAAGGTATCAGGTTGAAATTAATACCATTTATTAGGATCCATGAACCACACAAGATCTGAAAATTTAATTTTTTTACAATGACGCAATCAAAAGATATGGCATTTTATGTCCTCATCTCCATACATTTATTCAAAAATGCAAAACCTACAGGATACTTCCCGTTGACATAAAATTATGAAATTTGGCAAGAAGGTAGGTCTCACAGTACAAATAATGGGAAAAGTCTGAAATCATTAAATATTACAACTTTTCTCACAACTAATGGAAACCAATTGTGGTGAGCTCCCGTTTCAAGAACATTCATATATAAGAGAGGGGTCAAGTTGGATGGTCGCTGAGGCAATTTTTGTTGTAGTTCTATTTTAAAAACGGGAACACTTAAAAACTTGAAAATTGGTATGTTTATAGTAAATAAGCTGTAAAATAACAACAAATAATAAAATTTGGTCAAGCTCGTGTCGGACTCAAAAAATCTGGCACATTAGCTTACTGAAATTTCAACTAGTACAATTATGATTATGTGGTGGTACGGAACCCTCAGTGCGCGAGTCCGACTCGCACTTGGCCGGTTTTTTTTTATCCATCCTTTACTTCAAATAGGTGCTCACGTTGGGAAATGCTGTGAGAAAGAACAACTGGCTTTTATAAATTTTTAATAGATGTGCAGACGACCTAGAATTGCTGGTTTAAATACAAGGGTAAGTGACAGTGCTGAACAGAAGTAATCGATAAAAAGTTGGAGGCATGCCAACTGACGTCACTAAGGTGTGCTGTACGCCTCTAAAGTTAATTTTCTATTTAAAAAATAATTAAAAGTAAGTATGGATTTCTATTGCAAAGAAACTATGACACGAAATATGCGAACTACGTATTATTTTCTAGAAAAGTATGCTTCATAGTAAATTCGCTGTTGCATTGTTGAATTCGCCACCGGGTGATAAAAATAATTTAAACATTGCGCCAATTTTTTTATTTATTTTAAATAACAATATAATAATAGAGAACCGTCAACTAATTTCTTGCTTAAATTAGTAAGAATATAAGTGTGAATAAAAATTACTATAAGTAAAAAAAAGCTAAAAACACTTAAAATTTAAATATCATGTTAAACTTACATTTTATTTTTTTCTTCACTTCACGAGATAATCCTTTGATAAGTTTTCTTGTATATTTTTACAGGATTTTGAAGTACAGCTCCACTTGATGTTCCTTGCGGACTGCTGCGGCACCGAACGAATGGCTCTGGCCGCAGTAAAGTCGCGCACACAAAGCTTATGTTTCAGAGTTAATTGAACTCTAAGCTGCAGGGGTTGGCCTGGCACAACTATATTGTCATATCTGAGAATCAAATAGCTTCCAATTTGATAAAATAACGTAACAGAAAGGTATGATAATAATACTGAAGGGTGTGAATCTATCCATAAAACTGAAAAACTTTTTAGTTCTTAATAGCAAAATATATGCATGTACTCATGATACTGAACAACTTTTCCCAAGGAACATAGGTCGAAATACGAAAAATCAAATTTGATCTCCCATACAAAATGCGCTATCAGCTGATGCAGTTTCTATGGGAGGTCAAAATTTGATTTTCGTATTTCGACCTATGTTCCTTGGGGAAAGTTGTTTAGTATCAAGAGTACCTTCATACTTTTGTCTATCAAGAACTAATAAAAAGTCACCCTATATAAGAAAATGAAAAGGTCGAAATAAGAAAAACATAAATTTTACCTTCCACACAAAGTGCGCTATGAGCTGATGGATTATCTATAGGAATTAGGAGGTCAAAAATTGATTTTGTTTTTCGAACTATGATTTTTGGGAAAAGTTGTGTTCAGTTTCATGGGCAGATTCACACCCTTTAGTATTATCACATCTTTCCGTTACACGCTGTATAGTCGCAGGTTTTTGACAAAATCAGTAACTGGATTAAAAACCGGAAGAAGACAAAATCATAACTTTATTGTCTCAAAAACCGAAATAAATCCAGGTTTTTTAAGGAAACCCCTGAATTTGTTAATGTGTGTTTCTGTGCAAAAGCCCAAAAGGATTTCCAGGTTCTAAGGCCCGTATTGATAAATCCCTCTCAAAATCTTCATCAAGACCATGTCAGCTGACTTAATTATCAAGATGCAATTAGCATCTCAAGATCTTGCTAATTAATAAACTACTATCCAAATATCAATCTCAAGTGTCCATCTTTGAATCAAATGTCAAAAGAGCAAAAATAATTTATGTCTGCGTTTTGAGTTAAGTTTCGTTTATAAATTAGAGAGTGTGTTTTTAACCGATGACAGCTACTCAATTTCTGTTAATAAATAATGCAACACCTCAAGATGGCCCTTAAGGACAATCTCACACTTAAGCGGGATTTATCAATTCGACCCTAAGAGAACTAAGGAACATTGGTAGCAAACTTATTCTCAACTGGTCGTAAACCCAGTAACTCAGCTGCGCGTTAATATGAAAATTTTAGCTGTTTCGTTTATTTGATTGAGATTAAGTGTTTTTCATATAGTGTAGAAAGTCCGCTTTATGTACGCGAGTGTACTAAAGTAAAAGCGCATGCGCGCGGCAATGCGTGCTTCCCCATTGATTGCCCTCACTCGTGGGGTAGGTCCGGGCCGAAACACTCCCCAAGCCATCGCTCCTTCAATGAAGATCACATACAACCGCTTTTTGGGAATATTCACAACTAACTCTATCTTTTACATAAAACAACAAAGTCAAATTAATTTGTTATTCTATAAGCATTTTTTTCTAAATATAACTTACAGGTTCGATATATAAATTTTACTCTACGCGAAAATTAAACAAAGATTTTTTTAACTAATAAGGTACCAAAGAAAGGCCTTCGCCCAGCAGTTAAACACTGAGGTGTCATTCAGACACGTTTTGCAAGCACGGGGCCGGCAAAACCCAGGTCTTACCTTGGTCTAACTGACAAGATATTATAAGTGTAATATTTTTTTTGGGAAATTACTTTTCATATTCACTCCCTTGATTAATTTTTTTTTTTAAATTATAGGGATTTCTGAAAAACTTCTTTAATTTTTGGCCTTGCAAGGATTTAGTATGAAAGATGCCATCCATACTTTATTACCATATTGTCGTCCTTTGATCGGGTCACATCACAGAAGAAAAAGCCAGCGTTTAGTAACCAGTTACGATAGGCAACTAAGTCCTTCTTTATATGCCTCTATGGTCCAGTCATATTAGGGATTTTACATAATTCTATGGGATTTTACCTCGGAATGAGAGATAATAAGCTAGGAACTCGTATACACCTTCATTATAGCGTTCTAAAAGTTGTCTTAAAAGTCTCATAAAATCTCGTATTCGTATCGTAAGTTATGACGTCATCTTATTGCAAGAATGAATTCTGTTTGCATTTTTTTATTTTATTTTTCAGTAACCTATCAAATGGGATATCTGATGAAAGGTCTCCTTAAGCTAATTCTGAATATATTAAAATTACTTACGTTCCTGTCACTGACTCCCTAAAAACCACAAAAGTATTTTCAAAAGATACCAAGTTTGGGCTCTTCCTGGTAGGAATTGGCTGTACAATTTTTTGAAAAATACACTGCACATAGATCTTACAAATTCATAAAAGCACTTTTAGAAATATAAATATGATCTAGATTTTTTAAATACCCAATAAGATTATTTTATAATCCATACAAAAAATATTTTTGCTTTCTTACAAGTTTCCGATAATTTTTTTTCGAAAATACTTGTTTGAGTTTGGATATGAGAACATAATGAGTGATTTGGTTTATATTTTATAAAAATTGGATCAGCTATTTCATAGCAGGAAGAGTCCAATTGGTACGTTTTGAAACCATTTGATTATTTTTAGGAAGTTAATGTACGGAATGTGAAGATTACTATATTTTTAGAATCAGCTTTAGGAGCCCTTTTGTTAGATACCCCACATGATGGGTTTCTCAAAAATAAATTGTCAATTCTATAAAGAAAAAAATGACGTCATATCTTACGATGCGAACATGATATTTTATGAGACTTTTGAGACTACTTTAAGAACTCCAAAATGAAGGTATATACAAGTTTCTAGCTACTTATCTCTCATTCCGTGATTGACCCTCCGGGGTCTTGCTGAAGTGACTGGGCTACTAGTGCGATGAGTCTAGTTTCGTATTCCATCTGAAAAACTACTTAATTATATTTTTTAGATGTGTAGTAAGTAGGTGTGTCTTAGGTATAGGTTAGGGGCAAGTTAGCATTTTTTTATTATTTTTGCCAAGGCCTGTGTTTCGAAGGGTAAGCTAGTGAAATTACCAGCGCATAAGATATACCATCTTAGTTCTTTGGGTGTGCAACGCGCTTTGCTGTCTTAGTATCGAATTCTGTCACTTATAAGACAGTGGGTGCTATGGGCGGTAATGATCTCTTACCGTGGCCCACCTGGACGTTTGATCACTTACAACATAAAAAATAAACATTTATTAAAACTTGCCTTAGGAACAGTCATATTTTTAATTAATAGAAAAGAAATGGTTTGCTTCCACTCAATGGAGAAAAGTAGAGTATAAGTGTACATTATACGTGAAAGGAAAACTCGGGTCTTGTATTGCTCCCTCCGCTCGGGATTCTACTCTAGAACGCTCGGGGGGTCTAGACCACGAGCCATAAAATTTTGAGATGACGAAAGCGAATGACATAAAATGTATAGGAGGACAAAATACGTCAAATGTCATCCCATACATTCAATGACGTTCGCTTTACTCAAATGGCACGTTGCCAAGACCCCCGGAACTCTACTTAAGATACTCGTACCTCGGGATCCAGCTTAGTCCCTCAATGGGAATTTCCTTCTCTATTTTCACAGGTTGGGTACTACGAGGGCCACACCGAAATGATCGGGAATAGAAAAAAGTACAAAAATAATACAACAATATTTACTTTCATTGTTTTTCGAAGTATTCTCCGTGACAATCGATGCACTTTTGCATTCTATCAAACCAATTATTATAACAGTAATTCCAGTCTGAAGTGGATATAGTCGAAACGGCCGATTTGTAAGCTTCGACTGCCTCTTCTGGGCCTTGAAATCGTTGACCACGTAGCATATCTTTAATTCTTGGGAATGTAAAATAATCATTGGGGCTCAAGTCAGGGCTATACGGTGGATGGTCCATTAACTCCACGTTTTCCTGATTTAAAAACGCGATCGTTTTGCGAGCGGTATGTGAGCTCGCATTATCCTGGTGAAGTATGATGCGACGATTCGGATTAATTTTACGAAGTTCTCTTATGACTTCCGGCAAACAAACTATTGTGTACCAATCAGCAGTAACCGTTCTGTGTTCTTGTAAAGGAATCGTAGCCACATGACCAGTTTTCGATACAAACGAAGCGACCATTTTTTTCGACACGCTACGAGAGCGGACAACTTTTGTTGGCTTGACCTCGCCTTCGAAGACCCAAACAGCCGATTGATGTTTTCTTTCGGGCTCATATGAATAAATCCACGATTCATCACCAGAGACGATATTGTAAACTGCATTTGAGCTCCCTCTATTGAACCGTTGCAGAGTAGACCGACACCAATTAACACGAGCCGACTTTTGTTCCTCGGTCAAACAATGGGGCACCCAGCGGGAAACTAACTTCTTGACACCCAGTTCATCATGTAAAATAGTTTGAATCGCTGTCATACCAATGCTGAGAGAAGCCCGAATCTGCTCGTATGTCACATGTCTATCTTATTTTATTAATTGGCGCACAGTATCGATGTTATCTTGTGTTACCGCTGATTTTGGTCGACCAGTAGAAGGAACTGTCGTGAGAGAGGAACGTCCACGACGAAACTCAGAATACCAACGATATATAGTCGTTTTACTGGGTGCTTCAAGTTCATAAACAGAAACAAGCTCGGCGAGACATTGTTCTTGAGATAAACCTTGACGAAAGTTGTGAAAAATTATGGCACGGAAATGTTCCCGCGTAAGCTCCATTTTCCCCACTGACTTGTCAAATTCAAATGGCTACTACTCTTTTCTTTTTTACTTTTTTTAAAATTCAAAAATGGAATTGTGTTTGAAATATTACTACATGTCATGAACAAAAAGGTTTTAATCAAATTTATTCCTGAGTATTCTATTCCCGATCTTTTCGGTTTGGCCCTCGTATTTTCAATTATGAAGCTGAAAAATTGTGAAGAGTTTTTGGAAGTCACATGTATAGCCAGTGGAAAATTGTGTCTATCACTTGAGGGCTAATAGTTATTTGCATCTCGTGCCTTTAAATCCTTCGCCACGCTCAGGATTATCTGGATTAATTAAAAACCGACTTTTCTCTCGTGTTGAAAAATTAATTGTTCCCAGTTTGCCTATTCCACCAGTATGATTTATTGTCTTTGGTTCATATGTATTTGAGTGAAAAATATTTTAGTTGACACAAAACATCAAATCTTGTAATTCATTCATTATAACGGGCATTATTTTGACAACAAACAGGTTCAACAATCATCCACGCAGGCGGAGCTGCGGGCAGAGCCTGGTAGTGTCTATAAAACAATCAACCCAAGGCGCATCCACGCAAGCGTAACTTATGATAAATACATTAAATATAAATTTTATAAGGCCATTAAAATTAGGGCGGTCGGCCGCAAGCAAATTGTTGTGAGCGTCGGCGCGAGCGCACAAAGCTAGCCGGGTAATCAATTGCCGGTGATTGCCGGTCTGGCACCACGAGGAAAAACTACATAACCCACAAAAATACGTATTTTTAAACTAGAAAGGATTAAATTAATCGCCTAATTTTAGGAATTTTAAGTACCTATCTGGGGTATGTAGACACGCCTTGTATGAACTGATATTGAATAATGTGCTGAGTAAGTATTAGAGGTTCATTCATCGAGCATCTCTCAAAATGAATTAATATTCGGTTACCTGGTTATACCTATGTTCCGTTTACCGCCGGTACAAACGCCGAGTCTTCATTTGTTTTATTAGTAGAACTCCGCGAACGTAACTCTTCTAATACATTTATTTATTTCAATCATATCTTTAATTACGAGACCTCAAGGAATAATGAGTGTCAATCCGTGGGATAGCCCCCACTTTGCTTATTGTGGGATCCTTATGATTTATGTTTATCAAGCTGGAAACAATTTGCATTTTATTCAGTTAGGAGTAAATTCTTGCGATGTGCCCTGCCCACTGCTAAACTAATAGCGATTCTCAGGGCTACGTCTGTTACTTTAGTTCTTCTGCGGATCTTCTCATTTCTGATTTGCAAGAAGAACCGATAGCCGTAAGGGTTCTAGAGTGGCGACCACGTACCGGAAGACGAAGCGCTGGCAGGCCCACAAGGTCGCGGGAAGCCGCTGGATGCGAGCAGCGCAGGACCGGTCGTCGTGGAGATCTTTAGGGGAGGCCTATGTCCAGAAGTGGACGTCTTTCGGCTGATATGATGCGATGAGGAGTAAATTATGTCAAAGTATACCTGCCTAAACTTAAAAGAGAAACGGAGCTTGGGTTGCATAAAAGGGCACCACTGGAACTAATGAACTTAGGTAAGCATTTTAATAGCAGTTTCAATTTATCGAGCGCTACCCTTTGTAAGTGAATGAGACTAATATTTAATTGTACTTTTCAAAGTTGTAGACCAGTCTTACTTCTCACAGATTATTCAGCATATCTTCAAAACTATACGGCGTACAAAATAACTCTAGCTGTGACCGTTAATGCACAGAAGTCAAAAAATTTGTCGCGCGGGTGAGTGCGGCAGTTGGGGAGAGACGTGCGAATCGTTCATTGGTTCTCCGCCTGTCACCCATGCGCAGAAAAAGCCGTCAGAGCCAAACTTATCCTGCACACGCTATACCCTATGTTAAAATGCGCGCGAGTCATGCTAACCTACCATTGCTTCTTAGAATATAAATAGAAAAACATAGGTGTTTTTTTATTTAAAACTGCAAAATTCATAACCAAAATTAAAATTCGAACCAAATAAAAACCAATTTTACAATCTCAGGGTGGACCACGATAGGCTTGTTTCTAGTAATGTCTGAAAGCACACAGATTTGAATCCTGCCTATCGTTGTGAATATATAGAAATACTAGCTTCTGTCTGCGACTTCATCTGCACATACTTTAGTTAGTGCTCCACCCATGTAGAATTTTGTGCAAGAACGACTTAAAGCTGACCTCTCTCTACTGTTATGTAAGTACTTACTTGAATGTAATCGGGCTATTTTTTAGTTAGAGTACAAATTTTAGTATGTTAGTCAGACCAGAAAACTAAACAACTTTTCCCAGGAAACATAAAAGGTCGAAATATGATAAAATTTCAAGTTCCCATAAAAACTTCATCCTGATCTAATTGGGCATTTTGTAGAGCAAACAAATTTTTTTTTATATTTAGACCCATGAAGGAAAAAAAAATTACGCGCCCAGATGGAGTAGTAATCATGCCCATTTTGTATCGAAACCTATGCGGCCGCTCAGAGGGGTGGGAGGGTAGGTGGAAGCGGGAGACGGGGTTTGTCTTTTAACTCTATCACACATCTTTGAATACGTTACGTTAGAAAAAGATAGAGACATTTATGTCATGATATGCCCAATTAAAAACAAAATATCAATAAAGTACGACATTTATTTGTCTTTATTTGGCATGTAAAAAACAAGAAACTTTATGGTTGCTGAATTTGAAAATAGTGATGTGATGTATATTTATCGATTATTTACTTACATTTTATCACATGGCTCCTGGACTTATTTATCGTACCTCTCATATACAATGGTGATCAATTTGCAACTTGCAATAATATTGGGAACTGCTTACTTCTTTGGGCATTTGGTATTTTGTCTTTTTGCTTCTCCATACAAATATATCTTTTATTTCCTAGAGTGAGCGAACTACCGAGAGACGCACAGGGATAGACGGCCCACCTTCTTCTTCTTCTTTCGTGTCGGCAAGAACACAGGCTAAATCTTACTTGCCCACCTGATAGTAGGTGGTCACTGTCGTCTAGGACATCTTGCAACTTAGGGGAGCAGATACGGTGAAGGCCTTTGAGATGTCTGTAGACTTGCCTTTTGAAGGACCCTAAGTTGTTATGCAAAGGAAACACCTCGAGAGATAATTCCACACCTTGCACGTGAGCGGTAAAAGCGTTATCCACGTACGTTAGTTCGAGATCAAACGTCCAGGTGGTGAGGATGAAATCTATCACTTATCGGAATTAAATATAAAATTGAAAGGACCACGTCAAATTAAACATAAACAAATAAAAATTCATATATATACAGGGTGTTAATTTGATTGCGTGCCATAGCTTAGGGGGTGGTTCAGTAACGATAAAGGAACTCAAAATAAATAATTTAAAAAATCCTACTTAATTCTTTTTTAACTCCATTGAAACTAAACTAACGCGGAGGGCAATGACCTTGAGCACCGAGCTATCAAAAGCGTGCGAAAGAGTTTCAGTTATGTATGTGCCTACCTGATCCACTGATACTGCGTACCGCTGATGCTCCGTCCGGGTCATTGCCCTCCGCGTTCGTTAAGTTTCAATGGAGTTTTGTTTTTTTTTAAGTAGGATTTTTTTTATATTTTTTTTGTGTTCCTTTATCGTTACTCAAACACCCCCTAAGCTATGGCACGCAATCAAATTAACACCCTGTATATATTCTTTATTGCACAAATTCACATACAGAAAGTTACATACAAAAGGACATTTAGAAAGGCGGGCTTATCTCTAAAAGAGATTTCTTCCAGCCAACCCATGGTAGTGAGAGAGAGTGTTCATTAGCGGGACTCAGTAGTGCATTATTAAAATCCACAAAAACCAGATGTAATAATATAAAATAAATAAATGGTATAAAATAAACAAGTTAATAAAATATATTGATGATATAGGTATAAATATAATATATAAATAATATAAATACATACAGAAGATACATACATATAACAATACTTACATATAAATTAATACCGGTATAGATATATTCATATAAATACAGAAAGTTATGAAGAACAATTAACAATGATGACTACGAACACGAAGCAGTGATTTGTGAGAGAATATGCTCTTTTACTCTTTTTTCTACATTACAAATTTTTAAACAATATTTTTAATTCATATTTTTAACTGTTTAAATTATTGTATAACGTATTTACATTACGTGAAAAATAACTTTTGACCACCTATTTTTCTCGTAAATCACCATTGATATTGACATAATATTTATTACAATGTAAATTATTAACAATAAAAAGTGAAACAATGTTTTGTAGTCTAATTAAAAATTTAATAGAACTAGTAACACATGCCATAGTTTATTGTTTTATTTTCTTCCATTGCTCTTCAATTTTGTATTTTAATCTTGTTTCTGACAATGTAGAGCTACCTTTGGAAGCATGTATCGTTGAGTTCTGAGGGGGAAGCACTTGTTCATCAACCTGTAAGAATGAAAATATATTATTTGGATAAAGAGATAATGCTGAAGCTAATATAACACCAATACTTCGTTCAGTATGGTCTGTCTGCCTAACTGTTAACCGAAGCACAAAAATCTTACAGTTCTTAGAATAACTGAAAAACTAGATCAGCAACTATTTGCCATCGTTACGAATAGTCAAATCTAGATATATAAAAGAAGAAACTGATTGACTGAATGAATAAATGAATGGCTGACTGACTAAGAATCAACGCGCAGCCCAAACCACTGGGTCTAGAAACTCTAAATTTGGCACTTAGCTTCCTTGTGAGATCTAGGGCTGACTAAGAAATAATTTGGGTGAAACGGGGGTCCAAAGTTTGTATGGGGCTAGTTAATAATATTAATAAGACACTGCACCGAGTTAGAAACGTACATACAGCTGTTTTTCAGATGGGATAGCTGGTAGAGATTATAGATTTCTGAGGATGGAAAAAACTAGTTTTTCATTTACCTTGTGACATAGGTTCTCGGTTGGAATGGCATCTTTATGAAGTCTTTTTCTGCGGGCTTCAGTTAATTCGTAATTACTGTTATTAAAATGAGCTGAGCAGATTCTACTATATTTGGTTGGAATCCAATTTTGGTCTCTCCCGCATGTTGGAACCCATTGACGTTTTTGCGCCGGATCCTTTAGAAAACTGCGATAAATAAATGAAATAAAATTATAACGACGACTCGATTCTATATTATTTTTTATCGACTACTTCACATCACTAAAAATCAACAACACAATTTTCTACAAAAAATTTGACCACGAAAATTGTAAAAATCAAGCGGTTTACTACTCACCAGAAAAATGTGATACCAGCAAGCTTTGTAGTTTTGCTTGCGGCATGGTTTCGGCACAATTTCACCGCACAATTATTATTGTTTTGTGTTATTTATTTTATTTCTGATATTTTATGACAGAGATGTTGTCCATGTCACATGCCGTGAACGACTATTTGGAAGAAAAGTGTGAATGTGTGTGTGAGTTACAAAATTGTATCATAGCCGGCACCCATAGTACGTTTTGATTACTACTCCATCTGGGCGCGTATTTTTTTTTTCCTTCATGTTTAGACCTATGTTCTTTGAGGAAAGTTGTTCAGATTCACGGTCTGAGTAACCTAATAAAATTTCAGATTACCTTATATTATTACCTTATATTTCGTTAGAACTATTCGCTATCAAACAAAAGAGCTTAGTTAAATCGGTTCAGTGGTTTTTGCGTGTTGTTCGAACAAATAAAGAAACATGCAGACAAAAAGTACAAAAATCTGTGATTTGGATTCAGGACCATCAAAACAGCATAACGTGATATTGTTTTTTATAAATATCTTCAATGTACCGATAAAATCAATTTACAATTTTTTAATAGAAGTTTATAACACAAAAAGTATTTCTACACATTTTCAACCATACTAGAATGATGATGAAAACAAAGGATATATGACTACTTAAAACAGATTCGAAGGTCGACACCAACGAGCAGCTGGGTGTACCTGTACCTTCCGCCGACATTCTATCAACAATTAGCCCACTTAACCTGCAACTAGGCGCTGCAAACAAATCCCCACTTTGTCCACTAAGTTAGCGGGTCTCGGCTAAGTGCTGCCCGATCCTTGTTAACTTTTTGGGTTAACAAGATGACCGTGGTGTTTACAAGACTAGTTATACTGATGCAAGGAGCTAGCGCCTTGGCCGACGATGGGCTGACGCGCTCGTAAAACAACAAGTACCTAGTCGTATGTAGTACTATTATTAATTCTGTGACCTAGTATAGGTACTATAGTCAAAATGCAAGTCAGTGTTACTCGAAATTAAATTAATCATCATCAATTTTTTTTGATTGATGACCAACCCCTCTCGTCAAAGGCGTCAACTTGGCTCATTACCGCGTAGAAGTAGATAGTAAAATCAAAAACTTCTCTCTTGTCTGTTAATTTAAATGATACTTACGTCATCGTACTTAAGTGGTACTATAGCAAAATATATGGATTCTTATCTGAAATAAATTATTTGAATTGAATAAGAAATCGTAGATTTAGGCATTAGGTTGTAACGAATGTAATGAACTCGTGCTCGTGCCTAACGCAGAATATATTCTGCAAAGTTTTGTTATATAGCCATAAAGTGCTCTTCTGGATAATATTCTGAGCATAGCAGTATTATGCTGCATTAGTCTTAAATATATAAAATTATAGCCTTAACGTAACTTGTGATTTGTAAATATTTATTTCGTGGAAATTAGCACCTTTGAAGGGTCGCACCGCGCCAAGAGCAAACTTTAAAATACCGACTCCCTTTCATTGAACCGATGTCTGGACGACAAAAAGTCAGGCATATCGTTTAACATCTTGGTTTAACATATCTTTGTAAATAGTAGTGTCACCTTAAGGCGGTTTGTCAAAATTGGGCGTCTTCCTCATCGAGCCATATTACCATGTACCCGGTAATAGGAACGGCAGGTGCGCGTGCCATCTGATCAAACATGTCGGATACTTAATAGCTGGAAACTGTATCAGACAGAACATGTTAGAGAACAAACATTTGTGGACCATTATGAGTACCTTTATTTGGCAAAATACTTGTAAAGTTTGCACAATCAGGTAACAAAACGACTGATGTGTAAAAAACAATTTCCAAAATCTGTCTGTCTGCCTGAAAATGGATTTGAACAACTTTTCCCTAGGTAGATGAGCGTTTTTTAATTAACGCTCCCTGGACGAGCTGTGGATGATGAAACTCCATGTCCATAAAAAAGAACTTGTTTTTCATCCTAGTTTCCTTAGATTAGTGGTTTTTAATTAGCGCTCTCCAGACGAGCTGTGGTGTAAGAAACTCCAAGTCAGTGCCTTTTTAGGGTTCCGTACCTCAAAATAAAAAAACTAAACCCTTATAGGATCACTTTGTTGTCCGTCTGTCTGTCTGTCTGTCCGCCTGTCTGTCTGTCTGTCTGTCAAGACCCTTTTTCTCACGAACGAGAAGAGGTATCAGGTTAAAATTGATAACGAATATTAAAGTCTATAAACCACACAAGACCTGAAAATTTCAATTTTTTACAACGACGCAATCAAAAGATATGGCTTTTTATGTCCTCATCTCCATACATTTATGCAAAAAAGCAAAACCTACAGGATACTTGCCGTTGACCTAAAATTAAATTTGGCAAGAAGCTCACAGTACAAATAAAGGAAAAAGTCAAAAATCATTTAATATTTCAATTTTTCTCACAAATACCAATTAAGGTGAGCTCCCATTTCAAGAACTTTTCTATAAAAGAGGGGTCAAGTTGGATGGTCGCTGAGTTTTTTAAAATTAAAGAGCAGCCTTTAGTATATCATATGGTAGATAGGTACGGAACCCTTAGGGCGCGAGTCCAACTCGCACTTGGCCGGTTTTTTATATTAATATGTACCCGCTGAAATTCGATTCTGCTCGGTGACTAGCAGAATCGTCTTTTCGTTTCGTTTTTCCTACTACATCCCAACGGGAAAAATGCGTGGTATGTATGCGTTACGGCTTCTATTTTGCCGTAAAAAAGTCACAATTTGCAAAACACGTTTCCCACACATTTTTTTGCCATTTCAGACTTTTTAGTAAAAACTCCAAACTGAGTTGGTCTCTAAGGCGCAGGCCAGACAGAAGAGGTGCGCCGCACGGCACGCCTTCAGCGCACCTCCTCTGTCTGGCTTGCACCGCGTCGTTCTCCTACATTTTGTATGCATGTGTTTTGAACAGGTGACGAGACGGCATGCCTAAGGCGCACTGTCGGTGCACCACCGGCGCACCGCCGGCACGCCGCCGCACAGCACAGTCCGCTGCCATCGATTGCGTCGTCCAGCCGAAAAGTGTACCACGGGGGCACCCGAAGCGCGCCGCGCCCGTTCTGTCTGGCTTGCAGCTTAAGTATTCCTTCATAAGTTTTAGGAACAAGATTGATTAGCGTCATATTTTTTGTGTGTAATGGCCATTTTCTTGCTAATTTCTACGATCCTGTTTCTAATACTGATCAAATACTTTTCTAACCTGGGTTGGTCCCGTAATGGTTTTTGATCAGGCATCAATTTTTGTGTGTATAATGACGATTTCCTTGCTAACTTACATACATACTGTAATTTATTTTTTTTAATCTGTTAATTACCTGGGCGGTCCCAGAAATATTCGACCTTACTTACTTACTGGCAGTTTTTATTTGATTAAATACTCTTTTTAGGAAGCGTGAACATTAAGAAATTTAAATTTAGAATTCGAACGCGCTAGGTCATTTGGCATTTGTTCTGAAGCATACTTAGTGAATGTTGTCATCGAATTTTTCGATAATGGATAAAATTGGTGTTCGTTACGTAATTCAATACTTTTATTTGAAAGGTCTCAGCCCAACTAATATCAAAGTGGAGCTTGATTCTACTTTGGGGGAGTCTGCTTCTTCATTTACAACAATAAAATATTGGGTGGCAGAGTTCAAGCGCGGCCGCTCGAGCTGCCAAGATGAACATCGCAGTGGACGACCAAATGAGGTGACTAATCCAGAAATAGTAAAAAAATCCACAAAATTGTACTGGATGACCGTCGACTGAAAGTACGCGAGCTAGCAGATATGGTAGGCATTTCAAAAAGTGCAGTCCATCGTATTTTAACAGAAAACTTGGACATGAGAAAGCTATGCGCAAGATGGGTGCCGCGATTACTCACAGTAGAACAAAAACAGCGCCGTGAGGATGTGTCAGTCGAATGTTTAGCAAAATTTCGCAGCAACAAAGCCGAGTTTTTGCGTCGATTTATCACCATGGATGAAACATGGGTTCATCACTTTACACCTGAGACTAAGGAACAGTCAAAACAATGGACTGAAAGAGGAGAATCAGCTCCAAAGAAGGCAAAAACAGTTCCATCGGCAGGAAAAGTCATGCCTTCAGTTTTCTGGGACGCGCGTGGCATAATTTTTATAGATTATCTTCCAAAAGGAAAAAACATTAATGGCGTGTATTATGCCAACTTATTGCAGCGTTTGAGTGAAGAAATAAAGAAAAAACGGCCTCACTTGTCAAAGAAAAAAGTTTTGTTTCATCAAGACAACGCTCCAGTCCACACATCTGGCATTGCAATGGCTAAAATCGAAGAATTAAAATTTGAATTGCTTCCCCATGCACCTTATTCACCAGATTTGGCCCCGTCAGATTATTTTCTGTTCCCAAACCTAAAAAAAAGGCTCGGCGGGAAAAGATTTTCGAGCAACATAGAGGTTGAGTCGTTGGTTAATGGCTATTTTGAAGAGTTTGACAATTCCTACTATAGACGTGGCATTGAAGCTATAGAGCACCGCTGGGAAAAGTGTATCGAGCTACAAGGAAGCTATGTAGAGAAATAAATATAGTTTGTCCCATTTATTTTGATTTTTCTTGGTTAGGTCGGCTACTTCTGGGACCACCCTTGTAGGATCAAAATTTTACAAAAAATTAGATATGGACTACGAATAAATAATTATATGGATAATCGAAGATCCCCGCCGAACGTTTTCATCCTGTGTAGCTGCCGTAACACAGAGTTGTATATCCTATACTATATCCGATTTCGATGAAATTTACCATACGGGGGTTTTCGGGGGCAAAAAATCGATCTAGCTAGGTCTCATGTCTGTGAAAATTCGTTTTCCCCATGTTTTTAAGCATTTGCGTTTTAGACAAGAACCTACAGCGCCATCTGTTGGTAGGTAGCATAGCTGGCTCACTCGATGATATTTTAATAGAGCGAAGTTCGGTCGCCCAGGTACTAAGCTATTAAATAGATACGAGGATTTTCATCATCATATCAGCCGAAAGACGTTTACTGCTGAAACTTTTTAGTCATTATTTTACTGTGATAGAACATGTAGTCTTATGAAAAATATGAAGTTATTTGCAACTAAACTTTTATATTTCTTGCAAATAAAACTTTTGGGGACAGCCAGCACAAGTTCAAAACGCGAGCTCATGCGGTGAGGTGCACGGAGGATGGGGGAGGTACGGCAAAATAGCAGTAACTATTATAGGTAATTCATTCGCAGTCACTGAATAAGCTATAACCATAGTTACACTTAGAACTATGAAGTTTAATAAAAAGCGACTTATTTATTGTTCATTTCATTATCATTTAAAAATTCGAAACACCACCACAAGTCTCATACAAAAAAGAAAGGTTGAGCGAAACATCAGAAAGATGTCTGAAGTCATTCGTATCTTAACTGCAGGCTGTAAGCTCTATAACGATGTTGTACAACAAATTAATCGGGCAATCGGCGCAGGCGCACAATTTAGGCGATACGATAGCCCGCGTCGGCGATATGTCATGCACCGGATGGTCGTTAGTTCTTCGAGCTGGGAGGTCTCAATGGATGTTTATTTGCAGCTAGTATTGATAATCTGTCGGCTATAGTTTTGCAGAATACGTCTCAAGGTGTTTATCATTTTTAACCCCCGACGCAAAACAGAGGGGTGTTATAAGTTTGACGAGTGTATCTGTCTGTGTGTCTGTCTGTGTATCTGTCTGCGCCATCGTAGCTCCTAAACGGATGGACCGATTTTAATGCGGTTTTTTTAATTTAAAAGGTAATTTAATTGGGGTGGATCTTAGCTATATTTGATGAAAATCGGTTCAGTTGTTTATAAGTTATGAGCTCTTTTCCTGATCAAGTTGTCAAAAACTAATGATTTGCGGACGCTTTCATGGCGTGCGCTGTCCAAAGTAGGATAGATACATCAAATAAATGTAGAACAGAATTGTTGATTCTATAATCTTCTAAAAACCCGGCCAAGTGCGAGTCGGACTCGCGCACCGAGGGTTCCGTACCACCACATAATCATAATTTTATTTGTTGAAATTTCAGTAAGTTAATGTGCTAGATTTTTTGAGTCCGACTCGCACTTGACCAAATTTTATTATTTGCAGCGACCATCCAACTTGACCCCTCTCTTAGATGAATGTTCTTGAAACGGGAGCTCATCACAATTGGTTACCATTAGTTGGGAGAAAAGTTGTAATATTTAATGATTTCAGACTTTTCCCATTATTTGCACTGTGAGACCTAGCTTCTTGCCAAATTTCATAATTTTAGGTCAACGGGAAGTACCCTGTAGTTTTTGCATTTTTGAATAAATGTACGGAGATGAGGACATGAAATGCCATATCTTTTGATTGCGTCATTGTAAAAAATTGAAATTTTCAGATGTTGTGTGGTTCATAGATCTTAATATATGGTATTAATTTCAACCTGATACCTTTACCCGTTCGTGAGATAAAGGGTCTTGACAGACAGACAGACAGACAGACAGACGGACAACAAAGTGATCCTATAAGGGTCCAGTTCTGTATGTTAGTTACCTGAAAAATTTGTAATGGCAATTTATTTAAAATAAGTGTACCTACTTAAATCGAACAGTGTGTTGTACACATGAAACTGAACAACTTTTCCTGAGAAACACTAGACGAAAAACGAAAAAAAAATGTAGGATGTTTAAAAGTTACGGTGAAACATTTCTTAATCTTTGCAGTTCAGCTAAAGCAGAATTGTCGTGAGGATTATTGAAAAGCTTTCTTTGGTTAAGTTCACAAATTGCAACACCCTGCAAACTTTTTACTCGACTTAAAGCCACGTAAGCTTGACCTTTTGCAAAGGTACGAGTACTTCTGCCCACATAAACAACAGCCTTTTCTACGGTGGTTCCTTCTAATTTATGGACAGTAACAGCCCAGTTCAAAATGATAGCGAACATTATTCTCTCGATATTGCCGTACCTTCTAAGACCTTGATATGTCAAACTTTGTGGCTCTACTGGAATCCATCCGTTTTCATCTTTAAAACTCCTTCCGATTGATTTGTCATCGCGTGGAGGTACTCCCAGCTTATGTTAGTAAGTACGTGTATGTTTAATAACTCAAAAATTATGTATTGATTTTAAAATCACATTCTTTTTAACAGATAACTAAAATTTGAGAACCACAGATCAAACTAGGCCACAATTTTTTTCTTGAAATGTGAGCTTTAAGTGTAATGAAAATTTAAAATCGAGTTTAGGTTACAAAACTTTCAATTAAATGTGTATATCCATAAATGACGAGTTGATTTCAAACGAAACTACCTTATAAGCCATAACATCATCTTAACATCCCATGAAATGTCCACTGCAGGACAGGGAGCTCCCTCCTGAACTCCAGCAAAAACGCGCGGTTCTTTGGAGTGGATTTACTATAGTTTAGTTTACTATTTTTTAATCTGTGCCATAGTCACAACACTTGTAAGCGTTGCTGCTGGCGACCGCTGTTATTGGTGACCGCAGTATGTAATATGGTACGACACACAGAAAGATGCTGCTGCCCAATTGCCCATCCTCCGGTTCGTAAGCCCTCAGTCGCCTCTTACGACATCCATAGGTAGAGATGGGATCGTACTAATCTTTGCCGTCAACACACGGACACTGTCTCATAAGTACCTATTAAAAATAATTTTGTAAGTTATTTGTTATGCAAGGCAGCAAAAGTGCTATTTCGCGTGAGTGCCGTGTATTGAAACCTGAGTAAGCGAAGGACTCTAGGATTGAATAATCCTCAGCTTGAAAATTCATACAATTTTTTAATTATAAAGTCAAAATGCGTGGACAAAAATATTTTACTTAGGTAAACCATTCAAATTCCAAATTCAAATACCTATTAATATTCCAAATTCTGATTTATATAACCTTGGATCAAATACAATTCGTGCAAGAACAATAATATTCTGGTTATTGATTTTACATTTCAATGCTCCAGATTCATTCAGTTTCAATTATAATCAAGACCTATATAGCTAATAATTTTCTTGACTGTCATGCACCTAATTGAAGCGGTCTACTAGCAAGTTGAACTCGGGACATATTTCATTATAAGCTGAACCCAGTTTGCTAGCGCTTTTCAGCAAACGAGAGTTCAACCTATTACTTAGCTTCTAGACAGTGTATTATTTATGATAAATACATACCCTTTATTGTAGCTTAGACCTTCATAATTATAAACATGAAAATCGCATACAATTTAGGTAACATACAACAGACAACACAGACAGACAGACATAAATTCTAAAAACTGCGGTTCTGGGGTATCGATAAAAAAGTTTAGGTTAAGGGTTAAGTCATCATTTCGAGAAATATTCAACGTGTAGCTCCTCCAAGCAATGTACAGAAACCGAACCGTTACAGTTTTATTATAGGTGAACTTGATAAAATTGGATTCCAAAAATTGGATTCCAATGTGTATGTAGAAGACAGAAGATAGGCAGTGGCAGTCGATTCATGGCTATTTTGTATTGCGCTGTTTTGGTAGTTGAAGGGCGAGTCCATTGATCTGGGCAAGCAAGAAAGAACAAAAATAACAAAATCCGGTCGAATTTTGAATTAACTTTTTATTAGCAGCCAGTACCTACCTTAAGCACCAGGCACACACTACATAACATTCTTTCATACATTCATTCACTACAAATAATAAGTACATCACGTTCAAACAAAAAACTTTTCAAAATCGTTTTAGCCGCAGAATTTAACCGACGATTCAAATATTTCCGAGCTTTTAAGGTAAAAATAAAATTTTAGTTCGAAGTACCTACCTAAAAAGTTTAAAAAGTTAAAAATAAAAATTAAATTAAAAATTTAAAAAAACCCCCGACAAAAAACGATCCCCTAAAAAGTAAAAAATAATAAATTGCCTACACACTTGCGCTCTTTATAATACTTGTTATATTTTGTTGTATTGTTGGTGTGCAATAAACAGTTTTTACTTACTTTTACTATTGTTGACCCTTAAATGCGTTGGGGGACCGCTAAGAAAACAAAGTAGGTAGGTAACTGCAACAAAACAACTTACGTATATTGCGTATTTAAATTTTTACTTAGCGGTCCCCCAAGGCATTTAAGGGTCAACAATAGTAAAAGTAAGTAAAAACTGTTTATTGCACACCAACAATACAACAAAATATAACAAGTATTATAAAGAGCGCAAGTGTGTAGGCAATTTATTATTTTTTACTTTTTAGGGGATCGTTTTTTGTCGGGGGTTTTTTTAAATTTTTAATTTTGTATATTCAATAGAACGTAGACTCAATCGCATAACTGTCACGTGATATATCGTAGCTAATGTAAATTTTATACATTTGCATTATATTTTACTAGCGATTATGACGATAGAAAGCCACTTCTTTACGACTTAAGGAAAGCCTAAGCCGAATACCTTGAAATGTATATAAAAGTGATAATTGTGAATTCGTGTACTTTTAATTACTTATACATTTTTTAATGAATTAGTCTACTTTTTTTTTAATTGCTCGAAAAGAGTCAAGGGTAAAAAGTGACTACAAAATCAGAAGTAGACTCTGTGTATTTGAGCGTACACAATTTTTATGATTACCACCTTTGTATCCAAATGAAGAACAGCATCGAACTACAATCGATGAAACCGATTCAAACACTGGACCTCAGAATTATATAATAGTAAACAAGTTGATGGAACGTGAATACGTCTTTCAGATTGTTTTCGTTGTTGCTTTCATACTATCACCAAATCGAGTTTGGTGTTGCAGCTACTTATTACTCATCAATATACAAAATATAATTACACCACTCGATAGACCGTGAATCAAACATTTTTTTCATCTCTGAACTTAATGAAAAAGTTTTTTCGTCGCCCCAGCGAGACATTGTCATCACAGAACACTATTACTTGTATTTTGATGCGATACACACCTGTGACAGCTTTCAACTGATTGACACTAGCATGCTCATAAGCAAACCTGTTCACACGTGCTCAAAACACACCCCCTTCCACCCGCGCCGCAGGTAGCATGCTAGAAAATTGAACGACGGTAAATTTTTGACAATGACATAAATATGCTAGAAATGAGCATGCTTATGTCAAGCAAAGCGTGTACACACATGCTACTAGGTAGCATTTGCTACATAGTAGCATGCTTTACTAGCATGTCTATCTGTGCCCTTATGCTCTAAATGTAAACAAGACTACCAACCAAAGAGGTTCTGTTCCTAATTGATACAAAAATGTCAATAAGATTATCAGTTGTTACAAATAATACTTAATATGATTTTTAGTATTGTTTCATCAAGTAATGATATTGTAATGGTATTTTATATTTAATGACGAGTGTGTGTCTCAATAAGCCTCTTATTATTTTCTCATAGAGGGAGATGAAAAGTAGAGTGTATTACGCGGCTGCAAAAATATTTTTACCTTGGGTGACCTATTAAATCCCTCGCTACGTTCAGGATTCTACTCTAGAATCCTTCACTTCGCTCTGGATTCAAAATAGCGCCCTCGCCTTAAAAATATTATTTTAAGACATTGATGCTAGACGCGCGGAATACTAGGAAGTGCCGCTTTTTTGAGGTAATTCCGCTACGTTAAGAAAATTGCGATATACATTATTGACTCGTTCATTTTAATAATATACCGTTGGAAAGAATTTTTTAAGAGCAATCAAGCCATATCCATAAAACACCATAATATAAAAGAGTGATGGGGTGTCAGAAACGTAAAATAGTGAAATCGCCCAAACCATAGGCAGCAACTAGTGCATGTTTCAATTGATGTGAATAATGGTTGTTCGCTTGCCAGCTGGCAGTATACATAGGTACTTTCGAGTTGATCATCATCAGAACTTCGGAGACATGGCTAAACAAAATCGAGACCGCAGTAGGCCTCTGAGTGTGACCGAATGGTAAGGGTCTTAATTTATTACATTCACTGGTACTGGTAGCATGCCCGACCGTCAAGAACGTTATGCGAAGGATGGCTAAAGCAGCAGAAGAAAAAAAATCATGAAGAAAATTGAAAGATGGTTGGTGCCAGATGATAGGTGATAATTAGCTGGTGATAGGTGATAGATTGCTGGTGACAAGTGATAGGCATTAGATGACCGGTGGCAGGGGCAAGGAGATAGATGACTGTAGACAGGTGATAAGAGATAAATAGCAGGTGAAAGGCGATAATTTATAGATGGCTGATGAATGGTGACAGGCTAAAGGTGATAGATGGCTGTTAGCCGAGACGTGCCTAGTGCCTAGCGACGAAAAGAGAGCCTTGCAAATATCGAATTTACGAAGGGATATCCGGAATTTGTACAACTGCTACCTACTTTACAAAATAATACCAGTGACGTTCACGTATTCATGTGAAACAAACGGCCGTGTCCACGTCATATCCACACGAGTTTTTAGGGTTCCGATACCAAAATGGTAAGAAAAGGAACCCTTATGGTGCGACTTTGTCTGTCTGTCTGTCTGTCACACCTGTATATCTCAGCAACCACTCCAGCTATCGACTTGAAATTTGTAATGGTTTTAGAATATAGCTGTCCAACTTCATTTCAAATGAAAGAATTAGAAAAAAAATATGATTACTATTGTAAAGGGTCCAAATCGGGGTTGCAAAATTTCGAACTGTAGTTACTAGGTCAAATGGGTTATCATATGAAAGGGCTTTACTTGCACATTCTAAAATATATTTTTGTATTTTTTTACGTTTTGAAGTTATGATGAAAAATGTCAAAAAAATACCATCCCCCCTTATCTCCGAAGTTTGAGAGAGGAAAAATCTGAATTAATTACAGTCAATAGAAGTTTATGTAAACATTACAGCAAAAATAAAACTTTTAGAAATCTGCAAAAATCCTTTACAAACAAATTTAGTTTTGCGGTCCTAAAAATGGACTTTATTGCTTTCAAAAATAGTAAAGGTATATCGAAACCCTCAGCGCGCGCTCTGACTCGCACTTGACTGGTTTTTTCCTAGCTTGTCTCTTCCAAGCAAATACAAAGTTAACCTAAGCAACGGCAGCGGCACAAGAAAATAATCTTAATTCTCAGCGGAGCAACAACAAGTTTTTTCATTCCAACACGCCTACCTATCATAATAACTCTCCCAATTAACTCCTTACTTATTTTCTATGCAAACAATGGGTGGCTTCCTTCGATGTGCGCAGACGCATCCGACGACTATCGGCTGGATGTTAATTGGGTATTGTTTTACCATGTAATGCGCGCGCAACTTTATCTTTATGAAGACGCATGCGCGGTCTATTGGGTGTTTCTACGTGTCAGTAAGTCAAAGAGCTAAAAGCTGGATGTAGAAAGGAACTTTCATATTCTTAATGGAAGTATGTTTTTAAAGCAAGGTAATGAGAAAAATATCATTACCGAAAAGCCTCAATCTAATTAGATAGGCAGTCCAATTAAGCTCTCGTTACCCATACATACCCGTGGGTGTCGTAAGAGGCGACTACGGGTTAACTGGAGGATGGGCAGCAGCATCCTCCTTTATATCTTACATCTTACTTACTGCGGTCACCTACAACCGCGGTCCATGGTGCCAGCCGTAACGCTAACAAGCGAGGTGACTATGGTACTTCCTTTCCACATTTTTCCAGTAAAAGCTAGAATTCTGGAGGGAGCTCCCTGTCCTGTAGTGGACATTTCATGGGATGTTATGATGAAGCTCTCGTTTCAAGTAAATTCGTATTAAAGAGGGGTCAGATTTAAGTTGTAAGAAAAATAATTATTTTGGGTGTTAAGTCTTTTCATATTTTTAAGTATCAATAGTTTACTTCAGTAAAAAGATGGTGACAAAAATTAAAGTTCAGCACAATCGAGCAAACAACTTGAAAATTGAGAGAAACGAATATTGCGATGGATGCAATTTAAAAAGCTGAGTTCGAACAAGTTAACCACTGTCCCTACATACCATATAGTCCTCTATCATAGTGCCTTCTATCTGTTCCCACTGTGGAAATAACACCGAAGGAGAAACAGGTACAGAAGCCAAATCAAAGTCATGGATCCCTTAACGATAGCTTTTTGCAAAAACAAAGAAAGCTTTCTTTTTCAAAGTGGTCGAAGCTTCGGAAAACTACGGGAGTCAAGGTCTGAAGAGATTTTGAAGCTATTCGACGTTTTGAAAATTTTATGCCACTAATAAAATAAGACAGTGGATCACAGTGGATGTTATGGCCACTTAACATCAGGTGGCTGCTCGTTTACCCACTTGTGTCAGAAAAAAAATGTTCCTTCAAAAGCTTTATTAATGTAAAACAAAAATTTCTGGAAAAAATGACAAGAAAAACACTCAATGATACTTAAACTATTTATATTTTAAACTATATTTACCTTTTGTTAGTATCTTACACGAATTGTTAAAAAATTCTCCGTTAGTATTATTTTTGTATCGAAAATATTATTTTCATTCATCATCATCTTCTTCTTCCTCATCTTTCGCTTCTTCCCCTTCTTCATCTTCCGCTTTTAGCTTATCTATATGAGAACATACGTCCATTTTTACGTGATGATATTCTGAAACCAACATAAGTATTTAAATTCCTTTACTCTACGGCTGCTTTCAGGAGGTAGTAGGAGTTTGTGATTCAATACTCGTAAGTAGGTTATTGCCAGCGAGCTTCCAAACTATTTGGTTATTGTAACAAGTTAACGAATTTGTGTGCGAGATGAAGAGTGTCAGAATTGATCTTTGCAAACAGTCAACGTATTTTTGTTCTATTGAGCCCGAAGAGCACGAGAAGGAAAATTTATTGTTACCTCACAAGCTCGGAAAACTTTGCTTTATCGGTCGAAATTCGCGTGCAAAAATCATTTTTGACCGCTAGCGTAGAAAAGGTTTTTGAAGTTTTAATCGGTCGAAGTCTGCGTGCAAAACTAATTTTTGGCCGCTAACGTGGAAAAGGTTTTTGAAATTGTGATGATAAAATATGTTATAAGATATAGAATCCTTCGCTTGCTCAACTTTCGATACAAGGTACTCACGCGAAATACAAATTTTGCTGCCTTGCATAGAAAATATCTATTTTTTCAAGCTAGTCACCGGGCATCAACTAGGTGACACAAATCACAAAGCGGTGATGGTTGCTGGCTGACAACATGGCCGTCGAAATATAATTGTCGAGTACGACCTTCATAGAACATTGTAGTTTTAACTTTTTACAATGTGGTTCGTCGGAAAAATTCTCTTTACGTTTTGGTTTTCATCGGTCTAATTCTTAGTATTTCGTTTATAATTTCGTGTAGAAACCTGCAGATACCCTTCTATAGGTATTTCTGTATCTACCACCACTAATAATAATGTTGATTATTTAGTTGAAGATGTTATTCTGGATGCTCTGCTTTTTAGTAGCAAGTTCTTCTAACTTTATAATAGGTACTCACGTGTCTTCTCATCACAGTTGTATTCGTACAGATCACAGACGTCGTTAAATTTCCGGACCTCTCCTAGGGCGCTTTGGCCGCAAACCTTTATAAAATCGTGCGAGCAATGGTCTGCCATCTTGCAAAAGTTTACAACCTATACAAAAAAAAAACATTACGATCTATCTTATGTAACGGTTGAAATATACAGATCTCATAGCCCTATGATCTTCCGACGCATTGAAAATGACTTTCATGAAGGCACTTCCTAAATTCAAAGACTGATTTGGCATACATTGCTTTAAATAAATAAATAAATAAATAAATAAATCATTTATTTCAGGTACTAGTCCCATAGTTACAAAGTTACAAATTACAAATAAAATTACAAAGTTAAAAATCCATGATACAAAAATTACAAAAATAAATAAAATAAAAATTATATTACATTGATCACTAATACATTATAAATGTCAAGTTGAGTCAAAGTTTAATAATAATCTATATATATAAAAGAAGAAGGTGACTGACTGACTGACCGACTGACATATAAACGCACAGCCCAAACCGCTGGGTCTAGAGATTCTAAATTTAGCATTTAGGTTCCTTATGAGGCTTAGGGGTGCATTAAGAAAGGGTTTTACAAAATTCCACCCCTAAGGGGGTAAAATAGGGGATGAAAGTTTGTATGAAAGTCCGTCAGTTTTAAAGTTAGGATCTCCAAAATTTGTATTTAGGCTGACGACTAAAAATTAATATTTACGTGTCTCAGGGTTTTTGAAAATTCGACACCCTTAAGGGTGAAAAGGGGGATGAAGTTGAAAGTTCTTTATTTTTAAAGTAAAATCCACATAATTTATTATTTAGGCATTATTGATGTAATTCTATGCAACGTTTATCACTGTCATTGAAATTCCACCCCAAATTCAACCCCTAAAAAAAGGAAATGGGGTGAAAAAGACTAAAAACCAATATGGGTATCGTTTGTATGGTTTATCGGGTCGCTGATTACGAAAACTACAACAATTTTGAAATCCAACGTGGTGGGCGTTAAATACCATCATTCCCTTGGAATGGGGTTGGGGTGCGATAGGGTTGAAATGTGAATATGGGTGTTGTTTGTATGGTTTATCGGATCGCTGATTACGAAAACTACAACAATTTTGA
This sequence comes from Athrips mouffetella, assembly GCA_947532105.1. NCBI lineage: Eukaryota > Metazoa > Arthropoda > Insecta > Lepidoptera > Gelechiidae > Athrips > Athrips mouffetella. The sequence continues at coordinate 14,724,794 of OX383956.1, forward strand.
AATCCAACGTGGTGGATGTGAAATACCATCATCCCCCTGGGGATGGAGTTGGAGTGCGATAGGTTTGAAATGTCTAAAAATCAATATGGGTGTCGTTTGTATAGTTTATCGGGTCGCTGATTACGCAAGCTACAACAACTTTGAAATCCAACGTGGTGGACGTGAAATACCATCATCCCCTGGGGATGGGGTTGGGGTAAATAAACATGGGTATCGTTTCTATGTTAGGGATAGCGGTTTAATTGGCGTTAGGGGTAGGGATAGCGGCAGGGATAGGGAGAGGTGGAGGTAGAGGTAGAGGTAGAGAGGTAGAGAGGTAGAGAGGTAGAGAGGCAGAGAGGCAGAGAGGCAGAGAGGCAGAGAGGCAGAGAGGCAGAGAGGCAGAGAGGCAGAGAGGCAGAGAGGCAGAAAGGCAGAGAGGCAGAGAGGCAGAGAGGCAGAGAGGCAGAGAGGCAGAGAGGCAGAGACGCAGAGAGGCAGAGACGCAGAGAGGCAGAGAGGCAGAGAGGCAGAGAGGCAGAGAGGCAGAGAGGCAGAGAGGCAGAGAGGCAGAGAGGCAGAGAGGCAGAGAGGCAGAGAGGTAGAGAGGTAGAGAGGTAGAGAGGTAGAGAGGTAGAGAGGTAGAGAGGTAGAGAGGTAGAGAGGTAGAGAGGTAGAGAGGTAGAGAGGCAGAGAGGTAGAGACGTAGAGAGGTAGAGATGTAGAGACGTAGAGACGTACAGAGGTAGAGAGGTAGAAGTAGAGAGGTAGAGAGGTAGAGACGTAGAGACGTAGAATGGTAGACAGGTAGAGAGGTAGAGAGGTAGAGAGCTAGAGAGCTAGAGACGTAGAGAGGTAGAGAGGTAGAGACGAAGAGAGGTAGAGACGTAGAGAGGTAGAGAGGTATAGACGTAGAGAGGTAGAGACGTAGAGAGGTAGAGACGTAGAGAGGTAGAGATGTACAGAGGTAGAGACGTAGACACGTACAGAGGTAGAGAGGTAGAGAGGTAGAGATTTAGAGAGGTAGAAAGGTAGAGAGGTAGAGAGCTAAAGACGTAGAGACGTAGAGAGGTAGAGACGTAGAGAGGTAGAGACGGAGAAACGTAGAGAGGTAGAGACGTAGAGAGGTAGAGATATAGAGAGGTAGAGACGTAGAGACGTACAGAGGTAGAGAGCTAGAGAGGTAGAGACGTAGAGACGTAGAGAGATAAGAGGTAGAGAGGTAGAGAGGTAGAGGTACACGTACAGGTAAAGTAGAAGGAGAAGGAGGGGAAGGGGGAGAGGGAGGGGCAGGGGGAGAGGGAGGAGGGGGAGAGACAGAGGGAGGGAGAGGGGGAGAGGAAGGGGGGAGAGGGAGGAGGGGGAGAGACAGAGGGAGGGGGAGGGGGAGAGGAAGGGGGGAGAGGGAGGAGGGGGAGAGGGTTTTAGTTTTTCTCCATTACTTCTGCAAATTGGCTCTGTTTAGAAATATTACTTAAAGGTGTGTCTCATCTCTCTCTTTACATTTGTTGGGATACTGCTGCTAAGTTCCTCTGTTCTGAGTAATTTATAAGTAAGGTCTGTATATTATATAAAATTCAGCTGGATCTTGAATTATTCTCATTGATTTGCGCAAGGTTAGTCCTGTTTTTCCTTAGTTTAAATTACCCCGAAATGATGGGATAAATAATAATTTCCCTGGACTAAAATATCTCATTCCTTCGGAAAACTGGTAAAAACCTAAATACGAAATCCACGCGAGCGAAGCCGCGGGCAACAGCTAGTATAATTATATTAAGGGTTGGTTCTGTCGATTCCAATATCCTTACTTCAATAATAATATGCCGAATTAGTTTCTGAATAAGGTATGATAGCAGCTTTAGGCCGAAAGTCAGTACGCTCAGTCTCACAAGTGTGAAAAATATCATTCATAGAGTAACCGGTTTTTGCTTATCATCACCGGTGATAGAGTTTTGTTTTCTTAGATTTCGCTCAGTCAAAGCCCCGTGCCTAGCGAACGTCTCTGAAATAGTTCACAATTCTATTTTCAAACGCATACTGAGCATTAGGCCCGGCTTTGTCGATAGTCGTTATTAATTAGTACCTGGGCGACCGAGCTTCGCTCTATAATAGCCGCCTCAACATAAAAATCTCATCGGGTGAGCAAGCTATGCTACTCGACAACAGATGGCGCTGTAAGTTTCTTGAACGCACTAAAACGCGTTAAGAAATACTTAAAAAGATGGTGAAAACGAATTTTCCCAGACATGAGACCTAGCTAGATCGATTTTTGCCCCCAAAAACCCTTGTATACTAAGTTTCATCGAAATCGTTAGAGCCGTTTTCGAGAAACCGATTACAAATATATACAAATATTCCTCGTTTAATAGTATAGGATATGAATAATGATAAATCTTACCGGCTCAAGGGGGAAGAAATAATCTTCAGCTTCAATCTCGACGTGGGACCAAACTTCTGCAGCTAAACTCAACACAATTGAACCTGCAGACACACTCAACCAAAGTTATTACATATTTTAGGGGTACGTCAAATTGGCTCGCTGGTACACTGAATTATCTCAAAATCTTCCAAACCAGTTGCGTTTTCTTACTTTCCTTTACTGTCTAACAGTCATTGTATAGCAATTTGTTGTTTAGAGTGATTCAATAGTTTTGAAGATTTTGGTGTGGTTTCATTGATAAGGCTATTCAATAATGTAGGTATTAAATTCAAATAACTTACTAGTCAAAAAATTTCTGTATATCATAGCTTGAATGCAAGCAGTGAGGACCAGATTCGAAGGCGTTCTAATGAGAAACAAACGAAGGATGTTTGCCTTCCTTCAGACATCAACACTATAGTACGAGTATATTTTGATTTATATACCTTTCCTGTGAAAATATGTAGAGCTCCACTATATGGTATGAATATTTTGGCGAGTGAGTGCTCTTATCGAGTATTTGGAATATCACTCAACCTAGCTGAAAGGCACTCGATCGCTCGGACTTTTCCAACGAGTACCATGCCGGTGTATCTGTCACAAAAGGATTACAAAATCCGCTGTTTTGTAAAATAGATTCACGTCGTCTTTTAGCTGTTTTGCATAACACAATATTAAAGAAGAAGAATTATAGCTATCCGGCTTGGATAGCGATAATTCAGGGAAAAATTAATCTAGTGTTCTCTTAAGAGCTGCAGGTAGCCTTACGTCTAAAGCAAATACAACCTCGGTTGGGTTGTGTTAGATTCTGTTGGGCATTACACTAGGAAAAAAATTACTTTTCCTTTCGGCCTTGAAAATCATATGCCATCAAAAACATAACTTTAACATTTAATTTTAATTCAATTTTATTTATTTTTCATGTTATATTATAAAGAAGAGTTTGTCTGCGCTCTGTTGCGCATTTCTCCATTTTCACGATGGACGCGGAAGATCAGCGACTCGGGCTTCAAAACTCGAGACAAACTTAGTATTTACCATTAGCGTACTTAAATTTAGTTTGTACCTAATTTTAAGTTGCCAAATAATTTATTTTCCATTCTTTCTTTCTTTCAACTCACTGTAAAAAGATGTGAGATCCATGTAATACCAAGTCGGTTAATTTATTTAGTCCCTACTTAAGGGTCCTTCTGTCTTAAGTTATTATGTAATTAGCTAACCTAACAACATCTTATCTTATATTTTAAAACGATAGATCGACTTGGCAATCGCACTAACTTATTACTAATTGTATTACTTGTGAGTTACATAGTGTTTTCATGAAAAAAATACATACGTGTTTGTAGGCAATTTTGGCTCAATTTTTGTTTTAGCCCTATTATAAAAAACCAGCAAAGTGCGAGTCGGACTCGCGTACAGAGGGTACCGTACCACTAAGGTAAAAATACCATCTTAGTTATAGACGCGGGGTCACGCAAAAATGTATAAAAAATGCGTGAGTCCGACACGCACTTGACCAGTTTTTATTATTTGTTCTTAGTTTATAGCTTACTACCTGGTGCCCGCGACTTCGTCTGCGCAGGTTTATAAATTGTAGCCTATGTGTTATTCTGATGTACTCGTATGAACTATATTGTAAAGTTTCATTAAAATCCATTCAGTCGTTTTTACGTGAAAGAGTAACAAACATCCATCCATCCATTCTTACAAAGTTTCGCGTTTATAGTAGGATGCACTATAACATAAAATTTTTACGTTTGTACGTGTTCCCGTTTTTAAGATAGAGCTAATATAAAAACTCTTTTGTCGTCATCAGCAAATATTATCCTCAGATCTTGATTAAAAGCCAAATTTTAATACTTATTTATTTATTCAGAACATTTAAAATATGGGTGATCTCATTTTTTCAGGCCCATCCAATTCGTATTTGCAAACTGCCATTTTAACGTGGCGATATTCTGTAAATTTAAGGAAATTAAAGTTGTAGAAAAATTATTCATAATGTCTACAGAAAATACCACAACTGTAAAGAAACATACAATTTGGGTCGCTTAAATATTTTAGAATGTTCCCAAGTGAAGGAGAGAGGTCTTGACCCCCGCTCCGGCTAGTTTCTTGTCCAGAGGTTGTCCATTGCGATACAGCGTGGTAATGCTAGTAGCGTGATGGGCACCTTTGGACCGGGTGCGACCTGGGGCGGTCTGTTTCATTGACTGTTTCTTTTTGTGTTGTAATTTAGTTGACATGTTTTTTATTTCATTAAATGACATTTAATTAGATTTATTAGCGCTCTAGGGTAATAATGTAGTTCCCAATTATTATTTTATTTACTCAGAAGAGAAGGAAATGACGAACAGAATAGAGCATTTTTTTAAGAAATGGGAATAAAAAATAGAGGGGAATAGAATCAGTGAAACATTACAGGCTGAGCGTATGCTCATCCAATACTATCACAGTACCTAGTAGAAAAATCAAACTGGGGTCTATTACGGTAGCTGGAACGTGTTTGCCATATGCGACCCATTTCCTCTGCAACCAATGACGTTTTATTTCTAGATTTCCTTTCAGCAGGTGAAAAACGGCTCGCGAAATTAACTAGACCACACAGAAAGAATGCGGTCGTATTCCAAATTAGTTTGATAGGAAATCTAGAAATAATACAACATTGGTTGCAAAGGAAATGGTTCACATGTGGCAGACACGTTCCAGCTACCGTAATAGAGCCCCTGATTGAGCTGGTACTAAATGACTGATGGCACTTACGTTTTTTATCATCACAGTTGTACTCATACATATCGCAGTTGTCGTTAAACATTCTTGTGATACCGAGAGCATCTTGACCGCATATCTCCACGAAGTCATGCTGACATTGCTCCGACATTTTGCAGAAGTTTATGACCTGCACAATAATCCATATCATATCAGCCGAAAGACCCATAGGCAGGATTTTATTTTTGAAGAAATTCAGGAAACGCCTTTACTCGAATTTGAATAAATGCTTGTTATAACAAACTAATCCTTTTTTATGGAGAAAACAATTGAAAACTTTATGGAGTCATCATCGTTTAAACATTGATTGCATGACTGTTTTAAAATACGACAAGAAAGGTAAAAAAATATACTTTTCCTATTTTAGGAGAAGGCTCACTGCAATATTCTACTATCTTCGTCTAATTTCACATTAGGTCATAAATTGTCGTCTCGTGTCGCCTACTAAAATCTTGCCGCATTAACTTCATAAAATAAACAAATACAATTTAAATGAATAGCCATAAAAAATAAACAATAAATAAGTCCGCTCCCCATTCAAGGTCAGGGCGTTCTTTCCTCTTGTCGTGTTTGTAGCTAGTGTGAGTAGCTACACACTTAACTATTCATTAATAAAATATTACCGGTTCGAGAGGGAAGAAGTAATCTTCTGATTCTACTTCAACGTGTGACCAAACTTCTGCTGCCAGCCCAAGGATGATGAATGCTGAAAAAAAAATCAATATGCGGTCAGATGTACAATTTAAAACCAAAATTTTGCTAAGCTGTTTGTCAGCCTCGCACAAGACTTTTTCTTCTTATGCTATTAAGTACTAACTAGAAACACTTTTTCTAAGTAGCATCTTTCAACGCAAGTGCAGCGTCTGATGCACGGATGTATTCTAACTACAGGACCGGAATTGAAGATGTTTACTTACGAATATCAAAACTAACTGCCGATACAATATTATAGTATTTGTGTATACGTCACATATACAGTGATTTTCTTACTTCTAGATTGTTTTTATAAATTATTTTCTTATACGATTTCCTTTTTAAATTCTATTACGAGTATTCCCCTAAAAAAAACAAGAAACTAGGTCGAAAAAAATATGAAGAAGTGCAAAGTAAATTTCTTGTTTCCCATCATCATTCGCTAGCCCTTATCTTATTTCTTATTTCCCATAGAACTATAAAATAAGATTAATAAGGCAAGGTAAGGGTAGATTTACATTTGCCACGGTTAGACTAAAGCATTTCCAAGAAGATATAGTCCGAAGAAGTTGAATGTTTAAAACAGTCAAATAGTTTTTTAATACCCGGTCTTATACCTGGCATTATATATCTTAGAGGTATTTATAACATCAAAACATTATCCATTGCTCACTGATTTGCCATTTAAATATTTACAATTTAAATACAGCCTCACTGCTTACCTACTTTCTCGCGATATGCAAGTAACAATTATTAACTGCAAACCTAAATTTGTAATGCCATACACATGGTACACACGGCCGCACATCAGTAGAAACACTTTTGGACCTTATACGCCATAAGGATCTACGTAATAGAGTTGAAAAAGTTTCTACCGACAAGTGGTTGACGTAGCTCCTTACGTAGCTGTGATAGTTTTTCTTTTAATTTCATCTCATGTACTACTACAATGAATTTTTTCACATTTCCTATAACAACCGTTTAGCTGGGGGGGGGGGGGGGACACACTTGACTCCAACAAAAATTTGTGCTGTCAAGCTAAATATTTCTAAATAAATAAATGATACTTGGAAACTAACATTATTTTTAACAGACCTACCCAAAGATTTCGGACCTCCTTGCTTCGCTCGGAATAGATACCTTGCTAATTTATTTTACTATGGGATGACATCTGCCAACATGTCCCAATTTTTTATGTCAAATTATCAATGATCCCTAGGAAATATTCAAAATAACCTGTCAAATCCATAGAACGACGCCTTCGCTACCTTGTGACGAATTATTTCTTTAATCCTCCTTCTAAGTACACTTATTTTTCTGTGGACCTACCCAACGACGACACCCCCAACGATAGGATTGACAAGAAAAAAAATCACCACTAGGTTACTTGTTGAGATATCCTAAAAAATTGTTTTTATTGATTTTACTTAACTACTTCCAAATCCACACTTAATTACAGCTTTCCAGTACTAATGGTCTCTGAACTAAACCGCGGACAGACAGACAGACAGACGGCCATGAAGCCATGATGAAACTTTTTTACTACGGAACTCCAAAAATATTTTATTGACAGCAAGAGAAATAAAACCGGCCAAGTGCGAGTCGGACACGCACACCGAGGGTTTCGTACAAACCTGTAGGTATCTTAGTAAAAGTTATGGTATTTTTATTGCTAAACTTTTTTATTATGTGATGTAACTAAAAATTTAAGGTATTCGGAATTTTTCCTTTATGTGTGCTATAGAACGTTGCTTCATGCTAAATTTCAAGATCATAGGTCGACTGGAAGTATCCTTTGGGTTTTGATTACCTTGCGAGTAGTTGAGAGTTTCAAAATATGTGGCTTAAATTCCTGTTTCTTTGATTGGGTTGACATAGAAGTTTGATTTTGTTACAGCTTACAGGTATTTTAGACCTGAGTATTTGATATGGCGTTCATGAGAAAAAAAGGTAGTAAGTTTATTTTTTTTGAAAATATTTTCTTTATAATGATGTAACTAAAAATTTACGTTTTCGCAATTTTTCCTTTATTTGTACTATAAGACGTTGCTTCGTACCAAATTTCAAGATTCTGAGTTCACGGGAAAGTATATACCTTGTAGGTTTTGATTCACTTGCGAGTGTCAAAAAACTCAAAAAATTGCGGCATAAACGGCAGTATCTTTTGATTGCCTCGGCTTAGAAGTTTAATTTTTTCACAGCTCCAAGGGACAGTAGACTTAAGTATTTGATAAGAATTTCAGCTTGATACCTCCACGCGTTCCTGAGAAAAAGGGTCGTGACGGACAGACGGACAGTCAGACGGATAACAAAGTGATCCTATTAGGGTTCCTTTTTTTCTTTTTGAGGTACGGAACCCTAAAAAGAGGGTTAATCTAATAAAAGCTTGTTTAATTTTCTTTTTTTAATTCCTTAAATTTACTGCTTAACAGTAATTAACTATTTAGGTTATTAGGTACGCTTGTATGAAATATCCGGTGTTTACAGAAACATCATCGATAGTGTACACGTCTTTGAGGAGTCTTGCCATAAAATAATAATACATGATCGGATATTATCATTTGTGTTATCAACACTATCACGACATTATGTGGCAGACGCTGCTGACTTACTGTGAGTACAAAATATCTTTGAATCTTGTACACTGAACAGAGGATATTGAACCAATGGTATAAGTACTATTGGTGAAAACTTTTTAATGGCCTAGTTATCTTAATATTATTTAATGTCTATATTTTATTATGTAGGCTGTAAAAAAACAAATAAAATATTATTATCTAAACATTGTTCATAAAAAAGTAAGTTTTTTCAGGTTTTATGCTAACTATTATTTTGTCTCCAATTAGAGGACACATACCAGCATACATGCCGACACCTTCTGTAAGTTTTTTATTTACAGCCGAAATAATATAGGTTGATTTGACAGCAGGAAGTGATTCGTGTCTCTGTCTCTCCAATATCTTACGTATCGCTCCGTCCTGCTCTCACACTGCTATTATTTTAATCAAGCTACATTATTTCGACTGAAGTTTTTTATTTACTCACAAAAAATAATTATTTTGTTGCATATTCGTCCCTCTTTTTTATTTTAAAAAACAGAATAATACATACCGAGTGTAAGGGACAGCCTTCCGAATACTGAAAGGGCATGATCAGTCAACGTAACTGAACAACTTTCAGCGAACAAAACTTTCAGGAAATGAAAAATAAATCGGCTTCTCCATACAAACTGTCCAATCAAGTTTGCAATTTTGTATGGAGAAGCCAATTTTTTTTTTCATTTCCTGAAAGTTTTGTTGGCTGAAAGTTGTTCAGTTAGGTTGACTGATCATGCCCTTTTAGTATTCGGAAGGCTGTCCCTTACACCCTGTATTTATATTTAGGGGTCATCGACTGAAGCCATGTAAGACTTATCTGTCGATGAGCGAATCATCTGTTTCCTCCCAAAAACATCATATGTAACTTTCAGGATAGAATTTCTCAGTATTGCGCATTATCGGAGACTTGTGTACACGATACAATTCCGATATGTGGACTAAATGGAGAACGAAAACGAACTTTTCTGGATTCATGTGATCTTCTAGAATATGCCTGTGATACTGGTGACGGTAAGAATTTAAGTCAGCTACTGTAACAAATCTTTCCGCCTTGCTCTTACTTCGAGATTGTAGTCTAAAGTGGTCGTTATTCTTCAGAAAACTAGTCTACTATTTAAAAAAACCGGCCAAGTGCAAGTCGGCCCGTTCCGTGTTCCGTCCGGTTCCGTGCCCAATTCCCATCCAACATGTCATATTTTTCAAGCTTTTGCCCTTGGATTTTAATAACTTATTCGACATTTTATATTGCTCGTTAAAGTGGGGATACTGAGATGATCAGAACCAAGCTTCCAAGCAATGTATGCCGTTGTTTATCGTTGGTCTAAGATGCCGAATCAGTCTTTCAGGTGTCATTGCGGCTTAACCTGGCCTCTCATTTTACACGACTGTGCTGAGCCAAAAAGGAAGTGTAATGTATTAGGCAGCCTGTGTATGTAAGCAAATATCGGATGTATGAATGTAGCTCCTAAACTACTGGACCGATTTTAACCCCCTCCCTCACATGTCAAAATAAATAACTTAAAAAGGGTTCCATGTTGAAAGGAAGAAAAAATTATAAGGGTGCGTTACACTAGGAAATAAAGTAAATAATAAAATTTATTACCTTTTTAGTAAATAAATTATTAGAGCAATTCCCATGGACAAAGTATTTTCTGAATCGTGATGATCATGTTAGTGACTCAAGGTTTGAAAAAATTATAAGGGTGCGAAAATATCTTCAAAAATCGTGCTTCATGCCTTCCTGCCTTTTTTCCTGCCTAGTCAATATAGTTAGGGTGCTGGCTGCAATTTGGGTATATGATTTGCTCATGATTCATATTAATAAGGATGATAGATCAGCTCAATACGAATCGATTTGGTCCTTACAAGTTTATCTGTACGTCGCTGCGTTTTTGATTTAAAGCAAAAAAAATTAACATAAGATATTAAATAATGTTTTTTTTTGTCTGCCTTTGTGGCTCCTGTTTAAAATACTTGTGAAGATGTAGAAAATCAAAGAGGCAGACATGCAGGGCTCTGCATTATCACGGGACGAAGTAGTGAAATTTTGAAGCGCTGTAACTTTACGACGCAGGGCTATTATGGAGACAGACCATTTTTTAGGGGTTTTCTACATAGTATTTAATCAGATAGTCATAGTCTGCCAGGTGTAAGTTTCATTGTCAAATTTTAAAACAGGTAAAACTTAATTCCTCAAAAATGCAGGGGTGTGGATATCCGCCAATATTTTCTGTATCTTTTAGAGGATACACCTTATCATCAGTCAAAGAGGCAGACATGAGCAAATCATATAGAAATTTGTCCTTTATCACCCTTACTAATAGTGTTGGGGACTTGGGGTGTCGTTAGATAGGTCTTTCAAAAATATTGCGAGAGTTTGAGTACCATTTTTTGATTTCAATGTGTCTGTCTTTAATTTGGTATGGGTATACAGACAAAGTGGTAAAATCAAATATTGAAAAAAACTTTTGGGTAACTTACACGTAAAGTGGGGATTTATATTTAATTTTTCGTAAAGCTTTTCTTTCACGCTGTACTTGATGAAACTTTTCCATAATATTTCAGTTGTGAGCTGGAAAGACTTTACATTTTAAGTTTTTCTTTTTTTACAGTGTTCCGGCACGTTGAAGACGTACCTGGTTGTCCAAATCTGGTTCGACGTTAACAAACAAAGTAATAATTTTCGTATGAAACGTAGTTTCATAGGGTAAAAGATTTTGTAGAATAAATACTACCCAATGCACGTAAACTTCAAAAGAAACGAATTATGATTGGCTTAATAATTTAGTTATAATTATTAAGCTAAATATCCTGAAGATGACTTTTAACTAGATACTACTTTTATTCGCTTATACTTAATTCAAACAACAAATGTCACGATTGCATGCCTTAAGACGCAGACGCATAACTTTTTGCACAAAAAGTAGCTTTACTTAAATATGTGTTTAAGTATCATTACGGTAATGTGCTCCAGTCTGACCCGAGATGTACCGAGCGAGACGGGAAGATGGGTGATGGAACGTAAAGGACAGAGACGCAAGCCAAGGTTGACCGGGTAACAGGTTGAGGCAGACAGAATAAGTATAGCGATAAATTGATTAATGTCGGCTGAAGAAAACATGTCTCATTGGGTTCTAGTTTTTCTAGCGTGGGGTCGCTGATCTATTTATGGTGTTATGTTCAATTATATGCATACTTCTTCTTTGTATTTTCATGGGTGATTATTACAGTATCTTTATTTAATGCATCACGCATTTGAGTTTAATTTTATTTATTTTTTATACTTATTTTAAAAAGTGCTTGTATACATTTAATATCACGAGCAATATTTGTACATACCTGTGTATATATATTTCTTGAAAATATCTCGTTTCAGAAACCTTACAACGCCATCTGTTGGAGAGCTTGCTCACTCGGTGATATTTTAAGGTTAAAGTTTATATAATAATATTTTTTAAATAATTAATGGTTATAACAAATATTTTTTATTTTCGTTTTAAGACTTTTTAGTGGCTTATTTTATTAGGGTTCCGTACACAAAGAGTCAAAAACGGGACCCTATTAATATGCCTCCGATGTCGGTTTGTTTGTCTGTCAGCAGGCTGTATCACATGAACCGTAATAGGTAGACAGTTAAATCTTTCACAGATTATGTATTTCTGCGGCCGATTTGTATGTTATTTCACAATTTGTGTGTAAATCTTGCAAATAGGTAATAATAAGCAAGTGTATTTAAGAAAAAATTATCACGATTGGTATTTAATTTCGATGCCCCTGACGCTAGTACTATTTTTATACTAAATCAACAAAGTTTTTGTTTTTTTTTCGTCTGTATGTTTATTTTTGCGCAGGAGGTCCTTAAATTAATTTTATAATTTTTATAATTCCTGAAACACATCCCCTGAAGTGGATTAAAAGTGGTGTGGAAGATCGGACACACGATGATGTAACATAAATGGAATCGTTAACCCAACCATCGCGCAACCGCGCCCTGCAGTCCGTGAGAAAGCTACAATTTGAACAAGCCATAATTAGCGAGTAGGGTATTAAATCACAGGCAATGGACGCCGCGCCCCCCACCCCAAAACCCCCCGTAAACGACCTCAAGCGATTCCGGCGTTTTTCATTTAAGGTCGCGCCTTTAACAGGTGGATCAGTCTAAGGCCAAGGACATGAGTTTGGAAGACCCAAACATTTTACTGATTTTTTACTTTTTACTTAGCCAACCTAAGGTGTTCTTAGTAGTCGCTCTTTTCGATAAAGTACGATATTTAACTTATGTCGGGTAAAGCAAGGCAATTTATTTTTCCTATTTGTAAAGAATTTGTCTTAATATGGCCAGGAATAAAATAAACATGTATAAAAAGTGCGAAAGTTTAATAGAAACCTTACGTCACGAATCCTATTAACTATTATTGACACTGATAATACTCGCTATAGGTACATGTCTTATCGTCCGTGTGGTGCCGCAAATATTAGTACCAACATATCTCTACTCGTGGGTAGGACTAAAGGCTTATGAACAGGAGGATGGGCAGCAGCATCTTTCTGAATATCGTACCATCTTACAAACTGCGGTCACCAACAACAGCGGCCGCCGTAGTCGCAACGCTTACAAACGTGGTGACTGTGGTAAATCACCTCCTAACCTAAGTATGATCTGTATTGCTGGAGTTCTGGAGGAAGCTCCTTGTCCTGCAATGGTCCTTTCATGCGATGTTGTGATGCTGATGACATATCTTATAGGTTCTGTTATATTCAGGATTTAAGGTTCATATTTTTTCGTAAACTGTTTTTAGTGGTCCGTACAGTATGGTTAGGTTAAGAGTGCGGCAGTTTTTCTTTGTTTGCTTTGCAGCGAGTCGGGTAAACAGGGTCGGCGCGCGCACAATCGTACCATCTGCCCCCCACGCCCAGCGACCCGCACCACGCTGCAGGGCTGCTTTTTGCACCATATCAGAAACACAAAAAATATTAAAAAATAAAACATATAGAAAACTCCAGCACAACAAGTTTATCAACAAGTTTAACAACCTTAACGACTAACTTAAATTTTTACCTTTTTCCACTCACAATCAAAAGATTTTGGACAATTTTAAACTGTAATATGCGAAAGCAATAAATGAAACAGCGAAACCTAAAACTTAAGATACATCCATATCATGTAATCGAGTAGACAGTAGTAAAACAGCAAATTAGTATTTCACAAAGTCAAATTCATTAAAATGAGTCATCAGACCAGAACCGCATTTAGATATTCTGCGAATCTTTCAAACCTCCAATCCACAGCGATCAAATACTAATAGATCGTAATCACAACACAGATGCCTTATAATCTTTCAATTTTGCTACAACAAATATTATATGGTACAAAATGTTCGATGGTACAGCCCTGTTGTTAAAAATGTATCCTAAGTTTACTTGCCCTGTAACTAACGGCCTGGCTTTAAGATTAAACGTTATAAAAATATAGTGGAGAAAAAAGAAATGGAAAAGAAAGGGATGGGGAGGTACACACGGCCGCACATCGGTAGAAACACTTTTGAACCTTATGGCGTGGTAATAGAGTTGAAAAAGTTCCTACCGACAAGCGGTTGACCGTACAAAAAAATAACCGTAGCAAACGGCGCTCGAAAATGATCTTAGCACTTTAAAATTGGTTCAGAATTTAATAATTTCGAAGAATTTATTTGTACAAGTTGTTCAAGGTTGATTGGATTGTGCAAGCAAACTATGTCCATTGTGTGTTTCCATAAAAATAATGGGTATTACAGCTAAATGAATGAGTTTTGAAGGTTACAAGAATATCATCAACAGGAACAGGGACTCAATTCTTGAAAATCACCGGGTGATAAAATATCACTTTTAAGACTTCAAAAATTCACATTTACCCTAATAAACTGTTGAAAGGTAAATCAGAATTCTTGAAAATTAACAATCAAGGACTGCTTTATATTTTATGAAGATCAATCTTAACTTTTGAAAAGAAAAATCTGTTATTTTGAATTTTTTGAGTGATATTTTATCACCCGGTGATAATTGGTCCCCTGTTACAAATAAGTAACTAAGGCACTGTTGCTTGTTCTTGACAACCTTAGTGTGAACTATAATATATAGATCGAAAACATATTTAAATTTTGTAATAAGAAGACAGTTGCAATTTTCACAGATCATTTACTGCTATAACAATAAATACAAATAAAAATATTTAGGGAGGCTTCCCTACTACATCGTTACGTTACAAGTTATCGTTCTCGTTAACGGTGGCGATAATATAGTTTTCTTTTTATTCTAAATTTAAAACTTTTGATAACAGTATTGCTGGTTTGTGTGCCTTGTAAGTACTAAAGGGTTAAGTATACAGGGTGTGAGGGACATAGTTCCGAAAACTTTAAAGGGCATGATCAGTCAACGTTATTGAACAACTTTAAGGAAATAAAAAAACGTCTTTCCATACGAACAACTCTACAATCAAGTTTGCAATTTTGTATGGAGAGATAGCTTTTTTCATTTCCTGATAATTTTACTCACTGAAAGTTGTTCAGTTACGTTGACAGATCGTGGCTTTCAGTTTTCGGGAACCTGTCGCTTACATCCTTACAACCACCCAAAAGAGGGTAAGACAAGAGATTACTAATTTGTTGGCATTCAGAAGAACCACTTGAAAGATAATGTGCTTAGTTTCAGTACGTACTCATCATAACATCCCATGAAACGTCCACTTCAGAACAGAGAGCTCCCTCCAGAACTCCAGCAAAAACGCGTGGTACTTTGGAGGGTATTTTGGACGCTTTTAAACGTTGCGGCTGGCGACCGCTGTCGTTGGTGACCGCAGTATGTAAGATGGTACGATACCCCAGAAAGATGCTGCTGCCCATCCTCCGGTTCATAAGGCCTTAGTCGCCTCTTACGACACCCAAGGGTAGAGATAGATAGGTACTATTCTTTTCCGGCACCACGCGGACGTTATGACACCCACGGGTACAGATGTGTACTACTATCTTTTAGTAATAAAGCTTACGTACAGTCGGGCTAAAATTAAGATTTCTCTTCGACTATAACTCAGAAGTGAAAGACTGGCATTGTACTCGTATGATAGGAAAGTGGTAAAAAAATGGCTCAGTTAAGAATTTAAAGTCTCACCCGAACTGCTGTTGCCTCAATCCCTTATAGAGGAGTTGATTTCTCGTGGAAATTCCAGGAATTAAAAAAAAAGCCTCACTTCTGTGCAACCTCTGTTGGTAATAAGATAGGGTTGTTTTTTGAAACTAATTCATATTTTCGTATGTTATTCAGAACAAAGATCCACCTCTGAAAGTGGTTTTTATATCTATGTTCTGAGTAACAATCAAAAATTTTGCAGAGCGTTCGAAAATAACCCGGTTTATTCAGACTAAGAAGAGTGGAATCTCATCGACGTTTACTCAAAAGAAATTTATAGAGGTAACAGAAAGTACAATTTGAAATTGTTAAGTTTACCTACCTTTGATTTTTAAATTTAACCAAGAGAGTCATAAAATCCAAAAAAATCCACGGGGTCAAACCACAACTTTTGACATCGGTACAATACTACTTCAAAAAGGTTATCATTCAAAGGAGCAGCAAAACCTCCAAGTTTTTGCAGAAAAAACGTGCAGCATAATACTGAAGTTTATCCAGTAAAAAAGAAATTACCAGAAAATAAATCAGATTTGTCAGCAACTTATGTCCAGTAAAATATCATGATTGATAAATTTAATTGTCAGGCAATGTTTAAAACCTTTTTTAACCCCCGACGCAAAACAGAGGGGTGTTATAAGTTTGACGAGTGTATCTGTCTGTGTGTCTGTCTGTGTATCTGTCTGCGCCATCGTAGCTCCTAAACGGATGGACCGATTTTAATGCGGTTTTTTTAATTTAAAAGGTAATTTAATTGGGGTGGATCTTAGCTATATTTGATGAAAATCGGTTCAGTTGTTTATAAGTTATGAGCTCTTTTCCTGATCAAGTTGTCAAAAACTAATGATTTGCGGACGCTTTCATGGCGTGCGCTGTCCAAAGTAGGATAGATACATCAAATAAATGTAGAACAGAATTGTTGATTCTATAATCTTCTAAAAACCCGGCCAAGTGCGAGTCGGACTCGCGCACCGAGGGTTCCGTACCACCACATAATCATAATTTTATTTGTTGAAATTTCAGTAAGTTAATGTGCTAGATTTTTTGAGTCCGACTCGCACTTGACCAAATTTTATTATTTGCAGCGACCATCCAACTTGACCCCTCTCTTAGATGAATGTTCTTGAAACGGGAGCTCATCACAATTGGTTACCATTAGTTGGGAGAAAAGTTGTAATATTTAATGATTTCAGACTTTTCCCATTATTTGCACTGTGAGACCTAGCTTCTTGCCAAATTTCATAATTTTAGGTCAACGGGAAGTACCCTGTAGTTTTTGCATTTTTGAATAAATGTACGGAGATGAGGACATGAAATGCCATATCTTTTGATTGCGTCATTGTAAAAAATTGAAATTTTCAGATGTTGTGTGGTTCATAGATCTTAATATATGGTATTAATTTCAACCTGATACCTTTACCCGTTCGTGAGATAAAGGGTCTTGACAGACAGACAGACAGACAGACAGACGGACAACAAAGTGATCCTATAAGGGTCCAGTTCTGTATGTTAGTTACCTGAAAAATTTGTAATGGCAATTTATTTAAAATAAGTGTACCTACTTAAATCGAACAGTGTGTTGTACACATGAAACTGAACAACTTTTCCTGAGAAACACTAGACGAAAAACGAAAAAAAAATGTAGGATGTTTAAAAGTTACGGTGAAACATTTCTTAATCTTTGCAGTTCAGCTAAAGCAGAATTGTCGTGAGGATTATTGAAAAGCTTTCTTTGGTTAAGTTCACAAATTGCAACACCCTGCAAACTTTTTACTCGACTTAAAGCCACGTAAGCTTGACCTTTTGCAAAGGTACGAGTACTTCTGCCCACATAAACAACAGCCTTTTCTACGGTGGTTCCTTCTAATTTATGGACAGTAACAGCCCAGTTCAAAATGATAGCGAACATTATTCTCTCGATATTGCCGTACCTTCTAAGACCTTGATATGTCAAACTTTGTGGCTCTACTGGAATCCATCCGTTTTCATCTTTAAAACTCCTTCCGATTGATTTGTCATCGCGTGGAGGTACTCCCAGCTTATGTTAGTAAGTACGTGTATGTTTAATAACTCAAAAATTATGTATTGATTTTAAAATCACATTCTTTTTAACAGATAACTAAAATTTGAGAACCACAGATCAAACTAGGCCACAATTTTTTTCTTGAAATGTGAGCTTTAAGTGTAATGAAAATTTAAAATCGAGTTTAGGTTACAAAACTTTCAATTAAATGTGTATATCCATAAATGACGAGTTGATTTCAAACGAAACTACCTTATAAGCCATAACATCATCTTAACATCCCATGAAATGTCCACTGCAGGACAGGGAGCTCCCTCCTGAACTCCAGCAAAAACGCGCGGTTCTTTGGAGTGGATTTACTATAGTTTAGTTTACTATTTTTTAATCTGTGCCATAGTCACAACACTTGTAAGCGTTGCTGCTGGCGACCGCTGTTATTGGTGACCGCAGTATGTAATATGGTACGACACACAGAAAGATGCTGCTGCCCAATTGCCCATCCTCCGGTTCGTAAGCCCTCAGTCGCCTCTTACGACATCCATAGGTAGAGATGGGATCGTACTAATCTTTGCCGTCAACACACGGACACTGTCTCATAAGTACCTATTAAAAATAATTTTGTAAGTTATTTGTTATGCAAGGCAGCAAAAGTGCTATTTCGCGTGAGTGCCGTGTATTGAAACCTGAGTAAGCGAAGGACTCTAGGATTGAATAATCCTCAGCTTGAAAATTCATACAATTTTTTAATTATAAAGTCAAAATGCGTGGACAAAAATATTTTACTTAGGTAAACCATTCAAATTCCAAATTCAAATACCTATTAATATTCCAAATTCTGATTTATATAACCTTGGATCAAATACAATTCGTGCAAGAACAATAATATTCTGGTTATTGATTTTACATTTCAATGCTCCAGATTCATTCAGTTTCAATTATAATCAAGACCTATATAGCTAATAATTTTCTTGACTGTCATGCACCTAATTGAAGCGGTCTACTAGCAAGTTGAACTCGGGACATATTTCATTATAAGCTGAACCCAGTTTGCTAGCGCTTTTCAGCAAACGAGAGTTCAACCTATTACTTAGCTTCTAGACAGTGTATTATTTATGATAAATACATACCCTTTATTGTAGCTTAGACCTTCATAATTATAAACATGAAAATCGCATACAATTTAGGTAACATACAACAGACAACACAGACAGACAGACATAAATTCTAAAAACTGCGGTTCTGGGGTATCGATAAAAAAGTTTAGGTTAAGGGTTAAGTCATCATTTCGAGAAATATTCAACGTGTAGCTCCTCCAAGCAATGTACAGAAACCGAACCGTTACAGTTTTATTATAGGTGAACTTGATAAAATTGGATTCCAAAAATTGGATTCCAATGTGTATGTAGAAGACAGAAGATAGGCAGTGGCAGTCGATTCATGGCTATTTTGTATTGCGCTGTTTTGGTAGTTGAAGGGCGAGTCCATTGATCTGGGCAAGCAAGAAAGAACAAAAATAACAAAATCCGGTCGAATTTTGAATTAACTTTTTATTAGCAGCCAGTACCTACCTTAAGCACCAGGCACACACTACATAACATTCTTTCATACATTCATTCACTACAAATAATAAGTACATCACGTTCAAACAAAAAACTTTTCAAAATCGTTTTAGCCGCAGAATTTAACCGACGATTCAAATATTTCCGAGCTTTTAAGGTAAAAATAAAATTTTAGTTCGAAGTACCTACCTAAAAAGTTTAAAAAGTTAAAAATAAAAATTAAATTAAAAATTTAAAAAAACCCCCGACAAAAAACGATCCCCTAAAAAGTAAAAAATAATAAATTGCCTACACACTTGCGCTCTTTATAATACTTGTTATATTTTGTTGTATTGTTGGTGTGCAATAAACAGTTTTTACTTACTTTTACTATTGTTGACCCTTAAATGCGTTGGGGGACCGCTAAGAAAACAAAGTAGGTAGGTAACTGCAACAAAACAACTTACGTATATTGCGTATTTAAATTTTTACTTAGCGGTCCCCCAAGGCATTTAAGGGTCAACAATAGTAAAAGTAAGTAAAAACTGTTTATTGCACACCAACAATACAACAAAATATAACAAGTATTATAAAGAGCGCAAGTGTGTAGGCAATTTATTATTTTTTACTTTTTAGGGGATCGTTTTTTGTCGGGGGTTTTTTTAAATTTTTAATTTAATTTTTACTTTAGCCTTCAAGTTGTGCTTTAAGTTAATGTTGTTTTATTCTCTCAATAGATGTCACTACTGTACATCTGAAACGTGGTATCATTGTGTTAGACGGTTTATTCATAAGCTTTGCCCAATAAATTTTGCGCATTCTCCAGCCAACCACCGAAGGCTGTAGTTTCATTTACCGAGATCACCTGATCATAATGGGATCTTGTTCATGGTCCTTCGGAGTCGGATCCAGTACAGACTCCAGTAAGTAAGTGCCTGCCGCCGTTTTTGCTGCTACGCACCAGGAGGGTGCGCACCGCCGTGACCTGACCAGGGTCACCAACGGGAGGCTGAGGAGCGGAGGAGCCGCTTCCAGTCGAGGAGCAGCGGGACGCGGAGGCAGTTGATCAGCGTCGCCATCGTGGATGAGCGCGCACCTGCACGTGCAAGGCACGTAGCGGAAGTCCAAGTGGAGGAAATTAACGTGGTTTGTGATATGCCAAACTGTGAGTACATTTGTGGTGTTAATAGAGTGAAATTTAATTGAAGTCAAATTTAACAACAAGATAACGTTTAGAGTTAATTAAGGACTTAAAAAATTTGGACAGTAGTTTAGGACTTAGAATAACTTTACGAAAAGTGTTCAGACGGGGAACCTACGCCCGTTTTTTGTTTTTTGTTCCTAAACACTTGTAATTTTTTTGAGATTGTATTTTTCCGAATTTTGACTTTGTTATTTTGTAAGTTGAATTTTGAGAGTTTGAACTGAACACGGCGGCATTTGTTGATTGTTTTTGGTCAATATTTTTACATTTTGTTGAAATGGAAAATTTACGGAAAGTTCAACAAAATTTGATAAATTCTTTTAAAAATTCCTATGAGAATTTTAAAAAGGCCTCGAAAGATCGCAAAGCTAAAGCTTCATATCTTACAATTCGTATAGAAGATACGAAAAAGGAATGGGCTGAAATAAAAGAGAATCATAATATACTTGGGCCTTCGTTTGAGGACAAAGAGGACGTTTATTTCGAAGAATTTGAAATAGCTCAAGAATTATATTATGATTATCAGTCTGACATGATTGAAAGTTTAAATGCTTTGCCGTCTGCTAGTTCAAGTTCCCAAAATCAAAATCCATCATCAATTAACACAGGCAATAATAATCTCAAATTGCCCAAAATTTCTATTAAACCCTTCACTGGAAATTACGTGGAATGGACGACTTTCAAGGAACTGTATTTGTCTTTGGTCCATAACAATGCCAATTTGGATGATGTGCAAAGGATGCATTACCTGAAAAGCTATCTTTCAGGTGAAGCTGAACAACTTCTTAGGCATGTACCAATAACTTCAGCTAATTATAAAGAATCCTGGTTAATTTTGCTTAAAAGGTACGATAACAAAAAATACCTTGTAAATTGTATGTTAAAGCGTTTTATGGACCATCCAAATATTACTACTGAATCTAGCGCAAGTCTTAGGGAATTACTTGACACTACCGTTAACACCTTAAACGGATTGAAAAATTTAGGAGTAGATGTTAATTCTTGGGATGCTATAGTCATACATATCATCTGTTCAAAATTGGACGCCGAGTCGCGACGACAATGGGAGCTAACTATCAGCTCATCAGATGAACTTCCAAATTTGACACAAATGAAAAGTTTTTTGGAATCACGATTTCGGTCACTTGAATTTTTAGACACCAAGAATAAACAAAAACCAAGTTTCAGTAATTTTAACCCTAAGGTCATGCATGCTAGAATTAGTGTGAAATCTTCGATTAAAAAGTGTCTATTCTGTGAAGGGACTAACCACAGAGTTGGCTTATGTAAGGGTTTTGCCAAAATAAAATTAGAAACACGACGTGATTTTGTTCAAACCAATGGTCTGTGTTTTAATTGTCTTGGCCCAAATCACAATGCTAATGCTTGCCGCGTCATATCAAGATGCAAAGTATGCAGGAGCAAACACCACTCGTTACTCCATCCACTTCAAGAGCCCACCCCAGTGTCACATAAACCTGAGAGCGCGGTAAGAGTTGCTGCCGCAAAGGTTCCTCCTCATGTTGGAGAATCGTCGAAAAAATGTGAAACTGAAAGCTTACCATGTCAAATTCTGCTGGCTACCGCCCTGGTCGAAGTGAAGAAAAGGAATGGTAGAACGTTAGTAATGAGAGCCTTGATAGATCCGGGATCTCAGGCGTCTTTCGTTACGGAGTCAGCAGTACGATTACTTGGACTAAAAAAGAGGCCTACAAAAGCGGAAATTTCTAGTTTAGGCGGCGATAAGAATATTTTAGCCTCCAAGAACATCGCAATTATGGAAATACAATCACGCCTAAATTCAGATTTTCAAGTCCAAGTAAATGCACATGTTTTGGGAGCGATTACAAGTCTTCTTCCTTCAGAGAAGTTGACTTATTATAGTTGGCCAGAATTGGCAACTATTAACCTGGCCGATCCAAAGTTTCACACTCCCAGTAAAATTGACATTTTGCTTGGCGCAGATGTGTACGGCCAAATTATTAGGGAAGGATTGATCAGAGGTCCTCAAGGATTGCCCATGGCACAAAATACGGTTTTCGGTTGGACGTTATCGGGTCCTACACATTTGAATAAAAATGATAATCATTCAAACATTCAAATGTGTCACCATAATGTATTGTGCATGCATCTAAGAATTGATGATAAAGAAATTTTATCAGAACGTAAACCGCTGCCTGTGCTGTCTAATAGACACACAGGTCAAATTTCTTTAACATCAGGTCATTTCACTATCGATGAACCATTAGTTGATGTTCCCGAACAAAGTTTTATACAGTCCACTTTCAGCAATTCAAATCGGTTTCAATTGACTAAGAAAATGGTTCAAGATTTGAGACCTCGAAGGTTAAACGAGTATTTGGTGTTTCGCTCGCAAAATTTAACTAGGTAGATAAGTTGTGAACTTAAAACAAACGGCGACGTAGCTTTGGTAAAAAAAAAAAATACTTTGCTTCCGGCTTGTTGGCTAATAACACAGAAGCATACAGGTTTAAACCAAATCACTCGAGTTATAATTCTCAAATGTATTTGCTCCTTAACTAGTAAGCTGTTTCAAACCTTTGTATATAACTATTTGTATTATTTTACATTGCCATGATGTTTGTTCTAGTTTGCTTTTATATTTTTCTGTGTAACTATCTACTCTACTAGTCCATGGTTACTTTGTATGTTCATGGTGGGCGGTAGATTTAAGAACGGACTGAAACGCCGTTCTTGGTGGGCGGAATGTTTAAAACCTTTTTTACTTTAGCCTTCAAGTTGTGCTTTAAGTTAATGTTGTTTTATTCTCTCAATAGATGTCACTACTGTACATCTGAAACGTGGTATCATTGTGTTAGACGGTTTATTCATAAGCTTTGCCCAATAAATTTTGCGCATTCTCCAGCCAACCACCGAAGGCTGTAGTTTCATTTACCGAGATCACCTGATCATAATGGGATCTTGTTCAGGCAAAATATTTATTTGTGCAGCATTATAGTTATTCATGCAGTATAAACAACTGACCAGCATATCGTGAATGGTTTTATTCGCTTCTTGCGCTTGCCATGACCTACTCGCTTCGCTCGGTCGGCTCGTGCGTTGTAGTCGCAAGAAAACCTAACACAACCTGATTATGTTGCTGCGCAAATACCGTTTATTTACATAACAAAAATATTTCTTTAATTTATTGCCGGTAACCATATTTCTACACAAATGAGAATTTTATTACTGCAAGAATTTTGTTAATGGCTGAACAAATAAATACTTCTCCTTCGAAAAAATCAAATTCAAAACTCCGTTCACTTACAATGACATTAGAGTCGTTGGAAGATTGTTCAACCCTTGATTATTATATACTAACGTATTAGTTCAACCCTTCGACCAACAGCTCAAACGTTCATGAAAAGTCCCTAACGTAAGTGCTTCTGCCTGTATCACGTAAATTACGGCTACTGAGCAAGGAACCCCGTGATTATCGCTCTAAGTGTTTTGCAATGTATGAAAATGTACGGTGAAAAAAACATCCGATCTATTTCTTTTGCAATCACAGTGACACGTCGCCTCTTTTGCTAACATATGAAAAAAAATCATAACAGATTAGATAAGCCCCGTGCACTGCTATTATCTCAAAAAGTATGATCTCTTACTATCCTTAATGATAATATGATAAACATCTGAACGACCTACTTAGACCAAAAAGCCGACAAATTCGGTGCACCCTTGGCAATAGGCCGTTCCAAGTAGGCCCGCAGTCAGTTCTATGATAATGATCGGCCGGCCTAATAACTCGCGGTGCCTTTGTCTATTGTTTACATTGGGGTGGCTACGTGATTTCGGGACTCACGCCGGCTTCTTTGCCCGGACCTCCCTGCTGTTACTATTAAATACGTCGTCACTGTACAACGCCACAGGTTGTTCTCTAATTGCATTGATATTTTATTCCCTGTGTCTAATCTGTGTATAAATTCCTTTATAAGGATTTACTTGGCTTATTTTTAGATATGCTTGAATTATCAATTTATTGTAGTAGCTCACATATTTTATTGATAACTTTTCAAGGTATCAATTCGGCTTAAAAAGCTTGCTTTTTCATAAGTGAACCTCAAAAAGCTAATAAAGTTTGAAGATCTTATTGCAGCATACATATTGGGTTTTGACAAGCTTCAGAAAATGTTTAGAGATAAGTATTGATAAATACAGCGTGCGTCATGATTTTTTATTGGTTTCACACCCGAGGTCCAGTGATTCTTACTCATGAAAAAGTTGCTTGAACTTTCACAAAGTAAGAAAAATTTTACACGCAAAAAAAAGTGGTCAAGTTTTATATAGGAAGTGGAAAAATTTTAACGAGTAAGTAATTTTTTTTCTTCTAGAAAGTTGCTTGTTATTGTTGTTATTATTTATTATTATTGTTACTGGGCTTCGGGAGAGAAACCACTGAAAATTCACATTGTATATCGGGGATCCTTTACTATCGATCCATTACTAAAGTTTCACAAAAAAGAACAGGTTGTACATTGAGGGTGCGCGGCGCGGCGCGGACGCAGCACGTGGCGGAGTTTAGCGGCGCGTGAGTCGCTCGCTAATGACATGTCACCGCCGCCGCTGCCCGGACGCACTGCTCCCCACACTCGTCTTCTTTCATCCACCGATCGAATTAAATATAAATCATTCTTGTAACAAAACCATATAATTCCTGAAGGATGACGATCTGCTCATGAAACTGAAAAGGTTAAACACACAAGAAACGTCAAAATACAAAAACACTATTTCGCATGAAAGATCAACTGTTTCCCTTTTTGGTAAAAGTTGGTCAGTTTCACGGGTGTTCTTGACTAAAATGTCATAAAAAATCAAAATAACAATTTTTTATTTAAGTTAGTTCTGATATTTGTTAAATATAAAGTAGCCGCAAAGCGGGATTGTACCTCCTAGAACGGACACGAGGAATCTAAATTCCTCTTACCCGTACTTTTTATTCATTGAACATTTAATTCTCCTAAAGCGACAGAAGGCGTCGAAGCCGACCTACGCGCTGATGGCCCGATGAACTGGATGCCTTTTGCAAGACTTGGCAACAGAAGGATCTGGATAGGAACCAGTAGAGTGAAGAGAGAGAGCCCAGCAGTGAGCTTAGTAAGATAAGATGAGATAAAGTGGTGTATAATTGTTAGTTTCATATTTTTTTCTGTTTTAATACTTTATTAGGGTAATGTGAATTTTTGAAGTTTCTATAGTTATATTTTATCACCCGGTGATATTCAAGAATTGCGCTCCGGGACAAACACGGCACTGGGTTAACCAACATAAAGAAATATATAGGCATATGAAGGATTTTCCGGATGGTGCTGTTTAGTTTATTCATTTATTGCAGTCATGTACAAATTAAGTAAGGTCATAATTATAGCTTAATAGGTAAAGTACACTCGGGGAAGAAAAATGTTCGCCACCGTAAAGATTGTTTTCGCTCGCACCAGTGCCAGAATCAATCATACCAACATCTTAGTACAAGAAACAGTACTGCCAATATTTAAATAAATGTTACGTTTGGTGCAATGATATTATATACAAGTTTGGTGTGGTTTGGTGCAAAATAAGGCTTTGTCTGTTTAACCCACTATAGAGTTTTATATTTTATAGCTTTTATCAAAACATAAAACTCTATAGAGATTTTAAAGATTCCATCCCGTCAATGTGACAAATAAATCGATAATAAAGTGACAGACACTTCAATTTATGACATTGAAAGACACTTAGAATGACAATAGCTTTTTAATTGATGAAGTCAAACCAACACGAAGTTTTTATTAATTTATCAAAAATTTTATATGACCAGGACCAGGTCTAAATTAATTTGAACTTTCTTTTCTAACAGTAAAGTATACTTTTCTATGCAATAGTCGAATCTTTGTCACTGTTTCAAAAAGTAATATGTGCTCGCGACGTTAAACGAATCAATTTGAAAACTGGCGAACATTTTTCTTCCCCGAGTGTACATGAACCCTGTCAAATTAGGGTATACGAGTAGCAATTTAAACTAACAATATCTTTAAAATGATTATTTCATTACATTCATTAACATTCATCATTATAATGTCATGTTGAATAAGAATGATCATGCATTTGAAGTTACCAATATTATTATTATTCCAGATTACATTGTTAAATTAATTGCCTGCAACAGCCCATGGGTGTCGTAAGAGGCGACTAAGGATTAATGAACCAGAGGATGGGCAGCAGCATCCTTCTTTGTATCGTATCATCTTACATTCTGCGGTCACCAACAACCGCGGTTCATAGTACCAACCAAGCGTGATGACTATGGTACTTCCCCTCCACATTGATTCAGCAGAAGCTGGAATTTTCGTGAAGTAGACGTTTCATGGGATGTTATGATGATAAAGGATTCAAAGAATTTTATACAACTTCACACACAAAAGTAAAGATATTGCTAAAGACAGCAGTAAGCATTATTTTGTAATTCACATCTTTGCATCTTCGCGCCGATTCAACGAAATCGCTTACAAAATTTAAAAAATCAGCACACTGCTGGTCAGTGCATAAGTAGAGAAAATGTTTCACTCTTCGTATTAGCGTGTGTTGGTAGATGGGAAGATTACCGTGGTTATCTGCGTAGCACGGTAGCCGGCCCCCGGCCATGTACCCAACTCAAACTTAAATTTTTATCCGCCGATTTTATCGTTTACCATACTAAATTGACGGATGCGTTTTAACGGTCGAAATAATTTATTAGTGAAAAACAAAAACGCATTGATCAAAGAGATGATTGATCAATTTTAGTTATCTATCTAAGTAATATGTGGTAATGTATCATGTGTAAACAAGCCACAATATCAGACTAATACACAGCAAGACTCGTGGTTACACCTCTGCGGATCGCTCGAATTAAAACGCTATTCACCGCAGCAAAAACAACGAATCTCGCCCCAACCTATCATTAAATTCTAATTAACTTTAATGTCCATATCTAGATGAGCCAGCTTGCAGGGCTCCATACGGCAAATCGCGGCACTTGCACAAATCGACTCTTATTACGACAATATCAATAACTGTCATTTCATCCGATCATTATAGTTTCGTCTCGTTTACGCAAAACTGCCGTAATTACAGCGTCATTACGTACGTCTCTTTCAAACTCATTAATCTAAAGCAACGTTGGTAACGAACGACTCTTTCCATTTCTTTCACACAAAACAACGAGCGAGGCTTTAAGGAAAACCACGACGCACCAATATCTAGACATCTCTTTCTGGCGCACGACTATCGAAGCCTGAATTGACGTAGGTGCAAATATAAATGTAGACGAGTTAATTTAATATTTTTATGATTTTATTGCAATTTCCAATAAAAAATTTGGTACAGTATTGAAATTGAAGGTGTCCCCCACCACCCGAAGGAACACGTGAAGAACGAGCGCGCGTATTCGACAAAAAAAAGTAAGAAAATAAGGCTCGCGGGAAAGAGAGGCTTAATAGTGAAGGCTTTTTATAGTCGCTGTCCCGATGCGCTAGCGCTCGGAAGTATCGAGCTTCAGGATCGAGCCTTAATCTCATTCTAATAAAAAGCTCACGCATAAATTGACGCGCTACCATTAGCTTCGAATCTAAATATTTTTTTATCGAAGTGTTTAAAGTTAAAGTGTTGTGAAGTTCTTGTTATATTAAATTATGTCAGACACGTGCAGTTTATTGGTATTTTTATTGTTGGAGTATGACATTAATTGTGTGATGTTTTGTGGAAAAGGTTATTCTTTGATTGAGCATCATTAAACCTTGGTCCTCTTAACTGTGTGGTCGTGTTATTTTTTTTTACTTCCGTATTCCATATGGATTGGCTCAAGTTTTTAAAGAACTTAAATCATATAGTGAATTAAGAATACCATCTCTTTGGGTATACTACACATTTTTACAATACAAAATGTTTTTAAGGTAAGAAATTAAATTACCTATAATGTACCTATAACCTAATCAAACCTAACTTTTTTATAAACTAACAGCTCGTATTTTAATTACCTACTCATCTTCCAGTTATATTATACGCTAGTAATTTAAATCATCGTTAAAAAAAATTTCATCTTACAGATTTTGGGGATGTTGTTAAAATAGTGTAAATCCAAGTTAATCATTTCGAAAAACCTGTATTAACCGAGTGGTGCGCAAAAAACTTAGATATTTTCGAAATTGTTACAGTTAAAGCTTCTTTGTAATACTGACACACAGAAAATAAAAAAAAATCTTCGTAAAAAAATCACATAAACTCTTTACAGTTCCAGTGCAATTACAGCTTTGTAGATAATATTTAATTTGAAAAACAGCATTTCAAACATTGATCATTTTTACCAAAAAGTTTGAAATTTTGGTTTGGTTTCAAGTGCTGTATTTCGAGTTTTAAAGGACCTAAAATTGCAGTGATATCGTAGCAAATTTTGTGAATTTGTAAAAATTTCGCGCGAAATACCTTAGCTTATTTGTTGAACCATAAAAAAGCGTTTAAGTAATTCATTGTTATCTAGTTGATTAATTTAAATAATTCATGAAGTGAATGTTTATTTATCATATTTTCTCGAGCATAGTTTATTTATTCATGAAAACAAAAAAACTCCTTACTCCGTGTTGAGACACAATAAAAAAAAAAACTAGTCCGGTAATATATTGAAAAGGCACGCGTGTGTTATAAGCTAGATTATGGACTTTAATGAAGTGCTATTAGAGCCGCTTTTAGAGCAAATGTTTTGATTAAAAAAAGCTTTTTGGTCGTTCTGCAGGGGATGTTAGGTACAAGTTGGCAACAAAATTATCTACCAGAACAGAATTATAACAGATCAAAACTGAACTACTTTAGAAACATGCCACCTAGAAATTCAAATATCCGTCGTTCCGTAAAAAAATATAAACTTAATAGTAAGTTATAGTTAGTAAGTAATAATGCCCCTTTAGGTTTTTTCAAAATATGCCTATTTTATTAGGGTCGTATAGAAAGGGATGAAGGGAAAATACCTAAGAGCAAGGACGAAAACACCTAAGAGCTTTTTACTTGAGGTTAAAAATGTAAGCACCAAAATGGTCTCCGACTGTTATCAGAAAATATGTGTCACCAGACATCATGTAACCCTTATTCCAGAACTTTTGAAAGTTTTGCAATGTGGAAATAAATAGTGGAAATAAAAGCGTCAAAACACATTGATTTTGAACTGCTTTGCATTGATTGGTTTGATTTTATATTACGTTTGAATAGATAGGTTAGTAAAAAAGATCGAGCTCACATCCAATAATAATTACGATCTATTCCGAACCAATTTCAAAAACTAATAGCACTTGGTATATATCTTTTTCTTGCTTTATAGAATAATTTCTTTATGAAATTTGCAACCTAACGTCGTGATTGACGTGGTGCGACTACTATTCTGACCATATTCTGACCTCCACAACATGGAATGCAAACTAGACCCAAGCGATTGACGAGGCGCGACTACTATTCTGACCATATTCTGACCTCCACAACATGGAATGCAAACTAGACCAAATCAGTGGCTATTTGATTGAGAGTACAAAGTAACTTTCCTATGTCCTCTCAATCAAATACCTACTTTTGTTCTTCTCTTGTTCCTAAATTCGTTGGACATATTTGTGCATGCTGTGCTCTCCTGTAAGTGATGAGGCACCTGATCTTGTAAATTTTAAGCAACTTATGTAATCAATGTGCACTCGTTGTTGGAAAGCCTAATAAAGAAAATCAAATCAAATCTTAGATTTGTCTAGTAGTCAACTAGTTTCAAATCCGCCAAACTGCCGGAGACTTAGCTTTGGGTCTCACTCAGGTTTTCACAAAGGTTGTCTGATTTTACTAATTAATAATAATTTTGTCCATTTTTAACATTTATTATTTCCACTACAATTTCTCTTTTATTTTTTGTCAATGTCCAGCTCCCGTTTGCCGACTCACAGCTTTCCACGCACGCAGGTTCATCAATGACTGACTTCAACTTATTTTACGCATTTAGCCGCTTTTTTCCTCGTTTCATTCTTACGTGGCCAGATGTTGAACTAATGTGTTAGAGAAGAATTTAAACGGTGATCTAGGCAATGCGGCGTGAAGTGCGCTGCTCTGTAGTATGCACGGAATGCGTTTTTTGTCATTTCTTACACGAGTAAAACGATTATCTATTACGCCGATGCATTCTCGATTTGATTTCTGTATAAAAACTGTGTCACACTGAATAAGAAGGGTATGCAAGGAAATTGTCAGACTTTTAACACAATGACTTATAAACAGACTTAAACTAATAATGGTCTGCTTTCGAAATCTAAAACCTAGGTATGGTTAGTAAGTTAGCATATAATTGGGAGTAAGACAAGGATAGATCTGAATCTAAATAAATGTAAATTTAGAATAAAACTAAACTAAGCGTGAACTCAGTCATGCAAAATATGTCAAAATCTATACAGGGTGCAAGGGACAGGTTGGCAAATACTGAAAGAAATATGATCAGTCAACGTTACTGAAAAACTTTTAGTGAGTAAAACTTTCAGGAAATAAAAAAGTTATCTGCCTCTCCATACAAACCGTCCAATCAAGTTTACTTACAATTTTGTATGGAGATGCCGATTTGATTTAATATTCTGAAAGTTTTATAGACTGAAAGTTGTTCAGTTACGTTGACTGATTATGCTTTATCAATATTTGCCAACCTGTCCCTTACACCCCGTATACAATTTAGTGAGACCGAAGCAAGGAGGTTTTACTACGCTTCACTACGCTTGGAGCGTAGCGTGGGTTAAAACCTCCTTGGACCGAAGTCACGCTTAATTTTGTCTTTGAATCTCGATCTAAGTCTCTCCAGGATTACTGCATCGTCTCGTCATCACAACCGAGTCAAATTTAGTACAACCAACTTTATGGAAATATAGAACTAAGCATCTAAAACACTCTGGTAAATTGTTACTAATTAACCGTGTCAAATATTTCATGTCCTTAATTTAGTTACTTATTTTTCATAGCTCTCAATGTTTTGTTTGAAGAAAATATTTAATGAAAAGTAATTTATATACACATATTTTATATTAACAATGGGCTTGCTCTTGAATTTAATCTAGCCCTGAATCACATATGAGGCCAACGGTAGAACAAGCTCACCCAGAAGATACCTATTCACTCGCCACTTGAATACATTCGGGGTTCACGGTCTAAATTTAAAACTTTCAAGTTGATAAAAAAATGCATTATTTAGATATTATTTGGTTTATACGTTATGTCTATTCCGCGAAATACATACTTTTTATAAATAAAGATAAAATGAAAAATATTATGGCGCAACATTTAATGGTTTTAATTTAAAAACTATGTCGTAAGGCGATAAGTTCATTTAACTTTCGCTAACGTCATGACTAGACTTGCGTCAATGGCGCTCTAGCCACAAGTATTTTAAAACGTATTTTTAAACCAGCCAAGTGCGTGTCGGGCTTCGTACATTTAGGGTTTAGTACCGGCCAAGTGCGAGTCGGACTCGCGCACTAAAGGTTTTGTACCTATCTACCATAATTATAACTACAAGCTTTTGCCCATTGATTTAAAAAAATCCACGACCGCCGAACTTGACCCTTCTTTAATTTTAAGGGCACGAGATACAAATAACCTGTGATACCTGAGCATAAAATTCACGTCGCTTTCCTTATCTACTGTCCATTTTAAAAACAAAAACTGATTGATAAGTTCATACTAAGGATGTCTTTATTCGTACTAGACTCTATAGTTATAGACTCTATAACGATATTAACATTACGCCACTTCATGAACAAAGAGGTGGCATTTGGGAAAAAAGAAATGTCAAGATATTCTCTCAGTTTTCTTAACGAATATCAAAACAAGCATAGAAAAATTGGTTGAGAACAAGGGTAATCTCATACTTCCGTAAAAATGCGCGTTTTCAATCCAGACTGCACCCAGACGGTTAGTTTATGTGATTGATTTAAAAAAATCATGTCGCCAGTACTAAGATCCTTTATATGAGTTCCAGATCAATATTTTGTAAAAACGGAACCCTTATGGTGCGACTTTGTCTGTCTGTCAGTCCGTCTGTCTGTCTGTCTGTCACACCTGTCTAACTCAGCAACCACTCATGCTATCGACTTGTGGAATAGTTTTAGATTCCAATTCCAACTCTGTGGCAAACAAAATAATTATAAAAATATTATTATTGTAAAGGTGGCACAAATGGGGGGATCAAAATTTTAAGTTGTCGTTACTAGGTCGAGTGGGCTTCACTTGTATATTCCAAAATAGATTATGCCATCAAAAACATAACTTGTAAAAAACCAAGCCTCGCGCGCAACTCAGTTCTTCTACCGTAAAAAGTTGTGAGATCCATGTAATACCAAGTCGCTTAATTTATTTAGTCCCTACTTAAGGGTCCTTTTGTTTTAAGTTATTACATAATTAGCTAATCTAACAACATCTTATAGTGACCATATCAATATTAAAAATCTTATGTTTTAAATCAATAGATCGACTTGGCAATCGCACTAAACAATCTCATTTGATATAACTTATTACTAATTGTATTACTTGTGAGTTACATTTTATTTTCATGCGATGGCCAAGTCGATCTATTGATTTAAAACATAAGATTTTTAATATTGATATGGTCACTGGTGATTAGCTAATTATGTAATAACTTAAAACAAAAGGACCCTTAAGTAGGGACTAAATAAATTAAGCGACTTGGTATTACATGGATCTCACAACTTTTTACGGTAGAAGAACTGAGTTGCGTGCGAGGCTTGGTTTTTTACAAGTTATGTTTTTGATGGCATCTCCTTTCCTTTTTTTAGATAATCCTACTATTTTCCTTTCCGGTACCTTCTACTTCTTGAATACTAACAACGGTTTTTCATAAAGACCTCTGTCTTATGAGCTTTTCTTATTTTTGTAGTCTTCCGTTGACCATTTTACAAGTACTTTTGCATATAATTATATCTAGGTACCTATCTACACCAATTATTCCACCTATCTACATCTATTATCATCAGTCCGTCCGATCGAGCTAAGCGTAACAGATCTGTTAGAGTTTACTCCGCAGTTTTAAATTGAAAAGTAGTGCAAAAAGTCACCGATTGGAAGTGTTGTGATATAATACATATTCCGTATTTCTTACTCTGTTTTTGTGAGCAAATTTTGTGTCAAAAGAACCTATATTGGTGAAGTAATTAGCAAAAACAATTCAAATTTATTTTCTTAACGGCTGCTGCTGACTCACTGCGTCGCGGACAGAACTCACTCGGCGGAACGCGTAAGCGACGCGGTCTCCACGGCTCTTACGACGTTTTGGAGTCGGCATTCTCTCGTCGCTTCGAGCGCAGCGTGCGTGCGTGAGTCAGTACCGTAACTACTTGCTGCAAGATACATTTTTGTCTGACCACTCGTCGCAATTCGTAAATAAAAGATTGCAACAATGAATTGTCAAGCTTGTAATAATCATGTGTCGATAATGGAAAGACTGCAGTGTGTAATCTGTAGCAAATACTACCACTGTGAATGTGTAAATATGACACAGGATTATTTGAATGCTGAACGCCACAACTTGGATTTAACATGGAATTGTCCCGAGTGTTTAGCGAAGACCCGAACAGTATGCAGCGATGATACGCCTGCTCGTAAACGAAACCTTAAGTTTCCATGCGATGAAAATATTAATAAAATTCGCGGCGGATCTCGAAATGTGTATGATGATTCAGAGAGTTTCAACGTAAGCACTGTCGAAGACAACAAACAAACTTCGGTGGTGAGCGGCGGCGTCCCTGCTCCTTGCTGTGCAACCTCTGGAACTGGAACCTCCTCTGATTTGGCTGTTGAACTGAGGCTACTGCGACAAGAAATAGCGGCATCTAGAGCCGATATGTCAGCTTCTCGTGCCGAAATGCAAGAGTTGAGATGCACAATATCCAGCCTTACTTCCGCTGT
Organism: Athrips mouffetella; assembly: GCA_947532105.1. NCBI lineage: Eukaryota > Metazoa > Arthropoda > Insecta > Lepidoptera > Gelechiidae > Athrips > Athrips mouffetella. The sequence continues at coordinate 14,759,133 of OX383956.1, forward strand.
CACGTCCTGTTTTAGCCGTATTGATAGCCTTACTGCACGAGTTGAGTTATTGGAGAAGAAAAACTCCGAATCTATGTCTAATGATACGTGTACTCTCGCACAAACAATAACCGAACTGAAAGCTGAATTAAATGATCGCGAACAAGAGTTGCTCTGTAATGACCTTGAAATTGCAGGAATACCTGAACAAAATTCTGAGCTGCCTATTCACATCACGTTGAGTATCGCTGCGAAATTGGGGGTTTCCTTAGATGAACGAGATATTGTTAGCGTGGAGCGTGCGGGCGCGTTGCGTCGCGCAGATCCAGAACAAGCAGTGCGTCCGCGCCCTCTTGTGGTGCGCCTCGCACGCCGGGTACGTCGAGATGAGCTGCTCAACGCAGCGCGCGTGCGCCGCAACATCACTACCTCTGGTCTAGGACTAACTTCGCCTGAGCAGCGTGTTTATATCAATGAAAGGTTGTCACGTTCTAACCGGCAAATCTTCTACAAAGCTCGCAGTGAATCTCAACGCGTAAACTGGAAGTATGTTTGGACCCGAGACGGCAAAATCTTCACACGCAAAGCTCACGGGGAACCACGTCATCGCTTGCGTTCCGAGGGCGATATAATGAAAATTTTTGGACAATTTTAGGGTTAGCCCTGTTGAACACTCATAATTTACGTGATCTTATTATTTTTGTTGACCTCATTTTGTTTTGTTTTGTTGTAATATCTCAGATTTTATATGCAGTGTTTTTTGGTCTCCCACGTTTATCTTTTTTGCAAAATTTGATGTCAGTCCTTTTATTATTTTTTTGCAACATAATTCTACACCGCATGACTCACCAGTTCTCAAACACATTCCAGTGCACGAATAATTTTTTGATACTTTTCCAATCCTTTAGATATTCTCCTCATGGCTCCTAATAAACAATTTTTTAAAGTTGGTTTGTACAATCCAGGCTCACTGGGTAAGAATCACGATGAGTTAATTTTTGCTGTCATAGAACACTCTTTGGATGTTCCGGCTATAAATGAAACGTGGTTGCGCCCTAATGAAGAAGGGAAAGCTCCTTCTCTTCCAGGATACACGTTGCGTAGTATTCCTCGTCCATCTAATGTGTGCGGTGGTCGTGGAGGCGGGGTAGGTTTTTATGTCAGGAAGGGTATCAGAGCTAGGTTGTGTGTACATCCAGTGTGTCCGACTGTAGAACAGATGTGGATGAGGCTTAACATCAATGGTAATAAAATTATCCTTGGAACTGCATATCGTCCTCCTCGTCTCAACATTGATGTCTTTTTAAATGCCCTGACTGATTCTCTTAGTGCTTTAGGTCAATGCGATCATATAATATTAGTTGGCGATTTTAATACTGATTTACTAATCCATAATAGTGTAAACAGTGTGAAACTTTTGGACTTCATCAATATTCATAATCTGAAACAAGTTGTTACTTTCCCTACACACTTCACTGATTATAGTGAGACACTCATAGACGTAGTATGCACGGATGCAAATGCACGAAATGTTTCATTTGACCTAATAGGTAGCAAGAAGACTAATCACGCTCTGGTAATCAGTGAATTTAATTTTAAGAAGCCTAAAATCCCACCCAAGACCCTTAATTATAGACCGCTAAAAGATATCCACTCACCGGATTTTCTTCACGATTTAAAACTGATACCTTGGCATACTATATCCAAATCTTATAACGTAGACGAAATGGTCTCCTTATTCACAACTTTCACTTTAATTTTATTCGACATCCATGCACCTATGAAAACTATAATAATGAAAGGCTATTCTTGTCCTTGGGTAACGGAGAACATAAGTCTTATGATGAAATTGAGAAATGATGCACATGTAGAGTATTTTCGCACTAAAAAAGATTCACATAAAGAATACTATAAGCAGCTGAAAAGTTTAGTTAATTTGTCTCTATTCTATGAAAAACGCGCATTTTTTGGTCACCACATTAATTGCCATATAAATAACCCGAAAATCTTATGGAAAAATCTGAATTCTAAAATCCTTCCCCCTAAAACTGCAAAAGAAATTCCTCCACACCTCTTTTGTGCTGAAACCATTAATAAACATTTTTTAGACCTATCAAGTTGTAGCGACGTTAGTTTGTCTGATCTTACGTTCTTTGAGTTTCACAGGTTTAATTATTCTCTAACCTTTACTATAAAATGTGTCGATCAAAAAATAATTTCAAAAACAATTAACTCTCTCAAATCAAATTCACAAGGCGTAGACCTAATTAGTTTAGATATGCTGTTGCTGACATTGCCTGACTCTCTGGAAGCCTTAACGTCTATCATTAATAGGTCTATTATCACATGCTCCTTCCCAGAACCATGGAAAACTGCTATCATTCTTCCCCTTCCTAAGGTACACAACCCTTTAGTTTACAAAGATCTTAGACCAATCAGCATCTTGCCATGTCTGTCCAAGGTTTTAGAGAAAATAGTCTATTCCCAAGTACTTCATTACTTAGAAAGTAATGATATCCTTCCCCAGTTTCAATCTGGCTTTCGCAAGAACAGGAGCACTGCCACTGCTTTATTAGACGTCACAAACAACATTTTAGAAGCTCAAGATAATGGATTAGGTACATTTTTGGTTCTTTTAGATTTTTCCCGCGCCTTCGATAGTATAAATATATCGTTATTGCTTTCCAAATTATCTTTTTATGGTTTTGACGTTCCTGCCGTAAAATGGTTTTCCAGCTATTTGAGTAATCGCTGTCAGTATGTTCAGTTACACAACAGTGATGGTTCCATGACAACTTCTTCAGTGTCTGCAGTTACCCGGGGTGTACCTCAGGGGTCCATTTTGGGCCCTTTACTCTTCATCCTTTACAGTGCTGATATAATAGGTTGTATAAAACATTGTAAGTTTCATTTATACGCTGACGACCTTCAACTCTACCTATCTTGTCATCCGGATGATGTAAGCTCGGCAGTGGATAAAATCAATGGGGATTTGGAAAGGATTTCTGATTGGTCTCGCAAACATTGCTTAGTTCTCAACCCTAGCAAGTCCAAATTTATGATTTTAGGTTCGAAAAAACAAATTGCTAAAATAAGTGCTCAGAAACCGTCTATTTCTGTCGAAGGTGAAGCTATTTCTCAGACAATGGAAGCGCGTAATTTAGGCGTAATATTTGACCCTAATCTACGATTTGAAAAGCACATTCAAGAGATAGTAAGGAACTGTTTCTATCGACTAAAGGTGTTGTATAGAATTCGAAATTTCATTTCTACTAAATTAAGGATTAATCTCGTCGAATCTCTAGTTCTTTCTAAATTCAACTACGGTGATACAGTTTACGGGCCAAGACTTCTAGCAAAAACTAAATGTTTGATACAGCGAGTACAAAACGCTTGTACTAGATTTTGCTTCGACATCCCACCAAGAAGCCATGTATCACCATTCATAAACCAAGCAAGTTTACTAAATATGAATTCCAGAAGATCTTTCCATTTTGCAACACTCCTTTTTGGAATCGTAATAAGTCGCAAACCTCTTTACCTCTTTGAAAAACTTGTCTGGTCTTCCCGCGTACGTCTTGTTAATCTTATGATTCCGCGCCATAAAACTACAGCCTACAAAGGTTCTTTCAAATATACCGCTGCCAAAATATGGAACACTATCCCGCCTCCTCTTCGTAATTGTGTATCTTGCAGCACTTTCAAAAACAAAATTAAAGAATATTTCCTGCAGCGTCAACTCAGCGGTCTGATTTGATTTTCGAATTTTCTATCCTAGGATCATCCTTTAAATGCATATTTAACGCTTCTTCTTCTCTCCCAACTACATGACATGCAAACCCACCCATACACTTAAACGCGCACTCTCGCACTGAAACGTATATGCAATGCACACACTCCAACCCATGCATCAACACTTCTATGATTAATTTGCTTTTTATATTGTTTATTATTTTATTTTAATTTTTTAGGTTACTAATTTCTTATTTTGTCAAATTACCGGTCTCTGATCCGGTTCCAACTGAAAACCAGCGCCATGGTCCCGACTATGGCATTATGCTGAGTTGGAACCGTTTCGGTATAATTGTTAGATTTAAGTTAAATTATAATTACGATTTTACTTGTAGCAATTTTTAACAGTTATACCGAATAAATTTTTCTTTCTTTCTTTCTTTCTTTCTATTATTCCATTATATTATACATTACAGGTACACTGCTTCATTCGCTGCAAGTGTAACTTTGTAATCCTATATGTTTATATGGGAATACAAAGTTATTTATGTAAACTAGAAAACTACACTAAAATTTTAAAATATTTTAGTTGTTCCTTGATTTATACAGTAAACAATAATTCTGTTCTAAATTTGAAGCTTCTATGTCTGCTAGAAGTGCCTTAGAGTTTTGATGATTAGTCAGTCAGTCAGTGACAAAATTGAATAAATTTGCTATAATTCTTAAACTGCTGGTTCAAATTGAATGAAATTTGAAATATACCATGTTTATACCATGCCTGTTTGGTCATTAAAAAAACAGGCTTCTAGCTTTATCCACAATGAGGTACACTGCTTCATTCACTGCAAGTGTAACTTTGTAATCCTATATGTTTATATGGGAATACAAAGTTATTTATGTAGATTTTAAAACTAGGAAACTACACCAAAATTTTAAAATATTTTAGTTTTTCCTTGATTTATACAATAAACAATAATTACGTTCTAAATTTGAAGCTTCTATGTCTGCTAGAAGTGCCTTAGAGTTTTGATGATCGGTCATTCAGTGACAAAATTGAGTAACTTTGACTTGCTATAATTCTTAAACTACTGGTTCAAATTGAATGAAATTTGAAATATACCGTTTTTTTACCATGCCTGTTTGGTTACTAAAAATACAGGCTTCTATTTTTATCCAAAATGAAGTTACAGGGGTGTCGAAAATGGCCTGAATTGCTTCGAGAAAAGGATGGTACGGCCGCACCCCGTTTTTAGGGTTCCATACCTCAAAAGAAAAAAACGGAACCCTTATAGGATCACTTTGTTGTCCGTCTGTCTGTCTGTCTGTCAAGACCCTTTATCTCACGAACGGGTAGGTATCAGGTTGAAATTAATACCATTTATTAGGATCCATGAACCACACAAGATCTGAAAATTTAATTTTATTACAATGACGCAATCAAAAGATATGGCATTTTATGTCCTCATCTCCATACATTTATTCAAAAATGCAAAACCTACAGGGTACTTCCCGTTGACATAAAATTATGAAATTTGGCAAGAAGGTAGGTCTCACAGTACAAATAATGGGAAAAGTCTAAAATCATTAAATATTACAACTTTTCTCACAACTAATAATAACCAATTGTGGTGAGCTCCCGTTTCAAGAACATTCATATAAGAGAGGGGTCAAGTTGGATGGTCGCTGAGGCGATTTTTGTTTTAGTTCTATTTTAAAAACGGGAACACTCACAAACTTGAAAATTGGTATGTTTATAGTGAATAAGCTGTAAAATAACAACAAATAATAAAATTTGGTCAAGAGCGTGTCGGACTCAAAAAATCTAGCACATTAACTTACTGAAATTTCAACTAATACAATTATGATTATGTGGTGGTACGGAACCCTCAGTGCGTGAGTCCAACTCGCACTTGGCCGGTTTTTTTTTGCTCGACTTGCGGGGGCACTGCCGTGCCCCCCGATTGTATTTTTTACGACTCTTAGTTTTAAAGTAATGATAAAAAATGTCTAAAATATTCCATTCACCTCTCACTTATCTCCGAAGTTTTTTGAAAGAAAAATCTGAATGTAATTATTGTCGATATAAATTTATGTATATATTACAGGAAAAGTAAAACGATCTCTCTAAGTAGCACAGTTTATAAGAAATCTGCTAAAAACCTTTAAAAACAAATTCAGTTTTGCGTTCCTAAAATGGACTATATTGCTTTTAAAAATGGTATAGGTAGGTATATCAGTATCCTCGGCGCGCAAGTCCAACTCGCACTTGACAGGTTTTTTAAAATATAGTTAGAACCTGAAAACGAAACAATTAATTAAAGAAACTGATTAATTAATTAATGAAACAAACAATAAATTTTTATACATTTTCCTTCCGTTGAGAGATATTTAGAGTAAATGCAATAATAGACAAGCGAGAAAGTAGAGTAAAAATTATTAGATATGTCAAACATAAAAAACAATAATTCACCAATAACAGAGCGATAAACAATATACTTGCAAGTGTGTAGATATACTTGCAAGAGTGTAGTAGAAATTATGAAAAAATTCAAGCGACGTGACAATCAAATTAATGGCAAAGTGACAGCAATCATGTTTCATTTATTGCCACAAACGTTATGACGGAAAAAAATTAATCACTCAAAGAAATAAAAATGAAGGCACCATAAAAAGGACTCCCGGATGAGATGAAAGAGCCGCGCGCTGCGTGGTGTGCCGCGGCGGGTGCGCGGGCGCATGTTAACATGGAGCGCGCGAGCCGCCCGGGAAGCACTTCCTTTACCGGTTTCTTTACTGATAATTGTTTGTTTTTAACACGCTCTTGTTTAAATATCTATCTTTCTGACGGTGCTTCAAGATACTTCTTACGTGCAATCCTACTCGTACGAGCATGATGTCCCTTTTCTTTGACTTTATCATTTTGACAGCGAAAAACTCCATAAAGACCACTTTCTGTCGACCAAGGCTTCGCTGCTGTCGATTTCGTGATTACCATTTATACTTTATTGTTTTAATCAGAATGAAATAAATTTGCCGCATAACAAAATTTATCAAAAAATAAATATGATATTAATATTTGACAATGATTGATAATAAACGACAATAATTTTTGTTAATTTAATATTGTTATTATTATATCGTTGTTGACTATTTCAAAATAAAATAATGATCAATAACTACATAAAGCATTGTAATTACTATACGCACTATGTATTAGCATTAAATACTTTTTATATTAATATTATATTGTATTAGCATTATATTGTAAAAAATGTATCTGGTTCCTCTCAGATCGATATATATAGGGTTCCGTACCAGAAGGGTCCAAACGGAGCTCTATTGCTGTCAGCCACGTGTCGGTTTGTCTGTCCGTCGTGTGTCACACAGGTTTTACAGCCTAAAGGTTGGAGTTGTACATACAAACAGTAAAAAAAATATTTTTATCGATTTTCTAAGGCGGAGCTCCCATACAACTAAACGGGGACGTGAAAAAACATTTTTAAACCATCCTATCGAATGAGATTTTGTTCTTGAATTTGTTGAGAAGATAAGTAAATACTGTATTTTGTGTTTTGTAAAATTTTGGAAAACAAAGGAATGAGTAGCCCCAAAGCCAGGATTAAAAAAAAAATTGTTCCTAAGAATTTTATAAGTTCTCATTGAGCTTTGAACTTGAAATTATTTTATTTATAGATTTTTGGGAAACTAACAGCTAAATTAGAACATTATATCAACTAATTAATAAACTAATGCTAATTATAAGTCTCCCTCTATTCAGTTCGGTGATAATGTTTACTATGACTTAGGAAACTAACTATAACTCTAACTATAACTTAGGAAACTATTATTATTACTTAGGAAAACCTGTTAAAGGCTCATGTACCGTATACATTAAAAGTAAACTATTAATTTTTGTATACAGCTGTTGGTTTTATTAAAATATATTTTAATAACAAATACCAATACATTGATAAATAAATTTTTTTCTTACAAATTTCCACATATTTTCTCTATTACAACCAAACGAAGCCCTAACTGTTTGAAGTCTGACACGCACTTGACTATTTTTTATTTTTAGGGATATTATTTGTGTCGACTCTAAGTCGACTTAGGCATCCGTTTGTGAAATATTTAGCTTGAAAGCACAATTTTTAGTTGCCCTGCCATCTAAACCGTTGTCAATGAAAATGTGAAAAAAATTACAGTAATAGTATATATATTATGATGAAATTTAAAGGAAAACTATCATAGCTAAGTAGTCTTTACCATAGATTTAGTACTTTGCGGCGCATTGGGCTTTACAGGTTAAATAGCTGAAAAAACAGGAAATAATAAAATTGCGATCAGGCTCTAGAACCTCGATGAGCATTAGGAGGTAAAAATTTTAACGTGAAGTTTATGTTATGAAATACAAAATAAAATCCTGCTTTGCGGTAAAAAAATCCAAAAAAACTACGGTACCCTATACTGCTATTTTCTACATCACCGAGTTTCACGCAGACGGCTTTTATCGATTTTGATGCGATATGATATTTGAGCCCATCAAAGTGGTAGGAAAGAATAAAGCGTGATTTGAATTAAATAACATAATTTTCTACACTTGCATCATATTAATAATAAATTATAAACGAAACAGGATAACAATTATTCAAAAGTGGAAATAAAAAGCAATAACTCAATACCTCCTGCGTCCGGTGCAGCGCAACCACACAAGCAACAAGATTCGCGAATCGTTATAGTACCTAGTTATAAGTGTTGCATAATAAGATATAGAGTTGTAAAAATATACTTAAGAAAATAAATTTACTTAGCCCAACAAAATGGTGGGTAATATAGACAGTCAGAAGTCTATTCTATTCTACTTTCAAGGAGAGGTACCCAACTGTCCCGCTCCGATTTGATTTATTTTGATATATATATTAGAGAGTAGCCTAAATTAAAATATACCAACTGGGAGAAATTGTCCTCCACAGTACTAATAATAGGGTCCCATTTTTCACCCTTTGGGTACGGAACCCTAAAAAGTGACTAACTTATATAAATAGTCTAGTCTTTTAGACTAGTGACTGACTTCTATAAATGAATTTATTTCAAGCATTTTCCATGTGCATAATTGATTGTACTCGTATATTTGAGAACATGAAAAAATAAGAAGCACGTGTTTTTTTTGTTTTTGCTCTAATATTTATCTAATAAAATTACACTTCAAAATTCATATTTCTCAGAAGGGTAATCTTTTGAAAACACTGCATTTATATTTTTTGAAAGGTGTTTCTTTTTTAAGAAAATATTGCGAGTATAAGCGCGAGTCGGACTCACGCCCTAAGTGTTCCGCACCTTATCATATTCTTCAATATTTTGCCCTTGGACTTTAAAATCTCCGGGTCCACTCTAACCTGATCTCTATTTAATATGAATGTATTTGAAACGGGAACTCACAGTGGTTACTGTAAAAAAGTGTTAATAATCATAATCATATAATAACATTCAAGAATTTTAAACTTTTTCCTTTGGCCTAGCTTCTTGCCAAATTTCATTATTCTAGGTCAATGGGAAGTAAGTACCCTATAGGTTTTAGTTTGGTTCATAAATGTATGGAGATGGAGACATAAATGGCCTTATCTTTTGATTGTGTTGTCGTAAAAGCTTGGAATTTTCACAGCCAAATGGCAAAAACCGGAACCCTTATGGATTCGTCATGTCTGTATGTCTGCCCGTCCGTATGTCATAGCCACTTTTCTCCGAAACTTGATAAGTAGATGTATTCTGTCAACCGCATTAAGATTTTCACACAAAAATAGAAAAAATACTGAACTGCAGAACTGAAAATCAAAAAATTTTTTTTCATCAGATCCATACGTGTGATGTATCTATGGATAGGTCTTCTAAAATGATATTGATGGTTTCTAATATCGTTTTTTTTAAACTGAGTAGTTTGCGCTAGAGACACTTCCAAAGTGGTAAAATATGTCCCTATAACTTCCAAAATAAGAGAATGATAAAACTAAAAAAAAATATGTGATGTACAGTCAAGAGCACATCAAGCTTGACACATTGGACTTTGTACCGTTCTTATTTCAATAGGCGTACGGGCTAGAGTCGCACTGCGAGTGTCAAGCTTGACCTGTCGTTGACTGTACATTACCATGCAAACTTCCACCAAAAAATTGGTTTGAACGAGATCTAGTAAGTAGTTTTTTTTAATACGTCATAAATCGTAAACTGCATTTACCTTTCATTCAATCAACTCAAATATAAGTTTTAAAAATACCATAATTTTTACTTATATACGTACAGGTTTGTACGGAACCCACAGTGCGAGAATCCGATTCGCACTTGGCTGGTTTTTTTTCTTTCGAGGTTCGGATCCCTAAAAACACTTGTTTATAATAATGAAAAGACATTTTCATGTTCTAAAACATACAAAACTTATACAATGAACAATTTTTTTTTCACTGTAGAAGTTCTAGGTTTAGTCACTTTTAGTACTTTGGAGGTAAGTTTCTTCCAAAAGGTTGAATTTGGGCATTAAAAAAGAATACATACATTACATACATTAGACTACTCACTAAAATATATCAAAATAACACAAGGGGTAAATCTACAAAGTATCGCAAAATTTCCCAAAATGTCCCAACCATGCCGCCACGGTATCCTAGTTAGTAAAGCGTCTCCGGTACTGACGGAGAAGGCGCAGGTTCGATTCCTGCCTGTGGTTGTGAAATTTTGCGATTTTCTTCTTTATAGATTTGTCAGAATACAGGAAGTGTTAAAATAAAAATCATTTTCAACTCAAGGGGTGCTTCCAAATTCACTGCGAATAATTTGAGTTAAAAAATTGAGAAATGCTTTTGCTTGTCTCTCTCGCGAGGTTTATTTGGGGAAGCCAAAAAGAACTCGTTTTGTGACTTATATTTTTTGTGACAGTTTTATGGTCCGAGTACCTATTCTTTTCAAATATTCACATTAATCAGGAGGCACCGGTATTAATACTCTTTGAACAGATTGGAATAGGGCTGTAGCTTAGTTTTGTGTATCAAAGGGTTTCCCAAGAATTTCATATTGTGTCATAAAATGTTGCATTTTAAAATATCCTATATCACCAGCTGCAGAATTTCAAGTGTTACTAACAAGCATTTGAATAAAGGTTCTTATGGCTCTCGTGATAAAAATTATATTTAACTGGCAGTGTGCTTGTTTCTTGTCTCGTTTCCGATATAAAAGCCTTTCAAAACTGTATCTTTTATCAATTTCAACATAAATTGAAAAAGTACTTATTTTATAAGCTTAATTTTCTATGAGAATATTCGGTTGCAACCATGTTGCGAGTACTATATCTGACTTAGGTCCTTGGTGACCAGTACCTGGCCGGCCGAGACTTGGTTAAGGATCCTTAATTTAAACACTGTATTGTTTTTCTACAAAAAAAGAAAAGGAAATCGAGGCTCCAACTTTTTATTATATTCATGTAGACATGTCGGTCTACAGTGTGTAACAAAAACGGTAAGTCAACCCTGAAGGAAGTGAAACTTAACAACTTTCCCTAAGGAACATAGGTCGAAATACGAAAGAAAATTTTTTGACCTCCCATAGAAACTGAATCAGCTGATAGCGCATATTGTATGGGAGATCAAAAATTTTTTTTTCTTCAAAATGTTCCTTAGGGAAAGTTGTTGAGTTTCATGGGCAGATTCACATCCTCCAGGATTGGTATATCCTTTCTGTTACACCTTGTATAAATTCGGGGTTAATTTTTCCAAGTTTTAGAATTTGACAATTTTCCCAAAGAAACATGGTTCGAATTTATAATTTTTATGGGACGACCAAAATTTTCCCTCGTTTTTCCACTCATTGGAAAAATTGTTCAGTTTTATGTTCTAAATACCAAACTAAAATTAAACTAAAACCCGGTATATAGCAATTTTTATATTGGCTAAAAGTGTTGCTGTCTGAACAAGTTTCTATCATGTACGAGTATGTATGTGTTTATTAGTATATTAAGTGCATTATTTTGGACATCACACTCAAAGCCTCCAGATTAGGCTTCATGGTCAACTGAGCCCACAACCCTCGAAGTTGTCTTTTTTTTTTTGGTTCCATGATAAATGATGTTTGCAATTATAAGTAAAAATATCTTTTTTCGATAGAGTTTGTTCCTGAAAACCGTTTCGTAATATTTTACCTATAATAGATTCGAGCCAACAAAGTCAACGAAAGGAGCAAGCAAGATGCGACGGGACCTGATCAACGCGGAAATATCAAACCTTCGGGACCTACTGCCTCTTCCCCCCTCTACCCGGCAACGGCTGTCCCAGCTTCAACTCATGGCCCTCGTCTGCGTCTACGTCAGGAAGATGAATTACTTTCAACAAGGTAAGAAACCAATCATTATTACGGTAGCATCCCACAGACTTCCGCTACTGACAGATTATTTTTCAGTTAATAATTTTTTTTTAATCCAACTAGAAATTACTATGCATCTGAAGGCTCGATTGACAAAATAGCAATAATCCCACCTATAAACATATATTATGTATGGTCTTCTTGCCCCTTCTATCCATACTAAACTTCCTGATTTTAGGGTTCCGTACCTCAAAATAAAATAAAAAACGGTCAAGTGCGAGTCAGACTCGCGCGCCGAGGGTTCCGATATTCCTATAGTATTTTTGGAAGCAATAAAGTCCATTTTTAGGACCGCAAAACTAAATTTGTTTGTAAAGGTTTTTTGCAGATTTCTGAAAAACTGTGCAATTTAGACAGATCGTTTTATTTTTGCTGTAAAGTTTACATAAACTTCTGTCAACTGTAATTAATTCAGATTTTTCCTTACTCAAACTTCGGAGATAGGGGGGGGGGGGAACGGTATTTTTTTTTCATTTTTCATCATAACTTGAACACTAAGAAACTTAAAAAAATACAAAAATATATTTTAAAATGTACAAGTAAAGCCCTTTTATATGATGCCCCCTAGTAGCGACAATTTGAAATTAGGCCCCCCCTATTTTGGCCCCCTTTACATTAATAAGCATACTTTTTTCAAAAAAATTTCATGTGCAATTAAGTTGGGCAACTATATTCTAAAACTATTCCAAATTTCAGGTCGATAGCATGAGTGGTTGCTGAGATATAGAGGTGTGACAGACAGACGGACAGACAGACAGACAGAGTGGCACCATAAGGGTTCCTTTTTTTTACCATTTTGGTATCGGAACCCTAAAAACGGAACCCTTATAGGATCACTTTGTTGTCCGTCTGTCTGCCTGTGTGTCTGTCTGTCTGTCTGTGTGTCTGTCTGTCTGTCAAGACCCTTTTTCTCACGAACGAGAAGAGGTATAAGGTTGAAATTGATAACGAATATTAAGGTCCATGAACCACACAAGATCTGAAAATTTCAATTTTTTACAACAACGCAATCAAAAGATATGGCTTTTCATGTCCTCATCTCCATATATTTATGCAAAAAAGCAAAACCTACAGGGTACTTCCCGTTGACCTAAAATTATGAAATTTAGCAAGAAGCTAGGTCTCAAAGTACAAATACAGGGAAAAGTCTAACATAATTAAATATTTCAATTTTTCTCACAACTAATAGTAACCAATTAAGGTGAGCTCCCGTTTCAAGAACTTTTCTATAAAAGAGGGGTCAAGTTGGATGGTCGATGAGTTTTTAAAATAAAAGAGCAAAAGCTTTTAGTATATCACATTGTAGATAGGTACGGAACCCTTAGGGCGCGAGTCCGACTCGCACTTGGCCGGTTTTTTTTATTGTGACGTCGCAGTACCAGGTGATATGATAGGAAAAAATTACGGATCGAGTGTCAATTTATATTATGAAAAACTAAATAATATTAATGTCAACATTTTTTTAACAAAGACTTACAGTTGAGTCTTAGTATTTAATTAAACAACAATTAGTAATAGACTATTAAGTAAAATTATTACATTTTCATTGGCAACTATACATAGTTTCATGTCTTACATAATTTCCCTACAGTTTCTCATGGTCCAAATCTTTGGCTAAGCTCATCACGTGCGACGTTATCCTACATCTTGTCCTCTCACATTTTGAAAACGTCTCCCAAACTTTTTGTCAACTCACCTTCAGTCACGAAAAGGCATATTAAGACGTTTAAAATGCATTTAGTTCGCTATCTTATCTCTCGTTGCTATAACTTCACCCATTATTCTGTCTTTCTTTCTGTTTTAGTGTTCAAGAGTCACGACTTTAGCTATCAGTATCAAGAACAACCGACTCCCACACCAAATATTGGATTTTCAAAGGTATTTTTTGTTCTTTTCAAGTTTACGAGCAGTTACCGTGAAACCATAAAATCCACAAGACATTTATCTATTTACATTGTTTTTTCAGGCAATGAACGGTTTTATGATGATGATGACACAGAATGGAAAACTATTGTACATATCAGAAAATGCTGCAGAGTATTTAGGACATTCAATGGTTTGTAAATTTGTAACAGCTGACAATTCAATTGATCTTATATTTAGAATCCAAGTACCTTAACCCGTTACTCAATTATTTTTACAGGAAGACCTACTAATACATGGTGATAGTGTATACGATATTATAGATAGGCAAGATCATCAAACGGTTCAAGTAGAATTAAATAGAGGAGGAAATGGAGAGACTGAAAATATACCAAAGAATAGACATTTCTTCTGTAGGATGAATGTATCTAGAAATGCTAGAAGGCAAATGAGATTTGGCGACCAAAAAGTAAGTTTGTTAAACATTTGACGACGGATTGATAATTGTTTTTTCCGTAAGCACATTTAGGCCTTAAATAGTATTCTGAACTATATAAACTGTAAACTTTCCAATAATGGGTTTTGATATTTATAGGTAGTGTTAGTGCGGGGGCACTATGTGTCGTACCTGCCGCTGTGCAGCCGTAATGAGCCTGTGTTCCTAGCAGTGTGCACGCCGCTCGCCATGCCCGAGACGCGCGAGTGTGTGGTGCACGGAGCGACCAATGTGTTCACAACTGTGCATGCCATGGACATGAAGATACTCCATATTGACGCTAAGTAAGTCTCACCATATTGACACCGTTCGCCATGCCCGAGACGCGCGAGTATGTGGTGCACGGAGCGACCAACGTGTTTACCACTGTGCACGCCATGGACATGAAGATACTGAACATCGACGCTAAGTAAGTGTCACCATCCTGACGCCACTCGCCATGCTCGAGACGCACGAGTGTATGGTGCACAGAGCGACCAACGTGTTCACCACTGTGCACGCCATGGACATGAAGATACTCAACATCGACGCTAAGTAAGTGTCACCTTCATGACGCCACTCGCCATGCCTGAGACGCGTGAATGTGTGGTGCATGGAGCGACCAACCTATTGAATCTTCATATCCACGGCGTGCTTAGGGGTGAACAAAAACTCATTTACGCAAATTAAACCTCGCCTGATCATAAATCTGAAGTATATAAAAGGTAAGACTGATCTTGGTATTAAGTATGCTAAGGGTGATAATGAACTTGTGGTTTTCTTACTCGGAGAAGTACCAGTGGATACTTAATTTATTTTGGAGAAGGCCCGATTGCATGGGCATCTAATCGATTCAAAGAGAATAAATTTTTTATAAATATTTTGCTGATGGCTTGACGTCACTTGTATTTTAACATAATCGAATAGTTAATAGCCGTTGCAGGGATCCAATTTAAAAATGTTATTTCCCTCCGGTGCGTTTCATTACATTATCACAATATCTTAGGGAATGTTTGTTTTTGCAGTGGCGAGTGGTATCTAGGTTGGAAGAAGATGGAGTTATCAGATGTATCGTGGTACCAGCTATTACATTGGGACAGTTTAAGAGAAGCTCAAAGTAAACATAGGTTAAGTAAGTATAGTACATCCTTTTCCGAACAGCTTATACATGTGCGATTTACTTAACATTTTAAATTTCTATCAGACGAATAAAATAATTATAGTACGGGGTCGGGGTGGTAATCTGTACTACACAGAAAATAAAATTATTACAACTTTGTGTGAAAAAAAAAACTAATAGATTAATTAAATTGAGTTTTATAACCATAAACATAAATAAAATTATGAACCGTAAACATAAATTTTACTGATTTAAAAATTCGTGAACGTGGAATGTTCAAGACTCTCATGCTCAAATTACATAAATTATATTGTCAGTTTAGTGATTCTCTTGAAAGTATTAATTGAACGAAGTCAAATGATAAAATATCGTGCTTGTGGTAATTGCGAGGATTGCATCCTATAATATCCTTGCATACCAATATATGGTAGACTATTTTACACAAATACCTATAGATCAAAAAACCTTTCGATACACTAATGGGTAGCCTTGAGAAGATGCTAAAAAAACATCGCGCTGAAAATGAGCCATTACAGTAACCTTGCGCGTATAGAGAAAACCAAATTACACCCTGTGATACCATGTATAAATCCGCACCTCAAAAGAAAAACCTCGCTCTTTTTGTCTATCTTTCTATGAAGCAAAATACTTTTTCTCACAACTTAAAATTTATATCAAATACTATGTCTTCCTTCTTTTTCGTAATAAACAATACACGGCAATTTATGTCCTCATCTTTATACCACATACTACATTGATGATCCAGAATCTAATAGGTCTAGAATAACAAAATTTGGGAAGAAGCATTAAGATTTACATCACAAATTAAGGGAAAAATCGTAATAATTGTGACATTTTTGGTTACAGTAACACAGTCAGAGCAGGACAAATGCTGCATTCTGCTAGTGAAACTGCAAAAGCGGTGCGGTCAGTTCCTATGGGTCCACGTAGTTCTGCAAGTGAAGGACGCGTCGGACACTCCTCGCCAATTCATCGTAGCCACCAACCAAATACTTAGGTGACGTATTCACTCACAGGGTGTCAATTAAATAATGATCAACCTTGAAGATGGTGACGGAAACCATGATACTGAATCTGACTAACCGAAATAACTACGCATTCATAATAAGTATCTCGTTGGGTTTCATGGTTATGAAAGGTTGTAAAAAGAATACTACCGAAATTTAAACTGCAAATTCAGATTATAAAGCTGAAATACTGTTTTCAAGGAACACGGGTGTTTTTGGTAATATGAATGTTTTTTTTTACTTCCGATGAAATCCTAATAGGGCTTTTGCCTAAATTCCTTATGGGGTAATACCACCCGTCTTAAAATTCTTTGATAAAATTTCTACGTATATGTGACGTACACGAATTGTGCTGAATAGCGAATGTGTTATGCTTTGCGAAATCTTTAATATCATTTTGTGGAACCTAATTG
Organism: Athrips mouffetella; assembly: GCA_947532105.1. Lineage (NCBI taxonomy): Eukaryota > Metazoa > Arthropoda > Insecta > Lepidoptera > Gelechiidae > Athrips > Athrips mouffetella. The sequence goes on from OX383956.1 coordinate 14,776,146, forward strand.
TACTAAAGCGCCTGTTCCTTCTCTTGACACAAATTTCAAATGTCTTATTCACTCTGCAGTGAAGAAGAGGCATCTATAATGCTAGCCAACTCATGGCTATACCAGTACTACGGTTACCAGAACCAGCCTTGCGGGATGCTCGACCCTCGGTGTCAGAAGTTCTTTAGAAGGGACCACTGCTACCAGGATGCTTATCAAGAGCCGTACCCGTATATCGAGAACCCAGAAGTAGAGTACACAGGGTACCACGTATCGACATACGTCCCTCAAAAATCTGTGGAAGATTACAGTGTATGTGAAAGAGTGTACGGCGATCGAGGACCAGTCGATTATTCTACGCATTCGCCGCAGTCTACGATAAGCGACGAAAGGTAACGTACTTTTCTGCCCTTTAAGGGGCTGATAAGAGCTAAATACGCTTCACTTGAGCAGGTTTTTAACGAAAAGTGATGAATACTCGTATATGGCCGTGAAAAAAAATTATGTGTTAATTAAGCACCTTTATAAAAATATGGCCGACTCTGAAACACGATTCAGTATATTTTGCTAGCCATAAAAAAGATTGTTTGTTAGAAAGGGAGGCAATTCAGCTCTTATCAGCCCCTTAACTTACTATCTCTTGAGTTTTATTTCTGTGACTTAAATTCTTAGGAAGAGGGGCAGATATTGCACAGTTTACTGAAACTGGCAAAGTATGAGTACAGACAGAGTGAATTACTTTTGTCAATAATGTTCAAGCAAACACTGGTGTCGTTCCTTCACGCTTAAAATGTTCGAATTGCGATGTCGTGGATTAATCCTACATTGCGTTTTTGATAAGAACGTTGAAGGCGCGGGACAACTTACGGAGGCACACCATTTAGGTACTAGTATAGTATTATATTATCTGAGGTACTGGTCATGTGCAAGATTCAGAATAGATAGTTGTCACTGTCCGCTATGTTTATGATTTCTGTACTGCTCCGAGTGGATTAATCCAAGTGGCGCAAGGAGACCGATAATGTGTAACTATTGTTAAAAATCAACATTATACTATACAGATTAAGACAATACTCCCAATCTTCTTTCTAACAACAAGTAGCTGGCATCTTATCATCATCATAAATAAGGCCCATCATCACAGAAATGAGGTCCGCCATCTAAGTAATTCATTTAATTAAATTACCTTTGATGACCTGTGACAAGTAACCTATTTATGCCATCTGAGTTACTTAACCCTTTGTAGGGCAGACACCCAGGTAAAGAGTTTGGAAACTGAACTCTATTTAAAAATTTTTTTTAACCCATTAAAGCTCAGTAGTGGTGAGTCAGTACATTGTGAAATTAACAATTAAGTCCATTTTACAAACTTTTTAGTGGTCTCTTAAGCGACCACTGACCTATAAAGGGTTAAAGAACGTCATCCTAATCGTGTGGGTTGTTAGATCGATGAACGACCTTACAGATAAAATTAAACGACTAAGTCGAAACGGCAATGTACTAGGACTAACAAAATATGTCTCTGAAAACGAGAACTGCAAACATACGACACTAGTTTGCTTTGCGCCAGTTATACACTTGGTGTGATGAGTTTCATGAAAATATTTTTAAATGAATCTTCCATCGTTACTTGTATACGAGTATGTATAACGTAGCGAAAACTGTATTTTGTTCTATTTCGACACTTGCGTGAATAACTGGAAGGAGTTGGCCCAGGAAAGGGAAAAGTAGAAAGGTGGGAGAGAGGCCTTTGCCCTGCAGTGGGACACAACAGGCTCCTAATAATAATACTACGAGTAGTATCGTAAGATTGCTTTTCCTGATTATGAAAAATTTGTGTTCATTCGACTGAGCTTAATGTCGTTTTTGTGAAATAAAAATAGAGATAGAAAATACGAGTATAGGAATAAACATATACTTACAGGGTTGTTTTTGGACCCCTAGCCAAATTTTAGTATGTTATTCAGAATACAAATCTGAACAACTTTCCCAAAGAAACATGTGAATAAGAAATTTTGGTTTTGGATCCCCCATACAGGAACAGTGAATTTTGTATGGGAATTCTTTGGGAAAGTTGTTCGGTTTCATGTTTTGAGCAACATACAAAAATTTGGCTAGGGGTCCGAAAATAACCCTGTAGAAACAAAAGTTATCTCAGGCTAGCTTTGTAAGCGCAGAACGAGTCTGCTACAAAGAATTTGTAGACATCACTTTAACAAGAATACAAATAAGAAAATCATCACCCTGTCTGTCTGTCCGTCCATCCGTGTAATTTGACACCTTTCATTACCATATTTATTATAAAGTATTCTTGGCCAACTTAGACCCTGCGTATCTAAAATTCCATTATAATTTATATTTCATAGAGAATAAAGTCCATATTCATACAGTTTTTAATGGCAAGTGAATATGTAGCGTGGTTAGAGTTGACCTAACAATATGAACAAGCTGACTGGAAGCGTTTGTGTGGAGTAATTTTGTACGACAGTGAATTTGTATGTATTTTGTTTTACTATTAGATTAACCTTATTGCATTTGGCAAATCGTTCTTCTTTTTGAGCAGCATAGTCTTAATACACTATCACACATTCCTTAATTGAGAAACTAATTTGGCATATATTGCTCATTTAAGTAAAGACATTGGAATTACGAAGTGCAGATGTATCAGCAATGTATGCCGAATTAGTCTTAGAATTTAGAAAGGAGTAATTGCGGCTTTACTGAAACTAGACAAAACCTTAGGAATTAAATTTTTATCTAGATTTAAACACACATCGAAAGTAAACATCCAAAATTTTGTTAGAGGAATAGAATCCATACTAGACTTCATTTTTAGGTACTTGTTGTTATTTATCATTTGTTTTTGTTTGTAGATTCTGCCCATGAAACTGAAAAACTTTTTCCAAGGAACATACGTGCTTCTCCAAGGAGCACTTTTGTTTTGAACTTTTTCCAAGGAGCATAATGCGAAATATTTTTTTTACCATCCATAAATGTTCTATCGCCCGGTGCAATTACTATAGAAGGTTGTTTTTTGAAGTGAAAATTTCTTTAGCGGCGCTTGGCACTTTTTTAGATGAGTAAAAAATGTTAAACTCGCGTCAGATGTCGCGTCAGATGTAGCCTGATCGAAAAAGCGTCAACTGTCAACCGTATTGTTATTACAATACGGGTTTTTATTCAGTGACTTCAAAGGAGTACGCGTGCAATGGCGCGATTGACCCTTAAAAAAAGCATATTATTCAAAAATGCAAGTTTTCACTTCTGCTGATACTCCCGGAGTGCAACCCGTCCTTTTTTTTCGTATTTTGACCTATTACCCTGGGTTAAGTACTTCAGTTTCAATTTTCCGAGCTGATGAAAGGTTAACACTGTATTTAGTCCCACGAGTAGAATTTAACATAACAACCTAGATATATTGAATGTTCTTCCAGATCACCGCATCATTACGACGCGCCGCCCGATGTCGCCGCAAACAGCAATATGTACATGTATTCCCAAGGGAAACGGGAATATTACGAGCAGTATCCGAGAGTCCATTATCATGTACAGGAACCATCCACCAGCACAACTGCAGAAGGTAAGCAGAAGATAACTCTGTTCTTCGGAAGGCACGCCATGATATTGTTCCTAATAACTATAGTCAAACCCAGTCATCTTTAAATCTCTGGAATGAAGTCCATTCATATAAATGGACCAATGCTATGACGTAGAAGAATGTGAGCCTTTGTTTTGGAGTGAAAAAACTTAAAGCGATGAAGATTATTACAAGAAACTTTTGAGTAAAAATAATTTTTAAAACTTATTTTTATTTATAATATAATTTTTGTACATTACAGCAGTGGAATATCTGAGTCCAAAACGTATGCGGCTAGCACCTCCCCCTTTAACCCTAGAAGGCACTGACGGCATGGAGAGATGGAACCCTAGCCCACCCTGGTCCGACACGACCCTCAAGCTGCCGGACTACGGACAAAGATTCACCTACAACCACATGGTGCCGATACCGCCAGAAAGGGCTATGGTCACTTAATGTCCACAACACAATCAAACATTGCCAAGGAGTGCCTGGTAAGTTAAAGTATGGGTTTAGAAAAATAGAAACAGTCTAAATTCTCAGTGACCTAATAAAAAAGTTCCTTTCAATTTATAAGCGTTCAGTGAAACAGATCTAGAGTTTAGTTATCCGCACTTCTAACCCCTCTAAAAAAAGAAACCGGTGCGAATCGGACTCGCGCACTGACGATTCCTTATCACCTTACGATATACTAGCTATAGCAATATACTTATAGTACCTATTTATTACCTACCGTGCATTACCCATAGCGCCATGCCAGGCCGATTCACATGTGACCAGTTTTGATTACCCTATTTTATACACACTATACTTATCTTACTAAATAAGATAAACTAAAAACCAAAAACGTTGAAAAGAACGACGTTGAGGTGCTCATACAAAAACCTTATTTTTAAAGTTTTTGATTTTTATAATACTAATTAAGTACCATTTTATTTATTCTGTTAAAATTTTAACGCCTTACTTGACACGTTTTAAGAGATACAAGCCCTTTAGCAGATAGACTAAGACACAATAGGGTCGCGTTAGCACTATTTTAGTACCTAAGCAACCCTTGAAACGTCATTCTATATGTCACGTGCCGTATCTTGGCCGTATCTCCTCAGTTGCTTAGCCTTGTACGCTAAGACCTAGGTAGTCAGGTTATTCTGTAAACTAATGCTAGTGATTTTATCAATCTATGCAGAAGCGAATGTTTGCCAATGCGAAGTTTATGTTGTTGCTACTCGTATAATACGATTAGCTGATAAAAACCTGAGCAACGTTTGCAAAGGTGGCGGCAATTTGTAAAAATTCGTGGCGCTTTGCTTCGATTATGCATTTAGGTAGATAGATTATATCGAAAAAGTGTCCCCATTTTTATGTGTCCTAAATTTGAAATTGCAAAGTGTAAGCTTCCTAAGCCTTCAAGCAACTTTGAGCGCAAATAGGCACAGCCTTTTTTCGGTACAATATTTTGAGCAGCAATCGTGCGTGTACAATCAAGAGCATGTCGATCTTGACACATTGAACTTTGCACCGATCATAATTCTATCACTGTTAGGGCTAGAGTCCTACTACTACTGTCAAGCTTGACCTGCTCTTGACTTTACCACAATGTACGATCAAAGGTTGTTTGCAACCACCACCGTACCTCTTCAGCTTTATTTTAAAACGAGAAAAATAACAAAACTGACCAACTTTTCTTTAGACATAGTTCTAGAACGAGTATTTAAATGAGCTTTCCTATAAAAACCCTCGTCATTAGTGGAATTCATGGGAAAGACAATTTTTTTTGGTTTTCGTTATATAACCTATGTTTTTATAATAATTACATAGTAAGAAATTAAGTAATCCTGAACCCACAGCAGCAACCATGTAAAAACAAAACCAGTATAAGCTGAACCTTGCGCTACGCTACAAACCAGAGACCGCTCAAGGTCAAAGTGTTTCCACCGACGTGCGGCCGTGTGTACCTATTATTTTTAATTAGCTCAGTTTTCAAATTGTGTTGTTGACAGAAATCCTGCGAATCCGTCACGGGAGGTGAGGGCGTCAAAGGTGTGCATCAATTAAACAAATCTCCATCTCCACGTGCCTAATGAACTGCGTTTAACATTCCAAACTAGGTTAAAAAATCACTGCACTGTTACTAAATGAGGTTGTACCTACACAGGCAGGTACAAATAAAGCGATTCTAGACGCAGAGCTGTTCGACGGCAACCCTACCTCAATACATACCCAAAAGCGATCTATCTAGGGTACTTGATCATAACAAAGTAAATAAAGGGTTGTAACCAGTCGGGTTGTACCTGAGTATTTATTTAACCTTTATGCAACGTTCTGGCACAATAAAATCACCAAAGGACTTTTTTCAAGTCATCCAGAACCATGTTTGTACGTACATAGTAGATTCAATAGTCTAGTACTAATTAAGAAGAACCAAAATCAACTGAAAAAGGATGGAGGTGTAAAAGTACCAATAGTAGTATTTTTAGGTTGTCTTACAGCTCAGACAAGTACCACGATAGACGCAACTACGTTGATTTAAACAAATATAACTAACTATTGATTACACAATGAACATACTTGGTAGGAACACAGAGTGACGAAAAAACTAGACGGTAATTTCCCGACTGTACAAAAAGTGCCAGGTTGCGTCCAGGCCACTAAGTTTTAAGGTGAACCTTTTCTTAAAAAGAAAAGAAGCAGCTTCCTAGGTAGGCCGCTATTTGGTATGCTATGAGGTAGGGTTTCTGACTGTCTGCTCTTGGTCTATTCGTGACTTAGACAAACACTGCCTTTTCACGTGCCTTCTCGGTGCCTCGATAAGCTAACAATCTAAAGTCGTGAGTGTCATAAAATTTTATACACAATTCCTGAATAAGCATTTATAAAAGTATATATAAAATAAAAGGTCTTACGTATTTTTTCTTATATTGAAGTAATTACTAAGTTATTTAAATATGTATTATCATTATAATAATTTGCAATGTTCCCAGCTCAATGGAAATTGATGAATTTATCAGTATTCTAATTATTTAAGATTTATAAAAACTATATAAAAATAATAGATAAGTATTGAGAAGTAGGATGCATGTATATTTGATTTAAATATTATAGTAACTAAACAGAAACTGTTCCGTCGAAATGTTAGTGCATTGTTTTCCAAAGGAGAATAAATATAAAATATTAGTTTAATTTTGTTAAGTTATCGTTTAAAATTACTTGATTGTAATGTAAATATATCAGACTAGCGTTATTTAATATTAAAATATACGAAAAAATAAATATGATTAATGAATTCATATTTCTTCGTTTTATTTTTCTGCTCGTCTGCCTCCTCCTCTTGTATAAAAAATATATGAAATGGAATAAATAAATAAATAAATCCTGGTACCACTGAACCGATTCCGATTTTTTAATGAATTAATGACATATTGAAAAAAATATAGCGTGCCTGTAGATTGCAAGAAAATGGAATAGGTTATGGAATACTTTTGGCCGAATAGTTTTCTTCCAGACACAGCAAGATAAGATGTTGCAAACAAATTGTAATATCATTGGTTGCAAAACGCAACGAAATTTCCTGAAGCAGCTTTTAGTCGATGAAAGAAGACATAAAAGGCCATCTTCCCTTATATTTAATAGATTAACCCAGGAACTGCTGCATTCTTATAATTGTCACGTATGGTGCCCAACCCAGATTAGTAAGTATAGTACACTGAGCAATATAGTACAGGAGGTGCCCAAGTCTCGGGATCTGGACACGTGCCACTCAATTTAGAAAAGATGAAAGCTAACGTCATAAAATGTCATCTATGTCAACTTTGTCATCTCATACATATTATGACCTTCGCTTTAGTCACCTCTAAATTAAGTGGCACATTGTCTAGACGGTCTAGACCACAGAAAAATAGTCTAGACCCCCTGGTCTTTGACAGAGCTTAGAAGGTGTGTCAAAGGTCCAGGCAACGCATTTTTGAAGCGTTCGAAATGAATCTTTAGTTCGCATACGAAAACGAATCGTTAATTTCTAATGCTCTCGATTTTGCGCATTTTTGAATCATTCGAAAGCAGTGTTGTCATTAAATTCAAATCTTTAAACAATTTTCTTTTCATGCAGAAAAAATAAAAACAGGAAAGCAATTACTCTTTGATTTTGAATGCTCTTAAACCAAACCCTTCCAAGACAGAATCATGCGTTTTCCACCTCAAAAATAAAGAAGCAGGCCGCAAACTAAACATCACTTGGCAGGGACAGCCTATCGCTCATAACCACCTCCCAAAGCGTAGGCGTGGGTCTGGACCGATCAAGAAAAACTGTGAAATTGTAAGAAAGAACCTTGTAGCCCGAAATAACCTTGTAGCCCGTATAACCTCTACCAAATGGGGGCCTCACCTAGTGTACTGCGGACTCCTGGACTGGCACTGTGCTATTCGGCTGGCGAATTCGCTTGTCCCGTGTAGTGTCGATCTACCCATGCTAATCAGTTGGATACAGCCCTAAATGAATCGTGCCGGACAATAACTTGTTGTTTCAAACCAACCCCCTTAGCACAGCTGTATCCACTGGCTGGAATAGCTCTCCCAGAAGTTGGCAGGGCAATCATAGCTCAAACTGAGAGAGGTAAAATGGAAACAAATCCGCAACACCCGATGAACTCACACACCACTGTTCAACAAAGACTCAAGAGCCGAAACAGTTATGTTAAGTGTACCAAAATACTCAATACTGGTCAGTATTCGCCTCGCCTCTACCGCCCGTTGCAAATTGTAGCGAGACGAATTCGCCCCTCCGGATCATTTCATACCTCCTGAGGAGAATCTCCCACCTGGTCATGAACTGCCATGGCTGACCTGGAAGTCTCTCAATAGACTCCAGACTCAGGTCGCCCGGTGCAAGGAAAACCGACATAGGTGGGGGTTCACTGAAAAGAAGAACATTTCATGCGAGTGCGGTTATTCCCCGCAGAGAATGGCCCACCTTACATCCTGCCCCGCGTGCTCTGACACCTGCACGCGGGATGAACTGATGCAAGCTACACAAAATGCCATTGTCTGAGTACCTACTGGGCAAAATAAATTTAATTCTATATTGATTTTAAAAACCGGTACTGAAGTTCGAGGGAATGGAACGCAAATTAAAAAGTTGATATGTCAGTATAATGTCATGTGTGAAGGAAACGTCAATGTCGTTCTCATCATAGATTAACTTTCATAACAGTATTTCTATCTTAGACTATATAATACTAACGTATAAATTTCTATCTTTTAGTAGGACGACGCGTTCTACCCTGCCCTGCTACATCTGCGTCTCAGCTTACGCTTGATTGAGGCAAAAACATCGCACTTCGCTCTAAAACCCAAGCGATTTCTTTAGAATTCGCTACCACCACTAAAGTCTGGGCCAAAGTCACTACCATCTGGCAACCTCGAAAGAATAGAAGGTGTCGGAGGTGAGCACGGCGCAGATGCCATGCGTAATGAAACTTAAAGTTATTACTGACAGCCTCCGTGGTCTAGTGGTTAGAGGGTTCGGCTCTCGATCCGGAGGTTCTGGGTCCGATTCCCGGTGGGGACACTGTCAAACAAAAATCTCTTTGTGCGACCTCCACAGTTTGGTTAGGGCATTGCAGGATGAATCACCTGATTGCCCGAAAAGTTAGATGATTCCGTGCTTCGGAAGGCACGTAAAAGCCGTTGGTCCCGACTACAATCTACGGATGTAGTCGTTAATAAGCCATGTCAGAGGCCTTTGGCGGCTCAACAACTCTGACACCAGGGTTTGTGAGGTCGGTCATCGACCTTGCAACCCACACGATATGATGATGATGATGATTACTGAACTACTGAGAATAGACGAGGAAATCGACGCTTTCTACTGAGACTGGCAATATGCGACTAACGGAAAGTTGCACAAAGCGTCTTTTAAAGATAAAGCTCCTTTAAATCTGTTGCTGTCACTATCTTTGTCATTAAAACAGAAAGAAACAGCAACAGGTTTAAACAAGTTTTAACATTTTAAAAATGCTTAGTGCAACTGACTGTAGAACAATTCAAAACAATTAACCAAAGACCCTAGTAAAGCACTTTAAAAAACGAAAACGAGCCCACACTCGATGAAATTGCGTAGTTTTATTACAGAGTTCCTATGAACACCTTCCGACTCCATCATCAGATCCGCTCAATGTCACAATAATATTGTATTGTCATGTGATCTACATACTCGTATGAATGCGAAATACCATCTCAATCGAAAATCAGAAAGTGGGTCCAATCAAACTTGCAAGTTTTGATTACAGACAGGCACCGCCTCAGGTGAAACTAAACAAAAGCTTTTAATGATGTTAAATAAAACCGTTTAAAAACAAAAACAGTTTTGTTTTAACATTGCAATAGCTTCCCGAAATATGTTAAAATGTCTAATGCGTGCGATTTACATTAAGAAACCAGCGTCGAAGCTCCTAATAGATGTAATGTGCAAGCAAATAACCAGATAAGATAGAACTGTGAAGTTGTTCACTTTGCTTGTAAAGCAGATGATGATAATAAGCTTATTACAAGAAATTGACATTTTTTCTGGGGATTATCAATATTATGAACGACATTACCAAAATAAAAACTTTTTCCCAAAACGCTTACCACCATCTCCCCCCCTGATGAGCTTAGCATTGACGAAGTGTGTATGTAATAAATGTTAGAGAATGATTCAAAAAATATCAACTATTGAAAACACAACGCAGTTTTCTTTGCAGCTTCAAAATCTCTTCAGACTTTGAATTTCACAGTATTCCGAAGCTTAGATCCCTTCGGTTTCTTTGGTCTTGCCAACAGCTCTCCGTATGGGTCCCAAAACATTTGTTTTTTCATAACCCCTTGTGTGTATGGTTCTCATTTGCTTTATTGTCATCTTTCAAATTGAACGAGAGTGATCCTTGGAAACCGCTTAGAAAAGATACCTAGAGAGAGGGACGGAATGGTTCAACTAAAACTGGCAGTTCTAGTGCTGTCAATCAGGAAAGCTAAAGCCGATAAGCGTGGTCTAAGTTATGAAAAATCTATACTGAATTATAAGCTAATATGCTAATAGCGTTGTAATATGTTTAAAATATCCTAATATATTCTTGTTATCTAATCCTCAACAGGCCCTGTCCCACAGCAGGGCAAAAGGCTCCCTCCGTTCTCTCCACGACGACGTCCTATCCTGTTCGTCCTCCGGTCAATTACTTTGAAAGACGTCTAGCTCATCACCGACTGCGTCAACCGCGTCGCTTTCTGTTCGTGGGTGGAAATAACTATGTGGTGATTTTTGCCCACTTCATATCAAGCATGGCCAGCCTAATATCCAATTTTAGTTTGGCGGCTGCGTGGAATACTTAGTTAGTATTCTTGACGCCAGTTAAAAGCCTAACATAAAGGGAGCTAATTTTTGAATATCACCAATCCACCATGGTACTGTTTAAAAAGAATAAAAAAAAATTGTAATTATACTTTATTTTTAACGAATATTTATTTTCACTTTTGAAAAAAATCAGGAAATTTGAATTTTTTTAAGTGATATTTTATCACCCAGTGATATTCAAGAATAGGTTTCCTGCGCTCCATAACCTTCTAAAATTTTTTACATTCCTAATAGGAACAAAAAAAAAGTTTTTATTTCTTCGAAGTTTTCGCCTCTGTGAGGAAACTACAAACTACAGCGCATCCTGTATAGAAATTCATAAGTTGTTGCCTGTACCTACTTACGTAAAATTGCATAAAAATTATACTTCATGTATTCAGGGTAATTTTTTGGCCAAATGTTGGTATTTTACCCAAAACACAAATCTCAACCATTTTCAAAGATAAATAGATCAAAAAAGGGAAAATAAATTGGTCCCCCTTCCCGAATTCTAATATTGCTGGCGCAAGGTTGGTATAAAACAGCAAAAAAATCCCTTTTCAACTCATCTTTCTTCGGGAAAGTGGTCCAGATTTGTAATCTATGTAAGATATTAAAAGGCTAGGGGCCCAAAATTAACTTAATATTTATTAAAAGAATATTAATCTACCTAAGCCAGCCAAACATCTCCCATGTCTTAAATTAAGCTCAAGTTAAACGAGAGCTTCAATTCATTGTTATTGCTAAGTCGTCTGTCTGCTTGCAACAATGATGAATTATTGATGTCGTAGTAAATACGTGATCTTTCATCCTTCCTTGGGACTCTATGCGTTTATTAAAGGGATTACCATTATTTCATTATTAAAATCTTTATGTTATGTAAGACTGGAATTGATCTTGACAAATTTTATTTTGTTATAAATCAAATCAAAATCAAATCAAATCAAAATCGTTTATTCATTGTTGGATATTAAAATCCCTTAATGACGTCAGCTAAACTACATCGCTTCACAAACAATGTGGCGCCATTGTGGGAAAAAAAAGAAGCGACAATAAAAATTAAAAATAAATATATTTAAAAAGTACTGGCGCTATTATACAGGGTGTTAATTTAATTGCGTGCCATAGCTTAGGGGGTGTTTCAGTAACCATTAAGCAACACAAAAAAAAATAGAAGAAAATCATATTATGTTTTTTTTTATTATCAATAATATTAATTTTATCATTTATTAGGTATTGCATTTTGAAAGTACTAAGACTGTTAAAGTATGAATTGAAAATTGGAGTCACACAAAAAAAAGAAAGACTACCTTTACCACTGATACTCGCGCGCTGGCCACTGATAGCGCGGTGCTCCGTCCGGGTTAGTTTAGTTTCAATGGAGTTTTAGTTTTTTTAAGGATGATTTTATTAAATATTTTTTTGAGTATCGTTACTGAAACACCTTCTAAGCTATGGCACGCAATTAAAGTAACACCCTGTATAGTAGGTGCGTTTAATAGATTATAATAAACTCATTTTGAAAGTTTATAATCTTTGTTCTATTAGACTGTTTGTTTATACCAAAATAAAAAATTGTGTCGTCAATCTCACAGAATAAAATTGTGGGAAGAAAACAAACCCCGTTCTTTGTTACATAAAACATGGCGGCACTTCGGAGACAGGCATTAGCAGAGCCAGCTCGTTAGCAGAAAGCGATTAATAAATTATAAGTCGATAAGGTTTCCGATCACATACCACCCGTGGGAGAACAAAGCTTGGCTATATTGCTAAGAACGTATATAGGTCAAGAAATTACAAGATTTTTTAATAATTTTTGGTGACGTTACATTCAAACATATAAAGAGTGCGTGGGTTTTTACTGTCGCTTCTTTTTAGGGTTCCGATACCAAAATGGTAAAAAAAAGGAACCCTTATGGTGCCGCTCTGTCTGTCTGTCTGTCCGTCTGTCTGTCACACCTCTATATCTCAGCAACCACTTACGCTATCGAGCTGAAATTTGGAATAGTTTTAGAATATAGTTGCCCAACTTAATTGCACATGAAAAATTTTTGATAAAAGTATGATTATTAATGTAAAGGGGGCCAAAATAGGGGGGGCCAAATTTCAAATTGTCGCTACTAGGTCGAGTGGGGTATCATATGAAAGGGCTTTACTTGTACATTTTAAAATATATTTTTGTATTTTTTTAAGTTTCTTAGTTTTCAAGTTATGATGAAAAATGTCAAAAAAAATACCATTCCCCCCCCCTTATCTCCGAAGTTTGAGTAAGGGAAAATCTGAATTAATTACAGTTGACAGAGGTTTATGTAAACTTTACAGCAAAAATAAAACGATCTTTCTAAGTTGCACAGTTTTTCAGAAATCTGCAAAAAACCTTTACAAACAAATTTAGTTTTGCGGTCCTGAAAATGGACTTTATTGCTTCCAAAAATACTATAGGTATATCGGAACCCTCGGCGCGCGAGTCCGACTCGCACTTGACCGGTTTTTTTCCCACCATGGCGCCAATTTGTTTATGAAGCGATGCAGTTTAGCTGACGTCATTAAGTGATTTTAATATCCAGCAATGAATAAACTATTTTAAGTTTGAGTTACGTACATATATGCGGTGTAAGTGAAGTTCAACCTAAAACCGAAATTACACTTCGAATCAAATGAACTAACTTTCTTTTTCGAAATCACAGGTTCTATCACTTTTGTGTTTTATTAGAGTTTAAGCATGTGAATAAACATGTACTCTCTTTGCATGTTTGTGCTCTCATATAATTGATGAGGCACCTGTTCTTTATAAGTGCTTGTGTATTTGTGTGTAGTCATTGTTAGATGGCAAAACAAAATAAATATAATTATCTAGACTTGTGTCCTCAAGAAAACTTATACTTTAGTTAAAATAGATAAATAGGTACAGTCAGCATCAGATATATAGAAGCGCGCCATGTATTAAAATAGTTCTACACTCTTAAGATAATATCTGCACAACACTACTATTCAAATTATTGTTGGCTTCCAGTAAGTCGAAATTTTCTGACCACCCACTTTTCAAATATATCTACACACACTAATCTTCACAATTATCTAATCAAAGGTTCATTCTAGAATTCAAAGAACGTGTTGTAAAACATGTGAAGTTCTTGCAAAATTTATATTGGAGCACGGGGTTGAAGCGGATTCTATTATAGCTAGGTCAACGAAAAGTTTGGATAAATGTATAACAATGCGGACATAATATAATTGCATGCTCAATATTTGGACACCTTTAACTATGGACTTATTTTTCATAATTTGATATAACTTTTAATTGATACCAAAAGGTTCATGTTCATGGTCACCGGTTCATGAGAAGGAACCAAACGGAACGGAAAAGGAAATGTACCACCTTACCTCACCTTTGAGGTACGGAACCCCGAAAATATCATTTAACAAACTAGTTCACAGAAGTTTTTATTTGACCAAATAACAAAAAAAATCTTGTACTTCTTAAATAACTAAAATTTTACAAAAAATTTTTAGAAATCGTCTTTTAACGGAACGCCACTCCGACGGAGTCGCGGGCAACAGCTAGTTTTTAAATAAAATAATATTTATTCACAAAAGTCACAAAACGATGCATTACTAATGGCCAGTTTCTATTCGAACCAAAAAGATTTGAACCTCGCAATTCGAACATTAGATACGTCAGCTTGTTCATATACTAACGATTTTCAGTTTGCTACGAAGTATTTGACAAGTATTTGACAAGTATGTGCTCAAATATTATTGGAACACTGGGTGCTCATAAAATTCAGAAAACTTTTGTTGTATAGATTATTATGGTCACTTCGAATGTATAGCACTATATGAACACCTGAAATGCTTAGCTACTTTTGATGCTGACTGTACGAGTACATACCTATTAGAAAACGCAATGAAAGCGTTCAAAAGTTAGATTTATTAAAAACAAGGGTGTCAAAGAGACATTAAAATTCATTTTACGACAAAACCGACAATATCTGCCATAAATATTCATGCAAATATCCACACATCCTGGATTCCGTGTAAAAAGGAAAATAACAACGCGGGTAGATTACATCACATTGTGGGCTTTAATAAATTTATCACCGGTCACTGTTTCAAAGGAAAAAGTTTGAGTTCATCGTTATTCAAAACTAGTGTCTGCCTGCCGCCGCCACTGCTTGTGCATACAAGGGTGTAACAGAAATGTTATAACTATGAAGTATGTGAATCTGCCCATGACGTGCCATGACACTGAACAACTGATCTCAATAAAAATAGGTCGAAACATCTAAAAAAAATTTGTTCCTAACAAAATATGGGACGGTGTACCGAAAGCTGAAAGGGCGTGCTCAGTCAACGAAACTGAAAATAAAAATAAAAATAATGAAATAGTGAAGATAACTTTGAGTCCATAAAACTGAACAACTTTCCCCAAAGAACGTAGGTTGAAATATGAAAATCTATTTTTGACCTCCCATAGAAACTGCATCAGCTGATAGGGCATTTTGTATGGGAGGTCAAACTTAGTTTGGTCAAATTTAGTCTTTCGTATTTTGACTTAAGGTTCTTGGGAAAAGTGGTTCAGTTTTATGGTTTTAGTAGGTAACATGCTAAAATTATGTCATTTCTGTAGGGCCCTACACAGACTTCCCCAATTTAGTTAGAATATTATAAAAATTATTGTAAAAATAAAATAAAAAAACAAATAAAAATGTGTTTATTTTCTCTCACTACAGATTTTTAACATATTTATCAGCTAAGTACATATAATCTTGTAATTATTAAAATCTGAAAATAGTGAGAGACAGGAGCCTAAAATAAATAATATAAATAATAAATAAATAATTTATTTATTTCTCCACATAACATTTTTTCATACTAGGTAAGTACAATGCTAGAGGTAAAACTTAAAATTCAAATGTTGTGGGAGACTGGAGCCTGAGCTAGGTCATCCCTGTATTACAGGTCTCCAGGACCCACCCCATAGGGACTACATTAGGTAATATAATACTACTTAGTATTTAAAAATTTCAAAACACTGAAAAACTATTTAAAAGGTATGTTTTGATTTGAATGAGGTTAGTTTAAAAATAACTGAGTGGAATATACATATAATCAATAAAATATTAAAAAGGAGAATATGAGAAATATAAAAGTGAATATGTGAGTATCTGTGTGTGTGTGTGTGTGTTTGTGAGTGTGTGTGTGTGTGTGTGAGAGAGAGAAACGAGTGTGTTAATGTTTGTGTGTGTATCAGTGTGTGTGTTTGTATGAGTGAGTGTGTGTTTGAGTGTCACTATATGAGTGTTTAGTGTCAGATTATACATGTGTGATCTTATATATTTTTATATTAGTTGTTTTTATTTTCAGGATATAACAAAATAGGTAGACCCTGTGCTATAGGTCTCCTGGTCTCACCACTCGGATAGATTTTCAAACTTAAAATTTAAAGTACAGTAAGTTATAAGGCCAAAACGTTCTGTATGCGAGAATTGATGTGTGTATCTATTTATTTGTGTATGCAAGAGTGTTTGGGTATGTGAGATGTGACTATGTGAATAGGAGTGTTAATGCTGTGCAACAAAAATTTTGTTTTATCTTTATATTTGAACCCTACTTTGTAACGGTCAGCAATTTTTCGGTATCATCATATTCTAAAGTTAAGAGCCATTTAATAAGTGTCCTTTTGCATTCGTTTTTGGTCATAGGGTAGATCGAGAGTAACTTATTAGCTTGATTGTACTGGCGCCCACTAAGGCCCGAATTGATAAAGCTTGACTTATCTAGAACTCAGGTTGAACTCAACCTGATCCTAAACTCAGCCTGAACTCAGGGAGGGAATCTGTGTAAACAAATGTAGTAGAAATAATTTGACAGATTTTACGTCAAGAGGACTAAACGCTCGACTTGTCTCTGCGTTTGGTTACTGCTTTGAGTTGAAAAAAAAATTAACCACAAAACATGATAATACTAAGCTGAAACAAAATATTTCTTTAGATTTCCTTAAGTGTTTTGCTCAGCGTACACTAATTATTAAAATACATCAAAATTGCAAAATAATGCATGTAAGAAAATATTCTTTAAACCAAGACTAAACTATTTTTTCCCAAACTAAACGCAGTTTAGTATGCCATAGACAAATAGCTCTACTGAGGGCCAAAACTTGAGTTCGGCTCAAGTTTTTGACTATCAATTAGCACAAATTTTTTACCGTGACGTCATGAATCTTTACTCACGAACCTGTCAAAGGTTAGTCATGGTCGACCCTGACTTGAGGATGTCAGTTAAACGTCAAAAGGAGAACCTGCACAATGTAATTCAAATCATACAGGGTATTTTGATCACAAACTTGAAAAGACCCTGTATACATATTTTTTATCAAAAATAAAAAAAAACGTGAAAGATTTTTTTGAACATAACACTTTTGTATAACTCATATTCGCAATTTGGGTACCTTCACAATACCGATAACATCCCACCTAACGTTCATAATATGAATTAGTTAACGGCCCGTTGGTGTGGTTGGTAGTGAGCCTGCCTTCTACGCCGAAGGCCGCGGACGGGATTCCCGCTAAGGGCAAACATTTGTGTGATGAACACGAGTGTTTATCCTGTGTCTGTGTTATTTATCTATTTATGTATATTAGCCTCTGTTACCCAAAGTACAGGCTTTACTTTACTTTGCCTAGTTTGGGATCAGGTCACTTTGTGAGAAGTGTCCACCGACTGTATACTGGGTTGTTCCTCGTGTCCGTACCACAACCCATATTATTTGTATCACGATTTTATTGTTTTCAAAAGAACACCATTCTGAACTTGCTCTTTAAACCATTACGACCTCGTATGACCCATTGCTACTGCATTATAAAATTTCTATTGAAAAAGAAATTATGAGGAGAAGTTCCTTGTTGATTTGCTCAAAGTTGAATTTAAATTGTGGCTCAAAGACACACAATGGCTTTAGTGTAGCGTGGATATCGTCGCCTGCATCAAGTTTAATGCACATCTTCAATCTGCCGAAATGGTGCACCATAAGCTTAAGCCGTTCCTTTCCTGTGCGACCTGTTTCGTGTTAGAAATAAGAATAGGTAGTGCTCTGGCATCATCATAACATCCCACGAAATGACCACTACAGGACAGGGAGCTCCCTCCAGAATTTTGGCTTTTGCTGAAAAAATGTGATGGGGGAAGTACCTTAGTAACCTCGCTTGTCAGCGTTATGGCTGGTACCATGGACCGCGGTTGTAGGTGACCGCAGTAAGTAAGATGGTACGATACACAGGAGGATGCTGCTTCCCATCCTCCAGTTTATAACCCTTAATCGCCACTTACGACACCCACCGGTATGTATGGGATGGTACTATTCTTTGCCGGCACTACACGAGACTATGGCATCACATCACCCTAATATAAATGTGGGCAACATTTGCTTACTATACCTACATTGAACATTGAAATAAATAATAAATCCAGCGTAAATCTAACGAGTAGTTTTATTGTTATAAATATCAACTCATATAACCAAGTTTTCTATTTTCGTGCTTCAAATATCCCCTACCCTTCCCCCTGTAAAAAAAACCGCTGGATGCAGGCAGCGCAGTTCTGGTCGTTGAAGATAAATGGTTGAAGAGAACTCCAGGGGAGGCCTCGACAGCAGTGGACATCTTCCGGCTAGTAAGTAATGACGAACAAGTATACTCGCAGGTACGATCTTCTGACAATAATCGAAACTTATTCGTTTTTTAGCAATGCTTTTGCCAGGTTTAGTCAGCTAGGCTTTGGAAGCTGCCGTTATTCATAATCTAAGGGACTGGCCATGTTACACATACGTTTCGCAAACATGTATGGAATTTTGCAACAATGCTGAAAAAGAGAACATTATTTATTTAACCTAATATAATACATACACACAATTAACCAAAAATCGAAACAATGATCGGTTACCTAGAGGTGCCTACCAATTATTTTGTTTAGATAGTTAAATAATGTTTAGTTTATAATTTTATTGATTTCAAAAAAATTTACCACTTCGTATTGTATTGTATATTTATTTAATGGCATCACATCTCATTACAAAACGTATTTCGCCATGACATTGTTTGTTGACAACGTGGCAGCTACAATAGACCCATGCTAGACCACAGATTAATTATATTATGCGTTCAGTTCTTGAGAGTACATTGAGAAGGATTCGTCACATAAAGGTATTATACTTTTTTGCAACGAAAAACTTATAGAGGTTGTTCATTTGCTGAACCATTTTACCTTTTGAATAGATAAATTAATATCTTTTGTAATGCGAAGTTTTCCCCATATAAAGCTTGAGAATGGAAAATACGAAAAGAGAAAACAACATAAACAACGGCCGCAGTACAATCAACGGTCAGAAGGAAGCATACTTCTGAAGGGCGCCGCGCTGCTCTATCTTTCACACTGCTGGATCCTTCGCTATGCCTCCCTGGTTTTACTGATGCATCACCTTATGGAATCTACCTGAACACACTAAAGTCTGAATAGACTGAATTGGGCCCGGCCACAGATGCAATAATATTAAATGCCCGGCATGCAACCGGGTAAGGTATGGATTCCAAAAGGGGCGGAAAGTTTCTGTCTTGTTTTCTAAAATCATATAAATAAAGAAGTCATAGAAAGCGTTTATTAAAATTT
The DNA here is from genome assembly GCA_947532105.1 of Athrips mouffetella. Taxonomy (NCBI): domain Eukaryota; kingdom Metazoa; phylum Arthropoda; class Insecta; order Lepidoptera; family Gelechiidae; genus Athrips; species Athrips mouffetella. Next base: position 14,795,729 of record OX383956.1, read on the forward strand.
ATGTAAAAAACCGGTCAAGTGCAAGTCGGACACGCGCGCCGAGGGTTCCGATATACCTAATAGTATTTTTGGAAGCAATAGTCTATTTTCAGGACCGCAAAACTAAATTTATTTGTAAAGGTTTTTTGCAGATTTCTGAAAAACTGTGCAACTAAGAAAGATCGTTTTATTTTTGCTGTAACGTTTACATAAACTTCTGTCAACTGTAATTAATTCAGATTTTTCTTACACAAACTTCGGAGAAAAGGGGGGAATGGGATTTCTTTATGACATTTTTTATCATAACTTGAAAACTAAGAAACGTAACAAAATACAAAAATATATTTTAGAATGTACAAGTAAAGCCCTTTCATATGATACCCCACTTGACCTAGTAGCGACAATTAATATTTTGGCCCCCTTTACATCCTACTTATAATTACTAGCTGTGCCCGCGGCTTCGCTCGCGTGAAATTCAGACAATGTGCAGTTTCTCCCTCTCCCCCTCCCTCTCAACCTCCCCCTCCCTCACCCCCTGCCCCTCCCTCTCCCCATCCCTCTCCTTCTCTCTGCCTCTCTGCCTCTCTGCCTCTCTGCCTCTCTGCCTCTCTACCTCTCTACCTCTCCCTATCCCTACCCCTAACGACAATTTAACCGCTATCCCTAACATAGAAACGACACCCATATTGATTTTTAGACATTTCAACTCTATCGCACCCCAAACCCATCCCCAGGGGATGACGGTGTTTCACGTCCACCACGTTGGATTTCAAAATTGTTTTAGTTTTTTTAATCAGCGACCCGATAAACCATACAAATGATACCCATATTGGTTTTTAGACTTTTTCACCCCATTTCCCTCTTTCAGGAGTTGAATTTGGGGTGGAATTTCAACACCAGTGATGTGCGTTCCACAGTATTACAACTCTAATGACTAAATAATAAATTTAGTGGATTTTCAACTTCATCCCCTTTTTCACCCCTTGGGGTGTAGAATTTTCAAACACCCTGAGACACGTAAAACTTAATTTTTAGTCGTTAGTCTAATGCCAAATTTTGAAGATCCTAAATTCAAAACTGACGGACTTTCATACAAATTTTCATCCCATATTTCACCCTCTTAGGGGATGAATTTTGAGAAATTCTAAAACACGTCCTTTTTTATTTTTTGCGGAGCTCAAAAATTTTTTTTACAATTCTACCTATAAAAATGAAAGACAAAGTTATAGACCAACATACGGCAACTAAACATCCCCTTTTTCACCTCCTTGAAAGGTGATTTTTAAGAAATGCTTAAGCACATTTCTTAATTTTTACCAAAAGTTTAAATTCAAAATTTTGTGAATCTTACTTAAGAAATAAAGGACTTTCATACAAATTTTCATCCCTTATTTCACCCCCTTAAGGGATGAGTTTTGGTAAATCCTTCTTTAGTGGGTGGTTTTGAAGTGCAATAAACCTGTGTACAAAATTTCAGCTCTGTAGCTATAGCGGTTACGGCTCGGCGTTGATGAATCAGTCAGTCAGGACAAGCAATTTTATATATATAATAATAAAAAAAATATATATATATATTTAGATAAACGCGAAAGTTTGTAAGTATGGATGAATGTTTGTTACTCTTTCACGTCAAAACTACTGAATGGATTTTAACGAAACTTGGCACACATATAGGTTAGGTCCTACAATACTCGTAACACATAGGCTACTTTTTACCGCATGAAAACCCTTCATTCTAACGGGAAAATGCATTTAATGTTAATTAAGAAGGTGACTGACTCACTGACTGACATATCAACGCACCGCCCAAACCGCTGGGTCTAGAAATTCCAAATTACGCATTTAGGTCTCTTATAAAGTTTAACGGTGCAATAAGAAAGGGTTTTGCAAAATTCCACCCCTAAAGGGGTAAAATAGGGGATGAAAGTTTGAATGAAAGTTTGTCAGTTTTGAAGTTAGGATCTTCAAATTTTGTATTTAGGCTAACGATTAAAAATTAATATGCATGTGTCTCAGGGCTTTTGATAATTCTACACCCTAAGGGGTAAAAAGGAGGATGAAGTTGAAAATCCTTCATTTTCAAAGTAAAATCCACTAAATTTATTGTTTAGGCATTAGGGTTGTAATTCTGTGGAACGTACATCACTGTTTTTAAAATTCCACCCTAAAATTCAACCCCTAAAAGAGGGAAATGGGGTAAAAAAGTCTAAAAACCAATATGGGTATCGTTTGTATGGTTTATCGGGTCGCTGATTACAAAAACTACAACAATTTTTAAATCCAACGTGGTGGACGTGAAATACTATCATTCCTTGGGGATGGGGTTGGGGTGCGATAGGGTTGAAATGTCTAAAAATCAATATGGGTGTCATTTGTATGGTTTATCGGGTCGCTGATTACGAAAACTACAACTTTGAAATCCAACGTGGTGGACGTGAAATTGGGGTGTGATAGGGTTGAAATGTCTAAAAATTAGAGATGGGCCGACTATACACCGACTAGTCGGTAAAACCGACTATTCGGCATATTTTTAAGTCGGTTACTAGTCGGCGACTAATCGGTAAAAACTGCGCCGATTATTCGGCAGTAATAGTATGAAATAAAAACACAGGATCTTAATATTTATTATGTTCTGTCCTTAGCCATGACATAAGCAGTGCATCACTATCATCGTTGCTCAAGGAATCTTTAAAACTTCTAGTAAAAATTGTAACCTCATTGTTAATATATTTTGCGGCTCAAAAAAACTGCAGATTATATCTGGGATCAAGTACGAAATAAGGATGATCGGCACTGCCGACTAGTCGGCTGACTATCCGGCAATATCAAAACCGACTAGTCGCCTAGTCGGCTGATCGGCAAACCCCATAGTCGGCCCATCACTACTAAAAATCAATATGGGTGTCGTTTCTATGTTTATATGAAGATAGGGATAGCGGTTAAAATGGGGTTAGGGGTAGGGATAGGGGAAGGGATAGGAATAAGGGTAGGGAGAGGGAGTGGGAGAGGGACAGGGAGAGGGAGAGGAAAATGGAGGGGGTGGGGGAGAGAGGGAGAGGAGCTGGGCCAGGGATGGTTTGACGGACGGTTGGACAGATGGTTGGACGGACGGACGAAAGGACGACAGATAGACGGAAGGGAAGATGGATGGAGGGTCAGATAGAATCCCTCGCGGACGAAGTCGCGGGCAACAGCTAGTTAATAATCATAATTTTTACAAAATTTTTACGTGTGCAATTAACTTGGGCAACTTCTGATATTCTAAAACCATTCCAAATTTCAACTCGATAGCATGAGTGAAAAGAGATAGCTGAGATATAGAGGTGTGACAGACAGACAGACAGACAAAGTCGCACCATAAGGGTTCCTTTTTTTACCATTTTGGTATCGGAACCCTAAAAACGGAAAAAGCATGAATGGGTCGTGCGTGATGTAACTGTTGCAGGCATATAGTATAATTCTTCATATCACAGTTTGCCTTGGTAATCTGCCGGTAATTTTACTGGTTCCTTTGCCCTTCAATCAAACCGAAACACAGCAGTGCAAACACTGCTGCTTCACGACAGAAAAAAGCAAGGGGGTGGTACTTCCCCAGACGGACTTTCCACAAAAGCCTTATCAGGTAAGCAAATGTTACCTGTTTTTATTTGTAAATGTGTTGAAAAACGTCGTAAGAAGCGCATGCGCTTTGGTCTTACACTCTCGGCTCCATTACGCCCTCGCCTGCGGCTCGGGCTGCAATTCTCGAGCCTCGGGCGTAATCAACAAAATAGCGCACTTGCATCTTAACGCACTATTATCAATTCGTTAAAATTATTGAAAATATAACAGCCCTTATAATGATCACGTTTTTTCCATAGATAATACATTTTTTTTTAGTCCAAAGCAAAAACCAAACGTGAACTCAGGGAGGACCATTTCTTTACTCACCCTCTTCTCACCCTTTACTCAGCTCAATTTGTTTATAAATTAGCCAAGATCTCAACTTAATGAAAGAAAGAGATAGAAATATAAATCTTAACTCAGGTTGAGTCGAGTTTCCTGAACAGGTAGACGGGCGTTTAAAATTTTAGAGAACTGATTTTGCAAAAGGACAACGGAGATTATGTGACACATTTTTTTAACTCTCGAATAACACTCGATCATCTTGAATCACTGGAAAATTTATCCCAAAACGTGCCGAAAAACCTTCTCAATCGTCCCGAGTACACACGGCCGCACATCGGTAGAGACACTTTTGGACCTTATGGCGTGATAATAGAGTTGAAAAAGTTTCTACCGACAAGCGGTTGACCGTACCTATTTAGATTTACAATTCAATAGAAAACCGGTCAAGGGTGGTGCCGTAGTACACTCAACAGCACATCAGTAGAAACAGTTTTGGACCTTATAGCGTGGTAATAGAGTTGACAAAGTTTCTACCGACGAGCGGTTGACCGTACTCACCCAGTACGTAAAATGATAGGTTGTAGTAGTTTAACATACATGTGTACAAGATAGTGACTTTTGGACGTCAATATCTCAAGAAAAGGTAATGGTTTATACTTACATGAAATTTAGGAAAAAAATAGGATTCTATAGGCGGGTCTTACTCTTCGACCAATATAAAGAGTTATGGGCCTTATCCGTACAAAACGCTAATAAAAAACAAGTCTCGCTACAACTACATGTAAACGCACACCCACGGTTACAGTTTTCCTAATCACATGCACACACAGTCCCTAACAGAGATAGAAACACGCGCTCGCACCGTAGCGCGAGCGAGATAGCGAATGTTCGTCGAGATGCCGTCGTTTCAATCACGCGTCGCTGAATAATGGCGGCAAGGCCGGCGAAGGTTTTTTATCAAGAAAATTATCAAATAATTAGATTTTACTAAAAAATATATTAACAAGTGAAATGTGACGCCTAAATCTTCGTTTGTATTTTCTTGAGTTATTTGAATACTTTGAAAAGCACAGGACGGCTTTATTTTATTAGAAAGGCGGGAAGTTAATTATTTGCTCACACGTGTTACTCGTTGAGCATCCGAACACCGACTACGTTCCTATGTTCCATATGGCCCGTCTATAACTCTTTATATTGGTCGAAGGGTTACTTTTTAGTTTGGGTCTTACTAACCATGCAAAATTGCAAGTTTGTAGGTGAAATATATTTAATTTTAAGGGGGGAGGCGGGGGTCGACAGTAGCCTCAAATGGTTCGTGCTGCTCTTACGTTGTGGACACATGTTCCGCAGGTAGAGTTATTACAAACGAGTTGATGTTTTGTAAATCCATCATGTAAATCCATCCGGTGGCTAATATATATGTTTCCCGTATCACTTTAGTGTATTTTTTTTTTCAACCTGTATATTCTAGGTGCACGCGTGCGCATACTCCATTTAAAAAAAAGGTCCTCCGTTTTTTAGAGAATCTATGGCGCTCAGCAGATGAAGGGGCGGAGATACGCGGGCAGTCACGGACATTGTCGCCAGTGTGGCCGGTATTGCGAAAATTATAGTTTTTATCGGAATAAAATTCAAATATAACAACTTTAAAAGTTGCTCTATCATATCAAAATCAATCTGAACAACCTTTTCGAGTGATTAATTCTTTGAATTCAAGCTGTTTTTCTTTCCAAACTAAAGATTTTGGGAAATACGCGCATAGAAACGGAGCGTCTTTTTCATGTCAATGACTATAGTAATACGTAAATAATTGCAGTACCGGCCACACTGGCGGACTGTCAGAACAAAAAGTCGTCTGCTGTGCCACTATCCAAAAACACTCCTATTTATCCATTTATAAATTACCGCTAAAACCGCTCATCAGCCGCTCGTCTGTGTTTCCTTTACTTGTCAAATGGTCATTTTCTCAGAACAAAAACCTCCTTGCTTCGCTCTTTGGTCATTTTACTAAAAGTGACCTCTATGAAATTTTCAATGAAGTTTTCAGTTTATGAGGACATGGACAGTGTTATTTATCAAGAGATATCGCACAGATGTCACTTTCTGATATAAATAACTTTGAAAAGGTAAAGGCAGACATGACAAACGTTGCGACATTGTATTTTTAGATACATCAGCAAAATTGCTAACTGCTTATTGAGGACGGAACAGAGAAAGCTTATGTGGTAATGAGGACATTGTAAAAAACCGGCCAAGTGCGAGTCGGACTCGCGCACCGAGGGTTCTGTACCAATTGTATTAGTTAAACAGCACTTGACCAGTTTTGATTATTTGTTGTTATTTAATAGCTTATGCACTATAAATAACACAAATCATCACGCTTGTAAATGTTCCCGTTTTTACGATAGAACTAAAACAAAAAATCGAGCAAAAATCGCCTACACGCGTTTAACAACACGTTTGTAGCAGGGATGCCTGCCTTAATTTAAAATTTTTAGTATTTGTTGTTATAGCCACAATAGAAATACATAATCTGTGAAAATTTCAACTGTCTACCTATTACTGTTCATGAGATACAGCCTAAACAAAATAAAAAAAAAAACGAAAAAGACTTTCGTAGCATCTTATTCCTTCGTTTTTAAATATTTTTTTAAATAAGAAATACAGTATTCCTCTGCTCAACGAGCTCTAAACAACAATACCCCAATCAATGGGGAAGGTAAAAAAAAATTTTGCGCCCCTCTTCAGCTGTTCATTTTTAGGGTTCCGTACCTCAAAATAAAAAAACAGAACCCTGTCTGTCTGTTTGTCAAGACCCTTTTTCTCACGAATGAGAAGAGGTATAAGGTTGAAATTGATAACGAATATTAAAGTCTATAAACCACACAAGATCTGAAAATTTAAATTTTTTACAACGACGCAATCAAAAGATATGGCTTTTTATGTCCTCATCTCCATACATTTATGCAAAAAAGCAAAACCTACAGGGCACTTCCCGTTGATCTAAAATTATGAAATTTGGCAAGAAGCTAGGTCTCACAGCACAAATAATGGGAAAAGTCTAAAATCATTAAATATTTCAATATTTCACACAATTAATAGTAACCAATTAAGGTGAGCTCCCTTTTCAAGAAATTTTCTATAAAAGAGGGGTCAAGTTGGATGATCGCAGAGTTTTTAAAATCAAAGAGCAAACTCTTTTAGTATATCATATGTATAGTAGATAGGTACGGAATCCTTAGGGCGCGAGTCCGACTCGCACTTGGCCGGTTTTTTTTATTTTTAGTCTTTGTTGTTGTAGCGGCAACAGATATACATAATTTGTAAAAATTTAAAATTTCTACCTGTTACGGTTCATGAGATACAGCCCGCTGACAGATAGACAGACTGACAGACAGACATCGGAGGGATATCTATAGGGTCCCGTTTTCACCATTTGGGTGCGGAACCCTAAAAATCAACGAAAATTATTTATGGAGTACAAAACAGTTTTGGCTATGTGTAAGGCTTGATCTTCTTATCAACGACTCACAAACAAAGGTCCTTTTGAGGGTCCTTTTTCTCACGAACGGGTAAAGGTATCAGGTTGAAAATGATAACGAATATTAAAGTATATTTAAACCACATAAGATCTGAAAATTAATTATTTTAAAACGACGTAATCAAATGATATGACTTTTTATGTCCTCATCTCCATACATTTATGCAATAAGCAAAACCTAGAGGGTACTTCCCGTTGACCTACAATTATGAAATTTGGCAAGAAGCTAGGTCTGACAGTACAAATAAAGAGAAAAGTCTAAAATTATTGAATATTACAGTTTTTCTCACAACTAATAGTGGTTACTAAGGTGGTTAAGGTGAGCTCCCGTTTAAAGAACTTTTCTATAATAGAGGGGTCAAGTTGCATGGTCGCGGAGTTTTTAAAGTCAAATAGCAAATAGATAGGTACGGAACCCTTAGGGCACGAGTCTGACTCGCACTTGGCCGGTTTTTTTTTTTTAGGTTTTCCGCTAGCAACTTGAAACGTTTGAAATGCTTTGTCTTCTTTAGGCAGTAGGAATGAGTGTTGCTGTCTGTATATCTCTTGCGGTTAAGTGAGAGCTCACCTTTAAATAAAACGAACATTGATAGATTTAGTAGATTTTACAACAAGTGCACAAAACGAACCATCTTTCTGAGACTTTTAGCAGCCCGAGCCGAAGGCGAGGGCTGATAGTAAAGTCGAGGATAAAATGGTTTTGTGGACGAGTTATAAACTTTGCTTTTCACTTGGATTGCTAGGAAATAAAACGTAAAAGGACTCTCTAAATGTAAATGAAGAATGACTTTCAATTGACTATTTCAGACAAGGCAATACATAGATAGAATACGATCCATATATTTGTATGTTTTCTTTTGATCTAGATTAGCGGTTTTCTTCTTCTTCTTTTCGAGTCATCGGCAAAACTGACTATACAAACTTAGCCCAAAAAGTAGCCAAATAAATAGCCTTTTAGTTGCCTTCAAGAAGGTCCCTCCGAGTGCAGGAAACTGGAGAAGTAGGGTACGACAGCAAGTGTGTCATAGTTTGCAAAATACTGCATTCACACTTGTCGTTATCAGAGAAGCCCCACCTCTTCATGAGTTCCCCACACCTGCCAACGCCCGATCGCAGTCTGTTCAGTGACTTCCATATGGACCAGGGAAGATCGTGACCTGGTGGCAGCTTTTCGGCGGTAAGATCTTCAGACCAACGTTTGGCTACGTATTTGAACATAACATTAACATGTAGCTGAAGCTGCACATCTAAATTACTTTATTTTGGTCGTCAGCTCAGACTTTTTATTGGTCAACTTTATAGGTCGTGCAAACAACCTGAAAAATAAAAATACTTATTTAAAAGTTTTGACTAAATAAAATAAAATTGTTCAGTTAAACTACAAAAGCATTTGTAAGCAAGTGGATTGTACTCAGATCAAATTGTGATCCATTTTGTGGAATGTAAATACGTATTATATAGGGCATATAGGCCACGGGTAAACACCCATATTTCTCCACTTTGAACGCAGGAAAATTTAGCGAAACTGGCCAAGCAGTGTTTTATAAGATATTCAAAGTTTACAAAAGGCTACCAAGCCCTTCATCTTCTGCTAAATCTTTGAAAACAATTTGAAAATATATGGAGAACTAAAATCATGTTTCACTTACCATTATTACATTATAATTGAATAAATTTATATCGCTGGTCGCTAATGCACATTGCGTATGATTATTCTCGTTCTTTTTAGTAGGTTCCTAGCTTGGTTCATCCTAATTAAATACTAAATAAAATGAATATGTAAAAAATTGTTGTTTTCATATCTCATAATGACATTTCTTTGACAGATTTGTGCGATTTGTGCCCTTCGAAAAAATTTCTACTAGAGATTTGATGTAAGTTATGTCAGATAATCTTTCTTTTCATACAACTCCAAATAAGTGAAAGGGACAAATATAGACTTTACGTGTTCGTTATAATCCTCCCGGTCAAGAATCGACCCGACTTACCCTCAACTCAAATCAGAAGGAAAGGCAACGACTATCGAATAGCTGAGTTTTAGCTGAGTTCCTGATGCAACGTGCTGCGCATGCGCTAAGTTATACTTAGGGTTGAGTCGCGACTATAAATTCGAGCCTAAGAGAAACATACTCGTAACGTAAGATCTCTGTGCTAAGGATGATGAGATTCGCGTGATGTCGCAAACTACGAAATCGTCGCTTATGTACATTTTCGTGATTTGGCGAAAAGGTAAGTTCAGAGTGCTTGCGTAACAGGAGTGAAAGGATAAAAAGTTGTCTCACTGTGAGGACTTCACATTCCTTGTATAGTGTGTTTGTGCGATAGAGGCGTGGCTTGGAAAAGCAAACTTTTAAAATTAATCTTTGTGCTCTTTCAATTTCAATCATGTGCGATTCATGTGCTAATATTGAAAGAAGAATATCACCTAATTGTCCAAACCGTAAGATGATCCCATGCTTTAGTCCCGGCTATATCTGAGCCACGCAAAAGGGCTTTTGGCGGCTCAACAACTACAACAATCAACTCAACCACGGTTTATGAAGTCAGTACAGGTAAGTACGTTATAAAGTTGATAATTAAATTTGTTAAAGATAGGCCTTGATATTTTACCTTTATTTTCAATGTAAGTAGATTTTTGACACAAAGATATCGGAACCAACCCGGTGAAAAATTGTGTGTTTCCCACGGAAGCAAAGTTATTTCGCGTCTCGTTCCTTGATTTTATTTATTTTCAGCCTTTGCCACCTTTTTGAGTTTATTTATTATATTTATTATTTACTAACTGTAACATAACACTATATTATAACCTAACTTTACACGCTAAGTAAGCGCCTTCAACAGACTTGTGCGATAAGTCACGATCGCAGGTTTATTTGAACGATATTACCAAAACTAAAACGTTTGTTTTAACGTTTTCTAATGAACGGCAAAGGTAGAAAATATAGTACGCGACAGCTCAGGAGAGCGGACGAAAAGTTTGGCGCGCCATAGACATATACTTACATTGTCTTATAATTCTTTAATAATTGACTATTTGGGATTGATATTCTTCTAGAATACGAATGGCCGCTCCGCAAACACTAGATGTGCTCCTATGAGGGTGCTACTTGCATACAAATAATTTTCCTTCAAAGCAGCGATTAATCTAAATGAACCGATATTGAAAACAATTGACTGTTTAGCGCACGACTTGACAGCTTTCACATAGTGATGGGGCAAGATTGTGTAGTCGAGTTTTGAAGGATTTTTTTTTTTTCAATTATTACGTTTAGTAGGTATGGAAAGTCTTTGCTATTTTTCCCTTTCTGCTAAAATTGCTAGTTTTCATTATTTAGACACGGCAGCATAACAATTATAGATTAACGTTGTATGATAGAAACTTTGAATCATCCATACCACAAATGAAATACTAGTAAACTTCTGTATCGAATTTCAAAAAATACAAACTATAATTTCCGAACTTTTCGCAGATTTCGTTGCTTGGTAGAGTTCTGTCTGAGGTTTAGTAGATTTCTGTCTGAGGAAATCTAGTTAGTAGACTATATGGTAGACTACCTGGTAAAGAGGTCGCTTTTGATGATACGTCTAACTTTAACAATACAATGTGAATTTTTAATTCTTAAAACTTTCCCGAAGAAAAAGATGTTTATTCAAAAAATGATTTTCGACTTCCCATACAAAATCATGCGATCAAGTGACCACTTTAGTATGGAGAGTCGAAATTCTTTTTCGAGCATTTGGAAACAAGGAAAGTTGCTTGTTTTGATGAGTACAATCACTGGACTTAGAATCTATGTTTTCAACAACAGCGCCTCACTACCAGTCAGACACAAACACGATTTCCATGTTCCTTGCCACGTGTCCCTGGCCATACACGACACTGTCATACACTCTGAATCTCAGATTAGTAAATAATACTCATTGTTTTTCGGATTCTATTTCTAATCGACTTCGTAAGCACGTATCGGCAACACGTGCCCAAAGAGTCGATTGAATTTTAATCGATCCACAAATTTTGTTAATGATAAAAATCCCGAAAGTTGTAATCGGTAACCACTGCACGGAGATATCAGATCGACAGTTCCTTTTGAACCGTTACAGAAACATTAACGGGTATTTTCGGTATCTTTGAACAGATAATCTTGATACGGAAGAGGAAGGACTTGACTTTGTCCAAATTATTATTGGGCAACAGTTAATACTCGGAATAAGTGGTTTTGACGATTTATTTGTTGCTTAGGTTTGCTAGAGTGAATAGATAAAATACTCAAAAAGTGTGATTTTAAAGAATTTCGTTTTAGTTATGAAGAATATATTTTTTATATAGTACATGATATCCGAAAGGAAAAGCCTGAAAGGATGTAATTCACCGATAGAATTAATCAACTTAATTGATCATAATATCGAAATACGAAAAATATATAAACTCCACAACAAACTGAGCTATCACTCAGTTTACTATTATACAGGGTGTTAATTTGATTGCGTGCCATAGCTCAGGGGCGAGATCAGTATCAATAACTGAACAAGTTTTCCCAAGGAACATAGGTCGAAATACGACAATCAATTTATGACCTCACATAGAAACTGCATCAGCTGATAGCGCATTTTGTATGGAAGGTCAAATTAGGTTTTTCGTATTTCGACCTATGTTTCTTGAGAAAAGTTGTTCAGTTACAGATACTGATCCCGCCCCTGAGCTATGGCACGCAATCAAATTTACACCCTGTACATTCTGCTATCACCTCATGCAGTTTATATGGAAAGTTGAATATTCTTTTTGTTTAGACCTTCAGGATTATTTTTGGACGCAATAAAAAATTTCGACTTCCCATACAAACTAACGTTTGCATCAGCGCGCTTTGTATGGGAATTTGATTTATTTGTGAGCTGTTGCAAGTGTCGTACAGCTTGTTGCTTTTGACTTCTGCAAACGAAAGTCAAGTCTTTAAGGGGCTGATAAGAGCTGAATTCCCTTCCTTTCTAACAAAGGGCAGAATGCGCGTGTTAGAACGGAGCAGATTCGCGCTATTTTACGTTTTTCGCACATTTTTGAATTTTTCTCAAAATCTGTACCCATAATATAAATTATAAAACGGCTATATTATTATGCATAATGTATTGAAAATGTGTAAAAGTTTTGGCATCATAGATTAATGGGTACTTAAGAAAAACGGTTTAAAAGCAAAAAGCAGATATAACTTTGGATTTTTTACTAAATATATTTAATCGTGTTTCGGAGTCGGCTATATTCTTGGAAAGATGCTTAATTATCACATATTTTTTTTCGCGGCCATATATTCATCAATTTTCGCTAAAAACCTGCTCAAGTGAAGCCTATTTAGCTCTTATCAGCCCCTTAAAAATAACCTTTTGTATTTATGGAAGAAGTCCTGCTTTTCATGTTTCGGGGTTTTTTTACTCTTTTTGTTACAATGTGTTTAGATAGTAACGTAACTAGGCTCGTTACCTAATAATTTAAACCCGAATCCGGTTTTCACTGTCTGACTGTATAAACGTATAAACCTTGAACGCAAACAGTTTTAGATCGTGGGAAAAGCAGGCGAAATGAGCGTGGGCAGTGGACTAATCTAATCTCGACTACAATAAGCTGGAGTTTTCTCTGCAAGTTATGTCTATAGACTAGAGCAGAGTGCCATGGACTTCCGGTTTATGTTTTTTTATATATTTACAGAAAATATCATACATTTCAGAAAAAAATCGGACGATTGCGGGTCAGATTCGTTTACTGTGGTTCGTACCACGACACAATAACGTTTATATTACAAATGCCATTTTTTTTGTTCGGTTCGCACTTCACAATGTCGCTAAATTAAACCAATCGAATAAAAAAACTGTTTAGAGATTCAATAAAAATGTTATTTTCTCTCGGTGCCTTCGTTCACTAGGCGTTTGGGCTTTTTTCAGGAAACGCAAATGACTGCATCTATTCCTCGGGGTTTTTCGACAATATATTAGACTTTATTCGGTGCGATGAAACAAAGCACCAAGTTAAGCCTGAAGTCATTAATAATTAAGCCTAAGTCATTAACAAAATAAACAAATACAAAGAATATCTGAATCTTACCATTTTAGCGTCCCCTAAAGTTAAATTTTTAATTTATTTTTCTTGTAATGTACGGATTCGTAGAGTTTACATCCGGGGAAGTTGCAGACATCCGCATCCGCAATTGTGGCGCTTCCGCATCGATGAGAACATCTGCATTCGCATTAATCTGTGACGGTCAGTAAGCCAAGATTAAATAAATGGTACAGCAGCACTGCACTTACTTTCTCGCAATACTCAAGGAAAAACTATCAACCGCAAACTTAAATTTGTAATGCCATACACATAGTATGGAAATACATATTTTTTTTTACGTTTTTCCAAAAAAATGTTCAAACGAAATATACAGATCAATTCAGAATTCAAATTGTCAAACATTAAAACAAACAAACTTCAAACGATTTCGAGTAAATCACATGTTTAACTTTTGGTAGTACTGGAATACCCTTTATATGAATTTTCACAGATCAATGGATACTACCGTAGGATACTTGCATGCACATTTTTTTAATTTCCCTACACATGTTCCTTATGGATAATTGTTCAGTTTGGTCTACTGAGCAAGCCCTTTCAGTTTTTGGTACACCCTGTGTACTAAATTTTATTGAAAAAAATCATAAATAATATCCAGTCAGGTAGACAACCAATCCAGGATTAATATTATAGAGAATTTTAATAAACTCAATGGAACCAATTTTGGGTTATATGAAATTACACAGATCAATTGATACTGGTGCATGATATCTTACATGGAGATGCTTGGTCATGCAAAGTTTCATCAAGATTGTATGAGTCGTTTTTGAGAAAATTACAATTTTTCATTTTCATTGTATGGCAGCTACCCTCAAAATGAGAGCCAGTAGGAAACCACTCAGAACCCTTCGATGGATTTGCATAAAACTCCTAAATTCAAAATATGGTGTCAATCGGACCATTCGTTTAGCCGCTAGGCCAAAGCGTGACGGACAGACCGACCGACCGACGGACCGACCGACCGACCGACCGACAGACGGACATTTTTGGGAGACTTGTTTTTTATGATATAGAACACATTTTTGAGAAAATTAGAAAAACTTTTTTTTCACGAATACAATACCTTTCTTGCTCCGCTCGAAAGTAAAAAACGATCTTGCCATGATGCTGGATTCGTCAAGTAAAGACGGGAGTCAAGAAACCCCAGAAAGTGGTAGCGCTGACGCTGCACAAGAAAATTTTTGCTGTCGTACAAGATTAAAAAAACTGGTCAAGTGCGAGTCAGACTCTCAGACCTATATTTCTGGAAGCAATAAAGTAATTTTTTAGGACCGCAAAACTAATTTGTTTGTAAAGGTTTTTTACAGGTTTCTAAGAAACTGTGATACCCCAAAATTTGAGCCCCCACCTATTTGGGCCCCCTTCACATTAATAATCATTATTATTTTTTTATTCTTTCATGTGCAATTAAATTCGGCAACTAGATTCTAAAACTATTCCAAATTCCAAGCCGATAGCATGAGTGGTTGTTGAGATATATACAGGACAGACAGACGGACTGACAAAGTCGCTCCATAAGGGTTCCTTTTTCAACCATTTAGGTATCGGAACCCTAAAAAGGGTCAATATAAATCAAAATTCACTTGAATAGAGTAAAAATATTACCAGCCAGTTATTCAGTAGCGTGGGTTCTCGTTTTATTTCTGTATCCATACGAAGATTTTCTTAAAATCCCTTAGGATCCGCATTCGCAGAGCCTTCGAAGATCCGTAACCGCATCCGCTACCACGGATGTTAAACAATCTGCATCCGCAACATCGCTGGTCTATATTATTCTGCACGTTATCGATAACATACCCTTATATGCATTGATTAATACACCACTCTGATTATCGAATCTGATTTGGCATAAATAAACGACAAATGATCGGAGTCTATCAGCAGCTAAACATAGCTTGATTAAAAATTATCACACCTCTTTAAAGCATAGCTACAGACAGACAGACAGACAACCTTTTACGTATGAAACCATAATAAATAGTATCTAAGTCCTTATTTCGCTGACCGCTAACGTACTTACGAAAGTACGTCGAAAGAAAGGCTTGCAGATAATGTAGGCTCAGACTAGATTAATTATTTGCAAAAAAATGTCATCATCATCATCATATCAGCCGAAAGACGTCCACTGCTGGACATAGGCCTCCCCTAAAGAACTCCATGACGACCGGTTCTGCGCTGCTCGCATCCAGCGGCTTCCCGCGACCTTGACCAGATCGTCGGTCCACCTTGTGGGGGGCCTGCCAACGCTTCGTCTTCCGGTACGTGGTCGCCACTCTAGAACCCTCACGCCCCATCGGCCATCGGTTCTTCTTGCGATGTGCCCTGCCCACTGCCACTTCAGTTTAGCGATTCTCAGGGCTATGTCAGTTACTTTAGTTCTTCTGCGGATCTCCTCATTTCTCAAAAAAATGTATTGAGAGTTAAAGCTAAAATTATGTGAATGGCTTAGGTCGAAAATATGCGTAAGCAAGTTGAAATAGGTAGGTAACTACAGTATTTGTGTAATCAGTTTCCGAAAATTAACAACGCTTAAAAAATATTGATATATCAATGCAATTTAACAGGATCGTATCAAATATAATTAATTACTAATGATAGTTACCAAAAATAGATAAGTACCAGGTGAATAATGTAAATCTCTTATATTATGAATAACGGCAGCTTTTATGGTAAATCTTTTCTAGAGCTGCCATCTTCTGGTTAATGTGAAATACTCGTACAACACATAATGGCTGCACATTAATGGCTTGTCGTGCTCCAACCTCTTTGTGTTACCATAAACATTGCATCGTTCGATAACATTACGAAAGATGGCGCTCAGAAGGAAGTTTCCCATCAAATGGTGCTGCTCATCAGCATGGAATATGGCAACACTGATTGGATGCTATTACCTTTTTTACACCCAAATTGCGCAAAGTATTTTTAAGATTTTTGATTTAGTTTCACCTGTCGCGTTGTCTGTGTCTGCCTGTAACCATATTTTACTATACAACATATTTTTGACCCGATTCCGGAAATTTTGCATGCGTATGTAAATCGGATGATAATGCAATATTACTATAACTTGGAGCTGATCTGATGCTGGAGCCGGAAGATAGCCTTCCTTGGAAAAGGTTGTTCAGTTTCATGGACAGAACCAACTGTCAACCAGATTGCCAGGAAAAAGTTACAGCTACATTATTTATTTTAAAACTATGACGAAAAGTTTTAATCTGAATAGTGTTGTTTTAAAATTAAAGAGGCTGTTGTTATCCCTAAAATAATAAAATTAAAATAAAGAATATATGTAGGGAGAACGGGCTTTTCTCAGTGAGGTTGTCACCGTGTTGACCTCTCTCTATCCTCAGTTGGTCGTTTCATTCAAATGCATTTTTCGTAAAAGGCGACTAAAGGAGTGATCACACCTAGCTGAATTCAAAGACTAATACGGCATACATTGCTGGGAGGCTTGGTTATGCAGAAGTATCTTTCATTGTATCCTTCCATCTTACCTATACATACTGCGGTGACCAACAACAGGGTCTCCAGGTGCAACGCCTTAAAGCGTGGTGACTATGTTAATTTCTCTCCAAGTTACCATGCATTTTGCTAGAATTCTGGAGGGAGCTCCCTATCTTGCAGTGGATGTTTCATGGGATGTTATCCTAACTTAAGTGATTTAGCTCCTCTCTGGGATGTTATGATGAAATGCTTGTAGCACCATTTCGCACCATTTCGTTAGCTTAATGTCAATCTCATACTTACATTTTTATTCTATTTTGCTGGCGTTAATTATATACCTGCAGTGGACTAATATGATAAAAATGATAAAATTGAGCATGCCACCACAGCGATTCCGGCTGGATAAAGGCCGCCGTTGCGCGCGCAATAAATAGTTTATATGCACTGTAGTGATCCTCATCAGGAGCCCTCTTTTAGCAGAGCTGGTTAGCAAATCTTTCCAAAGTTGAAAAATGACGTTACCTTCAGAAAAATTGCCAGTCAGCGCCTGCGCCCTCGGCTGGGCATGGTCGTTGATGATATTGTTCAAAGTTTTAAAGTATATCTTAACTCTTAACCGACTCCTAGTGTTTTTTCAAATCATCCCGGACCTAAGGTTTACAGGACCTATCTATCTGGTATGTTCTAACGCGCACGTTTTTATTAGTTGGACAAGAACGGAATTCTGGAACGGTGCCATGGTGGGAAAAAAAGAAGCGACACTAAAAACTCACAAAATAATTAAGTAATTATTTTAATATCCCAGGGGCGTCGTAGGTTGGCTGTCTGTGTCGATGCGACCGAGTCTGTAAGCCACTTGAATTTTGGAACTCAGTTTATCATGAAATCATTCTATAAGCACTGCAGCATTGAGGGTTTTACTCGTATTACCATATGCGACACCATTTTGTGCGAAACAGGTTTCTCTGCAGTTACAGTAATTTAAAATAAATTCAGAGGCAGAGACGAGAGTGGCAATTTCAAAACTTGAGCCTCGTTTTGAGAAACAATGGTCAGAAAAGCAAGCACATCCTTCTCATTAATACCAAACAAAAAGAGATAAAAAAGGGCTTTTATGTTTTGTTCTTTACTTCGAATAAAAATTTTTGATGCTATTTTAGATAGGGTGATGGCCTCCAGCATTTCTATATGATTTGCACGTGTGGCAGCAGACGTGGATTGTTCGATTAAAGACGATGAGTAGAACCACTGAAAAATAGTCTGCCACCTTGGTAGCGCTGCGTTATCAATTAACAGGGCTTTAAAAATGTAAAAAAAATCATGAGCTTTATCATTTGCTCATGTCTGCCGCTTGCACTGATGGTCAGAATCATCCTCGAAACGATGAAAGTTGAAGAGGCAGACCACCACACCTCTGCGTTTTGAAGGGATATTTTTGTTTTGTTTTTTGTTATGATATTTAAACGTGTATATCATTTGCTCATGTGGCAGACATAGATCGTTCGATTAAAAACAATGAGTAGAACAACAGAAAAATAGTCTGCCACCTTGGTAGCGCTGCGTTATCAATTAACAGGGTTTTAAAAATGTAAAAAAGACATGTACTAAATCCTTTGCTCATGTCTGCCTCACAAACTGATGGTCACAATCATCCTCTAAACCATAAAAATCGAAGAGGCAGACCTCTAGACCTCTGATTTACCAAAAGCAGACCATTTGATTCAAGTCTTATATACAGGGTGTTAATTTGATTGCGTGCCATTGCTTCAGGGGTGTTTGAGTAACGATAAAGGAACACACAAAAAAATATTTAAAATAATCCTACTTAAAAAAAAACTAAAATTCCATTGAAACTTAACGAACGCGGAGGGCAATGACCCGGACGGAGCATCAGTGGTACGCAGTATCAGTGGATAAGGTAGGCACATACATAACTGAAACTCTTTCGCGCGCTTTTGATAGCGCGGTGCTTAAGGTCATTGCCCTCGGCGTTAGTTTAGTTTTAATGGAGTTAAAAAAAAAACAAGTAGGATTTTTTTTTTTATTTTTTTTAGTTCCTTTATCGTTACTGAACCACCCCCTGAGCTATGGCACGCAATCAAATTAACACTGTGTATAGGGTGTATAGGGTGACTTTTAATTAGTTCTTGATAGCAAAAGGTATACTATACATGATAATGAACAACTTTTCCCAAGGAAACAAGGTGTGTTACTCGGACCATAGAACTTAACAACTTTCCTTAAAGTACCTACATTGATCGAAATATGAAAAAAAAATTCCTTCCATACAAAAAGTGCTATCAGCTGATACAGTTTCTATGAGACGTTGAAATATTTTCTTAGAGGCACAGCAGACGGCAGACTTTTTGTCCTGACCAAAATGCAAGGAGGTCTTTGTTCGGACGTCCGCCACACTGGCAGGCTGTCAAGCCCTGCAGTGTGGCTGGTACTGCAATTATTTTCGTATTATTATAGTCATTGAAATGAGAAAAACGCTCCGTTTCGATGCGCGTATTTTCCAAAATCTTTGGTTTGGAACGAAAACAGCATGAATAGTTGTTCAGTTCAAAGAGTTATTCAGTCGAAAATGTTGATCAGATTGATTGTTATTTAGTTTTAAACGTAGAGCAATTTTGAAACATGTTATGTTTGAATTTTATTATGATAAAAACTATAATTTTCGCAATATCGGCCACACTGACGGACAATGTCCGTGACTGCCCGTGTCTGCCCGCCCCTTCATGTGCTGAGCGCCTTCATTCATGTTCAAAGAGATTTGAACCTGTTACGCTAGCGCAGCGAGGTTAAATCTCTTTGTTTATGTTCATTTTTCATGTTCATTTGTTAGCAGTTTTTTCAAGATTTGAATGGATGACCTCAAAGTCATAGCAGTAGCAGTCTTTGATATTTCTTTAGTTTGACATTGGCAAAATACGACTTGTAATGAGATGTGATGCCATTAAAAAATATCTATCTATCAGTCGCATTCCCATTTTATTTTGCTTACAGCACAAATCTGCAGTTCTGCAAGATATTTGCACAAAATGCACTACATAAAACGGCGCTCATCTATTGGAAGTTTTAGTTTAACAGACCACCGTACTATCTACTGGATATAACTATCTTACTAACCAAATGAAGCGAATAGAAGCAACTAGAATGATGAGCGAATGGTTTAGTAGAGCCTTTTTTTTACATATTTACTACTACTTCCCGTGATAATGCAGAGCCCTATACGTCTGTCTCTTCGATTTCTTTCATTTTTAGGATGTTTCTTACCAGCAGCTCCATTGGCATACATGAGCAAACGATTTAGTACCCTTTTTTTTTCTATATTTTTGAAAAGCTGTAGCTCAAAAAAGCAGCGACAGACAGAAAAACTTTACTGAACCAAATCAATTTGTAATAATCTAAACTATCTCATCTCTAGCGATATGAAATACGTGAAAATCATATAGCGAAATATTTATGACCTCCCTTACTATTTGGAGTTATTCTGACAAATGGTTATTAGGCTAGAACTACAACCAGTAGGTAAATGTATGGCAAGACGGCCAGGGCGTCGAAAAAATATGGCAACTTCCCAAGGGCATCACAGTTAAAATAAGTTTGGGAAGCCCTGGACTGGACTATAGTCGTAGTTTTGCGCATTACACACGAGGCTCAGAAGTTGCAGCCCGAACCGCAGGCGAGGCGAATTTTTCAACACATTTACCTGGTTGCCTAGGTGCCTTTGATATGGTGCTTTCTCGAAGTCGGCTTAATTTTTTGAAAATTTGATTAACGTAATAAGCATAAAACCTCCTTGCTCCTGGCCAGGATTAAAAAACACAAATAAATCACTAGTGCGGTAATATAATGAAAACAAAAACACGCGTGTTTAATAAGCTGGATTATGGACCTCATAAAACAGCTCTAGCTGTTTTATGAGCATTTGCTGTTTTGAAAAATAATAATATCTTCTTCTTCTATCCAAAAAATGACTTTACTTTATCAACAATTGAAGATAACTTATTAAACACTGCAGCAAATATTTTTTTGTTGTCCAATACTGGTATGATGTTGTTATTGTCGGATCCCAATTCGTGCACAGCTTCCTTCGTCACTTTTTTCGCATCTTGAGAACAAAACTGAGACTCCACTTCCTCGCCAACTAAAAAAAGCCCATAATAAGCACTGTATGTTTTTGCAAGTTTTACGAAGATACTGGTATTATTTTTATCATTGGACCTTTTTCAAAGGAAACTTAGGTACGTAGTAACAACAACAACAAATTCATTGTTACAAAGACAAAGGCTTTGGGTCTGCAAACCTCTCAGGTGGTTGCCCTACTTATGTAACTGAGCAACTTTTTCTAAGGAACAAGGCCGAAATACGAAAATATTTTACCTTGACCTCCCTTACGAATGACTTCCCATATAAAATACGCTATCAGCTGATGTAGTTTGTAGCGCACGTTGAAAATCTTTTTTGTATTCGACCTATCTTCCTCAAAGAAAATTATTCAGTTATACGGGTAAACCTGATAGGTTTGCAGACATTATACCAAACATGTAGCCGCGACGCTACTTTAAGCATCCACAGAAAAATGTGACCCCAAGTAACATTTCGGCAATTTTTTGTTCTACTGGCCTAATTTCGCACTCTAACAAGATTTCCAATAAAAAAATTACTCTTAGCCTGACCAATAAACGTATTCTTTTTGTGTACTCACTTTTTCTTGAGTAGCAAATGTAACCATTCATTGTACACTTATTTGGAAAAATTAAATAATTGTTATCAATTTTTGCACAAACTGTGTCTCCGCATTCCTCCGAGTTTCCAAAGTAGTACAAAATGCAGTAATCCCTTAACTGATCATTTAGCTGCAATTAAAATAGTTATTTATTATGCAAATCAGCAAAATTGTTATTTGGTGCAAGTGCCTTGTATTAAAACTCGAGCAAGCGAAGGGTCAAATGAGGGTTCCATGGCAAAAAACGCAAAAAAAAACTTTGCTGTCGAGAGAAACACACAAATTTTCACCTCACTACAGCGAGGAAAATGCTAACGAATAGCGCCAGTACCTTCTATTTTCAAAAAACCTTTTCCAGGCTAGAGGACAAAAATGACTACTGCACACTTTCAACCGATAAAGCAAAGTTTTCCGAGCAAGTGAAATATAACTAATTTGCCTCATATATACAGTACTTAATAAACTTCATTTGTTTGGGGTGTACCTTATAATTTTATATTCTTTTTGGATTTGGATTAAAAATCATATCATGTTAGTACTACTAGTATGTATGGACTAGTATTGAGTCAAGAGCCCAAACAGCGGCAGAAAAGCTGGGTATCCTCAATGAAGTTAAGCGATACTTTAACCCTAGGCAGCTTCAAGTTTTATATAAAGCATAAGTCCGACCCTGCATAGAGAATAGCTGTCGACTTTGGGATGGCTCAGCTAAATACCAACTAGACGCACTTGACTTGATAGATCGCAGAGCCAAGAAGCTCTTTGGTGATGAGATGCTGGTGAAAAACAAGTTTCACATTCTGGCCTACCATCCTATTGTACTTCGGAGAGAGTGCTCAAGAGTTTCACGAGTTTATTCAACCATCCTCTTCTACCATCGGGAGTCCAGACGCACCGCAGTATATCACCCACACTGGTTTCATACTTCACACATTCCCACGAAGCGCTTAGAAACATCTTTTATAATGCGCACGGCTAAAAGCGGAATTCTCTGCCTGCGTCTGTGTTCCTGAGCTCATATATAACCCGAATATATTCAAGTCGCGAGTGAATAGGCTTCTTCTGGGCAAGCTAGTCCCAGCGTCAACCTCATCTTTGTCCTCAAGACTAGATCGAGGTCAAGAGTATATAACTAGCTGACTGACTGGTTATCTGACAAAACAAGGTTGGTCAGTTTGGTCTACTGAGAAAGATTTCAGATTTCGGTACACCGTCCCTTACGGGTGTAGGGGCATAAGTTATAACATAGCAAGAAAAAGGCTTATTATTTTCGAATCATCAAACAAATGAAACAGCAACTAACAGTTTATATCTAATAAATTAATCTGGCAGCAATTACATATTTTAGCAACAATTATATTAGATGAGCTTCAAAATGCAAGGATTTATAAAAACTAAATAATGGCTGATTGTTTAAGGTAGCAAATATATTAAACAGGGGCAATGAAATCATAGGCGAGGTACTATAAATAATGACTTGGCGACTAATATTAACAGTGGGATAACAAGGATTGTATTATTGGCAACAATAAGCTCCCATATAAAAATACACTTTTGGGCTGCGATTTGTAGGTAGCTGTACAAATTAAAACAGGTAGGTTAACAAATTAAGAATTTGGATTTCAGTATTTTTGTTTGAAGAATCATAATTTAATGAAAACGGTGACAAGTGTACTCATTGCATAGAAACAGAGAAAAAATACATGCCCAAGAAAAAGGATCTTGTTAGACATAGGACATAGGTAGATGGAAAACGAAGTGATCCTACAAGGGTTTCGTTATTTTGTCTATGGAGGTATGAAACTCTATAAACAAACATTACGTAGATACTTGCAGATTCCGTTGGGATTGTATCACTGGATGCTATCACTGAGTTCCAAAAACAAACGAAGGTCAGGTATAGCAATAATCTTGCTGGATAATTCGATCTCATCCCGCATTGATCCACTACTGATTGTTGTAAACATAGATCAAAAAAGTAGCAAAAGCTGTACCAATTGCGTCAAATTTTGTTGCTATATAGAAAAGGCAGCATTTTTTTTGTGGATATAATTTCACTGCAAGTAATAAAAACTTTAGTTACATTAAATAACTGCAAAAATCTATCGATCACCTTAAGAAATGTTTCGAATACGTTTGACCGAGAGTTGTATTAATTTCACGGCTCTAATAGACAAAGAGACATAAAATCAATTAAATCCGAACACAAGAGTACCAAAATAACTGGTTAACTGCGAGTCGGACTCGTGCGCCGAAGGTTCCGATATACCTAACTATAGTGTTTTTTGAAGCAATGAAGTCTCTATCGACTATAATTTCCGTTTAGCAAACTTCGGAGCTTAACGGGTGGCTTTTTAGACATTTTTTATCATAACTTGAAAACAAAAGAATCATAAATTCAAAAACATATTTCGGAATAGCCTTTTCATATAATACCGCACTTGACCTATGTAATACTAGTAACGACGATTTAAAAAATTTCCACCCCTATTTAATTTTTGGCCCCATTTACGAAAATAATAATAGTAAATTAAGATGCAAGTGCGCTATTTTTAATTTCAAGAATCGCAAGCTCGAGCCGCAGGCCCTTGCGTAATCAAGCTGAGAGTGTAATGACCAAAGCGCACGCGCTTCTTAAGACGTTTTTCAACACATTTGCTAACAAAAACAAGTAAAATTTACTTATTACCTTTTCTCCGAGACTAAAAGTTTCGTATGTTTCCGTAGATTTCTACGTAAACACGATGCTCCAGACTTGTGTTTCGTATCTTAGTATTTTCGACGTCCCACATGGGGTTACTTTGTTTGTGAAGTGACGTAAATGTAACTGACGTCATTAAGAGATTTTTAATATCCTACAATGAATAAAAAACATTTTGTTTGTTTGTTTTGTTGAGTAACTATATTTAATTACTGTTTTTTTTTATTTGTAGAAGTCGATACTTTTAAAAATAATTACAAGAAACACCACAAATATTTGTAAAAATGGTGCAAGTATTCCTTTTTAGCACACACAGATTATACATACGCGCCCAGGAGGCAATATCTAAACTGTACGATGTGTCCGATGTGCGTGATGGCGGCGTGTTCGCACATCTGCCACCCACAGCCTAGTCCTTGAATTATTTCAAATTGTGTATTTTTTTTACATAAAAGGCGAATTTATTGTAACATGAATGTTTATTGATCATATTATCGAGCATAGTTTATTTATTCGTAAAAAATTATATGAATGTTATGGTATCTCTTTGCTCCTTGCGGATATATGAACCCTAATAAGAATTGATAATTGATGGACGAATACCTATTTACCTACTGTTTCGTATTCCATAGTTTGCTATACCACATAATAGTACATTAAGATACATTGTTGATTACGCTCGAGGCTCGAGAATTGCAGCCCGAGCCGCAGGCGAGGGCGTAATGGAGCCGAGAGTGTAATGACCAAAGGGCACGCACTTCTTACGTCGTTTTTCAACACATTTGCGAATAAAAACAATTAAAGTTTGCTTACATCTTTTCTCGAAGAAAAATTCGTAGACAACAAGCTACACATTTTTCCTTAGATTTCTACGTACACCCTATTCTCCAGACTTGTTTTTCGTGCCTTAGTATTTTCTACGTTGAGGAACTACATTAGTTACAGTTTTTACTTTCGAGCGGAGCGAGAAAGGTATTGTATTCGTGAAAAAAAAAAGTTTTTCTAATTTTCTCAAAAATGTGTTCTATATCACTTATACATCATAAAAACAAGTCTCCCAAAAATGTCCGTCCGTCGGTCGGTCGGTCGGTCGGTCCGTCGTCGGTCGGTCGGTCTGTCCGTCACGCTTTGGCCTAGCGGCTAAACCAATGGTCCGATTCACAACATATTTGAAATTTAGGAGTTTTATGCAAATCCATCGAAGGGTTCTAAGTGGTTTCTGGCTGGCTCTCATTTTGAGGGTAGCTGTCATACAACGAAAATGATAAATTGTAATTTTCTCAAAAACGGCTCATAGAATCTTGATGAAACTTTGCATGACCAAGCATCTCCATGTAAGATATCTTGCGCCAGTATCAATTGATCTGTGTAATTTCATATAAGGGGTGTTCCTGTACCACCAAATCGTAAATATGTGATTTACCCAAAATTGGTTTTATTGAGTTTATTAAAATTTTCTATAATATTACTCCTAGATTGGTTGTCTACCTGACTGGATATTCTTTATGATTTTTTGAATAAAATTTAGTACACAGGGTGTACCAAAAACTGAAAGGGCTTGCTCAGTAGACTAAACTGAACAATAATCCATAAGGAACATGTGTTGGGAAATTAAAAAAATCTCCATGCACGTATCCTTCGGTAGTATCTATTGATCTTTGAAAATTCATATAAAGGGTGTTCCATTACTACCAAAAGTTAAACATGTGATTTACTCGATATCGTTTGATGTTTGTTTGTTTAAATGTTTGACAATTTGAATTCTGAATTGATCTGTATATTTCATTCGAACATTTTTTTTGAAAAACGTAAATAAAAGTTTGTATTTCCATACTATGTGTATGGCATTACAAATTTAAGTTTGCGGTTGATAGTTTTTCCTTGAGTATTGCGAGAAAGTAAGTGCAGTGCTGCTGTACCATTTATTTTATTTGTATGAGTGGATACTTTTGAAAATAATTACAATAAACGAACACAATATAAACACGACAAGTATTTGTAAAAATGGCGCGCGCTGTTTTAGCGGACACGAATACACCTATTGCGCGCGCAGTAGGCATTGACTAAACTAAACTGCCATACAGAAGGGATATTTTGCTACTTAAAAGACGAATTTGTTGTTACTCACTTGATTAATATAAATATTTTCATAAAATAAATGTTAATTGATGATATTATCGAACAAAGTTTATTTATTCATGAAAATATTATGAATTTAATAGACATGAAAACTCCTTCCTCCTTTCCGAAAAAAAAACAAATATAAAACACTAGTGCGGTAATATAATGGAAAAAGCACGCGTGTTTAATAAGCTGGATTATGAACCTTAATACAGTCCAAATAGAGTTGTTTTATGAGCAAATGTGTTGAAGAGTTTGCAGGTAAAGGGAAAGTAGATGTGACTGTTTAAAATGAAAAAGCAACTTTTTGTTTAAATAATGCACTTTTATATTTATTTTCCTCATATTACCCCACCTCTACTTTTATTGCAGATTCATCGTTCTACCGTTTAATTGTTGTTAGATAACTTTGGTTGCTTGGTAGTGGATTGTCGATCATCATTATCAAAGAATCCTGCCGGTAGAGTCCCACCTTCTGAGTACAGAGTCCGGAATTCCGTCATGTGCCGCAATGCTTCCTTGTCTGCTGTGCCGGCAGTATTTACTGTACTTGCGGCACTAGTTCCGTTCTCAATGTGGATCCATTCCAGCTCGTCGCCATCTGGATGTTCCGCATCATACTTTATTTTTGTTTCACAAATAACTGCTTCCACTAAATGGTAACCTAAAATTATGGCGATGTTAATGGTGAGTCCATTTTCTTTTGGCTATCGTGCCTAGGCCTAGCTCTAGCGGGGCGTAGACACTTACTACGATTATAATATTTATTTCTCAGAATTTAGACAACAAAGATTTGAAGAGGTTTTAGATATTGTTGTTACTTCAAAATCTGACTACGCAATTTGAGGGCAACACCCTTAAATCTAAGATACGAGTATCTATCGATGGTGATTTGTACCAAAATTACGTTAAGTTGTTGTTAGTTGGATGTTTATTATTGGGTTTATTGGACGTTAAGGAGTGATAAGTGCCTAGGCAGACAACAACTTCCGAATCGAAGTTAGTCATATTTTATTTGTAAAAACTAAAATTTGGCTCTAATCACATCTTAAAGTCCAACAAACGTAACAATAGACACCAAACACATCAAATTTGAACAATTTAACTTTATTTTGGCCATCTTACATTTGATTTGAACAACTATTTTCAAATTCTGCGATGACCAAAACCCCATCTAAAGGTAGAAAATATGACAACAAAGGTGTTGTCATATTTTCTCCCGTTTAAGTTTTGACCATGAGAAAGTGAAAGTGAAATATATTCAGAATTTTCGCTCATGCCCGCTTTATTGCTTTGCCCCATTGAATTTGAACTCCCATAAAAAGCTGATACTTACTCACGTACCGGAAGACGTAGCGTGGGCAGGCCCCCCACAAGGTGGACTGACGATCTAGTCAAGGTCGCGGGAAGCCGCTCAATGCGAGCTGCGCATGACCGGTCGTCATGGAGATCTTTCGGGGAGACCTATGTCCATCAGTGAACGTCTTTCGGCTGATATGATGATGATAAGAAAGCTGATAGTGCATTTTGTATGGGAGGTTAACCTTTTTTCGTTTTTGACCTATGTTCCTTAAAGTTCCTTTTCGTAGGTGGTAATTCCGTCTGGGGAAGTACCACCCTCTTACCTATTTCTGCCGTAAAGCAGCAGTTTTTGCACTTAAGGCTGCTTTAAGTAACATGTAGCACACAAAAGGTGCATTGGACGCGTTTAAAAAAATTGCAACAGTTTACAGTTTATTTGGCGGTTTAACGCATCGGCAAAAACTTGCTTGTCTCACGAATAGAAGGCCACAAAAACGGAACAACACAACGTTAGCGCGTTTAGTAGTAACAACAACAACTCTTGATTTGAATAAAGTACTATTATTTCTGCTTTATTATTATCTCTTCATTGATCGTCAGCCTCCGTTTCTTCGAGATGGACTTTTTGCTGAGTCGTTCGCCTTTTCTCTATTGCGCCACCTTGCATACCTTAGTGTAGTTATTTAAGTTTCTTTTGTTTAACCTTTCTAACTGTTAACATATTGTTTTATTGCATGTGTAGGTACTTTGGTTTGTAGTGTCACAATAGTCAAAAAATAGTTTTTCTTTCTTTCAATTTTTTTTCCTGTTTCATGGAACTACCTCTAAAACTATCCGAGGTAATAAAATATAAGTAAGTGCAATGTGTCATAGAACCGTAATAGTAAGGGTTATGAAGGACAAATTTCTATATGATTGGCTCATGTCTGCCTCTTTGACTGATGATAAGGAGCATCCTCTAAAAGATACAAAAAATATTGGCGGATATGCACACCCCTGCGTTTTTGAGGAATTAAGTTTTAACTATTTTGAAATTTGACAATGAAACGTACACCTGGCAGACTATGACTATCTGATTAAATACAATGTATTAAACCCCTGAAAAATGGTCTGCCGCCATAAGGGCTATTATGGCGGCAGACCATTTTTCAGGGGTTTAATACATTGTAAAGTTACAGCGTTTCAAAATGCAAAAATTCACTACTTCATTCCGCGATCATGCAGAGCCCTGCATGTCTGCCTCTTCGATTTTCTACATCTTCAGAAGTATTTTAAACAGGATCCACAAAGAAAAAAACATGATTTAGTATCTTTTTTTTTTTTTTTTGCTTTAACTAAAAAACGCAGCGACGCACAGAAAACCTTGTAAGGACCAAATCGATTCGTATTGAGCTGATCTATCATCCCTATTAATATGAATTATGAGCAAATCATATACCCAAATTGCAGCCAGCACCCTAACTATAATAGTTAAAACGGAATACTTACTCCCAGCTCCCCGGCAGTTTGCCCGGTACAAGACACAGATGTTCTCGAACTGGGCGAGAAAGCTTTCCTCCTCGTCCCATCCACAAACGATTGTATTATCCGGTTTGCAATCTCGTAGACGGTTGCACCAGTACTTAAGGTTTCTGTGAATTTTCTTCTCTGCCATGTTTTTTTTGTGTTCTAACTGCTACAAAGATTCACAAACTTACACAAAAATAATAAATCTTAATATAATAATCTTAATATAATAAATCTTAATATAATAATAATAATCCAGAAGATAAAGTGACCGATCCCCAATAAGAGTGTCAATACACCTGAGTTGAGAATAGTACTTCCTTCCAAGTGATGCATATCTATCTTCACCTAAGAGGAAAAAAAACCGGTCAAGTCTGAGTCGGACTCACGCGCAGAGGGTTCCGATATACCTTTTGTATTTTTGGAAGCAATAAATAATATTTTTAGGACTGCAAAACTAAATGTGTTTTTAAAGGTTTTTGCAGATTTCTAAAAAACTGTGCAACTTAAAATGATCATTTTATTTTTGCTGTAATGTTTACATAAACTTCTACCAACTATAATATTTTTTTTGACATTTTTCATCATAACTTGAAAACTAAGAGTCGTAAAAAAAAATATATATATATTTTAGAATTCAAAAGTAAAGCTCATTCATATGATACCCCACTTGACCTAGTAGCGACAATTTGAATTTCCCCCCTTCCTATTCGGGCCCCCTTCACATTAATAATTATATTTTTATGGTTCCGATACCAAAATGGTAAAAAAGGAACCCTTATGGTGCGAATTTGTCTGTCTGTCACACCTGTATATCTCAGCAACCACTCATGCTATCGACTTGAAATTTGGAACAGTTTTAGAAAGAATTTAAAAATACATATTATTATATGTAAATAATGATACAATAGGGGGAGCAAAATTTCATATTATCGTTACTAGATCGAGTGGGTTATCAAATGAAAGGGCTTTACTTGTACATTTTAAAATATATTTTTGTATTTAAAATATATTTTTGTATTTTTTTACAACTCTTAGTTTTCAAGTTATGACGAAATTTTCAAAAAAAACTACCATTCCCCCACTTATCTCCGAAGTAAGTGAAAGGGGAAATGTGAATTAATTACATTCGGTAGAAATTTATGTAAATATTCCAGCAAAAATAAAATGATCTTTCTAAGTTACATAGTTTTTAAGAAATATGCAAAAACCTTTACAAACAAATATAGTTTTGTGAGCCCTCCTTGCGCGAGTCCGACTCGCACTTGACCAGTTTATTTTATTCTTTCATGTGCATTTAAGTTGGCAACTATATTCTAAAACTATTCCAAATTTCAAGTCGATAGCATGAGTGGTTGCTGAGATATACAGGTGTGACAGACAGACCGACAGACGGACAGACACACAAAGTCGCACCAAAAGGGTTCCTTTTTTTACCATTTTGGTATTGGAACCCTGAAAACGACTCAAAATGAAAGCACAAAGATGCAGAACTTCGTTCTCTTCTATTAATTGTTAAGTGTTCCGTACCCAAAGTGTGCCAATGGGACCATACTACTAAGCCTAAGTCGTCTGTCTGTCTGTCCGACATTTAAGATGCCCTATCTTCTGAACGGTAGTAGCTAAATGGTTGAAATTTTCACAGAACACGGATTACCTTATCTATACATATAATAAAAAAGTAAAAATCGTGTGTCTGTACTTTTGATGAATTTATAAAAAAAATAGTGTGGGCGATAAGAAAGGACTATAATAATAGAACACAAAAATATATCTTTTTAATTTTTTGTCTGTCTGTCTGTCTGTCTGTATGTTTTCGATAAACTCCGAAACTACTGAACAGATTTTCACGCGGTTTTCGCAGGTAGATTAAGATTAGCTTTGAGCAACATATAGGCTATGTTTCATTCAAATCGGTTCACTCAATCAGAAGCTACACTAATGTAAAATATCAAACTGCCTGTGCGCCTATAACTCACAAACTACCTAACCGAGTTTTGAATTACGAATTTGGCTAACTTTTTTGCAACATAAAAGTTAAGTTTCATTGCAAACGGTTCACTCAGACAGAAGGTACGCGAAGTTTCGTGCGGCGGCGCAAATATCTCACAAACTATTGAACGGATTCAAACGGGGTTTTCAATAACCTGTCAGGCTTACTTTTTTGCAACATATTGGCTTACTGTCATTGAAAACGGCTCACTCAGACAGAAGGTGCGCAAAATTTCAAGCGGCGGCGCCAATAACTCACAAACAACTGAACCGATTAAACCGAGGTTTGAGTAACGTATTTGGCTTACTTCGTGCAATATGTATGCTTAGTTTCATTGCAAACGGTTCACTCAGACAAAAGATTCACTAAGTTTCAAGCGGTGGCCCCAATAACTCACAAACTACTAAATGGATTTAAACGGGGTTTTCAAAAACGTGTTTAGCTTTATTTTTTTTTATTTTTTATTTTATTTATTGGGAATAGTAAACAATTGTGTACATAGCTTAAAATTAACAGTTCATACTTGAAAACGGATTAAAATTTATACACAATCCACAGCACTATTCACAGATTATTTTTCATAATGTTGGTAGTAGCGATACATATGAACTAATAGAAAAATCTTACGTTTTGTGCATGTGACTTCGTTTAAATTAAATTATAAGTTAGGTGGCGCAAACTATCCTTAATTTACATAGGGAAGCCTTAGTTCTAAAAAAGAAAAAAATATATAACATCTATTGTTGTTTTAGTTCTTTTATAAGCAAACTCCTAAATCGGTGATAAGAATGCGCATAAATGTCCAAATGAGTGAAGTTATCATTGTAAGTTGCAATTAAGCGCCTCAAAGGAGAGCGTACTCCGGCATTAGTATTGCAAAAAATTGTGCTAAACAGCTTGTGCGGGTGTGTTTTACGTTGTGGTCGAAAGGGGACACGATAAGCTAGTTGTGCAGCAAGATTAGGACAGTCTACCATATTATTGCAAATTTTATAGAAAAACATAGTATCTGACTGGGTTCGTCTTGATTGAAGTGAAGTAATAGAATATTTAGTTTTCAGACAATTATATGACAGCTTTTTACGGTAACATCTATAATACGTGGAGCGAAAGAACTTTCTTTGAACGAGATCGATTTTGTCAACATATTTATTATACAAAGGATTCCAAATCTGACATGCATGTTCAAGATAAGGACGGATTAGAGAATTATAAAGATGTATATAAGTTGTAGGACGTTTAAAATCACGGCATGTCCTCATAACGAAGCCGAACATTCTGTAGGCTTTATTTACAATCATATCGATATGGGTATCAAGATGGAGCTGACTATCTAAAAGTACACCCAGGTCTCGTATAACCGGTACAGTGGACAGAACTATGTTGGAGAGTTTGTATGGAAAGCTAATAACATTGTTTTTTTTTGTAAAGGTTATTTTGTTACATTTAGGGAGACTTAAACTTAGTTTATTTTGATCGCAGTAGTCAGATGACCTATTTAGATCAGTCTGGAAGTTAAGACAGTCGGTAACAGATCGGATACCTAGGTATACTTTTAGATCATCAGCGTAAAGAAGAAAGTTACAGTGTTGGAAGCATTTACCTATATCGTTAATGAATAAGACAAATAGTAAAGGCCCAAGAATAGAGCCTTGAGGGACGCCAGAAGAGACATTGACAGTATCAGAATGGAATCCGTTAATCACGACTTTTTGAGTCCTACAAGTAATATATGAAGTAAACCAGCGCAGTAAATTGCCTTCTTTGCAAGTATAAGTTTACTTTCATTGAAAACAGACGTTGCACAGACAGAAGTTGCACAAAGTTTCAAACGGCGGCTCCAATAGCTCACAAACTACTGTACCGATTCCAACTGGCATTTCCATAACGTGCTTGGATTAGGTACTTCTATAAGCTTGAGTTAGTTGAAAACGGTTCACTCAGATAGAAGTTTCACAAAGTTTCAAGCGAAGGCGCGAATGACTCACATACTTTTGAACCGATTCAAACGTGGTTTTCAACAACGCGTTCGGCTTACTCCTGTGCAATATATAAGCTTAGTTTCATTGCGATAGGTTCACGTTGACAGAAGATACGCAAAGTTTCAAGCTGCAGAACCAAGAACTCACCTACTGAACTGATATAAACGAGGTTTTCAATGACGCATCGGGCTTCTTTCTGTGCAACATATAAGCTTTATTTCATTGCAAACGGTTCACTCACAGAGAAAGCTCGCAAAATTTGAAGCGGCCGCACCAATACCTCACAAACTACTTGAACGACTGAAACGTATTTGGGTTGCAAACAGAAAATAGGCGAGTTCAAAGTTACAAGCGGTGAAGCCGAGCCGAAATCAAACAAAGCTTATAATTTTGATCGGAAGAAAGTCAAATACGTTGTTGAAAATTCCGTTTGATCCGGTCCAGTTGTTTGTGTAAAAGTCGTGGGTACAGCTAAAGATTGGTAAAATCTAGATTTAGTTTTATGATAAAAATAATAATAATAAAATCCTATCTGTTTCGTCATGGCGGTGCAACAAATGTAAATAAAATTATGAAAGTTCTAGAGTTTTGAAAACTTAAACTGTCTGTTTGTCTGTCTGTTACGCTTTTATTACTAATCTGTTAAATCGATTGAAAAAACTTGGTACGAAGATAGTTTTAACCATGGGAAAAGTCATTAGCTACTTTTTCTGAACGCCACGCGGACGGAGTCGCGGGCAACAGCTAGTAAATAATAAAAACAATGAAATATAAAAATTAGGAGGGGTATCCATTTAAGATACATGTTTTAGGCCTATTTTTAGGGTTTCGTAGTCAACCGTTCCGAACCCATCCGTTGTTGTACCCACTCCACTCAAATTGGAGACTCTACGCTCGAAAATGTCGATGAATACGTATACCTGGGACAAACAGTCCAGCTGGGTAAATCCAACTTAGAGAAAGAGGTTACTCGTCGAATCCGACTCGGATGGGCAACGTTCGGGAAGCTCCGCAATACTTTCACGTCCAAAATAACGCAGTGTCTCAAGACGAAAGTCTTTGACCAGTGTGTGTTGCCAGTGATGAAATATGGCACCGAGACGTGGCCGCTCACGATAGGCCTTATCAGGAAGCTCAAAGTCACCCAAAGGGCTAAGGAAAGGGATATGCTCGGAGTCTCTCTGCGGTATCGAAGCAGAAATGAGGAGATCCGCAGAAGAACTAAAGTAACAGGCCTATGCCTGAGAATCGCTAAACTAAATTGGCAGTGGCCAGGGCACATCATAAGAAGATCCAATGGCCGATATGCGTAAGGGTTCTAGAGTGGCGACCACGTACCGGAAGACGAAGTGTTGGCAGGCCCCCCACAAGGTGGACCGACGATCTGGTCCAGGTCGCGGGAAGCCGCTGGATACAAGCAGCGCAGGACCAGTCGTCATGGAGATCTTTAGGGCGGCCTATGTCCAGCAGTGGACGTCTTTCGGCTGATATGATGATGATGATATGATGAGTCAACAAAGAACCCTTATACCCAATATGAAATGACATACATCACATTTAATTTATTAAGATTTTTTATTTTTTTATTTGACATTTAGAGTTTTATTTGACATTTTTATTTTGACATTTTATATTTGACATTACCTTATAAATAATATTTCATTCATTCTTTTTAAAAAATTTGCATACCAACTTGTTGGTGCACCACGCTTGTACTTTTTTTTCACTTTAACAGCTGTAACATACCGTGTTTGCGTGCAAATAAATATATTTCATTTCATTTCATTTCAGCTTCGTCATGTCCGTCTGTATGTCTGTCCGCGGTTTAGCTCAGACGCCCTTACTCGTATTACTAGAAATCTGTAATTTAGTGTGGATATACATTTCATTTAAGCTGACAAAGTGGTAAAATAAAATCTTGAATAATTTTTTTTTGTGTATCTCATCGTGTGGGATGTCTTTAGGTCTTTTGAAAATAATATCCGTCTACAAATATCATTCTTCGATTTTGAGATCCGTTCGCGAAATATTTAACTTGAAAGCACAATTTTTTGTTGGATAGTGTCCCCCTAGCTAAACGGTTGTTATTGGGAATGTGAAAAAAATCACACTAGACGTAAATGTATATGTTATAGTCAAAGTCCGATACACAGTCTCTTCGCGGAAGGACTGGTTTATCCTAGGTTTGGCCAAAGCCATCAGGCAATCCCCGAAATACATTTCAATTTCGCCCTTTGCCTGAAGTATTTTTAGTCAAACCCAGGAGCTCCTAACTTTTCAGTCAAACGTCGAAAGTAAATTATTCTGTTTCGGTTTTGGCCTAGTCAATCCTAGAAGCGACTGCAAAACTCGGTCAAACGTTGATCTGAACATGTTTAAACAGGTTCATAATGTCTCTTTAGGTTAGGTTAGGTTAGGTTAGGTTAAAAAAAAAAAAAACGTTAGGTTAGGTTATACTTTATTGCACATCGTACAAAAGGCGGGCCTAATGCCACACGGCATTCTCTCAAAGCATCTCAAATATAAAAGTGAAAATCACGTAAGCTGACCAATCAGGTGTCAGAACTGGCAGAGTTAAGCGGTTCTTAAGACTTGAAAGCTGCTTAAATGATAAAATGCTTCCAAATATACGAAGATAAGACACTTCATACCTATATCGGAGTTTGACTCGTCAAACCCCGATTTAATAAAATTGTGTTTTGACGTTTGCCTGACCAAATTAGTCTCTCCCAGGTTTGACGAAAATTGTTTAGTCAAAGGCCGAAATTTACATTTGTTTGGGCTTTGACTAAGTCATTCAGTCTGACCTGAGGATTGACCAGTCCAACCTAGGAGCGCCGGAGCTTCGGAGTTTGCCTATAACATATATATGATGTTTAAAAGGAAAACTATCACAGCTAATTAGGCTTCACAGGTTAAAGCCGAAAACCCGCATATAATAAGAAGAGCAATAGCATTAACATTAGGAGGTAAAAAGATTGTTATGAACGTTATAAAATACTTAATTAAAACTTGCTTTGGTGAACAATTTATTCTTTCTTTGATATACAACCGACTAATTCTAGTAGAGTCTTTATTTGTACTTACTTGACTATTATCATTATCACCTTGTTCGCCAAATACAATCTTTGGTATTGCAAGCAGGCCTGCAATAGTTAAAAGATATACTTAATATGAACCCAAATACTAGTCTATGTTTTATGTATAAAGTTAAGGTTACCGAAAAATATGACGTAACTAACTC
The DNA here is from genome assembly GCA_947532105.1 of Athrips mouffetella. Taxonomy (NCBI): domain Eukaryota; kingdom Metazoa; phylum Arthropoda; class Insecta; order Lepidoptera; family Gelechiidae; genus Athrips; species Athrips mouffetella. The sequence continues at coordinate 14,832,262 of OX383956.1, forward strand.
GTTTCATTGTTTAAGTTTCTTGAGTTTGTTTATGTATGTTTCGGTGAGCATGGGTTAATCAAACATACATTTTAATGTATTATTTGTATTAGCGGTTTTTTTAATCAAAAAAGTGCATTTATTGCCTGTACGATACCCACCCTTAAGTTTTATTTGTTCATCTCAAGCCCCAAGGTAGAACCACTAATAGAAATATTAATATGATCCAGATTTTAAGTGTATTCGAAAACATGACTGGCAATGACGCCGCAAAATTTTCAGGTTTGGTGTACATACTTACGAACTGCGGTGACTATCTGACCACCCCTCTTGCTTCCCAGTATCTTGTGGGTTTCTTAAAATGCCACTACTTGTTGAATAAGAGTAACAGCTGTCCACAGCGGCGACATTTGTCAAATGCATGCAAGCTACAAATATCGTTAACATTTTAGTTCTATCCATCTAATCGACATGCAAGCAATAAAACAGGGACCTAACAATCTATGGACTTTCGCGTCACGGATAAAGTTCATGGAAGAAGTGGCATAAGTCAACCTGTAAACAGTCCTGATATAATACATAGGTGTATGGCAGGATGCAGTTGCAAGCAAATATCGCTCGAGTGCTCTAGGCGATGTCGTGCGGCGCACGTGTACACAATTTTACAGGGATACATGCAAAATACAAGCAAGTGATTATAATAGTTTATGCAACTCTTACATAAAACAGGTTATTAAAGCACGAGTTTGATTTGATTATAGTACAAACGAGTGTTTTAATACTATATTATATGCAGTTGCATATACTACTTTATCTTCACTCATGCTATTCGGTAGTGTAGCATTACCGCTTGCAACTTTTTAGGGTTCCGTACCTCAAAATAAAAAACGGTACCCTTATAGGATCACTTTGTTGTCCGTCTGTCTGTCTGTCAAGACCCTTTTTCTCACGAACGAGAAGAGGTATCAGGTTTAAATTGATAACGAATATTAAGGTTCATAAACCACACAAGATCTGAAAATTTAAATTTTGTACAATGACGCAATCAAAAGATATGGCTTTTTACGTCCTCAAAACCTACAGGGTACTTCCCGTTGACCTAAAATTATGAAATTTGGCAAGAAGCTAGGTCTCACAAGTACAAATAAAGGGAAAAGTCTAAAATCATTAAATATTTAAATTTTTCTCACAACTAATAGTAACTAATTTCTCTATAACTAACTTTTCTATAAAAGAGGGGTCAAGTTGGATGGTCGTGGAATTTTTAAATTCAAAGAGCAAAAGCTTTAGTATATCATATGGTAGATAGGTACGGAAACCTAAGTGTGCGAGTCCGACTCGCACTTGGCCGGTTTTTTGTTTGTTTGGTACTCTTTTCTCTATCCTCGGTGAATCGACTGGCTGTTTGTTTATAATATACTAGCTGTTACCTGCGACTTCGTCCGCGTAGATTTTATAAAAAGACAGAACTCGAACTCGACTGAAACAAATTTTGCGGAACGCTTATCCTTCTTGGTCCCTACGTAATAGATGCATTTGTACTTATCCAAGTTGAATAAATGCATCTTACTACAAATTTAATTATCTTTTGATTTTATTCAACTGGTATGTCAATCGTTACAGGCGAACTTAAAAAAGAAGGCAATAAAGGGAGTGAAGTGAATGGGTAGCGAGGAGGTATTCATAAAAGTCAAAAAAGTCCCTATTCCTCCCTATCTATCCTTTTCTTTCCCCCCCTTCCCCTCCCTCTCTCTCTTCCTCTCCCTGTCCCCTCCCTCTTTCCCTCCCCCTCCCCCTCTAACCCCCGTCCCTCCCCCTCCCCTTCTCCCTCCATCTACCCCTCCCTCTCCCCCTCCTCCTTTCTTCCACCCTTCCCCTCCCCTTCCCCTCCCGTACCCCTCCCTCTGCCTCTCCCCCTTCCCGTCCCTCTCCCCCTACTTCTCCCCCTTCCCCTACCTCTACCTCTAGCTCTACCTCCACCTCCAGCTCCAGCTCCAGCTCCAGCTCCAGCTCCAGCTCCAGCTCCAGATCCAGCTCCAGCTATACCTCTACCTCTATCTCTTCCTCTTCCTTTACCTCTACCTCTTTCTCTACCTCAACCTCTACATCTACCTCTACCTCTACATCTACCTCTACATCTACATCTACCTCTACATCTACCTCTACATCTACCTCTACCTCTACCTCTACCTCTACCTCTACCTCTACCTCTACCTCTACCTCTACCTCTACCTCTACCTCTACCTCTACCTCTACCTCTACCTCTACCTCTACCTCTACCTCTACCTCTACCTCTACCTCTACCTCTACCTCTACCTCTACCTCTACCTCTACCTCTACCTCTACCTCTACCTCTACCTCTACCTCTACCTCTACCTCTACCTCTACCTCTACCTCTACCTCTACCTCTACCTCTACCTCTACCTCAGTGGCGTGCACAGAGATTTTAGACAGGGTAGGCAAAAAATTTTCGATGCTATTACTTACCAAAATACTAATACGTATTGGTTTGTGTGTTTAATTTAAAAATGCGGTTCGAAATTTACCGTTTTCTGTTTTCTCAAATCTTATATTTATTTGCCTACTATCGCCAAAACAAATCAAAACAAAACAAACAATGACGAATCAGTATAAAAAATAAATAAAATTTATCATTCAAATACATAGGTACATAAGCACGAATAATAAAAGGTAATAATAATGGTCTTTATAATGTCCACTTTTTAAAATTGTTACGTAAGACTTCGGTAACTTTCGGCCAAAGTGAGACATTGCCTGTTAGTATTATATAGTCTAAGCATTGCCTACCCTGTGCGATTGTGTGCGTTAATCGTATCATTGTGTGCCATATATTTATAAGAACGCACACATAGTGCATTCGCATAAACACGTCGGCACACATGCAAACATTTAGACAGGAATAGTATGTGTCTTTGCCGTTAGGCGCGTAGCGGCGCTAGTGCAGCGCAATAATGCGATGTGGAATGTGCATACCACAGGTACTTACCGAGGCGATGATACCACTGATACTCGACAGGTGGAGCTAATTTAAGTTTTTAGAATGTTTCTTTCAACCTATGCTTTCAATGATGGTAGGTAGTAAATACCACTAATAAATAAATACAATGTGACAAGGTATCCAAATAAAATCCGATTATTTTGTTAGAGTAGGTAGGGTAGGCAGTGTCTTTTTGTCTTTATGGAGTGCACGCCACTGCTCTACATCTACCTCTACATCTACCTCTACCTCTACCTCTACCTCTACCTCTACCTCTACCTCTACCTCTACCTCAGTAGTATGCTAT